>CM055116.1:522719044-524039943 GCA_029206835.1 Rana muscosa | reverse complement strand
AACAAGGTTTAGCACAGTAAAACACACTGACACTCTCCCTACCTATAGTTTTCTGTCCCTATAAAAAATGTTTTTTTAAAGATGGTTGATGAGGAATGCTTTAGCACAGTATAGCACAATGAGAATTTCCCTCACTGTCCTTCCCTGTCCCTACAAACAAGTTTTAGCACAGTAAAACACACTGACACTCTCCCTACCTATAGTTTTCTGTCCCTATAATTTTTTTTTTTTTAAAGATGGTTGATGAGTAATGCTTTAGCACAGTATAGCACAATGAGAATTTCCCTCACTGTCCTTCCCTGTCCCTACAAACAAGGTTTAGCACAGTAAAACACACTGACACTCTCCCTACCTATAGTTTTCTGTCCCTATAAAATTTTTTTTTTTTAAAGATGGTTGATGAGGAATGCTTTAGCACAGTATAGCACAATGAGAATTTCCCTCACTGTCCTTCCCTGTCCCTACAAACAAGGTTTAGCACAGTAAAACACACTGACACTCTCCCTACCTATAGTTTTCTGTCCCTATAAAAAATTTTTTTTTTAAAGATGGTTGATGAGGAATGCTTTAGCACAGTATAGCACAATGAGAATTTCCCTCACTGTCCTTCCCTGTCCCTACAAACAAGGTTTAGCACAGTAAAACACACTGACACTCTCCCTACCTATAGTTTTCTGTCCCTATAAAAATTTTTTTTTTTAAAGATGGTTGATGAGGAATGCTTTAGCACAGTATAGCACAATGAGAATTTCCCTCACTGTCCTTCCCTGTCCCTACAAACAAGGTTTAGCACAGTAAAACACACTGACACTCTCCCTACCTATAGTTTTCTGTCCCTATAATTTTTTTTTTTTAAAGATGGTTGATGAGGAATGCTTTAGCACAGTATAGCACAATGAGAATTTCCCTCACTGTCCTTCCCTGTCCCTACAAACAAGGTTTAGCACAGTAAAACACACTGACACTCTCCCTACCTATAGTTTTCTGTCCCTATAAAAAAAATTTTTTTAAAGATGGTTGATGAGGAATGCTTTAGCACAGTATAGCACAATGAGAATTTCCCTCACTGTCCTTCCCTGTCCCTACAAACAAGGTTTAGCACAGTAAAACACACTGACACTCTCCCTACCTATAGTTTTCTGTCCCTATAAAAAAATTTTTTTTTAAAGATGGTTGATGAGGAATGCTTTAGCACAGTATAGCACAATGAGAATTTCCCTCACTGTCCTTCCCTGTCCCTACAAACAAGTTTTAGCACAGTAAAACACACTGACACTCTCCCTACCTATAGTTTTCTGTCCCTATAATTTTTTTTTTTTTAAAGATGGTTGATGAGTAATGCTTTAGCACAGTATAGCACAATGAGAATTTCCCTCACTGTCCTTCCCTGTCCCTACAAACAAGGTTTAGCACAGTAAAACACACTGACACTCTCCCTACCTATAGTTTTCTGTCCCTATAAAAAATTTTTTTTTTAAAGATGGTTGATGAGGAATGCTTTAGCACAGTATAGCACAATGAGAATTTCCCTCACTGTCCTTCCCTGTCCCTACAAACAAGGTTTAGCACAGTAAAACACACTGACACTCTCCCTACCTATAGTTTTCTGTCCCTATAAAAATTTTTTTTTTTAAAGATGGTTGATGAGGAATGCTTTAGCACAGTATAGCACAATGAGAATTTCCCTCACTGTCCTTCCCTGTCCCTACAAACAAGGTTTAGCACAGTAAAACACACTGACACTCTCCCTACCTATAGTTTTCTGTCCCTATAATTTTTTTTTTTTAAAGATGGTTGATGAGGAATGCTTTAGCACAGTATAGCACAATGAGAATTTCCCTCACTGTCCTTCCCTGTCCCTACAAACAAGGTTTAGCACAGTAAAACACACTGACACTCTCCCTACCTATAGTTTTCTGTCCCTATAAAAATTTTTTTTTTAAAGATGGTTGATGAGGAATGCTTTAGCACAGTATAGCACAATGAGAATTTCCCTCACTGTCCTTCCCTGTCCCTACAAACAAGGTTTAGCACAGTAAAACACACTGACACTCTCCCTACCTATAGTTTTCTGTCCCTATAAAAAATTTTTTTTTTAAAGATGGTTGATGAGGAATGCTTTAGCACAGTATAGCACAATGAGAATTTCCCTCACTGTCCTTCCCTGTCCCTACAAACAAGGTTTAGCACAGTAAAACACACTGACACTCTCCCTACCTATAGTTTTCTGTCCCTATAATTTTTTTTTTTTTTAAAGATGGTTGATGAGGAATGCTTTAGCACAGTATAGCACAATGAGAATTTCCCTCACTGTCCTTCCCTGTCCCTACAAACAAGGTTTAGCACAGTAAAACACACTGACACTCTCCCTACCTATAGTTTTCTGTCCCTATAATTTTTTTTTTTTTAAAGATGGTTGATGAGGAATGCTTTAGCACAGTATAGCACAATGAGAATTTCCCTCACTGTCCTTCCCTGTCCCTACAAACAAGGTTTAGCACAGTAAAACACACTGACACTCTCCCTACCTATAGTTTTCTGTCCCTATAATTTTTTTTTTTTTAAAGATGGTTGATGAGGAATGCTTTAGCACAGTATAGCACAATGAGAATTTCCCTCACTGTCCTTCCCTGTCCCTACAAACAAGGTTTAGCACAGTAAAACACACTGACACTCTCCCTACCTATAGTTTTCTGTCCCTATAAAATTTTTTTTTTTTAAAGATGGTTGATGAGGAATGCTTTAGCACAGTATAGCACAATGAGAATTTCCCTCACTGTCCTTCCCTGTCCCTACAAACAAGGTTTAGCACAGTAAAACACACTGACACTCTCCCTACCTATAGTTTTCTGTCCCTATAATTTTTTTTTTTTTAAAGATGGTTGATGAGGAATGCTTTAGCACAGTATAGCACAATGAGAATTTCCCTCACTGTCCTTCCCTGTCCCTACAAACAAGGTTTAGCACAGTAAAACACACTGACACTCTCCCTACCTATAGTTTTCTGTCCCTATAAAAAATTTTTTTTTTAAAGATGGTTGATGAGGAATGCTTTAGCACAGTATAGCACAATGAGAATTTCCCTCACTGTCCTTCCCTGTCCCTACAAACAAGGTTTAGCACAGTAAAACACACTGACACTCTCCCTACCTATAGTTTTCTGTCCCTATAAAAAATGTTTTTTTAAAGATGGTTGATGAGGAATGCTTTAGCACAGTATAGCACAATGAGAATTTCCCTCACTGTCCTTCCCTGTCCCTACAAACAAGGTTTAGCACAGTAAAACACACTGACACTCTCCCTACCTATAGTTTTCTGTCCCTATAAAAAATGTTTTTTTAAAGATGGTTGATGAGGAATGCTTTAGCACAGTATAGCACAATGAGAATTTCCCTCACTGTCCTTCCCTGTCCCTAAAAACAAGGTTTAGCACAGTAAAACACACTGACACTCTCCCTACCTATAGTTTTCTGTCCCTATAAAAAATTTTTTTTTTAAAGATGGTTGATGAGGAATGCTTTAGCACAGTATAGCACAATGAGAATTTCCCTCACTGTCCTTCCCTGTCCCTACAAACAAGGTTTAGCACAGTAAAACACACTGACACTCTCCCTACCTATAGTTTTCTGTCCCTATAATTTTTTTTTTTTTTTAAAGATGGTTGATGAGGAATGCTTTAGCACAGTATAGCACAATGAGAATTTCCCTCACTGTCCTTCCCTGTCCCTACAAACAAGGTTTAGCACAGTAAAACACACTGACACTCTCCCTACCTATAGTTTTCTGTCCCTATAAAAATTTTTTTTTTTAAAGATGGTTGATGAGGAATGCTTTAGCACAGTATAGCACAATGAGAATTTCCCTCACTGTCCTTCCCTGTCCCTACAAACAAGGTTTAGCACAGTAAAACACACTGACACTCTCCCTACCTATAGTTTTCTGTCCCTATAATTTTTTTTTTTTTAAAGATGGTTGATGAGGAATGCTTTAGCACAGTATAGCACAATGAGAATTTCCCTCACTGTCCTTCCCTGTCCCTACAAACAAGGTTTAGCACAGTAAAACACACTGACACTCTCCCTACCTATAGTTTTCTGTCCCTATAAAAATGTTTTTTTTTAAAGATGGTTGATGAGGAATGCTTTAGCACAGTATAGCACAATGAGAATTTCCCTCACTGTCCTTCCCTGTCCCTACAAACAAGGTTTAGCACAGTAAAACACACTGACACTCTCCCTACCTATAGTTTTCTGTCCCTATAAAAAATGTTTTTTTAAAGATGGTTGATGAGGAATGCTTTAGCACAGTATAGCACAATGAGAATTTCCCTCACTGTCCTTCCCTGTCCCTACAAACAAGGTTTAGCACAGTAAAACACACTGACACTCTCCCTACCTATAGTTTTCTGTCCCTATAAAATTTTTTTTTTTTAAAGATGGTTGATGAGGAATGCTTTAGCACAGTATAGCACAATGAGAATTTCCCTCACTGTCCTTCCCTGTCCCTACAAACAAGGTTTAGCACAGTAAAACACACTGACACTCTCCCTACCTATAGTTTTCTGTCCCTATAATTTTTTTTTTTTTAAAGATGGTTGATGAGGAATGCTTTAGCACAGTATAGCACAATGAGAATTTCCCTCACTGTCCTTCCCTGTCCCTACAAACAAGGTTTAGCACAGTAAAACACACTGACACTCTCCCTACCTATAGTTTTCTGTCCCTATAAAATTTTTTTTTTTTAAAGATGGTTGATGAGGAATGCTTTAGCACAGTATAGCACAATGAGAATTTCCCTCACTGTCCTTCCCTGTCCCTACAAACAAGGTTTAGCACAGTAAAACACACTGACACTCTCCCTACCTATAGTTTTCTGTCCCTATAAAAAATGTTTTTTTAAAGATGGTTGATGAGGAATGCTTTAGCACAGTATAGCACAATGAGAATTTCCCTCACTGTCCTTCCCTGTCCCTACAAACAAGGTTTAGCACAGTAAAACACACTGACACTCTCCCTACCTATAGTTTTCTGTCCCTATAAAAAATGTTTTTTTAAAGATGGTTGATGAGGAATGCTTTAGCACAGTATAGCACAATGAGAATTTCCCTCACTGTCCTTCCCTGTCCCTAAAAACAAGGTTTAGCACAGTAAAACACACTGACACTCTCCCTACCTATAGTTTTCTGTCCCTATAAAAAATTTTTTTTTTAAAGATGGTTGATGAGGAATGCTTTAGCACAGTATAGCACAATGAGAATTTCCCTCACTGTCCTTCCCTGTCCCTACAAACAAGGTTTAGCACAGTAAAACACACTGACACTCTCCCTACCTATAGTTTTCTGTCCCTATAAATTTTTTTTTTTTTTAAAGATGGTTGATGAGGAATGCTTTAGCACAGTATAGCACAATGAGAATTTCCCTCACTGTCCTTCCCTGTCCCTACAAACAAGGTTTAGCACAGTAAAACACACTGACACTCTCCCTACCTATAGTTTTCTGTCCCTATAAAAATTTTTTTTTTTAAAGATGGTTGATGAGGAATGCTTTAGCACAGTATAGCACAATGAGAATTTCCCTCACTGTCCTTCCCTGTCCCTACAAACAAGGTTTAGCACAGTAAAACACACTGACACTCTCCCTACCTATAGTTTTCTGTCCCTATAATTTTTTTTTTTTTAAAGATGGTTGATGAGGAATGCTTTAGCACAGTATAGCACAATGAGAATTTCCCTCACTGTCCTTCCCTGTCCCTACAAACAAGGTTTAGCACAGTAAAACACACTGACACTCTCCCTACCTATAGTTTTCTGTCCCTATAAAAATGTTTTTTTTTAAAGATGGTTGATGAGGAATGCTTTAGCACAGTATAGCACAATGAGAATTTCCCTCACTGTCCTTCCCTGTCCCTACAAACAAGGTTTAGCACAGTAAAACACACTGACACTCTCCCTACCTATAGTTTTCTGTCCCTATAAAAAATGTTTTTTTAAAGATGGTTGATGAGGAATGCTTTAGCACAGTATAGCACAATGAGAATTTCCCTCACTGTCCTTCCCTGTCCCTACAAACAAGGTTTAGCACAGTAAAACACACTGACACTCTCCCTACCTATAGTTTTCTGTCCCTATAAAACATTTTTTTTTTTAAAGATGGTTGATGAGGAATGCTTTAGCACAGTATAGCACAATGAGAATTTCCCTCACTGTCCTTCCCTGTCCCTACAAACAAGGTTTAGCACAGTAAAACACACTGACACTCTCCCTACCTATAGTTTTCTGTCCCTATAAAAAAAATTTTTTTAAAGATGGTTGATGAGGAATGCTTTAGCACAGTATAGCACAATGAGAATTTCCCTCACTGTCCTTCCCTGTCCCTACAAACAAGGTTTAGCACAGTAAAACACACTGACACTCTCCCTACCTATAGATTTCTGTCCCTATAAATTTTTTTTTTTTTAAAGATGGTTGATGAGGAATGCTTTAGCACAGTATAGCACAATGAGAATTTCCCTCACTGTCCTTCCCTGTCCCTACAAACAAGGTTTAGCACAGTAAAACACACTGACACTCTCCCTACCTATAGTTTTCTGTCCCTATAAAAATTTTTTTTTTTAAAGATGGTTGCTGAGGAATGCTTTAGCACAGTATAGCACAATGAGAATTTCCCTCACTGTCCTTCCCTGTCCCTACAAACAAGGTTTAGCACAGTAAAACACACTGACACTCTCCCTACCTATAGTTTTCTGTCCCTATAATTTTTTTTTTTCTAAAAGATGGTTGATGAGGAATGCTTTAGCACAGTATAGCACAATGAGAATTTCCCTCACTGTCCTTCCCTGTCCCTAGAAACAAGGTTTAGCACAGTAAAACACACTGACACTCTCCCTACCTATAGTTTTCTGTCCCTATAAAAATTTTTTTTTTTAAAGATGGTTGATGAGGAATGCTTTAGCACAGTATAGCACAATGAGAATTTCCCTCACTGTCCTTCCCTGTCCCTACAAACAAGGTTTAGCACAGTAAAACACACTGACACTCTCCCTACCTATAGTTTTCTGTCCCTATAAAAAATGTTTTTTTAAAGATGGTTGATGAGGAATGCTTTAGCACAGTATAGCACAATGAGAATTTCCCTCACTGTCCTTCCCTGTCCCTACAAACAAGGTTTAGCACAGTAAAACACACTGACACTCTCCCTACCTATAGTTTTCTGTCCCTATAAAAATTTTTTTTTTTAAAGATGGTTGATGAGGAATGCTTTAGCACAGTATAGCACAATGAGAATTTCCCTCACTGTCCTTCCCTGTCCCTACAAACAAGGTTTAGCACAGTAAAACACACTGACACTCTCCCTACCTATAGTTTTCTGTCCCTATAAATTTTTTTTTTTTTTAAAGATGGTTGATGAGGAATGCTTTAGCACAGTATAGCACAATGAGAATTTCCCTCACTGTCCTTCCCTGTCCCTACAAACAAGGTTTAGCACAGTAAAACACACTGACACTCTCCCTACCTATAGTTTTCTGTCCCTATAAAAATTTTTTTTTTTAAAGATGGTTGATGAGGAATGCTTTAGCACAGTATAGCACAATGAGAATTTCCCTCACTGTCCTTCCCTGTCCCTACAAACAAGGTTTAGCACAGTAAAACACACTGACACTCTCCCTACCTATAGTTTTCTGTCCCTATAATTTTTTTTTTTTTAAAGATGGTTGATGAGGAATGCTTTAGCACAGTATAGCACAATGAGAATTTCCCTCACTGTCCTTCCCTGTCCCTACAAACAAGGTTTAGCACAGTAAAACACACTGACACTCTCCCTACCTATAGTTTTCTGTCCCTATAAAAATGTTTTTTTTTAAAGATGGTTGATGAGGAATGCTTTAGCACAGTATAGCACAATGAGAATTTCCCTCACTGTCCTTCCCTGTCCCTACAAACAAGGTTTAGCACAGTAAAACACACTGACACTCTCCCTACCTATAGTTTTCTGTCCCTATAAAAAATGTTTTTTTAAAGATGGTTGATGAGGAATGCTTTAGCACAGTATAGCACAATGAGAATTTCCCTCACTGTCCTTCCCTGTCCCTACAAACAAGGTTTAGCACAGTAAAACACACTGACACTCTCCCTACCTATAGTTTTCTGTCCCTATAAAACATTTTTTTTTTTAAAGATGGTTGATGAGGAATGCTTTAGCACAGTATAGCACAATGAGAATTTCCCTCACTGTCCTTCCCTGTCCCTACAAACAAGGTTTAGCACAGTAAAACACACTGACACTCTCCCTACCTATAGTTTTCTGTCCCTATAAAAAAATTTTTTTTAAAGATGGTTGATGAGGAATGCTTTAGCACAGTATAGCACAATGAGAATTTCCCTCACTGTCCTTCCCTGTCCCTACAAACAAGGTTTAGCACAGTAAAACACACTGACACTCTCCCTACCTATAGATTTCTGTCCCTATAAATTTTTTTTTTTTTAAAGATGGTTGATGAGGAATGCTTTAGCACAGTATAGCACAATGAGAATTTCCCTCACTGTCCTTCCCTGTCCCTACAAACAAGGTTTAGCACAGTAAAACACACTGACACTCTCCCTACCTATAGTTTTCTGTCCCTATAAAAATTTTTTTTTTTAAAGATGGTTGCTGAGGAATGCTTTAGCACAGTATAGCACAATGAGAATTTCCCTCACTGTCCTTCCCTGTCCCTACAAACAAGGTTTAGCACAGTAAAACACACTGACACTCTCCCTACCTATAGTTTTCTGTCCCTATAATTTTTTTTTTTCTAAAAGATGGTTGATGAGGAATGCTTTAGCACAGTATAGCACAATGAGAATTTCCCTCACTGTCCTTCCCTGTCCCTAGAAACAAGGTTTAGCACAGTAAAACACACTGACACTCTCCCTACCTATAGTTTTCTGTCCCTATAAAAATTTTTTTTTTTAAAGATGGTTGATGAGGAATGCTTTAGCACAGTATAGCACAATGAGAATTTCCCTCACTGTCCTTCCCTGTCCCTACAAACAAGGTTTAGCACAGTAAAACACACTGACACTCTCCCTACCTATAGTTTTCTGTCCCTATAAAAAATGTTTTTTTAAAGATGGTTGATGAGGAATGCTTTAGCACAGTATAGCACAATGAGAATTTCCCTCACTGTCCTTCCCTGTCCCTACAAACAAGGTTTAGCACAGTAAAACACACTGACACTCTCCCTACCTATAGTTTTCTGTCCCTATAAAAAATGTTTTTTTAAAGATGGTTGATGAGGAATGCTTTAGCACAGTATAGCACAATGAGAATTTCCCTCACTGTCCTTCCCTGTCCCTACAAACAAGGTTTAGCACAGTAAAACACACTGACACTCTCCCTACCTATAGTTTTCTGTCCCTATAAAAAATGTTTTTTTAAAGATGGTTGATGAGGAATGCTTTAGCACAGTATAGCACAATGAGAATTTCCCTCACTGTCCTTCCCTGTCCCTACAAACAAGGTTTAGCACAGTAAAACACACTGACACTCTCCCTACCTATAGTTTTCTGTCCCTATAAAAATTTTTTTTTTTAAAGATGGTTGATGAGGAATGCTTTAGCACAGTATAGCACAATGAGAATTTCCCTCACTGTCCTTCCCTGTCCCTACAAACAAGGTTTAGCACAGTAAAACACACTGACACTCTCCCTACCTATAGTTTTCTGTCCCTATAAAATTTTTTTTTTTTAAAGATGGTTGATGAGGAATGCTTTAGCACAGTATAGCACAATGAGAATTTCCCTCACTGTCCTTCCCTGTCCCTACAAACAAGGTTTAGCACAGTAAAACACACTGACACTCTCCCTACCTATAGTTTTCTGTCCCTATAAAAAATTTTTTTTTTAAAGATGGTTGATGAGGAATGCTTTAGCACAGTATAGCACAATGAGAATTTCCCTCACTGTCCTTCCCTGTCCCTACAAACAAGGTTTAGCACAGTAAAACACACTGACACTCTCCCTACCTATAGTTTTCTGTCCCTATAATTTTTTTTTTTTTAAAGATGGTTGATGAGGAATGCTTTAGCACAGTATAGCACAATGAGAATTTCCCTCACTGTCCTTCCCTGTCCCTACAAACAAGGTTTAGCACAGTAAAACACACTGACACTCTCCCTACCTATAGTTTTCTGTCCCTATAAAAATGTTTTTTTTTAAAGATGGTTGATGAGGAATGCTTTAGCACAGTATAGCACAATGAGAATTTCCCTCACTGTCCTTCCCTGTCCCTACAAACAAGGTTTAGCACAGTAAAACACACTGACACTCTCCCTACCTATAGTTTTCTGTCCCTATAAAAAATGTTTTTTTAAAGATGGTTGATGAGGAATGCTTTAGCACAGTATAGCACAATGAGAATTTCCCTCACTGTCCTTCCCTGTCCCTACAAACAAGGTTTAGCACAGTAAAACACACTGACACTCTCCCTACCTATAGTTTTCTGTCCCTATAAAACATTTTTTTTTTTAAAGATGGTTGATGAGGAATGCTTTAGCACAGTATAGCACAATGAGAATTTCCCTCACTGTCCTTCCCTGTCCCTACAAACAAGGTTTAGCACAGTAAAACACACTGACACTCTCCCTACCTATAGTTTTCTGTCCCTATAAAAAAATTTTTTTTAAAGATGGTTGATGAGGAATGCTTTAGCACAGTATAGCACAATGAAAATTTCCCTCACTGTCCTTCCCTGTCCCTACAAACAAGGTTTAGCACAGTAAAACACACTGACACTCTCCCTACCTATAGATTTCTGTCCCTATAAAAATTTTTTTTTTTTTAAAGATGGTTGATGAGGAATGCTTTAGCACAGTATAGCACAATGAGAATTTCCCTCACTGTCCTTCCCTGTCCCTACAAACAAGGTTTAGCACAGTAAAACACACTGACACTCTCCCTACCTATAGTTTTCTGTCCCTATAAAAAAAAATTTTTTTAAAGATGGTTGCTGAGGAATGCTTTAGCACAGTATAGCACAATGAGAATTTCCCTCACTGTCCTTCCCTGTCCCTACAAACAAGGTTTAGCACAGTAAAACACACTGACACTCTCCCTACCTATAGTTTTCTGTCCCTATAATTTTTTTTTTTCTAAAAGATGGTTGATGAGGAATGCTTTAGCACAGTATAGCACAATGAGAATTTCCCTCACTGTCCTTCCCTGTCCCTAGAAACAAGGTTTAGCACAGTAAAACACACTGACACTCTCCCTACCTATAGTTTTCTGTCCCTATAAAAAAAAAAATTTTTAAAGATGGTTGATGAGGAATGCTTTAGCACAGTATAGCACAATGAGAATTTCCCTCACTGTCCTTCCCTGTCCCTACAAACAAGGTTTAGCACAGTAAAACACACTGACACTCTCCCTACCTATAGTTTTCTGTCCCTATAAAAAATGTTTTTTTAAAGATGGTTGATGAGGAATGCTTTAGCACAGTATAGCACAATGAGAATTTCCCTCACTGTCCTTCCCTGTCCCTACAAACAAGGTTTAGCACAGTAAAACACACTGACACTCTCCCTACCTATAGTTTTCTGTCCCTATAAAAAATGTTTTTTTAAAGATGGTTGATGAGGAATGCTTTAGCACAGTATAGCACAATGAGAATTTCCCTCACTGTCCTTCCCTGTCCCTACAAACAAGTTTTAGCACAGTAAAACACACTGACACTCTCCCTACCTATAGTTTTCTGTCCCTATAATTTTTTTTTTTTTAAAGATGGTTGATGAGTAATGCTTTAGCACAGTATAGCACAATGAGAATTTCCCTCACTGTCCTTCCCTGTCCCTACAAACAAGGTTTAGCACAGTAAAACACACTGACACTCTCCCTACCTATAGTTTTCTGTCCCTATAAAAAATTTTTTTTTTAAAGATGGTTGATGAGGAATGCTTTAGCACAGTATAGCACAATGAGAATTTCCCTCACTGTCCTTCCCTGTCCCTACAAACAAGGTTTAGCACAGTAAAACACACTGACACTCTCCCTACCTATAGTTTTCTGTCCCTATAAAAAATTTTTTTTTTAAAGATGGTTGATGAGGAATGCTTTAGCACAGTATAGCACAATGAGAATTTCCCTCACTGTCCTTCCCTGTCCCTACAAACAAGGTTTAGCACAGTAAAACACACTGACACTCTCCCTACCTATAGTTTTCTGTCCCTATAAAAAATGTTTTTTTAAAGATGGTTGATGAGGAATGCTTTAGCACAGTATAGCACAATGAGAATTTCCCTCACTGTCCTTCCCTGTCCCTACAAACAAGGTTTAGCACAGTAAAACACACTGACACTCTCCCTACCTATAGTTTTCTGTCCCTATAATTTTTTTTTTTAAAGATGGTTGATGAGGAATGCTTTAGCACAGTATAGCACAATGAGAATTTCCCTCACTGTCCTTCCCTGTCCCTACAAACAAGGTTTAGCACAGTAAAACACACTGACACTCTCCCTACCTATAGTTTTCTGTCCCTATAAAAAATGTTTTTTTAAAGATGGTTGATGAGGAATGCTTTAGCACAGTATAGCACAATGAGAATTTCCCTCACTGTCCTTCCCTGTCCCTACAAACAAGGTTTAGCACAGTAAAACACACTGACACTCTCCCTACCTATAGTTTTCTGTCCCTATAAAAAATTATTTTTTAAAGATGGTTGATGAGGAATGCTTTAGCACAGTATAGCACAATGAGAATTTCCCTCACTGTCCTTCCCTGTCCCTACAAACAAGGTTTAGCACAGTAAAACACACTGACACTCTCCCTACCTATAGTTTTCTGTCCCTATAAAAAATTTTTTTTTTAAAGATGGTTGATGAGGAATGCTTTAGCACAGTATAGCACAATGAGAATTTCCCTCACTGTCCTTCCCTGTCCCTACAAACAAGGTTTAGCACAGTAAAACACACTGACACTCTCCCTACCTATAGTTTTCTGTCCCTATAAAAAATGTTTTTTTAAAGATGGTTGATGAGGAATGCTTTAGCACAGTATAGCACAATGAGAATTTCCCTCACTGTCCTTCCCTGTCCCTACAAACAAGGTTTAGCACAGTAAAACACACTGACACTCTCCCTACCTATAGTTTTCTGTCCCTATAAAAAATGTTTTTTTAAAGATGGTTGATGAGGAATGCTTTAGCACAGTATAGCACAATGAGAATTTCCCTCACTGTCCTTCCCTGTCCCTACAAACAAGGTTTAGCACAGTAAAACACACTGACACTCTCCCTACCTATAGTTTTCTGTCCCTATAAATTTTTTTTTTTAAAGATGGTTGATGAGTAATGCTTTAGCACAGTATAGCACAATGAGAATTTCCCTCACTGTCCTTCCCTGTCCCTACAAACAAGGTTTAGCACAGTAAAACACACTGACACTCTCCCTACCTATAGTTTTCTGTCCCTATAAAAAAATTTTTTTTTAAAGATGGTTGATGAGGAATGCTTTAGCACAGTATAGCACAATGAGAATTTCCCTCACTGTCCTTCCCTGTCCCTACAAACAAGGTTTAGCACAGTAAAACACACTGACACTCTCCCTACCTATAGTTTTCTGTCCCTATAAAAAATTTTTTTTTTTAAAGATGGTTGATGAGGAATGCTTTAGCACAGTATAGCACAATGAGAATTTCCCTCACTGTCCTTCCCTGTCCCTACAAACAAGGTTTAGCACAGTAAAACACACTGACACTCTCCCTACCTATAGTTTTCTGTCCCTATAAAAAATTTTTTTTTTAAAGATGGTTGATGAGGAATGCTTTAGCACAGTATAGCACAATGAGAATTTCCCTCACTGTCCTTCCCTGTCCCTACAAACAAGGTTTAGCACAGTAAAACACACTGACACTCTCCCTACCTATAGTTTTCTGTCCCTATAATTATTTTTTTTTAAAGATGGTTGATGAGGAATGCTTTAGCACAGTATAGCACAATGAGAATTTCCCTCACTGTCCTTCCCTGTCCCTACAAACAAGGTTTAGCACAGTAAAACACACTGACACTCTCCCTACCTATAGATTTCTGTCCCTATAAAAATTTTTTTTTTTTAAAGATGGTTGATGAGGAATGCTTTAGCACAGTATAGCACAATGAGAATTTCCCTCACTGTCCTTCCCTGTCCCTACAAACAAGGTTTAGCACAGTAAAACACACTGACACTCTCCCTACCTATAGTTTTCTGTCCCTATAAAAATTTTTTTTTTTAAAGATGGTTGCTGAGGAATGCTTTAGCACAGTATAGCACAATGAGAATTTCCCTCACTGTCCTTCCCTGTCCCTACAAACAAGGTTTAGCACAGTAAAACACACTGACACTCTCCCTACCTATAGTTTTCTGTCCCTATAATTTTTTTTTTCTTAAAGATGGTTGATGAGGAATGCTTTAGCACAGTATAGCACAATGAGAATTTCCCTCACTGTCCTTCCCTGTCCCTAGAAACAAGGTTTAGCACAGTAAAACACACTGACACTCTCCCTACCTATAGTTTTCTGTCCCTATAAAAAATTTTTTTTTTAAAGATGGTTGATGAGGAATGCTTTAGCACAGTATAGCACAATGAGAATTTCCCTCACTGTCCTTCCCTGTCCCTACAAACAAGGTTTAGCACAGTAAAACACACTGACACTCTCCCTACCTATAGTTTTCTGTCCCTATAAAAAATGTTTTTTTAAAGATGGTTGATGAGGAATGCTTTAGCACAGTATAGCACAATGAGAATTTCCCTCACTGTCCTTCCCTGTCCCTACAAACAAGGTTTAGCACAGTAAAACACACTGACACTCTCCCTACCTATAGTTTTCTGTCCCTATAAAAAATGTTTTTTTAAAGATGGTTGATGAGGAATGCTTTAGCACAGTATAGCACAATGAGAATTTCCCTCACTGTCCTTCCCTGTCCCTACAAACAAGTTTTAGCACAGTAAAACACACTGACACTCTCCCTACCTATAGTTTTCTGTCCCTATAATTTTTTTTTTTTTAAAGATGGTTGATGAGTAATGCTTTAGCACAGTATAGCACAATGAGAATTTCCCTCACTGTCCTTCCCTGTCCCTACAAACAAGGTTTAGCACAGTAAAACACACTGACACTCTCCCTACCTATAGTTTTCTGTCCCTATAAAAAATTTTTTTTTTAAAGATGGTTGATGAGGAATGCTTTAGCACAGTATAGCACAATGAGAATTTCCCTCACTGTCCTTCCCTGTCCCTACAAACAAGGTTTAGCACAGTAAAACACACTGACACTCTCCCTACCTATAGTTTTCTGTCCCTATAAAAAATTTTTTTTTTAAAGATGGTTGATGAGGAATGCTTTAGCACAGTATAGCACAATGAGAATTTCCCTCACTGTCCTTCCCTGTCCCTACAAACAAGGTTTAGCACAGTAAAACACACTGACACTCTCCCTACCTATAGTTTTCTGTCCCTATAAAAAATTTTTTTTTTAAAGATGGTTGATGAGGAATGCTTTAGCACAGTATAGCACAATGAGAATTTCCCTCACTGTCCTTCCCTGTCCCTACAAACAAGGTTTAGCACAGTAAAACACACTGACACTCTCCCTACCTATAGTTTTCTGTCCCTATAATTTTTTTTTTTAAAGATGGTTGATGAGGAATGCTTTAGCACAGTATAGCACAATGAGAATTTCCCTCACTGTCCTTCCCTGTCCCTACAAACAAGGTTTAGCACAGTAAAACACACTGACACTCTCCCTACCTATAGTTTTCTGTCCCTATAAAAAATTTTTTTTTAAAGATGGTTGATGAGGAATGCTTTAGCACAGTATAGCACAATGAGAATTTCCCTCACTGTCCTTCCCTGTCCCTACAAACAAGGTTTAGCACAGTAAAATACACTGACACTCTCCCTACCTATAGTTTTCTGTCCCTATAAAAAATTTTTTTTTTAAAGATGGTTGATGAGGAATGCTTTAGCACAGTATAGCACAATGAGAATTTCCCTCACTGTCCTTCCCTGTCCCTACAAACAAGGTTTAGCACAGTAAAACACACTGACACTCTCCCTACCTATAGTTTTCTGTCCCTATAAAAAATGTTTTTTTAAAGATGGTTGATGAGGAATGCTTTAGCACAGTATAGCACAATGAGAATTTCCCTCACTGTCCTTCCCTGTCCCTACAAACAAGGTTTAGCACAGTAAAACACACTGACACTCTCCCTACCTATAGTTTTCTGTCCCTATAATTTTTTTTTTTTAAAGATGGTTGATGAGGAATGCTTTAGCACAGTATAGCACAATGAGAATTTCCCTCACTGTCCTTCCCTGTCCCTACAAACAAGGTTTAGCACAGTAAAACACACTGACACTCTCCCTACCTATAGTTTTCTGTCCCTATAAAAAATGTTTTTTTAAAGATGGTTGATGAGGAATGCTTTAGCACAGTATAGCACAATGAGAATTTCCCTCACTGTCCTTCCCTGTCCCTACAAACAAGGTTTAGCACAGTAAAACACACTGACACTCTCCCTACCTATAGTTTTCTGTCCCTATAAAAAATTATTTTTTAAAGATGGTTGATGAGGAATGCTTTAGCACAGTATAGCACAATGAGAATTTCCCTCACTGTCCTTCCCTGTCCCTACAAACAAGGTTTAGCACAGTAAAACACACTGACACTCTCCCTACCTATAGTTTTCTGTCCCTATAAAATTTTTTTTTTTTAAAGATGGTTGATGAGGAATGCTTTAGCACAGTATAGCACAATGAGAATTTCCCTCACTGTCCTTCCCTGTCCCTACAAACAAGGTTTAGCACAGTAAAACACACTGACACTCTCCCTACCTATAGTTTTCTGTCCCTATAAAAAATGTTTTTTTAAAGATGGTTGATGAGGAATGCTTTAGCACAGTATAGCACAATGAGAATTTCCCTCACTGTCCTTCCCTGTCCCTACAAACAAGGTTTAGCACAGTAAAACACACTGACACTCTCCCTACCTATAGTTTTCTGTCCCTATAAAAAATGTTTTTTTAAAGATGGTTGATGAGGAATGCTTTAGCACAGTATAGCACAATGAGAATTTCCCTCACTGTCCTTCCCTGTCCCTACAAACAAGGTTTAGCACAGTAAAACACACTGACACTCTCCCTACCTATAGTTTTCTGTCCCTATAATTATTTTTTTTTAAAGATGGTCGATGAGGAATGCTTTAGCACAGTATAGCACAATGAGAATTTCCCTCACTGTCCTTCCCTGTCCCTACAAACAAGGTTTAGCACAGTAAAACACACTGACACTCTCCCTACCTATAGTTTTCTGTCCCTATAAAAAATGTTTTTTTAAAGATGGTTGATGAGGAATGCTTTAGCACAGTATAGCACAATGAGAATTTCCCTCACTGTCCTTCCCTGTCCCTACAAACAAGGTTTAGCACAGTAAAACACACTGACACTCTCCCTACCTATAGTTTTCTGTCCCTATAAAAAATGTTTTTTTAAAGATGGTTGATGAGGAATGCTTTAGCACAGTATAGCACAATGAGAATTTCCCTCACTGTCCTTCCCTGTCCCTACAAACAAGGTTTAGCACAGTAAAACACACTGACACTCTCCCTACCTATAGTTTTCTGTCCCTATAAAAAATGTTTTTTTAAAGATGGTTGATGAGGAATGCTTTAGCACAGTATAGCACAATGAGAATTTCCCTCACTGTCCTTCCCTGTCCCTACAAACAAGGTTTAGCACAGTAAAACACACTGACACTCTCCCTACCTATAGTTTTCTGTCCCTATAAAAAATGTTTTTTTAAAGATGGTTGATGAGGAATGCTTTAGCACGGTATAGCACAATGAGATTTTCCCTCACTGTCCTTCCCTGTCCCTACAAACAAGGTTTAGCACAGTAAAACACACTGACACTCTCCCTACCTATAGTTTTCTGTCCCTATAAAAATTTTTTTTTTTAAAGATGGTTGATGAGTAATGCTTTAGCACAGTATAGCACAATGAGAATTTCCCTCACTGTCCTTCCCTGTCCCTACAAACAAGGTTTAGCACAGTAAAACACACTGACACTCTCCCTACCTATAGTTTTCTGTCCCTATAAAAATTTTTTTTTTTAAAGATGGTTGATGAGGAATGCTTTAGCACAGTATAGCACAATGAGAATTTCCCTCACTGTCCTTCCCTGTCCCTACAAACAAGGTTTAGCACAGTAAAACACACTGACACTCTCCCTACCTATAGTTTTCTGTCCCTATAAAAAAATTTTTTTTTAAAGATGGTTGATGAGGAATGCTTTAGCACAGTATAGCACAATGAGAATTTCCCTCACTGTCCTTCCCTGTCCCTACAAACAAGGTTTAGCACAGTAAAACACACTGACACTCTCCCTACCTATAGTTTTCTGTCCCTATAAAAATTTTTTTTTTTAAAGATGGTTGATGAGCAATGCTTTAGCACAGTATAGCACAATGAGAATTTCCCTCACTGTCCTTCCCTGTCCCTACAAACAAGGTTTAGCACAGTAAAACACACTGACACTCTCCCTACCTATAGTTTTCTGTCCCTATAATTATTTTTTTTTAAAGATGGTTGATGAGGAATGCTTTAGCACAGTATAGCACAATGAGAATTTCCCTCACTGTCCTTCCCTGTCCCTACAAACAAGGTTTAGCACAGTAAAACACACTGACACTCTCCCTACCTATAGTTTTCTGTCCCTATAAATTTTTTTTTTAAAATTTGGTTGATGAGGAATGCTTTAGCACAGTATAGCACAATGAGAATTTCCCTCACTGTCCTTCCCTGTCCCTACAAACAAGGTTTAGCACAGTAAAACACACTGACACTCTCCCTACCTATAGTTTTCTGTCCGTATAATTTTTTTTTTTTTAAAGATGGTTGATGAGGAATGCTTTAGCACAGTATAGCACAATGAGAATTTCCCTCACTGTCCTTCCCTGTCCCTACAAACAAGGTTTAGCACAGTAAAACACACTGACACTCTCCCTACCTATAGGTTTCTGTCCCTATAAAATTTTTTTTTTTAAAGATGGTTGATGAGGAATGCTTTAGCACAGTATAGCACAATGAGAATTTCCCTCACTGTCCTTCCCTGTCCCTACAAACAAGGTTTAGCACAGTAAAACACACTGACACTCTCCCTACCTATAGTTTTCTGTCCCTATAAAAAATTTTTTTTTAAAGATGGTTGATGAGGAATGCTTTAGCACAGTATAGCACAATGAGAATTTCCCTCACTGTCCTTCCCTGTCCCTACAAACAAGGTTTAGCACAGTAAAACACACTGACACTCTCCCTACCTATAGTTTTCTGTCCCTATAATTTTTTTTTTTAAAGATGGTTGATGAGGAATGCTTTAGCACAGTATAGCACAATGAGAATTTCCCTCACTGTCCTTCCCTGTCCCTACAAACAAGGTTTAGCACAGTAAAACACACTGACACTCTCCCTACCTATAGTTTTCTGTCCCTATAAAAAATTTTTTCTTAAAGATGGTTGATGAGGAATGCTTTAGCACAGTATAGCACAATGAGAATTTCCCTCACTGTCCTTCCCTGTCCCTAGAAACAAGGTTTAGCACAGTAAAACACACTGACACTCTCCCTACCTATAGTTTTCTGTCCCTATAAAACATTTTTTTTTTAAAGATGGTTGATGAGGAATGCTTTAGCACAGTATTGCACAATGAGAATTTCCCTCACTGTCCTTCCCTGTCCCTACAAACAAGGTTTAGCACAGTAAAACACACTGACACTCTCCCTACCTATAGTTTTCTGTCCCTATAAAAAATGTTTTTTTAAAGATGGTTGATGAGGAATGCTTTAGCACAGTATAGCACAATGAGAATTTCCCTCACTGTCCTTCCCTGTCCCTACAAACAAGGTTTAGCACAGTAAAACACACTGACACTCTCCCTACCTATAGTTTTCTGTCCCTATAAAACATGTTTTTTTAAAGATGGTTGATGAGGAATGCTTTAGCACAGTATAGCACAATGAGAATTTCCCTCACTGTCCTTCCCTGTCCCTACAAACAAGTTTTAGCACAGTAAAACACACTGACACTCTCCCTACCTATAGTTTTCTGTCCCTATAAAAAATTTTTTTTAAAAGATGGTTGATGAGTAATGCTTTAGCACAGTATAGCACAATGAGAATTTCCCTCACTGTCCTTCCCAGTCCCTACAAACAAGGTTTAGCACAGTAAAACACACTGACACTCACCCTACCTATAGTTTTCTGTCCCTATAAAAATTTTTTTTTTTAAAGATGGTTGATGAGGAATGCTTTAGCACAGTATAGCACAATGAGAATTTCCCTCACTGTCCTTCCCTGTCCCTACAAACAAGGTTTAGCACAGTAAAACACACTGACACTCTCCCTACCTATAGTTTTCTGTCCCTATAAAATTTTTTTTTTTTAAAGATGGTTGATGAGGAATGCTTTAGCACAGTATAGCACAATGAGAATTTCCCTCACTGTCCTTCCCTGTCCCTACAAACAAGGTTTAGCACAGTAAAACACACTGACACTCTCCCTACCTATAGTTTTCTGTCCCTATAAAAAAATTTTTTTTTAAAGATGGTTGATGAGGAATGCTTTAGCACAGTATAGCACAATGAGAATTTCCCTCACTGTCCTTCCCTTTCCCTACAAACAAGGTTTAGCACAGTAAAACACACTGACACTCTCCCTACCTATAGTTTTCTGTCCCTATAATTTTTTTTTTTTAAAGATGGTTGACGAGGAATGCTTTAGCACAGTATAGCACAATGAGAATTTCCCTCACTGCCCTTCCCTGTCCCTACAAACAAGGTTTAGCACAGTAAAACACACTGACACTCTCCCTACCTATAGTTTTCTGTCCCTATAAAAATTTTTTTTTTTAAAGATGGTTGATGAGGAATGCTTTAGCACAGTATAGCACAATGAGAATTTCCCTCACTGTCCTTCCCTGTCCCTACAAACAAGGTTTAGCACAGTAAAATACACTGACACTCTCCCTACCTATAGTTTTCTGTCCCTATAAAAAATTTTTTTTTTAAAGATGGTTGATGAGGAATGCTTTAGCACAGTATAGCACAATGAGAATTTCCCTCACTGTCCTTCCCTGTCCCTACAAACAAGGTTTAGCACAGTAAAACACACTGACACTCTCCCTACCTATAGTTTTCTGTCCCTATAAAAAATTTTTTTTTTAAAGATGGTTGATGAGGAATGCTTTAGCACAGTATAGCACAATGAGAATTTCCCTCACTGTCCTTCCCTGTCCCTGCAAACAAGGTTTAGCACAGTAAAACACACTGACACTCTCCCTACCTATAGTTTTCTGTCCCTATAATTTTTTTTTTTAAAGATGGTTGATGAGGAATGCTTTAGCACAGTATAGCACAATGAGAATTTCCCTCACTGTCCTTCCCTGTCCCTACAAACAAGGTTTAGCACAGTAAAACACACTGACACTCTCCCTACCTATAGTTTTCTGTCCCTATAAAAAATGTTTTTTTAAAGATGGTTGATGAGGAATGCTTTAGCACAGTATAGCACAATGAGAATTTCCCTCACTGTCCTTCCCTGTCCCTACAAACAAGGTTCAGCACAGTAAAACACACTGACACTCTCCCTACCTATAGTTTTCTGTCCCTATAAAAAATTATTTTTTAAAGATGGTTGATGAGGAATGCTTTAGCACAGTATAGCACAATGAGAATTTCCCTCACTGTCCTTCCCTGTCCCTACAAACAAGGTTTAGCACAGTAAAACACACTGACACTCTCCCTACCTATAGTTTTCTGTCCCTATAAAAATTTTTTTTTTTAAAGATGGTTGATGAGGAATGCTTTAGCACAGTATAGCACAATGAGAATTTCCCTCACTGTCCTTCCCTGTCCCTACAAACAAGGTTTAGCACAGTAAAACACACTGATACTCTCCCTACCTATAGTTTTCTGTCCCTATAAAAAATGTTTTTTTAAAGATGGTTGATGAGGAATGCTTTAGCACAGTATAGCACAATGAGAATTTCCCTCACTGTCCTTCCCTGTCCCTACAAACAAGGTTTAGCACAGTAAAACACACTGACACTCTCCCTACCTATAGTTTTCTGTCCCTATAAAAAATGTTTTTTTAAAGATGGTTGATGAGGAATGCTTTAGCACAGTATAGCACAATGAGAATTTCCCTCACTGTCCTTCCCTGTCCCTACAAACAAGGTTTAGCACAGTAAAACACACTGACACTCTCCCTACCTATAGTTTTCTGTCCCTATAAAAAAAAATTTTTTAAAGATGGTTGATGAGTAATGCTTTAGCACAGTATAGCACAATGAGAATTTCCCTCACTGTCCTTCCCTGTCCCTACAAACAAGGTTTAGCACAGTAAAACACACTGACACTCTCCCTACCTATAGTTTTCTGTCCCTATAATTTTTTTTTTTTTTAAAGATGGTTGATGAGGAATGCTTTAGCACAGTATAGCACAATGAGAATTTCCCTCACTGTCCTTCCCTGTCCCTACAAACAAGGTTTAGCACAGTAAAACACACTGACACTCTCCCTACCTATAGTTTTCTGTCCCTATAAAAAATTTTTTTTTTAAAGATGGTTGATGAGGAATGCTTTAGCACAGTATAGCACAATGAGAATTTCCCTCACTGTCCTTCCCTGTCCCTACAAACAAGGTTTAGCACAGTAAAACACACTGACACTCTCCCTACCTATAGTTTTCTGTCCCTATAAAAATTTTTTTTTTTAAAGATGGTTGATGAGGAATGCTTTAGCACAGTATAGCACAATGAGAATTTCCCTCACTGTCCTTCCCTGTCCCTACAAACAAGGTTTAGCACAGTAAAACACACTGACACTCTCCCTACCTATAGTTTTCTGTCCCTATAATTTTTTTTTTTTAAAGATGGTTGATGAGGAATGCTTTAGCACAGTATAGCACAATGAGAATTTCCCTCACTGCCCTTCCCTGTCCCTACAAACAAGGTTTAGCACAGTAAAACACACTGACACTCTCCCTACCTATAGTTTTCTGTCCCTATAAAAAATATTTTTAAAAGATGGTTGATGAGGAATGCTTTAGCACAGTATAGCACAATGAGAATTTCCCTCACTGTCCTTCCCTGTCCCTACAAACAAGGTTTAGCACAGTAAAACACACTGACACTCTCCCTACCTATAGTTTTCTGTCCCTATAAAAAATTTTTTTTTTAAAGATGGTTGATGAGGAATGCTTTAGCACAGTATAGCACAATGAGAATTTCCCTCACTGTCCTTCCCTGTCCCTACAAACAAGGTTTAGCACAGTAAAACACACTGACACTCTCCCTACCTATAGTTTTCTGTCCCTATAATTTTTTTTTTTAAAGATGGTTGATGAGGAATGCTTTAGCACAGTATAGCATAATGAGAATTTCCCTCACTGTCCTTCCCTGTCCCTACAAACAAGGTTTAGCACAGTAAAACACACTGACACTCTCCCTACCTATAGTTTTCTGTCCCTATAAAAAAATTTTTTTTTAAAGATGGTTGATGAGGAATGCTTTAGCACAGTATAGCACAATGAGAATTTCCCTCACTGTCCTTCCCTGTCCCTACAAACAAGGTTTAGCACAGTAAAACACACTGACACTCTCCCTACCTATAGTTTTCTGTCCCTATAAAAAATGTTTTTTTAAAGATGGTTGATGAGGAATGCTTTAGCACAGTATAGCACAATGAGAATTTCCCTCACTGTCCTTCCCTGTCCCTACAAACAAGGTTTAGCACAGTAAAACACACTGACACTCTCCCTACCTATAGTTTTCTGTCCCTATAAAAAATGTTTTTTTAAAGATGGTTGATGAGGAATGCTTTAGCACAGTATAGCACAATGAGAATTTCCCTCACTGTCCTTCCCTGTCCCTACAAACAAGGTTTAGCACAGTAAAACACACTGACACTCTCCCTACCTATAGTTTTCTGTCCCTATAAAAAAATTTTTTTTAAAGATGGTTGATGAGGAATGCTTTAGCACAGTATAGCACAATGAGAATTTCCCTCACTGTCCTTCCCTGTCCCTACAAACAAGGTTTAGCACAGTAAAACACACTGACACTCTCCCTACCTATAGTTTTCTGTCCCTATAAAAAAAAATATTTTTAAAGATGGTTGATGAGGAATGCTTTAGCACAGTATAGCACAATGAGAATTTCCCTCACTGTCCTTCCCTGTCCCTACAAACAAGGTTTAGCACAGTAAAACACACTGACACTCTCCCTACCTATAGTTTTCTGTCCCTATAATTTTTTTTTTTTTTAAAGATGGTTGATGAGGAATGCTTTAGCACAGTATAGCACAATGAGAATTTCCCTCACTGTCCTTCCCTGTCCCTACAAACAAGGTTTAGCACAGTAAAACACACTGACACTCTCCCTACCTATAGTTTTCTGTCCCTATAAAAAAATTTTTTTTTAAAGATGGTTGATGAGGAATGCTTTAGCACAGTATAGCACAATGAGAATTTCCCTCACTGTCCTTCCCTGTCCCTACAAACAAGGTTTAGCACAGTAAAACACACTGACACTCTCCCTACCTATAGTTTTCTGTCCCTATAATTTTTTTTTTTTTTTAAAGATGGTTGATGAGGAATGCTTTAGCACAGTATAGCACAATGAGAATTTCCCTCACTGTCCTTCCCTGTCCTTACAAACAAGTTTTAGCACAGTAAAACACACTGACACTCTCCCTACCTATAGTTTTCTGTCCCTATAATTTTTTTTTTTAAAGATGGTTGATGAGGAATGCTTTAGCACAGTATAGCACAATGAGAATTTCCCTCACTGTCCTTCCCTGTCCCTACAAACAAGGTTTAGCACAGTAAAACACACTGACACTCTCCCTACCTATAGTTTTCTGTCCCTATAAAAAATGTTTTTTTAAAGATGGTTGATGAGGAATGCTTTAGCACAGTATAGCACAATGAGAATTTCCCTCACTGTCCTTCCCTGTCCCTACAAACTAGGTTTAGCACAGTAAAACACACTGACACTCTCCCTACCTATAGTTTTCTGTCCCTATAAAAAATGTTTTTTTAAAGATGGTTGATGAGGAATGCTTTAGCACAGTATAGCACAATGAGAATTTCCCTCACTGTCCTTCCCTGTCCCTAGAAACAAGGTTTAGCACAGTAAAACACACTGACACTCTCCCTACCTATAGTTTTCTGTCCCTATAATTTTTTTTTTTTAAAGATGGTTGATGAGGAATGCTTTAGCACAGTATAGCACAATGAGAATTTCCCTCACTGTCCTTCCCTGTCCCTACAAACAAGGTTTAGCACAGTAAAACACACTGACACTCCCCCTACCTATAGTTTTCTGTCCCTATAATTTTTTTTTTTTAAAGATGTTTGATGAGGAATGCTTTAACACAGTATAGCACAATGAGAATTTCCCTCACTGTCCTTCCCTGTCCCTACAAACAAGGTTTAGCACAGTAAAACACACTGACACTCTCCCTACCTATAGTTTTCTGTCCCTATAATTTTTTTTTTTTAAAGATGGTTGATGAGGAATGCTTTAGCACAGTATAGCACAATGAGAATTTCCCTAACTGTCCTTCCCTGTCCCTACAAACAAGGTTTAGCACAGTAAAACAGACTGACACTCTCCCTACCTATCCTTCTCTTTCCCTAAACTAAAGGAATCCAGGTTAAGCAAGAAAAAAAATGTCACTGTCCCTGCCTATGCTTCTCTTTCCCTGCTCCGGAACACACTACACTAGGCCGCCGTGCTGGCGGCCTTTTATAGTGTGGGGCGTGTACTAAACACCCTCAGCAATAATTGGCCACAGGCATCCTGCCTGTGGCCAATCATTGCTCTCCTCGCTGCCGGCGCTGTGATTGGCCAAGCATGCGGGGTCACAGTGCATGCTTGGCCAATCACAGCGCCTGGATGACACTGCGATGGCGTAGTGCATTGTGGGCCGCGAATTAGGCGCGAACGGCCCAAATCGTTCGTTGTTCGGCGAACGATCGAACAGCCGATGTTCGAGACGAACGTATGTTCGACTCGAACACCGAGCTCATCCCTAGTACTGACCCAGATAAAGAGTCTTCCTCACAAGGAATGTCCTGGTCAAAAATATCCAAAAATTCAGAGCTAGGGTCCTGTGCCGCAGCAATGCCCATATCTGAATCAGAGCACTCCCCTTGAGATGGTGTGGGGAGAGGGCGCTTAATAGCCCCCTTGCGCTCGCACGCCGCTTCCATCCTGGCAACAAATGATTCCAGGACTGCCGACAACTGTTCCATAGGGACCGCAGGTGCAGCAGCACTGCCAGTTGCTTCTGACATGAAAGGGGAGGAAGGTGACACTGACTCCATACCACCACCCTCTGAGACTTTGTCCATATGAGAGATAAAGTCCACCCTCCGGCTGCACTGACTGTGGGGGGGGGGGTTGCCCAGGGGACTCACCAACCCGGCTAGGACCACTCAGTTCCGCTGCCTGTGTCCCTCTACAGCGCGGCTCCCGCGAGTGAACAGTGAGGAGATTGTGAGGAGAATGGCGCCGTCCAATTAGTGATGGAGGCCAAACCAGCACAAAAGAGCACGCGGCTATAAGAAAAAAACAGTACTTACCCATCCAGCTAGGACCCACTGGTGTGTTCCTGACAAGCATATCACAGTTCAGTACTGAGTAGCTGTTGGCCAGTCCACCGCGAAAGATACAGCAAAACTGTTCAATCTTCTGCGGACCCTGGAGCAAAAAGCTCACCGGCCACCCCTGGAGCCATGGGGTATGTCGTGAACTGATCTCACGCAGAGCGAGGATCAGCACGATCGATGGTCGGACTGGGAAGACTACGAGGATAGCGAACTACCCAACCTGTTGCCCAGCCGACAAGAATCTCAAAAATAAAATAAAAAAGTTAAAAAAGAACAAAAACATTTCTTCAAGAGACTGGCTCAGAAGAGAGCCACGTCCTCTCCTCTGCTAGGCAGAAAAAAACTGAGGCTGCTGGCTGCAGGTAGGAGGGTTATGTCCGGAGGGACCACCTCCTGAGCGGGGCTGTTCAGCTCTGGTAAGGGAATGTATGTTAAACCATCTAACATTCTGCCTAGTCTTCTGCTATGAGTAGGAACATAACCCACTTTGTCAAGATGAAGATGCTGTGTCAGTCCATGGACGGTAAGAGAAAATCGAATTTCTTCATCAATTTAGGCCAATATGTATTCTGCTAAATGTTTTTGTTAAAAAAAATCCCAGCAAGCGCATATTGATTGGTTTGCGCAAAAGTTATAGTATCTACAAACTATGGGATAGATTTATGGAACTTTTTTAATTTATTTTTACTAGTAATGGTAGCGATCAGCGACTTATAGTGGGACTGCAACATCGTGGCGGACAAATCGGACACTAAGTGACACTTTTTGTGGACCAGTGAAACTAGTGTAGCGCCCACTACCTTTTGGTATGTGTTAAAATAGGGTTTATTGTTTTTTTAAACTGTCAGTGCAGGCAAATCTAGTCAGGCCTGTGCATTAAGCTAGGCCTGGTTGTTTTGATCTTGGACTGGGAGTGTCAGAGTAGCAGTGGGTGTGGCCACCTGTGCTCAGGCTCTGGAACTCCTCCCCTGCTTTTTAGGGAGAATGTTCTGGAAGGGGGCGGAGCTGGAAGCTCTGAGTGACAGGCAGCTTGTGTGGCAGCTCTGACCAATCCCCAACTAGGATTGGCAGAGAGCGGGCCTGCTATATAAACTGAGGTAACATGCGACTGGGGAGGAGTCGTGAGAGGAAAGAAGATGGAGCAGTAGTGTGTTCTGTGTGGAGGCTCCAGGCTTGGGGCCTGGTGCTGAGGAGATAGTCCTAGAGGAGGACCCTTTATTCTTCAACACCGCAGAGGAGGAGTTAAGAGAAAGGAAATTGGGACTGTTACTGCTGGACTGTGCGGTTTAACCACGTTTCTTCTATGGACCAGGGACCATGAGGAGAAGGTCAGTGGGTACACTTCAGCAAGTGATGGAA
The DNA here is from genome assembly GCA_029206835.1 of Rana muscosa. NCBI lineage: Eukaryota > Metazoa > Chordata > Amphibia > Anura > Ranidae > Rana > Rana muscosa. The sequence continues at coordinate 524,011,910 of CM055116.1, read as the reverse complement.
CCGGAGGATGGAGGAAAGTCAGGAAGCTTGTGAATATCTGCTGTTGCCCTTAGTAACGGAACGAAACAAGGGGGTGTCTTTGACGGGATGTTGCACGGTCAGTCCTACAGAGCAGGATATTACAAGGAGAGACTTTAATCTTAACGCGGATGGCTGTGGCCGGGGAACTCAGCCTCTGTATTACTGGACTATCTGGGCCTAGTAGTCCACCAGTTGCCTCATGCTATTAGGGTACTGGGCCGTCGGGGGGAGGTGTGTGGCTACACCTCTGGCTCAGTGCCAGCATTTGAATAACTGTTAGCATGTGGTAGAGTTATTCAGAGTGAAGCCTCGTACACACGGCCGGGAATCCCGTCAGGAAAAAAACGTTGGTTTTCCTGACGGGATTCCTGGTAAGCTTTCCTTGCCAAGCCGTGCATACAGACGGCCATTCAAAAGAACCGCCATTCTTTTGAATGGCAAGAACGCGGTGACGTCATTGACAATGACGAGCCTGCGCTCGTCACATTCGATGCCGTCGCCGCCATCTTGCTACACCCTACACTACCCTTGTATGCTACCGCGCATGCGTCAAAGTCTTTTCGAGCATGCACGGGTTTACCTGGGGACAGGTAAGCATACACACTCACGGGATTCTCGGCAAGAAACACTCTGCCGAGAATCCCGACGAGAAAATAGAGAGCAGGTTCTCTATTTTTCTCGTCGGGATTCCCGGCATTTTTCATGCCGAGAAAGCATACACATGCACGGTTTTAACTGCAAATAGCTCTCCCAGCAGCTTTTTTGCCGAGAAAACCGTGCGTGTGTACGAGGCTTGACTCTTCACAGTAAAAGCTATCAATTCAGGAACAATTTGCAGCAAAGACTTTACTCAGGGATCTTGAGTTGATACTCTGCAGAAGTCAGTGCCGCATTAAAGGAGCAATAGTCTGCAGTGACGCAGTTCAAAAAGGGCTGTAACCGTTGCTGTGCCTTATTCTTCAAATAGAAATTTCTCAAAATGCCAAGTGCTATGGGCATCCCATGTCATTCTTATGCCGCATACACACAACCGTTTTTCACGACGTTAAAAATGCTATTTTTTAAATTGGGCATTAAAAACGATCCTGTGAGCAGAGCATATTACTAATGTTCAGATAAAGGAACACCTGGGTAGCAGTGACCATAACATGATTTCATTTGATGTTAGCTGTAAGCAAGAAATACATGCAGGAAGGATAAAAACACTTAATTTCAATAAATCAAATTTTCCAAGGATGAGGGCTGCTCTCCAGGACTTAGACTGGGAGAGAATATTGGCATCAATGGGCACAGAACAGAAATGGGAATTCTTCAAAAAGACTGTTTGTGAACTCACTGCAAAGTATATTCCCATGGGCAATAAGTTTAAAAGGCTAAAAATAAAACCTATGTGGCTCACAGTTAAAGTTAAAAAAGCTATAAACAATAAGAAAAGCGCTTTTAAAAAATATAAAAATGAAGGAACACTAGTGTCGTTTAAATGTTACAAAGAATATAACAGGATATGTAAAAAGGAAATCAAGAATGCAAAAATTCAAAACGAACGACAGATTGCAAAAGATAGTAGGACAAACCCCAAAAAATTCTTCAAATATATTAATAGTAAAAAGGTCAAGTCTGAGCATGTAGGCCCTTTACAAAATAATCTAGAGTGGGTGACTGGGGACAAAGAGAAGGCTAATTTATTAAATAATTTCTTCAGCTCTGTGTATACAATGGAGCATGGGGGAGTTCATGTCCATAATGGGGGTGGTAGTGACACAGCCCCAAATCCACAATGGCTCAAAAGTGATATGGTCCAGAAATATTTTGACAGAATAAAGGTGGATAAAGCACCTGGACCAGATGGCATACACCCACGGATCCTAAAAGAATTGAGCTCTGTAGTTTCAAAGCCATTGTATCTAATTTTTAGGGACTCATTAATGACAGGAATAGTACCACTGGATTGGCGCAGGGCCAATGTGGTGCCTATATTTAAAAAGGGAACAAAGTCTTTACCAAGTAACTATAGATCTGTTAGTTTAACTTCCATAGTTGGGAAGATACTGGAGAGATTAATAAAAGACCACATAGATGAGTTCTTGCTGGAAAAAAACTATTTAAGCAACAGACAGCATGGATTCATGAAAGACAGAAGTTGTCAGACAAACCTGATTTCTTTTTATGAAGAGGTAAGTAAAACCTTGGACAGAGGCGTGGCTGTGGACGTGGCATACTTGGATTTTGCAAAAGCGTTTGACACAGTTCCCCACACACGGCTCATGTGTAAAGTAAAGTCTACAGGATTGGAAATATCAGTTTGTAAATGGATAGAAAACTGGCTAAAAGACAGAATTCAGAGAGTAGTAGTTAATGATTCTTACTCTGAATGGTCTAAGGTTATCAGTGGTATACCCCAAGGTTCAGTGCTGGGGCCCTTACTTTTTAATATCTTTATAAATGATATTGGGTCTGAGATCAAAAGTAACATTTCTGTCTTTGCAGATGACACCAAGCTATGCAGTGGAATAACGTCCTTACAAGATGTCTCCAATTTACAAGCCGACCTCGATGCCCTGTCTAATTGGGCGACTATGTGGCAGATGAGGTTTAATGTTGATAAATGTAAAGTTATGCACTTGGGGGCTAAGAATATGAATGCATCATACATACTAGGGGAAATACAACTGGGGGGATCCGTAGTGGAGAAGGATCTGGGGGTTTTGGTAGATCATAAGCTCAATAATGGCATGCAATGCCAAGCTGTGGTTTCCAAAGCGAGCAAAGTCTTTCTTGTATTAAGAGAGGTATGGACTCCAGAGAGAGAGACATCATTTTGCCCCTGTACAAATCATTAGTAAGGCCTCATCTGGAATACGCAGTTCAGTTTTGGGCACCAGTTCTCAAAAAGCATATTGGGGAACTGGAGAAAGTGCAGAGAAGGGCAACCAAACTAATAAGAGGCATGGAGGAGCTCAGCTATGAAGAAAGATTAGAAGAACTAAATTTATTCACTCTTGAGAAGAGGAGAATAAGGGGGGATATGATTAACATGTACAAATATATAAGGGGTCCATATAGTGAACTTGGTGATGAGTTATTCACTTTACGGTCAACACAGAGAACAAGGGGGCACTCTTTACGTCTAGAAGAAAAAAGATTTCATCTCCAAATGCGGAAAGGTTTCTTCACAGTAAGAGCTGTGAAAATGTGGAACAGACTCCCTGCAGAGGTGGTTCTGGCCAGCTCAGTAGATTGCTTTAAGAAAGGCCTGGATACTTTCCTAAATGTACATAATATAACTGAGTACTAACAGTTCTAGGTAAAGTTGATCCAGGGTAAATCCGATTGCCTCTCGGGGGATCAAGAAGGAATTTTTTCCCCTGCTGTAGCAAATTGGATCATGCTCTGCTGGGGTTTTTTGCCTTCCTCTGGATCAACTGTGGGTATAGAATTGGGTATATGGGGTTTCACAATATTTTATTTTATTTTAGTTATTTTTTTATGGTTGAACTGGATGGACTTTGTCTTTTTTCAACCTGACTAACTATGTAACTATGTAACTATGTAACTATGTGTGTAGGCTCCAGAGCATTTTTCACAACGTGAAAAATGGCCTAAAAAAAATGAGAACCTGTACTATTTTTTCACGTCGTTTTTCACGTCGTTTTTTTTAACGACGTGAAAAACGGTAGTGTGTATGCTTTTACGAGGGGAAAAAAACGTGCATGCTCAAAATCAAGTATGAGACGGGAGCGCTCGTTCTGGTAAAACTAGCGTTCGTAATGGAGATAGCACATTCGTCACGCTGTAATGGACTGAAAAGCACGAGGCTGAAAAGCGTGAATCGTCGCTCAACAAACTTTACTAACATGAAGAGTGGCGCCATCCGAATGGAACTTCCCCTTTATAGTGCCGTCGTATGTGTTGTACGTCACTGCGCTTTGCTCGAGCGTTTTTTTTAATGAATGTGTGTATGCAAGACAGGCTTGAGAGGAAACAAGAAAAATCACGTCGAGAAAAACGTTGTTTTTGAAAATGACATTAAAAACGATCGCGTGTACACGGCATTATTCTTTCCTACTCTACCCAAGTTAACCCTGAAATAAAAATACTGCAAGGTAAAGCAAGTGACTTTTCATTTTGTCAAGAGTGGATGAATGGATGGTCAGACAGTGGGGTGATGTGTGGATCTTTTGAACTCAAGCTCAGTGCACCGCTACACTAATACAGTGCTAAAAATATGGACAATGTACTAATGACACTGGCAGGGAAGGGGTTAACATCAGGGCCGATCAAAGGGTTAAAGTGTTTACTAACTGGGGGGGGCTGCTTGTACTATGGGAAGGCAGACCTGTGTCATAGGATCACAACCTTCACTTCTCACAGAACAGCGATCTTTGTTTCTGCCTGTGTCCCGAACGATTGGCGTCTGCTGGACCCACTGATTGGCTCCCACTCTATCCAATCACAGCGAGAGCCGACTGCCGGCGGTGCATGTGCGTGCCCCAGACCTGGAAACGCAGGAACACATACAAGTACGTGATCCTGCCCAGGAGAGCCATCTTGCCACCGTATATATGCAGTATACAGTCAGCAAATGGTTAAAGCAGCTTATAGTTGACTCGCCTTTCTTTCCTTTCACCATGGATGAAAGAAAATCACTTGTTTCCGCAATCAACACAGGTAGTGTTGATGGGGAATGCCCTGTGCAGCTCTATTGTGTTCTTCTGGTGGTGGTGAAGGCTTGCCTTTCTGGCCAGCAGAATACAATGATTACTGCTAGTGGCAGTAATCGAATGTAAAAAAAAAAACAACAGGCTGGTTATACCCAAGTCGATTAATGGATCGACTGGGGTAAGTACAATCAGCCTGCCCATACATGTATCGGATCTCAGCAAGTCCCTGCTGAACCAGCTGAATTTCCATTCCACGTATGGCCGGGTTTAGCTTAGAAGTATAGAGGTTTTATTCTCTAAAATGTAAACAGAAGGGATTATATCAAATCACTACCCTATTAAAGTCATACAATGACCATCTGTCACCAGATTAGAGCTTGCACAGAAATGTGGTCATAATAGATAAGAATCATAATTAAAATCCCCACTATTTTTCCTTGAGGCATGCACTGGCCAACAAAGGAAAGGAACAACTAGTCTCAAAATGTAACTTCAGAACGCGATGGAAGTAATCAAAATGGACCATTATCTCAACACTACACCAAAACGATACCACACTGACTGAAAAAAAAAAAATCAAACTTAAGCTTGGAGTTGATCATCAATCACTCATGAAATGTTAATGGTCGCTGGTCACCTCAGTTACCTTCATATCCCACATGTCTAGTGAGTTGGACTGGCAGCTTCACTGCTGCAGAAACTTCTGTTCTATTTATATTTTCACTTCTCCACTAGAGTTTAGTATCTAGAGTTCTCTCCAGGGCATGACTGCTAAGCAGAATATAACTTACACAAGAAATGGCACAAAAACTAATTAAATTGTAAAAGGGCAAGCCAAAGCTTTATTAACAAGTGCCATTAAACATAACCCATATCACCATTAATGACATAGAATTCCACGCCTGTCACAGGTATGCTGTAAGCATTTGAACAATCCCACCATCAGTACAAATGCTGGCAAGGTACTAACCATCAATAAAGCTGTACCAACCAAACAGAACATTGAGAGGATACAGAACTTGTTGGATATACTTAGATGACAGTGCCTGCAAGAGGACCCCAGTGCCTTCTACCACCCACACTACATAACCTATTAAGCAAACACCTTTTATATTCAACATTGTCAAAACCTTAAATATGCCATGGTCCCAGCAGTCAAAACAATGTTTCTCTAATGCTTAAGAGCCGTCATATATCTGCTCAAGTATGATTTCTGATTTGCTGTCTACATGGCCCTGAGGGGTAATGTATGCAATAAACTTTACAGTAGAAGTAAAGTATTAACTATGACTATGAAGAAATCTAATTTTTTTTATGGCAAGAACATCAAGGTTATATCTAGGCCCCCTGGACATCCATCGGGCCCAAGGCACCTGCCTAGGTTATCTTGTGGAAGATTTGATTCTGTTGTCCAGGAACAGCATCTTGCAGCAAATATCATCGAACCTAACACAGATGCTGCCCCCTTGTCTCCCAGCAGTTTCTATCGTTACATATTTCAATGAAATAATTTAACAATTTCTGATCCAGTGGCAACTAGCGATGTACATTAGTCCTTTAAATCTGGTATCTTATTCTGAACTATTACATTTGTATGAAAATGATGGTGCTGCTGTACATCATGTATAATACGATTTCATTTTGTTCTGTAAACTTAAGTGGTTAACCTTCAGTTTGTGCAAGGCTGCATTCTTCCATCCCACTGTTCCCTCCTAGAGAATTCTTCTACAAATTTATACTAATTAGTTTTTAATGAAGTCTCCAATGTGCCCTAATTTTGGCAAATAGAGTTGTCATGACCTTACTGTACTTGACAGTCCTGGTGCTGGAATAACTGAAACATAAGTATACAGAGTACCTGAAAAGCCCTCAGGTTACAGAAATGCAGACAAGCCGCATTCATATTTCATACATATATTTCACATTATAAATATTTCATATAAATATTGTAGTAAATAGGGAATTCTTTGTTCGAAAATAACTGTGGTCTAATTAAATCAGTCTAAACCACCAAATATAGCCAGTTAACACTTTAGTTACTATCAGTGCATTGGATGAGTAATGAATATGTAATCTAGCATCTGTCCAGTATGTGTCACCCTCATGAAACGTGTATTCCCTCAAATCCAAATGTTGACCAAAAAGTTTATGCAGAATAATGCACACATACAAAAAATCTATAAATGTATGTTTATAGCACCAATAATTTATGCAGTGTTTTTAAATATATCATACACATCAGTCCCTGCCCTCGAGGTGCTTACAATTTATGGTCACCTTGTAGCGCTACCCCCCGCAGGAGCCGCTGGTGAATGTTGGTATCTCCCACCCTGCACAGCCAGGCACACAGAATTTTCCACCATATGCTGGAGACAAGAATCGATCCTTGCAGCTTTGTATTTTATTGAGGGCATTGAAGTTGGATAGGATTGAGGGTATTATGCCCACTTGATCAATGTAGATAAGTATTCAGGAACAACTATATTCATCCAGTATATACACTCCTCTGCCTCCTGCACAAACTTGCTTGCAGATCTAATAACTCTTCTCCAGCACAAGTCTTGCTCGTGGAACTACAACACCCAGGACCAGCTGGCACTGTTTGGATAGAGAGACGTCGCACAGCGTGACGTCATGACGTGGTGAATACTAGACATGTGTGATTAGTTTCGTACGAATCGAAAATTCGTACGAATTTTTCGAAATTCGTACATTTGTACGAATCCGAATTACGAATTTTTTCGAGTACGAATTCTGTACGAAATACGAAATTTCGAAAAATTCGTACGAAATTTCGTATCCAAATTATCCGAATCCAAACTACCAAATAAGACATGAAAATTCGACAAAGCGATAGGTAAATATTTTTTGGTCGAATGTGACTAACCTTAACTCTATTAGTCCAAGATTATTCTACATAGAGAGAAAAGATTCGACATAGAGAGAAAAGATTCAACATTATAGAGAGAAAAGATTCGACATTATAGAGAGAAAAGAGTCGACATAGAGAGAAAAGATTTGACATTATAGAGAGAAAAGATTCGACATAGAGAGAAAAGATTTGACATTATAGAGAGAAAAGATTCGACATTATAGAGAGAAAAGATTGCTGCTGGAATTGGGTGGGGAAGTACATTTGCGGTCGAATCATTCGTTCGTTCCGATTCGACATTATAGAGAGAAAAGATTCAACATTATAGAGAGAAAAGATTCAACATTATAGAGAGAAAAGATTCGACATAGAGAGAAAAGATTTGATATTATAGAGAGAAAAGATTTGACATTATAGAGAGAAAAGATTTGACATTATAGAGAGAAAAGATTCGACATTATAGAGAGAAAAGATTGCTGCTGGAATTGGGTGGGGGAAGTACATTTCCGGTCGAATCATTCGTTCGTTCCGATTCGACATTATAGAGAGAAAAGATTCGACATTATAGAGAGAAAAGATTGCTGCTGGAATTGGGTGGGGGAAGTACATTTCCGGTCGAATCATTCGTTCGTTCCGGTCGAATCGTTCGTTATACGTGTCGTACAAAATTCGTATTTCGTACGAATTCGAATTGAATTCCGTACACGAATTACAATTTTTTTTTAATACGAAACGGAACGGAACAGAACGAAACAAATTTTTCGACGGCTCCCATGTCTAGTGAATACACGTTAGGACACCGGAAGTCAGATTCCATGTCGGCCACACTGGCTTACAATTTAGCAATTAGTATCATTATATAAGCGCAGAGGGTGGTTAACTGGCGTACACTCCCGGTTTAAGTCTTTGCGTACAAAACGCATAGGGTTAATACGCCGGCTCAAGCCATCCTATACTGCGCTTTTTATTGTTCAATTGAACTTGTTTTTATCCGATTTCCAATATTCATTTGTTTGGATATTTTTTACTTTAAATAAATTCCATCATTGGATTTATGTGGAGGCCCTCTTCTCTCTTTTATATACCTTGATTTAATATCAACACTCGGAGGCGATATATCTCAGGAGAACTGGGCTTATGATCATTCAGTGCTCAGAACACCATCCATTTCCGGAATTACCAGCCCTCTGGATCCATCACCTTCTTGCAGAGGAAGAGATTGAAGGATTCGTTGCGAGAGCCTGATTCCACGTGTATTGAATACATGCCTAGCAGATCCAATGCCGTATGGTGAGTTGGGTCCATCACTTTGGGTAAGAGTACCCTTTTCTCTCCCCCATTTCTGGAAGGTGAAGGCACTTCCGGGTGTTATTATTCAACTATCCACTGTGCACTTTATCCACCTGAGAGACGGTCAGAAACCTGCATCAGCAGTGTTTTTTCCCTTCATACGGCATTATTGACCTCCAATGCTTTGGTTTATGGACTACTATGTTTCCAGTTTTTACTAACATTGGTATTGGCATTGTGTCTATGGACTATTACGTTTCTAGTTATTAATAGCACTGGTATCAGCAATGTTTCGTTTTTATAGTTCACCCGTAGTTATACATGGGTCATATGTTTCCATATAATTACAATATTGTTGTTATTGTAATTTTTTCATGACTTATATGAATTTATATTTAGTGTTTGACACTGTGGTTTAGTAGTCACATATTACACCTCTCACTGTCAATACTTTTATACATATACAAAAAAAATCCGCGCCGCCTAGTGGAATAGCAGCTCACACAACCAGTTGAAAATGGTGAGAACAAACAAAAACAAAAAAGTGTAGCGCTAAACTAAATGAGGACTGCACTTTGATCAAGTGCAGTATAAACAGTGATATGTGATTAAACAATCAACATGACATCTAACACAGATATGTGAAAATGTTCAGATAATCCACCGTGATGAAAATTAAATCAAACAATCCACCGTGATGAGAATTATATAACATTGAAAATCATCAAAAAAATACTGTCACATACATTACATACATTAAATGACAATATAATAAATGAATATTAAAATGGTGAATGACAATCAAAATAATAGTGCTCCCAAAAAAACTTGACGTGAAGTGACCACCACCAATCGATTGTAGAAAAGGCTTACCGGAGAGAGTGGACCCCAAAAACATACGTTCAAAGGGTCAACCAGGCAAGGGTAAGCCACTGTGAACAGCAAATCCTCAGCAACAATTCAAACGGGAACCACAAGCTTCAATCCAGGATGGAAAAAAGTAATCGCTCCTGTCCGAATGTGCGATGAAACTTACGGACAGTGTCCGATTGGGACCAGGTAGTGTTACCAGATGAGTTGCAAAAAAGTAAAGGAAAGAAAAGGCACATAGCGTGATACTGTATAAAAGGGTAATTTAATGTAGGTAGGAACACTTACATTTAAAAGAGTATAACAGCGCTTGTCAAATAGTCAAAAATGGCAACAGTAAGGTCTCCCTAAGGGACAGGAGCGATTACTTTTTTCCATCCTGGATTGAAGCTTGTGGTTCCCGTTTGAATTGTTGCTGAGGATTTGCTGTTCACAGTGGCTTACCCTTGCCTGGTTGACCCTTTGAACGTATGTTTTTGGGGTCCACTCTCTCCGGTAAGCCTTTTCTACAATCGATTGGTGGTGGTCACTTCACGTCAAGTTTTTTTGGGAGCACTATTATTTTGATTGTCATTCACCATTTTAATATTCATTTATTATATTGTCATTTAATGTATGTAATGTATGTGACAGTATTTTTTTGATGATTTTCAATGTTATATAATTCTCATCACGGTGGATTGTTTGATTTAATTTTCATCACGGTGGATTATCTGAACATTTTCACATATCTGTGTTAGATGTCATGTTGATTGTTTAATCACATATCACTGTTTATACTGCACTTGATCAAAGTGCAGTCCTCATTTAGTTTAGCGCTACACTTTTTTGTTTTTGTTAATACTTTTATACATCCTTCTGCGACTTTATATCACATGAGATCTTTTACATACACTCACTGTGTATTATTTATGTTGCATTTCTCCACCAGGAGTCACACATCTATTTATTGTTTCATCATTTCACTTTTATAAGGTTTGGTTGGAATCACCTACCTAAACACATTTTTAGCGCTACACTTTTCACCTTAACACAAGGCTCAGTTAGACTAGTAAAAAATGCCCCTTACAGGCAGGGACCGCGGACCCCTTTGGTGTAGCAAAGAAATTCCTAGTGCACAGCTGTCCTATCTGTGGTTACTGCTCCCAGCACCATCTCTTAAGGCACTGCTTTCCCACCTGGCTGTAGCTGCCCCTTTCTCCTGCCCATTCCACCACAGTTCTCTTGACTGACTCTGCATCAATCCCAGACTGCTCACACCCAGTCTTCTTAGGCTGCCTCTCATTCCTCCCCTACTGTGTGTCACTCACCAGCCCACTTGGCTGTCTTCCTCCTTGGAGATTTGCCCACCAGTGTCCTCCTGCTTTTCTCTCCTTGCTCCCGTGCCTCCTGGTCAGGATCTTTCCGTGTGTAATGAGAAGGGTCCCTTCCACACCCGCTTCCACTCTAACTCCACTCTAACTCCACTGCCCCAGCTGGGCTGACCCTGAGTATTTTAGGGGGCCTGCACCCTGCAAACCCATCTTAGTGGGGATTGGTCAGAGCCCTCAAAATACTCCAGGCCTTCTCACCTTCACTTCCATTCTTCTGGAATCTTCTGTGTAGAGCAACATCAGCACTCAGGATAATAGGGATGCCAGCATAAGAAAAACTAATCCAGTGAGCAATGAACATTTTAGTTTGAAATGGCGTCTCGCCATAGCTAAACCTAGTATAGATGTATTTGATATTCAGGGGACGTGACCCAAGGAGCGGCATTGACTAAGGCATTAACATGTATTCATCCATACTAGGATTGGCTATGGTGAGCGGCAGTTTCAAACTAAAGTGCTTAGCCAATGTGCAGACACTAGTGTCTGCTTGCTCTTTCTGCTGTCACTTGTATATGTTTCTAAGTTAGTTTCTGTACACATACCTTTTTCAGTAAATAACTACATTTTTAGAACTAGTTTTAATTTTAATGCTAAACCCTGGGCTCACCCCTTCCACTCCTGTTTTGCCTTTTTTTCCTACTAACTTTTGAGGGAAAACCCCTCACATTTTTGTAAACATTTTATTATATGTTTCATGGGACAACACTGAAGAAATTACACTTTGTTACAATGTAAAGTAGTGAGTGTACAGCTTGTATAACAGTGTAAATTTGCTGTCCCCTCAAAATAACTCAACACACAGCCATTAATGTCTAAACCGTTGGCAACAAAAGTGAGTACACCCCTAAGTTAAAATGTCCAAATTGGGCCCAATTAGCCATTTTCCCTCCCCGGTGTCATGTGACTCGTTAGTGTTACAAGTTCTCAGGTGTGAATGGGGAGCAGGTGCTTTAAATTAAACACTTACTCTCTCATGCTGGTCACTGGAAGTTCAACATGGCACCTCATGGCAAAGAACTCTCTGAGGATCTGAAAAAAAAATCTTGCTCTACATAAAGATGGCCTAGGCTATAAGAAGATTGTCAAGACCCTGAAACTGAGATGCAGCTCGGTGGCCAAGACCATACAGCGATACTGAGATACTGTATATATACATACATAAATATTTGCGAGAAGCCATGTGGGGGACACGGAAAACACGGAAAACATGTGGAAGAAGGTGCTCTGGTCAGATGAGACCAAAATGAAATGAAACATGGTGGTGGCAACATCATGTTGTCGGGATGTTTTTCTTCAGCAGGGACAGGGAAGCTGGTTAGAGTTGATGGGAAGATGGATGAAGCCAAATAAAGGACAATCTTAAAAGAAAACCTGATAGAGTCTGCAAAAGTCTTGAGACTGGGGCGGGGGTCACCTTCCAGCAGGACAATGACCCTAAACTGTTGTGGAAATTTTTATAAATGTATGTTGTCAGATGTCCCCCAGTGTTGGTTTTGCTGTAATGCGCTCATGTGAGCGTATTCGCACATACAGACGTTGGCGAAAGACCATTGGCCACGAAAACCTTCCTGTGGACACAGCAGATATGTTCGTTCTTTTTAGGGATGTTCATTTATGCCTCACCAAGAGACTGGCCACTTCTTGTCAACTGCATTAATGACTCAGAGCAAACAGATCTGCGTGCATGGGAACTATAACATAACTATACGACAATTATGGCCCACTGAGCCATGATAGAGTACGGTTTGCGTCATTGGAAGCATTTAGTTGGTTTGCACACGTCACTGCTATTCTATTTGAATGTATACATGTCTGTGATTGGTTCTTTTGAAAGAATACAAATGTCTGATTGGCTGTCTGTGAAGACACCACCTTCTTTTGTTGTATTATTCATGTATTGTATTGTATTGTATTGAATCCTTTAGCTGTATTTAACACATCCTGTTGTAAGGATATCCTTATATGGTAATTTCCTGTGTGGAGGTCACACCTAGTATAGATGTATTTGATATTCAGGGGACGTGACCCAAGGAGCGGCATTGACTAAGGCATTAACATGTATTCATCCATGCTAGGATTGGCTATGGTGAGCGGGAGTTTCAAACTAAAGTGCTTAGCCAATGTGCAGACACTAGTGTCTGCTTGCTCTTTCTGCTGTCACTTGTATATGTTTCTAAGTTAGTTTCTGTACACATACCTTTTTCAGTAAATAACGACATTTTTAGAACTAGTTTTAATTTTAATGCTAAACCCTGGGCTCACCCCTTCCACTCCTGTTTTGCCTTTTTTTCCTACTAACTTTTGAGGGAAAACCCCTCACATTTTTGTAAACATTTTATTATATGTTTCATGGGACAACACTGAAGAAATTACACTTTGTTACAATGTAAAGTAGTGAGTGTACAGCTTGTATAACAGTGTAAATTTGCTGTCCCCTCAAAATAACTCAACACACAGCCATTAATGTCTAAACCGTTGGCAACAAAAGTGAGTACACCCCTAAGTTAAAATGTCCAAATTGGGCCCAATTAGCCATTTTCCCTCCCCGGTGTCATGTGACTCGTTAGTGTTACAAGTTCTCAGGTGTGAATGGGGAGCAGGTGCTTTAACCACCTCCCTACTGTGCACGAAAACCCCCTTCCTGCCCAAGCCATTTTTCAGCTTTCAGCGCTGTCACACTTTGAATGACAATTGCGCGGTCATGCAACGTGGCTCCCAAACGAAATTTGCGTCCTTTTTTTCCCACAAATAGAGCTTTCTTTTGGTGGTATTTGATCACCTCTGCGGTTTTTATTTTTTGCGCTATAAACAAAAGAAGAGCGTCCAGTTTGGAAAAAAAACACAATTTTTTAATTTTTGCTATAATAAATACCCATTTTTTATTTATTTTTTTAAATAAAATTTTCCTCAGTTTAGGCCGATACGTATTCTTCTACATATTTTTGGTAAAAAAAAAATCGCAATAAGCGCGTATTGATTGGTTTGCGCAAAAGTTATAGCGTGTACAAAATAGGGGATAGATTTATAGCATTTTTATTTTTTTTATTTTTTATTAGTAATGGCGGCGATCTACGATTTTTTATTGTGACTGCGATATTGCGGCGGACACATCGGACACTTTTGACACATTTTTGGGACCATTCACGTTTATACAGCGATCCCTGCTATAAAAATGCATTGATTACTGTATAAATGTGATTGGCAGGGAAGGGGTTAACCACTAGGGGGCGGGAAGGGGTTAAATATGTTCCCTCAATGTGTTCTTACTGTGGGGGAGGGGACTGACTGGGGGAGGTGACCGATGGTTGTCCCTATGTACAAGGGACACACCATCGGTCCCCTCTCCCTCACAGGACGTGGATCTCTGTGTTTACACACAGAGACCCACTTTCCTGCTCATTTCCTGGGCAATCGCGGGTGCCCGGCAGCAATCGCGGCCGCCGGGCACGCCCACCGGGGCCTCGTGAACGCGGTGGGCGCACGCGCGCGCAGCTGGCTTCAAGCGCGCGCCTCCTAGCTCGTTTTAAAGGGAGGACGTCATATGACGTCCTCCCAGAACGAGAGTATCCTCCGCCCGCCGTCAATTGACAGTGGGCGGGGGACAAGTGGTTAAATTAAACTCTTACTCTCTCATGCTGGTCACTGGAAGTTCAACATGGCACCTCATGGCAAAGAACTCTCGGAGGATCTGAAAAAAAAATGTTGCTCTACATAAAGATGGCCTAGGCTATAAGAAGATTGTCAAGACCCTGAAACTGAGATGCAGCTCGGTGGCCAAGACCATACAGCGATACTGAGATACTGTATATATACATACATAAATATTTGCGAGAAGCCATGTGGGGGACACGGAAAACACGGAAAACATGTGGAAGAAGGTGCTCTGGTCAGATGAGACCAAAATGAAATGAAACATGGTGGTGGCAACATCATGTTGTCGGGATGTTTTTCTTCAGCAGGGACAGGGAAGCTGGTTAGAGTTGATGGGAAGATGGATGAAGCCAAATAAAGGACAATCTTAAAAGAAAACCTGATAGAGTCTGCAAAAGACTTGAGACTGGGGCGGGGGTCACCTTCCAGCAGGACAATGACCCTAAACTGTTTTGGAAATTTTTATAAATGTATGTTGTCAGATGTCCCCCAGTGTCGGTTTTGCTGTAATGCGCTCATGTGAGCGTATTCGCACATACAGACGTTGGCGAAAGACCATTGGCCACGAAAACCTTCCTGTGGACACAGCAGATATGTTTGCTCTTTTTAGGGATGTTCATTTATGCCTCACCAAGAGACTGGCCACTTCTTGTCAACTGCATTAATGACTCCGAGCAAACAGATCTGCGTGCATGGGAACTATAACATAACTATACGACAATTATGGCCCACTGAGCCATGATAGAGTACGGTTTGCGTCATTGGAAGCATTTAGTTGGTTTGAACACGTCACTGCTATTCTATTTGAATGTATACATGTCTGTGATTGGTTCTTTTGAAAGAATACAAATGTCTGATTGGCTGTCTGTGAAGACACCACCTTCTTTTGTTGTATTATTCATGTATTGTATTGTATTGTATTGAATTCTTTAGCTGTATTTAACACATCCTGTTGTAAGGATATCCTTATATGGTAATTTCCTGTGTGGAGGTCACACCTAGTATAGATGTATTTGATATTCAGGGGACGTGACCCAAGGAGCGGCATTGACTAAGGCATTAACATGTATTCATCCATACTAGGATTGGCTATGGTGAGCGGCAGTTTCAAACTAAAGTGCTTAGCCAATGTGCAGACACTAGTGTCTGCTTGCTCTTTCTGCTGTCACTTGTATATGTTTCTAAGTTAGTTTCTGTACACATACCTTTTTCAGTAAATAACGAAATTTTTAGAACTAGTTTTAATTTTAATGCTAAACCCTGGGCTCACCCCTTCCACTCCTGTTTTGCCTTTTTTTCCTACTAACTTTTGAGGGAAAACCCCTCACATTTTTGTAAACATTTTATTATATGTTTCATGGGACAACACTGAAGAAATTACACTTTGTTACAATGTAAAGTAGTGAGTGTACAGCTTGTATAACAGTGTAAATTTGCTGTCCCCTCAAAATAACTCAACACACAGCCATTAATGTCTAAACCGTTGGCAACAAAAGTGAGTACACCCCTAAGTTAAAATGTCCAAATTGGGCCCAATTAGCCATTTTCCCTCCCCGGTGTCATGTGACTCGTTAGTGTTACAAGTTCTCAGGTGTGAATGGGGAGCAGGTGCTTTAAATTAAACTCTTACTCTCTCATGCTGGTCACTGGAAGTTCAACATGGCACCTCATGGCAAAGAACTCTCTGAGGATCTGAAAAAAAAATCTTGCTCTACATAAAGATGGCCTAGGCTATAAGAAGATTGTCAAGACCCTGAAACTGAGATGCAGCTCGGTGGCCAAGACCATACAGCGATACTGAGATACTGTATATATACATACATAAATATTTGCGAGAAGCCATGTGGGGGACACGGAAAACACGGAAAACATGTGGAAGAAGGTGCTCTGGTCAGATGAGACCAAAATGAAATGAAACATGGTGGTGGCAACATCATGTTGTCGGGATGTTTTTCTTCAGCAGGGACAGGGAAGCTGGTTAGAGTTGATGGGAAGATGGATGAAGCCAAATAAAGGACAATCTTAAAAGAAAACCTGATAGAGTCTGCAAAAGTCTTGAGACTGGGGCGGGGGTCACCTTCCAGCAGGACAATGACCCTAAACTGTTGTGGAAATTTTTATAAATGTATGTTGTCAGATGTCCCCCAGTGTTGGTTTTGCTGTAATGCGCTCATGTGAGCGTATTCGCACATACAGACGTTGGCGAAAGACCATTGGCCACGAAAACCTTCCTGTGGACACAGCAGATATGTTCGTTCTTTTTAGGGATGTTCATTTATGCCTCACCAAGAGACTGGCCACTTCTTGTCAACTGCATTAATGACTCAGAGCAAACAGATCTGCGTGCATGGGAACTATAACATAACTATACGACAATTATGGCCCACTGAGCCATGATAGAGTACGGTTTGCGTCATTGGAAGCATTTAGTTGGTTTGCACACGTCACTGCTATTCTATTTGAATGTATACATGTCTGTGATTGGTTCTTTTGAAAGAATACAAATGTCTGATTGGCTGTCTGTGAAGACACCACCTTCTTTTGTTGTATTATTCATGTATTGTATTGTATTGTATTGAATCCTTTAGCTGTATTTAACACATCCTGTTGTAAGGATATCCTTATATGGTAATTTCCTGTGTGGAGGTCACACCTAGTATAGATGTATTTGATATTCAGGGGACGTGACCCAAGGAGCGGCATTGACTAAGGCATTAACATGTATTCATCCATACTAGGATTGGCTATGGTGAGCGGGAGTTTCAAACTAAAGTGCTTAGCCAATGTGCAGACACTAGTGTCTGCTTGCTCTTTCTGCTGTCACTTGTATATGTTTCTAAGTTAGTTTCTGTACACATACCTTTTTCAGTAAATAACGAAATTTTTAGAACTAGTTTTAATTTTAATGCTAAACCCTGGGCTCACCCCTTCCACTCCTGTTTTGCCTTTTTTTCCTACTAACTTTTGAGGGAAAACCCCTCACATTTTTGTAAACATTTTATTATATGTTTCATGGGACAACACTGAAGAAATTACACTTTGTTACAATGTAAAGTAGTGAGTGTACAGCTTGTATAACAGTGTAAATTTGCTGTCCCCTCAAAATAACTCAACACACAGCCATTAATGTCTAAACCGTTGGCAACAAAAGTGAGTACACCCCTAAGTTAAAATGTCCAAATTGGGCCCAATTAGCCATTTTCCCTCCCCGGTGTCATGTGACTCGTTAGTGTTACAAGTTCTCAGGTGTGAATGGGGAGCAGGTGCTTTAACCACCTCCCTACTGTGCACGAAAACCCCCTTCCTGCCCAAGCCATTTTTCAGCTTTCAGCGCTGTCACACTTTGAATGACAATTGCGCGGTCATGCAACGTGGCTCCCAAACGAAATTTGCGTCCTTTTTTTCCCACAAATAGAGCTTTCTTTTGGTGGTATTTGATCACCTCTGCGGTTTTTATTTTTTGCGCTATAAACAAAAGAAGAGCGTCCAGTTTGGAAAAAAACACAATTTTTTAATTTTTGCTATAATAAATACCCATTTTTTTATTTTATTTTTTTAATAAAATTTTCCTCAGTTTAGGCCGATACGTATTCTTCTACATATTTTTGGTAAAAAAAATCTTGCTCTACATAAAGATGGCCTAGGCTATAAGAAGATTGTCAAGACCCTGAAACTGAGATGCAGCTCGGTGGCCAAGACCATACAGCGATACTGAGATACTGTATATATACATACATAAATATTTGCGAGAAGCCATGTGGGGGACACGGAAAACACGGAAAACATGTGGAAGAAGGTGCTCTGGTCAGATGAGACCAAAATGAAATGAAACATGGTGGTGGCAACATCATGTTGTCGGGATGTTTTTCTTCAGCAGGGACAGGGAAGCTGGTTAGAGTTGATGGGAAGATGGATGAAGCCAAATAAAGGACAATCTTAAAAGAAAACCTGATAGAGTCTGCAAAAGACTTGAGACTGGGGCGGGGGTCACCTTCCAGCAGGACAATGACCCTAAACTGTTGTGGAAATTTTTATAAATGTATGTTGTCAGATGTCCCCCAGTGTCGGTTTTGCTGTAATGTGCTCATGTGAGCGTATTCGCACATACAGACGTTGGCGAAAGACCATTGGCCACGAAAACCTTCCTGTGGACACAGCAGATATGTTCGCTCTTTTTAGGGATGTTCATTTATGCCTCACCAAGAGACTGGCCACTTCTTGTCAACTGCATTAATGACTCTGAGCAAACAGATCTGCGTGCATGGGAACTATAACATAACTATACGACAATTATGGCCCACTGAGCCATGATAGAGTACGGTTTGCGTCATTGGAAGCATTTAGTTGGTTTGCACACGTCACTGCTATTCTATTTGAATGTATACATGTCTGTGATTGGTTCTTTTGAAAGAATACAAATGTCTGATTGGCTGTCTGTGAAGACACCACCTTCTTTTGTTGTATTATTCATGTATTGTATTGTATTGTATTGAATCCTTTAGCTGTATTTAACACATCCTGTTGTAAGGATATCCTTATATGGTAATTTCCTGTGTGGAGGTCACACCCTGTGACCTCACTTCCCACGGAGGAGGTGGTTGGCTGCTGGAGCCATCACTTCCTGTTTGGGAAAGCTGTTGTGATAATAAAAGGCCAAGCTGGCTAGTGTCAGGCAGTCATGCTGAGGAGCTGAGAACATAAAGGATGGTCATGTCTGTTTATTGGGATGAGTGGATGTTTAGGTAAGATGCATTATATCATTTAGACGAAATGTGTGCTTATTAGCACAGGAGATAGGAGATTTGGCTGTGTGCTCTGCATACAGCCTGACAGAATGACGAGCCAGGTAGGAGTAAATAAGAGGCCTCTTTTAGCATCGGATTAAGGGGGAGAATGGGTCCATGGACTGATGTGTTGGGGAGACTCTGCTTTGCAAAAGAGATAATTTTTTGTCTTTTTGAAATAATGCTGGAAGTTTGATCGTGTGTCTGTTGTATGAGAGATGTATGAGTTATGTGTATGTGAGGACTGTCTCTGGAATGTTTGTGTGGGGAGGCTGAGTGCTGTATGAGTGTGACTGAACAGGCTGAAACCTCGTGTAAGAAACTGAATGAGTAATGGAGACTGTGTGTGATTGGATAGTTTGGCTGATACAGGACACATGTCCCCATGGTTTACAATGAAGCTGTTTAGAAAAGTGAGAGAGCAGGTGTATGTAGACAGCTGTACACATGGATAAATACACGAGTTTAAGGAGGTAAAAGTATCATAAGCTATTTCATTGTCTCTCTTTTTGTTCGATGTATTGAGCAGGGTGAGAATATGAACTTTATGTATGGGACAAGTAGATTGCATGAGTCTTGGAGAGTGTGTAGCTAACTCAAGACACAGATGGTTCAGTGGACTTTGGTCATTTAGAAAAGTTTAAAATGGCTGCTGCATATGTAATTAACCCATGTGGTTTGAATGGAGGAAGGGCAGCCAGCATGGCTGTTATATCACTTACAATAGTAGCTGTTTGTTGAAAGGGCTACACCCTTTGAATGGTTGAAGGCTTTTTTTGGACCAAAATTTGTTTTGGTTTTCAGATGAAAAGATCATGCATGCAAGCATCACTGTTTGTATTTCTCAATGGCTTGTTATGGAAGCTGATGCCACAGTGAGTATATGAACTTTAGGTGGGAACACGAGTGTAGTTTTTAATTGTGTGTTATATGTAACATTGTTGTGTGCCAAGGTCCCTAGTAGATCTGTTCTTTAAAATGTTTGTAAGTGTTCATGTGGTGTCTCAGGTGTGTGGCTTTGTGGAGAAAGATTCTAGGGAAGTTTGTGCTGGTTTTGGCGGGAACAACTGCATTGCATGCGTTAATGACACCATTTTGTCGTGGCCTGGCTTTCGTCTGCTATTTCTGTAGTCCAGATTTCATCTACCATTTTGTTGTGGCCTGGCTTTCGTCTGACATTTTCTTTTCTTTTGTTGTTGTCTGCCATGTGACTACTGTCGTCGGCCATTTTGAGAGGCGCAGTTTAAGGATTTTGTGCTGTTTGACCTGTGGGTCACCCTATAGGGGAAGGTGCAGCCACCATTCCTTTGTGTGTGAAACCATGTGACATGAGCCACCATCTTGTTTCTAGGCATCATTTCTGATTTCCTTTAAGTGAATGGAAGCTATTGTAGGTTAGCTATGTTTTGTGTTTTTTGTCAACTTTGCAGTATAAAAGTGGCGATTGTTGTATTGGATTTTGGTTTTAAGTGAAATCTCTACTTTACACTGAATTTCAATAGATTGTAAAACTAGCTTTAACTGAGTTTTTGTACACAGCGGTGTGTGTTATTTTTATTTTTTTAGATGTTTGGAAGTCTCTCAGAGGGCAATTCATGCCCCTCCCCCATTGTTTTGGGTTTTATCGCTTCAGCTGCATCTTTTATTGTATAGCTTGCGGTAGGAAACAAAGGCTTTCAGTTTCAAGAAATATGACTGCCCAGGGGCTGAGGGGGATCAACTCCCATTTGCAGTGTGAGGGAGGGGGGGGGTTGGTTTATTTTGCCCTTATCTGAACTAAAGTTTTAAAAAAACTAAAACAAAAAAAACACAGGAGTTTCAGTTTTGGCTTTTTGTTGCGCTGTTGTGTGGCATTTCGGTCTCAAAACTTGTGGTTTGACTTCCCAGGGGATATGTGAGTCAAGGGGGATTCCCTCCCATTTGCAATATGGGAGTTTATTCCATCCTTTCCTTGACAAAGGTTTTTTTTTTTAAATTGTTAAAATATATTGTCATGGATATGCAGTAGTGTTTGTCTGTCAGCTTACCTTCCTTCCCATGTGTTCATCTTAGAGGCCAGAACCCTTTCACCTGGCTTCCTTTATAATCTCCTCCCAGCCTGACTCCACCCCAGGCCCTATCACAGAACACTATATTAACCTGTGCACTGCAAGCCTGCTTTGCTGATCAACGTGTTTGTAATGCCCCATACACACGATCGTTTTTCTTGCCATTTTTTTTCTTGCCGTTTTTCACGTCGTTTTTTTTCATGTTTCCTCTCAAGCCTGTCTTGCGTACACACGATCATTTAAAAAAACGATCAAGCAAAGCGCAGTGACATACAACACGTACGACGGCACTATAAAGGGGAAGTTCCGTTCGAATGGCGCCACCCTTCATGTTAGTAAAGTTTGTTGAGCGACGATTCGCTCTTTTCAGTCTCGTGCTTTTCAGTCCGTGACTGCGTGACGAATGTGCTATCTCCATTACGAACGCTAGTTTTACCAGAACGAGCGCTCCTGTCTCATACTTGATTCTGAGCATGCGCGTTTTTTTTCACGTCGTTAAAGCATACACACTATCGTTTTGCACGTCGTTAAAAAAACGACATGAAAAACGACATGAAAAAAGAGAGCATGTTCGAAATTTTTAATGCCCGTTTTTCACGTCGTTAAAAATGCTCTGGAGCCTACACATGATCATTTTTAATGGCCATTTTTTTTAATGGCATTTTTAACGGCATGAAAAACGATCGTGTGTATGGGGCATCAGGCATTGTGTGTTTGGGTTCCTGCCTGCCGTGTGCTACGTCTGTCTCTCTGTTACGTTATTGGCTTGTCCCCGACTATCCCTGTCTGCTCGTGACCCTTGACCTTCGGCTCGTTCTTTCGTTATCCTTGTCTGCTTGTGGCCCCTGACCTTCAGCTTGTTATTCGGTTCTCTCATATCTTGTGCTGCTGCTTCCCCTCTTTTCCCCTTATCCTACGGGGCGTGAGCTAGGAAACTCCAGGGGTCGCGACCTGGTCCCAGCCTGCAGCATAACATCCTCACCACTAGAGGCCCTGGAGAAGACCTGCTGGGTCTTAGACTCCGCGCCCCGGGGGAATCTTGGCTCTATCTTCCGTTAGGATCCCGGTTGTGCTCCTCTGGTCCTGCTTTCCACAACCACCCAGTTTCCTATCCGCAGCAGTCAGCCATAGGGTTCACTACCTTGCGGTGCACTCCTGTCCCCCTACGGTGTGCATCTGTCACCTGGCCACAGGTGACCTTGACAGTTTGATCAGCCATGGACCCGGCTGACATCCCGATCCCCGCGGATGATCCATTGCGGGGCATAGTCCACAGACTTGAAACCCAGGAATCGAATCAGACTCAGGTGATGCGATTCCTCCAGGATCTGGCTTCTCGATTCGAGCAGCTTCAGGCCTCCTTGGGAACCCCGAATCCGCAACCTCAAGTACAACCAGCGGTGGTACCTATCGCACCAGTCGCAGCCACACACTCACTAACACTGCCAGCTCCGTTCCGTTTCTCTGGGGACTCCAAGGCCTGCAGAGGGTTCCTTAGCCAATGCACGATTCATTTTGAGCTTCAGCCTCAAAACTTTCTGTCTGATAGGGCAAAGGTAGCCTATATCATTTCCCAACCTCTCCGGTGAAGCTTTAGCCTGGGCAGCCCCTCTGTGGGAACTGAATGATCCAGTGGTTTCTAGCCTGTCTGGCTTCTTGAAACTTTTTCGGAATATCTTTGAAGAACCAGCTCGTGTCTCTCTGCCAAGAGTCTGCTTCAGTGGGACAGTACGCCCTTAATTTCCGCATACTGTCGGCTGAGTTGAGCTGGAACAATGAGGCCTTAGTCGCAACCTTTTTGCATGGCCTGTCTGATAGAGTGAAGGATGAATTAGCAGGAAGAACCATCCCCACTGATCTGGACAGAGTTATCTCCTTGTGTAACCAGATCGATATTCGCTTTCAGGAAAGGACCCTAGAAAAGCGGCACCAGCACTCCTTGGTCCTTAGTCAGCCTGAGCTCCCCTCTCCTCGACCCGTGGAGCATCTCCTGCCAGCTGAGGAACCCATGCAGCTGGGCAGGACCAGGCTATCCCCAGAGGAACGTGCTAGGCGCAGAACTCTAGGCCTGTGTCTCTACTGTAGGGGCAAAGGTCATTTTCGTGACACTTGCTCTCTTTGTCCAGAAAAACGTTTGGGTCCACTTCATCTGGAAAGTGGAGTATTGGACCCAGAAATATCACCTTCCCCTTCTCGTCTTCTGCTTTCTGTGTTCCTTCATGTTGGTGCTTCTTCTCATTCGGTCTCAGCATATCTGGATTCCGGAGCCGCTGGTAATTTCATGGACTGGGAAATCGCGTCGTCCATGAGACTTACTCTTTTGCCCCTCACCACGCCATTGGTGGTCTTGGCGATTGATGGTACTGTTCTCCCAGGGGGACCTATCCGCTTCCAGACCCTCCCTGTTAAGATGTCGGTAGGGACACTCCACCAGGAGTGGATATCCTTCCTTATCTTACCCAAGGCCTCAACGCCTATAATTTTGGGTCTCCCATGGTTACAGCTCCATTCTCCTCATGTGGACTGGACTACTGGACAGCTCCTGGCTTGGGGTTCCTCGTCCTGCCTACCCAAGGTTGCCCCCTGTGAACCTGAGCCGGTCATTCATTCCAGGTCGCATAACCATTTACATTTCTCTGTCCCTAATCGCCCTTGGACGCACAGCCAGGCTAGCTTGTCTACAAGTCCTGCAGTCGCTACGTCTTGCGATGCGATTCAGGTAGTCGCTACACCTGACTCTATTCACTCGGCCTCTGTACTAGTTATGCCAGTCCAGCCCATGCCCAGTGAGCCGCCTACTTTTTCTTGTTCAGGACATTCTGCTTGTCTTTCAGCTATTCAGCTTGACTCTTGTGACATGTCACCCTCTAACCAACCTGACTTCAGGGTTCCACTGACATCTGCCCAGTTTGATGGTCCTGTGCTAGATGACCAGTTCATCTTTAAGGGTCTAGGGGACCCTCCTCAGATTTCTGTTGATCCTCTCATGCCCTTGCTTATTCCTAGAGAGCCTTTGGTCCTCAATAGATCTTCTTGTCATCTCCCTACCTCGGTTCTGGTCTCTGAGGATAATCTAAAGTACGAGGTTAGACAAGTTCTGGATTCTCGGCTCTGCAGAGGTATTCTTCAGTACCTTGTGCATTGGAGAGGTTTTGGTCCTGAGGAGGCGTCTTGGATCGCTGCATCTGATGTCGTTGCACCTCATCTGTTGAGGAGGTTTCATCTGAGATTTCCCTTTAAGCCTGGGCCCAGGAGGGGGAGGGCCCATAAGAGGGAGGGTACTGTCATGGATATGCAGTAGTGTTTGTCTGTCAGCTTAACTTCCTTCCCATGTGTTCATCTTAGAGGCCAGAACCCTTTCACCTGGCTTCCTTTATAATCTCCTCCCAGCCTGACTCCACCCCAGGCCCTATCACAGAACACTATATTAACCTGTGCACTGCAAGCCTGCTTTGCTGAGCAACGTGTTTGTTAGGCATTGTGTGTTTGGGTTCCTGCCTGCCGTGTGCTACGTCTGTCTCTCTGTTACGTTATTGGCTTGTCCCCGACTATCCCTGTCTGCTCGTGACCCTTGACCTTCGGCTCGTTCTTTCGTTATCCTTGTCTGCTTGTGGCCCCTGACCTTCAGCTTGTTATTCGGTTCTCTCATATCTTGTGCTGCTGCTTCCCCTCTTTTCCCCTTATCCTACGGGGCGTGAGCTAGGAAACTCCAGGGGCCGCGACCTGGTCCCAGCCTGCAGCATAACATCCTCACCACTAGAGGCCCTGGAGAAGACCTGCTGGGTCTTAGACTCCGCGCCCTGGGGAATCTTGGCTCTAGCTTCCGTTAGGATCCCGGTTGTGCTCCTCTGGTCCCGCTTTCCACAACCACCCAGTTTCCTATACGCAGAAGCCAGCCATAGGGTTCACTACCTCGCGGTGCACTCCTGTCCCCCTACGGTGTGCATCTGTCACCTGGCCACAGGTGACCTTGACATATATATGATGTTAGCCATGGATTTTTTTTGCTGTCTTGATAGACAAGATGATGGGGCTTGGCTTCCCTCTCCCCCTCCCTCTTCCTGTCCATTGATATGAAATAAACCAGTTTGAAGAGCTGAACATGCAACAGGAAGTTGGTGGGAGGAGCTTGGTCTTCTGAAGCAAATGAGATTTGTGCTTGGAAGGACAATGGAAAACACTTTGGCGTTTGAAAGAGTGTTTTCAATTTTAATTTCAGTTGTTTTGTGAAGTTTTGTACTGTAAATACAGTTTTGGGTAGAGAGTAAATGGGGGGCATCACCATTATTGTTGTAACATCTAGATGCAAGTAGAAAGAAGCCATAATATTGTTTTAAATAGTGGAGGATTTCATGGTGCTTTGTAGTTCGTCTGACAAACACATTTAGAAGGCTATATATCGTGAGACTGGTCGGGCCGTGCAAAATAATCAGAATTCCTGTGCACGATTGTATTAGCATAAACATGAGGGGTAGTACGCTAGCATACTGGGAGGCCGTGTATAATAATCGGTATACGCCGTGTGCCAGTGCTGTAAAAATGTTCACTAAGCAGTACTGCTCTGAAAACTAGTGCAAGGGACATTTCAAAAGCGATTTGAAACATCATGGGTAATGTGCCGTCCTTGCTTTGGAGGAAAAAAATTAGGCTCCACACCAGTCAGACAGCTGCACCGCATATGAGGTCTGAGTTTGGGGCTCCGGACATGAGACCCCTTAAAGGATGGCATATATGGTTAGAGGGTACAGTAAGGTGTATACCTTTGGAACTTATTTTTGATGTCTGGAGGTACGAGACCTCAGAATAAAAATACCTTGGAAGCAGTTCAGCTGTGGCTTCAGAAATCTGTAGGGTTGATGGATGTGTAGTACATGCTTTTGTGGCTTCATGCCTATGTTTGAACTTTGTATGGCTGGTCCATGCAAGGTTTTCAGGCTGCTCTCATGTTTTTCCCATTGTATTTTTTTCTATTGCTAAAAGAGTGAAGGCAACATTCTGGCTGTTTGTTTTGTTTTTTTCATTTTTGTTTTGGAAACTATGAATTATCTCCCACACATTTGTATCTGAATGTTTGTATGTAGTAACGTGAATATGTCTGAACTTACCGCGGCGATCCTCCGACGCGTCGCGGCTGTTGTATTTTCGTAGGAACGGGAAAGTAAGGGTTACAGAGGGTTTTGTTTGAATCGGTTTTAAAGAATGTCATTGACAATTTACCAATGTACAGGAATGTCATTATTGTTTTCCATTCTTTGCAGGTTAAATATGAAGGATAGAGTAATAATTTTTGCTTATAAGTATTTTTCCAGGTCCAAGGAGTTTCTGAAAGTGTATGTACATAGAGAGCAGGTGTATGTAGACAGCTGTACACATGGATAAATACACGAGTCTAAGGAGGTAAAAGTATCATAAGCTATTTCATTGTCTCTCTTTTTTCAGTCTGTAATGAGGAAGAAAATGGGGGGATAAATGTAAGAATGACAGTTTTTCAAACTAATAATACTAACCTTTCTAATTCTAACCAAAGTTTGTGCCAAGACTGTCTTTCTTTGATGGAATTTGAATCAGCAAGCAGCAGTCTGGTGAAGTAGGTTCCCATCCCAGATGCTAAGAATCTTTTTGTCAATGGTTCCAGGTATTACACCTCAGATGGTAAGCCACGCACAGGTTATGCAGTAACCACAGTCCCGATGTCTGGGCTATGGTCATATGAGGTTTATTTGGAGGTCAACCAAAACCAGAGTCGTACTTTCCTCATTAGCTGTCAATCCAGTAAAGACTCCAAACAGACACTTGTCAATGGAATTTAACGATACATTTCTAGAGGGTAAGATTGGTTATAGTTTTAATAATATCTCTGCCTCTTGTCGGTTTGGGTATCGGGACAACTAGGTAGCCCACAAGTGTGTTTGAACTTTAGTTTGGTGCTTATGCAGCTCTACATAAGGTAATTCCCCCTAATGCAAGAGGTTCATGCGTGCTGGTAAAACTCGTCCCAGCATCTTATGTCGCGGCCGATCATGAGGATCTGATGGCGCGAGATAAATTAAGAATGGCAAGGACAGCTAGAAGGGAATTGTTCACCAACCCCGACCAGGTCTGGGCATGGTTTCCTGCATGTACAAGGTGGGGGGGGGGGCTTGAGCTTATGATACGATTGAACAATTCTCATCCATTGTGGATGGGATGTTCATTTAAACTGTTGAAGCCAGAGCTATAGCTAGTGAAGGTTAGGGATCCTGTTAAGGGTCTGGGAATCTTTGCGGATTGAATTTTTATTTTACAGCGGATCATAGTTGAAGGAAGTAGGAATATATATATACTCATGTCATTTTTCTCTATTCCTTCTATATGTCGTGATGAGGTGCTCCTGTTGCCTGATTGGACGCGTTACCAGAGCCCGAGCAGGTGACAACATCTTCCTTGATGAGACGCCCACGTACAAGAAACAGAGGATCCCAGGCCAACCCGGCGATTACTATAGCTCACCATGTCATCTCTCCTGAAGAACAGAGTCTACATGTCAAGCCGTGTTTTCGTTTTTATGGACTGTAAGGACTGATTCATTTCCAGGTGTAAGAAGAAGATCAAGTTTCATCGAGGGACACATGGGAGCGAATGACAAAAAACGGAGCACTGTTGTGGAAAATTTTATAAATGTATGTTGTCAGATGTCCCCCAGTGTCGGTTTTTCTGTAATGCGCTCATGTGAACGTATTCGCACATACAGACGTTGGCGGAAGACCATTGGCCGCGAAAACCTTCCTGTGGACACAGCAGATATGCTCACTATTTTTAGGGATGTTCATTTATGCCTCACCAAGAGACTGGCCACTTCTTGTCGACTGCATTAATGACTCAGAGCAAACAGATCTGCGTACATGGGAACTATAACATAACTACACAACAAGTATGTCCCACTGAGCCATGATAGAGTACGGTTCGCATCATTGGAAGTATTTAGTTGGTTTGCACACATCACTGCTAGTCTATTTGAATGTATACATGTCTGTGATTGGTTCTTTTGAAAGAATACAAATGTCAGATTGGCTGTCTGTGAAAACACCACCTACTTTTGTTGTATTATTCATGTATTGTATTGTATTGTATTGAATCCTTTAGCTGTATTTAACACATCCGGTTGTAAGGATATCCTTATATAGTCATTTCCTGTGTGGAGGTCACACCATGTGACCTCACTTCCCATGGAGGAGGTGGTTGGCTGCTGGAGCCATCACTTCCTGTTTGGGAAAGCTGTTGTGATAATACAAGGCCAAGCTGGCTAGTGTCAGGCAGTCATGCTGAGGAGCTGAGAACATAAAGGATTGTCATGTCTGTTTATTGGGGTGAGTGGATTTTTTAGGTAAGTTGCATTATATCATTAAGGCGAAATGTGTGCTTATTAGCATAGGAGATGTGCTCTGTGTACAGCCTGATTTCGCTGACAGAACGTACAGCCAGAACTACAATGGAATGGTTTAGATCAAAGCATATTCTTGTGCTAGAATGGCCCAGTCACAGTTCAGACCTAAATCCAATTGAGAATCTGTGGAAGGACTTAAAAATTGATGTTCACAAATGCTCTCCATTCAATCTGACAGAGCTTGAGCTATTTTGCAAAGAAGAATGGGCAAAAATGTCACTCTCTAGATGTGCAAAGCTGGTAGAGACATCCCCAAAAAGACTTGCAGCTGTAATTGCAGCAAAAGGTGGTTCTTCAAAGTACTGACTCAGGGGGGTTGAATACAAATGCACGCCACACTTCACATGCTTTTTTTTTTTTTACATTTTGAAAACCATTTATCATTTTTCTTCCTCTTCAAAATTACGTATGTGCCACTTTGTGTTGGTCTGTCACATAAAATCCCAATAAAATACATTTACGTTTTTTGCTGTAACATGACAAAATGTGGAAAATTTCAAGAGGTATGGATACTTTTTCAAGGCACTGTATATCTTTTGAGAAGCAATCTTGTCACCCTAGGACAGAAATGTGTTAGGACTATAGAACACCTCCCCCTTGCATCCTCGTAATATAGCAGAGAAGTGTTCTGTAATCCTCAAAGAGAATTAGGTACAAAGGTATACTCCCTATGTGTTATCAGCCCACATGATTCACAGGTATCTTTGACACCTGTCCAACAGATGCAACAAAATGAGCAAAATGGAGAAATTAACAGAAACTGCATTGGTATTTTTCACCATGTGAATTTTTTTTTTAGCTGTCCAGCAGATGGCGAGAGAGAGAAAGTATTGTGATGGACACTGACTATATGAACTATTTTATTGCACAGTAGAACTGAATTTCCTTTTCAGCATAGTTGTAAACATTTAGCTCAATGTTAGTTAGAACAACAGAAACCTATTTAATACAACTATAAAGACAATATTTCTTTAAACATATGAAATGTGTTGCAATAATGTCAGAACAATCTACTATTGAATTGCATCTTAAAGTAAGCATATAGACAGAACAAAGTTTGTAAACCATGAGAAAATCTTGTAGGATATTAGGAGTTTTCTAATATTTTCTTATACCTTTCTAGCAAGACCTTTACTGTTTCCCTCTGAAGGTAGCCATATCTTACAAATTTAGATACTTAGGTTAAAAATTATACAAGTTCATCTAGTTCAACCAACAAAAAAGAATAAAGAAACAGAAAACCTCTATATACACAATCATATACTCAGAGTTGGTCTAGAGCAGGGGTCGTCAACCACTGGGCCGCAGCCCACTACCGAGCCGTGGCCTTTCTGCAGCTGGGTCACGGGTGCGGGCGGCCGCCATGAGACACCTGGGCGGATGGGCAGGTGGCATAAGAGCCGGGCGGACGGCATGATACAGCCAAGCGGCCGGCATATGAGAGCTAGGTGGATACATTCTGTATCTGGTGGCAGGCAGCGTGGCAAGTGACATTCCGCATCAGGTGGCAAGCAGTGGGGGAAAGTGACATTCCGCATCTGGTGGCAGGCGAGGTGGCAAGTGACATTCCGCATCTGGTGGCAGGTCACAGTGGCAAGTGACACATTCAGGGGGGCTCCCACTGATTCTGCATTATGGTGAGTTGAGCTTTAATTTACTACTACAATGTAATTACAGAAATAATGCGCTTCAATCACCCTGACACTACATCAAGCATGGTGCCATGATGATTGAAGTGCTAACACCAGCCATTGCCCACAAAAAATTGTTTACCCCCCACGTGACCCATTCCCAACCCCCCCCCCCCCCCCCCCCTTGGTCCTTGCCACAATTTTCTTCCACGCAGCTGGTCCCCGGTGCCAAAAAGGTTGGGGACCGCTGGTCTAGAGGGAAAAAAACCCTATAAAGCGTGATCCAATTTGCTCCAGTGAAGGAAAAAAGTCCTTCCTGATCCCCAGGAGGCAATGAACAATTGCTGGTGTTATTACCTATATGCTAGTATCCATTTATAGCAAATTGTGTGCATTTAGGAATGCATCCAGCTTTTTTTTTTAAACAATCTACTGAGCTGGCCAGAACTAGTGCTTAAAGCAGATCTCCCGTGGCCCTTTGATTTATTTTTTTTGTTTGCATTAAAATATTCAAAGCATCTCAAAAGATTACTCACGGCTCTGCAGGTTTTAATCATCCGATTAGCGATTTGGTCAGTAATTCAAACGTATATTTTCTCATGAGAAGCCCACAAGCACTTCCTTGTTTTGGTGAATGCTGAACTCCCAGCATTCACCGCCGCTCGTTCCCGCGCGTGCTCATTTCCGTCGCCGCCATCTTGCTACACCCCACACTCCTGCACAATAATAATAGAGTGAGAAGGGGGCAAGCGGACATATTGTTACACCGACCGGAGTTTTAGACTTCAGTTATTTTCAACACAAAACGGATACTGTATCTAAGCATATAAGCTTCGTTTTGTGTTGAAAATAACTGTGAAATCTAAAACTCCGGTGGGTGTAACAAGATGTCCGCTTGCCCCCTTCTCACTCTATCATTACTGTGCAGGAGGGCGGGGTGTAGCAAGATGGCAGCGAGGCTTCGCAATGACTCCTGGGAGCAATGACAAAAGCTCCCAGGACACAGTGCGGGTAAAGGATATGACGAATTACCCGTAGAATACACGCAGAAGAGGGACACAGGAAGCCAAGTGGCAGATGCCAAAAACACAGGTACTGTCACAAAAAAAAAATGACCGTCCGTTTTGTAATGCATAGGAGTTTGCCTTTTGGTTAAGTTAATGTATAAAAATAGGGTGGAGCTCCGCTTTAATGGAGTTTATTCCACAATTCTAATGCTATTTCTGTATGTGGAGGTTAAATCTCTATTTCTTCAGACGTACAATACCTTGATGTGTTGGTGGAGTTTGGATAGCCAACTGGATCTGATATACTGTAAGGGAATATAATGCTGATTTTAGCTTTGGTCAAAGGTATATTTTTCTAAGATAAACAAAATGAAGCTGCAACAAAGTTCTCTTGGTTTTATAAAAAAATGTATATCTAAGTCAAGGTTCTTTCTATGAGTTAGGTAAGATAAATAATTATCAGGAGTGCAATAGATGAGTGCTGAATAGACATTACTCTGTTCTAGCGAAAGTGACTAGACCTTAGAAATTCTTTATGAAAGTCAAAGGTAAATGCTAACGTACAACCTCTTTAAGAACTTCTTCGGCCATGGAGGCTGTTATGACTTAACTAACTTCCACACCAAGCCTTAAAATTACTAGAAGATTTGGAGAACAGCATGTATAGATATAAATGATATACAGTGCTTTGAAAAAGTATTCATACCCCTTGAAATTTTCCACATTTTGTCATGTTACAACCAAAATCGTAAATGTATTTTATTGAGATTTTATGTGTCAGACCAACACAAAGTGGCACATAATTGTGAAGTGGAAGTAAAATTATAAATTGTTTTCAATTTTTTTTTACAAATAAATATCTGAAAAGTGTGGCGTGCATTTGTATTCAAAGTCAATACTTTGTAGAACCACCTTTCACTGCAATTACAGCTGTAAGTCTTTTTTGGGTATTTCTCTACCAGCTTTGCACATATAAAAAACAAACTGGATTGGAGAAAGGGACTTTAGAGGCATCAGCAACACTTGTATTTATTATAAAAAGTTTTTATTGAATACAAATATATTTATAAAATTCAGTTAAAATAAAACATCCTGGACACAGAAGTTCATGACTACAGATACAATTTTTGGCATATCCTATTCAGATTCAACATAGCATCACAACAATACCCCAACGTTTCAACTACAGAAAGTCTTCTTCAGGTGGTTCTTTGTGGAGGAATGCAATGATTGGACAAATGTTTATGTAGAGAAATCAGATACGGATGCCAGTAACAACTCAACACACACCAAAGGATCAGGAGGCAATTCAAGGGAAGATTTTCTTGGTGGTCCTGAACAGAATCATAAACAACTCAATATTGAAAGCTCTAAAATTGTTCAGCACAAGGTATTCTAATTCCAAATTTCAACACTTGGAAAAGGATTCACTTTTAGGGGAAAACAGCGTAATCCCAAATGGACAATAGTTGTCTGCATGAAAAAAGCCCACCAAATGGGGTCTGTTTATTCAAGTATAGGACAAAAATCCTCCATGTACTGCAGGGTGCCCACAGTTTGTTTTTTGTATATACATTGAGATGTGGCAACTGTCCAACATTTGGACAGTTAGGCTTTTGATTAATATTTTGTACAGCTTTGCATATCTAGAGAGTGAAATGT
Organism: Rana muscosa; assembly: GCA_029206835.1. Lineage (NCBI taxonomy): Eukaryota > Metazoa > Chordata > Amphibia > Anura > Ranidae > Rana > Rana muscosa. The sequence goes on along the minus strand of CM055116.1, from coordinate 523,978,617 downwards.
TTGCCCATTCTTCTTTGCAAAATAGCTCAAGCCCTGTCAGATTGGATGGAGAGCATCTGTGAACAGCAATTTTCAAGTCTTGCCACAGATTCTCAATTTGATTTAGGTCTGGACTTTGCCTGGGCCATTCTAACACATGAATATGCTTTGATCTAAACCATTCCATTGTAGCTCTAGCTGTATGTTTAAGGTTGTTGTCCTGCTGGAAGGTAAACTTCTGACCCAGGCTCAAGTCTTTTGCCGTCTCTAACAGGTTTTCTTCTAAGATTTAGCTCCATCCATTTTCCCATCAACTCTGACCAGCTTCCCTGTCCCTGCTGAAGAAAAGTATCCCCACAACATGATGCTGCCACCACCATGTTTCACGGTGGGGATGGTGTGAGAGGGTGATGTGCAGTGTAAGTTTTCCACCACACATAGCATTTTGCTTTTAGGTCAAAAAGTTCAATTTTGGTCTCATCTGACCAGAGCACCTTTTTCCACATGTGTACTGTGTCCCTCACATGGCTTCTTGCAAGCTGCAAACGGGACTTCTTATGGCTTTCTTTCAATAGTGGCTTTCTTCTTGCCACTCTTCCATAAAGGCCAGATTTGTGGAGTGCACGAATAATAGTTGTCTTCTGGACAGATTCTCCCACCTGAGCTGTGGATCTCTGCAGCTCCTCTGGAATTACCATGGACCTCTTGGTTGCTTCTCTAATTAATGCTCTCCCCAGCCTGTCAGTTTAGGTGGACGGCCATGTCTTGGTAGGTTTGCAGTTGTGGCATACTCTTTCTATTTTCGGATGATGGATTAGACAGTGCTCCGTGAGATGTTCAAATTTGGGATTTTTTTTAAAACCTAACCCTGCTTTAAACTTCTCCACAACCTTATCCCTGACCTATCTGGTGTGTTCCTTTGCCTTCATGGTGATATTTTCTCATGAAGGTTCTCTAACAAACCTCTGAGAGCTTCACAGAAAAGCTGTATTTATACTGAGATTAAATTGCACACAGGTGTGGTACAGAGTAAAGGGGGCTGAATACAAATGCACGCCAAACTTTTTAGATATTTATTTAAAAAAAAAAATCGAAAACCATAATTTTCCTTCCACTTCACAATTATGTGCCACTTTGTGTTGATCTATCACATAAAATCCTAATAAAATACATTTCAATTTTTTGGTTGTAACATGACAAAATGTGGAAAATTTCAAGGGGTATGGATATTTTTTCAAGGCACTGTATCTGTAGCAAACAGATAGTGAACACGGGGCGTGGCCTGGAGCTTGAAGGGAATGGCAGCAGACTAGCTGAGCTCTGCACCTCCGTGGCTCAAAAACCCCTTCCAGCCTTGATAAAATCGGCGATGGGCAGACGAGACAACGTGCCCACTAGCAACCGACAAAACAGGTCACAATCTACCCCCGGATCCCGTGGAAAACCGGAGATAATTGAGACACAAGCTCTGAGGACAAGGGAACATGTTGCTGCCAAGATGGCGCTGCTGGAGCATGAGGCTGCACACAGTGAGGACTCAATGTCGGCTTCAGAGGACATGGTAAGAGACACAGACCACTCTGACCACCCACTGCGCTTCTCTGAGATGGCAAAATTTGCAGCAGACATTAAAAGTACATTCTCCTCAGCTATCTCTGACTTAAGAGCAGACTTTATGGCACTATCAGACCGCTTGTCCCATACTGAGAGAGCAGAAGCCAAAAGAGACAGAGTGGTGGAGAAGCTGACATCCACAGTCTCATCCCATGCCACGCATTTAATTCTTATTATTAGACATTTAGAAGATTTAGATAACAGAGGACGCAGGGCGAACATTAGAGTGAGAGGAATACCCGAACATATAGAAGCTGCACCGATCAAACCAACACTCCAAGCAGTCTTTAATGACCTGCTCGATCGCCCTAAGGACTCTGACATTGAATTTGTCTGGGCGCACAGGGCCCTTTCACCCCGTCCCTCAGATGCAGTTCCACTAAGGGATATAGTCTGCTGTTTACAAAATTTTCCACTAAAGGAGAAGATATTGAACAAGGCCAGGCGCAATGAAAGGATCCTTTTTGAAGCACATGCTGTGACCCTGTTCCAGGATCTATCTCACATAACACTGCAGAACAGATGAGCCATGCGGCCTATGATCACTGCATTGAAAGATAAAGGCATACCATATCATTGGCGTTTTCCTTTTGCCATGAATGCCACATACATGGGAAAACAATACTACTTAAGAATGCCTGAAGACATCCCAGCTTTTTGTGAACATCTACAGCTTCCCCTGATTGATTTGCCAGACTGGTACAAAGAATTCCACATTCCATCACAGGGATCATCCCCACCAACTACTCCCCAAGCGTCACCCTTTAGGCCTTCATCATCCAAAAAAGCCAAGCCCGACAAATACCCGGGATCCAGCACAAGCAGATAAGCCTACACCACCAAAGGCAATTAGAATACAGGAAAATGCCTAACTTCCTTACCTTATACCCTGTCTGTCTCGCTTATCTGGACCATGAGATTTGACTAGTTTCTGCAACCACCACATTGTCTGACCTGACATGCACAGACAGTTTATAGCATCACAAAACTGGCCACAACAAACATGAGAGCCTGTACTGATTTTTTATGGTAGCAATAACCATCCAACTTCACCATAATATAATCTTAGAAAGAAGTTACCGCTCAGACGTGGCTGTTGATCTGCTCACTGGATCCGAAGCCGTGGGTGCAGGCGATTGCATATAACAATGCAGAAACGAAAGAAAAGCTTGGACAGCCGCACTCCAAAAAATTTGTTGGGTCTTTATTTAAAAAAACAAGGTCACATCAACACATATGACAGCAAAAAACAGCAAGAGGAGCTGACATGTTTCACACTGCAAATCAGTGCTTAATCAATATAAGTTTAATGGAAAACTGGTGCATGATTGTTGCTATGCACCACTGCTCCACATTGTTTACACTGTTAAAATTTTATACCAAACTCATGTTATCGCCTCAAAGGCTGGAAGGGGTACATGACTCATTTTATTTTTATATGCTTTAAGATGAGTCACGGGAGTTCACACTCACTATTGTACTTACACCAAGTTACTTGATCAGGTTTTAAGGTATAACTACCCCTGATCCCCTACAGTGACTACCTCCCATTGCTCCCACCAGTGGATGTGGGTTGGCATTACCAACACACACCCACTATATTTTTCTCCTTAGGATAACACCTGGAGATGTGTTTACTACTTCTCATTGCAAGTAACACTCATCTGGAGAGTTACTATAACCTTACTTTTTCTTTTTCTTACCTTTACCTTTTACTAAAACTTTCTCCTCCTTTTCTCACCTTTTTCCCTTCCTTCCTCTTCCCATTTTTACATATATTTTATTTTATCTTAAACACAGACCTTTAATTTGACAGTAGGATATTCACGATTGTCTCTTAAGTAAATATATCATAATCTTTGATCTATCAAAATGCCATGTACATCGATAAATAACCATTCTTTTGTGATATCCCACAATGTCAGGGACTTGAATACACCAGAGAAACTGGTGAACTACATAAAGCTAAGCCTGCGGTGGTATTTCTCCAGGAGACTCACTTCAAAACAGGTAACATCCCCAAACTACATGACAAACACTATCCACAAACCTTTCACGCAACTAACCCCACATCCAAATCTAAAGGAGTTTCCATTCTATTACATAAGAATTCAGAGATTGTTGTTTCACAACAATTAACAGATGCAGAAGGGAGATACATCTTCCTTAAAGGTGAATGGGCGGGGATTCCAATTACGTTGGCCAATGTATATTTTCCTAATTCCGCACAAATCACATTTTGCCAACACGTAATTGATTAACTAAAAAGCTTTGCAACAGGTTGCATCATGTTTGGGGGGGATTTTAACTTAGCTCTGAATCCCTTACAGGACACATCAGATGGCAAATCTAGTGTGCCATATAAAAAACTAAAGAAAATCAAAACACTCCTTGCCTCACTTACTTTAATTGACTCATGGCGCTCATGTAACCCAACAGGAAAGGATTTTACATACTTCTCAGCAATACACAACAAATTCACACGCATTGACTACATCTTCCTTACACAAAGAGACTTACCCCTCTTACAATCAGCCAAGATTGGAATAAAGACTTTCACCCATATCAATGACCTTGCATAAAAAAAAAAACAGAAGGCCTAGAGCCACAAATTGGAGGTTAAATCCTTCCCTGCTCACTGATATGGCAGACGCAAACAAAATATCAGAAACAATTAAATATTATTTTAAAAAAAACGAGTCGGAAGACATATTACCTATGAACATATGGGAAGCTCACAAATGTGTGGTCCGAGGGGAATTTATCATGTTGGGGGCTGCAAAAAAGAGAGAAGCTGAAAAAGAACTTTTGGCTTTAATGCAGGCCATAAGTGACATGGAAGCCAAACATAAACAATCTTTAGCAATTGAAACAGCCACAGCTTTACTTGAATTACGGAAAAAAACAACAGTCTATTCTGAACCTCAAGGCTCAAAAGATCCTCTTTTCAAGAAGGGGGTTCTTCTATGAACATGGGGATAAATCAGGTAAATTTTTAGCAAAAGCATTAAAAGAAACATTGTTATCCACAAATATTCTAGCCATTAAAACTAGACAAGACCGAATAACTAATGATACTCAAAAGATTGCCCGACGATTCCAAGAATATTATGCAGATCTGTATAATCTACCACCTACACACAAACCCAAAGACCTTACAGGACCAAGAGCAGAAATAATTCACAAATTCCTCACAGATAGCAGACTCCCCACTCTAAATGACACAGACACACAAACATTAGAGGAACCAAGAAAAGCCCAGGACCAGACGGCCTCAAGGCACACTATTACAAGACATTCTCCGATATCCTGACATCTCACCTCCTCAAGACTTTGAACTCACTAAAAAACCCACAAGCCATCTCTGAAGACTTTTTAAGAGCCCATATAACGGTATTACCTAAACCTAATAAAGACCCAACAGACTGTGCCAATTACAGACCGATATCCCTACTTATATAAACAAGAGAACCCTCGCGCTAGCTAAATGGTGGGACTTGTGTGAGGTGGTAAAAAAGATGAAAAAGGGGGATGGATACTGCAGCAGTCACCGAGAGGTCTGGTCCAAATCAACAGTGAAACAATGAAAATCGTGATGGTGGCTGCGCTGTAGTGAATAAATTAAGTGAATAAAGGGGAGGGGAGGGGAAAGGGAGGGGGGGCGGAGAAAGGAGGCGGGAGAATGGGAATGTGAGGGGAGGGAAGAAAAGGGGGGTGTAATAAATAATCACTGGCTGGAAACCGGCTAGGTAGTAATAATGTGCAATGTGCACAGTGACACAAATAAGCGTAAAATAAATAAATAAACAGCTACTAGTTACAAAGTGGATCCTATAAGACCAACTAGGTGGTAGGTGTACAATATGCCCAGTGACACAGATATGTATAAAATTATAATGTGCAAAGGGCCACTGATTACAAAATCATAAAAGCTGATGGAAACGAGTGTCTGGGCAATCCTGTGATGCGCAAACGTGACTAATAATATACAACCTTAAAGCAAACGTGAATCACTAAGGTAAATGCAATAGTCAGACAAAACAATGTCTATGAATAACATAAACGTACTAAAAACATCAGTGAGCAAAACAAGTGAGGAAGGAGGATTCCTGATCCTGGTAGAGGCTCCTACTAGAGCTTCCAAATGTTGCAGAAGAAGTTTGTATTATAAATGAATATTATATGTGAATACAGTCATATATACAAAAAGTCCCATCACCAAGGATGTGCTTGAAAGTCTTGATATGGCGTCCACCCAGTGATCAAACACAACTTACCTCCCTGCTGGGAGGGGGCAGTATGAAGCAGATCTCTGCGGTGGGGAATTATATATCGTCCTTATGATACAATCTTTAGGACTCAATTTCCATATCGCTCATTGGGATGCATGTGAAAAAAACACAGAAGAAAGGGACATCAATAGCGCAACTCTGTGAATGCAGCAGGCTGAATCGCAAATAGGTGTATTCACACACTCACTTGATATATAGTGAGCGTGGACCTCAATCCAAACGAGCACCGCGCTCGTGCCAATAGGGAGATGGATTGGTATGTGTAATGCACTCAGTGCGATCCTCAGATGGCGGCGGCGGCAGTCACAGAGTTTGAACTCCCTGCTGGGAGGGGGCAGTATGAAGCAGATCTCTGCGGTGGGGAATTATATATCGTCCTTATGATACAATCTTTAGGACTCAATTTCCATATCGCTCATTGGGATGCATGTGAAAAAAACACAGAAGAAAGGGGCATCAATAGCGCAACTCTGTGAATGCAGCAGACTGAATCGCAAATAGGTGTATTCACACACTCACTTGATATGTAGTGAGCGTGGACCTCAATCCAAACGAGCACTGCGCTCGTGCCAATAGGGAGATGGATTGGTATGTGTAATGCACTCAGTGCGATCCTCAGATGGCGGCGGCGGCAGTCACAGAGTTTGAACAGGATAAAAGAAAAAATATATGGTGTAGATCGATGACCACTGAGTGGCGTTTATTAAAAGCAGGTAAAACACTCACATTTGAGAAATGCAAAGTGGGTAGAATATCCTACGAGCGGCGAGCTCGTCTCCTCTCAGTTCGGCTGGCGGTGTGTCTGTGCTACGTCCTGACGCGTGTCGTCATATCACATGACTTCATCAGAGGCTAGCACTAGACACATTAAGTGATATCCCTACTTAACCTTGACTTGAAATTGCACGCAAAAATACTAGCAAACCGACTAAGACCTTTACTGAACCAACTAATAGGACCAGAACAGGTGGGATTCATGCCTGGCAGGGAAGCCAAAGATAATGTGATAAAAGCTATGAACCTTATACATAAAACACACATAGATAAACACAAAGGCATGCTATTATCAACTGATACGGAGAAGGCCTTTGACCGAGTGTCGTGGGACTTCCTATTTGCCACATGCTCCCATATAGGTCTAAAAACACATATGCTAACTTGGATAAAGGCCTTATACCACAACCCGACAGCCCAGATCAAAATAAATGGTACACTATCTGACAAAGTAAGAATTCAAAATGGGACTAGACAGGGATGCCCATTATCATTCATTCTCACCCTGGAACCACTATAAATAAACTACCTGACATTCATGGTTTCAATGTCAATGACAAAATATATAAATGCGCAGCATACGCGGACGATTTACTGTTTTTTTATATCCCAACCACATGTCACCATGCCCAACTTATGTAACGTATTCTCCCAATATAGCTATATATCAAATTTCAAAATTAATTACAATAAATCCGAAGCTTTGAACTTGACACTACGGGAAACCACACTAAATAATGCAAAAAACAATTGCAAATTCAAATGGGTAACAACATCCCTCACATACTTGGGGATACAATTAACTCTGAAATTAGACTCAATGTACAAAGCCAATTTTCAACCACTCTTACAAAACATTACCAAAGATCTAGAGAAGTGGACGTTGAATTTTTTTTCTTGGTTTGGCAGGGCAGCTATAATTAAAATGTCAATTCTGCCTCGAATACTATATTTTTTCCAAACAGCACCTATACTACTACCCTCAAAGTTCTTCAAATCCTTACATAGCTTGTTAATAAATTTCTTTGGGCCTCCAAAAAAACAAGAATCAGTCTGAACTTACTTACTATGAATAAACAAAATGGAGGTATGGGTTTTCCCAATTTTAAAAATTATTACTTAGCTACGCATCTAACTAGAATCATAGATTGGACTTGCCACAATGAGAATAAAGATTGGGTGGGATTGGAGAATAGCATGGGACCTATACCGGTGTCACACACCCCATGGATACCCTGGAACTCATGTCCAAAAATACTGAAACAACATCCCCTCATAGGGGCAACACTAAAAAACCTACAAACAATTACTCAGAGACACTCACTCACATCCTCACTGGGGCCACTAACCCCACTGACAACTAACCCTGACTTCCCATTGGGAATGGATGGTTCTATCCGATCTCTTTGCAACAGAAACACACCACTCTTAGTTCCACACTGCTTAAAGAATAACAAAATCAAGTCTCATGTAGATTTGCAAAAGGAATTAGGACAATACCCCTACACATCACAGAATATCAACAAATACATGAACTCTCAAAGACAAAAACATTTCACTAGACCCTTAACGCCCTTCAAAACCATATGTTTCTTGGCTACCACGACCACAAAGAATATCTCCTTAACATACACCTGGTTGCAGTCCTATGATTTACAGGAGCCCAACAGACACAAAATATTCTGAGAAACAACCCTAAAAAGAACCTTTACGAGAGATCAATGGCTACAAGCCTGTGTGTTCGCACACAAATGCGCAATCAGTGTGAGATTACAAGAAACTTCATTCAAAATCCTAACAAATTGGTATATCACACCAAACAAATTACACAAATGGTTCTCGACGGTTCCTGGACATTGTTGGCGCTGCAACCGGGAAGAAGGCACCTTATACCACATCTGGTGGGAATGTGACTTGATTAAACCATTTTGGAACCATGTAATCAAGATCATAAAACACATTACAGAAACGAAAATTCATTTAGATGCAGCTTGCTGTCTTATAAACATCACCAATTGCACCATGAGAAAATACAAAAACTTCTTGAACAGATTCTTAATCACTGCAGCAAAAACAGTGATACCGAGGCACTGGAGAAGTTCCGCCGCACCCACGATTAAAGAATGGCTAGAAGAGATACATTTACTCAGAGGTATGGAGGAGATCAGGGCTACATCACAGAAGAATACAGAAAAATTCAATAAAATGTGGCAACCGTGGATCATTTTTAAATACTCTGATTCCTATACCACCTTTACTCGAACATAGACCTTCAAATATAGAGAAACGTGAATGAACAATATCTCTCCTTATTTTTATTTCCCTTCCTTCTATTCCCTTTCATTTCTATCACTATACCGTCTTCTATGGGCTTCTCCCTGAGGTCCACAAAGTTTTACTTTTGTTCCTTTCTTTTTGAGATTAAATAATCATTTTTTTCTACAAATATTCAGAGTATTTCTAAATAGACTATCGATGCAATGATCGGTTAATTACGAAGCCACTTCAATGGTTTTATTATTAAAATACTCTACTATTGAACTCAATTATACAATGTTATACTTTTATATGATACTTATGTACAAATGCTAGTATGATTGTACAAATGTTATTATTAAGCATTAATAAAAGCTTTATGGTTTAAAAAAAAACAGATAGTGAACACTGAGACCATAAATTATATTTTCTACATGCAATACTCTACTGTTATGATAAGCAGGAGACTGTGGTCAGGTTTAGGTGAACTGGGAACTCCTACTGTAGAAATGTAGTAAGCTCCTACCTTTCGCTTTGGCAACAAAAGAGCTCTGAATTCCTGAGCACATGGCGCCCAATGGATTACAAACAGGGTCTGGCCGAGTGGTCGAGGTAAAAGATTCACCCATCTTGCGCACTGTGCTGTAGGGGGCGCAGCTGGGGAAGGAGCCTCTACTGCTTCACATCACCTGTTCATCTCCCATCTGTCAAAATGACAGTTCAGTTCTGCAGATTATGGAGAGTATGGATTTTCTTGTTTAATCAGCAGAGCTCTGGCATCAGTGAGACAACCGCCCACACTACTAGGTTGCCAAAATACAGCTGTCTGTAGCTCTTAACTCTTGTACTAAAAGAATCCAAGGCAATTTTCTGAGCATTGCTAACAGATTTTCTTCCATCCTACACTCAAGGGGAATGCAACAGGGGACCTTTGACACAGAGGCTCAAATCGAGGCCTTAGTGGTTAAAATGAACAATTGGGCAACTCATTACATACTGCCTGCAACTTTTCTGAATAGCCTGGAGGAGAAAATAGCAGACACAGCAGAGTGAGCCCCATGCAAGGGGATGTCAGTTTACTTTACTTTAGTGGCATTAAAGGAGAAGTCCAGCCTGAGCATGTTTGGCTGGGCTTCTCCCAAGGATCACAGGAGTGCAATTAGTTTTGCACTCCTGTGACCCGTTTTCAGCAGAGAGCAGTCTGAAGTCGCTCTCTGCTGACGTCACCAATTTCAGTCCAGGCATAGCGACATCCCGCCTCTGGGAGTCTGGATCCACCAGGTGCCTGGACTGGTAGTTGTCTCAGCTTCTCAGCGAGCCGTCCCTCCACAGCTCAGTGCTCCAATGAGCGTGGAGGAACAGAGCAGGAGAGCTGCTGATTGACAGGCAGCAGCTCCCTGCTCAGGGAGTTAAGAGAACTGAGCCATCTGCGATGTTCGATCACTCGGTTCTCAGTGCAGAGACACCGGGGGACCTAGGTAAGTATAAATCTGCAATAACCCCTACACCCATACTTCTCTTTTAATTCTGCTTTTAATAGTGTGGGGAAATATCATTACAGACTTACTTATCAAAGTAGAGCAGTGTTTTATATAGCACCTCATAGAGACCAATTAGATTTCATCTGTAGTAACATGGAAAAAGAAGAAAAGTCTGATTGCTTACTATGAGACACTGCATTTGCCTATAGTCATTGTCCTTGGCTCTACTTTAATAAATGAGCCTGTATTTTAAAGAAAGCTAAATGGTAATCTAGAATACATTTTAAAACATTCAAATAAAATAAATTCTACATTTTTATAGATGTTGTACATTTAGACTGGGAAAAGTAATTGCCACTGTAAATCATTTAGGAAAGCTCTCAGCAGAGGGGTCCATTAAAATTAACAGCAATATATACTATATTACCAAAAGTATTGGGACTCCTGCCTTTACACGCACATAAACTTTAAAGTAGTTTTAAAGACATAAGGTTTTTTATCTTAATGCATTCTATGCATTAAGATAAAAGACCTTCTGTGTGCAGCAACCCCCCTCAGCCCCCCTAATACTTACCTGAGACCCATCTTAATCCAGCGATGTTGAGACAAAGCAGTGGTACCATTGGCTCCCGCTGCTGTTAATTAAAGTCAGTTAGCCAATGAGGAGAGAGGGGGTGGGGCTGAACAGCAGTTCTGTGTCTGAATGGACACACAGAGCTGTGGCTCGGCTCTGGTGCCCCCATAGTTAGCTGCTTGCTGTGGGGGCACTCGACAGGTCCAGCCCCTAATCTGCATGCAGGATGCCGGATGCATGGATTCCAATGTTTGTTTGTTTTTAAGCACATGATTATAGCCTAAGGCTCTAATTCGCTTCAAAAAGGGTGGGCTCGGGGCGCAGTGCTCTACGCCCTGAGCCCACCCACTTGTGTGACAATAGCAAATTAATATTCCCTATTGTCTTCCTGATTCTCCTCCTGGGCCAATCAGGAAGTGGGTCCTGAGACCCGATTGGCTGAGAGGAGAAGTATAGGCTTCCATTCTCCTCCCCTCCCATCCAGCTTAGTGTTGCACGTCATCCAGGCGCACCTGACACTTTGGCTCGGCTCGGCTCCCCTAGTCTTTGGTCCCGCTTCCCAATTTGTCTTCCCACCTTCTGCAGCATCACATCGCCCCGGATACAGCTGTGTCTTTCACTTCAGGGGTAAGTGCAATGCTAGTGGTCGGTGCAAAGCGAGCGACGGGAGGGATTGGCGGGGGGACCGACCGACTGGGTGGTGGTTTTTTTGCCACCCCCCAAAATGGAGCACCAGCTGTCACTGGCCCCTTCCTGTTCCAACATGAATGCACACCAGTGCACAAACAAGGTCCATAAAGACATGGATGAGCAAGTTTGGGGTGGACGAACTTGATTGACTTTTGGAATGAATTAGAGCAGAGACTGCGAGCCAGGCCTTCTTGTCCACACCAGTGCCTCACCTCACAAGTGCACTTCTGGACGAATGGTCAAACATTTCCATAGACACACTACTAAACCTTGTGGATAGCCTTCCCAGAAGAGTTGAAGCTGTTATAACTGCAAAGGGTGGGCTAACTCAAAAATGAACCCTACAGACTAAGACTGGGATGTCATTAAAGTCCATCTGCATGTAAAGGCAGGCATCCCAATACTTTTGGTAATATAATGTACTTTAACATTGCAAACAGAATGGTGGTAAACTGGTTGTAAGTGGGATGTTCAGCTTATGTGTTCTAATTCTGTTGTTGGTTTGCAGGACTTTATATGCAGAAACAATAGAAACATAGAAGAGTGACGACAGAATAAGACCAAACGGTCCATCGGGTCTGCCACTTTTTTAATTTTTTGGTTGTTTCTGTGAGGCTCAATGAAAACTGAATAGCAACGTTTGTTTTGGAAACAAATCCAGATAAAATCTGTGATTGGCTGTCATAATGATAACATGATCTAAAATTATATAGATCATCAACATGAGACCAGCACTGTCAATGACAGCACAGTCTATGAACTAGGAGCCCCCACTGCTGCAGGCTTCTAATTTCATAATGGAACATAGACCTAAGCTGGCCATACATTATACAATTTTCTTTGTCAATTTCCTTTAGATTCACCTTCAACTATGTAGTGCAAGGGCCGGCCTGATTGCATACAAATTTAAAGTGTTTAGGATTTACCTCATATTATATGGTTTTGGTAAATCTAAAAGAAAATTGTACAAGAAAATTGGATAATGCATGGCCAGCCTACTATTCCCCCTTGTATGAACAATATGCTGAGGAATATTAAAATACAGAATAAAGTGGTTATGATTGGTGTTGGCTTGCTGTTCTTAGCCTATATTTCTATCACTACCACAAGAAGCATGAAAGCACATGAAAGAATTCTTGATCAACCAGTTACCAGATCAGCCTAAAATTAAGGCTCAGATTTATGTTGGCTACCCAAAAATGTAGGGATGCAGAAAACAAAACTCATTTATTATATATTTTTTTTAAGTTCACTTCAGTTAACTTAAAATGCATGTGGGCCCAAACCATGTTTATTGCTGAAGCTAAGTCTTTTGTAAATAAATACCCTTTAAATTTGTTTAAAGGATAAAAGCTGTACATCCCAAGAAATTCATATTTTGTTGTTTGTGGAGAAACAAATTTACCCACCGCACAGCTAACATAAAATACTTTAAATACCGGTAATCCTAAATACTCTGTTTATTTTATGATGCTTTTCATTCTTCTACATGCCTAGCTTTGAATTATATCCATATGAATGTCTACCACTTTTACATAAATGTATAATTCACTCCATATATGATATGTGGCATTAGTAAAGAAAGTGTTGGCTTTTAAGACTGATTGACAGAAAACAGAAATGAAGATAACAGCTTTCATGTGACCTTTCCATCTGCATTAAACTGTGCCTTGTTGTTTCTTTTCTTCCATATTTTAATTAGCCTCTGTTCCATTCACTTGCTCTCAGCTAGTTTGATTTCTAAGACACTTACGCTCGTTTTGTTCCAAAAAGATGTACATTGGTTTAGCTTAATAAACGCCAAGCCAATCTTGGACAGAGATCAGCTGTACCACCATCCTGATTGATGGTCCTTTTTTCCAAGCAGACGTTAATGTGCACATGAAATGTCAATTCCCTGAAATAATTTGCAGAAGATTAGCTCCATGGTGATTCTATTTGATAAGAATAGGTATTAACATTACCTCAGTGGGCCTATTTGTCGCCTTGCCCGTCGTCCTGGTCATTTCCATAAAGATCAGTGAAGTGTGAATGATAAAATAGCGGAAGAAAGGGCTCCATTGCTAATACCAGCTGTGACTGAATTCTGGATTTCAATGTGTTCTGGTGCCTTAATTTATTTCTCCATTACATTTACAACCTTGGACCCTGCTTTGCAGCTATCATTGTCAGACTTTTGGCCTTCTAATTATGGTAAGCACGACATCTGAATATTAATTACCTTCACCATATTTCACCTCTGCACGTAACAAAGAAACCATCTGATTGCTCATGTCTGCTAAGGGAAGAGTAGATTAACACAGCATAGCCCTTTAGAGATGATACAGAGGTTTTAAAACTGCAGGCTCCAAACAGCACACAAGTGAAATACGTTGGAAAGCACCCAAATGGCTTTGTGGGTTATATAAGCTTCCTTGATGAAATCTAATTAATATGGTTTAACCGCTGAGCAATCTAACGGAAGATTCCACATAGACCTTTTATTCTGCCTCCATTATCTTTAAAATTTTAAAGCTCATTCTTTACTTCCTTCGAGTATAAAGAGATAAAACTGCAAATTCAACAACCTATGCTCTCTCTGATGTACTGTAACCTTCGCATCTTTAAGTATTGTTTGTTCAGTTATAAAATGTTACGTCGTTCCTAGATAGTTTTATTATCATATTTTTTAATGGTTTGTGGATATAGCGCTAGCTAAAAGTACATTAATGTTGTCTCATAATGTTAAATGGGTCTTAGAACATGTGGCACATTACAAATGGGAAAAAATGATGTTCGAATTGAAAGGACTCGGGAATGTAGCCAGCAGTTGGCAGTACAGTGGAGGATGGTAAAGTGTTTGAAAACTTATTCTGCTTGAGGTCAAGGCAACCAATCAAATCCTAACTTTCTTAGCTTAGTGCAAGGGATAACTGATTGTTATGGGCAACGGAATTTTTTTGTTAGATACTTTAAAGAAAATGGACCAGGTGTCATAATCTGGACTTGGACCTCTGACCTCTGCTCTGTCTGGCGATGACTCTTCTCGCTGAGCTACCTGAGATGCTGGACAGTGCCTTGTCTGAGCCATCAGACAACCCCGCCTTGTGCCTTGCCTTCTGCTGAACATTGAACATTTTGCTCCTCCCATAAACTTCCTGATTTAAGCCACGTCCCTGCACTTCCTGTTTGCTAGATTATTGTGCTCTCTTCAGCCAGTATCTCACTCTCATCTTCCCAGCCATTCATATTGTGCTACCACTCTTTATCGACCCATGGCTTGATCCTTAACTATGCTTCTGCCTGATCCCAACCTGCAACTACTCGTTACTGACCTGTGGCTTGTTTTACTGACTATGCTTCTTTTTTAACCTTAGCTGCTTATCTGCTTCTGGAATCCAGCTTTCTTACCTCCTGGTGGGGTGATCCTGAGGACCGCGACCTGGTACTAACATGCAGAAAAATCCATCTCCACCATCAGGAGCTCTGGTCAACACCGGTTAGTACTTAGACTCCACACCTCAGGTGAGCCTGTGTCACCCACCAGGGTGACTGCCTGTGTACCTATCCTGCTGGTTGGTGATAGTCCCGCTACTGCCATAAAACTGGTCTTTGAGCCTGACCCCTGAT
This sequence comes from Rana muscosa, assembly GCA_029206835.1. Classification (NCBI taxonomy): domain Eukaryota; kingdom Metazoa; phylum Chordata; class Amphibia; order Anura; family Ranidae; genus Rana; species Rana muscosa. Next base: position 523,963,348 of record CM055116.1, on the reverse strand, counting down.
GGTGACACCAGGGCTCTCACATCTGATGTAAGTTGGTTACAACTGGATCTCTTAAAGCAGTAGGTGCTCTTAGTCAGGTCTAAAGCAGTGTGAAATTATTAAATCTCCTTAGGTAGCTCTTCCAGAAGCAGTGGACGTAGGTTTTCTCTTTGTTTGAGTAGGAACTGGGTGTGCAAGCAAGAAAGTACTAAAAGCAGAACATATCAATATATTCAAATTCAATTTTATTCAGAGCATTGTATCATAGCCACATTTTTCAGAGGTTGAAAGGATACTTCTTCATCAAGTTTGTACTGGACTTACAATATTAGAAGGATAGCTTAACAGCAGAAGAAGGCAAACATTTTAATTCATTTGCCCGTCTTCCATTCATGTAGTGCTTTTCATTGTGGGAACTGATGGTACTGCTTTTTTGAATAGTGGAAGGGAGCTAAAAGGCATAGTTGGCACTTTTGATGAGTGCCTGTTACAGGTCTAACAGCTTGTAATAACCCTTACAGCACCAGAAGATCACAGCTGCAGAAGTACAGGGGGGTCAGGGGGGAATGAAGATTTCAAAAACATAGCACCCACCAGCACAAGGAACACTTTTCATTCTATGTAAGTACTGTCCCTGGTGCCTATTAAAAATGCATTATATGTAACTTAACGCAAAGCTCTCACACAGAAGTTAAGATCACAGAGACACTTCATGCATCTTAGGCTCTACTGAATTGCATTAAGAATTGGACTGTCTGGCTTGCTACATGTACATATGGAAGATATTGGAGCAGCATTTAAAAGTAATGTGTCTGGTCTTTGAAATTCTTTTTTTTTTCTTCTGCCACACAGGTAAAAACATTGGAATCTACAAACAAAATGTCCCTGTTTTAAGTGCAAAGAATAAAATAAAATAAAACAGAAAACTATACACTTTTTCTGTGAGTTCAAACTAAATATATTTAAAAAAGCAGAGATTTTAATATAACTAAGGCTAAATGTATGGGTTTTGTTGAGGTAAGGTCTGAGGGGTTTAGCATTGCATGACACAAGATGTGTCCAGTAAAAGTTCTTTCCTACTTTCCTACTTTTGGATAGAGTGGGAAAATGGTTAGAACCCAGTCAAGGGAGATTCTCACATACTTCCTGTCCTGCTGAAAGCATCTTATAAGACAAGAAGCAACACATGACGTAATAAAAGGGAAAGGGCTTGAACCCCTATCAGATTTGTATTTCTGTTTGTGTCCTTGTTATAGATTTTCCCTTACTTCCTGCCTGGTAAAACTGTTGTCCTCAGAGAGAAGGGAAGAAAAAATGAGGAAAATCTTTCCCAGACAGCAGCAAAACCCAACAGAGGCTCAGATCTTTCCCAATTCTATCTTATGCTAAAAACTGTATTTGGCTTGACATACAATTTAGGGTAGTGCAGACTTTTGAAAAGTAGACAGTTAAAGGAAAACTTCTGTCAAAATTCTGTAGGGACTCGTAAGCTTGGGTGTCCCTAATCTACGTTTAGTGGGCATCTAGGCTGTAGTTAGCTTGAGCACTTATTTTAAGTATTTTTTTATAAGTTGGGTTTCAGAAAATTGTTTACGTCGGCCTGTTGTTATAGCATTTCCAGTGGTGCATGCTTGGAAAGGATATAAATGCTTGGTGTGATCTTGGAGAAAGGCCTTTTGCCTCCCAGGGCTATTGACTCAGTAGGATGTTGCTGAAAGAGGAGACTGAGCCTGGGCCCATGAAAAAATAAGTTGTGTCTTGGGGCCTGAAAGATTTTTGCTGTCCTGCTGTAGGGTTCATCCAGAGAAAGCTGACAAGGAAAATGGCTGCCTGTATAGAGTATTTTGGGGATGGGCTTCTGTGTTGAAGAGTGTTCTGGACAGCTGGGTATAAACTGCTGCTGGTGGACATTGCAAGAAGTTCTTACTACTTATTCTTGAAGGTACTTCTGCTACCTGGTTCGTCTATAATTATGGATTAACAGTCTCAGCTTAAAGGTGCATAGCTAGTGTCAGCTGTTGCTGGAAGAGAGGCTTTAATAAATTGTACTAACTGGTTGGAACCCTGTTCCTTTCGCTCCACAAAAAGTCAAGGATTTCGCTTTGAGAGTTAAAATGTTAGCCTACTGAGCTGCCTGGGGGTCCTCCACATTGACTCAAGGGAAGGGATGCTACACTACTTTTTTAATTTTTAGTTTTTGATAAAGTATTTAAGAATAGAAACCTTTGTCAAGTTTTATTGCTGCTTATGCCTCCTGTATAAACTAATTTAAAGAGGGCATGCTTGCCAGTGGATGTCTGCATATTGAGCTCAACAGATCTTTGTGCAAAATAGATCCTTTACAAGTCAATTTACATTTCATATTCTTCATCATCTTTAAACCTAGTTAATACACCAGTTGTGCTGCTGAAAGACGTTGCTATTACTTTGAACACTAGGTTCTTCCCTATATTTGATATTGTTCTCTGTTTTTCAGCAGTGCTGACCAGAACCTGTGGAAGCATTCAGGTTTAATCTTGTATTTGCCATACTGTTACAATTAAATCACAATAGCAATTTTTGCTTTTGTGATTTAATTGGCATTGCTAACTGTCACTAATTTATCAATTTCCCTGACTTGGATTTTGCAATTGATTTAAGCAGAGGCACACTTAAAGTCCGTTAGTTAACAAGGGCTAAAGTAGGGACAGGAGTGAGATTGAAAGTGATAGGTAGAAAATTGGTTCTAGAATTCTGAAAAATAAGTGGAAGATGTCAATTTTCATTGTTAGGAGAACATTGTTAAGTTTAAACATGCATATTTTCACAACTGAGTTGCTTCTATTGGTCGACAAATATCTGCACTATGATATCATAAAGAAATTGCAATTTAACTGATTAATTTTAAGCTATATTTTACTATCAGTTTAAAAAAATATATTTGTTAGTGGAAGAGAAATATCAACTGAGATATATAACTTTTTTGCTAAATGTATTTCCTCTTCAAGTTGAATTTAACCACCAGTGTTTGGTTACAGTAATATGAAGTAAAGTATTTTTCTTGCAGTGTATCAAACAAATTCACATGCAAAGCATACTTTTTCACTGGTAATTTAAGAAAAGAAAACAATTATGTTGCATTTTTTTTTGATGGGTGAGAAATAATACTTGTGATTGTGTACAGTACATTTATTTTTATTTTTTGTAATAATAGTGCCTGTGTTAGCCCTTCTGTTTAACTACCAGTATTTAGGATGCTACCAGAGATATAGGTTTGATTATCAGTTATTTGGACCTGGACAATATTGAGAATTGCTCTGGCAGATATTTATATACAAAATAATGTTGATGTAGGTGTTATAGAAACAGGAGGCCCATATTTTTGTTTTGATCACATTTTGTTGATAAATTGTGGTTTTTGGTCAGTGGAAGTCCAGAAGTCAGGTTTTATATTTATCTAAGCCAGTGGTTCTCAACTCCTGTCCTCAGGACCCACTAACAGGCCAGATTTTAAGTATTACCTTGGTGAGATGCAGACTAGAACACTGCAATCCCTGAGCAGCAAATTATATCACCTGTGATGCATTTCAGTTATCTTGCAAACCTGGCCTGTTGGTGGGCCCTGAGGACTGGAGTTGAGAACCACTGATCTAAGCCAAGTGACTGACATTATTGACTGAACTGTTTGTCTCGCTGTTGCAGCAGAATTATTAATCTGTAACTGTCAGTCACAATATGCTCCTTCCTCCTCATCTCTTTTTTCTCAGTCTCATTCTCCAGTAGCCTTTAGCTGCACTGCTTCTGTACCATAGACAGCACTGATTGCAGCAGAGGGAAGCTGTACCCCAAATTTAAGAAATCTAAGAGGAATGATAAGATACACTATATTGTCAAAAGTATTGGGACATCTGCCTTTACATGCACATGAACTTTAATGGCATCCCAGTCTTAGTCCGTAGGATTCGGTATTGAGTTGGCCCACCCTTTGCAGCTATAACTGCTTCAACTCTTCTGGGCAGGCTGTCCACAAGTTTTAGGAGTGTGTTTGTGGGAATGTTTGCCCATTCTTTCAGAAGCAAAGTTGTGAGGTAAGGAACTAATGTTGGAAGAGAAGGCCTGCCTCACAGTCTCTGCTCTAACTCATCCCAAAGGTGTTCTATCTGGTTGAGGTCAGGACTCTGTGCAGGCCAGTCAAGTTCCTCCTCCTCAAACTCGCTCTTCTATGTCTTTATGGACCTTGCTTTGTGCACTGGTGCACAGTCATGTTGGAACAGGAAGGGGCCATCCACAAACTGTTCCCACAAAGTTGGGAGCATTAAATTCTCCAAAATGTCTTGGTATGCTGACACCTTCCCTTCACTGGACCTAATGGGCCAAGCCCAACTCCTGAAAAACAACCCCACGCCATAATCCTCACCAACTCATTTCCCATAGACACACTCTTAAACCTTGTGGACAGCCTTCCCAGAAGAGTGGAAGCTGTTATAGCTGCAAATAGTGGGTCAACTCAATATTAAACCCTAAAGACTAAGACTGGGATGCCATTAAAGTTCATGTGCGTGTAAAGGCAGGTGTCCCAATACTTTTGACAATATAGTGTATATGAAAATGTTTTTAAAAGTTTTTTGGAAAGTATTGAGCAGTTTGAATTAGAAAGGGACATACAGAGGAGAAGAGTGTTGCAGTACAAACAGTTGTTATCGGCTGCAGTGGTGGTGTTGGTGGTGATGGCAACTCCTATTGCAAATATAGAGGTGGAAAAGATAAGGGTCAGCGTGAAGCACTCAATGTTATAAAATGTGTTATTCTTTCCAGTAGCAATGATGATTGTAAAATAGTTAACAAGACTTGAAAAGGAAGGTGCTGTTAAAAGAAGACTTTCACATTTACTAACATCAAAAACCAACTACTTCTGGACCTTTCGGCTGCCTTTGATACGGTTGACCACCAAAAACTTTACTTCGAAAATGAGACCAAGGGGGTAGCCATTCTCTTTTCTAAACATTGTAAATTCGAAAAGACTTTTGAATACTTGGATCCTGAGGGACGATTTATTTTAATAAAAGGTACCATAGAGGGGCACCTTTATTCTTTGGTGTCCTACTATGCCCCTAATAGAGGTCAGGCTTCCTTCTTTAAAGTCATGATGGAGACCCTTTGATCAAACTTTGGACAAATCTAAACCCCACGGGGCTCAATTAACTAGACCAACTAGGGAAAGCCACAAATTTGTCGAATTGCTTTCAACACACAAACTTGCTGACATCTGGAGGGAATTAAATCCTTCAAAAAGAGATTTCACTCACTTCTCTCATCCGCATAATAAATATAGAAGAATAGATCATATCTTAACACCCACACCTCTTCTCCCGTTTATTCTTCATGCTCGTATCAAAGATACAGCCATTTCAGATCACTCGCTAGTCATTATAGCTATTCACTCTAATGCTTTAAGCGGAAAGAGGGGCGCTTGGAGGCTCAATGAATCTATTCTGTCTGATCCAATTAGAGTTGAGATGATTAATAAAGCTCTTCAAGACTATTTTCTTCTCAACGATAATGGGGACATTTTCGGCTGAAAAGCTCTGGGCTGCTCATAAGGCTTTCATCCGAGGTGAAATAATAATGCTAGCAATGCAACTCAAACGGGAACGTAGCGATAAATTAGAACGCTTAGAAAAAGAATTTGATTCGCTCAGAGCATTACACAAAAAGGACCCGACCAAAGTTCCTATTGCCCTCATTGATAAAGCTAGACTTGATCTCAATTTATTCCTCACTACACAAGCTGATAAGGCTATTCGTTGGACAAGTAACAAATTCTATATTCATGCTAACAAACTGGGGCCCTTGTTGGCTGCTAAACTTTCTCCCCGTATTCGAGTCAATTCTACACCTAAAATCAGAATTTCTGGTCAACCTCCCATGGCCAACCCTATCAAAGTTCTAGAGGCCTTTAATGAGCTTTTTACCAACCTCTATAATTCTTCCTCCCAAATTGATAAAGTTTCAGTTACTAAATTCTTGGATGGTCTCCCTATTCCCACCCTTCATTCCTCGAACAGGGATTTACTTGAATCAGCCTTCACTGAGGAGGAGGTTATTGAAGTAATTAAAGGTCTCAAAACGGGTTTTGCTCCGGGGCCAGATGGGTTCTCCATTCCCTAATATAAGGCCTTTGCAGAAACATTAGCTCCTCATCTATCTAAATTTTTCAATGCTAAAACACTAGGCGTACCATTGGATGTCAATCTCAATACTGCATACATCACAATTATACCTAAACCTGATAGAAACCCTGAAGAAATTAACAACTACCGCCCAATCTCTCTAATAAACAATGATGTCAAAATATTAACTAAAATACTAGCCAATCATTTTGCTTCTTTTATTAATATATATATACATAGAGATCAAGTAGGCTTCATCCCTGGTAGACAGGGTCCTGACCAAATAAGGAGGGCAATAGATGTGATCTCGATACTTCAATCTAACTGGGATGGGGGTGCGAGATAACAGGGATTTCTTTTATCATTGGACCTTCAGAAGTCCTTTGATTTAGTTTCCTGGCCTTATATTTTTGCTCTCATAGAACGCTGGGGTTTTGGGGAACGCTTTAAAGGTTCCTGTGGTTACAGCATATCACAAAACACTCTGTTTCTTCATAGACATAGAGGGGGACTGGGTCTCCCAGACTTATATAAATACTTTGTGGCAGCAAGATTGGCACAACTCTCCTCCATATACTCTAAGTCTGAGAAACCAGATTGGGTCATGATCGAAAATCAAGCAGCACCCTGCTTTTTCTTCGACTATCTCCTATGGTGCTCTCCCAAGAAACGACCTTCTTTAATGTCCCCTACCCTTTCTCAATCTATTGCGCTATGGGACAGATTTAGGAATCTTCCGGCTCTTACTTCTGCAGGACGGCCTCTTATACCTTTATTTAATAATCCGGATTTTCCTCCGGGTTTGAATGTTGATGATTTCAAGTGGTGGACTGATAGAGGACTATACCGTATAGGAAACTTCTTTAAATCTGGGTGTCTTATAACTCTTGACCATTGCATCAAAATATTGAAACTCCCGGACTCTGAAAAATTGCATTATTACCAAATTTCACAATTCTTGAATCGCACTTGGAAGGATAATCCTTTCCCACTCCAGTATACGAATTATGAAACATGGTGTGATAGAGCTATGGACCCAAGGGAAGGCATTTCCCTAATATATTCGTACCTCACTCACCCTACTGAGAAGTCCTCTTATATGACGGCTTGGCAAGAGGACTTCCATTGTAACTGGGACCTGAAAACCTGGCATACTGCTTGTTCAAAATCCTTTAAAGGTATTCTGAATGTATATCTAATGGAAGCTAGTGTTAAATTCTTAACCAGATGGTATCTTCCCCCTCTAAATTGGCTTCTATTTACCCTTCCTCTGATCCCTCATGCTTTAGAGGATGCCAACTATTGGGTTCACTGACCCACACATGGTGGGAATTTCCTAGGATTTGCCCCTTCTGGAATAAAGTTTTTAATTTAACTTTCAGGGTGACTGGTTGCCAGGTTCCCAGGTCCCCATGTGTTGCTCTACTAAATGTGCACATATTCCTCTTATTTCTAAACCTACTCAAATATTGATTCACTTCCTTCTCATAGGAGCAAAGTTGACCATAGCTAAGGCTTGGAAAAAAACAAAACCCTTCCTTGTTGATGTCAAACGTAAAATATCTTGGATTATGACTAGGGTTGAGCGGACCCGAACTGTAAAGTTCGGGTCCGTACCAAACTTTTGGGTTTTGGGGTCCCGGACCGGAACCTGACTGTATGTTCGGGTTCGGGTCCGGTGTTCGGCAATATGCATGTAAAGTCGCGCTTGTTTCCCGTGCTTAGAACAGTCCCTGCACAGTGTCATTTCTGAAGGAAAAAAAGTAATTTAAAACTCACTCGCGGCTATAATGAATTGTCGGCTCCCGGCAATACATAGAAAAGTCATTGATAAAAAATAAAAAAAAGCGTGGCGGTTCCCCCAAATTCAATTACCAGGCCCTTCAGGTATGCTATGGATATTAAGGGGAACTCTGCCGCAAATTTAAAAAAAAAATGCGTGCGGTTCCCCCCAAATATCCATACCAGGCCCTTCAGGTCTGGAAAGGATTTTAAGGGGAACTCCACCCCAAATAAAAAAAAAATGGCGTGGAGTTCCCCCAAAAATCCAGACCAGACCCTTTATCAGAGCACGCAACCTGGCAGGCCACAGGAAAAGTGGGGGGGGATGAGAGAGCGGCCCCCCTCCCTCCTGAACCATACCAGGCCACATGCCCTCAACATGGGGAGGATGTCCCCATGTTGATGGGGACAAGGGCCTCATCCCCACAACCCTTGCCCGGTGGTTGTGGGGGTCTGCGGGCAGGGGGCTTATCGGAATCTGGAAGATCCCTTTACCAAAGGGGACCCCCAGATCCTGCCCCCCCTATGTGAAATGGTAATGGGGTACAAATGTACCCCTACCATTTCACAAAGAAAGTGTCAAAAATGTTAAAAATGACAATAGCCGGTTTTTGACAATTCCTTTATTAATGTCTTCTCCTTTCTTCCATCTTTTTCCATCTTCTTCTTCCACCTTCTTCTTCCATTTTCTTCTTCCATCTTCTTCTTCCACCTTCTTCTTCCATCCTCTTCTTTTCTCCATTCGGGTTTCTTCCTCCATCTTGTTCTTCATCTTCATCTTCCTCTTCATCTTCATCTTCATCTTCATCTTCCTTCTTCCTTCGGAGTTCTCGTCCGCATCTTGCTACGGCTTCTTGTTCCCCTTTGGCTGCTCCGTTTGAATTTGAGGTTCCCGCTGTGTGACGCTTCAGTTCTTCAGTTCTCCTCTGGGTCCGCTTGCACCTGGTGGCCCCGCCCCCCTCTGACACCACGGGGAAAGTCCCTGTGAAATCCATGTGCGTCAGAGGGGGGCGGGGTCACCGGGTGGCAGTGGACCAAGAGGAGAACTGAAGAACTGAAGCGTCACACAGTGGGAACCTCCAATTCAAGCGGAGCGGCCGAAGAAAGAAGAAGGGAACAAGAAGCCGGAGCAAGATGCGGACGAGAACACCGAAGGAAGAAGGAAGATGAAGATGAAGATTAAGATGAAGAGGAAGATGAAGATGAAGATGAAGCACAAGATGGAGGAAGAAACCCGAATGAAGAAAAGAAGAAGATGAAAGAAGAAGCTGGAAGAAGAAGATGAAAGAAGAAGATGGAAGAAGAAGGTGGAAGAAGAAGATGGAAGAAGATGGAAGAAAGGAGAAGACATTAATAAAGGAATAGTCAAAAACCGGCTATTGTCATTTTTAAAATTTTTGACACTTTCTTTGTGAAATGGTAGGTGGTACAATGTACCCCATTACCAATTCACATGGGGGGGCGGAATCTGGGGGTCCCCTTTGTTAAAGGGGGCTTCCAGATTCTGATAAGCCCCCTGCCCGCAGACCCCCACAACCACCGGGCAAGGGTTGTGGGGATGAGGCCCTTGTCCCCATCAACATGTTGAGGGCATGTGGCCTGGTACGGTTCAGGAGGGAGGGGGGCACTCTCTCGTCCCCCCTCTTTTCCTGCGGCCTGCCAGGTTGCGTGCTCGGATAAAGTGTCTGGTCTGGATTTTTCGGGGTACTCCACGCCATTTTTTTTTATTTGGGGTGTAGTTCCCCTTAAAATCCTTTCCAGACCTGAAGGGCCTGGTAATTGAATTTGGGGGAACCCCCACGCTTTTTTTTTTTTATCAATGACTTTTCTATGTATTGGCGGGAGCCGACAATTCATTATAGCCGCGAGTGAGTTTTAAATGACTTTTTTTCCTTCAGAAATTTCACTTTGTGCAGGGACAGTTCTAAGCATGGGAAACAAGCGCTAATAGTCCTCAGAAGTTCGGGTCCCCATTGACTTCAATGGGGTTCGGGTTCCGGGTCAAGTTCGGTCCCGAACTCAAACTTTTTACCGAAGTTCGGCCAAACCCGTCGAACCCGAACATCCAGGTATCCGCTCAACTCTAATTATGGCTCAAGAAAAACTAGCTAGTATATTAAATAATACATTACCGAAATTTGAAAAAATATGGGAACCGTGGGCTACTTATATTGGAATATCTCTCAATTGAATTGCTCCATTATTCTCCCGCTTCGGATCATTATTATGTTAGACATGCACCCTTCCTTCTTCTTCCCCCCTATTTCTCTATTTTTCTTGTTCTATCTTTTTTTTTTTTTTTCTAACGTTGATTCTTGGTAATCCTTATATGGAACATATTTTTGTGTTCTTTTATATTATTATTTGATTGTAAAGTTATGGTTTAATTGATTTTTCATTCTATTTCAAGGTCTTTATTTTTTTTTAAATAGAGAGGCTTTAAGGGCTTTAACATAAGCCCAGTTTGAAAAAGGGAGGTCCTCTCTCCGGGCACAGCATAATCCCCATAGGGGTGCCCTGGAGAGACGTGGATTTCTATTTTTAATAGGTTGGCTCAGGGAAATCTTCATAGCATAATTTTGCCTTTCTAGTCTTTCTTCAGCATAATTATTGCTATGGTGTTATAATATATATATTTCTCTCTAACAATTTTTGAAATATGGAATGTCAATTGTTATTTCTGTATTATTGTACTCCAGGATATACCATTAATGTATGATTTTGTCTAATGAATGATTTATTTTTGGTTTTCTGGAAAATAAAACATTTTGAAAGAGAAAAAACGTTACTTCTTTGGTCTTCGTGACTGTGCTCTTCATTGACTCTCATCCTACCTATCCCACCGCACCTTCAGTGTCACTTACAATTCTACTTCCTCCTCTCCTCTTCCTTTCTCCATCGGGTCCCCCAAGGTTCTGTTCTTGGACCTCTCCTTTTCTTCATCTACACCACCTCCCTGGGTCAGCTGATAGCCTCCTATGTCTTCCAATATCCTTTCTATGCTGACTACACCCAAATCTACCTCTCTACCCCTTAGCTCACAACATCCCTCTCCTCACGCATCACAAATTTACTAACCGATATATCAGTCTGAATTTAACAATAGTCTGATCAATATTCCTATCGCACACGTTCCTGGTAGATATGGCTCATAAAATGGTGGGTGCTGCAGCGATTACCAGTTGGGTCCTGGAAACATCAAACAAGCGTACATATCACAAGAGAAAGTGCAACGTTTTGGAGCCACACAGGAACCCTTTATCAGGCATGTGATGACGAAGGGGTCCTGCGCGGCTCCGAAACATTGCACTTTCTCTTGTGATGTGATCACTTTTTATTAAAACTTTTGGACGAAAATTGCCGATCCATGGTGTGCTGGCGAATATGTACGCTTGAATGTCACACCACACCTCAAACTCAACCTGTCCAGAATTAAGCTCATAATATTTCCTCCCCCACGTACCCCTTTCCCTGACTTTTCTGTCAAGATCAATGGCACAATTATCAACCCATCCCTGCATGGCAGGGTGATAGTTGTAGTTCTGGACTCTGAACGCTCTTTTCGGCCTCACATCCAATCACTTTCCAAAGCTTGCCGCCTCAATCTCCGCAACAATTCCAAAATACGACCCTTTCTAACCAATGACACCACAAAGCTCCTAATCCACTCCCTGGTTATCTCTCGCCTCAACTACTGCAACTCCCTCCTCATTGGCTTACCTTTAAAGAGGCTATCCCCTATTCAGTCCATCATGAGTTCTGCTGCCAGACTCATCCACCTTACAAACCACTCAGTGCCTGCTACCTCTATCTGCCAATCCCTCCATTGACTGCCACTTACCAACAAATTAAATTCAAAATACTAACAATAACTTACCAAGCCATCCACTACTCGGCCCACAGCTACATTATTATTATTATTATACAGGATTTATATAGCGCCAACAGTTTGCACAGCGTTTTACAACATCGGGGAAGACAGTACAATTACAATACAATACAGGAGGAATCAGAGGGCCCTGCTCATTAGAGCTTACAATCTAGAAGGGAGGGTCAAGTGGAACAAAGGGTAGTAGCTGTGGGGTATGATCAGATGGAAAAGATGAAAAGAAAAAAAGAAAAAAAAAAAAACAGTTGTTAGGTGTGGGTGGGATAGGCTTCTCTGAAGAGAAGGGTTTTGAGGGATTGACTAAAAGCTAGTAGAGAAGGAGATAGACGGATAGATTGGGGTAAGGCATTCCATAGGCTTGGAGAGGCTCTGGAAAAGTCCTGGAGGCGAGCGTGGGAGGAGGTGATGAGAGAGCTAGAGAGCAGGAGGTTTTGCGAAGAACGAAGAGAACGAATAGGTTGGTATTTTGAGACTAGGTCAGTAATGTAGCTAGGGGCAGAGTTGTGGTCTCAAAATACCAACCAAATCGTTCTCTTCATTCCTCCCAAGACCTCCTGCTCTCTAGTTCCCTTGTCACCTCCAGGACTTCTCCCGAACCTGTCCCATCCTTTGGAATTCCCTATTCCCAACTCTATCCACTTTTAGGCAATCCTTGAAAACTTTTCTCTTCAGAGAAGCCTATCCTGCTTCCACCTAACTGTACATTTATTTTTTCCATCAGCGCATCCCCCAGAGTTTTTAACTTTTGTATCACTTCCTTTTAGATTGTAAGCTCTAACGAGCAGGTCTCTCTGATTCGATCTCTATTGAATTATATATGTCAGGAAGGATATTCCAGCAGACAGGATGGCTCTTCTAGATAGCGTCCTGTGCATAGGCACAGGCTAATTTGTGTTCTTGTTCATGCTAATTAAAATTGTGCATGTGCTCACGCACATGCAAATTCGTGTGCTTGCTCATGCACATGCATCTGTTGCTTGAATCAGCCTCAAGCAAGCTATTTAAACTGAGCCTGTGCTATGCTTCAGTGTTGTCTTGTCTACAGCATTCCCGTGCATACCTACTACAACCTGTACTCTGCATCTGACTACTGTTGGTGACCTAGCTTGTCTTGACTACTCCTAAACTCTGCCTGCATTTGTCCTGACTTGCCTCTGACCACGTTTCTGCCTGTTTCCCTTGATACTGCTTTACTAATCTGTTACTGACTTGGCCTGTATCCTGACATTGATTCTGCTTACACATCTACAGCTAATCCATCTGCCTGTGTATGACCCGGTTCGTCTGACTTTGCTTCGGTTCCTATCGCTGCTGTACTACCAGCTGTGAGACTCTGCCTATATTTCACTGGAGCCACTCACCACCTGTCTGCTACCAGTCAGTACCTATCTGCTATCTCCAGTACCAGCCTGCTCCTGTCTCCTGTGCTCTGGTGTCAATCTGGCATTCCTGCTCCACTGTGGTCTACTGATGGACTTAGCCTGTTCCTGTCTCCTGTTCACTGGTGTCCATCCAGCACTCCTGCTCGCCAGCGGTCTAATGATGATCTTCCCCTGCTTGATCCTGAGAGTCCATCCAGCCCTGCTGCTAGCAAAACCAATAGGCACTCATGCTACTCTGTACTTTTGTGCTACCTATCTGCTCTATCAAGGCCCCCCAAGTCAGATGTGTAAGAAAGGGTTTCCTCATCATGTGAAGCTCTTCCACCAGGTACATGACAGTATTGTAACTGTACTGTCTGCCCTCACGTTGTAAAGCCCTGCGAAAACTCCTGGCTCTATACATATAAATCCTGTTTAATAATAATAATAATAATAATTTCTTAAATGGAAAAACATGTAAGGAAGACTTTGAGGCCTAAAGTATGCAGTAGATGTGCACACAAAAGGGAAAAGCGAATGGCAGTAGAAAATATTTCCATGCTGGTTGTAGCAGGGCACAACATAATCAGTTTTATGTTGACATCTAAAATTACAGTAACCATATACATTTTCCACATTACAGTTAAGCCAGTTGTTTCACTATCATTTTTATCCTTTGCTGTGGCCTCCAATTAATGAAAGGATGCAGCTAGGTAAAACTAAATCTCTCCTGGAATTGTAACAATTGCAAAAAATATGCTTTGAAGGAAACAGGTCTTAAAAGCTGGTAGACACTTACATCTGATGATAAGTGCTAAGGTGTACAGTTAGTGCAAATGGCAGAAACCTACAATTGACGATCTGGTACAAAAAGTGGAACAAAAAAACAAAGTTCTATGTTTTTGCTGCTCATCTTAATCTAATCCTAAATTCTCCTAATCTTGTGGGAAAAAAAGGACAAGAAAGGAATTTTACTCGTGGCATTAAAATAAATACATGACAAATGACAAATGAACCGATAAAAACTTGATATGCATAGTTTCCCTGTGATGAAATTCCATCTTTCAGATGCTGGACAAGTACATTATATGATCCACAGCAGCAAAAAAAAAAAAAAAAACATGCTGTATTTAAATCTGTGGAAGAAATAATGGGACTTTTTTTTCATATACAGTGCCTTGAAAAAGTATTCATACCCCTTGAAATTTTCCACATTTTCTCATGTTACAACCAAAACGTAAATGTATTTTATTGGGATTTTATGTGATAGACCAACACAAAGTGGCACATAATTGTGAAGTGAAAGGAAAAGGATAAATGCTTTTCAATTTTTTTTTACAAATAAATATCTGAAAAGTGTGGCGTGCATTTGTCAATACTTTGTAGAACCCCCTTTTGCTGCAATTACAACTGTAAGTCCTTTTGGGTATGTCTCTACCAACTTTGCATATCTAGAGAGTGACATTTTTGCCCATTCTTCTTTGCAAAATAGCTCAAGCTCTGTCAGATTGAATGGAGAGCATTTGTGAACAGCAATTTTTAAGTCCTTCCACAGTATCTCAATTGGATTTAGGTCTGAACTGTGACTGGGCCATTCTAGCACATGAATATGCTTTGATCTAAACCATTCCATTGTAGTTCTGGCTGTACGTTCTGTCAGCGAAATCAGGCTGTACGCAGAGCACATCTCCTATGCTAATAAGCACACATTTTGCCTTAATTATATAATGCAACTTACCTAAAAAATCCACTCATCCCAATAAACAGACATGACAATCCTTTATGTTCTCAGCTCCTCAGCATGACTGCCTGACACTAGCCAGCTTGGCCTTTTATTATCACAAAAGCTTTCCCAATTATCAAGTTTTGCAACAGATTCTCAATTGGATTTAGGTCTGGACTTTGACTGGGCCATTCTAACACATGAATGTGCTTTGAACTAAACCATTCCATTGTAGCTCTAGCTGTATGTTTAGGGTCGTTGTCCTGCTGGTAGGTGAACCTCCTCCCCAGTCTCAAGTCTTTTGCAGACTCTAACAGGTTTTCTTCTAAGATTGCCCTGTATTTGGCTCCATCCATCTTCCCATCAACTCTGACCAGCTTCCCTGTCCCCGCTGACGAAAAGCATCCCCACAACAGTGTTCAGGGTGATATTGTTTTTTTTTTACTTTTTAATTTTTCTCTTTTTTATTAGTAGTTTGCAGATGTAGATGTTCAGTGTTAGTTTTCCCCCACACATAGCGTTTTGCTTTTAGGCCAAAAAGTAAAATTTTAGGCTCATCTGACCAGAGCGCCTTCTTTCACATGTTTGCTGTGTCCCCCACATGGCTTCTCACAAACTTCAAACGGGACTTCTTATTGCTTTCTTTTCAACAATGGCTTTCTTCTTGCCTCTCTTCCATAAAGGCCAAGATTGTGGAGTGCACGACACGGCCGAGATTCTCGTTGAAAAAAACATGTTGTTTTTTTCGACGAGATTCTTGGACAAGAAACTTGTCCCGGCCGCGGTTCTTTGAAAGGAGCGTACGCGGTGACGTCATCGACTACGTCGAGCATGCGCTCATCACATTCGATGCCGTCGCCGCCATCTTGGTATACCCTACGTATGCCTAGGAAGCTACCGCGCATGCGTCAAATTCAATTCGAACATGCGCGGGCTTCCGGGAGGACAGGTAAGTGTACACACACTCACTTTTCTCGTCGAGAAACATGCCGAGGAGAATCTCGACGAGAAAATAGAGAGCAGGTTCTCTATTTTCTCGTCGAGGTTTCTTGTCGGTTTTCTCGACGAGAAACCCGATAGCAGCGTACACACGACCGATTTACTCGGCAAGACCTCTCTGCCAGCAAGTTTCTTGCTGGTTCTTGCCGAGAAAATCGGTCGTGTGTACGAGGCCTAATAGGTGTGCTGTGGACAGATTCTCCCACCTGAGCGGTGGATCTCTGTAGCTCCTCCAGAATTACCATGTTTCTCTGATTAATGCTGTCCTTGCCCGGCCTGTCAGTTTAGGTGGATGGCCGTGTCTTGGTAGGTTTGCAGTTGTCCCATACTCTTTCCATTTTTGGATGATGTTTAAAGCTTGAGATATGTTTTTATAACCTATCTTGCTTTAAACTTCTCCACAACTTTATCCCTGACCTGTCTGGTGTGTTCCTTGGTCTTTATGATGCTGTTTGTTCATTTAGGTTCTGAGGGCTTCACAGAACAGCTCTACTTATACTGAGATTAAATTACACACAGGTGGATTCTGTTTACTAATTAGGTAACTTCTGAAGGCTATTGGTTTCACTGGATTTTAGGTGGGGGTATCAGATTAAAGTGGGCTGAATACAATTGCACGCCACAATTTTCAGATATTTATTTGTAAAAAAATTGAAAACCATCTATCATTTTCCTTCCTGTTCACAAATATGGCACTGCGTCGCTTTAACTGAAAATTGCGCGGTCGCTGTACCCAAACAAAATTTACGTGTATTTGATCACCTCTATGGTTTTTATTTTTTTGCGCTATAAACAAAAAACTTCAATTTTGAAAAAAAAGTTATATTTTTAACTTTTTGCTATAATAAATATCCCCCAAAAAATATAGAAAAACGAATTTCTTCCTCAGTTTAGGCTGATAGATATTCTTCTGCATACCTTTGGTAAAAAAAAATCACACAAAAGTTAGAGTGTTTACAAAATAGGGAATAGATTTATAGAATTTTTACTATTTCTTTTTTTTTTATACTAATAATGGCGGTGATCTGCAATTTTTAGCGGGACTGCGACATTGCAGTGGACAGATCGGACACCTAACTGACATTTGTGACACTTTTTTGGGAACCAGTGACTTTATTACAGTTATTATACTAATGACACTAGCATGGAAGGGGTTAACATCAGTGGCGAGCAAGTGGTTAAATGTGTTCCCTGCAGGTGTGTTCTAACTGTATGGGGGATGGGCTGCCTGGGGAAACACACAGATCCATCTTCCTGCATAGCAGGATGTGTGATCTCCCCTGTCAGAATGGAGATTTGCCTTGTTTACACAGGCAGATCCCTGTTCTGTCACTGTGGGGAACGATCATGGGTGGCCGGCAGACATCGAGCCTCTAGCACAAACTACAGTTCCCAAGCCGACGTACTATGACGGCAATTCACGGGAACGTGCCAACCTGCCACAGTACAATGACAACGGCTGGTCGGCAACTTCGGCAAGTAGTTAACAGTAATGTAGGGTGGTAAAGAGAGAGGCAGAGGAGCTGCCAGCACAGACAGTAGATTCCCAGAAGAGGGGACAGCTATAATATGCAATAAGAGAGAGGGTCTGTTCTAGAGAATTGACTTTCCCTAGAGTGGTCACATTTTCTAGCAAGTTCAATTCGTTTTTATTTCTTTTTTTTAAGAAAGAAGAAACAATACAAGTGAGAATTTAAAATAATAGATTTTTTCAGTCCTTTAACAGCAATTTCTTAAATTATTAAATTAAATGAAAGTCTTGTTTCTTTTCTTTTAAATTAACAAACATGTTACACTCACCTGCTCTGTGCAGTAGTTTTGCACAGAGCAGCCTAGACCCTCCCTTTCTCCGTTCCCACACCAGCTCTCCTCCCTCCTGCCAGGAGCATGCTCTGGGGTCACCCAAGCAGGCAATCTCCCGAGCCGCGGCTCTGTGTGTCCATTCACACACAGAGTCACAGCTCGGCCCGCCCCCTCCGACTCCTGATTGGTTTACTGGTTGTGATTGACAGCAGCAAGAGCCAATGGCTCCTGCTGCTGCCAAAAGTCAATCAGGAGTCCGAGTCACTGGAGAGGCAAGGCTCCAGTGGACATCGCTGGATTGAGAGGGGGCTCAGATAAGTATTGGGGTTGCTGGGTGGGCTGCTGCACACAGAAGGTTTTTTACCTTCATGCATAGAATGCATGAAGGTTAAAAACCTTGTGCTTTTACAACAACTTTAAGTTACTCAGAAACAAGGGGTTAAAGTGACTTTGTCATAAAAATTTAAATATAAACCTATCCCATCCCCTGCACCAACAACCTTCTACTGAAAATATTCACTGTTTTGAAGAGACAGAAGAATCTTAAGAATCCAACACTTCTGGGTGTCTTGATTTTTGGCGTTTAGTGCTTCCTTCCACTATATCACTACAGGATGCAGGCCAACAGTTTGAACCTCTATGCACAGCAGGGGACCCGATAATTGACACTTCCAAACTGTCAGATCCTGGAGATTCTTTTGTCAGTGGTTTCTCTCCAATGCATCCAAGATTGTCAGTGTAGGCTGCTGGATAGTTAGTATATACCATCTTCTTTGCAGGGGAAGATTTAATTTAATTTAATTTTAGCATGGAGTGACTTTATGTTATCATCAGCTAATTGAAGACTTATCCCTGTACATGATTTCAACTTTAAAAATTCTGTAAAATAACCACCAGGTGAAGAGAAGCTTTACTGGGACATACAAAATTGTTCACTCAAATCCACTCACTTTTTTTTATTACTGAAGAGAATATTTCTTCTTCTGTTTCTAAATTTAAAGTGAATTGTAAACATATGCCCTGGAACACAGCCACAATTTCCTGTGCTGTAGCTGCACCCTGTCAACAGATACTGTATATTATCCTACAAGTACACACATTCTTTCTTCAATAGATTTCATTATCTCTTACAGATTTGCGGACCCCTCTGCTCTGTTTACAGCGCTAAAAATCCAACTTTTCTGAGATTGCTGCACTTTGTCACAATATATTTAGGAGTCTCTGTGTCATCTTTGGCCTTTATGCTTTATGTCCAAGGATTTAACTCTATGATGTTTTCCTATAGCATATCTTCTTCTTATTAAAATATATTATTTTATCTAAATTGAATGCAGACAGTAAAATACGCTTACACTTATATTAATAAAAATATACAGTACAGTATTTCTGTTCAGCAAGCCTTGTGGTATGGGAATAACTGCCTCACAACACAACTATACTATTTTTTCTACTGAGAATAAGCAATACAAAGCTCAATTAAACATAGTGAGCGCTTCAGAGGTGAAGCCGCTAGCACAAAGGTGACCAAACCTTATGATAAAAATCAATAATAGAAAAATGCAGCCTTACAATACTTCAAACATAAAGTGCCATGTATAAGAAAAATTCAACATAAATCGAGCATGTGACCATTAGGGATGGGCCGAATGACCCCCTGTTCGGTTCGCACCAGATCTTTCAAACATTGGGAAAGTTCGGAACCGAATAACGAATCCTATTGAAGTCTATGGAACCCGAACGTGAAAACTCAAAAGTGCTCCTTTTGAAGGCTTATATGCAAGTAATTGGGCATACAATGGTTATGGGGGTCCGGGTATTGCCCTGGGGGGACATGTATCAATGAAAAAAATGTTTGTAAAAAACATAATTGTTAAATGAGCAGTGATTTATTGATGTTTAAAGTGAAAGTATAAAAATTCAAATAATCCTTTCAATATAGTGCTCATAATTACATTTATAAAGCCACAAAAATGTAATTTTTCCTGCAAGCTTTGGTTATTTTGTAAGCAATGGCTTGGGGAGCCAGTCTGTATGATAAGGCCAAAATGTAGTGCTGGGCTTACAATGATGCAGCTTCATGCGCCAATGGGATTTTTTATTTTTTGATCAATTAGTTTTAGACTTGTTTTTACTTCATTACTTACCACCAATGCTGTGTGCTGCTCAGCTCATATATGTTCACACACGCCCTCATTTGATTGATTGCCATTATTCATTGCCATGTATTCTTATGTTTATATCTGTTTATGAATGGAAATTTGGTCATGCTATGTGCTTATGTACACGCTGCTTTCCCCTTTTTTCATTGTATATCTTCTGTATTTATTCAATACATGCATTCAACATCTTTTGGTTTACCTCATTTTTTATCCCCATCAGCCCACTGTTTCATTTAAAGTCCCACCTTCCCCCCCTTTTTTTTCATATAATATGGGATGGAGATTTCATATGTTATCTCATTCAAAGTCCCAAAACGCCACTGGGCGTCCCCCGTTTCTTTTCAAAAATGTAGTGCATGGATCACAAGATTAGAGATTTTAAGGATAAATTCTGGAGTCTCTACCACAGACTTTGAATTTCTACTTCTGTAACAAGTGCGGAAAAATTGTTCTTTGGGTGTCGGTGGCCCCTTCACACGCTATAGAGGTACTCTTGATGAAAGCAAGAATCGGCCTTGCTGTCAAAAATTTTATGATATGCACCTGTCAAACAAGTGTGGAAAAATTGTTCTTTGGGGGTTAATTGTGCCCATGAAGCCTACACCAAAAACATTCTTCCAGATGAAATCAACACCCACAACACTAGGCAGCCTAGAAGTCCTGCAGAGATTCCACATCCCAAAAACACTTAATTGGCAACATCGACATTAGGGGCTTCATAGCTGCTGGTAATCCAGGACTGATTCATTTTGATAAAAGTCAGACGGTCCAGGAAGTCTGTGGACAGATGATCAGTAACAAAACCTCCAGCAGCACTGAATGCCTGTTTGGAAAGCATGCTGAATGCAGGGCAGCCCAGCAGCTCAATAGCATACTGGGCATGTTCTGGCCAGTGGTCTATTCTCATGACCCAGGAAAGCCAGTGGATCGTTGACTGGAAAGCTCTCCATCTCTTTTTTTTGCCCCTAGATAATCGTCCACCATGTGATGCAGATGCTGCTGATGGGATGTGGAAGCTGACAGCCCTGGGCGGCGAGGACTAAAAAAATTGAGAAATGCATCACCTTCTCCACCGCTCCTCTCTTGACATACAGAAGCCTCAAAACTATTTGTATATAAAACTATTATTTGTTTTCCATGACACTGTAAACTACCAGAGTTGGGAAAAGCGTTCAATAAACTTCTCTTTAAGGTGTCCTCAAGAGATTTCATCTTCTGCAATCTCTGTGGGGACGGAATGAGTTCTGAGACTTTCCCCTTATAACAATGGTCGAGGAGGGTTGCCAACCAATAGTGATCCTTTTCCTTTATGCCACGTATTCTTGGGTCCTTTTGCAGGCTTTGAAGCATGGGGGAGCCCATGCACTGTAAATTTGCGGAGGCATGAGAAGCAGACTCCCCTGGGTCACTGAGGATTATAGTATCTGGAACTGCCTCCTCCCAGCCACTCCCAAGTGTTCTGCGGATGGAAAACCATCTCTTACTGTTTGACGTATGTCTTCATTTCCTCCGAAACTGCCAGGATCCTCCTCTTACTCCTCCTCCTCTCTCTCCTCTTGTGTGTTCTGTGGCAGAGGAACAATGGTGTCTGCATAAAGTGGGTCTTGAGAGGAAAGGAAGTCCTCCTCTTCGTTCCCATTGCTCTGCCTCAACTGCCCTGTCCATAATGCTACGCAGAGTCTGCTCCAGCAGACACACGGGGATTGTGTCACTGATGCATTCATTGTCACGGCTCAGTATCCTTGTGGCCCCCTCAAATGGTGACAGTACAGTGCATGCATCCTTTATGAGCAACCATTGGTGTGGGGAAAAAAAGTACAGCCGGCCTGAGCCTGTTATTGTGCCATACTCACTCAGGTACTCATTGACGGCCCTCTGCTGCATCTGTAGCTGCTGCAGCATTGCCAAAGTCGAGTTCAACCTGGTGGGCATGTCACAAGTCAGGCAGTTTACAGGCAGGTGGAATTCCCGCTGAATTTCAGCCAACTGAGCACTAGCTGTGTATGACCGCCTAAAATGGCTACACTCTCTTCTGGCCTGCTTTAGTAGATCTTCCAACCCTGGGTACCTATTTAGGAAATGCTGTACCACCAAATAGAGGACATGTGTCAGGCACGGCACATGAGTCAATTTTCCTTGTCTAAGGGCAGAAAGGAGGTTTGTGCCACTATCACACACCGCCATTCCTGCCTCCAGCTGGCAAGGCATGAACCATCTCTGGGCCTGTCCCTGCAGAGCTGCAAGAATCTCTGCTCTGATGTGATCCCTAGACACACCAGCTGAAGCACCTTTTAGCCTGACTCATTGAATAGCCCTTTGAGTGCTTAGGGGGTACTTGAGGTTCATAGAACAATTCAGCAGAGGAGGGCATGGAGGAGAAGGAGGAGGGGGTAGAGCTGACGAATCTAGCATCATCACCAGCTGTATGGAGATGTGGGGGTACAACAAGCTGCAGCACTGAGCCCTGTCCTGCATCCTTCCGAGTTGCAAGCAGAGTTACCCAGTGTGCTGTGAACTAAATATATCGTCCCTGCCCATGCTTGCTGGACTACTCATCAGCAGTAATATGGACATTGCGGCTGACTGCCTTGCCCAACGATGCCACAACATTGCCTTCCACGTGATGGTAGAGAGATGGAATGTCCTTACCTGAAAAGCACGTACACAAAGCACATTCTGCAAATTCATGGAGGGGGGCAGAATCCACCAGGCGGAAAGGCAGAATTTGTAGAGCCAGCAGCTTTGACAAGCTTGCATTTAGACGCTGGGCATGTGGGTGGCAGGGACTGTATTTTTTTCCACTGCAGCAGATGGGGCAGAGAGATTTGCCGGCTACAATCTACAGCTGGTGGTGTGCTGCTGGCAGATGTACTGCAAGGACCTCGTACAACCTGCGCTATACCATCATCCCTGTCAGTGGAGGCTGCTCAGAGGTCATGAGGTATAGCAGGGACAGACTGAGGTGAGTAAGGAGGAGGGACAGATTTGTGCCCCTTTTGTGTGGCTTTTAGGTGCCTTTGCCAATGGGCTGAGTGGTGGGAGGTTAAATGCCTTGTCAAGCATGTGGTACCTAAATGGTTGTTTTTTTGTCACGCTTGATGCGCTTGAAACAAAGTTTGCAAATAGCAACAGTGCAATCGGCTGCACATGTACTAAAAAAGGCCCAGACAGCTGAGCTGTGGGAAGTGGACCGGGAGAAAACAGCTCCACAATGTGATGAAATACAGTAGGTGCCACCGATTTTGTCACAGTCACATGCAACAATAACGTCACAGTCACATGCTTCGGGGCCAC
The DNA here is from genome assembly GCA_029206835.1 of Rana muscosa. Lineage (NCBI taxonomy): Eukaryota > Metazoa > Chordata > Amphibia > Anura > Ranidae > Rana > Rana muscosa. The sequence goes on along the minus strand of CM055116.1, from coordinate 523,940,210 downwards.
CCGGAGCATGTGACTGTGACGTCATGAGAAGCCTATATAAATCGTTGCGGACCGAACAGCCAGCATTACAGCGGGAGGAAGCGATGAGTCAACATCGAGGAGGAGAAGAGGGAAGAAGACGGCGACGGGAAGACCGGCCCCTCCACTAGCAAAAGAGCTGGAAGAAGATAGTGGAGGGGCCGGCAGAAGGACAACGGAGAGCCGGACGAGACGACGGGGAAGACCAGGCCTCTCCGCTAGCAAAAGAGCTGGAAGAAGATAGCAGAGGCCCGGCAGAAGGAAGAAAGAACCGGAGAGCGCGAGAAGAACCAGAGAGCGCGGAGACGACACCGGAGACCCCCGAAGTCAGAAGAGACCCCTGGAGTCGGAAGAAGACCCCCGGAGCTGTGTAATAAATTACTTTAAAAGATGTGTGTGTTTTTTTAATGACATTTTTTTTCCACCAGGTGAATGGGTAGGGGTACGATGTACCCCATACTCATTCACATAGGGTGGGGGCCGGCATCTGGGGGCCCCCTTATTAAAGGGGGGCTCCCGGATTCCGATCAGTCCCCGCCCACAGACCCCGACAACCAACGGCCAGGGTTGTCGGGAAGAGGCCCTGTCCTCATCAACATGGGGACAGGGTGCTTTGGGGTGGGGGGCCGCAGGTCGCCCCCCTGCCCCAAAGCACCAAACCCCCATGTTGAGGGCATGCGGCCTGGTACGGTTCAGGAGGGAGGGGGGCCACTCTCTCTGGCCCCCCTCTTTTCCTGCGGCCTGCCAGGTTGCGTGCTCAGATAAGGTTCTGGTTTGAGTTTTGAGGGGGACCCCCATGCCAATTTTTCGGCTTAGGGGATTCCCCTTCAAATCCATACCAGACCCAAGGGCCTGGTATGCTCCTGGAGGGGGAACCCATGCCGGTTTTTTATTTAAAAATTGGCGTGGAGTTCCCGCTCAGGATTCATACCAAACACAGTGCCTGGTATTGGCGGGAATCCACGTCGGATCCCGTTCAATACAGTGCCGCGTCTCCTTCTCGCTATTGCAGCGAGCGCGAGATGTCGCCACCCTGTCGCCGAGATGTCGGCACCCTGTCGCCGAGAATCTCCGCGATGAGATCGCGATGAATATACAATGTCGGCGGCACCTACTGTAGGGTGGCTGTTCACTAATCTTCCATAATGGCTGCCTCGTTGGGGTTGTGCTTCAGCCTCACTTTCCTCCTCTGCTCTATCCGGCACGCAAGTCAAGTCAGTGACCTCATCATCATCATCTCCTCCATCCTCATTACCACTGAAGACAACTTGGCAATACGCTGCGGCTTGGGGAACATGACTGCCAATTTGTGTACCAGTGTTCTCCCCTCTCTGTAGGCCCATGTTCCTGCCTTCCTCAACCTCAGAGTCAGAACCAACATCTGAATCGAGTAATGGCTGTGCATTGTCAATGAGCGAGTGGCTGACTCAGTGTTCAAATAACTCCGCTGACTCCTTTATGCCTGATGCTGGGGCTTTGGCAGGAATAGCTGTGGACAAAGAGGCAGATTGTGCCACTCTGACAGCTGCAGGGGACTGTGCACTAGTCTCTGCTTGGGTGACAGAGGAGGATGATGATGATGGTTTAGTAAGCCAGTCCACCACCTCCTCTGCATGCTGTAGCTGGATAGCTGGATAGCACGGGCAGCATCAATAAACAGAGGAAATGATGCCCTGCCTAGGGACTGACCACATCCACCTTTGCCTGTGGACACATATACGCTGCTGGCCCCCTTACAGTGCCATGGGGACGTCTGCCTCTCCTTGCTGCCCTCCCAGACATGATGGTGGGAGTGGGGGCTGCTTATTAACAAAATGTAATAAAGATGCGTAAATGTGTACGTGGATGCACTTTAATCAGTGGAAAGTGGTGTTTGGTGCACTTTAATTTGAGTATTCACAACACAGACACACTCCACGGATACACTATAATATACTGCAATATACTGCGTCAAACGTGCAGTAACGCACTGAACTACATGGCGTTAAACTTGCAGTAACGTAATGAAATATACAGTGTTAAATTTGCAGTAACACAATGAAATACATAGTGTTAAACTTGCAGTGTTAAACTTGCAGTAACGCACAGAACTACAGTATCTCACAAAAGTGAGTACACCCCTCACATTTTTGTAAATGTTTTATTGTCTTTTCATGTGACAACACTGAAGAAATGAAACTTTGCTACAATGTAAAGTAGTGAGTGTACAGCTTGCATAACAGTGTAAATTTGCTGTCCCCTCAAAATAACTCAACACACAGCCATTAATGTCTATACCGCTAGCAACAAAAGTGAGTACACCCCTATGTAAAAATGTCCAAGTTGGGCCCAATTTTCCATTTTCCCTCCCTGGTGTCACGTGGCTCGTTAGTGTTACAAGATCTCAGGTGTGAATGGGGAGCAGGTGTGATAAATTTGGTGTTATCGCTCTCACTCTCTCATACTGGTCACTGGAAGTTCAACGTGGCACCTCATGGAAAGACCTCTGAGGATCTGAAAAAAAAATTGTTGCTCTACATAAAGATGGCTTAGGCTAAAAGAAGATTGGCAAGACCCTGAAACTGAACTGCAGCACGGTGGCCAAGACTATACAGCAGTTTAACTGGACAGGTTCCATTTAGAACAGGCCTCGCCAAAGAAGTTGCGTGCATGTGCTCAGCCTTATATCCAGAGGTTGTCTTTGTGAAATAGACTATATGCGACAATAGACAATATGAGTTCTGCCAGCATTGCTGCAAATGTTGAAGGGGTGGGGGGTCAACCTGTCAGTGCTTAGACCACACGCCAAACACTGCATCAAATTGGTCTGCATGGCTGTTGTCCCAGAAGCCTCTTCTAAAAATGATGCGCAAGAAAGCCTGCAAATAGTTTGCTAAAGATAAGCAGGCTAAGGACATGGATTACTGGAACCATGTCCTGTGGTCTGATGAGACCAAGCTAAACTTATTTGGTTCAGATGGTGTCAAGCGTGTGGGGTGGCAACCAGATGAGGAGTACAAAGACAAGTGTGCCTTGCCTACAGTCAAGCATGGTGGTGGGAGTGTCATGGTCAGCATCCTAAAACAGAAGGTGGAGAAGCGCAAGGTCTCTAACATCCACCAGTTACGTGATGTCGTCATGGAGGAGTGGAAGAGGACTCCAGTGGCAACCTGTGAAGCTCTGGTGAACTCCATGCCCAAGAGGGTTAAGGCAGTGCTGGAAAATAATGGTGGCCACACAAAATATTTCCACTTTGGGCCCAATCTGGACATTTTTACTTAGGGGTGTACTCACTTTTGTTGCCAGCGGTTTAGACATTAATGGCTGTGTGTTGAGTTATTTTGAGGGGACAGCAAATTTACACTGTTATGCAAGCTGTACACTCACTACTACATTGTAGCAAAGTGTCATTTCTTCAGTTTTGTCACATGAAAAGATATAATAAAATATTTACAAACATGTGAGGGGTGTACTCACTTTTGTGAGATACTGTATATATTGTTAAACTTGCAGTGAAATATATGGCGTTAAATGTGCAGTAACGCACAGAACTATATGGCGTTAAACTTACAGTAATGCACAAAACTATACAGAGTTAAACTTGCAGTAACGCACAGAACTATATGGAATTAAACTTGCAGTAACGCAATGAAATATATGGTGTTAAACTTGCAGTAACGCAATTAAATGTATGGCGTTAAACTTGCAGTAACGCACAGAGCTATATGGCGTTAAACTTACAGTAACACACAGAACTATGTGGCGTTAAACTTGCAGTAACGCACAGAAATATATGACATTAAACTTGTAGTAACGCAATGAAATATATGGCGTTAAACGTGCAGTAACGCACAGAACTATATGGCGTTAAACTTGCAGTAATGCACAAATTGATATGACATTAAACTTGCCGTAACGGACAGAACTATATGGCGTTAAACTTGCAGTAACACAAATAAATATATGGGGTTAAACTTGCAGTAACGCAAAGAAATATATGGCGTTAAACTTGCATTAACGCAATTAAATAAATAACGTTAAACTTGCAGTAACGCACAGAGCTATATGAAGTTAAACTTGCAGTAATGCACAAAATTATATGGCGTTAAATTTGCAGTAATGCACAGAACTATATAGCGTTAAACTTGCAGTAACGCAATGAAATATATGATGTTAACCACTTAACGACCGCCCACTGTAATTATACGTCGGCAGAATGGCACCGACAGGCAGAATCACGTATATGTACGTGATCGCCTTTGTATAGTTGGGGGGTCCGATCGGACCCCCCTTCTGTACAGTGAGCGGTGGTTAAGTGTTCGGGAGCGATCCGGCATAAGGGGACAGCCGTTCGATTCCGGCCACCCCCTCTCGATCGCTCTCGGCGAATGAGAGAGCTTCCCCTGCCTGTAATGTAAACACAGGCAGGAGGAAGTGATGTCATCTCTCCTCGTGTCGGTCTTTTCTATCCGGCGCGAGGAGTGAAGACATCTCACAGTAAGTGCACCAACAGCCCACTGACACCAGTACACGTAGGCACACAAATCACCCCCCAGTCACCCCCAGATCACCCCCCCAGATCACCCCCAGTACCCCCAGTCACAGTGCACCGTTTGCAGTGATCATTTTTTTTACTGATCACTGCAGTCAGTGTCATTTGTGACTGTAAAAAGTTGCAGGGCAGTTAGGATTAGGCCCCTTTAGGTCCAAGGTAGCCCCCTAACCCCCCCTAATAAAGGTTTAACCCCTTGATCGCCCCCCAGGTAACCCTTTCACCCCCTAACGCCAGCGTCAATAAGCGATCGTTTTTCCGATCGCTTTTTTCTTGTCGCTGGTGTCCTAGATAGCCAGTTAATTATTTTTAGGTTTGCCGCAGGTTTTTATTAGCGTCAGGTACCCCCATATATTATTTTAACCCCCTGATTGCCCCTAGAGTTAACCCTTTCACCAGTGATCACCGTATAAGCGTCACTGGTGACACTGGTTACCCAGTGAGTTATTTCGTTATTTAGGTAACCCGTCAGGTTTTTATATAGCGTCGGGTACCCCCATATTTAACCTAATAAAGGTTTTAACCCCCTGATTTCCCCTAGTTAACCCTTTCACCAGTGATCACCATATAAAGGTTACGGGTGACACTGGTTGGTTAGTTTGCTTTTTATAGCACCAGGGCACCCGCCGTATATAACCCAATAAAGGTTTAACCCCCTGATCGCCCGGCGGGTGATATCAATTAGGTTTTAGCGCCAGAGAGGGTCTGCGTCGCCCCAGGCAGCTTTAGGTTAGTGCCAGTAACGCTAACACCCACGCGCAAAGCATACACCTCCCTTAGTGGTATAGTATCTGATCAGATCTATACTAGCGTCCCCAGCGGTTTAGGGTTCCCAAAAAGGCAGTGTTAGCGGGATCAGCCCAGATACCTGCTAGTACCTGCGTTTAGCCCCTCCGCCCAGCCCAGCCCAGCCCACCCAAGTGCAGTATCGATCGATCACTGTCACTTACCAAACACAACACACATAACTGCAGCGTTCGCAGAGACAGTCCTGATCCCTGCGATCGCTAACAGTTTTTTTGGTAGCGTTTGATACATTTGGTGACAGTCAGGTGCTTTTTTTACCTGTGAATCTTACTAGTGTACCCCTAAATTTAGAGCCCAAAATGGCAAGTCGAAGGTACACTAGTAAAGAGGCCTACGAGATTCTGAGCATGACAGATAGTGAAGAGGAGGTCACGTATCTGTCAGATTCAGGCTCAGAATATCTTCCCGTAGAAGACAGTGACGTCAGCGGCCCCACGTCAGATAGCTCTGACGACGAAGTTGAGGTCCCTGCTAAGGTCAGGTGTACCCGATCCCGATCTTCTGAGGTTGTTGAGGAGCAAGAACCGCAGGGCTCTCGTATCATGGAGCAGAGTAGTACAAGCGCCGCTATTCCTTCTGGTGAATTGGCAAGCACCAGCGGCCTAGTACAGCCTGGGCGTACATCCAGCACTATCACGTGGTGACGTGGCGAGTACCATAAGTGCAGTTCAAGCTGGCGAGGTGGCAAGCACAAGTAGTGTCCCGCTGCCACCAAGAAGACAAAGGCAGGCCCGTCGTGCCATAGTGCCCTTCCTGCAGAATTCGCCTATCCTGATTGGGTCCCCACCACTTCTGCAGAACCCATACTTCCCCCATTCACTGCCCAACCCGGTATTCAGGTGGAAACAGCTGATTTTATGCCAATCGATTATTATTCGCTGTTTTTCACGGAAGGTCTCTATAGATCTATTGTGGACCAGAGTAATTTTTATGCTGGTCAATTCATCGCCGCTAACCCCCAGTTGCCTAAAATTGCCAAAGATTGGAAACCAATTACGGTTTCCGAATTTAAGACCTTTCTGGGCCTTTCCCTCAACATGGGCACACATAAATTCCCGTCATTGCGTGCTTATTGGTCCACGCACCCAATTGACCACATGCCCGTGTTCTCTGCCTCCATGCCCAGGACACGATACGAGCAGATTTTGCGGTTCATGCACTTCAACGACAATGAACTTTGTCGTCCACGTGGGGACCCTGAGTACGACCGGCTCTATAAAATTCGGCCCCTCATAAACCACTTCAACGAACGTTTTGCAGCCTTGTTTATTCCCGATCAAGTTGTCTGCGTTGATGAGTCCCTGATTAAATTTTCTGGCCACTTGGCTTTCAAGCAGTACCTTCCCAGCAAGCGTGCCAGATACGGGGTCAAGCTCTATAAGTTCTGTGACAGGGCAACAGGCTATGTATGGAGCTTTATGGTTTATGAGGGAAAAGATAGTCAGGTTGAGCCGGTCAACTGCCCAGATTACATAGGGAGCGCTGGCAAGATAGTGTGGAAATTGGTGTCACCCTTATTCAGAAAGGGGTACCACTTGTATGTGGACAATTATTACACGAGCGTGCCACTGTTTAGTCACTTGTTTGATCATCAGATTGGAGCATGTGGCACCGTGCGACCTAATCGCCGGGGCTTTCCCCAGCGGCTTGTAGATGCCCGTCTTAGGCTGGGGGAGAGAGCCTGCGTGAAGTGTAATAACTTGCTCGCTATGAAGTGGAGGGACAATAAGAATGTTTTCCTTCTTACCTCCCTTCATGCAGACACGACAGTCCAAATTCGTACGGCGACTGGTGTTGTGGAGAAACCCCTCTGTGTCCACGAATATAACAAAAATATGGGAGGGGTGGACCTCAACGACCAGTTGATGGCGCCGTATCTAATTGACCGTAAGGCGAGACGCTGGTACAAAAAAGTGTCTCTATCCTTATTCCAATTGGCTTTGCTGAATGCTCATGTGCTATACAGAGCTTCAGGCGGGACGTTATCTCTTCTAAAATTCCAGAATGAGATAGTCACAGAACTCCTGTATCCAGGCGGTTCTGCACCTCACCATCCCCTACCAAATGCAGTAAGCCGGCTGCATGAGAGGCATTATCCGTATGCCCTCCCGAGTACCCCTACCCAACGAACCCCCCAAAAAAGATGTCGCGTCTGTAGCAAGCGCGGATTTAGGCGTGACACCGTGTTTTTTGTCCACTCTGTCCTGACAAACCTGGTCTTTGCCTTGGTGAATGTTTTGATCGCTACCACTCAAAAGTGAAGTTTTAGCGTAGGGTACAGCATTTCACAGACTAGGACACACTTACACAGGGTCTCCCAAGATGCCATTACATTTTGAGAGACCCGAACCATTACAGTTGTTAAAGTTACAAAAAAAAGTGTAAAAAAGAAAAAAAAAAAACGTAAAAAACAAAACACAAAAAAAAATAAAATAAAAAAACCAAAAATAGTTGTCGTTTTATTGTTCTCTCTCTCTCTATTTTCTCTCTATTGTTCTGCTCTTTTTTACTGTATTCTATTCTGCAATGTTTTATCATGCTTGCTTTTCAGGTATGTAATTTTTTGTTTTCAGGTACGCCATTCAGTTGCAGCGCGGATCTATTTATCTTGACAGCAACAGCGTTTGCTCCCACGATACATAAAGCCGTGACTCCAACGCTGTAGGAGGTGATTTCACCACCACAGTTAAAAAAAGAGCATATATGCCGAAGCATGGGGGCAGCAGGGGCGGAGGAGCGATTTTGCTCCTAATGCCGCGTATATACGGTCGAAATTCCGACGGAGGCTTGCCCGTGGAAAAGTCCGACTGTGTGTACGCGGCATAACCTTTTATGCCGCGTACATACGGTCGAAATTTTGACAAAGGCTTGCCCGTGGAAAAGTCCGACCGTGTGTACGCGGCATAACTTTTTTGCGGGAGGATGCCCCCATGCTTTCGCATATATATATTTTAGGCACAGGTTGCGTTAAAAAAATGTTTTATTTTTTACTAGGTTTTGTTTTGGTATTTGCTTTGCAGGTATGGTATGGTAAGGTCTTACTGTTGTACTGTAATGTTACTTTGTTTTAATGTTAACCATCATTTGCTTAGCAGGTACGCCATTCAGTTGCATCGCGGATTTATTTATCTTGACAGCAACAGCGTTTGCTCCCACGATACATAAAGCCGTGACTCCAACGCTGTAGGAGGTGATTTCACCACCACAGTTAAAAAAAGAGCATATATGCCGAAGCATGGGGGCAGGAGGGGCGGAGGAGCGATTTTGCTCCTAATGCCGCGTATATACGGTCGAAATTCCGACGGAGGCTTGCCCGTGGAAAAGTTTGACCGTGTGTACGCGGCATAACCTTTTATGCCGCGTACATACGGTCGAAATTCCGACGAAGGCTTGCCCGTGGAAAAGTCCGACCGTGTGTACGCGGCATAACTTTTTTGCGGGAGGATGCCCCCATGCTTCGGCATATATGCCCATCATTAGAAGTGGGTGGATGAAGGGAGGTATTCTAATAGTGGGCATACCCACCGATCAATCTCTTTTTTTCGTTCAGCCAACAGGCTGCATGAAAAAAAAGATTACAATACATGTCCAACAAGGACCAGCAACGTACTGGTATGTTGCTGGACTTTGAATGGTTATACCAGATTGATGCCTGCGGGTATCATTCTTTTCAGCCAGCGGCCGGCTTTCATGTAAAAGCAATCCTAGTGGCTAATTAGCCTCTGGACTGCTTTTACAAGCAGTGGGAGGGAATGCCCCCCCCTGGATATAAACAGCGCCATTGGGAAATTGGGAAAGCATTTTATCACACCGATCTTGGTGTGGTCAGATGCTTTGAGGGCAGAGGAAAGATCTAGGGTCTAACCCCCCATTTTTTTTCAAAAAAAGAGTACCTGTCACTACTTATTGCTATCATAGGGGATATTTACATTCCCTGAGATAACAATAAAAATGATAAAAAAAAAAATATGGAAGGAACAATTTAAAAATAAAAAAAAAAAGCAAAATAAATAATAAAAAAAAAAAAAAAAAAAAGCACCGCTGTCCCCCCCTGCTCTTGCGCAAAGGCGAACGCAAGTGTCGGTCTAGCGTCATATGTAAATAGCAATTGCATCATGCATGTGAGGTATCACCGCGAAGGTCAGATTGAGGGCAGTAATTTTAGCAGTAGACCTCTGTAAATCTAACGTGGTAACCTGTAAAGGCTTTTAAATGCTTTTAAAAATGAATGTAGTTTCTCGCCACTGCACGTTTGTGCACAATTTTAAAGCATGTCGTGTTTGGTATCCATGTACTCGGCCTTAGATCATCTTTTTTATTTCATCAAACATTTGGGCAATATAGTGTTTTTTAGTGCATTAAAAATAAAAAAAGTGTGTTTTTCCCCCCAAAAATGCGTTTGAAAAATCGCTGCGCAAATACTGTGTGGAAAAAAAAATGCAACACCCACTATTTTAATCTGTAGGGCCTTTGCTTTAAAAATATATATAATGTTTGGGGGTTCAACATAATTTTCTTGCAAAAAAAAATGTTTTCATGTAAACAAAAAGTGTCAGAAAGGGCTTTGTCTTCAAGTGGTTAGAAGAGTGGATGATGTGTGACATAAGCTTCCTAATGTTGTGCATAAAATGCCAGGACAGTTCAAAACCCCCCCCCAAATGACCCCATTTTGGAAAGTAGACACCTCAAGCTATTTGCTGAGAGGCATGTTAAGCCCATTGAATATTTTTTTTTTTTGTCCCAAGTGATTGAATAATGACAAAAATAAAAAAAATAAAAAAAATTACAAAAAGTTGTCACTAAATTATATATTGCTCAAACATGCCATGGTTATATGTGGAATTGCACCCCAAAATACATTCTGTTGCTTCTCCTGAGTACGGGGATACCACGTGTGAGACATTTTGGGAGCCTAGCCGCGTACAGGACCCCGAAAACCAAGCACCGCCTTCAGGATTTCTATGGGTGTAAATTTTTGATTTCACTCCTCACTGCCTATCACAGTTTCGGAGGCCATGGAATGCCCAGATGACACAAAACCCCCCCAAATGACCCCATTTTGGAAAGTAGACACCCCAAGCTATTTGCTGAGAGGTATGTTGAGTATTTTGCAGATCTCGCTTTTTGTCACAAAGTTTTAAAAATTGAAAAAAGAAAAAAAAAATGTCTTTCTTCATTTTCAAAAACAAATGAGAGCTGTAAAATACTCACCATGCCTCTCGGCAAATAGCTTGGGGTGTCTACTTTCCAAAATGGGGTCATTTGTGGGGGTTTTGGGCTATCTTGGCATTTTATGGCCTTCAAAACTGTGATAGGTAGTGAGGAGTGAAATCAAAAATTTGTGCCCTTAGAAATCCTGAAGGCGGTGCTTGGTTTTCGGGGGCCCGTACGCGGCTAGGCTCTCAAAAAGTCCCACACATGTGGTATCCCCGTACTCAGGAGAAGCAACCAAATGTATTTTGGGGTGCAATTCCGCATATAACCATGGCATGTTTGAGCAATATATCATTTAGTGACAACTTTTTGTACATTTTTTTCTTTTTTCTTTTTGTCATTATTCAATCACTTGGGACAAAAAAATATATATTCAATGGGCTCAACATGCCTCTCAGCAATTTCCTTGGGGTGTCTACTTTCCAAAATGGGGTCATTTTGGGGGGTTTTGTGCTATCTTGGCATTTTATGGCCTTCAAAACTGTGATAGGTAGTGAGGAGTGAAATCAAAAATTTATGCCCTTAGAAACCTTGAAGGCTGTGCTTGGTTTTTGGGGTCCCGTACGCGGCTAGGCTCCCAAAAAGTCCCACACATGTGGTATCCCCATACTCAGGAGAAGCAGCAGAATGTATTTTGGGGTGTAATTTCACATATGCCCATGGCATGTGTGAGCAATATATCATTTAGTGACAACTTTGTGCAAAAAAAACTAAGTTTGTCATATTCCCGCAACTTGTGGCAAAATATAAAATATTCCATGGACTGAACATGCCTCTCAGTAAATAGCTTGGGGTGTCTACTTTCCAAAATGGGGTCATTTGGGGGGATTTTGTGCTATTTTGGCATTTTATAGCCTTTGAAACTGTGATAGGTAGTGAGGAGTGAAATCAAAAATTTACGCCCTTAGAAAGCCTGAAGGCGGTGCTTGGTTTTTGGGGCCCCGTACCCGGCTAGGCTCCCAAAAAGTCCCACACATGTGGTATCCCCGTACTCAGGAGAAGCAGCAGAATGTATTTTGGGGTGCAATTTTAAATATGCCCATGGCATGTGTGAGCAATATATCATTTAGTGACAACTTTGTGCAAAAAAAATAAAGTTTGTCATATTCCCGCAACTTGTGGCAAAATATAAAATATTCCATGGACTAATCATGCCTCTCAGTAAATAGCTTGGGGTGTCTACTTTCCAAAATGGGATCATTTGGGGGGGGGGTTTGTGCTATTTTGGCATTTTATGGCCTTCGAAACTGTGATAGGTAGTAAGGAGTGAAATCAAAAATTTGCGCCCTTAGAAATCCTGAAGGCGGTGCTTGGTTTCCGGGGTCCCGTACGTGGCTAGGCCCCTAAAAAGTCCCACACATGTGGTATCCCTGTACTCAGGAGAAGCAGCAGAATGTATTTTTGGGTGCAATTCCACATATAACCATGGAATGTGTGAGCAATATATCATTTAGTGACAACTTTTTGTATTTTTTTTTTTTGTCATTATTCAATCACTTGGGTCAAAAAAAAAAAATATTCAATGGGCTCAACATGCCTCTCAGCAATTTCCCTGGGGTGTCTACTTTCCAAAATGGGGTCATTTGGGGGGGTTTTGTACTGCCCTGCCATTTTAGCACCTCAAGAAATGAGATAGGCAGTCATAAATTAAAAGCTGTGTAAATTCCAGAAAATGTACCCTAGTTTGTAGACGCTATAACTTTTGCGCAAACCAATAAATATACGCTTATTGACATTTTTTTTACTAAAGACATGTGGCTGAATACATTTTGGCCTGAATGTATGACTACAATTGAGTTTATTCGATTTTTCTAATAACAAAAAGTAGAAAATATCATTTTTTTTCAAAATTTTCGGTCTTTTTCCGTTTATATCGCAAAAAATACAAATCGCAGAGGCAATCAAATACCATTAAAAGAAAGCTCTATTTGTGGGAAGAAAAGGACGCAAATTTCGTTTCAGTACAACATTGCATGTCCGCACAATTTACAGTTAATGCAGCACAGTGCAAAATTCTGAATTCACCTCTGGTCCTTCAGCTACCAAATGGTCCAGGGCTTAAGTAGTTAAACTTGCAGTAACGCACAAAACTATATGGCGTTAAACTTGCAGTAGCGCACAGAACTATATGGCGTAAACTTGCAGTAATGCAATAAAATATACTGTGTTAAACGGTCACTACACTCACACTGACTGAACTGTCCCTACATTGACACTAATGCAAATATGAATGGTGGTCGCTACCAGGGATGAGCTTCGTGTTCGAGTCGAACATACGTTCGACTCGAACATCGGCTGTTCGATCGTTCGACGAAGATCGAACGATTTGGGCCGTTCGCGCCAAATTCGAGTGACGCGAACGGCCCACAATGCACTACGCCATCGCAGTGTCATTCAGGCGCTGTGATTGGCCAAGCATGCACTGTGACCCCGCATGCTTGGCCAATCACAGTGCCGGCAGCGAGGAGAACAATGATTGGCCACAGGCAGGATGCCTGTGGCCAATTATTGCTGAGGGGGTTTAGTACACGCCCCACACTATAAAAGGCCGCCAGCGCGGCGGCCTTGTGTAGTGTGTTCCGGAGCAGGGAAAGAGAAGCATAGGCAGGGACAGTGTCATTTTTTTCCTTTACTAATCCTGGATTCCTTGTGTTTAGGGACAGAGAAGGATAGGTAGGGAGAGTGTCAGTGTGTTATTCTGTGCTAAACCTTGTTTGTAGGGACAGAGAAGGACAGTGAGGGAAAGTGTCAGTGTGCTATTCTGTGCTAAACCTTGTTTGTAGGGACAGAGAAGGGCAGTGAGGGAAAGTGTCAGTGTGCTATTCTGTGCTAAACCTTGTTTGTAGGGACAGAGAAGGACAGTGAGGGAAACTGTCAGTGTGCTATTCTGTTCTAAACCAATCTTGCTGAACCGTATTTGAAATCCTTGAGTTTAGGGACAGAGAAGGACACTCGGGGGAAACTATCAGTGTGCTATTCTGTGCTAAACCTTGTTTGTAGGGACAGAGAAGGACAGTGAGGGAAACTGTCAGTGTGCTATTCTGTTCTAAACCAATCTTGCTGAACCGTATTTGAAATCCTTGAGTTTAGGGACAGAGAAGGACACTCGGGGAAACTATCAGTGTGCTATTCTGTGCTAAATCTTGTTTGTAGGGACAGAGAAGGACAGTGAGGGAAAGTGTCAGTGTGCTATTCTGTGCTAAACTAATCTTGCTGAACCATATTTGAAATCCTTGAGTTTAGGGACAGAGAAGGACACTTGGGGAAACTGTCAGTGTGCTATTCTGTTCTAAACCAATCTTGCTGAACCGTATTTGAAATCCTTGAGTTTAGGGACAGAGAAGGACACTCGTGGAAACTATCAGTGTGCTATTCTGTGCTAAATCTTGTTTGTAGGGACAGAGAAGGACAGTGAGGGAAACTATCAGTGTGCTATTCTGTGCTAAACCTTGTTTGTAGGGACAGAGAAGGACAGTGAGGGAAACTATCAGTGTGCTATTCTGTGCTAAACCAATCTTGCTGAACCATATTTGAAATCCTTGAGTTTAGGGACAGAGAAGGACACTCGGGGAAACTATCAGTGTGCTATTCTGTGCTAAATCTTGTTTGTAGGGACAGAGAAGGACAGTGAGGGAAAGTGTCAGTGTGCTATTCTGTGCTAAACCAATCTTGCTGAACCATATTTGAAATCCTTGAGTTTAGGGACAGAGAAGGACACTCGGGGAAACTGTCAGTGTGCTATTCTGTTCTAAACCAATCTTGCTGAACCGTATTTGAAATCCTTGAGTTTAGGGACAGAGAAGGACACTCGTGGAAACTATCAGTGTGCTATTCTGTGCTAAATCTTTTTTGTAGGGACAGAGAAGGACAGTGAGGGAAACTATCAGTGTGCTATTCTGTGCTAAACCTTGTTTGTAGGGACAGAGAAGGACAGTGAGGGAAACTATCAGTGTGCTATTCTGTGCTAAACATTGTTTGTAGGGACAGAGAAGGACAGTGAGGGAAACTGTCAGTGTGCTATTCTGTGCTAAACCAATCTTGCTGAACCATATTTGAAATCCTTGAGTTTAGGGACAGAGAAGGACACTCGGGGAAACTGTCAGTGTGCTATTCTGTTCTAAACCAATCTTGCTGAACCGTATTTGAAATCCTTGAGTTTAGGGACAGAGAAGGACACTCGTGGAAACTATCAGTGTGCTATTCTGTGCTAAATCTTGTTTGTAGGGACAGAGAAGGACAGTGAGGGAAACTATCAGTGTGCTATTCTGTGCTAAACCTTGTTTGTAGGGACAGAGAAGGACAGTGAGGGAAACTGTCAGTGTGCTATTCTGTGCTAAACCAATCTTGATGAACCATATTTGAAATCCTTGAGTTTAGGGACAGAGAAGGACACTCGGGGGAAACTGTCAGTGTGCTATTCTGTTCTAAACCAATCTTGCTGAACCGCATTTGAAATCCTTGAGTTTAGGGACAGAGAAGGACACTCGTGGAAACTATCAGTGTGCTATTCTGTGCTAAATCTTGTTTGTAGGGACAGAGAAGGACAGTGAGGGAAACTATCAGTGTGCTATTCTGTGCTAAACCAATCTTGCTGAACCATATTTGAAATCCTTGAGTTTAGGGACAGAGAAGGACACTCAGGGAAACTATCAGTGTGCTATTCTGTGCTAAATCTTGTTTGTAGGGACAGAGAAGGACAGTGAGGGAAAGTGTCAGTGTGCTATTCTGTGCTAAACCAATCTTGCTGAACCATATTTGAAATCCTTGAGTTTAGGGACAGAGAAGGACACTCGTGGAAACTATCAGTGTGCTATTCTGTGCTAAATTTTGTTTGTAGGGACAGAGAAGGACAGTGAGGGAAACTATCAGTGTGCTATTCTGTGTTAAACCAATCTTGCTGAACCATATTTGAAATCCTTGAGTTTAGGGACAGAGAAGGACACTCGGGGAAACTATCAGTGTGCTATTCTGTGCTAAATCTTGTTTGTAGGGACAGAGAAGGACAGTGAGGGAAACTGTCAGTGTGCTATTCTGTGCTAAACCAATCTTGCTGAACCATATTTGAAATCCTTGAGTTTAGGGACAGAGAAGGACACTCGGGGAAACTGTCAGTGTGCTATTCTGTTCTAAACCAATCTTGCTGAACCGTATTTGAAATCCTTGAGTTTAGGGACAGAGAAGGACACTCGTGGAAACTATCAGTGTGCTATTCTGTGCTAAATCTTGTTTGTAGGGACAGAGAAGGACAGTGAGGGAAACTATCAGTGTGCTATTCTGTGCTAAACCTTGTTTGTAGGGACAGAGAAGGACAGTGAGGGAAACTGTCAGTGTGCTATTCTGTGCTAAACCAATCTTGCTGAAGCATATTGCAAATCCTTGTGTTTAGGGACAGAGAAGGATAGGCAGGGGACAGTGTCAGTGTCTTTGTTGCTAAGCCTCCTGCACAGTATACACCTGAAGGTAGCCCTTATTGCTGTTTTTCCCATCTCCCTGCAGGCCATCCATTAAAATGTCTGGAAGGCAAACAAGGAGAGGCAGACAGTCAGGAGGCAAAAAAAGAGGGCAAGCAGGCTCTGTGTCTGGGGGCAACAGTTCTGGTCGTGGACGCGGTGCATTGTCATCAGCACATGGCCATGGGACACGCTTGTCCTTCTTTTCGGCAGCTGGACATGTTGAGCCACATCATGCCGAAGACTTGGTAGAGTGGATGACCAAGCCCACCTCATCCTCCTCATCCTCTCTCACCCAGGCTCAGGGTACTGGCAAAGCAGCTGCCAAAGCGTCCTCTTCTCTGGTATCAATGTCATCATTAGTCACTCCTTCCCTAGACCCACCATGTCCTCCTCCTGAGGAGTCCCCCGAACTGTTTGAGCACAGTGTTGGGTACATGCTCCAGGAGGATGCCCAGCGTTTCGAAGGATCTGATGATGATACCCAGCTAGAGGAAGGCAGTAGCGTGAGAGCAGAGAGAGGGGATGCTCAAGAAGGACACCAATCTGGCAGTCATGCTCCAGCAGCTGCAGCATACTGCCAGATTGGCTCCAGTGATGAGGAGGGAGGGGATGATGAGGTCACTGACTCCACATGGGTGCCTAATAGGAGAGAGGAGGAGGAGGAGGATGAGGAGGAGGCACATCTCCAACGAGGCAGGATGCCCTTGGGTGGCCAGTGTATGGGCAGCACACCGACGGAATCACACCGCAGAGCTCCGCCTGTGCAGGGCGCTGCCTCTGCCCGTCATTCAAAAAGTTCTTTGGTGTGGGCCTTTTTTGAGGCGAGTGCATCAGATCGCACAGCTGCTGTTTGCAACATATGTCTCAAGCGTATATCGCGTGGCCAAAACATCAGCCGCTTGGGCACCACATGCTTGATCAGACATATGTTGACCTGCCATGCAGCTCGTTGGCAAGCCTACCTTAAAGACCCACACCAAAGAACAAAGCTGACCTCTCCTTGCACCGCATCAGCTGGGATCTCCAACCCCACTATACCTTCAGTCCTCTCTGAAACCTGCACTGAGAGGAATGAAGGTGTAGAATTAGGTGTGTCACAGCCAAGTACTTGCGGGCACTCTGCTAGCAGTACACCGACGTCCGATTCTAGCAGGCAAATTTCCCTGCCCCAGCTGCTGGACCGTCGAAAGAAGTTCACTCCCAGCCATCCACATGCCCAGCGGTTGAATGCTAGCTTGGCTAAATTGCTAGCGCTTCAACTGCTGCCTTTTCAGTTGGTAGACTCGGCCCCCTTCTGTGAGTTTGTGCAATGTGCGGTTCCTCAGTGGCAGGTTCCCAAACGCCACTTTTTCTCACGGAAGGCGATTCCGGCTCTCTACAGGCATGTGGAAGGCAATGTCTTGGCCTCGCTGGACAGGGCGGTCAGCGGTAAGGTGCATATTACCGCTGACTCATGGTCCAGCAGGCATGGACAGGGACGTTACCTTTCTTTCACGGCCCATTGGGTCACTCTTTTGGCAGCTGGGAAGGATGCAGGACAAGGTGCAGTAGTGTTGGAGGTTGTTCCACCGCCACGCCTCCAAAATGCTACTACTGGTTGTGACACACCTCTCTCCTCCACCCCCTCCTCTTCTTCTTCCTCCATGGCCTCTTCCTGTGCTTTGTCCTCGGAACCAGCGGTGCTCCGTAGGCGTTCAAGGGGCTACGCAAGTACGCAGGCAAAAAGATGCCATGCGGTGCTTGCGCTGGTGTGTTTGGGGGACAGGAGCCACACTGGGGCAGAGGTCCTGTCTGCTCTGCAGAGGCAGGCCGAGAGGTGGTTGACGCCACGCCAGCTTAAGCCAGGAATGGTGGTTTGCGACAACGGCACCAACCTCCTCTCCGCCCTCCGACAGGGACAACTGACCCATGTGCCCTGTGTGGCTCACGTCCTTAACCTGGTGGTGCAGCGGTTCTTGGGCAGGTACCCGGGCTTACAGGATGTCCTGAGGCAGGCCAGGAAAGTCTGTGTGCATTTCCGCAGATCTTATAATGCCAGTGCTCGCCTGGCTGAGCTGCAAAAGGAGTTGAACCTGCCCAAGAACCGCCTTATATGTGACATGCCCACCAGGTGGAACTCAACGTTGGCCATGCTGCAGCGGCTGCACACGCAGCAGAGGGCCATCAATGAATACCTGTGCGACTACGGCACCAGGACAGGGTCAGGGGAGCTCAGTTTTTTTTCACCACGCCAGTGGGGCATGATCAGGGATGCATGCACTGTCCTGGCACCATTTGAGGAGGCCACGAGGATGGTGAGCAGTGACAGTGCATGCATCAGTGACACTGTACCTCTTGTCCACCTGTTGGAGCACACGCTGCGTGGAATAATGGACAGGGCACTTGAGGCAGAACAGAGGCAGGAAGAGGAGGACTTCCTTGCCTCTCAAGGCCCCCTTTACCCAGACAGTGTTCCTTCTGTCCCACCCATCGCACAGGAAGAGGAGGAGGAGGAGGAGGATTGTGTCAGCATGGAGGTGGAGGCTGGCACTCAGCATCATCAGCAGCAGTCTTTTAGGGATGATTTACAGTCCCAAGAAACCAGTGGACTTGTACGTGGCTGGGAGGAGGTGGCTGCGGATCATGTCGTCCTTAGTGACCCAGAGGACTCCGGACTGAATGCCTCAGCTAACCTACGCTGCATGGCCTCCCTGATCCTGCAAAGTCTGCGGAAGGATCCTCGTATTCTTCGGATCAAGGAGAGGGACCATTACTGGCTGGCCACTCTCCTTGATCCACGGTACAAGGGTAAGGTTGCGGACCTTATGTTACCGTCGCAGAGGGAGCAGAGGATGAGACAACTCCGGGAGGCCTTGCAGAAAGGTCTGTGCAACGCGTTCCCAGAGACTGGGAGGTTACAAACTCCTGGTCCTGGACAACGAGTTGCTGAGGTTTCGGGCAGTCAAAGAAGGAGCGGTGGGGAAGGTGGCCGTCTGACCGATGCGTTCAGACAATTCTTTAGTCCGCAGCCCCAAAGTATGATCGGTTCCAGCAACCATCGCCAGCGTCTGATATACATGGTGCAGGAATACCTAGGTGCAAGGTCAGACTTGGACACCTTCCCCACCGAAAATCCTCTGGCTTACTGGGTCTTGAGGATGGATCACTGGCCAGAGCTTGCACAGTATGCAATTGAGCTACTGGCCTGTCCTGCATCCAGCGTTCTTTCAGAACGCACATTCAGTGCTGCTGGAGGATTTGTCACGGATCACAGGGTGCGCCTGTCCACCGACTCGGTTGATCGACTGACTTTCATCAAGATGAACCAGTCTTGGATCACCACCAGCTACCACACACCTGATGCTGATATAACAGACTAATTGATTTTAAAATGTCACATCCCTTCAAGACTGATGCTGATGCTGAGTGCCTGTGCTGTTATGTTGACTGGCTATCCTCCTCCTCCTCCTCAATGATCCGATTAATGATGATAGCTTGGAAGATCATTTTGGTTTATGGGTGCCGCCACCAGTGGCTAAGGCCCAATTTTTCAGCCCCTGTTTAACAGGGGCGTGTAATTACAATTTTTGATGCAATACTTTGCAACAGGCCTCATTGCTGTGCTCCAAGTACAGTATCTGTGAGGGGTTGCAGTGTTGTGCCACCAGTCCCTAAGGCCCAATTTTTCAGCCCCTGCTCAACAGGGGCATGCAATTATAATTATTGATCTAATAATTCACAGCAGGGCCCATTGCTGCGCCCACCAAGAGTAACTGTCAGGCCTTACAGTGTTGTGTCAACACCACCACCACCACCACCACCACCACCAAAGGCCCAATTTTTCAGCCCCTGTTCAACAGGGGCATGCAATTATAATTATTGATCTAATAATTCACAGCAGGGCCCATTGCTGCGCCCACCAAGAGTAACTGTCAGGCCTTACAGTGTTGTGGCACCAGCACCACCATCAAAGGCCCAATTTTTACTACCACTGTTCAACAATTATATGTTATTACAATTCCTGATATAATAGTTGACAGCAGGGCGTTCCAGCACCCACCAAGAGTAACTGTGAGTGCTTACAGTGTTGTGCCAACACCAACACCTAAGGGGCCAATTTCTGCAGAGTATATACGGCAGGTCCCTACTTTCAAACATCCAACTTACAAACGACTCCTACTTGCAAACGGAAGAAGACAACAGGAAGTGAGAGGAAATCTACCCCTTGGAAGGAAAATTCTCTCCTGTAAGAATTAATATGGGAGAAAGGTGTCTCCTCTCTACTGATGCTTTATCACCAATCCTTGTTTCAATAAAAACACCACATTTCAAAAACAGTTGTCATTGGGACGCAAAGTGAGGTGAAATGTTCTGAACAGGGGCACAGACAGCAAAACAAATGTTACACGGGTGATAACCCTTCCCTATGTTTTCCAAAAAGCTTAAAAATAGGTATTTGGGCTGGAGCTACACTTAAACAATGTAGCTGTTCAAAATTACAAACAGATTCTACATAAGAACAAACCTACAGTCCTTGTCTTGTATGCACCGCCTGTATACGGCTGTTCAGAGTATATAGGGCCTTTTTTATTTTGTGTGCGGGGTTCCCCTTAATATCCATACAAGACCCAAAGGGGCTGGTAATGGGCTGGGGTAGGGGGGGGGTGATGGGGTAGCTATGCCATTTTTCTTAAAGATTTTCATCCATATTACCGGGACCAGACATTACATTAAAGCCGCAAGCAGTTTTAAATGGCTTTTTTTTCCCTTTAGAAATGTAATTTTGTGCAGGGACAGTTCTAAACACGGGAAACACGTGGCACTTCACAGGCATACTTTAGACACCCCCCAGGTACAATATTTAAAGGAATATTTGACTTTTTTTTTCACTTTATGCATCATTAAAATGACTGCTCCCGAAAAACTGCAGTTTTTAAAACTTCTTTTTGCATTGATACATGTCCCCTGGTGCAGAACCCGGGTTCCCAAACTCTGTTTAGGACAATAACATGGATAATAGTAGTTATAATTAGCACTTTAGAATTCGAACGTTCGCATCCATTGTATTTAATAGGGTTCTAATGTTCGTGCGAACTTTCGGTCCGTTCGCGGGTTCTGGTGCGAACCGAACCCGGGGGTGTTCGGCTCATCCCTAGTCGCTACACTCACAGTGACTGAACTCTCCCTACATTGACACTAATGTAAAGATGAATGGCCGCACTACATTTACAATGACTGAACTATTGCTACATTCACACTTATGTAAAGATGAATGGTCGCACTACAAACACAATGACTAAACTATCCCTACATTCACACTAATGTAAGATGAATGGTCGCTCTACACTACACAGAACTACCTCTAGTCTTTCTGTTCTCCTGGTGGGGCGGAGCAACAACATGGCGTCTTAGAGCAGCGTGCAGGCTCCATGCTCTGCATGTGCTCCTCCAGGAGATCCTATAGATCCCCCTTGTAACGGGCCGGAATGTACTGAACCTGAACTATCACTATCACCAAGATCACCTTACCTGGCTGCCCACCCGGAGAGACGCTGCGGCAGTGAGAGGGTCGCGGGCCTCGAGTCCGGAGAAGGAGCGCCCAGTGCGTTTGGTGTGGCGGGTGAGGAAGAGCCTTGAGCCTTGATCCGGATGACCTGGGAGGAGACGGAGGCTGAGGCTGAGGTTGGCTGCTGTCGGATGCGGTGGATAAGGGGGATACAGGGAGGTTGATGTGGAGGAGGCGCAGGAGATCCCCAGGCCCAAACGTGATACCCCTGGTGACATCACTCCGCACACCGCGTCTCCGGAGCCTTAGCCATTCGGGCTTACGGGGAGCGGAGGCTTTTGGAAGTAGAGGAGAAAGGAGGGGACTCGTGGCCAATGCTGATGGCAGAAGCGCACCCAGAAGCAGAGAGCGGCAGATAAGAAAGGAGAGGAACCGGGCCAGCTGAGGGGTAAGTCAAATGAGAACTGCCTATCCTGACTACCCCTCTCCATAGTCCTCCCTAGTCTACCAACTGTACAGTACGGATATTGTGATACTAAGGAAGGAATTGTAAGGATTATAAATTATACCTGAAACAGGAGATACTTAATGGACTCTGAGACTGAATGGGGTAATTGCTGCAATATATGAAAGAGTGACGGAGACCTGAAGTGTAAGAATAAGAACTGTAAAAATACAAATATAATACTGAGTCTCTCCCCCTGTTTCTGTCTGCTGAATAAATCAATCTGTAGTGCATATGCTAACCGACGTACCATCTAGTTCCCCTATTTGTTACTGAACGGTGAGCGGAACCTAACCTTCTCTGAATGATATGATGAATTATATGCACTGTTGAAGCAAGTCATAGCCTGGAAGTATTCCATTGCTGTCGCCAACTTGAAATAAGGGTGTTGATAGTAGTTTGTGATATGTGCGAGAAGACTAAGGCTGGTAGTCCATAAAAATTGGTCGGGTACAGATTGGAATACAGAGAAAGAGGACTGGAGTCTATTGAATTTAAATATATATTGCCCCTTGAATATATTCTAAAAAGGAGCCTGTTCTCTGTCTTCTACTGAAACTAAGGTCCTTTGGCAGGGAGAAGATGGGAAAAAAGGGCCCCAAAGTAACCCAGGGGGACGGTACTAGTCATAACACAATAAAGTCATACCTGGTCATGGAGGGGTCAGATCAAGGTGCTGAGAGGGCAAGTAAAGGAACAGAGTCATTCCCAGCAACTCTAGCAAAAAATAAAGGGCACCCAGAGATTGACCAGATGGGCAAGGAGACCCCAGGGAAAAGTAAAACTAATAAGGCCCAATCTCCAGATTTAAAAAGTAAGAAAACACCGGAGAGACAACAAATACCCCGGGAAGGCCCACAGGACCCCCCAACAAAGCAAGATATGACAGACATGATAGAAATGATATCACGCCTAGAACAAACAATTAAAGGCGAAATGGGTGCAACAAGAAAAGATATACAGAATGTACCCAAAACTCCAAAAGAAGGAATAGAAGAACAGTTAGAGGAACATGAAAGTGCAATAAAAGAACTTAAGGATAGAGCGGATATGGATTGGATAGAGCTAAGGAATGCCCGGTATAAACTGGAGGACCAAGAGAACCGTAGTAGGAGGAAAAACCTACGGGTCAGAGGACTTCCTGAGGAGGTTAAAGACACAGATCTTGGAGATGTCCTACGAGAGATATTCAATATGGCATTAAAGCATGAGACAACTGCGTCAATGCAATTTGAAAGGGTACATAGAGTACAAAGGTCATACAGTGTCCAGAGAGATTTACCAAGGGATGTCGTAGTGAGATTTCAGGAGTATGGACAAAAAGAGCAAGTGTCCCAAAGTACAAGGAACTCTATCCCTATGGAACATAAAGGAATTCAATTGTCTATCTTTGCTGATCTAGCCCCAAAGACTTTAGCACGGAAAAGAGCATTGAAGCCTTTAACAAATCACACTTAGAGGCAAATAATATTCCCTATAGGTGTGGGTTTCCAGCATGTCTGTCGGTGAAAAATTCTGATAGTTTCAGCGTATGTTCGGTTTCCAGAAAATATAAAATAATTCTGTAATAGACTGAATATACAATGTATACAAGTAGATAACTGGGAAAAGAGACCTCCAGTTTGGAGAAGGTGGAAGGACCAGGACTGGAATAAGGCTTAGTCCATTAGATCTAATGTATTCAGGAGGGAAGGGGAGATGTTTATGGATGAAAGAGAATAAAATGAAATATTAAAAGTTGAATTCTCCTGGAGGAGGAGATGTGGAGTATTAATGCCTGCCTGCACTCTGAGGGCCAACCCCACTTTTGGGACGGGCCCCCGGGGAGTGGGAGGACAAGTGAGGTACCCGGAGGCGGGGCCCGCCTGGCAGTTTGTCAGGGTGAGCTCGGGCCAAGGAACCTATAACATTGGTGTACAATGTGATTGGGGGGGGGGGAGGGGAGGGGGTAGGAGGGTATTTGTTGTCTCAGTTTAGCCTATTTTCGATGTTGAAGATTGTTAATGAAGATACGGTATGGATAGTAAGTATGGAGCAATATCCTATGAAGTTAAGTTCCATAAAATTATGGCTCGATGAAATTTTCTTGAGGGGATCAGAGTATACAATGTCCTTCCTCTCCTGCATATGTCTGAATTATTGCTTTATGTATAGTTCAAAAGAATTAAAATATAGAATATGTCAGCTTTGAAAATAGTCACGTATAACGTGCGAGGACTAAATAGTCCAGATAAGCGATATCAGATTCTGCAGGAGATGAGGGGAATGTCGGCGAATATTGTGTTCCTACAAGAAACTCATCTGAAGGTGACAACTAAGACTAGACTGAATTCAGGGTACTATCCTACATGGATACATTGCTACTCTCCTAATAAAAGATCAAAAGGAATTGCTATTGGGTTTGATAGGAACACACGTTTTCTGTTAGAAGCTATGAAATCAGATCCGGAGGGAAGATATCTTTTTATTAAGGGTTCTTTGTTTAATGTGAAATTTACTTTGGTGAATGTGTATTGCCCTAATGTTCGGCCAGCAATTTATCTGAGAAAAATCTTGAATAGATTGGAGGTATTTAAAGAGGGAAAGGTGATACTAGCGGGAGATCTTAATTTTGTTTTTGACCCGGTATTAGACACCCAACCTCTGTCATTAAGGTCTGAAGGAAAATCCTTGAAAGCAATTAAACATAAACTATATCAAATGCATTTGGTCGATTTCTGGAGAATCCTACATCAAAGAGATAAGGATTTTTCATACTACTCAACTGTACACAGGTCATATTCAAGAATCGACCATATCCTTATAGACCATGCGGCGGTAGAGATGACCCTTGCTTTAGGGGAAATCCCGGCTGGCCAGAGATATTGGAGATTGGATTAATCCCTCCTAAACAACAACAAGAGTGTGGATGATCTGGAGAAGGATATGAGTTTATTCTTTAAGGAAAATGACATAGAAAATGTAGCCCCATCGATTTTATGGGAAACACATAAAGTGTATATGAGAGGCAGGATGATAGCAGAAAAGGCCAAGATGAAGAAAATAAGGCAGGCCCAGAGACAAACCTTATTGGAAGAAATCCAGGATTTAGAACAGAGGCATAAAGAAAGACAGGAGGAACAAGATCTGATACTCTTAAATGGGAAAAGAGAAAATCTAAGGGACTTATTGGAACAAGAAACTAAATGGGTATTTAATAATATGAGTAAGAAATTCTATGCTATAGGGAATAAACCAGGTAGATGTCTGGCAAGGATAATTAAACCTAGAAACACACAGAATTTCATATCAAAAATGAAAGATAAGAAAGGGGAGCTCAGGGCCGATCCTAGGGTCACATGCGCCTGGGTGCAGAAATATTTCTGGCGCCCCTACAAGGGCATGGTCACCTTACTAACTCCTCCCTCTTTACAAATGTTTCTATGGCAAGGAGTCAAACACTGAGATGCTCCCCTAAGGAGTCATCGTTACCCTGGGATCCTCCCACGATCTCTTAACAATAAACAAAATACAGGAAGAGAAGCAGAGTACTCTAATTGGACCTGGAGGGGGGTCTCTCTAATGGACACAGAGAGGGCCTCTGTTAGAGAGTTTGTTTAGAAAGAGCCCCCCATAATACAGGAGATGGTCAGAGACTGCAAACATAATACAGGAGATGGTCAGAGACTGCAGATATAATACAGGAGATGGTCAGAGACTGCAGACATGGTAAAAGAGATCAATGCAGCCTCACCAGTGCCCATCAAATGCAGCTCATCATTGCCCACAAATTGCAGCCTACCATTGCTCACCAACTGCAGCCTACTAGTGCCCACAAAATGCAGCCTACCATTGCTCACCAATTGTAGCCTACCAGTGCCCATCAAATGCAGACTCATTGGTGCCCATAAAATGCAGACTCATCAGTGCCCACCAAATGCAGCCTCATCAGTGCCCACCAAATGCAGCCTCATCAGTGCCCACCAAATGCAGCCTACTAGTGCCCATCAAAATGCAGCCTCACTTTGCCCATTAATTAGCGTCACTGTGCCCATCATAAAGAAGCCTCACTGTGCCCATCATAAAGAAGCCTCACTGTGCACATCATAAAGCAGCCTCACTGTGCCTATTAATCAGCATCACTGTGCCCATTGGAGGAGGAGGAGGGGGAGAGAGGAGGAGGAGGAGGATGAAAAGAGAAGATAGGGGGAGGAGGAGAAGAGAAGAGAAGAGAGGGGGAGGAGGAGAAGAGAAGAGAGGGGGAGGAGGAAAAGAGAAGAGAGGGGGAGGAGGAGAAGAGAAGAGAGGGAGAGGAGGAGAAGAGAAGAGAGAGGGAGGAGGAGAAGAGAAGAGAAGAGAGGTGGAGGAGGAGAAGAGAAGAGAGGGGGAGGAGGAGAAGAGAGTGAGAGGAGGAGAAGAGAAGAGAGGGAGAGGGGGAGAAGAGAAGAGAGTGAGAGGAGGAGAAGAGAAGAGAGGGAGAGGAAGAGAAGAGAGGGAGAGGAAGAGAAGAGAAGAGAAGAGAGGGGAGAGGAAGAGAAGAGAGGGGGAGGAGGAGAAGAGAAGAGAGGGAGAGGGAGAGGAGGAGAAGAGAAGAGAGGGAGAGGGGGAGAAGAGAAGAGAGGGGGAGGAGGAGAAGAGAAGAGAGGGGGAGGAGGAGGAGAAGAGAGTGAGAGGAGGAGAAGAGAGGGAGAGGAGGAGAAGAGAGGGAGAGGGGGAGAAGAGAAGAGAGTGAGAGGAGAAGAGAAGCGAGGGAGAGGAAGAGAAGAAAAGAGAAGAGAGGGAGAGGAAGAGAAGAGAAGAGAGGGAGAGGAAGAGAAGAGAGGGAGAGGGAGAGGAGGAGAAGAGAAGAGAGGGAGAGGGGGAGAAGAGAAGAGAAGAGATGGAGAGGGGGAGAAGAGAAGAGAGGGAGAAGAGAAGATAGGAGAGGGAGAGAAGAGAAGGAGAGGGAGAGAAGAGAAGGAGAGGGAGAGAAGAGGGAGAGAAGAGAAGAGAGGGAGAGGAGAGAAGAGAGGGAGAGGGGGAGAAGAGAAGAGAAGGAGAGGGAGAGAAGAGAAGAGAGGGAGAGGGAGAGGGAGAGAAGAGAAGGAGAGGGGGAGAAGAGAAGAGAGGAGGGGGGGAGAGGAGGAGGGGTGGGAGAGGAGGAGGAGGGGGGAAGGGGAGGAGGAGGAGAAGGAGGGGGGAGGAGGAGGAGGGGGCAGGAGGAGGAGGAGAAGGAGGGGGGAGGAGGAGGAGGGGGGGAGGAGGGGGAAGAGGAGGAGGAGGGGAGAGGATGAGGAGGGGGGAAGAGGAGGGGGAGGGAAGAGGAGAGGGGGAGGGGGAGGGAAGAGGAGGAGGGGAGGGGGGAGGGAAGAGGAGGAGGGGAGGGGGAGGGAAGAGGAGGAGAGGGAGAGGAGAGAAGAGAGGAGAGGGGGAGAAGAGAAGGAGAGGGAGAGAAGCGAAGAGAGGGAGAGAAGAGAAGGAGAGGGGGAGAAGAGAAGAGAGGAGGGGAGAGAGAGGAGGAGGGGGGGGAGAGGAGGAGGGGGAAGGGGAGGAGGAGGAGGGGGAAAGGGAGGAGGAGGAGGGGGGAAAGGGAAGAGGAGGAGGAGGGGGAAGGGGAAGAGGAGGAGGGGGGAGGAGGAGGAGGGGGGAGGAGGAGGAGGAGAAAGAGGAGGGAGGAGGAGGAGGGGTTGGGAAGAGGAGGAGGAGGGGAGGAGGAGGAGGGGGAAGAGGAGGAGGAGAAGGGGAGAGGAGGAGGAGGGGAGAGGAGGAGGAGGAGGAGGGGGAAGAGGAGGGGGGAGGGAAGAGGAGGAGGGGAGGGAAGAGGAGGAGGGGGGAGGGAAGAGGAGGAGGGGAGGGGGGAGGGAAGAGGAGGAGAGGCGGGGGGGAGGGAAGAGGAAGAGGAGGAGGGGAGGGGGGAGGGAAAAGGAGGAGGGGAGGGGGGAGGGGAGAGGAGGAGGAGGGGGTAAGAGGAGGAGGAGTAAAAAATGGATCACTAACCCTGTCCCTTCCACTCCTATGTCCCAGGCTGCGTAGTTTACAGTGCAGAATCTGAAGTAAAAGGAAGCTCCAGTCGTTCTGCTGAAGTTACTCACTCATGTCCTGTAGCAGTGCTCTCGGTCCCTGACTCCCTGCTCATCCATGTGTGAAGGGCTAAGGCTGCGGGCGGGGGAAACATGCGGAGTATGTCTTCTTGAGCCACCTCCATGTCAGTGGACACTGACAGATCCCGGAAGGCAGGGCAAAGTTCGCTGATAGGACAGTAGTGCCTGTGCAGCAGGAATGTAAACAAGCTCTGGAAGTGACGCGGACGAGTTCGGCGCTCGTATCGTATATGCACGATTTTTAAACTTTAAATGTGAGTACCTATTTTAAATAAAAAGAATATATGTTTAAAAGCGATACTACACTATTGGGATTCCTTTATCTTTTCCCTGGCAAAACTTATATTTACGAATCGGAGACACTACATACCCCCTGGATGGATGACTAATACACCCAGAAACCCACATCCCCAGGTCCCAAGGTTCCATCCAGGCAATACCAGGATCCTAACAGGATTGATATATATGCTGTAACCTCACAGCAGTGAGGTAAGGGGCCACCTTATCACCAATAAGTGGGATTAACAGAGCACTGGAAGTCACAGAAGAAACACCATTTAAACCAGCACTTTATTTCTATTGGACTATAGAAACACACCATATTTTTGCACGTTCACTTCACCCCTTAGATCAACACCCCCTGTTGTTCCAGGAATATATTTGTTCAGAATTTGCATGTTCATATAATATTATGATCTCAACTGTTTGATACATTTACGTTTGCATTTCTTATTGCATCACCAGCAGCAGCCATTTATTATTTTTTGCATTGTATGTCACTATTTTTGCACAGTTGCACTTTATTATTTCAGCATTTGCTGACATTGGCAATCACCTCACTCAGGCACTTGTTGGATTGTTTTTTTGTTTTTTTGTTTTGCAACTTGCACTATTCATGTGTAACACTTTTTTAGTATTAGTACACTAAAGTTTTATGTTGCGTAATAACAGTTTTATCACATATATTCGGCACTCTGCACTTTTCAGATTGTGCTATGCTTATTAGCACACCCTAGTGTGCCTTCTGTTTAACCGCTCAGCACTATCCTTTATACACAATGTGTGACAAGCCGCCTCTGGCTGGAGGAGACGGTGTCCAGCGCAGCAACATCAGATCAGTGTCACTGGCATCTGGCTGCTTTGAAATCTCCCTCCCACACCCCTTTCCAGGCACAGATCGGCCGCACAAGGGGTTGTGGGAGGGCACAGGGGATACTTGGGGTGGACCTAACTTACCTCCTATTCCCTCCTTGTACAGCGGGCGCCGGGCGGGGGATGTTCACACTGCTGCGGGTGTGCCGGTGGGCGGGTCAGTGGGCGGCTAAAGTACGGCGCCAGACTCGTTGGCAACACACTCCTGCTCCTGACACTTTGGCGCCCCCTCCCCTCTGGCGCCTCGGTGCAGTGCACCCCCTGCACCCCGTCTCGGACCGGCCCTGGGGGAGCTGAGACATTCAACGAAGGAGATAACATAAAAAATTCAGGAATATTATGTAAATAAAGAACAAGGCCCATTAGAACCACAGAATAGAAGTAGGAAAATCAAACAATATCTAGAAAAGGTTAAGTTCCCGGAAATACCAGAAGAGGAAATTAACAAATTAGACAAGGAAATATCAAGGGAAGAAATAAGTCAAACAATTAAAAATATCAAAATGGGAAAGAGTCCGGGTCCCGATGGGTATACGTCATTGTATTATAAGAGGTATGTGGAAACCCTGCTACCATACTTCCAGACGTATATGAATTCCATAGGGGGAGGAATGATAATGCGAGAAGAAGCTCTGGGAGCCCACATAACCCCCATAGAAAAAGAGGAAAAAGATCCCGCATTGTGTGCCAGCTATAGGCCTATATCTTTGATTAATGTCGACATAAAGATTTATTCAAAGATGCTGGCTGAAAGATTAAAACCTTTTATGACAGGGCTGATAGAAAATTATCAGAATGGGTTCGTACCTGGGAGAGAAACAAGGGATAGTGTCCTAAGAACATTACTCCTGTTACAGAAAGTTAAAAAAAAACAAGATACCAGCATTGTTTCTGTCAGTAGATGCCGAAAAGGCTTTCGACAGACTGAACTGGGATTATATGCTGGCAACCCTGAGATATATAGGATTAGGGCCTAAAATGCTTAGATGGATAGGAGCACTATATTCCAAACCCTCGGCCCAGGTGCGGGTAAACGGAGCCCTGTCGGAAAGGTTCCCACTATATAATGGGACCCGACAGGGTTGTCCGCTCTCGCCCCGTCTTTTTGTCCTTTCATTGGAACCACTACTAGCAACCATACGAAACAACCAGGAGATTGAGGGAGTTAAGGTCAATGCGAGGGAACACAAGATCTCTGCGTTTGCAGATGATATGATGTTGTATGTCACAAATCCAAGGCAGACATTACCAAAGATCATGGAAGAATATGAAAAATATGGGGGATCTCAAATCTGAAAATTAATAAAGAAAAGACTGAGATACTGAGTATATTTTTAAAGCCAAAAGAATGGAGAGATCTTGGTGACCTTTACCCTTTTACCTGGAAACAGAGGGGGATGAAATATCTGGGTATATTTTTGTCCAATACAGAAAGGGATCTATATGAAGATAATTATATTCCCCTATTAAATAAAATAAAATTAGAATTGAAAGGATATCCAATAGAAAAACTTTTGTGGTGGGGAAGAATTAATACAGTTAAGATGATGATATTGCCTAAAGCTTTATATATCTTTCAAACTCTGCCGATAAAAATACCTGATACGGGGGCGTGGCCTGGCTTCGGAGCGAGATGGCAGCATAGTAGGAGAGCTTCGCCGCCCAGATTTCCAGCCTTGCTTCAATAAGCGGAATCCCTTGGTACTTTTACGCCAGGATGACCGGGAAGGGTCAACCAACCACCCGGTCTCAGGCTGAGCCTACCACGCAGCTGAGTAAGACCATCCCTGTGATGTTCCGCACGCAGCCGGCGGACTCACAGGCCGCATCGCAAGCCTCGGACTCGAGTTCGGACTTACCTGCAGCCTCCGCTACATACATGGGACCCCCACAAGGTACGAGTGTCAGATACTCCTCCGCCCCTCTGTGTATGGCAGACTTACAACAGGTTGCACTAGACATCAAGAATGCCATGTTCGCCGCAATCTCTGACCTGAAGGGAGAGATCAGAGCGATGGCTACTCGGCTGGACCACGTGGAGTCGGCCGCCATGACACACGAGGCCGCAATCCAGCAAGTCCAGAGGGCCTCCACCTCGCATGCCCAACACCTTATCGATATGCACAGACATATGGAGGACCTGGACAACAGGAGCAGGAGACATAACCTATGCATTAGGGGGATCTCTGAGTCAGTGGAGGGTCCCCAACAGTTGCAGCAAGCGGTATGGGCAATATTTAATACTCTCCTTGGCAGACCCCCTGACGCTCCAGTGGAAATGGAGAGATGCCACAGAGCTCTTCGGCCCAGGGGCAGGGAGAATGACCCGCCTAGAGATACTGTTTGTTGCCTGGTAAACTTTCTCCAGAAAGAAGATATCCTGCGCTTGGTGCGCAATCAAGCCAATGTGGAATACGAGGGAGCCCGCATCCAATTGTTTCAAGATCTGTCCGCCATCACTCTACAGCATAGAAGGGACTTGCAACCCCTCCTGCAGGTCTTAAGGGACAGGCGAATAGTCTATCGGTGGAAATTTCCTTTCTGTCTCCAGGCTACAGCGGGCAATCGTACAGCATCTCTGAGGACGCCTGCGGATCTACCACAGTTTTGTGACAACCTGGGCATCCCTGCAGTCAGTGTCCCTGATTGGTATGGCGTTTTTTTTTCAACCGGACCCCTGGATCTCAATCCAGTCCGACGATACCCCACGAGCACAGAGGAGTCGGCAGAGATGACGAAGGGCCTCTGATGTCACCCCGCCCAGAGTTCGGGGAGACATGGAGATGGAAGACAGTCCGCGGGCATCGCCGTCGTCTGTTCGGCGGTGGACAGAGCATTCTGATCACTAACATGGCCTGGTAGGCTGGTCCCGGTCTCCTTCTCTCACTCATCCCCCCCCTTCTCTACTTGTGTATTTGGATTGCTCTTGCTAGCGGTATGGTCATCCCGGATCCGCCTTGCAGTGACTATCCCTCTACCCCCCTTCCCCAAAGCTTTCTTTATTGAATTTTTTTTTCTCTGGCTACTCCTCTTCCCCTTCTCAACCCGAGTGTTTGCATGGATTGCAGTTTGCATGTGTACAGACCCTGCTCCTGATAGCTGCCTTGTGGCTGGCCCCATGCTTTGGGGTATGAGTCAGCTGAACTGGATAGTTCTGAGCTATTGTGAATGTACAGACTACATCAGCCTCCAGCAATGCAGCACAAGGACCCGGAGGGGACTTTACCCTCCCAGAATTGTGCACCCCCCTATGCCATAGTATCTGACTTTCTTCCATTACTGATGGCATGCTGCATGGGAGGGTCTTCGTCATTGCCTTTATCCTTGCTTGCTGTTTAACCCACTTGTTTTCCAGCTCTATGCGGCCGAACGGATGTCACAAGGCTTACTGGACACTATGATCTTGTCACACAGGTATCTGTATCAGATATGATGGACTGTTGTTTGCTTCACTGACCAACTTACAGCTTTATTGGGTAATGTGTCTGCAGTTTGCTTCCCCACGTTCTTAATTTCCCCCTCCCCCTCCTTGTTTTCGTCCCTTAATTTCCCTTCCCCCTCCCCTTTCCTTTTATCCTCTACCCGTCCCCCCCTACCGCCTCTTCCTGCCATGACCATACAATGCATGTGCCACTGAGTTTGCTGGTGTTTACCTATGTGGGGAATGTGGTGGAGAATTGGGAGTCAGCGCCTGCCTACACGTTTATGCATTGCCTCTACTGTGAAAATGGGGCGCTACCCCTGTGCCCTGAAGGGTGCCAACCCAGTTTTTGGGCGGTGCCTGGGGGGACACGGTGGCTGCCCCCTCTGGGAAACTATGCTGAAGTATATTTGCCTGGCCCTCGGGCTTTATCCGAAATGAGTGGGATTTGGGGTATAGATTTTACTTGCTTTCACCTGCTTGTGGATTGGCTGGGGGGGCTAACTCCTCAGTTAGTTCTACTTTGTGTTTGGAGTATCTGGGCGGGGGGTTTGTCTGTAGGAAGCTCAGTTGCTAGGCCTTGCACCCACCTCAGGAGAGGCGGGTTCCCCTCTTGAACTCCCCGGCCACGTAGGGTGTATCCTGCCTCCAGGATACCCTCTGACTCTCTAGGTAGTCTAGCAGGACTGGGTTTACCTCCGGTATTGCCCCTGTGGACCCCATAGTTGGGGTTTCTTTTTGGATAGGGGAGGTCTTCCGGATTAAGCACCGACCTCTCTGAGTTGGGGTGGAGATAGGTATATCTCTGCTCTCTTTATTGTTCCTCCTCTGTTCTCAGTTTCTTTATCTCTTTGTCTACTCTTGCTGTTCCCCCCTTTACCCCTTCCCCCTCCTTGGCTCCCACCTCCTCTTCCCCCCCTTTTTTTTTGTGTGTGTGTGTAGTGGTATTTGTTGTGGTCTCTCCCTCCCCCGTCTGTCCTCTCCGTTTGTGGCGACCAGACGCGGGTGATCCCGCCTTTGACGCGCATACATGGCGTCCGTTAGGTACTCCGCTATTCCTCTATCGCTCAAGGTTTTTTCTGTCAATGCCAAAGGCCTCAATGTTCCTGAGAAGTGCTCCAGCTTTATGGCAGAAGCCCATAGACAAAGGGCCCAAATTGTCTTTTTTAAGAAAAAACGCATTTTAAATCTAATTCCATTCAACGCCTTACCAACAAGAGATACCAAGATGTGTTCTACGCATCGTGTGCTGACTCCAAAATGAAAGGGGTATTGATTCTTTTCGCTAAATCTTTTACATTCCGGCTCATGGATCAGGTAGTTGACCCGGAAGGCAGATTTCTCTTCCTTAAAGGGCTGTGGAAGGACAAGCAGATTACATTCGCTAACATATATTGCCCAAATTCTAAACAGGTCCCCTTTCTGAAAGAGATACTATTGAAGCTCACGTCATTCAGGTCAGGCCTCCTACTCTTGGGTGGGGACTTCAATCTGGCTCTTGACCCGACCCTTGACACTTCCACGGGAACTTCGTCCATTCCTTTCTCGGCTTTACGGCAGGCTAAATTGGGGTTGGCTTTGCTGGCCCTCCATGACACGTGGCACATTCTACACCCCCGGGGTAGAGATTATACTTTCTTTTCCTCCCCCCACCAACGCTACTCCAGGCTGGATTTATCTCCCAGCGGGAACTACAGTATGTATACGAAGCGACGGTTGAAAATATGGTCCTGTCCGATCACCACCCAGTCACCCTGACCTTACGATTCCCACAGGGAGAAACATCCACTAAGATCTGGAGGCTTGATGCCTCCCTTCTTACGGATCTTGCGGATGTTGCCAACCTCAAACAAGCCATTAGTGAGTACT
The DNA here is from genome assembly GCA_029206835.1 of Rana muscosa. Classification (NCBI taxonomy): domain Eukaryota; kingdom Metazoa; phylum Chordata; class Amphibia; order Anura; family Ranidae; genus Rana; species Rana muscosa. The sequence goes on along the minus strand of CM055116.1, from coordinate 523,905,696 downwards.
TCTGTCAGAATAACACCCCGGAGGTCTCTCCCATGACCCTGTGGGAAGCACATAAATGTGTTGTCAGAGGGCACCTTCTGTCCCTGGCGGCCCGGAGAAAGAGGGAATGCAGAGCCCTTATCCAGTCCTTGGTAGGGAAAATCTCCAAATTGGAAACCCAACATAAATGCTCGTTGGCAATTGAGGTTGCAACCGAATTAGCAGAAACTAGATCTCTCCTGCGCGAGGAACTATATAAAGGAGTTCGGAAACGTTTCATGTTATCCCAAAAACTGTTCTATGAACAGGGGAACAAGCCTGGCAGATTGCTTGCAAGATTCACGCAGAAACGTGTTCTTGCCTCAACCATCCATCAAGTGAGGGATAGGCAGGGTGGGATTCATACCAAGAATGAGGACATTGCGCGACAGTTCAAGGATTTCTACAGCAATTTGTATAACATTAAGAAGAGCGAGGAGGGTACTGGTTCGGCGGATGCTCGGACAACCCTGATCAAGGACTTCCTACACAAATATTCCCCTCAGGCATTGTCTGTGGAAGACCAGCAATTCCTAGACGCACTGTTGTCGTCGGAAGAATGGACTGCAGCTTTGAAAGCCATGAAACCTGGCAAGAGCCCAGGGCCTGGTGGCTACACGGCACAGTACTATAAATGCTTCCCAGATCTCCTGGCGCCAAATTTTATCAGAGCCTTTAACTCTCTTGCTGGTCCCCCTTGCGAGTCTAGTACCCTGCTGGAAGCTTATATTTCAGTAATACCTAAGGAAACTAAAGACCCCTCAGATGTTGCAAATTATAGACCGATCTCACTTCTCAACGTCGACGTAAAACTCTTTGCCAAGATACTTGCGAACCGACTTGTACATCATGTCCCGTCATGGGTTGGGCTTGACCAGGTCGGGTTCGTCTCTGGAAGGGAAGCCAGGGACAATACCATCAAGGCCCTCAACATACATCAGTGGCTTACCTCTTCTAAACGCGAGGGATTTTTTCTGTCGATGGATGCAGAGAAGGCCTTCGACCCAGTGGCCTGGGACTACATGGATTCTGTTATGGAGGCTCTGGGTCTTAGGTCCAGAATGCGGACTTATATTGGAGCACTATACGCAAATCCACGGGCCCGGGTCCGAGTTAATGGTCACTTGTCGGAGGCCTTCTCCATTCACAATGGCACTAGGCAAGGCTGCCCCCTATCCCCTATCCTGTATATCCTCACGTTGGAACCACTCCTTCGCTGCATACGGGAAAACCCTGATATTCGGGGTGTTGTCGTGCACCGCAAGGAATACAAGCTTGCGGTATTTGCTGACGACATATTACTCTTTCTCTCCTCCCCCTTGATATCCTTGCCTAACTTGATGCAGGTCCTTGACAGCTTTAGACATATCTCACACCTGAAAATTAATTACTCCAAGTCCTTTGCGTTGAATATCACTCTGCCCTATACACTGCCCTATACACTGGTTACCCAGTGTCGAGAGAACTTCCCCTTCAGTTGGAAGACAGACGATATTACCTATCTCGGTATCCGACTCCCGAAGAACCTCTCAGATCTTTATGAGAGAAACTTCTTAAGTGAGCTGAACACCCTACAACAGGAGATGCTTCGCTGGGACTCCCCCACGATTTCTTGGTTTGGGCTTGCCTCCATCATTAAAATTACAGTGCTCCCCGACTGCTCTATAAACTTCAGACGATCCCGATCGCCTTACCACCCTCCTTCTTTGCCTCCTACAAGAGACTTTGTAGGAAGTTTCTGTGGGGTTCTAGGGCCCCAAGAGTTGGTTGGGCAAAGCTGGTACTCCCTAAATTGGAGGGGGGTATTGGCCTCCCAGATTTACAGAGATACTATTGGGCCACACACTTGGCCCGGGTTGTTGATTTGCGGGTGCATGCCCGCTGCAAAGGATGGGTGCAATTAGAAAATTTGAGCTCAGGACTTGATCTAGGGAAGGTGCCCTGGCTCTCTAAGAAACACTGGACGCCTCACGTCCTGTCTCACCCCTTGGTTGGGGCGACCTTATTGGCATTTGCGCAGGCTTGCAGGGCTCATGAGGTTTCAGCTACGATTTGTGGAATTTGTTAAGGGGAACCCTGATTTTGCGCCAGGATTGGAGGGGGCCTTTCTAGCTTTAGAATGGCTGCATGCAGATATGTTAGCCAAACACTTTTTCGCTGGGGATAGGTTCCTCACTCTAAGAGAGCTACAGTCAATGTCTCTGACCAGAGCTTTCGCTTTCTTCACTTACCTTCAGTTAAAGCACTTTCTGGACGGCCGGAAAACAAGAGGCCGCTTTTCGACACCGGCTAATGTGTTTGAATCTTTATGCTCCGGCTCATCCCCCCAGAGGCATGTAATTTCGCTATTGTACGCTTCTATGTTTAAGCGACCTTTACAGCTATGGAAGCGGAACAAACCTTTTGGGAAGCCCGTCTGGACAGATCTATAGAATCAAAGAGCTGGGAACGTGTTCATTGGTATATCCATAAAGGCTCGCTCAATGTAAACACTCAGGAAAATGGGTACAAGATCAAAACGCGGTGGTATAGGACACCGGACCTCGTCCATAAATTTTGCCCGACAGTGTCGGATCGGTGCTGGAGATGTGGTGGGGACCTGGGTACCTTCCTCCATGTATGGTGGGATTGCCCACTGATTCAGCCCTACTGGCGGGGGGTTCATGACGTGACGACTAAGATCTTCTCACTACCCCTGGAGTTTTCACCAGCACAGTATCTCCTTCACCTTTCTAAAATTCCAAAAAAGACATACCGCACCTCAGTTGCTATCCACATGGTCAATGCAGCCAGATTGTGTGTGCCTGTTCATTGGAGGGATACGACACCTCCGTCGATGAAAGACTGGCTGACACGCCTTAACCGTATTGCAGCGATAGAGGAACTGATTTACACTGCTCAAGATAACATTTCTACTTTCACTGCTGTGTGGGATGATTGGTTCAATTTTTGAAACTCAGCAGACTATCAGACTCTCATGCTGACTGCGGTTTGATCTGGGATTTGCGAAATTGCTCTTACTTGACAAAGTCTGGTCCACAACTTCGCGTGTGGGTTTCCGCCTGTGGGCGGCGTGAGCGGAGAGGGGAGCTGGTGGTATCCCCACCCCCTCTCTAGGCTTTTGCCCTACGCCCTCCTCTCCCCCCCTTTTTTTTTGTGTATGTGTTCCCCCCTCTTGTAAACCCCCCCTACTTCCTACCCCTTTCTCTCTTTCTCCCCCCTTTATTTTTTTCTTCTTCTGTATGATTCTGTTGGGCGGGGGGCGTGGGAGCTGGGGCCGCGGCGGGTGGCCCCTGCGATCATGCTCTCCTGAATGGGCGGATCCTTAGATTAGATTACATTTAGCTTTACAACAAAGGCTCCGAATTAACGTGGCAAGGGACCTGATGTGATATTTTTTCGATGGTAGTTACCAAACCATTGGCTACATTACTCTGGGCAGGCTCCCTTGTTGATGTCCTGATGTGGTTCTCTCTGGCTAGGTGAGAGGGGAGAGTAAATATGATGTATATTGAGTATCCTGTTCGGACATTGTCACGTTTCTGTGTTATTTGTCTTTGGAACTGTTCCGTGTGTGGAGCTAGAGCTTTTTTGTTCTAATCTGTATCTCTGGATATTAATGTGAACTTCTCTGTGATAACTGTAACTTGTTTTCTTTAATAAAAACTTTTAATGGGAAAAAAAAAATACCTGATACATATTTTAAAATATTAGGGAAGATTATAAGGAGGTATATCTGGAAAGAAAAGAAGCCTCGCATATCAGCCGAGATTTTGTCTAGTCCCAGACAAGACGGAGGATTATATCTACCAGACTTTAGAAGATACTATGAGGCAGCGGTATTAAAGAGGGTGGTAGACTGGATGCAGGAGGACAGACATAAGAGGAAAAAATGGATAGAAGTAGAAGAAAGTATGAGTAAAAAAGAACTGGGAAAGCTGATATGGATTCCAAAACAATACAGAGGCCTCGCTCAAGATATACCTTTAATAACAAAAGAAACATTTAGGATATGGGATAGAGTGTGTAAAATAAAGAAATGGCAATACAATAGCCCACTGTTGCCCCTTACGGGCACGGACTACTTCCCGCCGGGAAGAGAAGGAGGGCCGTTCCTTAGATGGGCAACTTCGGACATATTAGAACTGAAAGATGTACTGAAAGGGAATACCCTGAGGCCAATTCTAGAACTAGGAGAGGAATACGGATCCACGATAGGAGATAGTTGGAGGTATAGACAAATTCAACATTTTGTAAATACATTACCAAAACCCCTGCGTGCTCCGAGTGATTTGAATGAGTGGGAAAAATTTGTAATGAGTGGAGGAACGGGAAGACAGGGAATATCGAGTATATATAGGATATTGACACCTATAAGGAGACTGGATGCACTAAAGCTATTGGAAAATTGGGAATTAGAATTAAATCAAATTAGAACAGTACAAAAGAAGAGAAAAGTTTTAGAATATGTCCACTCCACATCAGTAGAAGCAAAAATAAAGGAGATGAACTATAAACTCCTAACTAAATGGTACTATGTTCCAACGAAAGTCCATAGAATAAATAAGGAGCTGTCACCTTTATGTTGGAGAGAGTGTGGGATGGAGGGAACCCATGCCCACATATGGTGGTATTGTCCCCTGATACAAGAGTACTGGAAGGAGATTTTAAGTTTGATAAAGAGGATTAGTGGCTTAGAGGTGAAACAAGATCCCTGGTATTGTCTATTCCATAACACAGGGATAACAAGGAAAAAGTATAGAATGTCTCTGGTACCACACCTACTGAATGGAGCTAAAGCGCTAATACCGAGGACATGGAAGGGAAAAGATGCTCCATCACTAGGTGAATGGATAAAAGAAATAGACAGCATTAGACTGATGGAGGAGTTGATGTCAAATCATAATGAGTCTAGGAAAAAATTTAATAAGATCTGGAAGGGATGGAGAGAGTTTAGGGAGATGGGGCTAATGGGGAGGGACTGGGGATGGTGGAAGGGTGAGTGGGTATTATTCCCCCTCCCCCCTCCTTTTTTTTGGGGGGGGGGGGGAATTGGTCACTTGTGGGTAGTAAAAACTCTTGAGGGTTTTTTTTTCTTTTTTGCACATTATTAGGCTTGGGAGCACAAGCCTTCTTGACTTATTAACACAAAATAGTTCACATATGAGATTAGTTTACACTAGCACGTAGTTTTCTCCTTGTCCTTTCAATTTTTTTTTTATTTTTTTTTTTTAAGGCTGGGGACCATATCACTAGATAATAGTTTATAATTAGAGCATTTTTAGTCACCAACACTAAGAGGCATAGGGGGCAGGTGCCCCCTCCCCCCCCCTCCACTCCCCCCTTTTTTTTCTCTCTTTATTCTTCTTTCCCCCCAACCCCGCTTCTCTCATCTTGCTCCCCCCTTTCTCCCTTGTCTCTCCCTCCTCTCCTTCCCCTCCTCTTTCTTAAAATCTGTCTAAATATCCTCTTTGCTCGCTTTTCTTATTTTGGTGATTCTATAAACCAGTAGATAGAGAATAAAGGGGACATAGGAGTGGACATATTTTATATAGATAGGTAGTTCTCCCAGGATATTGGCCTAGGAAGGGATTACTAGGTAGAGGCTAAAACTGAGACCGTATAAGTGTTTTATTGTTGTATGTATTTTTTTATGTTTTTGTATTGAAATATATGTAAATGTAATGTTGAAAAGACTAATAAGGAAATTAATTTTAAAAAAGAACTATCTCTAGATGCACACTAAACTGATATTCTACACTGACAATAGATTCAGAATAGAACACTATATAGCACACTAACTGTCTAATAGCACTGAACAGAGCCCTGTTCTATCTCTCTCCATGCTGCTCTCACACTACAAATGGCCACTATGGAAAGAATACTTTTATAGTGTGGGGCATGATTAAATGCAATGAGCCATGATTGGATACAGTCATCATGACAGCATTTAATCACGGCTCTATCAATGCTCTGTGCCCTGATTGGGCAAAGCTTTCATTGCTTCAGCCAATCAGGGCTTTTAATGCACTGCAAGGTGGCGCAGTGCATTGTGGTCATTCGACGGGCCAAATAAATTTGGGATTTTTATATAAATACAGATTTTTGCAGCACAAATTTGAATACAGTCAATAGGATGTTAATTCAAAAAAAAAATCAAATAGCCTGATAAATTCAGTTTAGCTTGTGGGGCTCACAGTAAACATCTTGAAATATGAGCTGTAATTTTTAATTTTTTGTATTCAGTATTGTTGACATAACTGCCAGCCCATAACAGGAAATACCTGACCTTCATGGACCTTCAAGGACCTTCATGGCAGAATCACCAAGCATGATTTTAAGCAAAGCTGTAGATTTAAAAAGATTGAAAACAACTTTTGAAATAGTACATATTATATAGGATTTAAGTTATTGTATTTAATTATTTTTTAATGTTCTAAGAAATGTATACAGTAAATTGATGTGTTGTGCTACAACAGCAATATGATGGGGTAAAACCCAGTTCTGCTTCTAAATTCAGCTTGCCTTCCAGCCTTCTTTTACGTTGTATACCAAACTAATAACTATTGCTTTTATTTTTTAGATTTGAAATAAGATTTCTTCCTCCAAATTCTTAGTTCCAAAGGGGTATAAAAAGCCATATTTTTCTTTGGGGAAATCTAGCTTTTCTAAAGAACTGACATGCATCTTACACTATATGGTGGGAGTTCTTTTATCATTTAAATTGAGATGGTCTCCAATCTTATCAGTAAACTAATACAAAGCAACATTTACAAATAAGTATTTTTTTTTTCTCCTACTTGTCGCTGATTCCATTATATTTTTCATCTGCAGACTTGTCTGAAATACATCTCTTCCTTGGAATGGTGCAGGTGGTCAATGTAAAAGAAAATGAAATCCTATCAATTCAGCAAAACTTCCAAGAAAAGTTTTTTTTTTTCTATAACAGATGATTGACTTCAATACTGAAATCTCTCAGTCTTCCCCACTATAATTTATATGCAAATAACACTCTTGTTGGTGAGCACAAAAAACCCTTATATGGAACTTCCAGAAGGTTTTCAGTGAAATGCTTGGCAATTTGACAGGAAACATATACATGGAAGATCAAGAAAGTTGTACAGATTTTGTGAAAATTTAGATTTTAAATCAGCGCACAGATGGCATGGTGAAATGTATATATATATATATATATATATATATATATATATATATATATATATATATATATATATATTATATTACTACTTTATATTATATTTTAAAATAGCCATAATCCTTTTTGCATGAGCTTAGTATAAAGCTTGATACTTATTCCAATTTAGGATTTAAGCAGTTACTACATTTTCATAGCACAATAATAAAATAAACATTTTGTGGTGGATTAGTGAACATTTTCACCTTGCAGTACCCCCCACCACCATCCTTCCTTGCAAGGGTAGATAGGAAAGAAGTGAAATATCTACCGTATTCTACTGAGAAACTACAATATTTCTAAACTGGGTCACAGATGATTTTAAAGCAGAACTCAAGCCAGATGTAAAAAACAGACATTAATACAACCTTGTATTAATTAAAGTATAACTAAAGGAAAAATCTGTTTTGTTTTTCATTTTGAAGAGAGAGTTAGAACCCCGGGCAGTTTTTTTTTTTGTTTCCATCTGTGTCCCATTAAGGAGATTTTCCATCAGTTCCTGTTCCATGACCAAAACAGGAGGTGAGAGGAAATCTCTTCAAATGGAGGAATCCCTGGATGTCACCAGAGTCACCACAACTAGTGTCCCTATTGAAAAATGCCCAATCTATTCCAATTCTGGTGACAACCCAACAACGGTTTTCTTTTACTTTCATTCTCAGTGATAATGGTAAACAGCACAGGACAGACAGCAATAAGCTAAGAGGTGTTCCCTCTCCACTCTATCAAAAAAAATAAAAAAATTAACCACTTCAGCCCCAGAAGAATTTACCCCCTTCCTGACCAGACCATTTTTTGCAAAACGGCACTGTGTTGCTTTAACTGACATTTGCGCGGTCGTGCAACATTGTACCCAAACAAAATGTATGTCCTTTTTTTCACACAAATAGAGATTTCTTTTGGTGGTATTTGATCACCTCTGCGGTTTTTATTTTTTGCACTATAAACAAAAGAAGAGCGACAATTTTGAAAAAAACACAATATTTTTTACTTTTTGCTATAATAAATATCCCAATTATTTATATTTTTTAACTAATTTCTTCATCAGTTTAGGCCAAGATGTATTCTTCTACATATTTTTGTTTTAAAAAAAATTGCAATAAGGGTATATTGGTTTAGGCAAAAGTTATAGCGTCTACAAAATAGGGGATATTTATGGCATTTTTATTATTATTTTTTTTACTAGTAATCAGGGGGGCTGCGACATTGCGGCGGACTTATCGGAAACTTTTGACACTTTTTTGGGACCACTGACATTTATATACTGATCAGAGCTAAAAATAGCCACTGATTACTGTATAAATGTCACTGGCAGGGAAAGGGTTAACACTAGGGGGCGATCAAGTGGTTAAGTGTGTTCCCTAGGTGTGTTTATAACTGTGAGGGGATGTTACTGACTAGTGGAGGAGACAGATCGCTGTTCCTACTTAGTAGGAACAGACGATCTGCCTCTCCTCCCCTGTCAAAACAGGGATTTGTGTGTTTGCACACACGAATTCTCGTTCTGGCTCTCGTGCCCGTGATGCGCGGGTGGTCGGCAGCGTTCGTCCCCGTCGGCCATGCGCATCGGGTTCCCCCCCCGCGCACCTGCTATGGCTCTTAAAGGAACCGCCGTACATATGTGGTGAGTCGCACAGGAGAGCCATGCTGCCGCTAAATATATACAGGAGCCGGTTGTGAAGTGGTTAATGTGTTTTTTTAACTACAAACAGTGTAAGTACCTCAATTTGACCTGGTACCAGCCTCTTGCAGCCCTCTGCAGGGTTAATGTTTTGCCACTAGTGGAAGAAGCAGCACAAGAAACAAGTGTGTTAATGGGGAAATGCTAATATGAGGACTTCAGAGTGAGAGAGAGATAAGCGCATTGGTTTGCTGCTTCTCCTTTCACTGTCCAGTCGGAGGAGGGACAAAGCCTGTAATTATTACTTAACTGCCGTAGAGAAAAATCAGGCTTTTTTGCTAGATAAGGCTGTACTATATGGAAGAGCTTTGTAAATCTCAGAACTGGATGGACAGATGTACAAATCCTACGGAAAGTAAAACAGCTTGGTTATACTGTATGTATATGATATGTATATTTGGCTGTTTGGCTTAAGTTTAGCTTTTAAAACCTGACATAAAATGTAACTGTTCTCTACTAAGAAGACTTTAAAAATATTATTCAAGCATCGGTAGCTATAGCATGTGTTATTATTTATCATTAAACACAGTAGGCTTATGCCATAGGCAAAAGAAACAAAGAGATGCCTTTCCTATGTATAGTTACCAGCAATGCAGAAGTACAGTATTCTCATATAAATGTATTAACACATTGTCAAATAATGCCAAGCTTGCTTAGGACCTGTGAAATATCATAGTTTTAGCTGACAGTTGTAACTTTGAGCAGCAGAAGCTGATGGAATTAAATCCCTTATAACAATCATTATTTTCAGCAATAAGTTTGGTAATTTCATCTCTCATTGCTGCAAATAATTGTTATAGATTAGAGAATTGATCCTATAGTTAAATAGCAAAATTAGACAGCCTGCCAATCTCCTAACATTTGACCTCTTAGTTTCCAGTCTATATGTTTTTTTCCAAAAAGGCAGCTTTAAATTGATCAAGATATTCTTTAGAATTTACATGAAGTATTGAACTATTTGCATGATTTAATACCAAGGAAGCCTCCATATTGATTTATTTGTCTCTAACAAATACCAAAGTGCTTTACAAAGAATATTATAAAACATTTTTATCAGTCGCTTGCCTTAAAGGAACAAGGTGTTTTTTCTCTAAAAAATTTCACTATATGATAGTGAATTAGGCTGATGTAGCCTTGATCCCAGAAGGAGTTTCTGGAAATGTTGGACCCCCTACCATTTTCCCAGTGAAGATCTGCCTCACAACTGGGTCCTACAATACACTGACACCCTGATAGCAATAATGGAACTTTTTTAAAGCAGAGAAAAGCATTAAAGGGAAAAGAAAAAAAAAACCTTAACAAATAAATGTCAGTCTCTCTCTCTCTGTCTATAGGAGGCTGTCCACCCCCTCCCATCTTTTCCTGGTGGTCAACGCAGCTTAATTCCCAAGCCTCTACATGTGCCAGGGTCAAGGCTTACTTTTTTTGGGACAGCTATACTGTCAGTCTTGTTCTCATCTCCCTTCCCTCTCCCGGTGGCCTGTTAATCAGTAGCTGGGAGAGTAGACACAATCTGCAGCATGGTCACTTTGCCCAGGCTGTGGAGCTCCATCAATTGAAGTGAGGAAAATTACAGAAAGTGAGGGGAGATCTCTTTATTCAGGTTACAGACTGCAGTAGGAACTTTGTAAAAAAAAAAAAAAAAAAGATTGTGACAATGCTGGTGTACTCTGATTGGTGGCCATTAAGGCTAGCAGAAATGCTACATAGGGGTGAAATAAAAGTCGGCAACTCTTTGTAATCACCAAGTAAGCACCCAGAGCTTACAAAAGCCTTCCTCTCCCCGGTTCTAGAGGCAGAAATGTTTAAGGAGTGAAGAGAACATAAATGGAGCTTGCAATGTAGTTTAATTATCTAATTTGCAAATCTTTAATGCTCAGTAGCTATGTCTATAAACTTTATGGTTTTAACCCTTAACCCTTTCGCTGCCAGGCCCTGTGCTCCATTTTGTACACTCAGGAGGCCAGACCATTTTTGCAATTTTTCCTTTGTTTTTTATGTTTCACTTGTAGCTTTCAGAATTTGTGAAAGACCCCCCAAACCATATATTTTCTGAAAGAACATGCTAAGTAGAATAAAAATAAGGTGTTACTGATTTTTTAGACCCCGCAATATTTGCGCAAATGTTTATCAAACCAATATATTTGCAAAAAATACACTAAAACCATTATTAGCAGATAAAAACACAGCAAATTTTACAAAATTCCTACAAAATATAAAAGCTTAACCTGTATTAAGGGTATAAATAACAAATATTTTTAACTTTTGAATTGCACCTTTTTGCAAAATAGTGAAAATTGAACAGATGCAAAAGGGTAAATATTAAAATTTCTCAAAAAATCGGAAGGTTTTCATTTTTCCCTTACAGCTTTCAGAATTTGTGAAAGACCCCCAAAACCATATATTTTCTGAAAGCATATGACCTCTAGAATAAAAAGAAGGTGCTACTGGGCAAATGTTTATCGAACCAATATATTGGCAAAAAATACACTAAAAACATTATTAGCAGATAAAAACACAGCTAATTTTACTACATTCCTGCTAAATCCCTACTAAATATAAAAGCTTAACCTGTATGGAGTTAATAAATAACAAAAATTTGTAATTTTTAAATTGTGCCTTTTTGCAAAATGGTGAAAATCAAACGTACCAAAAATTTCTCAAAAAATCTGGAGGTTTTAATTTTTCACTTACAGCATTCAGAATTTGAAAAGACCCCTCAAACTAGACATTTCTAAAAGCACATGGCCAGTAGAATGAAAAAAAAGTGCTACTGATTTTTTGGGCAGGTTCTCTATTTTCCCCGCCGGGATTCCCGGCAGTTTTCCCAGCGAGGGAGCATACACATGCCCGGTTTTCACGGCAAAAAACTCTCCCAGCTGTTTTCTTGCTGGGAAAACCGGCCGTGTGTACAGGACTTTAGCAGTAATCAGTACTTCTGCTGAGTTTAATCCATACGAGGTATAACAAATTATTTGCAGCAGTTTGATGCATCTTTACATTGTATGTGCCCTCGGCCATGTTGTTTTTTATATTTTGTGAATGTACAGTATTAACTTTATATGTAAGGGGTATGCAGCAGAGAAAAGGGTTGGGTTATCTGTTTGGTTTTGGTTTACCTTTCATTTTGAAAAATCAATAAAAAGCACATGAAAGAAAAAGTAATGTAAAAATGTACAAAAAAAAAAAAAAGGAAAGAAAGAATTCCAATGCCTCATCCTTATTAGGAACTATAAAGCCCTGTACACACGATCGGTTTTCCTATGGATTCTAATCCGATGGATTTTTCCATTGGAAATCCGATGAAGCTGACTTCCAACAGTCTTGCCTACACACCATCAGTCAAAAATCCAACCGTCCCAAACGCTGTGACGTAAAACACTCCGACAAGCCGAGAAAAATGAAGTTCAATGCTTCTGAGCATGCGTCGACCTGATTCTGAACATGCGTGGGTTTTTTGTCCGATGGAGTTCCACACAGACGATCGGAATTTGCTATCGTTTTTTTTCCCATCGGATAAATTTAAAACATGTTCTATTTTTTCTCACCGATGGAAAAAAGATCGATGGGGCCCATACACGATCGGTTTGTCCGATGAGAAAAGTCCATCGGACTGTTTTCATTGGTAAAACCGATCGTGTGTACACGGCATAAGAATTCCTTAGCAATGCAGCTATTGACAGCACTACATATTCTACAGAATCTAAATACATATGAGACATTTTCCAGTGTAGTATTCTAGGGCAGCAAGGTCCAGTGTTAAAGGAGAAGTTTGGCCAAAGCTCTTTTTGGCCAAACTTCTCTTATGGCTCACAGGAGTGCACTTAAATCTGCACTCCTGTGACCCAGATTCAGCTGACAGCAAGCTAAATTTGGCTGTCGGCTGACATCACAGAGCTGGTCCAGGCTCTGCAGGGATCCAGACAATAATGTCGGGAGCCACACAGACAGCAGCTGGCTCAGACTCTCAAAGATTATTGATCACTCAGTTCTCATGTCAGCTCTGAGTACAGAACAGTGAATGTTGGTCACTGCTCTGTTCTCTTCCCCTCCAGGCTCACTGGAGCACCGGACTGTGGGGGGGGGGGGCAGAGCACAGAGTGGACCTGAGAACTGAGTGATCAATAATCTTTCATCACTCAGTTTGTAGTGTAGAGTCAGCAGGAGGCAGCTGCATCATCAGATCAATGCTGCATTTACATAGGTGAGTATGCATGTTTATTATTTTATATTCCTGTACTTCTCTTTTAAAGCCTGTCTTAAGCCCAAAACGTTTTTCCTGTTAACGATAGTGTGGAGGGTTAGTACCTCTGTTTGCTTTTTATTGCTGTCTTTGTCCCTGTTTGGAAGTTTGTGCTTACCTTTTGTCTGATTGGCAGAAAGGGAAGTGAGAGAATATCGAATCACCTCCTGTTTGACAGATTTTAGATAGAACAAGAAGGGAAGGGAAATCTCCTGTTAATGTCAATGGCATTAATAAAAACTGATTTGTCTAGTAGACTAAGGAAAGCTTAAGACTTGCCACCTGGTCTGAAGTTATTCAAAGGGGTGCATGTTGGTTCCAGCGCATTCCAAAGAACCTGGGTCTGTAATAGCACAAAATGGGTATGAAGTAACACTGCTACAAAAGGTTAATTTGGCAAGACAGGGAAGAGGAGTGCAGTTGTTATAGGTAACCAAATAAAGAAATGAGCTACAAGCAACTAGTCATTAAGCATGGGAACTGGTAAGGTGACAGGTCCTTTCAGTAGCGAGGGAGTTGTTGTTCTGGCTCCCTCCTTAGCAGTCCATCTCCCATAGTAACTGGGAGCAACCTAGCGTTATGGAGATCTTTGGCCTGGTCACGTGGTTTGGGATAGAAAGAGTTAGGTAAGAGCTCTGCTTTCTCTTCCTATCAGCAGGCTTCCAGTCAGCACAAAAACTGATTGACTCTCTATACTGTTTCTTCCTCTCACACACTAGATCTGCAGTACAGGGGCTGCAGTAAGCTGATATCAGGTCAAACGCAGGTACTTACATTGCTCGAATTTAAAAAAAATATATACTGGTATTTAATGATATAATAATGATTGTAGAACTAATATTTTGCATGTTTTGTATCTGCCTGGATGTAAGTTTTAAATCTAAAATTTAAATGTTTATTAAATGTTTTATTTAGATTAATATTAAATCGAACTTGACACTGCGACATTAACAAAATAAAATGCATGAACAATGGAAAAAAATCCTTGGATTTGCTATCCACAAAGCCTTTGAAATGCCCATGTAAGAGATGCATTGCTATATATCTGTCCTTTACAGTTCAGTTCAAGTGCAGTGTTAAAATTGTTTAAAAAAAGACTTTCTTATTAGGAGAATTCAATAGCAAATATAAAAATGAGTAAGTGACACTAGAGCACATCAAAGAGCAAAACAGTTAGCGTTACAAACTACTTTCATATATCAAAAGGAAGGCTACAGAATGAGATTGACTTTTTTTAATGTCAAGTTAATGTCACAGCATCTATAATTCTTCTCATGGCTTTTCGTGTTTATTTATTGACACAATTGATACATGAACCACCATTCTGATTCTTATGTCATCCTAAAAACAGTCTTTTTCAATTTACTTTAAACCCTAATTGAGAATTTGTATTTAAAGTGGTTGTAAACCCTCAATTGTCACTTTTACCTATTGGTAAACCTAGAATAAGATTTACCTATAGGTAGTGGAAATAATAATAATTTACCTTGTAGTGCGCCGATGATATCATCAGCGCATGCGCTGTGAAGAAACGGACCTCTGTGCCGTTTCTTCACTCGAGAGTGCCTTGACTGATGGCTCCCACTCGCATGTGCGGGAGTGATGTCACGCGGCTCCAGCCAGTCACAGAGCCGAAGTCCATGGCCTCGGAAGGAAGAAGGGCGCAGTTGGATGCAGCCACCAGTAGGGACAGCGCGGGCTTCATTTGCAGGTAAGTGCCACATAATGGGCAAGTATGCGATGCCTACTAGCCCAATATGCTTTTACTTTGCAGGGGAACGCAGGAGAAAAAAAAAGAGGAAGTAAAACCCATCATGGTTTACTTCCTCTTTAATAAAATATATTTCACATATATTTATTTATTTTATTAATTTATGTAGTTTCAAAATATTACATTTAGACTCATAGCGTGGGATCAGTTTAGGCTGATGGCTTTGTGACACTTAAAGAAACCAAAAAAACATTTTTGGTGATGGTTACCAAGTAAGTGTTTCATGTTCCTGTCAAATATCTAATGTTTATTATGCTATACTATATGTGCTGTATATTATAAAAACATAGTTATTGTAGTTGCATGCGTTTTTTTTTTGTATTTAACACTCAGTGTGTGGGAAAAAAATATATTTCATTCACTGAATAAACTAATTATAACAGGAGGACTTCCATATTTCTATATCAAAGGTCCACCAAATAAATTCATGATTTAAGCTGTACTGCACTATGAAACTTCTTCTATGTTTCATTTGACCACCCAGTGATGATCAAATACCACCAAAGAAATCTCTATGTGTGAAAAAATAAATACATTTGTTTGGGTACTGCATTTCATGAACGTGCAATTACCAGTTAAAGTGTTTGTTAACCCAACAAAAAATAATGGATCCTGCTCCTTTAACCACTTCAATACCATGCACTTATACAGCTTCCTGCCCAAGCCAATTTTGAGCTTTCAGCGCTGTCGCAATTTGAATGACAATTGCGCGGTCATGCAACACTGTACCCAAACAATTTTTTATCATTTTTTTCCCACAAATAGAGCTTTCTTTCGGTGGTATTTGATCGCCTCTGCGATTTTTTTTTTTACATAACAAATAAAAAAGAGTGAAAATTTTGAAAAAAACTAAGTTTTTCTTTGTTTCTGTTTATTTTTTTGTAAATAAGTACCTTTTCTACTTCAATGACGGGCACTGATAAGGCGGCACTAACGGGCACTGATAAGGCGACACTGATGGGCACCGATGAGGTGGCACCAATGAGGTGGCACCGATGAGGTGGCACTGATGATGGGCACTGATGGGCACTGATAGGCGGCACTGATGGGCACTGATAGGCGGCACTGATGGGCGCTGATATGTGGCACTGGTATGCGGCACTGATGGGCACTCATAGGCGGCACTGATGGGCACTCATAGGCGGCACTGATGGGCACTTATAGGCAGCACTGATGGATACTTATGGGTGGCACTGATATGTGGCACGGACGGGCACTGATAGGTGGGCACTTATGGGCACAGATGGGCACAGATGGGCACTGATAGGTGGCACTATTGGACACTGGTAGGTGGCACTGATGACTGGTGGCTGGCATTGCTGGGCATCATGCATTTTTTTTGTGCCATGATGGTGCCAATCAGTGCCCATTTGTGGGCACTGATTGGCATATATTTTTTTATCTCTTTGTGCATGTGGATGGCCATGGGGGACTTACCTGGCCATCCACATGCGTGGGGTTCCCTGGTGGTCCTGGGGGGCTTCCCTGGTGGTCCAGTGTGGGTATCCGAGGGGGGGCTGCGCTGATAAACAATCAGCGCGAACCCCCCCTGTCAGGAGATCCGCCAATCGGCTCTCCTCTACTCGCGTCTGTCAGACGCGAGTGAGGAAGAGCCGATCAACGGCTCTTCCTGTTTACATTGTGATCAGTCGTTATTGGACACGGCTGATCACGTGGTAAAAAGCCTCCGAGATCAGTGTAGCGGTGGGTCAGACTGACCCACCACTCCACCGATCGCCGCGATGCGCGCCCCCGTCATATGACGTCCAGTGTGGATAACACAACCACTTCCCGGACGTCAATCTGCTATTGACGGGGCGGGAAGTGGTTAAAGCATATTATATGACACAGTGCATGTCCTGTGTCATTTGGCCCCTTGTAACACCTAAAAAACCTGGCTGATCCTGCCAGTTTCTCCCCACCCCTCTGTAAACTGACCACGGTGTATCATGGCTGCTGAGACCAGACACCGTTGTCACTTTACGTGCCTCTGTCATCAGCAGCCTACTATCTGCTCTCCTCTTTGCTCCTGTGTTATCCTCCCCTCCCCCCTCCTGCTGCTCTCATAATACTAACATGTATACACCATCAACACTGCCTCCCATTGCAGTGTCCCCCTCTGTGAATGATTTATAAATATAAATATAAATGCTGTAAATCCCTAATTTAAGAGCTGAGATTGTGATCACATGACCAGCCAGCTCTCTCCTCCTCTCCTCCCCTCCAGACTGACATTAGCAGAGGAATCTCAGCCCTTCCTGCTGCATCTCTCAGAGCAGGAAAGGAGAAAGCTGTCCAGTCATGTGATCACAATCTCGGGAGTGAAATTAGGTATTTGCAGCATTTATTTTTATAGATCACACACAGAGGGGAATATTACAATAGGAGGCAGTGCTGATGGTGTATACAGATTATAGTGGCTTCACAACCACTTTAAAGTAGCGCAGTGATAAACAGCAAAAAAATGGCCCAATCATGAAGTGGTTAATACAAGAGGGTGAGAAGGGCCCTACTCATGAGAGCTTACAAACTAATAGAGATGGGGAAGTCGTACAAAATATGCTAATGCCGCATACACGCGATCGGAATTTCCGACAACAAATGTTCAATGTGAGCTTTTGGTTGGAAATTCTGACCGTGTGTAGGCTCCATTGGACATTTGCTGTCGGAGAGCTGGTTCTCAATTTTTCCGACAACAAAAGTTCTTGTCGGAAATTCCGACCGTGTGTATCCAATTCCGACGGACAAAAATCCTACGCATGCTCGGAATCAATTTGACACATGCTCAGAATCATTGAACTTAATTTTTCTTTGCTCGTTGCAGTGTTGTATGTGACCGCGTTCTTGTCGATCGGAATTTCTGACAACATTTGTGTGACCGTGTGTATGCAAGACAAGTTTGAGCGAAAATCCGTCTGAAAAAAAAACAAGGTTTTGTTGTTGAAAATTCCGATCGTGTGTACGTGCCAAAACTGTGCGGAATAAGTTGTTGAAGAGAGTAAAACTTCAGTTTTTAGGTAGAGATGTGATAGGTTTCCCTGAAGAAGATCCTAACTAGAGTACTGAGCTAGGAATGTTTTTTTTCTTATAGAATTTGTTTAAAATGCAGTTGTGTGTAATACTTTTTTCATCTTTGGGATAAAATTTAATGAACGCATAAGGAATTTCATGTGATTTTTGGACAAACCTAGTAATCCTCAATCCAGAGGATTACGGACCTAGGTGTTACTGTTAGTTAAAATCCACCTTTTAATGTGAAAGGCTTTTCCTCCAAATAAATAAAAGAAAGTTACATTTAACATTTTTTAAATGCATAAACAGAAGATCAAAAATGTAAGTCCCTAGAGCTTCTGGACAAACTATGCAATTACTGCAAGTTGATGATCATCATTGAAATAATCCAATATGAAGTTGAGATCAGGACATGAGCTCAGCGTAGCAGGAGAAAAGTTCAAAACTAGCATTAGACACTTTTAGGTTTAGAGTAATGAATGTTTGGAACAGATTTCTAGCTAAGCTCATGACTTAATCAACAGTAAGTGAATTTAAACATGCTTGGGATAAACAAAGATCTAAACTCATACAACAAAGGTTAATAAATTAACCTCAAATAATAAAAATGAAAGGAAGCAGGCTTGATGGTCCACTTAGTCTTTTTCTGCTGTCAAAGAAATGTTTATGTGTCTTGGTTGGCAACTCACCTACCCAAGGGAGGCAAAATGTTTTATGTATACCCCCACTCCCTCCACTGGAAATATTTACCCTTTCTGTTTGTCCTTATATCAAGAGATCCAACATTTTCCAGTTGAAGGTATTTTTTCAAGTAAAGACACTAAAAAAAGACAACATTAAAAAAGTTTGAGGTATACTTCATGGTTTAAATGTTTTCAAACAAGATGCACACAACTTGTATCCAGGATTTACATATTTTTCCAATTGAAACTAATTAGGAAAATGTGTGAATCTTGGGTGAATGTTGTGTAAATCTTGTCTGAAAACATATATAAATAGGCCACTAAATAATGTTAGTTATTCTTATTCATTAAGAATAAAGGAAGCAGAAGACAAAAGTCTTTTCTAATTACATACGGCCCCTGAGGAATTTACATAAAAATTACATTACTGGCGGATCTGATACCATTTCAAGCTTTTATATTTTTTTATGTTGAAATTCCACTTAGAGCTGAGTTAAAATTGCCTATGATGATCGCATTCAGAATCTAAGTGCATGATGGTATTCAGTAGAAACATGCTGAATGTAATGTGAGTAAAATTATACTTATAAAGTCAAGTCAATATATTTGTAATTATGTACCTATGTAAATGTAAAAGAATAACATTGTTATCTAATTGGTCATTATAAGTTGCTGCAGTTTCTTGTTTCCCTCAAAAAATAACAGATTTACCGGTATATAAGATATGGACATCAGCTTAAGCTCTATCACCACGACTGCACCATTCTTCATCCAAAGCAGCCAGTTTTAGGGTACTCTTTCTAAACCCATGAACAAAAATGTATTGCAGCTTAACAGTCTTTAGATGTGGTAGTTGCATTGGCTTTGTTTTTACTGCTCATTCCTGATGATCTTAACTACAAAACAGATCTCCATCCCAACACCTGGTTTACTGGGTAGGCTTAATAACTCCCCAAATCAATTCTAAATATGATACAGCGCTTAAATCAATAAACAAGTATATGTATACTGAACGATTGCAGCGACTTACCATGTGATATCAACATAGTATAACATACACTAATCAAAAAGCCACGCTAATCACAAATAATCAAAGTGAAACAATATAAACTCAATGTGACATAATACACTCAGTGCATAAATAATGTCTAAAGTGATTAAAAAACAGTTCAAAAAGTGTGCAGGAAATCAATCCACGTGGCAAGTAAGAAGAAATCCAAAAAAGTGATGGATCGATAGGAATTTCACCAGTCTGGTCAGACTCAAAGTGGGATATCCCGACCGGCCGGAGCCAAAGGTTAAAACATGCAGAAAAAAAGGCTTCAATAGTGTAATGCTGAATATGTCCTTTATTAGATAAAGCCAAAAGGCAACTTACATTTGGTTAAAATCAATACAGCCTTGGTAAAAACGTTTGCCAGCAAACACAATGCAATTCACCCGCACTTTCAGGGTCACATCTGCTTCCCTGAAGACATTTTGTAGATTCTGGCAAACATATGCAGATCTGGAATGGATTTCTATTAAATGACTATACATGAGACAGAACGAATTTTAGCCCTACCAAAATATACAAAAAACACTAATTTGTCTTTATCTTTAATCTGAACTCTGGGATATTAGCCATCTAAATGACAATTTTATTTATATAAAGCCATGGTCTTGTGATGTTGCCAGCCTGATCATTCTCTCTTCTTCTACTTACCTTCTGTGGGGTCTTTTTTCTGGTATCCACATGAATGCTTGCACTTGCTATTGTCTGTCCACTGGCGGGGTCCTCTCAGGATCCAGATGTCACAGATCTGCTGGTATATGTGTAAAAAAGGGAAAAACCAAGCTGAGAACCTTTAAATACTATAAAGCAGCTCGCAGAATACCTTAATACATGGTATGCATAGAATAAGAAATCAAAGGTGCAGCGCTTACACAAATTATACAGTACCTTTACCATGCATAAAAACTTGACCATATAAATAGACATCAATTGAACATATGAGTGCACAAAAAATCATAAATAATAAAAAGTCCCAAAGTAAATGTTCAAAAGTAAGTTGTCTTCTCAGTTTATAGCAGAAAACAAAAGTGAGGAGTGTATCCCAATCGCCTGAAGGTCATTTAATGATAGGACCACCATACAGACCACCACACTGTATAAGATCATGGGGAGTGTTTCTTCCTTCTTCCATGGCATTATTTTGGCATTGAGCTTCATTGAATTCTGATCTGCGAGTATACCCAGAGGTGTAATCGTTGGTTTAGATCTCAAAACGAAGCCGGATGTATTACAAAACATCATAACAAATAGGGATGGGCCGAACGGACCCCTGTTCGGTTCGCCCCAGAACTTTCGAACACTGCAAAAGTTCGGACCCGTATAACAGACCGCATTAAAGTCAATGGGACCTGAACATCAAAAATCAAAAGTGTCCATTTTGAAGGCTTATGTGCAAGCAATTGGGCATACAATGGTTATAGGGGGCCGGGTCCTGCCCTGGGGGACATGTATCAATAAAAAAACAGTTTGTGAAAAACTGCATTTTTAAATGAGCAGTGATTTTTTGATTTTTAAAGTGAAAGCATAAAAATGAAAAATTCCTTACAATATAGTTCCTGGGGGATCCCCTTAGTCTACTTGTAAAGTGGCAGATCTATACCATGTCTAGAATCTTCTGCAGCAATAATTGCATTTATAAAGCCCAAAAAAAAATCCTTGCAAGCTGCCTTTATTTTGCTCAGCAACAGCTGGGGAGCCAATGTG
Organism: Rana muscosa; assembly: GCA_029206835.1. NCBI lineage: Eukaryota > Metazoa > Chordata > Amphibia > Anura > Ranidae > Rana > Rana muscosa. The sequence continues at coordinate 523,884,335 of CM055116.1, read as the reverse complement.
TATGATGAGGCTACAATGTAGTGCACTGGGAACAAGATTAGAGATTTTTTGGATACATTCTGGTGTCACTTTGACTTTGAATAGAAGTAACCGGTGGGTAAAAAATTGGTCTTTGGGTGTCGGTGGTGCCTTCCCACCATAACTCTATACAGGTACTATTGATGAAAACAAGAATTGGCCTTGCTGTAAAAAATTGCAATGATATGTACCTGTCAAACAGGTGCTTAAAAATTGGTATTTGGGTGTCGTGGTGGCTTCCCACCATAACCCTATAGAGGTACTCTTGATGAATGCAAGAATTGGCCTTGCTGTAAAAAATTGCAATGATATGCACCTGTCAAACAGGTGCAGAAAAATTACCCTTTGGGTGTCGGGGGCGCCTTCCCACTGTAACCCTATAGAGCAGGGATGCCCACATGTGGCCCGCGGAGCCCTCTGATGTGGCCCGCGACCTCCTGCTCTGGGATGGAATAGAATAGAATACTGTTATTAAAGGTCAGTTTATTACTAAAATCAGTGTATATATGGGCATATCTTTTCTGCAGTGGTTACTGGGCTGCTTTAAAACTGATTCGCAGGTGCAGAGCAGTTTACCTGTGGGTTACCTGCACTGAGACATATACTTCTGTTATTGCCTGCAAGTTTGGTGAGCTTTTTGAAAGTGCACCAAACCTGCAGAATATAATAGAAGTCTATTGCAAAGTGCAGGAAAGCCAAAAGGTACACTGCGTTGCACTCGCGGTGTGGGTAAACTGCAGCGCATCAGTATGAAAGCAGCCTTGGGCCTCTTTCACATGGAGAGTCCGACCAATTGGACCCTCCATTCACCTCTAAGTAGTGGCAGATATAATGCGACTTGTTTCCTACCTCCAATACGATCCGCTAATATAGTGGGCTGTGTCAGTGTCCACTCTGCATTTGCAGAGCAGACACGGACATGCCATCCACCCGCTCCGCTCATTGTGGCCCACAACCAGGTACCAAGTCTCTTAAGTGGCCCTCGCTCTTCAAAAGGTTGGACACCCCTGCTATAGAGGTACTCTTGATGAAAGCAAGAATTGGCCTTGCTAAAAAAAAATGCACAGTAGCGGCAATTGATGGGCACACTGGCAGCAATTGATGGGCACAGTAGCAGCAATTGATGGGCACACTGGCAGAAATTGATGGGCACAGTGTCAGCAATTGATGGGCACACTGGCAGCAATTAATGGGCACAGTAGTGGCAATTGATGAGTACACTGGCAGCAATTGATGGGCACAGTAGCAGCAATTGATGGGCACACTGGCAGCAATTTATGCGCACAGTGTCAGCAATTGATGGGCACAGTAGCGGCAATTGATGAGAACACTGGCAGCAATTGATGGGCACAGTAGCAGCAATTGATGGGCACAGTGGCAGCAATTGATGGGCACACTGGCAACAATTGATGGGCACAGTGGCTGCAATTTATGTTTGTTTTTTTCAGTTTGTTTGCGCCACAGCTCAATGTGCCGTGAGAGCCATGATTGGCCAAAGGCAAGTCCACGCCCCATGCTATATAAGACTGCTTACATGGCAGCCATATATAGTGTTTACGAATGGAGATTAGGCAGGGTAGTTAGTGTATTGTGTGGTCAGTCAGTGTAGAATATATAATACAGTGTAGTGTGGAAAATATATAATACAGTGTAGTGTAGAGCATATAGAACAGTGTGGTGTAGAGAATATATAATACAGTGCAGTGTAGAGAATATATAATGGAGTATAGTGTAGAGAATATATAATACAGTGTAGAGAATATATAATACAATGCAGTGTAGAGAATATAATACTGTGTAGTGCAGAGTATATAACACAGTGTAGTGTGGTGTATATAACACAGTGTAGTGTGGTGTATATAACACAGTGTAGTGCAGTGTATATAACACATAGTAGTGCAGTGTGTATAATACAGTGTAGTGGTATATACAGCACTAAGAATATTTAGGGCATAATTGCTGTCCCCCCTTCTTTTTTTTCAGCAGCAGCAAAAAAACATTTCTTCATAATTGCTGTTCCTTCTTCTGAGTAGCAGGTGGTCTTCCTTCTGCGTCACCACTAGAGATGTAAAATTTCCGAAAATTTTGAAGCTCAGAAAAAAACCAGAAATTTTCGGAAAAATTTAAGAAAATGCTACATTAGCACTTATTTGCCTTTTTAAGATTGAAAGTCATTCTGTTATGAGAGCGTTGAGAAAAACTATGTGCATTGTCATCATTGTTGTCCTCTTCACTTCGATCCATGAAGGATTTTTTAATATTTACAGGACACTTGTTACATACAAGAATGTGTTTTGTCATCCTGGTAGCATTTGAAAATGCATACTTCATCTGACAATATTTGCAAATCACATTTTTCTTTTCAGAAGAACTTGTAATGTGAAAATGCCTCCATATGCTAGATGTTGGTCTCACCATTTTTCTGAGGGGAGTAGGAAATAAAAACAAGAACAAATGACTACTTTGCAAGAAGACACTAATCTATGGTTGTGTGTGGGGGTGGGGGAAGGACCAGATTACGGGTAATTAAATTATTATTTACACAAAAGTTTATAAAGATAAACTAATGTAGCTAAATGATTCAGTTTTCTGGATTCAGAATCAAATAAATGTAAACTCTTAAATTTTTTATTTAAGTATATACTTTCAGGTACTTTTTGTTGCTCTGTATTTTCTTCCAATTCTTTTGAGGCCTAGTGAAGAGGACAGAACCAACCAAACACACCCACTAACATGCAAAATAAAAACTGAAACCTTTTTGTTGTTACAATAGCAGCACAGCACCTCCTAAAGGAAGAAATGCATACTGTTCTTGCATTGGAGGGTTCAGTTTGTTACCTAGGACTTGCTTGTCCTCACTCAGTGCACAGAAATTAGAATAATCTGATATCATACATTTGTTTTAGAAATGATTTGGAAAATATTTGAACACACTGTCTTAAAATATTTTATTCATCATGTTAAAATGAAATATTCCACAATTTTTTTTATTTTTTTAATTTTTTTGAAAAAAAAAAAAAAGCCTTCAGGAAAAAAACTGAAAAATAAACGTTTGTTTTTTTTTCTTAAATTTTTCAGCTTTTTTCCGGGCCTTCACATCTCTAGTCACCACTGTTTTTTTTTTTTTTTTTTTTACCTTTCTTCCTTTCTTAATTTATTTTACATTTATTTTATTTTAGTTTTTTTTGCAGCAGCAGTAAAAGAAAATTCTGCACAATTTCTGCACCCTTATTTAAAAAAAATAAATATAATAAAATGGTTTATAGTGCACCAAGCACAAAAGTATTGCACCCAAGCACCATGATGATGGGGACAAGGGCCTCTTCCCGACAACCCTGGGCTGTGGTTGTCAGGTTCTGCGGGTGGGGGGCTTATCGTAATCTTGAAGCCCCCTTTAATAAAGGGGCCCCAGATTATTTCCCACCCCATGTGAATGGGTATCGGGTACATCATACTCCCACCCATTCACTAAAAAAGTGTCAAAAATTAAGAAACACAGTAAACAGTTTTTGACTAGTGTTGAGCGAACCCGAACTGTAAAGTTCGGGTCCGTACCGAACTTTAGCTTTTTCCCGAACCCGAACCCGAACCCGGACTTTGCGCAAAAGTCCGGGTTCGGGTTCGGCAATCTAATTACGCATTTAGAAATGCTTCAGGGGCCAGCCAATCACCTTTTGATTAGCTGGTGTGCCCTTAGAGGCCATCATAGCCATGCCTACTAATGGCATGGCTGTGATTGGTCAGTGCAACATGTGACCCAGCTTCTATATAAGCTAGAGGCACACAGCACACACGTCACTCTGCTTCAGAATAGATAGGGAGAGGATCTAGTCTGCTGCTGCTGCTGCTTTTAGGGAGAGATAGAAAAATACATGAGGTAGTCCTGATTCTGCAATCTGAGGGAAAAGATAGAGAGATAGTGTAGTGTAGGGCCAGGTTCCTGTGTTGGTGCTTTCAGGGAGAGAGAATATTATATAGGAGTCCAGATTCAGAGATTAAAATCAGCGATCTGCATAGGTTTACCTGTTTGTGTTGCAGTGCAGTCTTTTTACACTGCCATGAGCCCAGTGTCAGAGAAAATCTAACTTTTAGGGGGGAAAAAAAGCCACTTTATTGTGCTCTTTTCCAAAAAGACCCGTTTAGGGCAAAAAAATAAAAAATTTGCACTTTAATGTACGCTTGCAAAAAGAGTCATTCAGGGCCACAAAAAATAGTTTGCAGTGTGTTATACATATGTGGAGGTGTGTGAAATAAACAATTTCTATATAGTTTTCTTCTACTGTGCTATACTAAAAAAAGAAAACATTTTTGAATAGCATATTCTGCAGTTCTGTAGCTGTGCGATTCAGCGGTTACATACTGTGGGTGTGTTCTGCTCTTCCAAAAAACGCCGTTTAGGGGCACAAAAAATAGTTTGCAGTGTGTTATACATATTTGGAGGTGTGTGAAATAAACAATTTCTATATAGTTTTCTCCTATTGTGCTATACTAAAAAAACAACATTTTTTTTCAATAGCATTTTCTGCAGTTCTGTAGCTGTGCGATTCAGCGGTTACGTACTGTGGGTGTGTTCTGCTCTTCCAAAAAACGCCATTTAGGGGCACAAAAAATAGTTTGCAGTGTGTTATACATATTTGGAGGTGTGTGAAATAAACAATTTCTAAATAGTTTTCTTCTACTGTGCTATACTAAAAAAACAACATTTTTTTTTAATAGCATTTTCTGCAGTTCTGTAGCTGTGCGATTCAGCGGTTACGTACTGTGGGTGTGTTCTGCTCTTCCAAAAAACGCTGTTTAGGGGCACAAAAAATAGTTTGCAGTGTGTTATACATATTTGGAGGTGTGTGAAATAAACAATTTCTAAATAGTTTTCTTCTACTGTGCTATACTAAAAAAAGAAAACATTTTTGAATAGCATATTCTGCAGTTCTGTAGCTGTGCGATTCAGCGGTTACATACTGTGGGTGTGTTCTGCTCTTCCAAAAAACGCCGTTTAGGGGCACAAAAAATAGTTTGCAGTGTGTTATACATATTTGGAGGTGTGTGAAATAAACAATTTCTATATAGTTTTCTCCTATTGTGCTATACTAAAAAAACAACATTTTTTTTTCAATAGCATTTTCTGCAGTTCTGTAGCTGTGCGATTCAACGGTTACGTACTGTGGGTGTGTTCTGCTCTTCCAAAAAACGCCGTTTAGGGGCACAAAAAATAGTTTGCAGTGTGTTATACATATTTGGAGGTGTGTGAAATAAACAATTTCTAAATAGTTTTCTTCTACTGTGCTATACTAAAAAAACAACATTTTTTTTTAATAGCATTTTCTGCAGTTCTGTAGCTGTGCGATTCAGCGGTTACGTACTGTGGGTGTGTTCTGCTCTTCCAAAAAACGCTGTTTAGGGGCACAAAAAATAGTTTGCAGTGTGTTATACATATTTGGAGGTGTGTGAAATAAACAATTTCTAAATAGTTTTCTTCTACTGTGCTATACTAAAAAAACAAAAAATTTTTTGAATAGCATTTTCTGCAGTTCTGTAGCTGTGCGATTCAGCGGTTACGTACTGTGGGTGTGTTCTGCTCTTCCAAAAAACGCCGTTTAGGGGCACAAAAAATAGTTTGCAGTGTGTTATACATATTTGGAGGTGTGTGAAATAAACAATTTCTAAATAGTTTTCTTCTACTGTGCTATACTAAAAAAACTAATTTTTTTTTAAATAGCATTTTCTGCAGTTCTGTAGCTGTGCGATTCAGCGGTTACGTACTGTGGGTGTGTTCTGCTCTTCCAAAAAACGCAGTTTAGGGGCACAAAAAATAGTTTGCAGTGTGTTATACATATTTGGAGGTGTGTGAAATAAACAATTTCTATATAGTTTTCTCCTACTGTGCTATACTAAAAAAACAACATTTTTTTTGAATAGCATTTTCTACAGTTCTGTAGCTGTGCGATTCAGCAGTTACGTACTGTGGGTATGTTCTGCTCTTCCAAAAACACCCATTTAGGGCAACATCCTAAATTTGGAAAATATGAGGAGAAGGTCAAAGGGACGTGGTGGCCCCGGTCGTGGTGCTGCTGGTGGAGCTCCTGTTGCAGGGAGAGGACGTGGTGGATCTGTGCCAGATACACGCACAAGTGAAACACCTTCCTCAGGTGCGAGTAGGCGACCGAGCCTGCGGCGGTATTTTGTCGCGCCTAATGAGGCTGTACGAATGTTTAGGCCAGGACAAGTACAGGCGATAGTAGATTGGGTTGCTGACAGTGCCTCGGGTTCCTTCACATTGTCTCCCACCCACTCTTCTGATGAAAGATCAGAGTTGGCACCTGAAACCCATGTCCATCAGTCTTTCACCTCACCCCCTTGCAAATCAGCCAAGCAGTCTGAGCCCCAAATGATGCAGCAGTCTCTTCTGCTTTTCGATGACTCTGTTAGCAGGGTTTCCCAGGGCCATCCACCTAGCCCTGCCCCAGAAGTGGAAGAGATTGAGTGCACCGATGCCCAACCACTTATGTTTCATGATGAGTACATGGGAGGACCATCGCAGTATGTCTTGGATGATGACAAAACACAGGTGCCAACTGCTGCTGCTTTCGCAATTGTGCAGACAGACAAGGAGGGCAGGGGTGAAGACTGGGTGGAAGATGATGTGGAGGACGATGAGGTCCTCGACCCCACATGGAATGAACGTTATGCAGGTGACCAGTGTAGTTTGGAGGAAGAGGCGGTGGTCGCACAGAGCCACCAGCACAGCAGAAGAGGGAGCAGGGTGCAAAAGCGGAGCGTTCGTCCCCTAGACAGTATGTCTGCTACTGCCCAACGCAGCAAGGGACCGAGCACACCAAAGCCAGGTCCAAGGAGTTCCCTAGCGTGGCAGTTCTTCACACAATGTGCTGATGACAAGACACGAGTGGTTTGCAGGCTGTGCAATCAGAGGCTGAAGCGAGGCATAAACGTTCTCAACCTGAGCACAACCTGCATGACCAGGCATCTAAGTGCAAAGCACGAGCTGCAGTTGAGTAGACACCTCAAAAACCAAGAAAGGTCTCTGGCTCCTCCTGCTTCCTCTTCTGCTGCAGTCTCGACCTCTTCATCCACCTCTGTAGTGACAGTGGCACCTGCCACCCCGCAAACAGAGGATCTGCCAGCAACACTACCACCTGGGTCACCGACCATCTCCACAATGTCCCATGGAAGCGTTCAGCTCTCTATCTCCCAAACATTGGAGCGGAAGAGGAAGTACCCCCCTAGCCACCCGCGATCCCTGGCCCTGAATGCCAGCATTTCAAAACTCCTGGCCTTTGAAATGCAGTCATTCCGTATGGTGGAGACGCAGAGTTTTAAAAGCCTGATGGCATTGGCTGTCCCACAGTACGTCGTGCCCAGCCGCCACTATTTTTCCAGGCGAGCCATCCCTTCCCTGCACAACCAAGTGGGGGACAAAATCAGGTGTGCACTGCGCAACGCCATCTGTGGCAAGGTCCACCTAACTACGGATGCGTGGACCAGTAAGCACGGTCAGGGACGTTATATCTCCCTAACAGCACACTGGGTAAATGCAGTGGCGGCTGGGCCTGAGGCAGATAGCAATTTGGCGCATGTCCTTCCACCACCGAGGATTGCAGGGCGCTTCAGTTTGCCTCCTGTTGCTAACTCCTCCTACTCCGCTTCCTCATCCTCTACCGCCTCCTCATCCGGTCAGCGTAACACCTTCACCACCAACTTCAGCACAGCCAGGGGTAAACGACAGCAGGCAGTTTTAAAACTTTCCTGTTTGGGGGAAAAACCTCACACCGCGCAGGAGTTGTGGAGGGACATGGAACAACAGACCAATGAGTGGTTGCTGTCAGTGAGCCTCAAGCCCGGCCTGGTGGTGTGCGATAATGGGCGAAATCTCATAGCAGCTCTGGGCCTAGCCGGTTTGACGCACATCCCTTGCCTGGCGCATGTGCTGAACTTGGTGGTCCTGAGGTTCCTTAAAAATTACCCCAATATGCCAGAGCTGCTGCAGAAAGTGCGGGCTGTGTGTGCGCACTTTCGGCGTTCTCACCCTGCTGCTGCTCGCCTGTCAGCGCTGCAGCGTAACTTCGGCCTTCCCGCTCACCGCCTCATATGTGACGTGCCCACAAGGTGGAACTCCACCTTGCACATGCTGGCCAGACTGTGCGAGCAGCAGCAGGCGATAGTGGAGTTTCAGCTGCAGCAATCACGCGTGAGTCGCTCTGCGGAACAGCACCACTTCACCACCAATAACTGGGCCTCCATGCGAGACCTGTGTGCCTTGTTGCGCTGTTTCGAGTACTCCACCAACATGTCCAGTGCCAATGACGCCGTTCTTAGCGTTACTATCCCAGTTCTATGCCTCCTTGAAAAAACGCTTCGGGCGATGATGGAAGAGGATGTGCACAGCAGGATGAGGAGGAGGAGGAGGAAGCGGGATCATTTCAAAGGCTTTCAGGGCAGTCTTTCACAAGTGGCTACGAGGGTGGGTTCCTGCACCAACAAACGCCAGGTACACAATTGTCCGGCAGAAAAGGCACAGTTCTGGAGGATGACGAGGTGGAGGAGGAGATGGAGGAGGAGGAGGAGGAGGAGCCATTTTCACAGCAGGGTGGCACCCAGACCAGCTTGTGGCCATCACTGGTGCGTGGCTGGGGGGATACAGAGGACACAGACGATACACCTCCCACAGAGGACAGCTTTTCTTTGCCTCTGGGCAGCCTGGCACACATGAGCGATTACATGCTGCAGTGTTTCCGCAATGACCGCTGAGTTGCCCACATTTTAACTGGTGCTGATTACTGGGTGGCCACCCTGCTGGATCCCCGTTACAAGGACAACGTACCGTCCTTAATTCCCTCACTGGAGCGGGATCGTAAGATGCACGAGTACAAGCGCATGCTGGTAGACGCGCTGCTGGTGGCATTCCCACCTGACAGCGGGCGTACGGTGGAAGCACAAGGCGAAGGCAGAGGAGGAGGAAGAGGTCGCCAACACAGCCGGGGCACCGGCAGCACCTCAGAAGGCAGGGTTAGCATGGCTGAAATGTGGAAAAGCTTTGTCAGCACGCCACAACAACCAGCACCACCAGCTGAGATGGAACGTCTTAGCAGGAGGCAGCATTTCACCAACATGGTTGAGCAGTATGTGTCCACAGGCCTACACGTACTGGATGACGGGTCTGCCCCCTTTAACTTCTGGGTCTCCAAATTGGGCACATGGCCTGAGCTTGCCCTTTATGCCTTGGAGGTGCTGGCCTGCCCTGAAGCCAGTGTATTATCTGAACGTGTATTTAGCACGGCAGGGGGCGTTATCACAGACAAGCGCAGCCGCCTGTCCAGAGCCAATGTGGACAAGCTCACGTTCATTAAAATGAACCAGGCATGGATCCCACAGGACTTGTCCGTACCTTGTGCAGAATAGACATGTATACCGGTGTTGTGACATAAACTGTCCGGCCATCGGATTGTGTCCGGCCCATACTGCGAAGGCGCAGCGCTTGCACAGTACAGAGGACAAGGAGATTCACAAAATCTCCGAAGATGAACGGCGCCTGCGCTGTGAGTGCAGGTTCAAGCCCCACCATCCAAGTGGACATACGGTAGCACATAGTAACAGGGCCCCTCACGGGCTCGGTTCGATCGCCACGCTTCGGGCACGGCCTCACTTGGCTCGGCTTGAACCACGGATGGTGTGGCCTTCACCTGAACTCACCACGCAGGCGCCGTTCGTCTTGGGAGATTTTCGAAATCCCCTTGTCCTACATACTGAGCAAGCGCAGTACAGGGTGGACACTATTTGACGGGGACAGAATTCGACACATCACCGGGCTTACCCAACCATTGTTGTATTTTTGAACCAGTGTTGGCTACCTCGTCCTCCTCCACCGCCGCTTCCACCTACACAGCCACATCCACCGCCACCTCAACCTCCTACTCCATATGGACCTCGTCCTCCTAGGTCAAGATTATTATTTTTTATTTTTATTTTTTTTATGTTATTTTAAGTTATTTCCCTATCCACATTTGTTTGCAGAGCACTTGCCATGCTCTTAACAACATTTTGCTGCCATTTGCAGCCCTCTATCCCTTTCCATTACTTTTTTAGAGCCTTTTTAGTCCTTAGAAGTCCGGGTCCCCATTGACTTCAATGGGGTTCGGGTTCGGGTCCGGGTTCGAGTTAAAGTTCGGTCCCGAACCCGAACTTTTTCCCGAAGTTCGGCCGAACCCGTCGAACCTGAACATCCAGGTGTCCGCTCAACTCTATTTTTGACAAGTCCTTTATTAAAAAAGAAAAAAAATGTATGTAATTCACTATAAATCATGCAGCCTGTCGACCCAAAAGGTAGAAAAAAAAAGCCTGCTGTCATCTCTTCGGAGGCTACCGGCCATCTGCCTCCGCTTTGCTTTTGACAACTCTTTTATAGGCAAGGGGTGGGGCCACCCAGTTACGTCACACGGTAGCACCGCCCCCTTCTGATCTCATCATGGGTACAAGGTACTTTGGGGCCCCCCTGCATGTTGAGGGCATGTGGCCTGGTATGGTTCAGGAGGGAGGGGCACTCGCTTGTCCCCTCTTTTCCTGACCTGCCAGACTGCATGCTCAGATAAGGGTCTGGTGTGGATTTTAGGGGGACCCCACACCATTTTTTTTATCAGTATTGCTGGGAGACGGCAATACATTGCAGCCGCAAGTAAGTTTAAATAAAAATGTTTCCTTTAGAAATGTCATTATTGCTGTGAAATGTTCTATACATCACATAGATGCGCCACAGGCAGACTAAGGAGACCACCCCGGGCACGATATTTAAAGGAATATTTCATTTTTATTGTTTCACTTTAATCTGTGTACACCGGGAGAGGAACAAATGGACAGGGGTTTCACCTCTGTCTACTGCATACACCGCACTGGACTGACACTGTGCACACTGACAGTGCATGGAGGAGGACTGACACTGAACTGACTGCACTGTACTGAGTGCACTGGACTGACACTGTGCACACTGACAGTGCATGGAGGAGGACTGACTGCACTGGACTAACACTGTACTGACTGCACTGGACTGACACTCTTTTCCACTTACAGTAGCTGCTGCATTCTCACCCTAGGCTTATACTCGATTCAATAAGTTTTCCCACTTTTTTGTGGTAAAATTAGGTGCCTCGGCTTATATTCGGGTCGGCTTATACTCAAGTATATACGGTATATATATATTGTTCTTTCTGCCTGGAAACTGGAGATTGTCAATAGCAACCAAAAAATGTCCCTTTACATTAAAGCGGTTTTAGACCAGCTAGAAAACAGCGATAATAAATTAGAATCACTTGCAGAATTGAGCGATAGTGATTTGTGGGCAAATTTGTCATCAAACACTGAAAGTAATGACAGCTACAATTCTGCAACTGAGCAAATTTCAGTGTTTTTGATTTGATTACATTATTCAATAATTTTTATTATTATTATACAGGTACCTTCATTCTGGCCTGGCCAACGCCTCCCGATTTAACCCTCCAGGAGTTTTGTCCTCATCTCTTAAAGTATTTAGGGATGTGTTACTTAGGGACCTTGAGTCTTTGGAAATAAAAAAGGCCAGAAACAGTAAAATCATGCAAGAGGGACTCGATTCTTTATGTCAGAACAAAGATCTTGTAATAAGGCCTGCCGATAAGGGGGGGGGATTGTGGTTCTGTACAAGAAGGATTACATGACCGAAATGTATAAGATATTAGGTGACATCAATACATATACCCCCCTATCATCAGACCCAAAGACTGTTTATTTACCAGATCTGGCAGAATTGTATCCAGGGGATTATCCACTGGCATTTTGAGTAAAAAGGAGAGATTGTTCCTGGTACCTAAGGCGCCTAGGATGCCCACAATATAATACTTACCTAATATCCACAAGGATCCTGTCTGCCCCCCGGGACGCCCAATTGTGAGTGGGATTGACTCGCTGGCGTCCCGGGTGGGCAGATATATAGATTTTTATCTCCAGTCCCTTGTCCATCAAATGCCGTCATTTGTCAAAGACTCAAGACATGTCATCAACATCTTGTCTGGATTAAGTGTTAAACCTGGTATATTGTTAGTGACAGCTGACGTCACGATACTCTACACAATTATTCCTCAAAGCTTGGGTCTTGAAGCCATTTTGGGTTTTCTCACTAGAGATTCAGGGCTCCATCCTGATCAGATTTTCTTTTTGATGTAACTTCTGGAGTTCGCAGCAACTCATAATTATTTTTTGTTTAGTAATCAGTTCTATAGGCAAGGGGGGCTAAATATGCACCCAGCCTGGCAAATTTGTTTATGGCCAGGTGGGAGGAGGATATCATCTATGCCCAGGACATACCTCAGCTGGTCCTATGGGCAAGGTGCATACAGTAGATGACATCCTCCTCCTATGGGATGGGGATGTACCATCTCTCCAGACCTTTATGGCCTCCCTCAACAACAACCATAGAGGTATAGAATTGAAGTATGAGATGAGTCAACTAGAAATCAACTTTCTGGATTTGAAAATCAAAGTTGAAGGCAACAAGTTGCCTACTGCAACATACTTCAAGTCTACGGACAGGAATTCATTCATTCCAGTCACAAGTTGTCATAATAGGCCCTGGCTTGGATCAGTTCCAAAGAGTCAATACATGAGACTTAAAAGGAACTGTTCCAGCCAGGATGAAATCCTACAACAGGCCCAAATACGTACCCATAGATTTTTGGAAAAGGGTTACACCGATGCTAGTTTAGTGACTACCCTTAAATCAGTTAAACAACTGAATAGAGACGATCTCCTTGTTGATAGACCTCGCCAACAGCCGGCAGCTTTTTCACAAGGTGTTCCATTTATAACTACTTACTCCCTGCAGCACAAAAATATCAAACAGATGCTGTCCCGTCACTGGCATATTGTGAACAACAATCGAATATTGAAAGATATTCTGCCTGAGAGGCCTCAGGTCATTTTCAAAGGGGCCTCCTCTTTAAGGAATAGGGTGTCTCCTAATATACTTGATCCTCCTTCTAGAGTTACTTTCTTTAGTCAATTAACAGGTTATTACCAGTGTTGGAAATGTAGAGTATGTTCCTTCAACAGCTGTACTCACAGGAGGACTAATAGTTTTTTGTCTACTAGTACTCAAATAAGGCATGACAGTAAACCTTTTATTACATGCTCCACAGTAGGTGTGATCTATTTACTTCAGTGCCCCTGTGGGCTACAGTATATAGGACTGCCCAAATGCCCCCTACAGGTCAGGTTAAACGAGCACATTACAAATATAAAATCAGATTTTAGAAACCATTCAGTGTCCAAACACTATTTATTAGTGCATAAAAAAGACCCTTCAAACACTCTGTTTCTAGGTATTGATAAATTTAGCCCTAATTGAAGAGGTTGCTCTCTAGTGAGGGAAATTTCCAAGTTGGAAATGTCTTGGATATTCAAGGCCAAGACTTATGTACCTTACGGGTTAAACATTGATGTAGATGTCAACGCCTTTATTGACAACACATAGATGCTTGTACTGTAAACTTGGTCTGAGTCACATACATGGTTGTTTTTTTCCAATGGATCATGAGGATTAGTGGGGTTGTTTAAATACAACATATTGTCAATTTGTCATTAATCTATTAATTAAATTTAATATATTTATTAATTTATTTAATTATTCACAATTCACTTAATTATTAACACTTTTTACACATGTCACCTACAACTATATTAATATATAGTACTTATTTAATTGATTGATTTTAATTAATTCTAAGTGAAATCTATTTATGTTGAATTAATATATATTTATTTAATTATTAATTTAGTATTTATTTAGTATACATAATTTCACCATCTGTCACTTATTACTATAGATTCATTTATTGTCCACATTAATTATGATTTCTAATTAATCAATCAATTAGTTGGTTGGTTATTTACACTAACAAATACAATATTCGTTATTAGAATATCCTTTTTCTTGAGACACTTTTGTTGATACTATATTTAATTTTATATTTATATTCACCATTGACACAAAATATTGAAACAAGACACCACGGTTATTCCTTGGTTTATATTCTTGTCTTATAATATTTTCACATGATTTAAATAACATCCACTATTTAAATAGTTCATGTTAATACATTTAATTATTTAGGTTTAGCGTTTTTTGTATTTTCTCTTTTTTTTTTCTCTATACAGACGCTATCTACATTAAGTGGATGCGTGCTGTTATTGTCCTCTGCTGCTATTTTATTCATTTTTTAGGATATTCAGTGTTTTGGCTAGAAATGGGCAAGCCTAAATAAAGTTTTATATAGTTAAATAGGTCTGCCAACATTCAGGATGGCGGTAATGGATTCATGTCCGGGACTTAGGCATGTTATTGTTACGTCCTCTGTCGTCATTTTTACGAGACTCAGTGTTTTGGCTAGAAATGGGCAAGCCTGAATAAAGTTTTACATAGTGGAATAGGTTTGCCAATAATCAAGATGGTAGCAATAGATTAATGTCCGGTACTCAGACCGAGGCATGCTATTATTTATGGTGGTGAATCAGCACGAAACGCATCTGTGAGGAACGTGCTGACGTCACCACACTGTCTCATCGAGGACGGGAGCTTTTGCATTGTATCCGGCCGGCATTTGAACTACATGCTACTTTTTTATTGTGTTTATTGTAAGTGTAAACGTTTTTATACAATTAAATCTATCTGTATGGTTTTACACTATGGTCCATTACTGTTTTTCCTTGGGTTAAACATATATTCCCACAAGTCCCACGGAGCATACGAACACACACGGAGTTCCTGTATCCATCCATCTATCAGCCTGCATCCTGGTCTTGATTAGAATTCCTATCAGTGTACGAATTGCTTTCAACTGCCCGTTGTCCGGTAAGGGGACATCTTACATGGTGGTGGTGCACACTGCAGTGGATGTTTGGGTGCCTTTGTTCATCATCTGTTCAGGGCCTCTTTTGTTTATATCATTTGCCATCTGGTAAGGAGGCCTTTTATGTGGTGGAACACTTGTGCAAGTCGTTATCACTGGGTGTAGTTATTCATTTCACATAGCAAGTGTAGCAGTTCTGTCATATGTTCAATAGATTTGACAGGATTACGCTATGTTATTTTTTATTTTTTTGGGTTAAATACATACGTTGTGGATTCAACTTCCTACCTAATTGGAACCTTACCATCACTGGATAAGTTAGTGTTATCTCACTAACCAAAGGCCTGGGCTGGGTTATAGCCACCTGCTTCAAAGGCTTACTATCTGGTAAGCATGTGTTTTATCAGGTTCTAATCTACTTTCCAAAATAGTGTTTGTGTCACACTACACCAGCTCAACCTTTGGACTGTACTGCTATTTAAATCTATTTGAACTTACTAGCGCAATTTTTCTTTTTTCATTTTTATTGTGTTATATCCCACATTTATTGCTGCTTTGGACTGGCTCATCCACTTTTTATATTATTTTTTATTTATATTTTTGTATATTTCTTTTAGCGAGCTCAGTTTTTTACCCTTTATAGGTATTATTATTTGTTATAATTATTTATTGTTATTTATTATATTATAATTTATGATTTTGTGTTCCAAACTTTATCATACCCGGGATACATACATACTAGACTCTTGTTTGGACAGATTTAAGTGTGTTATTCCTAAGAATTACAGGCCTACAATATAAAACGCCAAATTTCCATGCAAAACAATTGTACCGCTTTGAGTATCAAAAATCTGACATAATCATACCGCCAGGGAGGTTAAGCATCATTAAAATCACTGCTCCTTTAAAAACGATTGTTTTAAAAACTTTATTTTGCAGTGATAAATGTCCCTAGAGCAGTATCCAGGTCCCCATACACTTTTTTTTATGGCAATAACTTGCATATAAGCGTTTAAAATGAGGACTTTTGATTTTTCATGTTCGTGTCCCATAGACTTTAATAGAGTTTGCATGTTCGTTAGAACTTTTTGCCTGTTCTAGATGTTCTGGTGCAAACCGAACCGGGGTGTGTCCGGCCCATCCCTATTGCTGATGATGGAATTACTATACTGCTGATGAGGGAAAGTGGACTGAAATTAAAAAATATATATGTTTTCATGATACAATGACTAATTAATGAGATTGATGTACAATACATTAAACAAGCAGCAGTGGCAACTTTCTACAATATCTTAAACGTATTTAACATTGGTAGATCAAAAAGGGCCTACATTAAAACAGGGCCATTCAATTGAACAAAGGAAAAGAGCCAAAATGAGGAGAGCCCACTCACATGAACTCTCAAAATTATGTGATTGATTTCTGCTCTATTTACAGAGGTTTCTCAGCAGGGTTATTTGAAGGGAAGTCCATAGGACACCAAAAGCTCCACATCATTAACTGTAATTTATTAATGGCATTCATATTGTTTTTGGTGGCGTGCAAATAAAACATTTTAAGGTTAAACATTTTATGATGTAATTAAACCTGCACAGATTGTGTAGTGCTATGCTCCTATCCATACCCTGCAAGAGAAAACATTCTGATCATTTTTGATGGCTGAACCTACTCACCGACATCAATAGCAGCTACAGATGTTTAAATAACTCTTGCATCATAACAGTCTTGATTTAGCGGTAACCTCTACCTGAATCTGATGTCAAGTGATTTAATTGTAAACTGCACTCGGTGAATACATTTAGGCAGTACTACTCAAGATAATTGTGCAATTTAATACTAGAGTAGAGGCTGCTCACTTAGCAAAGTAAAAGTTCACCTAGCTTAAGCTACTTTCATACTGGGGCGGTGCCGGCGGTAGCTCGTTTCAGCTGTGCTTTACCACTGTTCGGACGGAAGCGGGACGCTTTTAACCCCCAAGAAGGGGTTCAAAAATGGTTAAAAGCGCTCAGGATATATATCTATAAAAATAAAAAAAGGATCTGATTTAAAAAAAAAAAAAAACCGCCAGTGATGTGGCACTTCGGAAGTACTTTTCAGACGCTTCGGAAGTGATTTTCAGAAGCTTTGGTAGTGGTGCCCATTCATTCCAATGGGCAGGAGCGGTGTGAGAGCAGTGTATACACCGCTCCCACACTGCCCCAAAGATGCTGCTTGCAGGACTTTTTTTCCCATCCTGCAAGCGCACCTCCCCAGTGTGAAAGCACTCAGGCTTTCAAACTGAGGTGGCTTAAGAGGCAGTTTTCAGGCGATTTACAGGTGCCATTTTTAGTGCTAAAACACCTAAAAACTGCCTTAGTGTGAAAGGGTCTTAGTAAAAAGGGGGGGGAAAGCTCAGGGCCATGCTGTCCATTAGGCCGCCTGTGGCAAATGCTTCAGGTGGCGTTAACGGAGGCACAGTAAGGGGCTGTACTGAGGCCAGGCTGCCCATACTAAAGACTCTGTCAATGCAGCTCAGAAACCCTGAGCCTAGTAAAGCTACAAGCCTAGAGCTCCCTGCTAGGCTGTTGCACATATGCCACAGGCAGGTGCAGTGGACTAGCATCTTCAGTGACGTGAAGCTTGTTAACAGTGCAGAATAAGTGTCACTGAGCACAGAACTGATGGCCATTGCACAGACGCAGCGACCAGGAAGGAAACTTTGCTCAGTAATGATTAGCCTGCACTCTTCACAGCCTCAGTGTCACTGAGCTGACTACCTTTGCATGTGTGTGGAAGAGGGGGTGCATATACACATTAGAAGTACTCCCTCCAGAGGTAGCCATTTTTTTTCTGCATGGAGACTGCAGAAAAAATGGCTGCCTTGGCCAGCATTTTCTTCCTCAATGGCAATGGTATAGCAAAAAAAAAAACAGAATGTTCACATTGCTCTCATATTTTTGATTTGGAGGGAACAGAGCTTTATCTCATTCACTAAGTGAAGTGAAGAGAACAGCTAATTTAAAAAGTAAACATGCCTTATTCCTTTAGTAAATTAACCTCACATTTTATATTCCTTAAAAGACAAAATTGATGATATTACAATAGGAAATCTATATTACTAGCCAGGTTCTGAAAATTGTAGCAGACAAAAACACTGATCATGCTGAAACACTTCATTCCGGAACAATTATCTCAATCGGGAATATGGCTAAATCAAAATGTTTTGTCTGGTACTAGTAATAATTGAGTTTGAAAGGGATCTGTCTAACATAATGTACATAAAAGAAAAATAATTATTACTAGTAGAAAGTCACAAAATCTTGTGAACGCTGATAATACATTGTATTATTTCATTTTTACAAAACAAAGATCTTATTATGTTTCTAGTACACTGACCATTGTAATGTAAAGGGGGTTGATAAGCAACAGAGAAGGTTCACATAACAAAGTGAATTCTTAGCAAATAAGGACAAGTTATGTTCACTTTAAATGACAAATCATGTGCAAGCAATAGAAAACATGATTTTTTTTCTTGCTCATGATTAGATGATTGAAGTGAGCACATTTACTTTGCTAAGTGAAGGACTTCTTCTCCATTAAGTGAATAAATCCCTTTGAGAGGGATAGGGAAAGGTCTCCTATATCCCCAGAGTACAACTGGCAATATGAAACACAATCTGATTGTACAATATCCTTTAGATCTACCAACAAGTAGACTAAAGCCTCGTACACACAATCGGTTTTCTCAGCAAGAAAACTGCTGGGATAGCTTTTTGCCAGGAAAACTGCCAGGAATCTCGACGAGAAAAATAGAGAACCTGCACTCTATTTTTCTCGTCAGGATTCTCGGCAGAGTGTTTCCTGACGAGAAACCTGGCCGTCTGTATGCTTACCTGTCCAAGGAAAGGTAGTGTAGGGTGTAGCAAGATGGCGGCGACGGCATCGAATGTGACGAGCGCCGGCTCGTCGTAGTCGATGACGTCACCGCGTTCTTGCCATTCAAAAGAATGGGGGTTCTTTTGAATGGTGTGTGCGTACACAGGGCTTGGTAAGACAAGCTTGCCAGGAATCCCGTCGAGAAAACCAGTGTACGAGGCTTGATACATATTAAATGTACTGTTAAGGTAGACCCTGTATATTTATGGTAGGCATATTATATTGTTTTGGCAGATAAAAAGTAGATTGTACAGAAATTGCACAATAAGATTGTAACACATAATGGCAGCATTAGGCTCCATGTACACTGAAGCTGATAAACTGCAGTTTATTGGCGTTTTGGCGTTTTTTAAAAAGCCCATTAACTGCACTCTATGTTAGCCTATGTGTTCATGTACACATAGCGTTTTTTAGCGTTAATGAGCAGTGGAGTTAATGGGCTTTTTTCTGAACGCAAGAAATTCACGTTCAAAGTGACGTTTTTCGGCGGGAAAAAACACAAAACGCTGAAAAACGCTAATAAACGCTCAAAAACACTCAAAAACGCTAGGGCGCCAGCATTTTTTAGCGTTTTTTGATCCATTGAAAAAAAAATAGCTAAAAAACGCTACATAAAAGCTATATTTTAAAGCAGCTTTTTCTGCCAGAAATCTGGCGTTCAAAACGACCGTTTTTGAGCTTCTGTGTACATGGAGCCTTATAGTTAATTTTATTCTTTATACTTTTCAAAATTGAATTTTGCACCGTAACAATAATGTATCTGCCACCAACCTAAAAAAAATGCAGCTAAAATCACAGAAAAACCAAATTTTTTAAATGCTTTCTTTCAATACTTTTCATTTCAATAAATAGTTTTTTATTCACTTGCAATGTACCTGTAAACGAGAATGTTTGACCACTCCAAAAGAGTCAATTCCCTAACACAGCCCCTTTGCTCCTTGCACAACATAGTCATCTCCTCTTCAGGGAGTATCTAATTACTCTCTACCTCTCTCTCTCTACCTTCCTACATAAAATTTTAGATAGCTACCAGGGCAGGAGTGAGGAGGAATACTATAGAGAGTCATTCGAGTGACAGCTCTCTGCAGGGGCTGTTGACATCACATCCAAAATCTGCCCAATTTGAGATTAGGACTTGCACTTTCTTGACACTATGCTTCCCTTAATTACATTCACTTATGAAATGCCAGAGATTTTACTACCTCTGACAGGCAAATGACAGTGGGCAGAATGGTGGATTTAAGCTTGACTTAAGCAGAACTTGGTTGCATGCACAATCTTGGCCTATGATTCAAGGGGGCTCCACAGGGACACAGTAATTGATTTGACGTACTTAGGTACTTACAGGCAACACAAGGACCCTGCATTTCAGAACTCTAATTACCTTCCATACATTTTAGACTATGTTAGGATCGCTTTAAAGCACTCTTCATTGCCAATTTAAGAGTGTTGCTTACAGATCCTAATAGACTGAAGAGGGCTTCTGTGGCTTCAAGAAAGCTGCTTGAAACTTACTGTAAGCTTTGTAAATGCCTGTCATACACTTTCTTTTTTAGATTAGCATTAATAAAATTATTTAACAGATATAATATCCAATTTTTGTGAAGTAACAACCAACAAAATTAAATATACTTGTGTCAAAATATTGTGTGTTTCCAAAGCCTGTAGAGGCAAAAAGTAGCAATACATGCTATTTGCAAATTTGCTGTCTTAAGGCTAGCCTGTGTGGCAGAAAAAACACAGTAAAATAATAGTTTTAAGAGGTACCTGGCAGTGTAATTTATCAGAACATACCTTTTCCTCCACTTGTTGTTAATCCAGTATTGCATTGAGCTCCCCTATAGTGTCTCTACTTCCTCTTAATGAATAGGCACATCTCTTGCCCCCTGTCAGTGAAAGATGGGATTTAACTCTAAACCAGGAGCTGAAGCGCCCAGGGCTTCTTATCTAGCAATACAAAATTCTTAAGGAGAGATTGTAGCTTATCACTATAAGCACAATGCTTCCCCATCTCATCTGCCAGCTAGTGCTTCATACATGCATGTACAGTACAATCTTATGCAGGGTTGGACCAAGACAAAAAAGGCACATGCCTTGGGCCCTGGGCTATGGGGTGTGTAGCTCTGGCATTAGTCCACCCTGTCTCTTCATTGCCTGGTCCTTTACAGCATTGCACAGGACTACACAGGGAGATCATGGTTCAGGACGGGAGCTCTTTGTGCACCTTATAAACAGGGCACAGCTGTCACAACTGAATGTCCCACTATTATGGATTGGAAAAGGGAGGTGGAAAAATAATGGAAGCAGAGAGATGGATACATACGGTTAAAGACCAACAGAATACATTTAAAGATACATGGGCAGGATGGCTGTATTGCTCCTCAGAAATAGGGGTGAATTAAACCCTTTTGGGGGCAATGTTGCATTATGGATCAGATAGTCTGTGGGATGCATCTGGTGGGGGGAAATTGGGAGGAGGTGTGTTTTTTTTTTTTGTGTTTTTTTTTATTTTGTCTCTTTTTTCCTCCTCTGGGAGGCACAGTGTAGAGATGATTGATGTCATTAAAGGAAGAGGATAAGTTATATTAGTAAATTAGGCAAGGGATAGGCTGGGCAACACGTAATGGAATCACATAAAGACGGGTAGATTGAAATGAAAGGTGGAGAGGTATAAAAATTAAATAGTAGAGTGAGATTATATTGAATTGAAACACTAAACATAATAAGACATGAAAATAGTAATTCTAAATTTTACACTTTTTTATTAACTTTTTTTGTATTGTTGGTTGTTTGACACACATATTAGGGCGCTGCAAAACCCCCTTCTTAATTATACTTTGAATAATGTTTTGCACAAATTGAGTTTTGGTTATGGGTAGGTAAGTGGATGGGCTTTTTCCTTTTTTTTTTTTCTTTCTCTCTTCCAAAGAGAACATGATCAAGGACCCGGTGTGTTTTTTCCGGGTGCGGGGCTTAGTGTAGTGTATCTTAATGAAAGGATTTATATAGATATTTTGTGCAATATGTATTTCTATGTTGTATGTTGGAATTTGTCTTAATAAAGAAAAAGTGATTATATAAAAAATACAACACCTTCAGTTTGTTATTGAAAGTTTTTATTTTTTTGAAAAAATATAAAATTTCATATCTTACACTACAAAAAAATGTACACAACCAAATGCACACATAGCTTTAGGAAAAGGAGAAAACAAAAGGGGTAATAACAGCAATGCTTTGAAGAGACACACAGCCTTATTTACAAATTCAGGACAATCTTGGTTCTGCTAAACTCCCATTTACTTTAATTACAGTAAAGTATAGCTAGCACATATCATGTTACAGAGAATGGGCTTCATTTACACACACCGTTATGGATTTAAGATTAAAGATTCTACCTATAAGCAAATCTATGTACTTGTAATCAAAGTGGAGTATTTAAATATAAATGCTTTTATTTAATCACTTACAAGGATCAATGTTGTGTCCTAACCAATAAGTCACAGCAACCATTTAATATGCCATTACCATCACCAAAGAAGAAAGGTAATTGGTTGCTTTGGGTTATCGCACATCCCTTGACATCGCCCTGTGTTTTTAATGAAGGCCCCAGTGCATCAGATTCATTTACGTATGTAGGCGTGTGCTTATGATCACCCCTTTCTGAATAGTTAAAATGTATTTATCTTATAAAAGTTTTTTATACCAGTCTTTCATTTTGTGCTTGGATATTGGTAGTTGTAATACAAAAAGCATAGTTCCAGAGAGAATCCCTTTTCTTTCTCTATACTGCAAATAGATTAGAGCATCACTTGTAATAATCTGGTGGGATTTATGTAACGTTACCAATGGGGTTCATTTACTAAACAAAGAGAATATATTCAAAGTAAATATTCACAAAACCAACAAGATGAAGGCAATTTTGCTTCAATAAACCAATTATGTTCTAGCAAAATCCTTCTTTTTTTTTGCCTTTGCACATGATTGGGAATTCATAGTGAGCACAGGTTCACCTTGTTTACTGTCATACACAGTGAACATACAATTTGCTAAGTGAAAAGCCCCTACTTCTTTAGTAAATCAACCTTAATGTACTTGTAAACTGTATATATTTTATAGGGTGCTGGCATGTTTTTATCATGGAGAATACAATTATTGAGAAAAGATCATGCCAAAACTAGTTTCACTAAGCAAGCATTCCATCGAAAGTGGGTTTTCACTCCTTTATAGAAAAATGGGAATTTGCGTCTTATGCCTCGTACACACGATCGCGATTTCGGACAAGAAAACAACTTTTTTTTTTTCAGCAGGAAAACGGCTGAAATTTGTCTTGCATACACATGGTCACACAAATCTTGTCTGAAATTCCGAACGTCAAGAACGCGGTGACGTACAACACGTACGACGACCCGAGAAAAATTAAGTTCAAAAGGCAGTTTGGCTCTTTTGCTTGATTCTGAGCATGCGTGTTTTTTTTTGCGTCTTAATTGCATACAGACAAGTGCGATTCCCGATAGGAATTTTTCCTGTCACGAGAATAGAGAACCTGCTCTCAGTCTTTTCTTGGTAGGAATTCTGACAGAAAAAGTGTGATGGAGCATACACACGGTTGGAATTCCTGACAAAAAGCTCACATCACACTTTTCTTGATGGGAAAACTGATCATGTGTACGAGGCATAAGATTTTTTTTTTCCACAAATTGATAAACAGCTAACCTTTGTGAAACTATGTGATTTTTTTTAAGGATAAAACCACCTACATTAATGCCTCTTCTACTTGTTCCCAGGCAATGGTGTTTGTTGCCAGTGCTTCTCAGAGCTGAAGAGCGAGATCTTAAATTTTTTTATAGTTAAGTTACTCTTAACAAATTTAGCAATGGTCAAACAATCACTAGCTATGCCAGATCTTGTGCAGATATTATCAGTGGGCCGACCCAGAGAATAAGGAGATAGAAGCTGGCCACAGATGATATTAGAATTAAAAAAGGCTGTGTGGTATAATAAAGCATAGAGTGAGCATAGCTATGGAAACTTGAACAACAAAATAAAAGTATGAGGCAAGTAAATATGTTGCTATATCTCCATCAGAAAATGTATTAACACTGTTATTAAATAACAAAGGGGAAGGGGGTCTGTAAATACTGTTTTAAGTTAGAGGGAAGAATACGTATCCACTATGGGTACTTTCTTGTCACCTACAGATCTACCAGTGGGCAGAGTTAGTAACCAAAAGGAAGACTCATAAATCCATTATGGTAAACAAACAACATACCTGTTGTCTGCCTTAATAAACGCTACAAACTCACATCAATATTCTCTTTCCACATACAAGACAGAGCAACCTATTTGATGAAATACTAATACTTAAAAAAAAATGATGTTTAGGTACACCTGTAAGGCTAGTATGAATGAATATAACAATGCCAAATGCATTGCTTTTGAATAAAAGGAAAGGGTAATTATGATGGTAACTGACCACATGCTGTTCGTTGCACTTTCTGCTTGAATATCTTTCCTGTAATTAGCACTTAAAGACAACCACTGAATGAATGCTTCATAAACCATTATACTGTCAAATGGGCCAGCAGTTTTAATATGGGTGCACACATAATTAGGTTATAGTCATAGAAAGTGCTGCAATAATTATTATTTTTTTGGAACAAAGTTTTTGTGTGTGCGTGTGCTTTTTTTCTGGCACATTACCTGTAAAACAGCTCACTGCCACCACGTTAACTTGCGTTAATCTAATAGACTTATTCTATGCACAGTGACAGGTAAACAGTTTGTTAAGTCTGTAAATGACATAGTAATTGCCAATGAACTACATCACTTGTTATGTAAAATCTCTCACAGTGGGAAAAAAAATATTTTTATATTCTCAAAGCGCAAAATTAAAAAATATAACTTCTGATTAAAACCAGATTCATAGCACTAGATTTCAGGAACTGGTAAATATACTTATCTAAATTTACCATCTACAGATCTGTAGACTGATAAGTACATATGACCATTCTACAGCTGCAGGTTTCACTGACTGGTAAAGACACTTAAAAGTAATTTAAGCCAACATTTATATTTTAGTTTTGATAGATGATTGAGAAATGAACCACATGGCAGTTTCTCACATCTCTTCAGAACTGGATTGGTTAGATTCCTATGCTTGAGTTCTTGGATCTGCACACTTGCTGTGTTTATTATAAGGGTTCACACGTCGACCTGCTGGAATTGTTATATATTATAAAGAATGCCTCAACAGGTGCTAGAACATGAAGAGGTGAACAGGGACAGATTTGGGAATTATAACAGTGAGATATATTTCTGTTGGTCTATCCAAGATTTAGAAGACAGAAACTGACTCAGCTCATTGAGCTCAATCTTTAACTAAATTATCAGGTTCAACCCTATAACTAAATCAGCAGCTCTAGGCTTCATTGACTCCTTATAGTAGTTTTAAAAATCAATTTTAATGAAAGAGATATTTTAGTCAGGGGGTGAATCTCATGCCAGCATTGTATGATGTGAGCTCTCAATAGAAAGGTTTTCCCGCAGCAGTAGTCTGCTAACTCCCACAAGACTATCAGAAGTAGTGCACGCTCTTCATAAAAACGGTATTTGCCAATTACTTGTTTATTCAACATTAGTATTTTATTTCTTCAAAATAATGTCCTCAAGCCTAACCAGCAGTTTATGATTTTTAGATAACCTTATAGGTAGTTATACTGTATTGCTGAGGCACCAGCTATTTGTGCTTATGTGAAGTTATCTACAAAGCATACACTGTTGATTTTATGCACAGGTTTGGGGAATACTGTTCCATATTATGGTGGTTCCACTAGGGAAGAAAGACAACATCTTTTGACAATTGCTTGCATATGTGACAGAAACAATGATTATATTCTATATTTGTCAATTCTAAGTTATATTTAGATACAGAATATTAGTGTTGATTTAATAAAAGTGTGAGTAATGCTATTTTAGCAAAATAAGGCTGTGATTACCTTAAATACCTATGGGTATTTAAAAAAAAACAAGCAAGACTGGATTCTTGACAACAAAATGCAAGAGGGGCGCACCAGTCTACCGCCTTACCAATGGTACTATTTATTAGAATGTAAAACAAAGATAATTATACTCAAAAAAGACAGATGAGTGTAAGGCACATTATATAAACAAAAATGTCACTCTAACTGTAGCCTCAATTTGTAACTCTGGATAGGCACGACAACACTCAATGCAGAGCAGACTTTAGAGTGAACCCTCTTCCATGGAGCTCTGAGCATCAGCTCTGGCAAAGAGGGTTTACCCTCAAAACATGTCAGAGTCTGCTCTGCTATGAGTATCATTTGTGTCTGACTAGAGCTACAAATAGAGGTTACATTTGGAGCTGCTTTTTGGTTTATGTTATGTGCCTTACAATTATCTGGCCTTGTGAATATAATTGTCTGTGTTTTAATAAATGGTACCATTGGTAATGCACTGGGCTGGTGCAACCTTCTTGCATTTTTTCTCCAGGATTTGGGACCCCCTGTCAGATGAGGGCTGCAAAGCCTGGTGGCTACCTGGTGACCTGTGGAAAATTGAAGTCTACGAGAATATCCACTGAGTTGTGTTCTCCAGCTGCGTGCCACTGTGATTTAGTGTAACCGAACATGGAAAAGTTGTCTTAGTGTAAGACTGGATGCTTAACTGAATATTCTTACACTTTTTTCACTTAGTGAACATTATGCACTCTTTTAGGGAATCAACACCATTTAATGATTGAAAAAGTTCACTGAGATTAAACGTAAGCAAATATGTCATATGTGAAGGAAGATTACAGGGCCATACAAAAGATGGAAATAATGTTGAAATTGCTTTCATCTGTTCATGTTAACTTTGTGTTGCTAACTTTAAGAAGCTTTCATCATTTGACTCCAAGCTAATAGCACAACCCAGAATAAAGTCATTAGTTCTTATCGTACTTGTGCAGGCATGTATTCAATATTGCTGCACCAATGGTCAATTTAGTATGATTTTGCAACATTATTCTTAACACTTGGTGATGCAAAAGAACTGTGTTATTTTATATCATTAGTGTCTAAGCACTTCTTTCTTGGTGGCAGATTCCCCTATAACTGTCCTTTTAGTTTTATTCTAACATTGCAGATATTGTAAACATTGTACACTCCACCTAACACTTGTTAACATACTGCAAATGCTTTTAACAACTTGGAACTAAGAACAATAATGTACAGTAAGCTATAACATCCATTCAGATTTCAGCAGATTATTGTAGTCAAAGCATGGAGTAATGGTTTCTGATCGGCTGCTATTGGTTGCAATTACTGCCCTTGGATAATTTCTCTTTTTCATTAGACATGTGCTTATATGACAAATATAATGTTAAATTATGTCTGTCAATATTTTCATATTTACTGTGTTAAAATTTAGCACAGACATAAGGCATGACAGGTGTCAATACTGCATGGATTTGTCAAAAATAAATATAAGATGAGTATGTAATAGTATCTGGACTAATAAAGCAGATATCACTAAATTAGAGTTACCGTATTTACTAGATTGAAATAGAATTTATACATTTAAAATAAACAATTCATTCTCTTAAAATTACGCGTGGCTAGTAAAATTATCCTATAAGCATTTAGGTTACATTCACTGTGAACTGCATTGTGTATCTTTCAATAATTTTCATAAAAAAATAATAAAGAGCTAAACATAATTTGTATAATGTACTCTATAAGGTAGCTGCAATGATATTCACCATTTACAAATGGTTTTAAAGGGAACACATAAAATGTTTGATTTACAAACATGATGGTGTTTATTTATTAAGCATTATTAATACTTTCCCAGAACAAATGAGTAAATAAATAACAGATATCTAGATTTTTCCTAAATTATAATTTTGCCAGTCAGGAATAATGAGATTGATGCATGCTAAAAGCCTGTCAAAGCTGGGTAAAAGCTACATCTAGTGCCCCCATTAGGATTTCAAACTCCCATACTAAGCTGAAGAATGCTTTAAGGGCTTCAAGGATCTATGATGGGATTATAGATGATCAATCAGTTGCAAGGTAAAGGAAGATTCCAGAACCTCAGTTTACAACTGTTATGTAATTTCTAAATTTACCAGTCAAATGAGATTTCAACACTTCTGGTTACTACTTGCTTTAGGTATTCCTAGTCCAATAAAATGCCCAACAAATAACTACAGGGCTTAAAAAAAGAATGAAAATACTATAGCATATCTATCATATGTACTGTATATGAAAAATCTAGATGATACTGCATGCTAAATGGCTAGACTCACTATATGAGTGCCTTCAAACAACTTGCTGACATTTAGTAATATAGATGCTTCTTTCTCCAAAGGTGCAAGCTTCATATATATTTATTTTTCTAATCGCTACTTAATTTTAAATCAACACTCCTATTCTGGAACAGTGACTAAAGCTGGGCATACATGGGACAGTTTTTTTTTTCACGCAGCCAGTGGGCTGAATGAAAAAATCTAAACAGGTTCCCCCATCCACACAAGTGAGGTGGATGGGGGAATGCCCACTATGTTATTGCATTCTGAAAGCGGGGACTCCTCAAATGTCAGAATACAATTATCAGCACTGCAGCTGATTGGTCTCTGTTGAACTGACTGAATTTTAATTAATCTACGCCCAACTTAAGTAGTGAAGCAGATAAAAATAGTAGTCCCTGATGCTGCACTTTTAAAAAGCCTAAGCGGAAGCCAAACCTGGAAAAAGTTGCTTAATACTAAACTGTCACACTACCAAGCACCACCATCTAAAAGAGATAATCTTACTCAAGAATTTTCAGCATCCAGAACATTTCCAGGTATGTTGGATGCCTATGTCTTGGGCTGTTGATTGGGACTTTTAGCCAGTCCTCCTATACTGGGTCCTTAGGGGTGCCTAGGCATAGCCAGCATGAACAGCACCAATGCTTTGTATACAGCAGCAAGAGAGAAGTGAACACTAAAATTCTGCTAGAACTGCTTGGCTGACAGCTGAGGAGGGTAAGGATCACTAGATACACAATGCTGTGGCTTGGGGGAGCTACAGGGTGTACGGGAGGGAGGCAACTGGAGAGAAAGCTATAAAAGTGCCTTCCCCATCATCACTTCTATCGGCATATCATTACAGGGAAAGGGCCGGCTTGCAAGCTGCCACACTGTAGCACAGCACCTTCTTTTTCAAGCCTCACCTTGGAAAACAAGCAACGCTGGTGGGGTGACACAAAAAAAACCACCATTGGCTTTGTTCTGGAATGTCAACTCTCATGTGGAGAAATGGGAAACATGAGGGAGGCCCTGTCTGGTAGGCTGTACAGGAACCCATGATTTCTAATGGAAGCCAAGCCTATGTCTCCTCCTACATTTCTTGGTTTCATCTGCTAATACAAGTCAGTTAAGTAATAAGCTTTTCATTCATAGGCTTTGCTTTTATTTTTGTTTTAAAAATAGCAACAGGGTCCCTTTAAAACAAGTAGGCAATCACAGCTATGATATTTGTATTATTTCTTCTACCAAAGATAGTGTATATCAAAGGACATGAGTCCCATTTTTATATTTTAGGACAGCCCACTATAATGTCTTTCAAATGGTCAGAAATATCTGAGCTGTCTGATAACTAAGGTATACTCTTCTGAGATTTTATCCTTCTCATTGCTTTAAAGGACACGTTTACAGCTTTAGTGAAGTTGTGCTTTGATCCCCCCGAACTGCAGTTTACCTTGGATGATACCTTCCTCCCCTATACAGCAGTCTTTTCTCTGACAAGGTCCTGAGTGGCTCATCTTCATATTCCACATTCCCCATTTATTCCTATGGGTGAGCTTTACTTTGGGGGACTGATGGAGACTGCCATAAGTACGGCTTGACCATAAAATTAATGGGGTCATGGTGCACCGTGCAGTATGAAGAACTGGTTGAGACCTTGTCAGAAGAAAGATCATTGGTTTGAGGAGGAAGATAAGTAATTTCTCAGGTGAACTGCACTGTGGGGGTTATTAAGGAACAGTTTAAAAAAAAGTTGTATAACATCCCTAGGTAACTGTTTTAGTAGGTTCCTTGTAAAGTGACCTGTTTACTTGAACAACACGTGCTTACATTCGAAGATTTATGTTTGACTTTGTTGAAAATGCACTTTGAACATTTAGTTTGAAATTTTGTTGGCTTTAAAGAATCTTGTGTAGATTCTTGTGTGGACGCAAATTACAGAATGCAGAACTTATATTTAACATCATGAACACACTGTAATTTACCCTACATATAATCTGTGCTTAACATCAGAACTATTTAGCACATATAAATAATACAAGCTTATGCATTACCATTACCATTGCATTACTAAAGAAATATAGACTGTGTTCAGTTATCAAAGTGAATATTTGCTTTGCAAAGTAAATGTTCCTTTTGCCTAATGAATAAGGAGAAGCTGTGTTAACTGCAATAATCCAATAAGATGCAAGCAAAGATCCTTTCTTACGCATGATCAGGTGAACACAGCATCATCTTGTTCACTAAACTACAGTATATGATGATACATTTTCCAAAGTGAACATTCATTTGCTAAGTAAATAGTCTATATATCTTTAGTTTGTCAAGCTCTATGTATTTGTTTTCCTTTTGTTTTTCTTTGTTTTTTGAATTGTTTCAAACCTTTTTCCTTCCCTAAAACTTTTCAACCAGAGTAATAGCAGCGGCTAAAATTTCTATAAACAATTAATGTATCTGTACCTTAAAGTCAACACATATAAAATCTTAGTAATGCAATTATCACAACTATGTTTAGGAATAACTAGGTAGGCTTGAATATTTAAAATTATGAGTTATCTAGTACTATACACTCTTTCAAATAAAACTAATAAACAGAATTTCTAACCCAACATAGTTACGTGCCAGAATCAGTTCTTAGAAGGGAAACATAATTAATAATTCACAGTTACATCTTTGTAATCATGTATTACATTTCAATTGGTACCGCAAAAATTGCAGATGATTTTCACAAAGGTGAAACACAATGTTCACTTTTCATGGCATATGCATTTTAATCACAGCATTGACAAGAAAATGTGCTATAGAGCTGAAAACTATTTTTGTTCTGTATTGGTAAAGGCTGACAACAAAAGAGGATATGTGTAGAATATATATAAGAAATATGGGCTCATATTTTGGAAGACCAATGTTTTGCTGTACAATCAAAATGGTTAGCTTAATTGATGATTTAAAGGAAAACTAAAGTATAAAAGCACTCTGAAATCCTAAGTTAAAAATAGTGCATGCATGCACACTTGCACAATTATGCACAATTATGTGTCTAGTGGCTTTTCCAGAAGGTCTCCCAGCTGCTGTGCAGGCACGTTGCAGGATCTGGGATTATCTATGATCTCTTGGCTTCAGCTCTGCTGGGTAATCAGCTCAAACATTTATAGGCGTTTCCTCAATTTTAGCTTGTCATTATGCTCCTACATTTTCATAAGAAGCAGAGACCATCACTGCACAGAATGATGTGGCTTCCCCATGTCCTGACCTGTGTTCTGTCCTCCTATTTGATTGACAGCAGCATTTAGTACAGTAAGTAACAAGTGGCTTGGACATGGAGATAGAACCAACCTATTACATGCCCAATTCCTGGGAAAACATGAAAAGAAAATTTCTGGTGAGGGCATATTTGTGTCATTTCCATCAGATGGTAGCACCTCTTTGTCACCTACCATTAATGTAGAGGAGGCAGAAGATGACAATTAGAAAATATGAAATGGATAATGCTAAAGGTTTTGCAAATATTATTGCATTCCCAATTTGTAATTTGAAATGTCAGAGTGCTTGCATAAAAAAGATACTTTAGTTCTCCTTAAAACAGAAAATAAGCATGCAGTTTGTTTTTGAAAGTTCTATAGCATCTGAAGGTGCAATCCTTACGCAAAGGTCCTAGTTTCATTTGAATGAGGGTATGAACTTTGGTGATAAGTCAGAGTGAAGGGCCCGGCCTAGCATTAAATTCTCAGAATAAAGTTTAGATATGTATTCTATGCAATGCAAAAGTGTAGAAGTTCTGTAGCAATTCCTCTAACAAAAAAGACATAAAGCAAAATTTTTAATGCAAACATCCTAAAACCAGGACACCTTGAAGCAAAAGATGAAATGTCTGTTTAATCATGTATTAGAACAAGTCCACTTTGTAGGTGTAAACATTTACCCTGTTTTATTTTAGTAAGATTTTTTCTAAATAATGTCTCGGAAATGATTGTGGATGGCTGTACGGGGACAGGAAAGATGAATGTATGTTCATGTTATCTTTTTTTACTTTGTATTTAAAATATTTTGCAGTGTATCATGGAATGGCAAAATATAGACATAAGTGGCAGCACAAAATGTACCTGGGAGTGTAGTAAACTGTACAATATATACATGGTAATCCTAGCTATCATTTAATGCATTAACTCAGTAGAGAGCAAACAAATTGGGAAACTCAGAACACAAAAACAAAAAATAAATATATTGTATTTGCAACTGATCAAGCAACTTGTTTATACATACACTTCCATACCATAATGCTGTGTAACAGCATTTTTTTTTTAAATTTACAAAAAAAGATAACTATGAAGAAAATCTAAACATATTGCTCTTCAATACACTTTTGTAGACAATTGAGACTTAGTAAACGTCAGAAAACTGCAGCTTTCCCCCCCCCCTAGGCCATACATGGCTACAAAAACTTTTTTTTTTTAATGATCCATTCAAGTAAGTCCTTGGAAGTATTTAGCGTGCTGCTACAATGAAAGCACTATGAAGATGCTATATACAATTCCTGTACAAAGCATCATGGGAAGTCCTTTGTAACAATAGCCAAATAACTGGCTAACCTCATGTTAGGCCTCTACATCCAGTTCTGGGTCCCATGCATGTAGCAATTACTCATGAAGAATGATGACACGGACAGAATAAAAAATAAATGGAAGTTTGAGTCAAATACAGATTTTTTTTTTGAATTATCAGTTGTATGTTCATTGTGTCACTTTCAGTTTTTCTATAGCGTTATACTTCCCTTTTTCCTTTTTCATTTTTTCTATGCCTATAAATCTCTGGACAGGTTACAAAGTGCAGGCTTGCTTGGATGCAGAGTGGTACAATTACAACGGCACCATTCCATTCAATAACTGGGCTCTCATTTCCTGGATGCTATTCATTATCTTCTTCTGATGACCAGCCAGAGTCACTCCAAACCTTTTCAGATCACTAAAGAATAGAAACACACACAGGATTTTTAGAAGGTTGGGGCTACACAAATAATAATAATAAAAAAAAATCAAATCAGCACTTCCACTAAGGTTTTGTTTTGACAAAATAACACTTTTAATTTAAAAAGAAGAAAATAAATTCTGTGAAAAAGTAAATTTATTTTAAAATGTAACTACTGGTAAATTGCATACTTCGCCTGAATCTTTAGGTCACACATCTTTATTCTCATATTACAATTTTATTTTAAGTGAAAAGGGTTGTTTGTTACCATCAAAGGCAAAGCATACAGAGTACCATATGTTTATAAAGCAGTGAATGTGACTTTCATCAAACATTCACTGGTGGCGAATCGGTAAATGTGATTTAAAACACATGCAACTGGAAGATACAAATGCAGTCAAAGTTGATGAATGTCTGATTCACTGCTTTCTTAGCAAAGCTAAAGTTCAAGTTACACACGTATCTAAAGGGGTCATAGAAGACACAGATTTCCCCCTCCCTTTGCACTAAAAAGATTCCTACAGACTTTAGACAAGAGAAAAAGTAAAGGCTCTGCTGTGCTCTATCTTCAGAATATCCATAATGCTCCAAGACACCAGTGTCATGAGCGCATCATGTGTTAAATCTTTTGTTTATGTGTACAACATATAATCTAATTAAAGTAATTAGTGAAAAATAAAAATGTATTTTTAAAGAATAAAATACGGTGGTTACAAAGTTATTGATTAAAAAAATGTGGCTTCTGACCCCTCAATAAAACCTAAATCTTGGTTTAAAGCTACCAGGAACAATGAGATTGTTTATAAAAATCTAGTGCTTTTAATCATACAGTAGACGTACAGACTTACAGTAAGATAAGAAGATCAGCAAGGCACAATAATAAGTAGTTGTGGTTAAGTATGACTATATCTGATGAGCAAATAAGAATGCCCCTATGCATATTATGGGGGGGGGGGATTTACTAAAATTGGTGCAAACAGAATCTGGTGCAGTTGTACATATTAACCAATCAGTTTCTAACTTCAACTTGTTCAATTAAGCTGACAACAAAACCTAGAAGCTGATTGGTTACTATGCACAATTGTACCAGATTCTGTGTGCACCAGTTTTAGTAAACCTCCCCTTTCTTCGCTATAACAATGCATTACTTACTCCAAAGTCACCTGGGTCACTGCATCCATTGAAGTGTATCCATTCTCCATAAATGTTTCTGTGTATCTGCCCATCTTGATGCCTTCAAGCCACTCATTTACAGATCTATACACAGCATTGCCTGCTGGATTATGTTCTACCAGTAAATTTGATACCCTATAATGTAATATGTACATATGATTAAAATAGCAATGCCATGTAATATAAAATAATATATATTTTATAAAAAAACAATTGGTCTACACAAACTAAAACTGAATGCCAACAAACAGCTAACTACACCTTTGAAATGCATGAGTGGTTTTACCATACCAAAGTATTTCTGTTCATCCAGTTCTGAGATTTAAACAGCTCTGGGACATAAAACTTTGAACCTGGGGGCCTGACTTTTCTCTGCTATCATAGAACAACACTGCTAGGTCACCACCCTGTCTCAGCCCGTGATCACACAGTGAATCACAAGAAACTGACTTATGAGATCATCTCTCTGCATTCTCCTCCATTCAGCATGTTCCTTATGAACATAGAATATCTGAATGGCTCCCAGTTCTGTCCCTCCCTTTGTCAATGCTACTGAATAGGGCAATACAGGAGGCTGGAATCAAGTCAAATTCAAGTATTTAAAATACATTTAATGATTTAAAAAAAAAAAAAAAAAAGAAATAATGTTTTTAATGCCTGGTTTGAGTTCAGATTTAAAAAAATCTGTAGTATCTTTTGTTTTTGTTTTTTATATATATATATTGTTGTGTTTGCCTTTCTGAAAAGGGGCAGTAGTGTGAAGTAATCATTACTACATGTATTCTATTTTTACAGAAAGCTTATGCCAGCAATTTGCATTAAATAAATGGCATTTTAGTCAGCAGATATTTTTATACACCCAGTAATTTATAGGTAGCAGCACAATTTTTAATAATTAACATAATTTAATTTCTTGATGTGACCTTGAGTGTCAGCCAAAAGCATCATTATTATCCTATTACAGTTTCCCTCTCATCAAGTCCTCCTGTTTATACTGCTGAGCCAGGCTGCTAAAGCTCTTACAAGGGTTAAATGTTTATTATTGGCTTTTATATATTTCGCAGCATTCTGGACATATATGACTGCATTTTCCAGATCCTCAGTAGTGACATCTCTAAGTAAAAGGTAGTGCAAGAGTAAAGCTGGATACACACTATACAATTTTCTGTAGATTTTTTCCTTTAGATTAAGGCCCCTTTCACACTGGCACGTTTTTCAGGCGGTTTAGCGCTAATATTAGCGCTGTTATACCGCCTGAAAAATCGTGCCCTGTATTCTTCAATGTGAAAGCCCGAAGGCTTTCACACTGAAGCGGTGCGCTAGCAGGACCGCTCCAAAAGTCCTGCTAGCCGCATCTTTACAGCGGTGAAGGAGCGGTGTGTTCACCGGCCCTTTACCGCGGCTGCCCATTGAAATCAATGGGACACCGCGGTAATACCACCCGCAAACCGCGGCTATTGACGCGGTTTGCGGGCGGTATTAACCCTTTTTCGGCCACTAGCGGGGGTTAAATTCACCCCGCTAACGCCCGCATACCGCGGTGATAACGACGGTATAGCGGCGCTGAAAATCGCGCCGCTATACCGCCACCGCACCTGCCTGCCCCAGTGTGAAAGGGGCCTTACCAAAACCATATAATATGAGGTCAAACCTTAAGAGTTTCAATTTGTATGCAATCAGACAGGCCTTTGCACTACATGGTTTTGGTAAATCTAAAGGAAATCTAAAAACAAAAGTTGTATAGTATGTATGGGGTCTAAGACCCCATACACACTATTCGGTTTTCTGCAGATTTTTGTCTTGAGATTTATCAAAACCATGTAGTGCAAGGGCCTGCCTCATTGCATACAAATTGAAACTCTTAAGCCCTGTACACACGATCAGATATCCTATGGATTTTAATCCGATGGTTTTGTCCATCGGAAATCCGATGAAGCTGACTTCCATCAGTCTTGCCTACACACCATCAGTCAAAAAACTGACCGTTCCAAACGTGGTGACGTAAAACACTCAGATGAGCCGAGAAAAATGAAGTTCAATGCTTCTGAGCATGCGTCGACTTGATTCTGAGCATGCGTGGGTTTTTTATCCGATGGACTTGCCCATAGACGATTGGAATTTGCTATCGGTTTTTGATCCATCGGAAAAAATTTAAAACATGTTCTATTTTTTTAAACCGATGGAAAAAAGACTGATGGGTCCCATACACGATCGGTTTGTCCAATGAAAAAAGTCCATCGGACTGTTTTCATCGGTAAAACCGATCGTGTGTACAGGGCTTTAAGGTTTGACCTCATATTATACGGTTTTGGCAAATCTGAAGACAAAAACCTGCAGAAAAGTGTGTATGGGGCTTTACTGTGATTTATGACATAAAGGGACATACATATTATGCAGCGAATATGACATTTACTGCAAGTGAATCTTCCAGCTACACTTTTTAAATTAGTAGTGATTGATAATAGTGATTAACCATCAGTGAATATTTGGTGAAAGTTACATTCATTGATTTATAAATACATTCTAAAGTGTATCTCTAGCCAAACAATTTTTTAGCTTTGGATAGAGTAGGAAACAGTTTACCAGTAGTGATGAGCCGAACACCACCGGGTTCGGTTCGCACCAGAACCCGCGAACGGACCGAAAGTTCGTACGAACATTAGAACCCTATTAAATACAATGGATGCGAACGTTCGAATTCTAAAGTGCTAATTATAACAACTATTATGCATGTTATTGTCCTAAAAAGGGTTTGGGAACCCGGGTTGTGCACCAGGGGACATGTATCAATGCAAAAAGAAGTTTTAAAAACGGTCGTTTTTCGGGAGCAGTCATTTTAATGATGCATAAAGTGAAAAAAAAAAAGTCAAATATTCCTTTAAATATCGTACCTGGGGGGTGTCTAAAGTATGCCTGTGAAGTGCCACGTGTTTCCCGTGTTTAGAACTGTCCCTGCACAAAATGACACTTCTAAAGGAAAAAAAAGCCATTTAAAACTGCTTGCGGCTTTAATGTAATGTCTGCTCCCGGTAATATGGATGAAAATCTTTAAGAAAAATGGCATAGCTACCCCATGACCCCCCCCCCACCCCAGCCCATTACCAGCCCCTTTGGGTCTTGTATGGATATTAAGGGGAACCCCGCACATAAAATAAAAAAGGCCCTATATACTCTGAACAGCCGTATACAGGCGGTGCATACAAGACAGGGACTGTAGGTTTGTTCTTATGTAGAATCTGTTTGTAATTTTGAACAGGTACATTGTTTAAGTGTAGCTCCAGCCCAAAAATCTATTTTTAAACTTTTTGGAAAACATAGGTAAGGGTTATCACCCCTGTAACATTTGTTTTGCTGTCTGTGCCCCTGTTCAGAACATTTCACCTCACTTTCCGTCCCAATGACAACTGTTTTTGAAATGTGGTGTTTTTCTTGAAACAAGGATTGCTGATAAAGCATCAGTACAGAGGAGACACCTTTCTCCCATATTAATTCTTACAGGAGAGAATTTTCCTTCCAAGGGGTAGATTTCCTCTCACTTCCTGTTGTCTTCTTGCGTTTGCAAGTAGGAGTCGTTTGTAAGTTGGATGTTTGAAAGTAGGGACCTGCCGTATATACTCTGCAGAAATAGGCCCCTTAGTTGTTGGTGTTGGCACAACACTGTAAGCATTCACAGTTACTCTTGGTTGGTGCTGGAACGCCCTGCTGTCAACTATTATATCAGGAATTTTAATTACATATAATTGTTGAACAGTGGTAGTAAAAATTGGGCCTTTGATGGTGGTGCTGGTGCCACAACACTGTAAGCCCTGACAGTTACTCTTGGTGGGTGCAGCAATGGGCCCTGCTGTGAATTATTAGATCAAGAATTGTAATTGCATGCCCCTGTTGAACAGGGGCTGAAAAATTGGGCCTTTCGTGGTGGTGGTGGTGGTGTTGCCACAACACTGTAAGCCCTCAGAGTTACTCTTGGTGGGTGCAGGAATGGGCCCTGCTGTGAATTATTAGATCAAGAATTGTAATTACATGCCCCTTTTGAACAGGGGCTGAAAAATTGGGCCTTTTGTGGTGGTGGTGGTGGTGGCGTTGCCACAACACTGTAAGCCCTCAGAGTTACTCTTGGTGGGTGCAGGAATGGGCCCTGCTGTGAATTATTAGATCAAGAATTGTAATTACATGCCCCTTTTGAACAGGGGCTGAAAATTGGGCCTTTCGTGGTGGTGGTGGTGGTGGTGGCGTTGCCACAACACTGTAAGCCCTCAGAGTTACTCTTGGTGGGTGCAGGAATGGGCCCTGCTGTGAATTATTAGATCAAGAATTGTAATTACATGCCCCTTTTGAACAGGGGCTGAAAAATTGGGCCTTTCGTGGTGGTGGTGGTGGTGGCGTTGCCACAACACTGTAAGCCCTCAGAGTTACTCTTGGTGGGTGCAGCAATGGGCCCTGCTGTGAATTATTAGATCAAGAATTGTAATTACATGCCCCTTTTGAACAGGGGCTGAAAAATTGGGCCTTTCGTGGTGGTGGTGGTGGTGGCATTGCCACAACACTGTAAGCCCTCAGAGTTACTCTTGGTGGGTGCAGGAATGGGCCCTGCTGTGAATTATTAGATAAAGAATTGTAATTACATGCCCCTTTTGAACAGGGGCTGAAAAATTGGGCCTTTCGTGGTGGTGGTGGTGGTGGCGTTGCCACAACACTGTAAGCCCTCAGAGTTACTCTTGGTGGGTGCAGCAATGGGCCCTGCTGTGAATTATTAGATCAAGAATTGTAATTACATGCCCCTTTTCAACAGGGGCTGAAAAATTGGGCCTTTCGTGGTGGTGGTGGTGGTGGCGTTGCCACAACACTGTAAGCCCTCAGAGTTACTCTTGGTGGGTGCAGGAATGGGCCCTGCTGTGAATTATTAGATCAAGAATTGTAATTACATGCCCCTGTTAAACAGGGGCTGAAAAATTGGGCCTTAGGCACTGGTGGCACAACACTGCAACCCCTCACAGATACTGTACTTGGAGCACAGCAATGAGCCCTGTTGCAAAGTATTGCTTCAAAAATTGTAATGACACGCCCCTGTTAAACAGGGGCTTGAAAAATTGGGCCTTAGGCACTGGTGCCACAACACTCCAACCCCTCACAGATACTGTACTTGGAGCACAGCAATGAGCCCTATGGCAAATTATTGCAAAAAAAATTGTAATTACACGCCCCTGTAAAACAGGGGCTGAAAAATTGGGCGTTAGGCACTGGTGGTGGCACCCATAAACAAAAATGATCTTCCAAGCTATCATCATCAATCGTATCATTGAGGACTCGGAGGAGGAGGATAGCCAGTCAACATAACAGCACAGGCACTCAGCATCAGCATCAGTCTTGAAGGGATGTGACATGTTAAAATCAATTAGTCTGTTATATCAGCATCAGGTGTGTGGTAGCTGGTGGTGATCCAAGACTGGTTCATCTTGATGAAAGTCAGTCGATCAACCGAGTCGGTGGACAGGCGCACCCTGTGATCCGTGACAAATCCTCCAGCAGCACTGAATGTGCGTTCCGAAAGAACGCTGGATGCAGGACAGGCCAGTAGCTCAATTGCATACTGTGCAAGCTCTGGCCAGTGATCCATCCTCAAGACCCAGTAAGCCAGAGGATTTTCGGTGGGGAAGGTGTCCAAGTCTGACCTTGCCCCTAGATATTCCTGCACCATGTTTATCAGACGCTGGCGATGGTTGCTGGAACCGATCATACTTTGGGGCTGCGGACTAAAGAATTGTCTGAACGCATCGGTCAGACGGCCACCTTCCCCACCGCTCCTTCTTTGACTGGCCGAAGCCTCAGCAACTCGTTGTCCAGGACCAGGAGTTTGTAACCTCCCAGTCTCTGGGAACGCGTTGCACAGACCTTTCTGCAAGGCCTCCCGGAGTTGTCTCATCCTCTGCTCCCTCTGCGACGGTAACATAAGGTCCGCAACCTTACCCTTGTACCGTGGATCAAGGAGAGTGGCCAGCCAGTAATGGTCCCTCTCCTTGATCCGAAGAATACGAGGATCCTTCCGCAGACTTTGCAGGATCAGGGAGGCCATGCAGCGTAGGTTTGCTGAGGCATTCGCTCCGGAGTCCTCTGGGTCACTAAGGACGACATGATCCGCAGCCACCTCCTCCCAGCCACGTACAAGTCCACTGGTTTCTTGGGACTGTAAATCATTCCTAAAAGACTGCTGCTGATGATGCTGTGTGCCAGCCTCCACCTCCATGCTGACACAATCCTCCTCCTCCTCCTCCTCGTCCTCTTCCTGTGCGATGGGTGGGACAGAAGGAACACTGTCTGGGTAAAGGGGGCCTTGAGAGGCAAGGAAGTCCTCCTCTTCCTGCCTCTGTTCTGCCTCAAGTGCCCTGTCCATTATTCCACGCAGCGTGTGCTCCAACAGGTGGACAAGAGGTACAGTGTCACTGATGCATGCACTGTCACTGCTCACCATCCTCGTGGCCTCCTCAAATGGTGCCAGGACAGTGCATGCATCCCTGATCATGCCCCACTGGCGTGGAGAAAAAAAACCAAGCTCCCCTGACCCTGTCCTGGTGCCGTAGTCGCACAGGTACTCATTGATGGCCCTCTGCTGCGTGTGCAGCCGCTGCAGCATGGCCAACGTTGAGTTCCACCTGGTGGGCATGTCATATATAAGGCGGTTCTTGGGCAGGTTCAACTCCTTTTGCAGCTCAGCCAGGCGAGCACTGGCATTATAAGATCTGCGGAAATGCACACAGACTTTCCTGGCCTGCCTCAGGACATCCTGTAAGCCCGGGTACCTGCCCAAGAACCGCTGCACCACCAGGTTAAGGACGTGAGCCACACAGGGCACATGGGTCAGTTGTCCCTGTCGGAGGGCGGAGAGGAGGTTGGTGCCATTGTCGCAAACCACCATTCCTGGCTTAAGCTGGCGTGGCGTCAACCACCTCTCGGCCTGGCCCTGCAGAGCAGACAGGACCTCTGCCCCAGTGTGGCTTCTGTCCCCCAAACACACCAGCGCAAGCACGGCATGGCATCTTTTTGCCTGCGTACTTGCGTAGCCCCTTGAACGGCTATGGAGCACCGCTGGTTCATAGGACAAACCACAGGAAGAGGCCATGGAGGAAGAAGAAGAGGAGGGGGTGGAGGAGAGAGGTGTGTCACAACCAGTAGTAGCATTTTGGAGGCGTGGCGGTGGAACAACCTCCAACACTACTGCACCTTGTCCTGCATCCTTCCCAGCTGCCAAAAGAGTGACCCAATGGGCCGTGAAAGAAAGGTAACGTCCCTGTCCATGCCTGCTGGACCATGAGTCAGCGGTAATATGCACCTTACCGCTGACCGCCCTGTCCAGCGAGGCCAAGACATTGCCTTCCACATGCCGGTAGAGAGCCGGAATAGCCTTCCGTGAGAAAAAGTGGCGTTTGGGAACCTGCCACTGAGGAACCGCACATTGCACAAACTCACGGAAGGGGGCCGAGTCTACCAACTGAAAAGGCAGCAGTTGAAGCGCTAGCAATTTAGCCAAGCTAGCATTCAACCGCTGGGCATGTGGATGGCTGGGAGTGAACTTCTTTCGACGGTCCAGCAGCTGGGGCAGGGAAATTTGCCTGCTAGAATCGGACGTCGGTGTACTGCTAGCAGAGTGGCCGCAAGTACTTGGCTGTGACACACCTAATTCTACACCTTCATTCCTCTCAGTGCATGTTTCAGAGAGGACTGAAGTTATAGTGGGGTTGGAGATCCCAGCTGATGCGGTGCAAGGAGAGGTCCGCTTTGTTCTTTGGTGTGGGTCTTTGAGGTAGGCTTGCCAACGAGCTGCATGGCAGGTCAACATATGTCTGGTCAGGCATGTGGTACCCAAGCGGCTGATGTTTTGGCCACGCGATATACGCTTGAGACATATGTTGCAAACAGCAGCTGTGCGATCTGATGCACTAGCCTCAAAAAAGGCCCACACCAAAGAACTTTTTGAATGACGGGCAGAGGCAGCGCCCTGCACAGGCAGAGCTCTGCGGTGTGATTCCGTCGGTGTACTGCCCTTACGCTGGCCACCAAAGGGCATCCTGCCTCGTTGGAGATGTGCCTCCTCCTCATCCTCCTCCTCCTCCTCTCTCCTATTAGGCACCCACGTGGAGTCAGTGACCTCATCATCCCCTCCCTCCTCATCACTGGAGCCAATCTGGCAGTATGCTGCAGCTGCTGGAACATGACTGCCAGATTGGTGTCCTTCTTGAGCATCCCCTCTGTCTGCTCTCACGCTACTGCCTTCCTGTAGCTGGGTTTCATCATCAGACCCTTTGAAACGCTGGGCATCCTCCTGGAGCATGTACCCAACACTGTGCTCAAACAGTTCGGGGGACTCCTCAGGAGGAGGACATGGTGGGTCTAGGGAAGGAGTGACTGATGATGAGTCTGACATTGATACCAGGGAAGAGGACGCTTTGGCAGCTGCTTTTCCAGTACCCTGAGCCTGGGTGAGAGAGGATGAGGAGGAGGAGGAGGGCTTGGTCATCCACTCTACCAAGTCTTCGGCATGATGTGGCTCAACATATCCAGCTGCCGAAAAGAAGGACAAGCGTGTCCCATGGCCATGTGCTGATGACAATGCACCGCGTCCACGACCAGCACTGTTGCCCCCAGACACAGAGCCTGCTTGCCCTCTTTTATTGCCTCCTGACTGTCTGCCTCTCCTTGTTTGCCTTCCAGACATTCTAATAGATGGCCTGCAGGGAGATGGGAAAAAAGCAATAAGGGCTACCTTCAGGTGTCCTTCTCTGTCCCTTTACTTAAGGATTTCTAAATATGGTTGAGGATGATTGCTTTTGCACAGAATAGCACAACGACAATTTCCCTGACTGTCCAAAAAACAAGGATTTCAAAGATGGTTGATGAGGAATGCTTTAGCACACTATAGCACAAGGAGAATTTCCCTCACTGTCCTTCCCTGTCCCTAGAAACAAGGATTATCACAGTGAAAGAAACTGACACTCTTCCTACCTATAGTTTTCTGTCCCTAGAAAAAATGTTTTTTTTAAAGCACACTATAGCACAAGGAGAATTTCCCTCACTGTCCTTCCCTGTCCCTAGAAACAAGGATTATCACAGTGAAAGAAACTGACACTCTTCCTACCTATAGTTTTCTGTCCCTATAAAAAATGTTTTTTTAAAGCACACTATAGCACAAGGAGAATTTCCCTCACTGTCCTTCCCTGTCCCTAGAAACAAGGATTATCACAGTGAAAGAAACTGACACTCTTCCTACCTATAGTTTTCTGTCCCTAGAAAAAATTTTTTTTTAAAGCACACTATAGCACAAGGAGAATTTCCCTCACTTTCCTTCCCTGTCCCTAGAAACAAGGATTATCACAGTGAAAGAAACTGACACTCTTCCTACCTATAGTTTTCTGTCCCTAGAAAAAATGTTTTTTTAAAGCACACTATAGCACAAGGAGAATTTCCCTCACTTTCCTTCCCTGTCCCTAGAAACAAGGATTATCACAGTGAAAGAAACTGACACTCTTCCTACCTATAGTTTTCTGTCCCTAGAAAAAATGTTTTTTTAAAGCACACTATAGCACAAGGAGAATTTCCCTCACTTTCCTTCCCTGTCCCTAGAAACAAGGATTATCACAGTGAAAGAAACTGACACTCTTCCTACCTATAGTTTTCTGTCCCTAGAAAAAATGTTTTTTTAAAGCACACTATAGCACAAGGAGAATTTCCCTCACTTTCCTTCCCTGTCCCTAGAAACAAGGATTATCACAGTGAAAGAAACTGACACTCTTCCTACCTATAGTTTTCTGTCCCTAGAAAAAATGTTTTTTTAAAGCACACTATAGCACAAGGAGAATTTCCCTCACTGTCCTTCCCTGTCCCTAGAAACAAGGATTATC
Source organism: Rana muscosa (assembly GCA_029206835.1). Lineage (NCBI taxonomy): Eukaryota > Metazoa > Chordata > Amphibia > Anura > Ranidae > Rana > Rana muscosa. The sequence goes on along the minus strand of CM055116.1, from coordinate 523,840,197 downwards.
ACAGTGAAAGAAACTGACACTCTTCCTACCTATAGTTTTCTGTCCCTAGAAAAAATGTTTTTTTAAAGCACACTATAGCACAAGGAGAATTTCCCTCACTTTCCTTCCCTGTCCCTAGAAACAAGGATTATCACAGTGAAAGAAACTGACACTCTTCCTACCTATAGTTTTCTGTCCCTAGAAAAAATGTTTTTTTAAAGCACACTATAGCACAAGGAGAATTTCCCTCACTGTCCTTCCCTGTCCCTAGAAACAAGGATTATCACAGTGAAAGAAACTGACACTCTTCCTACCTATAGTTTTCTGTCCCTAGAAAAAATGTTTTTTTAAAGCACACTATAGCACAAGGAGAATTTCCCTCACTTTCCTTCCCTGTCCCTAGAAACAAGGATTATCACAGTGAAAGAAACTGACACTCTTCCTACCTATAGTTTTCTGTCCCTAGAAAAAATGTTTTTTTAAAGCACACTATAGCACAAGGAGAATTTCCCTCACTGTCCTTCCCTGTCCCTAGAAACAAGGATTATCACAGTGAAAGAAACTGACACTCTTCCTACCTATAGTTTTCTGTCCCTAGAAAAAATGTTTTTTTAAAGCACACTATAGCACAAGGAGAATTTCCCTCACTTTCCTTCCCTGTCCCTAGAAACAAGGATTATCACAGTGAAAGAAACTGACACTCTTCCTACCTATAGTTTTCTGTCCCTAGAAAAAATGTTTTTTTAAAGCACACTATAGCACAAGGAGAATTTCCCTCACTTTCCTTCCCTGTCCCTAGAAACAAGGATTATCACAGTGAAAGAAACTGACACTCTTCCTACCTATAGTTTTCTGTCCCTAGAAAAAATGTTTTTTTAAAGCACACTATAGCACAAGGAGAATTTCCCTCACTTTCCTTCCCTGTCCCTAGAAACAAGGATTATCACAGTGAAAGAAACTGACACTCTTCCTACCTATAGTTTTCTGTCCCTAGAAAAAAATGTTTTTTTAAAGCACACTATAGCACAAGGAGAATTTCCCTCACTTTCCTTCCCTGTCCCTAGAAACAAGGATTATCACAGTGAAAGAAACTGACACTCTTCCTACCTATAGTTTTCTGTCCCTAGAAAAAATGTTTTTTTAAAGCACACTATAGCACAAGGAGAATTTCCCTCACTTTCCTTCCCTGTCCCTAGAAACAAGGATTATCACAGTGAAAGAAACTGACACTCTTCCTACCTATAGTTTTCTGTCCCTAGAAAAAATGTTTTTTTAAAGCACACTATAGCACAAGGAGAATTTCCCTCACTGTCCTTCCCTGTCCCTAGAAACAAGGATTATCACAGTGAAAGAAACTGACACTCTTCCTACCTATAGTTTTCTGTCCCTAGAAAAAATGTTTTTTTAAAGCACACTATAGCACAAGGAGAATTTCCCTCACTTTCCTTCCCTGTCCCTAGAAACAAGGATTATCACAGTGAAAGAAACTGACACTCTTCCTACCTATAGTTTTCTGTCCCTAGAAAAAATGTTTTTTTAAAGCACACTATAGCACAAGGAGAATTTCCCTCACTGTCCTTCCCTGTCCCTAGAAACAAGGATTATCACAGTGAAAGAAACTGACACTCTTCCTACCTATAGTTTTCTGTCCCTAGAAAAAATGTTTTTTTACAGCACACTATAGCACAAGGAGAATTTCCCTCACTTTCCTTCCCTGTCCCTAGAAACAAGGATTATCACAGTGAAAGAAACTGACACTCTTCCTACCTATAGTTTTCTGTCCCTAGAAAAAATGTTTTTTTAAAGCACACTATAGCACAAGGAGAATTTCCCTCACTGTCCTTCCCTGTCCCTAGAAACAAGGATTATCACAGTGAAAGAAACTGACACTCTTCCTACCTATAGTTTTCTGTCCCTAGAAAAAATGTTTTTTTAAAGCACACTATAGCACAAGGAGAATTTCCCTCACTTTCCTTCCCTGTCCCTAGAAACAAGGATTATCACAGTGAAAGAAACTGACACTCTTCCTACCTATAGTTTTCTGTCCCTAGAAAAAATGTTTTTTTAAAGCACACTATAGCACAAGGAGAATTTCCCTCACTTTCCTTCCCTGTCCCTAGAAACAAGGATTATCACAGTGAAAGAAACTGACACTCTTCCTACCTATAGTTTTCTGTCCCTAGAAAAAATGTTTTTTTAAAGCACACTATAGCACAAGGAGAATTTCCCTCACTTTCCTTCCCTGTCCCTAGAAACAAGGATTATCACAGTGAAAGAAACTGACACTCTTCCTACCTATAGTTTTCTGTCCCTAGAAAAAATGTTTTTTTAAAGCACACTATAGCACAAGGAGAATTTCCCTCACTTTCCTTCCCTGTCCCTAGAAACAAGGATTATCACAGTGAAAGAAACTGACACTCTTCCTACCTATAGTTTTCTGTCCCTAGAAAAAATGTTTTTTTAAAGCACACTATAGCACAAGGAGAATTCCCTCACTGTCCTTCCCTGTCCCTAGAAACAAGGATTCGCACAGTAAAACACACTGACACTCTCCCTACCTATCCTTCTCTTTCGCTAAACTAAAGGAATCCAGGTTAAGCAAGAAAAAATAAATGTCACTGTCCCTGCCTATGCTTCTCTTTCCCTGCTCCGGAACACACTACACTAGGCCGCCGTGCTGGCGGCCTTTTATAGTGTGGGGCGTGTACTAAACACCCTCAGCAATAATTGGCCACAGGCATCCTGCCTGTGGCCAATCATTGCTCTCCTCGCTGCCGGCGCTGTGATTGGCCAAGCATGCGGGGTCACAGTGCATGCTTGGCCAATCACAGCGCCTGGATGACACTGCGATGGCGTAGTGCATTGTGGGCCGTTCGCGTCACTCAAATTTGGCGCGAACGGCCCAAATCGTTCGATCTTCGTCGAACGATCGAACAGCCGATGTTCGAGTCGAACGTATGTTCGACTCGAACATGAAGCTCATCCCTATTTACCAGTTTGAACCACCATCAGGTTTTTATTGCCGTCAGTGTCCCTTGAGAGATTCACCATCTCTGTTTGTCAAGGTTAGCACTGTTATGCAACAGGAAGTGAAGAGAAATCCTAAATGTTACAGTTGTCTAGGGATTTCCACTCACTTTGGAGAGATATTGTATCCTATCACTTTTTGTTGTGTCTCCAGTAGGGATGAGCTTTGAGTTCGAGTCGAACTCATGTTCGACTCAAACATTGCCTGTTCGCCCGTTCGCCGAACAACGACCAATTTGGGGTGTTCGCGGCAAATTCGAAAAGTCTATGGGAGAAATCTAAAATGCTAATTATAAAGGCTTATATGCAAGTTATTGTCCTAAAAAGTGTTTGGGGACCCGGGTCCTGCCCCAGGGGACATGTATCAATGCAAAAAAAAGTTTTAAAAACGGCAGTTTTTTTAGGAGCAGTGATTTTAATAATGCTTAAAATGAAAAAATAAAAGTGAAATATTCCTTTAAATTTCGTACCTGGGGTATGATATGCATGTAAAGTGGCGCATGTTTCCCGTGCTTAGAACTGTCCCTGCACAAAGTGTCATTTTTGAAGGAAAAAAAAGTCATTTAAAACTCACTCGCGGCGGCTATTAATGAATTGTCAGCTTTTATCAATACACAGAAAAGTCATTGATAAAAAAAAAAAAAAGCGTGGGGGTTCCCCCAAATTCAATTACCAGGCCCTTTAGGTCTGGAATGGATATTAAGGGGAACCCCACTGCAAATTAAAAAAAAAATGGCGTGGGGTTCCCCCTAAATATCCATACCAGGCCCTTGAGATCTGGCATGGATTTTAAGGGGAACTCCACCCGAAATTAAAAAAAAATGGCGTGGAGTCCCCCCAAAAATCCATACCAGACCCTTATCCGAGCACACAACCTGGCCGGCCACAGGGGAAGAGGGGGGGACGATAGAGCGGCCCCCCCTCCCTCCTCAACCGTACCAGGCCACATGCCCTCAACATGGGGAGGATGTCCCCATGTTGATGGGGACAAGGGCCTCATCCCCACAACCCTTGCCCGGTGGTTGTGGGGGGGTCTGCGGGCGGGGGGCTTATCGGAATCTGGAAGACCTCTTTAACAAAGGGGACCCCCAGATCCCGGCCCCCCCCTATGTGAATTGGTAATGGGTACATTGTACTCCTACCATTTCACGAAGAAAGTGTCAAAAAATTTAAATAAAAACACACACACACCTTGGAAAAGTCCTTTATTAAAAAAAAAAAAAAAACATTCCATGTTTTAAATTTCCCGCTCAGGCCATGTATTACACAGCGAATGAAGTTCCCCATCAGGTCCGCCCCCTCGGTATGTCCAACCCCGCCTACGTCATTGGCCTGAGCGGGGAACTTCCTTTACTGTGTAATTTAAATTTACACAGTGAAGGAAGTTCCCCGCTCAGGCCAATGACGTAGGCGGGGTCAGACATACCGAGGGGGCGGACCTGTTGGGGAACTTCATTCGCTGTGTAATACATGTATAGACCCGCCCCTTCTCATGTTCCGCATCTAGTCCGCTGAGCGGACCTGATGGGGAACTTTAGAAGGGGCGGGTCTATACATTTAAAACACAGCGGAGGAAGTTCCCCATCAGGTCCGCACTGGCACAACCAATGACGGACAACGCTGGACATCGGGATCGCCGCGGGACACTGGATTTCATCGCTGGAATGTTTTTTTTTTTTTTTTAATAAAGGACTTTTCCAAGGTGTGTGTGTTTTTATTTACATTTTTTGACACTTTCTTCGTGAAATGGTAGGGGTACAATGTACCCCTTACCAATTCACATAGGGGGGGGCCGGGATCTGGGGGTCCCCTTTGTTAAAGAGGTCTTCCAGATTCCGATAAGCCCCCCGCCCACAGACCCCCACAACCACCGGGCAAGGGTTGTGGGGATGAGGCCCTTGTCCCCATCAACATAGGGACATCCTCCCCATGTTGAGGGCATGTGGCCTGGTACGGTTCAGGAGGGAGGGGGGCCGCTCTCTCGTCCCCCCTCTTCCCCTGCGGCCGGCCAGGTTGCGTGCTCGGATAAGGGTCTGGTATGGATTTTTGGGGGGACTCCACGCCATTTTTTTTTATTTGGGGTGGAGTTCCCCTTAAAATCCATGCCAGATCTCAAGGGCCTGGTATGGATATTTAGGGGGAACCCCACGCCATTTTTTTTTAAATTTGCGGCGGGTTTCTCCTTAATATCCATTTCAGACCTAAAGGGCCTGGTAATTGAATTTGGGGGAACCCCCACGCTTTTTTTTTTTTTTTTATCAATGACTTTTCTATGTATTGATAAAAGCCGACAATTCATTAATAGCCGCGAGTGAGTTTTAAATGACTTTTTTTCCTTCAAAAATGACACTTTGTGCAGGGACAGTTCTAAGCACGGGAAACATGCGCCACTTTACATGCATATTATACACACCCCCCAGGTACGAAATTTTAAGGAAAATTTCACTTTTATTTTTTCATTTTAAGCATTATTAAAATCACCGCTCCCGTAAAAACGTCTATTTTTTAAACCTTTTTTTGCATTGATACATGTCCCCTGGGGCAGGACCTGTGTCCCCAAACACTTTTTAGGACAATAAATTGCATATTAGCCTTTATAATTAGCAATTTAGATTTAGAACGTTCGAGTCCATTGTATTTAATAGGGTTCTAAAGTTCACACGAACATTCTGTCTGTTCGCAGGTTCTGGTGCGAACCGAACAGGGGGGTGTTCGGCTCATCCCTGGTCTCCAGGATACAAAATGAAGGGAAGTCACCCCAGCAGAATACAAAGAGTATACAAAATTCAAACATTCAACATTGTATCCTGAACTGTTACCAACAGTCAGTATAGAAGGATGCATGGCCAATGGTGGACCTATATAAATCCAAAGTAAAGAACTAACCAGCACTCTTTAAAGTGGTTGTAAACCCACTTTTTCAACTTGCACCTACAGGTAAGCCTAGATTAAGGCTTACCTGTAGGTGCAAGAAATATCTCCTAAACCTACACGGTTTAGGAGATATTTACTAAAAATGACAGGCGCCGCTGTCTACGGCGCATGCGGCTGTGGAGGGTGTGGAAGTGGCTGTTTTAGGCTCTCAGCTGCTGGTCCAGGCATCTGGGTGGATTCCGACATTAAAATCTGAATTTCTCTAGCGCCTGGATCAGCTCAGTGTTGTCAGCCTACAACGGACTTTAGCCAACTGTTGGCTGAAAACAGGTAACTGGAGTGCAGAACTGAGTGCACTCCTGTGATCCATAGGAAAAGGACGGTCAAAAGAGCTTTGGCCCTACTTTTCCTTTAATCAATTTATTGCTGGATGGGAGTGCTATTAAATCAGTGTTAGAGACTACAATATACAAAGGGGTCTTGGCAGGGCAGTTTTGCTTCCACATAGAATGTCAAATATATGAGACTAACACATAGGGGGTTATTTACGAAAGGCAAATCCACTTTGCACTACAAGTAGTTTCAATTTCAAAGTGCACTTGAAATTGCACTGAAAGTGCACTTGGAAGTGCAGTCGTTGTAGATCCGAGGGGGACATGCAAGGAAAATAAAAAAACAGCATTTTAGCTTTCACATGACTGTATAATAAAATCAGCAGAGCTTCCCCTCATTTCCCCTCAGATTTACAGCGACTGCACTTCCAAGTGCACTTTCAGTGCAATTTTAAGTGCACTTTGCACTTGTAGTTTGCAATTGTAGTGCAAAGTGGATTTGCCTTTCGTAAATAACCCCCAGAGTGTTTAATAAGTTCTGGCTTTCATTTGGATTTAAAGGCTTACTCTATATGTTAGTCTACAGGACACCGAGCATTGGTATGGTGTCCTGTATTCTGATGAAAAAAGGATGAAGGGTGGCATGACAATGGAAAACCAGAAGTATGCTACAGTTTTTTAATAATGATTAGAGTTGAGCGGACACCTGGATGTTCGGGTTCGACGGGTTCGGCCGAATTTCGCAAAAAAGGTTGAGTTCGGGACCCCGAACTTGACCCCAACTTGACCCCAAACCCGAACCCCATTGAAGTCAATGGGGACCCAAACTTTTGAGGACTAAAATGGCTCTAAAAAGGTAATGGAAAGGGCTAGAGGGCTGCAAATAGCAGCAAAATGTTGTTAAGAGCATGGCAAGTGCTCTGAAAACAAATGTGGATAGGGAAATAACTTAAAATAACATAAAATACATAAAAATAAAAAATAATAATCTTGACCTAGGAGGACGAGGTCCATATGGAGTAGGAGGTTGAGGTGGCGGTGTATGTGGCGGTGTAGGTGGAAGCGGCGGTGGAGGAGGACGAGGTAGCCAACACTGGTTTTGTTTTTAATTTTATTTATTTTTAAATTAGGGTACACCCCAAAAGAGTGAGAAAGATCAAAAATACAACAATGGTTGGGTAAGGCCGGTATACATGTCTATTCTGCACAAGGTACAGACAAGTCCTGTGGGATCCATGCCTGGTTCATTTTATTGAACGTGAGCTTGTCCACATTGGCTCTGGACAGGCGGCTGCGCTTGTCTGTGATAATGCCCCCTGCCGTGTTAAATACACGTTCAGATAATGCACTCGCTGCAGGGCAGGCCAGCACCTCCAAGGCCAACACCTCCAAGGTAGGCCAGCACCTCCAAGGCCAGCACCTCTTCCTCCTCCTCTGCCTTCGCCTTGTGCTTCCACTGTGCCCCCGCTGTCAGGTGGGAATGCCACCAGCAGCGCGTCTACCAGCGTGCGCTTGTACTCGCGCATCTTACAATCACGCTCCTGTGAGGGAATTAAGGACGGTACGTTGTCCTTGTAACGGGGATCCAGCAGCGTGGCCACCCAGTAATCAGCACCAGTTAGAATGTGGGCAACTCGGCGGTCATTGCGGAGACACTGAAGCATGTAATCGCTCATGTGTGCCAGGCTGCCCGACAAAAATACCGCTGCAGGCTCTGTCGCTTACTCGCACCTGAGGAAGGTGTTTCACTTGTTTGTCCAGCTGGCACAGATCGACCACGTCCTCTCCCTGCAACAGGAGCTCCACCAGCAGCACCACGACCGGGGCCACGTCCCTTATTTGACGTTCTCATATTTCTCAAATTTAGGATCTTGCGCTAATTGGGTGTTTTTTGAATAGCAGGATAGAACAACAGTATCTAAAGGGTGTATCTCACATGTACAGATATGCAGCAAAAGCTGCAATTTTTTTTTTTTGCCCTAAATGGGTGTTTTTAGAATAGCAGAATAGAACAACAGTATCTGAAGGGTGTATCTCACACATACAGATACAGACTAGGCCGCAATTTAAGATTTTTCACCTAAATGTGTTTTTTTGAATAGCAAAATAGAGCAACAGTATCTAAAGTGTGTATCTCACACGTACAGATATGCAGGAAATGCTGCAAATTTTTTTCCCCTAAATGTTTTTTTTTTTAGTACCAGAATAGAGCAACAGTATCTAAAGGGTGTACCTCACACGTACAGATACAGACTAGGCTGCAATTTAAGATTTTTCCCCTAAATGTTTTTTTTTTAATAGCAGAATAGAGCAACAGTATCTAAAGGGTGTATCTCACAGGTACAGATATGCAGAAAACGCACCAAAATTTATTTTTTTGCCCTAAATTATTATTTTTGGGAATAGCAGAATAGAAGAACAGTATCTAAAGTGTGTATCTCACACGTACAGATATGCAGAAAACGTTGCCAAAATTTTTTTTACTCCCTACATTTTTTTTTTGAATAGCAGAATAAAACAACAGTATCTAAAGGGTGTATCTCACATGTACAGATATGCAGGAAACACTGCAAAATATATATTTTTTTGCCCTAAATGTGTTTTTTTAAATACCAGAATAGAGCAACAGTATCTAAAGGTTATACCTCACACGTACAGATACAGACTAGGCCGCAATTTAAGATTTTTCCCCTAAATGTGTTTTTTTTTTAATAGCAGAATAGAGCAACAGTATCTAAAGGGTGTATTTCACAGGTACAGATATGCAGAAAATACACCAAAAATATTTTTTTTGCCCTAAATTATTATTTTTTGAATAGCAGAATAAAACAACAGTAACTAAAGTGTGTATCTCACACCTACAGATATGCAGGAAACACTGCAAATTATTATTTTTTGCCCTAAATGGGTGTTTTTAGAATAGCAGAATAAAGCAACAGTATCTAAAGGGTGTATCTCACTATCTCACATGTACAGATATGCAGAAAACGCAGCAAAACATTTTTTTTGCCCTAAATTATTATTTTTTTGAATAGCAGAATAGGAGAACAGTATCTAAAGTGTGTATCTCACACGTACAGATATTCAGATAACGTTGCCAACATTTTTTTTTTTGTCCTAAATTATTATTTTTTGAATAGCAGAATAAAACAACAGTATCTAAAGTGTGTATCTCACTAAATACAGATATGCAGGAAACGCAGCAAAATATCATTTTTTTGCCCTAAATGGGTGTTTTTAGAATAGCAGAATAGACCAACAGTATCTAAAGGGTGTATCTCACAGTACCATATGCAGTGCTGGCGCACTGAGCTTGCATAAAATGCCCACCGACGCCAACCTAACTAACAGATGGATAAAAGTTATCTTTTCTCTGGCACTGGGCTCAGGGCAGGGTAAAAAGATTGTGCACTGCACCCACACAACAAAATCAAGGTAGATCGCTGAGTAATTTGATTTCTGAATCAGGACTCCAATCTAATTCTCTCCCTCAAAGCAGCAGCAGCAACCTTTCCCTACACTATCTAAAGCAGAGTAACGTGCTGTGCTATGTTCCTCTAGCTTATATAGAGGCTGGGTCACATGCTGCACTGGCCAATCACAGCCATGCCATTAGTAGGCATGGCTGTGATGGCTTCTAAGGGCACACGAGTTAAACGAATGTTGATTGGCTGCCGTGCAGCTTTTTAAAATGCGCCATTACATTGCAGAACACCGAACTCGAACCCGAACATACAGTAAATTGTATGTTCGGGTCCGGGTACCAAAAACCCAAAAAACTTTACAGTTCGGGTTCGCTCAACCCTAATAATGATGATTCAGAAAGGCTGAATGAAAAACAAAAAGGTATTTTATATCTATTGTTGTAGATAGGAAACACAGAGCATGCATGGTAGATAAAATATTACTATGAAGAGCTAAATCATGGTTTGCAATGTTTTGGTTTACAAAATATATATACAATATCATAATATAAGTGTTCTAAAATTATGTTTTACCTGTTAGATGAATTAACAAGCGACTTCAAGCTACTTGGGTTACGGATCAACTTGTCCAACATGCTGACAATCTCTTCAAACTTGGGCCTGCTGTTTCGTTCCTTCTGCCAGCAATCCAGCATGAGCTGATAAAGAGCAGCCGGGCAATCCATGGGACTTGGCAACCGATAACCTTCCTCAACAGCTTTAATTACCTAATGGAGAAAAAAAAATTTTTGGGGTTAAAAACATTCAGATAAAATGTGTGCCAAGCTAGAAATTAGTATTCAGAGATAGTGTGTTGATTTCATTAAAGTGTTATACAGTATATTTACACAATTGTCTCAACATGTTTGACCCTTACTACTGCAATGATACAGATTAATCTTGAGGCATTTTGTGGCTTTACATTATTAATACTTTAGTTAAATAAACATAAATATAATGTTCGTTCTTTAACCCCTTCCTTACTGGGCACATAACCCCCTTCCTGCCCAGGCGAAATTTCAGCTTTCAGCACTGTCACGCTTTGAATGACAATTGCGCGGTCGTGCGACGTGGCTCCCAAACAAAATTGACGTCCTTTTTTTCGCACAAATAGAGCTTTCTTTTGGTGGTATTTGATCACCTCGGCGGTTTTTATTTTTTGCGCTATAAACAAAAATAGAGCGACAATTTTGAAAAAAAAGCAATATTTTTTGATTTTTGCTATAATAAATATCCCAATTTTTTTTATATATATATTTTTTTCCTCAGTTTAGGCCGATACGTATTCTTCTACATATTTTTGGTAAAAAAAAATCGCAACCAGCGTTTATTGATTGGTTTGCGCAAAAGTTATAGCGTTTACAAAATAGGGGGTAGTTTTATGGCATTTTTATATATATATTTTTTTTATTAGTAATGGCGGCGATCAGTGATTTTTTTCGTGACTGCGACATTATGGCGGACACATCGGACACTTTTGACACTAATTTGGGACCATTCACATTTATACAGCGAACAGTGCTATAAATATGCACTGATTACTGTATAAATGTGACTGGCAGGGAAGGGGTTAACACTAGGGGGCGAGGAAGGGGTTAAATGTGTTACCCTATGTGTGATTGTTACTGTGGGGGGAGGGGACTGACTGGGGGAGGTGACCGATCTGTGTCCCTATGTACAAGGGACACAGCATCGGTCCCCTCTCCCTGACAGGACATGGATCTCTGTGTTTACACACAGAGATCCATGTCCTTGTCTCTGTAACCGCCGATCGGGGGTGCCTGGCGGACATCGCGGCCGCCAGGCACGCGCATCGGCATCTCAGTGATGCGCCGGGCGCTCGCGCGCCCCCCAGTGGCCAAATAGCGGAGGCCGTATATTAACGGCCTCCCGGCATTTGACAACCACCTTGCGGCCGTATATTCTCGTACGGCGGGCGCGAGGTGGTTAAAAAAACAAAACAAGTATGGCTTGGTTGTAAACAATTGCAGATTGGTTGTCATACACTGTTGCTTCTCGTTCTATTTACCTGCCACTATTTTTAATGATCTGAACTTATTTGTAGCTCAAAGAGCATTCCACACAAAACTGATATAAACCACCTGACAGTTTTGTTTGTTTCTTGTGGAGACTTTTCTTGAGATCTTCACTATTCAATTTCTAATTCTGTATACAGTATACTGTATATGCAGAATCAGGTGCTGGAAAATGCAAAGGTGGGTTGGAACACCCAAAATACCCAAGTGGACAATAACAGAATCAGAAATTATACCATGGAGAGCTTGCTCTTGGGAGTACCCAAGACTTATAAGAATCCTGGTGCTGACTCAGCCACAAGACTGAATTTGCTACTAAGTTAGCAAAAGTTAGCTTTTGGTTGGATTGTCCTTTTAAATCAGGGGTCTCAAACTGGCGGCGTTCCAGCTGTTGCAAAACTATGAAACACTTGAGGCATTGCAAGGCTGAGAGTTACAAGCATGATTCCCACAGGCAGAGGCAAGATGGGACTTGTAGTTCCGCAACAGATGGAGGGCCACCAGTTTGAGACACCTGCCTTAAAGGCTTCAAAGATACCAGTAATTTTACCATTTGCCTACTGGGCACTTTCACCCCCTTCCTGCCCAGGCCAATTTACAGCTTTCAGCACTGTCACACTTTGAATGACAATTATGAGGCCATGTGTCAATGTACCCAAACTAAATTTTTATCATTTTTTTTTCACACAAATAAAGCTTTTTTGGGTGGTATGTAATCAACACTGGGTTTTTTATTTTTTACTAAATAAAAAAAGACTAAACATTTAAAAAAAAAAAACATTTTTTATAGTTTGTTATAAAAATTTTCAAACTGGTGATTTTTCTCCTTCAATGATGTGCGCTGATGAGGCTGTACTGATGGGCACTAATAGGCTGCACTGATTGGCATTGATAAGGTGGCACTGATGAGGCAGCGCTGATGGGCATTGATAGGTGGCACTAATGGGCACTGATGGCCACTGATTGGCACTGATGAGGCGGCACTGATGAGGAGGCACTAATGAGGCACTGATAGGTGGCACTGATAGGTGCCACTGGTGGGCTCTGATAGGCACCACTGAAAAGCACTGAGAGGTGGCACTGATAGGCAACACTGATGGGCACTGATAGATTGCACTGATGGGCACTGGTAGGAGGCACTAATAGGTAGCACTGATAGGTAGCACTGATAGGTGACACTGATGATGAGGCACTGATAAGAACTGATTGGCAGCACTGATGGGCACAGATATGGGGCACTGGTGGGCACTGATTGGCAGCACTGGTGGGCACTGATTAGCAGCACTGGTGAGAACTGTTGGGGCCGATGTCCCTTTAACAGAAGCTGGTTATCGCCTTTCTTCTTCAATTATTAAATTCCGAAATGAAAATGTAATATATTGCATCTTACCAAATCTTAGATGTGGTGGCTGCATTAACTTTTTAAGGCCTTTCTCTCTTTCATTTTGCCTAGTGATCTGGTCACTGAGTCTCTTTTTTTTCCAATTTCCTTGAAAGCTGTCCAGCAAAAATTGCAGTTTGAGAGTTGAGATGAACCCTTTACCACTAACAGATGTTATTCATTATGTCCCAAAAGGGGAAAAAAACGGTTGCTGTAACAAACTGCTTAAAAAGTGAGCTGGAGTTTGCTAGAGCATATAACACTACCCTCACCCCAGATTGACAATGCTCCTCTCCAATGGTGACTCCATTGCTCCTCTAGTGGACTGGAGCCATCCTAGAACAAGAAGTGTGTTGCTTACCAGATTACCAAATGCAAATAAAGAAAAAAAGTCGACAAGAAAGGAAAGACATGCACCCACTACACGTAAGGATTGGTAAGCTGCAATATAACAAAAAATTTTTGGGTTCAATACTGCCTAACTCCAAAATGATGATTAAACAATAATGGTAGTTTACCAATGGCTCTATGACAGGTGTCATACTGTACAGACTCAATTTTATAATTCTTTGTTAAATTATATATTGTTGGGGGTGTGGCCAAGAGCGGCATGTGAGCCGACATGTCTCACAGAGCTCCCTGTGAATATCCTGCAGCAATCCTTCTACCGGCCGATCCATCGATACAAACCGGCACCGGAACCCACTGCCTGCTCCCCGAACACTCCAGGCACGTCCCGGACCCTTAGAATCGGCATGCTGACCCGCAAACAGCAAAAGGGGGATGAGATGCCGACACGGGACACCAAGAATGGCGCCGTGGCAGCACAGCGTGCACGAGAGGACAGGAAAGACTCGGGTAAGCAAGCACCCAAAACACCCAGAGCACAGGGGAAAGATGGCCCTAAGGATATGGTGTACTATACACAAAAGTTGAACAGTGTGGTGGAACGTCCCTCTGATGAGGAACTGGATGCTACACCGGACATTTTCAATGCACAGAAGACAGGGGAGTCCTCCATGCAGGCACTGCAGAAGGCCTCAGCCCTGCTCTCCCCAGAGATAGCAGAGGAGGAGGATGGGGAGGACATTGAACAGCCTACCCTTGCTGAAATTCTTACGGCAGTAAATAAATGCACGGCCTCAGTACAGACATTACAGGTACACTTTGGAGGATTAAAAGAGGAGGTGGGACTGATCCGGCACGATTTACAAAAAATCTGAGAACGCACCACTGCAGTGGAGGGCCGTATCAGTGACGTGGAGGACAGGATGGCTCCCCTAATTAGAGAACTACAGGTTGCAGCTAGGACTGCGACTGCCAATGAACTTAGAAATTAGGACATTGAGAACCGTTTGAGAAGGAGCAACGTTCGCATAGTAGGCCTACCAGAAAAGACAGAAGGCAGAGACCCCACTGCGTTTGTGGAAAATTGGCTGCAGGAGGTATTTGGCAAAGTTGCATTTACGCCCTTTTACTCAGTTGAAAGAGCACACAAAGTACCACCTAGACCATTGCCTCCAGGTAACCCACCATGCACCATACTTGCTAAACTACTTTTTTTTAAGGATAAGGAGATAGTCCTGCAACTGTCCAGAGAACGGCGCAACATACAGTTCAATGGCGCGAGAGTGTCTTTTTACCCTGATTTCTCAGCGGAGGTGCAGAGGCGCAGATCCAAATTTGGGGAGGTGAAGAAAATAGGATTTTTATAACAGCTTACCTGTAAAATCCTTTTCTTGGAGTACATCACGGGACACAGAGCGACATAGTCATTACTAATGGGTTATATAGATACCTTCAGGTGCTGGCACTGGCAACTTCCAAAACCGGAAGTACCCTCCCCTATATAAGCCCCTCCCATCCGGGAGCACCTCAGTTTTGTAGCAAAGCAATAAGTGTCCCCAAAAGAGGGGTGGGAGCTCTGTGTCCCGTGATGTACTCCAAGAAAAGGATTTTACAGTTAAGCTGTTATAAAAATCCTATTTTCTTTCTCGTACATCACGGGACACAGAGCGACATAGTCATTACTAATGGGATGTCCTAAAGCAATGCCCAACGAGGGGGGGGGATACACCATACATAAGCTGAGCGCTATCAGACATGAGGATCTTTTGCGGCCTGCAACACACTGCGCCCAAAGGCGACATCCTCCTGACTTCTAACGTCCACCTGGTAGAACCTAGTAAACGTGTGTACTGAAGACCATGTTGCGGCCTTACAGATTTGAGCCAGGGAGGCCTGGTGATGCGCTGCCCATGAAGTTCCAACTGCTCTCGTGGAGTGCGCTCTAACTTTGAACGGAGGCGGTCTCTTTCTTAAGCCATAGGCTTGCATAATGACCTGTTGAATCCACTTGGCTAAAGTAGATTTTGACGCTGCCTGACCCTTTCTGGGGCCTTCCGGCAGAATAAACAAAGTATCTGTTCTGCGAATCTGAGCAGTGGCTTTTAAATAAGCTTTAACTGCTCTTACTACATCCAAAGAATGCAATAACTTTTCCTCTACCGAACTAGGTTTGGGGAAAAAAGAAGGAAGAACCACATCTTGGTTCAAATGAAAACCTTGATACCACCTTAGGAAGAAAGGCTGGATGAGGACGTAACACTACTCTGTCCTTATGGATAACCAGATATGGCTCTTTACAGGACATAGCTGCTAATTCCGACACTCTTTTAGCCGAACAAATGGCTACTAGAAAAAACAATTTCCTGGTGAGAAGAACCAAGGAACTATGCTGTAATGGTTCAAATGGTTGTTTCTGTAGAACCGACAGAACCAGGTTTAGATCCCATGGACATATGGGAATATTAACCGGAGGACTAATACGCATCACTCCTTATCTAAAGGCTTTGACTAGTGAATGCGAAGCCAAGGGCCTTTGAAAAAATATTGACAAGGCCGAAAACTGACCTTTGATAGTACTCAAGGCAAGCTTCCTATCTACAGCCCACTGTAGGAAGTCCAGACTCCTACCTATTACGTACTTATGTGGATGCCATTTCTTGGCCTCACACCACGCGATGTACGCCTTCCAGATTCTATAGTAGATCTGCCTGGATACCGGCTTCCTGGCATTGATCATGGTAGATACCACAGGATTAGAGAGCCCTCTCTTTTTTAGAATGTGGGCTTCAATAGCCAGGCCGTCAAACCTAGGGCTGGTAAGGAAGGGTGGTATATCGGTCCTTGCGAAAGCAGGTCCGGACGACGTGTTAGAGACCAAGGACTCCCCACTGACATTTTACAATCTCCGCGTACCACGCTCTTCGGGGCCACGCTGGAGCCACCAGAATCACTGGTTTCTTTTCTACCCTGATTCTGCGGAGTAATCGAGGTAACCATTGTGGCGGTGTGAATGCATATATCAGCTTGAACTGATCCCAAGGGAACACTAGGGCATCCGAGCCGCAAGCTAGGGGATCCCTTGTCCGAGAGACAAACCTGTCCACCTTTGCGTTGAATCTGGATGCTAGAAGATCTACATCCGATGTTCCCCACCGCTGACATATTGTCCAGAAAACCTCGGGGTGAAGGGACCATTCCTCTGGGCATAATTGCTGGCGACTTAGAAAGTCCGCCTTCCAATTCTCCACTCCTGGAATAAATACCGCAGATATGGCTGGGACATATCTTTCTGTCCATTTCAGGATGTAATTTACTTCCCTCTGGGCTGCACGACTCCTGGTGCCCCCCTGATGATTGATATATGCCACTGCTGTGGCATTGTCTGATTGAATTCTGACAGGGGACCCTTGGAGTTTGGATGTCCATGCTACTAGGGCATACCGGGCTGCTCGTATCTCTAAGAGATTGATGGGCAGGGCCTTTTCTGCATCCGACCATCTGCCCTGGAGAGACCATTGCTCCAGTACTGCTCCCCAGCCTATAAGGCTGGCATCTGTAGTGACCACCTTCCAAGAAATCGGACTGAAGGATTTCCCTTTATCCAGATTTTGGGGAACCAACCACCAACGGAGGCTCTTGCGAATGGAAGGGGACAAGGACATTGTAAGTCTAGGGCCTGAACTTTTTTGTTCCAGGCTGACAGTATGGCCCCTTGCAAATTCCTTGAATGGAATTGACCGTAGGGTACTGCTTCGAATGATGCCACCATTTTTCCCAGCAGCCTCATGCACAGGCGTATGGACGGCTGTCTTTTTTGTACCCACTAAGTGGATCAAATCTTTCAAAGACAACACCTTTCCTTGAGGCAAGAATATTTTTCTCTGGCCTGAATCCAACCTTAGCCCCAAGTATTCCAGACTTTTGACTGGTTTTTAGGGCTGACTTGTCTCGGTTGATAATCCAACCGTGAGATTCCAGATACTTGATTGTCTTGTGAACGACCACGTCTAGTTTTTTCACTGAGTGGTCTATCAGCAACAAGTCATCTAGATATGCCATTATCATTACACCTTGTGTTCTTAGATTGGCCAATAAAGGGCCAGAATTTTTGTAAACACTCGTGGTGCTGTGGCCAAACCGAAGGGTAAGGCTCTGAACTGAAAATGGCGCCCTTCTACTGCAAAGCATAGAAATTTTTGGTGGACTGGAAAGATGGGAATGTGCAAATAAGCATCTTTGATGTTGATCGCGGCTAACCAATCCTCCCCTTGTAGGGCAGTGGCCAACGATCGGATCGACTCCATCGGAAAGTCCTGATATACAGGAATTTGTATAGCCCTTTTAGAATATGGGCCTCCCGTCCGCGTTTGCTTCGGGACTGTAAAGAGGTTTGAGTAAAACCCGAACCCTCATTCTTCCAGGGGAACCTCCATAATTACTCCTTGGAGCAATAGTTGTTCTAGTGCCAACAGGAGGGAATCTCTCTTCCGGGGATCCCTTGGCACGTTTGACCTCAAAAAATGGGAAGGAGGAGAGTCTTTTAACTCCAAACTGTATCCCAAACATACTGCGGAGAGCACCTATCTGTTTTGATCGTGTCCCGCCAGGTCTCTTGCGAACAACTGGAGTCCTCCCCCCACCTGACTGAGTGGGGGCAACCCTTCAATGAATTTAACTTTGGGGGAGGTTTTGTACCTCCCCTGACCCAGGGTTTCTCATTACCCTGCTATTGTCCCTGTTTTTTACCCCCCGGAATTGACCGAGGAGGCCGTCGGAACTGTTACACAGCCGATGCCCCAGGGACTGGAGAAGCAGGCCTCTTAAAGAGGGACCTCTAACTCTGTTTTTAACCGGCAAGAGCGTATTTTTACCGCTGGAAATTTTCTGGATATATTTGTCCAGGTTTTCCCTGAATAAGCGTTCACCCTGAAATGGGACGCTAACCAGCCATTCTTTACAGGGAGCTTCAGCAGACCAGTTTTTGAGCCATAGAAGCCTACGTATATGTACTATAGACAGCGTAAGGCGGGAGGCCTGATGGACTGAATCCTTTATGGCGTCAACCGCAAAGCCTAAGGCTCTAGGTAGATCAGCTAGGGCAAGGCCTGCTGATCTGTCAAGTCCCTCAAGACCTGTTTCAACTGATCCTTCACTGCTTAGCAGACCCCAATAGCTGCTACTGCTGGTTGTGTCACCAAGCTTGCTGTAGAAAGAAGCAGACTTTCATAAGGACTCCAATCTTTTATCTATTGGGTTCTTGAACATTTGGACATTATCCACTGGACATGTCAGTGATTTATACATACAAGAGATGGCTGCGTCCACTGAAGGGTCCTTTCATTTTTTTTTTTTTTGATGAACTTATCCTCCATGGGATAGACCACCGGAAATCTCTTGGGGGAATAAATATTTTCTCAGGACGTTCCCAATCCTGGTAAATAAGCCCTTTCAGTAAAGGGTGAAGTGGAAAAGAACAGACAGTCTGGGGGCTTCTAGCGACCCCAACGAGGATACAGTAGTGGTTGATGGTTCCGCAAGGTGCATTTTTAATGCTGATCGGACCATGTTAGTCAGAGACTGAACCCATAATCTTTCAGCTTGAGATGCTGAGAAAAGGTTCCCCCACTGTTGATTCCTCTATGACAGAATCAACCTCATCCTGATCCCCTTCAGGCAGGTCGATCCCTGTATGGGACTGTTGCTCTGCTAACAGGCACTCTGAAGGAGGAGACGGAGATGGGGCGTGCTTTCCCTGACAGGGAGGCAGCGATCAATGTTGACAATCTCTCTCTAATCCTCCCAGAGCTGAGGAAAAAAACTCCTCTGTTACATACACAGGAGCAGGTGAACTGAGGACAGCCACAGTACCAAGTACCCCTGCGGGGTCTCTACGGTCACTTACCTCTGAACTTCAGGGGAGACTGGTGCAGCAGAAGCATGCCCAAGATCCTCAGAGCCCGATGAGACCCCCTTCGCTTCCTGGAAGATTCAGTTCCGGAGCTTCTGGACGGCATATTCCTAAGCCTAAAGCTGAGGTATTCCAGCCGTAATACACCACTTTTACTGAGAATAGTCTAGCACAATTGCTGCTATATCACAGTTGGTGTCTACTAAAGTGCCTTTCTAGGGGATGCCTGCATCAACCGCCTCTGTGTGCCTTTATACTGTTGCTAGCTCTGTCTGTGCACTTCAATAGCCAGCTATAATGTGCTTTAAAACACGCTGGACGCCCGCACATGCGCAGTAGCGCCGCGGCGCACACCTGAGCGTCATCCACCCGCTCCGCCCCTTTTCCAGATCGCCTCTATGAATAGAGGCGCGTGCACGCGCACGCGCGCGGGCACGTGTGCCTTCGGCGCCTTTTTTGAAAACAACAAGGAGCTAGATGGGAGCCAGGGTCCCTTTGCCGCAGGGCCCGGGGATGGATGAGCGCAGCAACAGGGCAGAGGAGACAGCTTCCCAGGAGAGAACATACCAACTGCCTGGATTTGATTCTGGACGAAAAAAATCCACATTACAAGAAAAAGAACCATAGCGGCCTCTAGTGTCTAACACAGGTACCGCGGTCTTACATTTTTTATTTTTTTTTCTTGCCTACTATAAAAAAATTTACATTTTCTCAGTAGTAACAGGCATACACAGAATATTAGCGGGAATACCTTAGGTAACAGGCAGAAAGACAAAATAGGCTTGGGGGTCCCTCAATAGAACCAAGTTCCCGAGGGCCCCCACTTACCTTTTCCTCGCCGCAGGACTCTGTTTGGTCCACAGAAGCCCAAACTTCACCTATCACGGCAGGCATTGTAATCAAACCTTCAGGGACCGGGTTCCCAAGGATTCCACTCCCCTGGACCTGTATAGCACCCTGCACAGAAAACATCTTGGTCGTGGGTATGACCAGAGCTCTGGATCCCAGGGTCCAGCTCTCCTAAGAGAAGCATTACAGGCAAAACCTTGCTCTTCTCTGCAAGGCCCGGGTACCGACCGTTTAGCTATGAAGCTTTTTTGGTCGGATCCGGAATAGCTTACTGAGGCCCAAAAGAACCTGTACGCAAGCTCAGTGAAAAACACATGTTTCTTCTTGGCCAACACCTTAGACACTGGCAAAAAACTGAGGTGCTCCCGGATGGGAGGGGCTTATATAGGGGAGGGTACTTCCGGTTTTGGAAGTTGCCAGTGCCAGCACCTGAAGGTATCTATATAACCCATTAGTAATGACTATGTCGCTCTGTGTCCCGTGATGTACGAGAAAGAAAAGGCTCCAACGCCTCAGGGCCAACTATGCCATGTTATATCCTGCCAAGCTCCAGATAATCGCAGGTGGCAGGACGCAATTCTTTGAATCAGCAGCAGAGGCCTCTGCATGGCTTGACGCGATTTATCATCTTATCCGCCTGGCAGACGGACCCGCAGGGGATGCAGATTGAACCCCATGTGCACCTGCTGTGACTGGGTACACCATTGAAGTTTTTCTTGTTTAAAGTTTGTTGCCTTACAACCATGCGGTCCCACGACCGAGAGAATTATATCTATGACTTCTCAGGAAATTAGCATTTGTATTTTTCATGCGATTTGAAACACCGTTGGAGTACCCCAAGGGGTACAAGACTTGGGCCACTGTATACCTGTTGCATTTGTGGCCGAACTGGGTTATTGTTCACACCCAGCAGTTGTTCATGTTTCAGTTACTGTGTTTATTATTATATTTTCTCTTACATTCCGGAGGCCCCACACCCGTGGACAGGCGGGTGACAACATTGTACCTTTCTTATCTCTTGGCAGAGGCTCTTTCAACTGGACATGCCTTTCGAAGTGAACACTGGACAGCCCTCCCCCCCACACAGAGCCACTTTTTGCATGACACTTTTTTCACCTTGGTCATGTCATGGGACCTGTCGCACCTCCATGGAGGGGTCAGGAGACGATCACTTCATGACGGGAGGAGGTTG
The DNA here is from genome assembly GCA_029206835.1 of Rana muscosa. Lineage (NCBI taxonomy): Eukaryota > Metazoa > Chordata > Amphibia > Anura > Ranidae > Rana > Rana muscosa. The sequence goes on along the minus strand of CM055116.1, from coordinate 523,818,807 downwards.
CTTGGGCGGGCTGGGCGTATCACTCCACTCATACCTCTTATTCTCGGGGGGGCATGTCCTGATACATAGATCCCTAGACTTTCAGTTGCTTGACTCCAGGGTTGACCAGGAGGGAAGATTTGTGTTTTTACTTTGCAGACTTTACCAAATGACGTTCATCCTTGCTGCAGTGTACGTTCCTCCACCATTCAACCCTTTAATTCTGCGCGCCCTACTGACATTTCAGCTGTGTAATCCGGGGGTGCCCTTGGTTTTGGTGGGGGACCTGAATGGTATTATAGACCCAAAATTGGATAGGCACCCTCCTCCATTGGGGGGACCCTTGAGGACAAAACCAGCCCTGGCTAAATTTACAGAGGAAGTGGGGTGGTCAGATCCCTGGAGAAATAGGAATCCCATAGAGAGGCAATTTTCATGCCTTTCCAAAACACATATGTCCTTATCCAGGATTGACTTATGTCTGTGTTCGGCAACGGCATCCCAGTACATTGAGAAGGTGCAATACCTCCCCAGGAGCATCTTAGACCTCTCTCTCCTCTTGGTTCACTTTAAGGTTAGGCCGGAGTCTAATTTACCAAGAGCGCCATGGAAACGAAATGCTTTCTGGCTAAATCTCTTCCCCCCTCACACCAAAATTGAGGATGACATCACAGCTTACTGGCAAAGACATGCCGACTACCCAGATTTGAATGCTACCTGGGATGCTTTTAAAGCCTTCCTGAGAGGGGTATTTATATCTGAGGTAAATGCCATTAAACGTAACACATCTCATAGCACAGAGAGATCAGGCCGCACAGATGGTTAAACGTCTGGAGGCGGAATACATTGCCAATTCTGGGGAGGGTTCTCGCGAGGCGTGGATAGCTGCTCAGGATGCACTAAGTAGAATTAATGCTTCTAAAGCAGATAAAAAGTGTTTTTTTTAATAAAATGGCCTTCTATGAGGAAGGGGAACAGAGAGGCAAACTCCCTGCCAAAATAGTTCACTCCCAGCAGTCGTCTCTATCCATTGGGGCTTTACGCAATAAATTGGGAAGGGTGGTGAACACTCCGGACCTAGTTATGCGAGAATTGGTGGACTTCTACTCAGAACTCTACAGATCCAAGCAGGCCCACACGGAGGAGGAGGTCTGGGATTTTCTGCAGGGGATAGAGCTACCGGGTTTAACATAGAAGCTCCCATTACTATGGAGGAGATGCGTATCGCTACCAACTCCTTTCCCAATTCCAAGGCACCTGGGGATGATGGCATCCCGATCGAGGTGTATAAACAGTATGGGGATGTAATATTACCAAGACTGCTCCGCACCCTGAACTCGGCTAGGGAATCAAAACAACTTTCTAACTCTATGAGGCAGGCCAGCATAGTTCTCCTACTTAAACCCAGGAAGGACTCGCTAGACCCAGGCTCATATAGGCCATTATGGCTCCTTCAAAATGACATTAAAATCCTTGCTAAAGTACTGGCCATGAGATTAAACAAAGTGATAGCGTCCATTATACATCCAGACCAATCCGGCTTTATACCGGAAAGGTCCACAGCCATTAACCTCCGGAGACTGTTTCCTAATATGCAGTCTCCTGCCGACAATACAGGGGATAGGGCATTGCTGTCACTTGATGCTCATAAAGCTTTCGATAGCATTGAATGGCAGTGTCTATGGGTAACATTGACTAAATTTGGATTTGGACCGGTGTTCCAATCCTGGGTGCAGCTCCTGTATAATTCCCCCTCGGTGGTCATCAGAGAGACGGGTAAGGTGTCTTCTCCCTTCCAACTTCACAGAGGAACTCAGCAGGGCTGTCCCCTGTCTCCTCTGCTGTTCGCCATCACCATAGAACCTATGGCAGCTTTAGTGCGTTCCAACCCCTCTATAACCGGCTTCAAATATGAACAGATACACGAAAAACTCATGCTCTATGCGGACGATACCATGTTGTTGTTGGGGGACACGTCGGGGTCCCTGGGTGAGGCCATGGCAGTAGATCAAAACTTTGGCTCATTCTCCGGCCTGGTAATTAACTGGAACAAATCCAACATTATGATGCTGGACTCTGCAGCCCCACAGGGCCCCACATACATAATATCCCAGTATCAACAAAATTCAAATATCTGGGTGTCTGGGTCACACCACAAACCTGCGATTATATCACTCTTAACCTCTCCCCCTTATTAGGCCATTTTAGGGACAAGTCCAAAATATGGTCAAAACTAAAAATGTCACTGGTAGGCAGAGTGAACCTCACCAACATGATTTTCATGCCGCAACTTTTGTATATTCTTCATAATACCCCCATGGTGGTCCGACTGAAAATCTTTAGAATCATCAATTCCTTATTTCAAGCTTTTCTCTGGCTTAAAAAAACCCCTAGAATTAAATTGGAGCAGCTACGGAAACCTAAGGAGGCTGGGGGGCTGGCCCTCCCTAATCCATGGCTATACTATTTGGCCGCCCAATTACAACATATCGCCCAAGCTATATCTGGGGGGAAGGATGCAGGAGGGGGGGTGAGGACCCGGTGGTTGCCCTATTGCAGCATACTTCTGGCGCAGACAGCGTAGTCACAGGCCTTGAAGCATTGCAATTTTCCAAGTTGAACAAGCTCTTCCCCACCTATGCTTTGATTCAAAAAATTTGGAACAAAACTCGTCAATTGCAAGATATTGAGGGCTTTACAGGGCATAGCCCGATCTGGAACAATCAGTTTTATAGGGAACTGCTTCTTTTGACTGATGTGAAGCACTGGAGGAGGTATGGAGTCACTCACTTGGTTTACATTTTTTCTAACGGCTGTCTTTTGCAGAGCTACAGGAAAAATTTGGACTGCCTCGGTCAATGTACTTCTATTATTTACAGTTAAGCCACGCTGTCAGGGCTCAGGCAGGAAACAACCCATGGATATTATCCCCTGCCCCGATCTTTCACCACATGACTGAGGTGTCCTGCTTTAAGGGATTTATCTCCAGATTGTATGCCATGTTGCTTTCCTCTTTTTTACCAGGCTTTCCCGCAAAGGTGATATCTTCCTGGGAGAGGGATGTAGGTGTATTTGAGGAGGATCAATGGGAGGAGGCATTGCTAGCAATACAAGGGTGCTCACTCAACACTGCACAACTCCTGTCACAATTGTACATCGTAATGAGGGTACACTTCCCGCCTGCTAGATTGCATAAAAGGGGCCTCGGAGAGGATGATAGCCCCAGGTTTGCCAGAGACCACGGGGACCTTATCAACTTGCTCTGGCGGTACCCCAAATTGCACCTCTATTGGAGGGGGGGTTCTTAAAACCCTAAATGAGGTATTCCTAGTCGAGGTTCCACAAGACCCTAAAGTCTGTATCTTAGGTATTGTGGATGATCTACCACTTAAAGATAACCAGAAAAAAGCCTTTTCTAGGCGCGTAAACGTATTCTCCACCATTGGAATACAATTGAACCTCCTAGGTTAAGTGAATAGATAGCTCAGATGGGATCCAGTTTGCGTTTGGAGAAATATATATATCAACACAGAGGCCGCCAGGGGAAATTTGAACTGTTGTGGGCTCCTTGGTTGAATACCCCAGGGTTGTCCCCGCTTGAATTGGTGATGGACAGGCTGCTTCTTTAAGATGCGTGTTAGAAGGTCACGGGTGAGAAGTATAATTGTATAACAAACAGACCATTATCGGGTTCTGTCTAGGGGAACGCTATTGAGACCTATTTGGTCATATACTTACTGTATGTTGGTTTATGGAATGTGAGAGACTTTTATTGTTTTCAAGTTTTAACTATTCCAATGTTCAATGGCATGACTGTTTGCTTTTTGAATATGTATGTAAACCTTTGTTTATTATATGTGTCAATAAACATCCTTTTTGAGAAAAAAAAATGATATATTGTTGTCATTATATCCCATGTATGCTACATGCTGCAGCATATATGACTTTTGTTTTTAATTAAATCATATCTAAGTGCAAAAAAATGAGAATGGATGTATTTAATTTTAAATGGCCTTCCCCTTTGTTTTCACCTGATAGTGCTGAAAATAACACACTTTCTTTTCTTTTTTCATTTACACTTACTTCTTATGGTATCTACTGAAGGAGCCATTGTTGTCACAAAGGCTGGAACTCAAACATGTTTGCCTTTGGTTGTTTCTATTACACAATGGATTATAGGGACTAGTAGTGTTTCAGATCACAAGGACATTGCCTTTTTTAGCAAGATCAGCAAGTATTCTCTGTGCTTACTAAATAGCTTGAAAAAAGGATATGAAAGCACACACCACACCAATGGACTGGTAAGCTTCAATACATTACATTTTTGTTTTTGTGGTTAATCACACTTTAACCCCCATAAAAGTATATTCACAAAGGTTATCTTACACATTTGTACTTCTTAAAAATGCTAGTTTCTGAACAAGAATAATAGTTAGAGGAGGTGTTGAGGAGAGCCGAAAAAAGCCACTCTAGGTCAAAATATATTTTTTATTCAAGAGCCAAGATTATCAATTTATGAGAGGAATTCAGTAATTAATTATCCATTTTAAATTTAAAATATCAATTATATATGTATGCTATGTTTATGTGTGTGGGACTGAGGTAAAATAAGGAATGCCGTTAAAATAACTGACCACTTTGTATGCTTTCAACCATAGATCATTCAGGTGATCAAGATGAGTAAAATAGGGGGATACGCTTTCTTCAGCATACTGAACACAGTGATGCTTGTAACAAGCAATACAGCTGCTAAATCTTATGTTGTACAGTTGCCAAACATCATGAACAGCTATTTTACTTCACTCAACAGAGAATGAAGGGAAAAAAAGCATTATCACTGTGGTCTCTGGAAATTCCGCTATGCACAAACAGTTTTCCCAGTTGATTCAGAAATACATATGCAATCAGTTTCAGTGTCTGATTAGGTGATCAGTTTAATGTACATGATGTAAAATTGAACATTTATTTGTTTCAGAAGCTTTTCCAATGGCAGTTTGATTTCCCTGTTGTTAGAACATGCTGGATGTCGTAATATAGAATCTTTCAGATGAAATAGTTTAAAACTGCAAGAATAGACCTGAGTTGACCTGACAGATTGTGGGTGCACATAGTATGTGATTGGGGGAAAGAGGATTATGATTTTGAAGTTAGGAAGATTTATCGAAATTCCTGTAAGGTGCACTGGGCAATATGGCATTGTCCTGTGAAAGAGGGGCACAGTATGACTTACTTTGGGGAAGAGTGCTGTAATACTGCCTAGTACTAATAAAAATTAGCTCAGTGTTTGGTCTGGATCTACATTCCCCCTGGCAAGGCAAACCTCCTCCACATGGCCTGGTATAGTTCAGAAATTTAGGGGCATGCTGATCCCCCCCTCCTTTCCTGGCCAGCCAGGCTGCATGCTGAGAGTAAGGGTCTGGTACAGTTTTAAGGAGACATCATTATTATTTTTTGCATGGAATCCCCCTCCTAAAGTCTGTACTAGGCCTGAAGGGTTTCCTGGGGGACCACGAGCATTTTTTGGGTGAGGAACCCATTCAAATCCATATAAGACTCAAAGGGTTTGGTATGCATTTTTGAGGAGACTTTATGCATTTTTTTTTTCATTCTTGATGTAGCATGTGCCACAGCAAACATGACATTTAAAAGGAAAATAAATATATATATACCATTTAAACTGCCAGAAAATAATTTTCATAGTTATCATTTCCAGCTTTTTTGTTTTAAAAAAACCAGAGCACAGACCCCTCAATATTTTGTCTAAAATACATAGAAGATTCTTGGGAGGGTATGTGTATGTTTAAAAAAGAAAAAAAAATCCTTTTTAAATGTCAGTTCCACTGCCGCACTTTCTGTACATCAAAGAGATTTGCCCCATTTACAGCCAGGATTAGGACACCCCAGGCATGTTATTGAAAGGAATATTAAATTTTAAATGTTCTCCCATTAGCATGGCAAAGAATTACTGCTCCTGGCTGAATGGATTAAAAAATAAATGTTGTATGTTCCCCAAGAAAATTCCCTCCACCTTATTTTTCAACACCCCCTTGCCTTTTATCCCAAAAAATGGGCATTTTTATTTTGACAGATTCAACTCCCATAGAGTTCAGGTTTGACATCCAAACTTGGGGTTTGGGTTCGACATCTGAACTTCTTGGAAGTTTGCCAAAGCAAACCCAGGGCAGTTTGTCTTATCACTTATCACTATGCATATCAGGCTGCAATTTTTTAAGCCTAGAGAAATGGTAAAAGTTAAAAAGTGGAACTTTAGGCAAATTGCTAAATATATAGTTTAATTATGTGTTTACCTGCCAATGTATTTGTATAATGTTATATGCAATAAACTACTGTCTCATAAGTCACTATGTTAAAATCATACAGTATCTATGTGTTCCATTGATAGATATCCAGTTTTGGCATCCATATGTATTAATGTATTAATACATCACATGTTAATGATAGCTTTAGTGAGCAGGGGCGGCCCCCCATTAAGGGCGCATGGGCGCCTCCCCTATCCATGCATGCGGCCCCTTTCATGACACCGGCGCTTTGGATTCCAATGGAGGGGGGCTGTTTTTTTAATGCACTGATTAGAGCCAGGGGCTCTAATAAGCTTCAGTATAGGTCACAGAGATTGCGCTCCGATCCCACCCAGGTGTGTTACAACAGCAAATTAATATTCACTGTTGTAACACTGATCTTCCTCCTGGCCAATCAGGATGCAGGTTTTGACACCAGTCATCCAATTGGTTGAAAGGACAGGCGATCCTATTGGATGCCTAGGAGGAGGAGGAGGGGAGAAGCTGGAAGCCTCCATGGAGGAGAGGACTCGGAGCAGAGTCGCTGCACCATGCTGCTTGCCACCCGCCACAATGGGGTAAGTGCCGGACTGGCCCGGAAAACAGCGGGGAGGGAGGGTGGGTGCTGCTCGGGGGGGCTTGGGTGGTTGTTTGTCTCCCCCCAAAAAAACACTAGCCGCCACTGTTAGTGAGCGGAACTCTATGTATTTCTTAGACTAACTGTCCACTTCTAAAATAGTTAATCTGTCCACTTCTAAGAAAGATAATCTGTGTATACAGTGCCAGGACAAGGTCGTCAAGAGCCCAGGGCGAATATGCCAAGCTGTGCCCCCCCCCCCAAGATGTATGAGCATTATGTGTCTGCAAAAATCCCCCCACAAAAACACTGAACACTAATCTGCATGCTTACTCCTAAGCATAAATCCTCCTCCTCCCAGTATAAATCTTCCCCCCTGCTGAAATACACCCTATCAGCACAAATATTCTCCCCCCCCCTATTTCCCAAATCCCCCACAGCCCAAAAATGCACAAATCCTCTACCCCTAAAATTTCCCCTCCTAGTACACCTTCCCCTCTCTTCAAATCCCCACTCCCAACACAAATTCCCTTCAAATACCCGCTCCCAACACAAATTCCCCCCAAATCCTCCCTCCTAACACAAATCTTCTTCCCCCATCCCCCCTCCCAACACAAATACCCCTAAATCACCTCTCTTAGCACCCCCCAAATTTCCCCTCTTAGAACAATACTTACCCCCCCAAAAGTCCCATTCAAAGACAAATATCCTTGTGGTGCCCCCCCCCCACTTCACATGATACCACAGTGCCCAGGTCCCTCCTGCCCACCCCTTTCCCGACCCTGTGTGTATATGAGGTTATTTCAGGTAACCATACTACCATCAATACATACAGACATAAGAAAATCTGCAATGTGGAGGGAGGCTGCAGGGGATTATCTGAATGGCACATAATGAATCCAGGGAATCATATGATAGAAATAAAGAAGGCTGTATTCCCAAATGGATGAGCTCTGCAGTTGTCAGGAATACAAAGGCACCCCACTTCTCTGTCTCCTATGGCCAGCCACTGTACAATATACAGTATGTGGCTATTAGCTCTAAAATTATACACTCTAATGTCTATTTCAAAAAAAATGTAACCTCGTTTCTCTATTTGCTGCCTATTGAAATGCTCAATCCAGCTGGTTTTTGAAACCACAAGCTTTTCAAAATTCAAAACATATGACTTGTTTTATGGCTACTTACATCTTGATTTGTCATCTCCCAGTAGGGTCTTTCACCATATGACATGACTTCCCACATCACTATTCCATAGCTCCAGACATCACTGGCAGAGGTGAACTTACGGAAAGCAATTGCTTCAGGGGCTGTCCACCGTATGGGTATTTTTCCTCCCTAAAAAATTTAGAACATACGGTCAGGTGACAGTGTGAATGCCCTTCCTATTCTGAAAGCAAAAATGAAACTGAGTAAATAAGTTGAAACAAGGCTCGAAGCCATAAACACACATATCACTTGATGCTCAGGTGAAGTAACACAGGGAATAAAAAGTTCACATCCAACAACTGGTAATAATTTTGTCTCTGGAGTAAAATAAAACTCATGAATCACATGATGTATTTCAAAACAATGAATTGAACTCCATTTACAGACAGTTCAAGATCAGGGCTGTAATCTTCCTTCCTGAACAGTTATTACGAAGCTACATGAAAGTAATAAACTGTACAATAGTAGAAGAAGGAAGGTATAGTCCTGAATGTCAAGTGTGATACACTGCCTGGATTTACAGATACAATCTAAACTATGAAACTCTGTTGCTGATTACAACTGTGCCGTGTGCTAAGTGTGCTGGCTCAGTTCAACCAGACATAATAAAATGCACATGACATACATTACAGATGTACAAGACTTATCTGTATTTCATTTGTCATATGGAAGGAAATAACTTTCATGTAATAGGCTTTAATAAACTGAGGTTATGAGAAATTTTAAGCACATAGGGAAACAGCCAACATCTCACAGTAACTTTAATACTATAGATCACCCTACAGAATATAGCATGTAACACAGAGGTGGTTACATTTAATAAAACATAAATAACATAGTTCAGTTTGAGGTCCTGTATTTCAGAGCCAGATTTAAAATGGAGTTCCAGTCTGGGGATTTTTTTTTTAAAAGTCAGCAGTTACAAATGCTGTAGCTGCTAACTTTTTATATAAGGACACTTACCTGTCCAGGGATCCCGCGATGTCGGCACCCCGAGCCGATTCGTCCATCGGTTTTGGATGCAGGCGACGGCATTGCAAGTAAGGTAAACTGGCAGTGAAGCCTTCAGGCTCTGCACTTTCTGAATAGTCCTGCCGTTATCTGGGGGGGACACAGGTCCCAGAAGGCAGCGGGGGGAAGGAGGAGGGGCCGAACATGATGTAGAATGCGGCGATCTTACCAGGAAGTGGGAGCAGGTGCCTGTCAAAACCAGGTACCCCCCCCAAAAAAAGTGCCAAATGTGGCGGGGGGGCGGGTGCAAACAAGTGGAGCTTCCCCTTTTGGTTGGAGCTCCGCTTTAATAATTTAAACTCAATTCGACTTTGATTACTGGTTGGATGCATATCATATTTTTCATGTACAAGGTGGATTTTTATTTATTTTTCAATAAACCAGTGCTTTAGGCTATATAGTTGGCCCACAGAAAAACAACAATGCTTATTTTATTTAAGTTGTCTGACACCAACCAAAAATAAATGTCTGTACCTTTGAATAGACCCTGGAACTTTCCCTACAACAGCAAGTGAGGCTCTCTGTTTGGAAGCATGTGTATCATTTGTTTGAAAGAGTACAGAATACTGATGCCTACTTCAGTAATAATTGTATGAGAGTCACACTATTTTATGTTTTTGACAGTTTGCCTACAGCACAGAAAAAAATTACCTACTGTAGATGTCTCTGCCAAAATGCCATAAGGCAATTAAAGCGGAGCTCCACCTTAAAAAATATATTAAAAGCCAGCAGCTACAAATACTGCAGCTGCTGACTTTTAATATTAGGACACTTACCTGTCCTGGAGTCCAGCGACATCGGCAGCAGAAGACGAGCAATCGCTCGTCTCTCGGCTGCCCCCACCGCCATCATGGGTGAGGGAATCAGGAAGTGAAGCGTTGCGGCTTCACTTCCCGGTTCCCTACTGCGCATGCGCGAGCAGCGCTGCGCATCTTTCACTGGTCCCCGCTGTGTTCTGGGAACCGTGTGTTTCCCAGAACACAATGGGGGGGGGGGGGACCGGGAGGTGACGCACTACCCTCAGTCTACCCGCAGTGTGGATTCCCAAAAGTGGGTGAAAATACCTGTCTCAGACAGGTATCTGCACCCCCCTCCCCCCTGAAAGGTGCCAATTGTGGCACCAGAGGGGGGGAGGAATCCGGACAGCGAGGTTCCACTTTAGGGTGGAGCTCCGCTTTAAGAATTGTAGATATACAGCAAGTGAATGCCTTCTGTAATTAAAAGACCTACAGTACTCCATTATCACAAGATCTATGAAGAAACACATCTAGCAATATGAATAAAACAAATATCACCTTGATATGGCCAACAAAAGCAGAAGATCCCTGTGTTGAGAGAGAAAAATCTAAAAAATGTAGATAATCCTTTCTTGTTAGTGTTTTATTTTTTTACTTTGTTGGTAAATTTACACTTTTTAATTGGTAAGTCTACCCTTAAATTATATCTAAAGCCAACATTTTTTTTAAACTTTGGATAGAGTAGGGAATAAGACCCCTCTCAGGTAATTTCACCTGTGCCCTGTTGGTGAGAACTGCCTTTTATAGATACAACAGCAAGTGAGCAAAAATGTTTTTAGCTTGTAAATTCCCCTTTGCCACCAAAACAGACCCTTTTGCCACCAAAGTAGCCCTGACCTTTGAGGCATGGGCTCCATTAGACCTCTAAAGGTGTGCCATCTGGCAAAAGCTGTCAGTAGCAGATCTTTTAATTCCTGTAAGTTGCAATGTGGGGCCTCCATGGATTGGAAGTTTTTTCAGCACATGCCAATATGTCACTGCCATCAGGGAATACCAATTTCATGAAGGGGTCCATTTGTACAGCAACAATGTTTGGGTAGGTGGTACATGTCAACATAACATTGACATGAAGGGCAGGACCCAATGTTTCCATACTGAACATTGCCAAAAGCATTACACTGCCTATTCTGGCTTGCCTTATTCCTATACTGCATCCTGGTGCTATCTCTTCCACAGGTAAGCGACGCACATGTCCCTAGCTATCCACAAGATATAGAAGAAAACATGATTCATCAAACCAGGCCATCTTCTTCAATTGCTCTGCGGTCCAGTTTTGGTGCTCACATGCCCATTGTAGGCACTTCTAACTGTGGACATGGGTCAGCATGGGCACCCTGACTGCTCTGTGGCTAAGCAGTCCCATATGCAACAAACTGTGATGCATTGTGTGTTACCTTTTTATTGGAGCCAGCATTAACTTTTTCAGCAATTTGAGCTGCAGTTGCTCTTCTATTGCATCAGACTACACAGGCCAACCTTCACTCCCCACGTGCATCAATGAGCTTTGGCCTCCAATGACTCTGCGATTCACCAGTTTTCCTTCCTTGGACAACTTTTGGTAGGTCTTGACCCCTGCAGACCAGTAACATAGTAACATCCCACAACAGCTGCAGTTTTGGAGTTGCTCTAACCCAGTCATCTAGCCATTACAATTTGGCTAACATAGGGACAACATATTTACTTGCTTCCAAATATATCCTCATCCCGCTTTCAGATGCCATTGTAAAAAGATAATCAATACTATTCACTTCACCTGTCAGTGGTCTTAAAGTTATGGTTGAAGTAGACAGCAAAGGAAAATCGCTACTTCAGGTGAGAAACTCCAGGAACAATGAAGAGTGTGAGACATCTCACATGGGTGCAAGCCCCGTCTCGCCTGCCGTAGAAGACAGAATAAAAAAATAAATTGACTGCACACCGATGTTCCTGAAGTCCATTTATTGAATGTTCCATACAAACAATGACACACACCACAGTTGCAGTAGCTGGAACAGAGGTGGACTCGTTTAGCACAGCTACACTTTGCTTACTCATCACCAATGAGTATGTGTAGCTGTGCGAAACTAGTCAACCTCTGTTCCGGCTACTGCAACCGGGTGTCACTGTTTGTATGGAACATTCAATAAATGGACTTCAAGAATGTTGGTGTGCAGCCAATTTCTTTCCTTATAAAGTTACGGCTGACCGCTGTAAATGTTATACTAATTTCCACATAAACTAAGAATTTGCCATAGTCTGCCCAACTTAACTCTCTTGCTAAAATAAACCAAAATGGTGACCGCTGAGATCATCACTGACTGATTATCTAGTTTTCTGTGGAAGAATGGGTGCAATGGAGGTCCCAGCACTCAATGCACCTAGAGGAACTTATTTCTGCATTCTCAGGTCCTGTTTGCCCTGCCCACTTGTTTTCTAATTCACATGCTCACCATTCTACCTCAGCATTCCTGAACAGAATAGTCTCTGGTATTACTCATAGCAAATAATACCAAGTAAGCAAGCAAAACTTTTTTAATATTCAGTTTTCAACCATTTGGCTCCTCCTCTTTTTTTCCCATCCATCCATTTGTGGATTGGTTAAAGCTCAAACATTAGCTAAATCTTTCTTTTTTTTCTGGGTGTTGTCAGCTTCACCCAGGTGTATAATGCCACAGATAGGTGTACAGCCCATTTGTTCAGCTTCGATTCCTTTAGTGATTAGGAAATTACCACAATTTTGGTTGATTTTAGCAACAGAGTTACAAAAATGTAATTAAAGTGGAAAAAGTTATAGCATTTATATTTCTTCAGTTGTCCTTTAAAGCTAACCAGTACTTTTTTCATACTGGAGGCACAATATTTATGTTTACCTTTACCTTGCCCACCCACCACCCTGATCTGCCACTAGACTTTCTAAAATGTCTGTGCAAGTCTCAACTTTGCAGAGATTTACTGCTCAGACACCAGTCATTGAATTGGGGGATGTATCATGCATTTCCCCATATCTAAAAGTACCAGATATATCTCAAAGTTCTTGTGATGGATTTGAGGAGCACAGGAGGTAACTAAGGCCTAACCATGGTGCTCTATGTGCAGCAATTTTTTTATTTGCCTAGTATGGGCAAAAAAAAAACGCAGATCAGCTTTTTTGTGTGAAACTGCTAAAACCTATGGGTTTATGCATATAAATTGTTAAAAAAATAAGTCATCATTGGCCTTCTGTACACCATTTGAGTGATCCAGAAGACTTTCTGTGATTGAATTATTTCTTGGAAAAAATAAGGGTGCCTTCCTGGCTCTAGTCAAACTTGCTTGGCAGCAAATCTGCTGCTATTAAATCAATATTATTTTCATTGTAGGGGACATTCAACAAATTGCATAATACAACAGGCTACTCAGAAAATGCCACCAACACTTTAGCTTCTTTACAAAACTACACAACATTCGAGTTGATATACAAAATGCATAGAGATTGTTCTGTTAGCAATGTGAATGTTCACTTAGTTAGTGTAAGCAAAAATCTTGTTTTCCTAATTTCCCTTGCTTTTGACTGGGTATTTAAAGTGAACACGGCTTCACTTTATTCAGATAGTTAAGTGAACACAGTGAACAGTCTCTATACCACCAGTAAATTAACCCCATATTTAATTTAATGAAAGATAGACTGTATATAAAACTTACCCTTGTTGTGTATGCAGCTTCAGGATCATCTTCAAGAACCCTAGAAAGGCCAAAATCTGAAACCTTGCACACCAGATTACTGTTAATGAGGATATTTCTTGCTGCCAGGTCTCTGTGCACATAGCCCATGTCTGAAAGGTACTTCATTCCAGATGCAATGCCCCTCAGCATACCCACTAACTGAATCACAGTGAACTGGCCATCATTTTTCTGAGGAAAGAATATTTACAGATTAGACATACTGCTTTTCATGGTAAAAGGGCACAGTAGGAGTAAAACAACATTTTATTTAAAGTAAGCTTTTCATGGATACAGGTGCTGCCTAAGCTTCTTCTGAAAATGAAATTTGCCTGGCTGATACAATGACCCTTTTTCTAAAACACTGACATGGAACAAGTATGCAGATTTTTTTTCCATGAAATGTACTCATAATATTTTAAAATAATAATATGTGTGTTTCAGTTTGGAAATTCTCCAGGGAAATTAATGTTAGTCCAACAGAAAATACAGTAAAATAGTTTATTTAACTGCTTGCCGACCAGCGCACGACGATATACGTCGACAACATGGCACGGATAGGCAGAAGGGCGTATATATACGTCCCCTTTAAGAAGCGGCATTGTGGATGCGCACGAGTCACCGCGAGCTCCGTGTGAGCGCGACCACGGCTCCCGCGGACTTGATGTCCGCGGGGATACCCGTGATCATCTCACGGTGAGGAAGAACGGGGAAATGCTATTGTAAACAAGCATTTCCCCAGTCTTCCTAGTGACAGGACAGTGACCACAGCTTCCTGTAATCGGAAGCGGTGATCACTGTCGTGTCACACACAGCCCATCCCCCCTACAGTTAGAAGCACTCCCCAGGACACACTTAACCCCTACAGAGCCACCTAGTGGTTAACCCCTTCACTGCCAGTGTCATTTTCACAGTAATCAGTGCATTTTTATAGCACCGATCGCTGTAAAAATGACAATGGTCCCAAAAATGTGTCAAAAGTGTCCAATGTGTCCACCATAATGTCGCAGTCACGGTCACCGCCATTACTAGTAAAAAAAAAAAAATTATAATAAAAATGCCATAAATCTATCCCTTATTTTGTAGACGCTATAACTTTTGCGCAAACCAATCAATATACACTTATTGCGATTTTTTTACCAAAAATATGTAGGAGAATACGTATCGGCCTAAACTGTGAAAAAATATTTTTTTATATATATTTTTGGGGATATTTATTATAGCAAAAAGTTAAAAATATTGAATTTGGTTAAAAAAGCATTGCACATATCAACACTGTTTCATGTATTGCATATCGATATTTTATAGAGGTATAGCACTTCGTAAAAATGTGTACCTCATCTTCACATCCTCCTTATAGTAGCACAGAGGGTGCCACCACTTCACTTTGATTGAAATCAAGATTTTGTTTCCCTTAAACGGCTCTGTCAATCTATTTGATATTCCGAGGCTCAGCCACATTTTATTGGATTTGTTTAGTTTTATTACTGGCTTTCAGAAATAAGCATACAAAGCATGGTGGCCACAAAGATACAGTCAAGGAGGTTCTCTTTGGGAATGGATTGTGAGCACCAAGAAACATTCCTTCTTTATAGTACCTCATTTCTTTTTCAATTTCTGTATGACTGCATCTTTGTGGCCACAATACCTTGGTATGCTTATACATGAAATATAATTTTGTAAAAAGATGTTTTGATTACATTTTGTTATAATTTTTACTGTACATTTTATTATGATTTATGTACACTAATAAACCTTTGCATATTCTTGCTACATCTTTATGAAACATGACTTGACTGTAGTTGGCATGCTAACTTTAGTTTTAATTGTATTTAAGTAGTCTGACACAGACAGTTTTAAACACTGATGGGGGAGCTAAACCCCACTTTATCTAAAACTAGAAACTTTTTTGCTGGAGCTGAGTTTTAAAGAATTATTGTTTGAAAAAACAATGTTTTATAGTTTCTAATGGAAGAACTGCCACTTTCTAAAATTGCAAATTGCAGCTAAGAGTTGAATTTTTTTCTTAAATGGCTAAAAAGAATCTAGAGAAAGTGTCTGCTTTTAATTTAACATGGAAAGCCTTTTTAAGGATTTATATAGTTAGAACTGCTAACACACAGAGCATTCATGGTTTGCCAACCATGTTCACATTTATTAACTCTGATTAGGGGGCAGTGTTTTTAAAATGAGAGTTTTTTTTTTCCTTTTAAGAAAGTCATCAGGGTTTTCAGTGAAGGTTAAGCTAGGACAGTGTCTTGTGCAATAACTCACACAAGCAACGCTTGGCAGCAATGCACTGGAAAGGAGCCCTAGACAATATACAAGCGCATGAGCCACCAACATTGCAATCAAATTTGCCCTGGAAATGGGAAAAATGGTGATTTCAGTTGGTTAGAAAAGCATTTTGGTTTGCCATAGAATTTCCAGGCTTAATACAATGCATAATAAAATTACTGCTCAAGCAATGATGTGCACTAAGTGATAACATAAAGCCTAATATGCTCACCAGGGTTATCTAAAAGTGGGTTCAGTTAAAAGAGAAGTATGGGGTTTGAGAATAACAAACCTACATATTCACCCAGGTGCATGCAGCCTCAGTCTGATGCTACCACTGTCCCCTGCTGCCTCCAATACTAAGAACTAAGCCAACAAATCACTCAATTCTTGGTCTTCAGTGATCTCTGCCCTTCCAGCACTCATTGGAGCACTGGGCTGTGGAGAGGGTGGGTGCGGTAGTGGCTTGCTCAGGCTCTCAGTGGCATGCTGAGAAGCTGAGCCAGCTGCTGGTCAGGCATCTGGGTGGATGCCAACATTAACGCTGGGATCTCTCGGGATGTCTGGACAAGCTGAGTATTGTCAGTGGACAGCGGACTTTAGACAAGGGACTTTTCTTCATAAAAAATAAAAGGTTATCTCATTAAAGTATAGCACATAAGTGATGATACCTTTAGAAAAGTATCCAAAGAACCATTTTCCATGTATTCTGTGACAATCATCACTGGTTTGCCTGTAGGAAACAAAAACGTTTTCTTAAGATAGCAAATAATATATAGAAAAGTTTCTATAATATAAACCACACATAAATAATAAAAATGATACAATAATGACAATAACATCAATTATAATAGTAATGCCGCGTACACATGATCGGACATTTCGACAACAAAACCGTGGATTTTTTTCCGACGGGTTTTCGCTCAAACTTGTCTTGCATACACACGGTCACACAAATGTTGTTGGAAATTCTGATTGGCAAGAACGCGGTGACGTACAACACTACAACGAGCTGAGAAAAATGAAGTTCAATGATTCCGAGGATGCGTCTAATTGATTCCGAGTATGCGTAGGATTTTTGTGCGTCGGAATTGGATACACACGGTCAAAAATTCTGACAAGAACTTTTGTTGTCTGTAAATTTGAGAACTAGCTCTCAATCATTTGTTGTCGAAAATTCCGACAGTAAATGTCCGATGGAGCCTGCACACGGTCAGAATATCCAACCAAAAGCTCACATCGAAGATTTGTTGTCGGAAATTCCGATTGTGTGTACGCGGCATAACAGTTATTGCAGTGTCTACTTAAAATTAAGTGATTTCAATCTTATTTTTAAAAACATCACTACTGATAACTATAACAATGATCCATGAATCACAGGGGCATATTGTATTTGCCAGGTATTAATAACACATTCCCTGGAGAAATATTCACCCTATATATAAAAAAAATGTGCTGCACATTTTCAGGGCCAAATAACATTCAGCAACAATTGTAATTTAGTTGTAACAGGTGCTTTTCTTTGCTTAAGCAAGCATTCTTTGAACGTTCAAAGGGCACATTTTTTTTCTTTCACATTTACCAGGGTGAGATGGCACATTGTTACATGTTGCCTATTAAGAAACACTAAGCCTCTCTTTTTAATTTAATTGATTTTTAAATATCACTGATAAAAATGAACCTACATTTTTAATTTTTTGCATGCCGACGTGTGTCTAATAATTTTTCTTCCCCTCCCCTCTCAAATGTTTGAATAGTATAACACTGTGCTGGCACCTGCTCTTGGTCATTGAGGGTGAAAAAGCAAACAATGCCTGTCACTAAACATGTGCAATTCGTTTTGGTCCAAATACAAATTCAGGCAAATTTTAGTTTTTTTCGGACATTCGGATGTATCCAAATCTCTGAATGAAATAGTAAGGGATAGTAACGAATTTTGTTGAAATTCTTAAAAAAAAAATTGTTTATTCATTTTCTAATGAATTCCAAATGTTCAGAACGATTAGAATTTGGATCGGTCGAAAAATTATTGACCAATTTGAATTCTGTGTGAGGAATAGCTGGTTGTTAAGCAGTGGGCCGGGAAGCTGGCTACCGCGTCCTTAACAACCGACGACTTATCAGCTGTCAGCATGGTTCTCCCCTCTGACAACTGAAATGTAAACAAAACAATACTGGCAATGGAAAATTAAAAAAAAAAGCAGTGTGGGGTCCCTGGCTCTTTGGGTTGGGTATGGATTCTAAGGTTATCCCGCGGCAAAAAAAAAAAAAACGGCGTTGTGTCCCCTCGGAATCCATACCAGACCCTTATCTGAACATGCAGCCTGGCAGGACAGAAAAGGGGGGGGATGAGTGAGTGCCCCCCTCCTGAACCATACCAAGCCACGTGCTCTCAACATGGGGAGGTGCTTTGGGGCAGGGGGCTCTGCAGGCGGGGGGGATTATTGGAATCTGGAAGCCCCCTTTAACAAGGGAGCCCCCAGATCCCGTACCCCTACCAAAAATGTGTAAAAAGTCAATAGAGACAGTATAGAAGTTTTTGACAATTCCTTTATTAAAAAATAAAAAACAATGCCCGCCACACTACCGAACCTGAAAAAAGGAAAAAAACCTCTGGCCTCGTTGAACGCTACCCATGGATTCCCCGCTCCTCTGTCTGACATTTCTTAAATAGCTAAGGGGTGGAGACACCCCCAATGATGTTAGCCGACCAGGCATGCTGTGTCAATGACATCACAAGGGGGTGGGATCACCAGCTGAAATCAGCAGGCAACTCCGCCCCTTAGCTATTTAGAAAATGTCAGACAGAGAAGCAGGCAGTCCCTTGGGGGCGTACAATGAGCCCAGAGGTTTTTTTCTTTTTACGGGTTCGGTGGTGCGGCGGACGGCGTGAGATGGATCTACATCAGGAGACCCTGTTTTTTATTTTTTAATAGAGGAATTATCAAAAACAAATGTATTGTCTTTATTCACTTTTTACACATTTTTGGTGAATGGGTAGGGGTGCTATGTTCGTTGTAGTTCTTTGGTGGTAAATTATGATAATAGCAAGAAATATACAGCTACATTTTAAAGAAATTTTCTTTTTTTTTTTACTATTTTGGGCCAGTTTTCCTTTGATAATAACAAAAAAGCAGGAGATATCCTTTACCATTTACCGCCAAAAAGCCTTATTTGTCCAGAAAAAAACAAGGTATAATCCACCTGGATACACAAATTGGTTGTGATGAACCAGTTTTACTCATTTGTTTTACCCTTAGGTGTGAAGGTGTTAAAGGGTTTAAGAAATGAAGGAATGTTGGCTTTTTCATCATTATGTTAACTTTATTCTCTTAATTGTATTCTCCTTGGTGGGGGTGAAGGGAACTTTCACCTTTATTAGGGTTTCTAAATTAACGGCAAAAACTGTTACAAATGATCTGCTTTACCAATATTGCCATTTACCACAATATTTATTATTTATTAGAACTGTGTTCAGTTATAAATACTTTTGGATCTCAAGCTTTAAAACTCCTACTTGTTCTAATGACTCTACTTGTTCTTAGCATCCTTGTTCTCATTACAGTTGTTATTATTATTAACAATATAGGTCTTTATTCAGTTCCAACAATTCATGCAACACTTTAAATATTGTACATATACATTAGTCCCTGCCCTTAGGAAGCTTACAATCTAGGGACCCTACCTCCCATGCATGCATACATGTACACACATACTAGGGCCAACTTTAGATGGGAGCCAATGTCTCAGTATCTCACTATAAGCTTTGCTAAAATAAATGAGCATTTAATGATAACAAAATTAGCTTATACTTGTCCACTTTTTTACACAGGCTCAGATTCAAGAGCAATTTCTATTTTTATGGATTCCTACACTGTATGTTATGCCAACCAAAACTTTTTCGAGTCAGGAGATAAAGTAGGAAAGGTTAAAACCTCTGACAAGATCCTTTTGAAAGGGCACACAGACATCAATAAAGACCTAAGAGAGATTCTGTTTGTAGCTAAATGAATCTTTGAAGCAAACTAAGGGGCTTAGGGTCACTGTAAAATATATAATATAGTAAACCAGCCATATGTTGCAAACTATTCTGAGTAGGTGTAAGTTTGCCAAAGCGCAGCACCCTGGAATTCAAATTGTCCCTGACACCGATGCTATTATTACAAATCCTTAGCCAAGAAGTGGAATGTTAGCAAAATAGCAACTCTAACTTTTCTGCACAGTTTCTTTAGAAGAAAACAAGCTGACAGTGAAAAAATATCTGCAGGATATGTATTTGTGTTACATTTTCCTCATCTGGGTGCTGCAGTAGGAAAGTAATTGTTGAGCACATTAGCACCAGACCAGAAAGCATGAAATTAAAAGACACAAATAACATGGCAAATTAGAAGCCACATTAGAAGCCAAGTGGATGTTTTAGCTAGATCAGAAAGAAAATAACACTGCAAAATTCCAGCATCAGATCAATTTATACACCAAAAGAATAGAAACACAATACATAAATCAGACATGTGTTACAATAGTTCTCATTACTTTGGTTTTTTATTTGCCCATATTGGAAAAGAAACACAGCATACCTAAACAATTAGTGTAGATGTGAAAGCTGTTAAAAAGTGTTTTCAGTATGTTTATCTGCTATAATAAATATGTAATCCTTTGCGTTCTTAGTTATTAAATTACATTCTGCTGCATCTAATACTAATATCAGTATTTACATATGGTTAAAGCATATGTAAACCGAACAACAAATGTAATATATTGCAGCTTACCAATCCTTAGATAGCTGTATTAGTTTACTTTTTCTATTTTGCCACTTTATTTTCACCTGTTTGTCTGGCCAGTAAGTGTGTTTTTTTTTAGCATTCTTGAACACACCAAGTGGCAATTAGAGGTATGAGAGAAGCCTTTTATCACTGAAATGGGTGCTTATAATGGTCATTTTTCATTCATTTAGGTAAAACCTTTATCCAAAAAGAAAAAAAATATCCATTTCTGTTACTGCTTAAAAAGTGTTATCTGGAGTTAATCTTTAATGTATTAGCTTCTTATGTAAAGTCCATCTAAATCAATTAGTCCATTTGACACACTATCTTCAGACAATTCTATTGTCCTAGGATGACTACATATAGGAAAGCCACTTTTATTAAATGATTTCCAATTCGTTATTAACTTAATCAACTTTTCCCCAGTGCTCCTGATATCATCCCTTTTCTTTACGTTCCAAAAATCAAATTTTCGACTGAAACTCTCCTATGCTCCTTCTCAGTTACCTAGGTTAGTCCCGAGTAAAAATGAAAATCTTACTTTGAGGTTTGTGCACCCATTTTTAAGGCCATACTGGCCAGTCAACATTATGTTATATATTCTATAAAGCACACTCTTCTTTTCTATGATGTAGTTTAGATACTTATCATGCATATCAACAACTACTATGAACTGAATTATGCTGTAGCTATTTACATAAAAATCAAGTTGTTTTATCAACTCCCTGTGACTAGACTGCTGTGTACATGGGTTGTGTAAATTTATAAAAAAAATCAAGTTGTTAATGGTTAAAATAATTATGGAAGAATAAAAAAAAAAGTGACATACTTTTCGTGACTACTCCTTCCAAGTGAATGATATTCGGGTGATCAAACTGTCCCATTATACTTGCTTCTCCCAAGAAATCTCTTCTTTGCTTATCGGTGTATCCTGCTTTAAGAGTCTTGATTGCCACAGGAAACTCTCTCTTTCCAGGTAGCCTAATTCGGCCACTGCAAACTTCCCCAAATTCACCTGCACAGAAATAACGATAAATGCAATCAACTAGTCAGTTAGCCAGTCAACCAATCAATCTTTACCATCTACACTCGTATTTTTACATCAACATTAGTCAGTTTGCAAAAAAAATCTGAAGAAAACTACATTCAAAATAATTGTTTTCATTTTGTTTACTATTCTTTTTTGTCTTATAGTTGGTCAGTTATACAGCTATAATTCCTATTACCTCTATGTTATAAAAACTATGGAAACCAAAAGGCTCCATTCAGCTTTTGTTTTCAAAATTTCTCTATATCCTATGTACCTCTCTTTGTAACTGTCACCCTGAAGTTGGCAAATCCCACTTGGAAATTGGAAAACATAATAAGCAATGGGGCAGAGCTTCACAAATGGGGTGAAGCTCCTAAAGGAGTGCATTTTTCAAACCAACCAAACCTGTGTTTATGGTAAACACCTAAAAATGTGCACATTAAAAAGAAATAGAACTGTATTTTACTCTTGATTGAATGATTTAGTGTTGGTAAAGCTTTGCATGTGAAACATTTACTCATTTACTATATTCCATTATTCCAGTGACTGGGGAGCTTTCTGATGCAGTGATTATACAACAAAAGTAATTTAATTGCATCAGAGCTAGAAACTTTGAAAGCATGAATTCTGTTTCAAATGTTGTTTTAAAAAACAATTATACTGCACTTTCATTCATTGGTGAAGATGGGTGAGGTCAGTTTAGCTTATAAATCTACACATCAATGTGTGATTCCTCTTCAGTGTGTCTTTCCATGTGCTATTTGCCCTCCAACCAACCTCCCTTTTGTAAGTGCTAAACCCTCAGGAAATCTCTGGTTAATTGCTTCCTCTCTAAACTGGTCCTAGTATGTGTGTTTATGTATCTGAATGCTCCTTGAGAGCAAGGACTGATGTGAATGTATAAACTGTAAAGCATTGCATAAATTGTTAGCAATACTTGTAATAAATAATAATACATTTGGGTTTGTAGAATTTCAAGCAAGATTTGCCAAACTCAGGCAGATTTACCCATATCTACTCTTTACATAAGTATGTTATATCGGTACATTACCAAGGGTATAATAATAATATTATACAATATTATATAATATAATATATAATAATAAGCAAAGCTAAATTTGCACCAACCATAGCACTTAATCAAAGGTATTTCTGTTATATCTGTTGCCATGAGTTATTGCACCTCTGTTTGAAAAAGCACTGAGAACAGCACAGCGTGAAATTATTATTATTTATTATTATTACTACTACTATTACTACTACTATTACTACTACTACTACTATTACTACTACTATTACTACTACTATTACTATTACTATTATTTTGTTGCCACAATTCAAATATAGAACTTTTACAGAAGCCTGCAGTGAGTATAGTTATCAACCAAATTTGCTGTGGATAATGTTTGCTGTGGATTGGGGCATGCTTAGACTAACATGCAGACTAAGCTGGGGCCAAGTTTGACTGTTTGTTGCCCAGTGTCTAAGTCCATTTATAACTAATACTAAGTTTTACTGTGCACTAACTATAGCAACAAATCAAACAGACTTCTGTCCTATCTGTTGCCATTGGTTATTGCATATCACTATACTTTTCATGATGATAACAAACATACATAAGTTTAATCTAACATAGAAATGCCTTAAGAACAACATCCTAGTATATGGTACACAACCATGCCAGATAAAGAGAGCTAAAGCCCAATCCCTCTTCTCCCCATTTTCTGCACTACACCCCCTGTCCTCTTATTGTTGCTTACACCCTGTATTTAAAAGAAAAACACTGTATACACACCCTTTTCTAGCTTTCTTTGGTCCGGTTACATGCTTCTCACCTCCTTTGCGACCCTTTCCTTCTCCTCTTTCTCTAACTGTGGGTGGGTCCTAAATGTTGCAGATAGTTGAGCCACATAATGGTATTGCCCCAATCTCTACAGCACTCTCTTGTAAGTCTTGGGTGGCCTGATAATGTGTCCCCCAGAGGTAGATCCTTGAAGTCTAGGCTAACAGGAAGTAGGTTGAATGACACTGGGCATCAGAAGAGGACCAGTTATAAATTGCTGCTTTATATACTTTAACTCCCCACAGAGCAATTTATTTTTTATCTTTTTAATGAAGCTGAATGTGGGCCTTTTGTTGTAATGTTTGTTATTTTTAAAGCTAAATTACATTGAGTCACGGATAAAGCTAGATTAGGGAAATAACATACCTGCTCCAATAACTCGCTCAATAGTTATACAGGAAGCATCAATTTCCTTGGCAAATTCATGCACTGCCTGGCTTGGGTCTTCGTAGGTATGAGGATCAATGTATGTCTTTATTCCTGGCAGTTTAACTGTCGAGGAACAGAAAACTATTTCTTTATTAGTCAGAAATATACATTTAAGAATAAAACATTTCCATGACGTGTATTTTGTTTGAAAAACAAAACAAAACAAAAATGGGAAAAAAAATGCTTCTGGCATATATTATCTCTCAAAGGATTAGGCAGCAAAAAAAGAAATGCTAATCAAAGGCAACTCACCATATGTGATTTCTTGTCCTTAATATATACTACTGTTTGAAATGCAGTTTTGCCCAAATAAGTTTTATCCAATTTTGGATTAACAGACTTACAGGTCATAACAACAAAGCACTGAAGTTAAACCAGGATCTGGAAAGTATTTCAATATCACAGCCTGTGTTCTTTTGTAAAAAAAAATAAACACAATGGGGTTGATTTACTAAAACTGGAGAGTGCAAAAGCTGGTGCAGTTATGCACGGTAGCCATTCATCTTCTAAATTCAGCTTCTTCAATTAAACTTTAACAAAATAACCTGGAAGCTGATTGGTGTCTATGCAGAGCCGCACCAGATTTTGCACTCTCCAGTTTTAGTAAATCAACCCCAATGTAAATTTTAAATCATTCTGTCACTTTGAAAATTCTGTGAAAAATAACAGATCCTTGTTATAGCCCACCTCCACTGATACTTATACTTACATTCCTCATTTCACCCCAACCCCCCCCCCCTTTTACAAGCCATTCACCAGAAGCCCTTTGAAATGCCCAGTAAACTTCTAAGTATGGGGGTACTTGTAACTTCCCCCTTCCTCCCCTTTCCACCTGATGAGTTAATCTTCAGTCCCAAGCACTGTCAAGGAGTAGGAGGATGGTTTTTAGTACTGTATATGATCTGACACAGTAGGGAGCTATAAGGTCTTCATACTCAAGGTTCTGGTAGGCTAAGAGCACAGATATAATTAGAAGCAGATGAAGTAGGCTATAAAATCAACTTATTACTTCCCCTTTATTTGGAAAATTTTCAGTTTTCTATTACCAATAACAAAAGAATAGTTAATTTAGTACATAATATTACTCAACAGATCCCAATGCTTTAATACAACAATTATCAAATGTCAGAAAGTAGCAGTATTATACATCTTTATAAAGTATGAGGGGTCTTCAAAAAGTCTCTGAACCTTTTTATATTTATATATTTTATATTTAATAGAGTTAAAAAAAAGTGTGAAAAGTGTAGAACCTTCGTATACTGGTGTCACCATACAATATATTTGAAGCATCAAATATTTTTGGAACTGGACGCCCAAAAATGGAAGCTCCGCTTATCTGCCTCCTCCCCCTCTCAGGTGCCACATTTGGCAGCTTTCGGGGGGAGAGGGGTGCGGGTACCTGTTTTTGACCACAGCCACGGCCGCAGCAAGATCACCCGGAAGTTCGGCCACCCTCCTCCTTCCCCACCATCGGACCATTCAGAAAATGCAGCGCGCTTCACGCATGTGCAGTAGGGAACCGACTGTGAAACCGCAAGGCTTCACTGCTGGTTTCCCTTAGGGGCAATGGCAGCAGCAGCACCCGAGAGCCGATAGAAAAATGGGCTGGGGTGCTGATACCTCGGACAGGTAAGTGTCCTAATATTAAAAGTCGGCAGCTACAGTATTTGTAGCTGCTGACTTTTATTTTTTTCTGAAGGAGGTTAGACCTCCTTTTTAAGGACACCCTTAGAGACAAATTAAAAACAATACAGATATTATTTTACAGGTAAACACATGTAAAATTGTATTTTAAGCATTAGTTTGGGTATATTAATGAACAGAATATTATTTCACATCCTAATTGTAATTATGGACTTTTACTACATTTCATAAGACAAATGTATAACATATAAGTATCAAGTAATTCAATCCTCTATAGCTTTTAAAAATTTGTGATGATTCATATGATATTGTATAGATTGTCAAAAGTATGCAATTCACAAATGAGGCGACCTAAATCTCACCTTACACATTACAATCTGACCATACAATCTTTGTACAATTAACTTTTCTGAAACGTAATATGACGACCTATGTAAGCTATCCAATCAGTTTGTATTCAATCAATCAGATCCTTGCACTTGTTGATAGATCTAAAGGAGGTTGCACAATCCATTTTAATGTGTGTGGTTAGCCTGATTAGGCATATCAGCAAAAATGTATTGCATAAATCACAAACCAAGGTTGGCTTTTCAGAAGAATAAATGAATCTATGTTTTAGAAAAGAATGGCATTTCTCTTTAAGACTAAGCAGTCTTCCTGCCAGGTGTCCACAACATCCAGACATGAGAAGGAAAGCTGAATCATAAATACCAAATTGTAAAGAGACTGATTAAAGTTGGCTACTGTGTCAAAGTAAGTGGACAATGCTTTGCAAAACACAGAACATTTTTGCCCACGTCCCTTAGAACTCCTACTTTGTAGATTGTAAACAAGATAAACTTTGATGATCTATCCTAGATGTCATATAAATACTTTCTAAAGCTACTGAGAAGTGTATTGTTTGTTGCTTAGGTGGTATATATTTGTCTTATGAAATGTATAGTCCATAATTACAATTAGGATGTGAAAAAGGTATCAGTAGGATGATAATGATGATTATGATAATCGTTGCCCCTATTATTAAAGCAAACTTTTAATCGATTTATATAAATGTAAGTGACAAAGACATGGTACTTACTGTGCCCATTATGAAAATGCATCTTTTCCTCTTCTGGATCCTGCTTAGCTTTACTATAGCCACATCGCCTGTAACAAAGACCATTTTTGATAAATGTAATATAAAATAACAGTTTTTCTTATAACTAGTGACAGCATCTATCCAAAACACTGTCATCTGATTACACTGCCTGTATATGATCTGTAAATGGGAATAGTCCCATAACTCCATAACTCCCAACTTTCTGAGATGGGAACGAGGGACACCTTTTAGCAAAAGTATGTAGGCATAGGACACACCCACTACCATGCCCCCTCAAAGGAGAATCGTACACAAGTTTTTTTTTCTACCACTATTATTCCTTAATATTGGCTTTTGAAATGTACAAATGCAGCAATTTAGAAATTGTATGAAAGGTTTAGCACTGTAAAACACTTTTTGATAGACAAATAGTGCTTTTCCTATACAACTATAAAGATCAGACCAAAATGAGGGACAAATGAGGAGGAATGAGGGACAGAGGCACATTGTTCCAAATCAGGGACAGTCCCTCAAAATCAGGGACAGTTGGGCGCTATGGACATGTCCCCATCAGATCATCTTTAGTGCAGCTGAGCTCAGAGATCTAAAGTTGTTAACCTCTACAGCACCAGAACGTCAGCAACAGGAAGAGAAAAAAGCATCCCTACTGTCAAGATTTCTATAGAATACAGAAGTTTGCAGCCTGCAGGTATAGTAATGTAACTAAAGCTGTAGAAATTTTTTTTTGTTAAACTAAACTCCAGCTTTAAAAACAGGCTAGGGACAAAACATTTTTGAATAGAGTAAGAGAGGGGTCATAATAACTGTCAGGTTTTTTTTTTGAGGACTGTGTCCCTGACCCTGATTTCCCCCTACATCCTATCCAGATTACACATTTGGTTGGAATTTGGAATTAATAAGACCTACGGTTAATACAATAGTAAAACAGTAAATTTGAAAAATATAAAGCAAGTTTACGTTTTCATTTTTTTTAAACAAAATTCCAGAAGTCTGGTTTTAAAGATAGTTAGGTCTCAGCATTTGTATTCATTTTCCAGTAGAAAACTGGTTTGGCCGTGTCTTCTGCTGACTCACATACTGTAGTTTTGGCTTTTTGACAAACAGGTTTATCTATCTGTAGGCAGGTGCTGTTTGTACTCCCCACTGTAGGTGGCAT
The DNA here is from genome assembly GCA_029206835.1 of Rana muscosa. Classification (NCBI taxonomy): domain Eukaryota; kingdom Metazoa; phylum Chordata; class Amphibia; order Anura; family Ranidae; genus Rana; species Rana muscosa. The sequence goes on along the minus strand of CM055116.1, from coordinate 523,791,016 downwards.
TGAACCAAAGCAGGGGAAGGAGGTTAGGGGAAGGAAGTTGTGGGGAACTTTTTTCCCCTATGACTTCCTGCATTCACCAGGAGAACAGCTGTCTGATTGGACCCTGGGGCCCCGCACAACCTCTTAGAGCCATTTTGGGTGAGGGCAGAGCTATATCAATCCCCTGGCCCCCTGACTTGGCACGCATTATGCGAGTGGTTAGTGTAAGGACAGTTTTCTCATCTGCATAGCAGCAGTGAGAGGTTCCAGAGGAGTAGGGAAAGTGCATGCAATATGCTATCTCCATTTAGAAAGCCTCCCATTTTTGTTGGACTGACCAGGCTGCATTCCCTCTTCTAGAGGCAGAACCTGTCAGCATCTCTTCAAGTACAGACTCGCTGTAACTATTCCTGTAAGTGGTTAGGGATGAGTGTGCTCTCCCGCTGAGCCTGATGGTACTCAGTTGCAAAGTCCTACAATATACAGTTCACATTACTCAGCGTATGTGTGAAAATTGCCGCCAGCTCACCATACTGCACTCTGCTCACAAGTCATTCCTGTATTTTTTTTAACTACATAAATTCTAAGAAAATAAGTTTGATAAAATATGACTAGTAATAGAAGAATAATTAAAATTGCACGCACCCATGAAATGACAAAAAACTTGGATACCCAAAACCGTGCACAAGCAATGCCTTAAAAGCACTTGCAGGTCATTAGAATACATACCAGACTCTTATTCTTGTTGAGAGGGGGGGGTCCTCATATGGATGTCAAGTGGAACCACATGCAAACAAAAGTGCGAGGTGCCCACAAATTTCATAACAGACCATTATTTGAGCATGCGGCCTGGTAGATCAGGAATGGAGGGGATGAGCGCGCACCCCCCTCCTAAACCATACTAAGCAACATGCCCCCTGGCACAGCACTTAGTGCCAACCTTGATGAGCACAATGGCCTCCTTTCCACAGCATTCCGGTAATTATGGGGGTCTGCAGGCTGAGGGCTTATCAGAATATTTTATAATGAAGGGGCCCCTAGGTACTGATTCCGCTATGTGAATGAGCCAGGGGAACGTAGAGCATCTACTCATTCACACTTATTACACTACTGAGAGTGAAGGATTTAACAACAGAGTGTGTTCAGCTAAAAAGAAAAGATGTTTTGAAAACAATGAGGTTGATTTACCGTAGGAATACAAGCTGTCCACTTTGCAATGTGTATGTCCACTCTTCAAACTAAATACTAGTAAGTTGGATGAACCTGTTTTTACTGTTAAGCCTCGTACACACGGGCGGGAATCCCGTCAAAAAAAACTTTGGTTTTCTGGACGGGATTCCTGGCAAGCTTGTCTTGCCAAGCCTTGTGTACACACGCGCCATTCAAAAGAACCGCCGTTCTTTTGAATGGCAAGAACGCGGTGACGTCATCGACTACAATGAGCTGGTGCTCGTCACATTCGATGCTGTCGCCACCATCTTGCTACACCCTACACTACCCTTGTATGCTACCGTGCATGCGTCAAAGTCTCATCGAGCATGCGCGGGTTTTCCTGGACAGATAAGCATACAGACGACCGGGTTTCTCTGCAGGTTCTCTATTTTTCTTGTCGAGATTCCCGGCAGTTTTCCTGCCGAGAAACCATACGCACGAACGGTTTTCTCAGCAAAAAGCTCTCCCAGCAGTTTTCTTGCCCAGAAAACTGGTCGTGTGTACAAGGCTTTAATGGCCAATAATGTGCAAGGTAATAAAAAATATTAATAATTTGCAACGTTCACTTTGCAAAGCAAATAGACTTCTTCTGCATAACGTTTTGGTAAATTAACATTTTATTTCTTCAGAATTTTGCACAAATACCAGTCTTTTTGAAAACCATAATATTGATTAAAATAAGAGGCAACTAAAATCACTAAATATCAACTTCCTTTACAAACTTTCTTTAAAAAAAGGGAACCTTCTTTTAGTCCAATGTTCTTGTTACAGCAAGCTGGTTGAAAGTACAGCTAAAATATACTGTAGAAATCAATGTGACCTTTTTCCCCGGTTTAGAACTATTCAGATGGAGGAGGAGTAGGTATGAAATCAGATACAGGAGCAGTGGACACACAAAGGAATAAACATTCATATCCTCATCAACAGTCCTAACAGATTTTAACACAGGGATAGGGACATCATAGAAAGAAAAGTTTTTTCTATTATTATTATAATTGGTTAATTTTGACATGTGACAATTTTAAAGCATGTGTCAAGCCAAAACTTCTTATTCTACTTTTTGATAAAGTGAAGAAGCACTGTTGGGTTTTATTGCATCTGGGGCAAAGCAATAAAGCAATAAAACCAATTATAAAAATGTACTCCTACTTCCTGTTCAGTTGACAATGGTTTCACCTATCAGGAAGTGAGGGAAATTCTACAACAGAGATACAGAATTTAAAAAAATCTGGAGGAGGTTTTAGACTTCTGCTTCTCTACTAAAGAAAAACTGTTGCTGTTAGAGAAATCCCCTTACTGTGGTCTGGTAAAACATTGTCAGCTAGGCAGGAAGTAAGGATAAATCTCCCTAATTGAGCCACCTCCATTAATTCTGCCAAGAGTTCAAACCCATCTTTATTATAATCAAAAATAAAAAATATTTTGGCTGGACATACATTTAAATGCAAAGAGTGCTTAGTGTTTTTTCTTTTTTCAATGTCCGTATCTTCAGAAGGTTTATTATTATTAAAGTCTTCCCTCTTAATAACCAAGCTAATGCCTGCCTCTAGCATATTCACAAATATCTATAACTAAAGAGCATTCTTTGGAATGTGTGAGTTCTAATACAATACAAATATTTTCTCCTTGGAGAAAAAAAAAATATCCCAAGATTCTCTAAATAAGCTGGAAAATTGCCAAGGCTATAAAAAGGCCTTTGTCACTGCTAAATGGTTCATAGTATATTATCTAAAGTGCGATTAAAAAGGCGGAAGAAGCAGCTTATTTTTCATTCTGGGGATCTCTGGAGGTCGATAAATGTATACAGCAGCATGTCACATTAACATACAAAATTAAGTCATGAAAACCCCAAAGTACCATAAAAACATGTCTGAACACGATGCACTGCATAATACTATAATACTATAGCAGGTTTATGTTGGCACGGCTGCACTGGTTCGGCTTCACTAATAATGCATGGCAAGAAAACCTGTCCATGAAACATTATCTACCTTAGAGCTTCCAGATGTACTAAATTTACTGATCAGATAAACAGGCTATAAATTTGTCACTTAGTGAACAAATTATGCCCTGTAACGTCTGGCAAGTAAATGCTGGCTTTCTGAAAAACAGATGTGCTAGATTTTGAGGGAATGCCTTTCAGACTGCAGTTCAACAATGAAAAACATTTTTTTGAACCCTAAAAATAAGGGTTGCAAAACTGGTAATCCAGCCGAATATGCTCAAAACCCACAGACAGATTGATAGATTTGGTCTGGTCAGTGCCACAGTAAATTCTAAAAGTTTTTTTAAAGCTTGCTTTTTGAGTCAGGAGACTTATCTGTTAAAGAAACAACAATAACATCACTTTACTGGATTTACATTAGCCTTTTTCCTTGCCAATCTGTGTAGAAACTAGCAAAGACCTAGTTAGACCTTCATTGGGTGCTGCCACCAGAAGTTGAGGCCAGTCTGTCAAATTGTTCTACTCACATCAAGTGGTAGTCAGTGGTAGTCAGGTGCTTAAATGCTACTGGGGTCCTACATAGGCTAGTTTATAGAAAAAGGTGAACTTTACTTTTAAAGTCCCTATTAAACTTTCAGTTTAAATCAGCTAAATACATTCCAAGCACATCAAAACAAAAGGTTGGCAAATATAAAAGCTTTTCCCCTGCCAGCATGCTGTGGAGAAGAACCCTCACTTTGTTTGCAGAAGCTGTGATCTTACTGCAAAAGTTTCAACGCACCCCTTGCTGAGTCAGAGCAAGAGTTCTCCAATCAGAATAGCTAATCCTCCCTGCTGATTGGAGAGTTCTAGTTATGAATCAGCAGAAGGGGTGTAGTTATCCCGTAAAGAGACTGTTTCCATACGAAGAGCAAGGGCCCTTCTCTATAGTATGCTGGCAAGGGACAGCCTTTGAATTAGGACTGTGGCTGCTTTTTATGAAAGTGAACTGTAAGACTTTTGATGCACCTGGAATGTATTTAGTGGGCTTCAACCCCTTGTTCACATTGACTGCGGCTTTGAAATTGCGTGACTTCATATGAAATTGTACAATGTCAGTGCGACTTCAGGTGCGACTTGGAAGACATCTGTGTGGCTTCATGCACAGATGTCTATGCAACTCACACCCGAAAATGCCAAAAGTAGCACAGGAACTACTTTTTCAAATTGATGCGGCGCCGCAAAGTCAGCCTTGCGCCGTTTTGAACAGTGCGATTGCCGGCAATAGGGTGTGACTCCCAGTCGCTCCAATATGTACGAGGACTAAAGATAAAATTGTTTGAATTGCTGCAGACTTGTTAAATGGGTGAAAATGTACAGTACATATTAGTAAAATTTCTGTTTAGTCTGCTGACAATGTACTTGTGGAAAGGAGGAGTATATTTTAAAGGCTGATGCTTACATATTGGATAAATGGAAAGTTTAACTTTCATTTAATAACCAATATGATACTAACATATTATTGCATGTATGTAGCTATGAATCACTTTACAAAACATAAAGGGTAACTGTACACTAAATAAATTGGGGCCAATTGCCCATCTTCATTCTTTTAATCCCATGTACTGTACATCCCTTCAGAACATTATATTATAAAATATATTATATTATACCATAAATACAGTATATGGCAATTACTAAATAATGCTCCTGCTCAATGTGTAACTGATTTTGGTTCAACTTTCTATCATTCAAGATTTTTACTATGAGTTTGGTAGGCTGAAGACACAATGAAGACAACATCATAAAGCATTCTAAAAATGTCAGTTCCATTTCCATGGACATTGCTGACCACACGTAGTGGCTCATTTGCTAAAGAAGTAAATTTTCACTTTGTATAGTAAAAGTTTTTGTAGCACAGTGAATAAGGTGAGGTTGTATCTATTCAATTATATGCACTTAAAAAATCCTGTTTTTGTTATTTCCCTTTCACATAGTTGAGTATTTAATGTGAAAAGATTTACCCTATCCACTAATCTAAGTGAACATTTATTTTCCCAAGAGGACATTCTCTACTTCTTTGATAAACCTACTTCGTAATTTTCATTAACCCTACATTACTTGTGATTTGGAAGGTATGTTGAATTTAAAGAATACATATAGTTTAACTACTTCAATACCGGACACTTTCAAGGCCCCCCCCCCCCCCTTCCAGCCCAGGCCAAATTTTAGCGCTCTCACAATTTAATTATACACTTGCACAGTCAACCAACACTGTACTTCAATTACAGTTTTTTTTTTTTTTTTTACACAAATAGAGTTTCCTTTTGGAATTTGAATTTTTTTGCTAAATAATAATAAAAAAATAAAAATAAATGTTTTTCTTTGTTTCTGTTATAATATTTTGCAAATAAATAACCTTTTTCCATAAATTCTGGCCAAAATGTATACTGCTACATTTCTTTGGTGAAAATAACCCAAAATCACCTACCTTTTCTTTCCCCCTTCTCCCTTGTCTGACCCCCTTCTTTCCTTTCTATTCTTACCTTCTTTTTTTTCAGCCAGTTTTTCTTTTCCATGGGTCTATCCTATTAGTATAGACCCGTCGGTATGCACTGACTCGACAGGATGCCAACCACATCTGTCCCACAAGACCCAAGGTTACCTATACACAATAGTCACTCCCTTTTTCCCCTTTCTTATATTTTTGGGGTTCCTAGTGCCCCTTTTTTTGCTTTGCACTTGGTCCGTTTTCCTATGACTCTCACGCCATAGGGTATTATTCAATGGTTCTGACACTTTACTAATATGCAGTTATATGACTCTGTTGTACACCTGTGTACTTTCTTAATTATATGTACTGTGTTGTTTAACGGTTCTCATGTGTGTACCTCTCCACTTAGCCTATAATTGTATGAGCTGTGTCCCTGTCATTGTACTGCATCAGGGTGCATCCTGTATTGTCCCCTTTTCTTTCAGGGATAATTTCTATTTGCCCTCTACCTTACCTGCTTACTCTATTCTTTAATACAATTTTTGAAAAAAAAAATAACCCAAATTAGTGTATATTATTTAGCTTGTAGGAAAGTTATAGAGTCCACAAACTATGGTATATATATATATATATATATATATATATATATATATATATATATGAAAATCAATCAATCCTGATGTACTGACACCCTAATTTCTTGAGGCCCAAAAATGCCAGGACAGTACAAATATCCCCCAAATTACCTTTTTGGAAAGTAGACAGCCCAGGGTATTTAGTAAGAGGCATGGTGAGTTATTGAAGTTGTGATTTTTTTTGTCACAATTTTTTTACATACTGTCAGTATACAGTCTCATCATATAACTGGTCATCAATAGTACACAATAATGAATGGCCATGACTGGAAGTCATCCATTGTGTACAATTATCATGTGATCTGCTGTGGTTGGTCACAGCGATCACATGGTACCGGCAACAGCCCGTACACTGATCTGTCATTTGCTGTGTCCGGTGGACACAGCGGGTGACAGATTGCATCGAAGCATAGCCTCTGGGGTGTGCACGAGACTGATCCTGGGAGGACGTCATATGACTTCCACCCAGGATGGCACAGCTCCCACTGGATTGTCATTTTACAATAGGCCTAAGATAAAGCGGTTAAATAAAGTTAAGGCTCAGGCCAGCTGTCTTCCACTACTGATTTCAGACCACTGGCTACCTCCTCATTGCAGGCATTTCAGTAGGAGTTTTCAATGGTTCATTATGAAAGACCTAAAAGAGGTCCTACTTAGACCAGAGCCTGTAGAGGACGTCAACCGATGTTCTGAATGCAATGGGGGATGTACTGTATATGTGAATGAGGAAAATAAAGATGGGCATTTGACCACAATTTATTTATTGTACAGTTACCCTTTATGTTTTGTAACGTGATTCATAGCTATATACATGCATTAATATGTCAATATCAAATTGATTATTAAATAAATATGTTTTGCCAGATGAGGGACTGTGAACAATATTTGCACCAACGTTTTAAAATGTGTACATAGAATAAAACATTACATAGTGTACATAGGAAGAGATGCTCTAACCAGTACTATTATTTAGATATACCATATTCTGCCTACTAAATACATATTGTATGCTAACCATCAACATTATATTAAAATACCTTCCCAAAAAAAACAGACATCATAATTAGATTAATTTATATATTTCCAACAATTTCTATTGCTTGGCCCAAAAAAATAAATAAACAATCTCTGTAGAAATATGTACTCCAGAGATACGCAAATTCATTTTCTAACTGTGAATAAACAATTAGATTTCAATCATTAATGGCTGTGATTCCCTGCAAGCCAAGACCTAGTAGTTGCAATTTATGCAAATACATTTATATTTTGTCTTGTTCTGACCCCAATTATCTAGATAATTACTGGAGACTCTCTGGAAAGACAAATTAACCATTTACAGAGCATTCTGCTATAACTCGCTTGACCCTTAAAATGACAATGCTACCCAAAACTTTGGAAATATATAATCTTATTAGTTGGATGGAAAAACTAAGTGGCTGTAGCTTAATGGGAAATCTAAACTTATTATGAATTTGATTAGAAAATAAACATAATTTGGTCTGAAAATTTATGAAGAAAACTTAAATCTGCAAAAGCAGGGACTTGTTTTTATGGGCTTTTCTCTTTTACCTCAACATATTGATCTGGGAAGAAATATAAAACCAACTGCAAGGATATTATATAAATGTACACATAACTATACAAATGCTTATTAAACTAAAGAGAAAAAAAATGTTATTCGTATATATTATGTGTATTTTTATCATTATACCATTTATATAAACTTGATCAAGTGTTTATTCCTTTTTAATGAAGCACTTTTGTAGATAATGCAATCAGTGGTGAAGTTTTTTGAATGCTTAGAATACTGAGAATTAAAGTGAAGTTCTGTAAACTATACTGGAGTGTGCTACAAAAGATTTTTGTAGAACAGTATACATATATTTCTGTATAGTATTGTCAGAAATAAGGCTAAAAGTTTGAAAAGCAACCAATGTCCTTCCTTTAGCAAAATGAATTACCAAAAACAAAGATCTAAAGTCCATGCTGTTTGGCAAATTGGAGCTGCAAATCAGCACAAAATGTTTAATTCACAAAAAAGTCAGGTAGTGACAGTAGCTCATTACATTCCTATATGTCTAGAAAAACAGTCCTTATCACGTGTGAGGTAAGGGAATTTCTAGATGTGCTATGTGCCCTGCTATGTAGAAGGGAAAGCTAGTGCTCTGCTAATAGAAAGACAAGAGATAAGCATGGGAACAGAAATGCAGCTGCATTCCAAATAATTTATGCAATCTACTGTTGAGGAGGTGAGGTTGCACATGTGCAATGGCAATTGGAATGAGCAGAATAATTGCTTTCAGTTCGCGATCCAAAACTCGAAAGAAGTTGGGACACATAAACATTTCTAAAACACATGGATAAATGGCTCAATCTTAGGAAATTCTACAATTTTGAATTACAACGCTCCAAACCCAATCACAGTGACATGCCGTTACATGACCCAAACTAAGCCATTCAAGCAGGACATTCCAAAGATATATGAACTTAAATGTTTTGTACAAAAACAAGGGCACTATTTTGCTATAGAAAGCATTCCATAGCAAGTAGAGTTTCTTGTTAACAAAAGGATGTTACTTCAGGTACTAAAAGTTTGCATAAGGATATTGATTGTTTAAAGTTCCCTTTAATGTTGTGCAGGCAGCTAAAACCTGAATATAATCTTTACTGTAGGGATGCCTGTCCTCTTCCTGTCTCTGAACTTATCAGTCTGATCAGTCACAAGATTCACTCCCTCATTCACAGGTTGTGTTACAAGTAGTATACTTAATGAAATAACTTTTGTTAAAGAAGGAGGTGGAAGGAGGGGGCATAACCCTATACTGCTGTTCTGCCTAAAGACCTGAAGCTGGCCAGAAGTTCAGAGACAGGAATAGGACAGGCATCCCTGCAGTAAATCTGCATTACTTGGAACCCTGAGACATACTTCAGGTAAGTAATGTGACTAAAAACAGGGCTGCACTAGCATAAGGCTGCTTGGGCACTAGGCTAGGAGAAGTGCAGGGCCGCTGATAAGGCAATACAGGCAGCCCTCCTGTACAGGACCCCATCAGTTCAAAAGAGGGGCCCAAACACTTGACAAGCAGGAGGGTCCGCTACTGCCTTATTCCTGACACTGATTCTCATGTAGCTTTCCCTGCAGTGCTGCTAGCTTCTCCCACTCTCCCTCTGGCTGTGCTACAGGGGGATTGGTTCTAGTATTTGCACCTACACCGCTCTTATCGCACTGACCCCCCTGCTGTCTGGTCTCCCTGTGTGCCCCCTCCCCTGCAGCCAGCTTCCTCCTCTGCCGCTCACAGCTACAGCAGGGTGCACCTTTGCCTGTATGGACAGGGATCCTTGCATTGGTATTGACTATAGATGTAGGGAGTTTTTTTAGATAAACTTCAACTTAAAATAGGTGAAAAATCAGATCACAGTTTAGAAACTGTCCATGCAGGAATGAGGAACATGTTAATGGGTTCACAAAACATTTCAGAAGTTGGAATATACCATTGGCCTATGTAAATGACATAGGCATTTATTCAATGGCGGTGCGTCCATAAGGGCGCAGGGCACCGCCTCCTTTCTCCAGCCACCCCCTCTATGACCAATGGATAGATTCATGCATAGCATGAATCTATCCATGGCCACCACTGCCACCCCCTATTGAACTGCCCAGCCCCTTTTTGGGTGCTGGGCGCCTGATTTACAGCAGCGGGGGATGTTTTTGAAGCACCTGATTAGAGCCATAGGCTCTAATAGGCGTCAAAAAAGGTGATCTGCAAACGTCATGCTTGGCACTCGCAGTCCACCCAGGTGTGTTAGAAAAGCGAATGAATATTCGCTTTCCTAACACTGAACTGTCTCTCCCCAATCAGGTGCTCGGGTCTGTTACCCATCACCTGATTGGCTGAAACGACAGGCGCTGTGATTGGATGCCTGACCGGAAGAGAGGACGGGAGGAAAGGCATGGAGAACACCACTCGGAGGACACCGCACAGTGCCTGCATTTGATGGCACAGTGGCTGCGTTTGATGGGCACAGTGGCTGCAATTGATGGGCACAGTGGCGGCATTTGATGGGCACATGGGCTGCAATTGATGGGCACAGTGGCTGCATTTGATGGCACAGTGGCTGCATTTGATGGCACAGTGAGGCTGCAATAATTGTTTTTTATTTCAGAATTTTTCAGTTTGTTTGCGCCCCCCCAAAGATTTTGAGCACCAGACACCACTGCATTTATTGCTACCATATAATAATAAGCAGACAAGTATCTTACATTTTGAAATACAAATAATGAAGTGTAGCGCTAGGTTGTGCACAAAATGACCCTATGTATAAATGACATGTGTCAATAAAGTGCAAAATGTGCAATTAAGTCCAATGAATGTGCAATACTATGTACAGCCAAAAAATGGAACAATGCCAAATGTGCAATTCTATGTGATTAATGTGCAATAAAGCAAACAACAAAATACATACAAGGAAATGCACATACGTGCTTAAAGTGCAATATAAGTGCAAAAAATGCAAAAACTAATATCAGAAAGTTCATATGTAGCTGAAATACAATGAAAGTGATCTCAAGTGCAATATGGAACGTAGACCAAATGCTTGACACCATAATACCCGTCACCTCATTAGGCTAAAACGCTTACCAGAAAGCCTGCGACCTCCCTTACTCAGGGGGGTCAAACAGTGCTTGGTAGGATCGAGCATCCACTGATGCAATGCTCAGGCGTCCCCCTCCGGAAAAATTTGTGCACGTCAGATGGTAGCCAGACAGCATCAACGGCAGGAAGTGACAATATGCAGAAAGGAAGAAACTTCAAATAGTGTAGAGTGTCTCTTAAGGCGTTTTATTAATAAAAAAGCAGCAATACTGCATACATAACAAACTTTGGAAAGAGTTCTCCAGTACGAGTGAACAAAGAAATGTACCTTGCAAGAAAAAAATCCATACAGGACCGTAGAATCAAATCGCGCATGCACAAGAACGTGTGTGCGTAGCGTCCCACTTCCTGCCGTTGATGCTGTCTGGTTACCATCTGATGTGAACAGATTTTTCCGGAGGGGGGCACCTGAGCATTTCATCAGTGGATCCCCGATCCTACTAAGCGCTGTTTGACCTCCCTGCGTAAGGGATGGTGCAGGCTTTCTGGTAAGCCTTTATTCTAATGAGGTGACAGGTATCACGATGTCAAGTATTTGGTCCATGTTCCATATTGCACTTGAGATCACTTATATTGGATTTCAGCTACATATGAACTTTTTGATATCAGATTTTGCCTTTTTTACACTTATATTGCACTTTAAGCACGTTTGTGTATTTCCTTGTATGTATGTTGTTGTTTGTTTTATTGCACATTATTCACATAGAATTGCACGTTTGGCATTGTTCCATTTTTTGGCTGTACATAGTATCGCACATTCATTGCACTGAATTGCACATTTTGCACTTTATTGACACATGTCATTTATACAAAGGGTCATTTTGTGCACAACCTAGCGCTGCACTTCATTATTTGTATTGTTGTCTGTTGCCCAAAAGCTGGGTTATAGTGTCCAGCTGCAAGTTATATTTCATTATTTAAATATAATTTAAATATAATTTTTTTCGATTAAAGTGGTTGTAAACCCACTTTTTCAACTTGCACCTACAGGTAAGCCTAGATTAAGGCTTACCTGTAGGTGCAAGAAATATCTCCTAAACCTACACGGTTTAGGAGATATTTAGTTAAATGACAGGCGCCGCTGTCTACGGCGCATGCGCGTCGTAGACAACGGCGCATTCATGGGGTTAATCCCATTCACAAAATCGGCTACTTCCCAGCAATCGCTGGGCGTAGCCGAATGTGACGGCTCCCGCGCGCATGCGCAGAGTGACGTCTCCGCCGCTCCGGCCAATCACAGCGCCGGAGCGGCGCTGTGATTGGCTGGTGCGGCGATACCCGGAAGTAACATTCCGGCTATCGCCGCAGCGATGGCTGTGGCTCAAGACAGGGACACGGACGGCTTCGGGGGCCCCGGTCTAAGGTAAGTGCTACATAATGAGCTAGAATGCTAGTCATACTAGTTCATTATGCCTTTCTCTTGCAGGTGGGGTAAAAAAAAAAAAAATGATTGGTGGGTTTACAACCACTTTAACAAGTGCAGATATTACTTTACATTTATCTTACATTTTGACTGAAAATGACATTGTGAATAAACTGTAGTTTCTTGTTTCAGAACGGAAGCATGACTTTCTACGTACCTTCCACTGAGAAGAAAACCGACAACTCCAGCAAGCAGAATAACCCCCACCGTGATAGACACAGCTATTAAAGGAATCTGGCTCTGATCCCCGGTTGCAGCAAATGCTGAGTGAATAGATAGAAAACAGAGATTACAGTTTTAATTTTACCCAGTACACAGGGGGATTCAGAGGCTTTAGCAACTGCAACTTCTGCAAAACTGTTTAGTTAAAAGTGCATTTATAGCGGTATCACATGTTTTTAAATGAATTTGTATATTTAAAGCAGAACCTAAACCCGGCTATAAATGGCTTAAAATGTAGCCGGTTCAGCAGGAACCATCCAAATTTCAATCCATCCATGGGCAGCCTGGTTGTACTAAAGTCAATTGATAGACAACCACCAGCCCAACCAGCCTGTCAGGTTTTTCTCATTCCATCCCTGTCAGCAGTGGCTCTGATGGCGGGAAAGCCTCCCGCTGTTAGAACACAATAACGCATCAAGAGGATTTCCCCTATCAACACTGACTGTGTTGATGGGGGAACCAAGCTATTTTATTTCCTTCAACCTGTGGTTGAAGGAAAGAAAACGGCATAATCTATGGCTTACTTTAGAAACATATCTGGTGGTAACCTGTAAATGATAGACTTTCAGTTTGGGGAAAATGATCATATTTGCGAAATACTCAGATTTGGTGAACAACGGGAATTTCTATAATGTCACCATGTCTGTTTACAGAAACATTTCTGCAATGTTCTTTTTAATTTGGTGGTAAATTCCATCGGAGTAAAAGAGAACATGTTCTCTACCTAAACTCCGACGGAATTCCTCGGAATTTCCGATGGAAAAAGTCAGATGGGGCATACACATTGTCAGAATATCCGATGGAAAAATTCCACCTGACTTTTTCCATCGGAAATTCTGATCGTGTGTACAAGGCATTAGACTTAGAATCATTGTAAAGAGACACCAGGAAATTGTAATTATAAGATTTACATACAGTACATACATACATGTTTATGAAACGTCTACTCTTTCTCCTTTATGAATATTACATATTCAATGTAATCTCAGTGTGGTAATAGAAACCTGTATACAACTTGACTTAATTCTGTATTCACCTCCAAAAATGTATTTTTTTTGTTATAATTTATGAACACAGCAACTCTGCAGTAACAATGACAAGCAACTACAGATCGCCTTTAATTAGTCCAAGTAATTCTGTTAAAAAAGCTAATATCCAATTGGTTGTTATGGGGAAAAACAGCAAGACATATTAAAAACACCCCTTTACAAAACATTTTGAGGCCAAAATACAGTGCTAAATAAAATGATGTATTTTTTATGTAAGTGAATATACTTCATTTATTATTACTTACAATAATTTATGCAATCAAGTAAATATGAAGTAAAAACATGGATCAGACACAATTTACAACTTGCAGAGAAAGAATAGAAAGAGGAGAGATTCTCCAAAAGGAGTTTAAGGGGCTTAATCAAGGCTAAAGGTATCGTGTACTGAAAAAATATGAAGGCTGCCACTGCTTACCCTTTTTAATAAAATAAATAAATAGAAATAATATACTTTAATTTAATTGCATTCAGCAATAAAAGTATCAAAAATAAAATGTATCTTGCTGTAATGGTGATCAAAACCCTAAAGGGTCCAGAGTCACTAATTAAAAAAAAAATATGCACACTCTAATGCCACGTACACACGGTCGGTTTTTCTGACGGAATTCCGCTCAAGCTTGGCTTGCATACACACGGTCACACAAAAGTTCTCTGAACTTTCGTCCGTCAAGAACGCGGTGACGTACAACACTATGACGAGCCGAGAAAATGAAGTTCAATGCTTCCGAGCATGCGTCAAATTGTTTCCGAGCATGCGTCGGAATTTTACGTGTCAGAATTGCTACAGACGATCGGAAAATTTGAGAACCGGCTCTCAATCTTTTTCTGGTGGAATTTCCGACCCAGTGCATGCGGCATTAGTAAATATATCAAAAAATTTTTGAGACAGATAAGCAACTCACAGGTACTGTGGGGAAAATAATTATTTGATCCCCTGTAGATTATGTAAGTTTGCCCACTTACAAAGAAATAAAGGGTCTATAATTTTTATCATAGGTGTATTCTAAATGATAGAGACAGAATATCAAACAAAAATCCAGAAAAAAAAACACGATACAAATGTTATAAATTAAATTGTAGTTCAGTGAGTAAAATAAGTATCTGATTCCCAAGCAAAACATGACTTAGTACTTGGTGGAGAAACCCTTGTTGGCAAGCACACAGGTAAGAGGTAAGAGGGCGATTGATGGTTATTTTGTATTTCTTCAATTTGCGAATAATCGCTCCAACAGTTGTCTCCTTCTCACCAAGCTTCTTGCTGATGGTCTTGTAGCCCATTCCAGCCTTGTGCAGGTCTGCAACTTTGTCCCTGATGTCCTTTGATAGCTCTTTGGTCTTGCCCATAATGGTTAGGTTTGAACAGTGGCGTAGCGTGGGTTGTCAGCGCCCCGGGCACAGCAAGTAATTTGCGCCCCCTAACCCGTGGACTTTTAGCACTCCCCGAGTCCCTTCCCTTCCTACAATAGTACTGACCAGCCTGATTTCTACATTCTGACCACTACACTACTCTTCCTGATTCCTACACTGACCACTACACTAACCTCTACACTGACCCTTCATGGTGCCTATACTGACCACTGCACTGACCTACCTGAGTTCTACCTGTCCACTACACACTGACCACTAAACTACACAATGACCAGACCACTGACCACTACACTACACTACACACTGTCCAGACCACTACACTGACCACTACCCACTGACCAGACCACTACCCATTGACCAGACCACTACCCACTGACTAGACCACTACCCACTGACCAGACCAATACCCACTGACCAGACCACTACCCACTGACCAGACCACTACACTCTGACCAGACCACTACACTCTGACCAGACCACTACACACTGACCAGACCACCACACACTGACCAGACCACTACACTCTGACCAGACCACTGACCAAACCACTACACTGACCAGACCACTACCCACTGACCAGACCACTACACTCTGACCAGACCACTGACCAGACCACTACACTGACCACTACACTCTGACCAGACCACTACACTCTGACCAGACCGCTACACTCTGACCAGACCACTACTCTGACCAGACCACTGACCAGACCACTACACACTGACCAGACCACTACCCACTGACCAGACCACTACACACTGACCAGACCACTACATCTGACCAGACCACTGACCAGACCACTACACTGACAACTACACACTGACCAGACCCACTGACCACTACACACTGACCAGACCACTGACCACTACACACTGACCAGACCCCTGTCCACTACACACTGACCACTACACACTGACCAGACCACTGACCACTACACATTGACCACTACACTACACTCTGACTAGACCACTTACCACTGATCACTACATACTGACCAGACCACTGACCACTACACACTGACCAGACCACTGACCACTACAGACTGACCAGACCACTCAAACTCTTGAAAGAATGTACCGACATTCTAGCACCTACCATAACACACCTTATAAACCAATCGTTCAAAGAAGGTATTGTTCCGAGCTCTCTCAAGGAAGGGATAATCAAACCCCTCCTAAAGAAACTCAACCTCGACCCCAAAGACCCAAACCACCGGAGACCGGTAAGAAGCCTCAACACCATCTCGAAGATTATGGAGAAAGCAGTAGTACAACAGCTACAACTCCACTTGGACACATACAAACTCTTGGATCCACTACAATCAGGCTTCCGCCCTGGCCATGGCACAGAAACAGCACTTCTTAAAATATGGGATGATGCCCTCGAAGCAGCAGATGATGGAGAATCATGCCTTCTGGTGCTGCTGGATCTCAGTGCAAAACTCTACTGATTCGCCTTAAAAAAGTAGCAGGAGTTGCAGACCCTGACCTATCCTGGTTCGCATCCTTCCTAGATAATCATTCCCAGACAGTAAAACTAGGAGCCTTCACCTCTGAAACTCGCGCAATCTCTTGCGGAGTCCCTCAAGGATCACCCCTGTCCCCTGTGCTCTTTAACATCTACCTTCGCCCACTCCTCAAAATCATCAGCAAACAGGACCTGTGCTACCATTCATACGCTGACGACACCCAACTCTACTTTCGTATCACCGGGAAAAAAGACCAATATCACGGATTGGAAAATTGCCTCACATTGATCGATGAATGGATGACTGAGAGTTCTCTCAAACTCAACGGATCCAAAACAGAACTCCTTCTCCTCCACGCAAATAAAAAGGCTAAAACTAAAACTTCTTGGACACTCCCCACCATCCTTGGACAGACAATTACACCAAGCACCAAAGTCAAAAGCCTTGGAGTCATCTTTGACTCAGAGATGTCGATGGATGCACAAATAGGATCAGTAGTCAGCGGATCTCACCATCTCCTCCGCCTGCTGCGTAGACTCATCCCCTTCATCCCGGAAGAAGATAAAGCAGTGGTAGTGGGAACAATTATCAACTCGCGACTCGACTACGCAAATGCCCTCTACCTCGGACTTCCCAAATACCAGATTTCGCGCCTACAAGTCGTCCAGAACACGGCTGCCAGGCTAGTAACGGGAAAAAAACCTTGGGAATCCGTCACCCCATCACTGAGGACCATGCATTGGCTAACAGTAAAGGATCGGATCACATTCAAGACCCTCTGCCTCACCCACAAGTGCACACAAGGAAACGCTCCTCAATATCTATGCGAGAAGATAAAACACTACACCCCCAATCGCACTCTCCGATCAACTAACCAAAACCTCCTTCACATCCCCAAGTCCCGCTTCAAAACAAAGGGAGAACGAAGATTTGCAGTCCAAGGACCATGGCTATGGAACGCCGCTCTACCCACGGATATCCGCATGGAAGAAAATCATCGGGCCTTCAGGAAAAAACTTAAGACCCACCTCTTCTGAAGGATCAGGACGTCACTGGATGCAAAGCGCCTTGAGGCGATTTAGTTCGCATTTGTAGCGCTATACAAGTTATTCACTCACTCACTCACCACTGACCACTACATTACACTAAACACTGACCAGACCACTCACTTACCACTAAACTAGACACTGACCAGACCACTACACTACACACTGACCACTAAACTACACACTGACCACTACACTACACTACAATACACACTGACCACTACACTACGACCATTACACTACACACTGACCAGACCACTACACGCTGACCACTACATTACACTACACACTGATCACTACATTACACTACACACTGACCACTAAACTACACACTGGCCATTTTACTACACACTGACCAGACCACTACACTACACTCTGACCATTACACTACACACTGAACAGATTTACTGAGTCTCTCATCTACTTTTTTTCCATCTGCTCTGCCTCTGCGGTCTGTCACACTGAATGCCACGATGGGAAAACGATCTGGGATCCGGTCCGGTGGAGGAGGAGGAGAAGGAGAAGACAACCGCGGCACACAGCTAAGCGGAGGCCAGCCCCGCTCACCAGTGTTCGAGAATAGGCCAGCCCCGCTGCCGCACATGACCCCATTCGCCCAATCACAAAGCGCAGGGGCCCGCCTGAAAATAAAATGGCGGCCGAAGCGCGGGGACGCAGGAGAACGGAGCCAGGGGGTCACGGGTGATACTCACTGGTGTGGAATTTTTCCCCCCCAAATGTTGCGCCCGGTGCCACGGCTCCCCTCGCACCCCCATATGCTATGCCACTGAGTTTGAATGGAAGAAAGAGATTCTGTGGACAGGTATCTTTTATACACATAACGAGTTGTCGTTGGGAGCACCTTCTTAAATTGACAGGACTAATCTGTGTACCACATGAGCACATACTGTAGAAAGTCTGTGGGAGCCAGAATTATTGTTTGTTGGTAGGGGATCAAATACTTATTTTACTCATTTAAATGCAACTCAATATATAACATTTGTATCATGTGTTTTTTTCTGGATATTTGGTTGGTATTCTGTCTCTATCATTTAAAATACACCTATGATAAAAATTGTAGAAAAAAACTGAAAAATGCTAGCGCTTAGGATGCCTATATAGTAATCACAATAAATGAAAAATCGATTAAAAGAGTCCAAATACCAGGATGGATTGTCCAGATTTGTATAATAGTAATAAGTCTTCAAAGCAGGTGAAGGTGATTGAAAAAGGTCTATTAGAGGCAAACGAATACTCGAGGCAGCTCTTCTGGAGAGTGAAGCCAGCTCAGGGTTAACATGGAAAAAGACAAATAGGAAAAACGCCATTGAGTAAAATGTTTTAATGAAGTAACAATAATGTTATCCACACTTACATGTAAGTAAATGGAGAAGTGCCCATATGGGATCAGCGTCCTAGCTGGTGCAGAGTCCAAGATCGTATTGCATGTCCCAGAGTGTCCCGATTCCTGGCTATGAAAGCCACAAGGTGCCGGAGTGGAAGCCGGCTGTATCCTTTAGCGGAGATGGCGACTTGAGCCTCTTGTCGCCATCTCCGCTTAAGGATACAGCCGGCTTCCACTCCGGCACCTTGCGGCTTTCATAGCCGGGAATCGGGACACTCTGGGACATGCAATACGATCTTGGACTCTGCACCAGCTAGGACTCTGATCTCATATGAGCACCTCTCCATTTACTTACATGTAAGTGTGGATAATATTATTGTTACTTCATTAAAACATTTTACTCAGGGGCGCTTTTCCTATTTGTCTTTTTCCATGATAAAAATTATAGACCCTTCATTTCTTTGAAAGTGGGCAAACTTACAACATCTGCAGGGGAACAAATAATTATTCTTCCCACTGTAAGACAGAGCCTCCATATTTTTCTCAGTACTGATTCCCTTTAATCTCTAGATCCTGGTAATGACCTCAGTCTGATCCCAAACCCTATTCTAGTGTCAGGATGGACCTGTTTAACCTTACTGAACTTTGGCCAATGATTAAAATAGGCTTTTGCTCTCTAGATACAAAAGAGACACAATAAAGCCCCTTTAACCACTTAACGACCGCTCACTGTATATATACGTCGGCACAATGGCACGACAGGCACAATCACGTAGAGTGTACGTGATTGCCTTTGTACAGTTGGGGGGTCCGATCGGACCCCCCTTCTGTACAGTGAGCGGTCGGAATTCGTTGGGGAGCGATCCGACATGAGGGGACGGCCGTTCGATTCCGGCCACTCCCCCCGCGATCGCTCCCGGCGAATAGAAATGCCCCCTCTGTCTGTCGAATGTACACACAGACAGAGAAAGCAGGAGGAAGTGATGTCATCTCCTGTGCGGCGCTCACATATACCGAGCGTCGTACAAGAGAAGACATCAAGGTTAGTGCACAAACACTACACTAACACCAGCACACATAGGCACATAAATCGCCCCCCCATTCCCCCCCAGATCACCCCCCAGCCCCCAGTCACAGTGTCACTGATTGCAGTGACCATTTATTTACTGATCACTGCAATCAGTGACATTTGTGACTGTAAAAGTGTCACTACATTTAGTTTTAGGTCCAGTGTAGCCCCCTAACCCCCCCCCTAATAAAGGTTTAACCCCTTGATCACCCCCCAGATAACCCTTTCACCCCCTAGCACCGCCGTCGCTAAGCAATCATTTTTCTGATCGATGTCTTAGCGTCGGTGATGCAGATCGGTAGCCAGTAATTTTTTTTAGGTTCGCCGCAGGTTTTTATATTGTCAGGTACCCCCATAAATGATCTAATAAAGGTTTAACCCCCTTGATCGCCCCCCAGGTAACCCTTTCACCCCCTATCACCACTGTCGCTAAGCGATAATTTTTCTGATCGCTGTCTTAGCGTCGGTGATGCAGATCGGTAGCCAGTAATTTTTTTTAGGTTCGCCGCAGGTTTTTATAGCATCAGGTACCCCCATAAATGATCTAATAAAGGTTTAACCCCCTTGATCGCCCCCCAGGTAACCCTTTCACCCCCTATCACCACTGTCGCTAAGCGATAATTTTTCTGATCGCTGTCTTAGCGTCGGTGATGCAGATCAGTAGCCAGTATTTTTTTTTTAGGTTCGCCGCAGGTTTTTATAGCGTCAGGTACCCCCATAAATTATATAATAAAGGTTTAACCCCCTTGATCGCCCCCCAGGTAACCCTTTCACCCCCTATCACCACTGTCGCTAAGCAATCATTTTTCTGATCGCTGTCTTAGCGTCGGTGATGCAGATCGGTAGCCAGTAATTTTTTTTAGGTTCGCCGTAGGTTTTTATAGCGTCAGGTACCCCCTATAAATTATCTAATAAAGGTTCAACCCCCTTGATCGTCCCCCAGGTAACCCTTTCACCCCCTATCACCACTGTCGCTAAGCAATCATTTTTCTGATCGCTGTCTTAGCGTCGGTGATGCAGATCGGTAGCCAGTAATTTTTTTTAGGCTCGCCGCAGGTTTTTATAGCGTCAGGTACCCCCATATATTATCTAATAAAGGTTTTAACCCCCTAATTGCCCCTAGTTAACCCTTTCACCAGTGATCATCATATAAGTGTTACGGGTGACGCTGGTTAGTTAGTTTGCTTTTTATAGTGTCAGGGCACCCGCCGTATATAACCCAATAAAGGTTTAACCCCCTGATCGCCCGGCGGGTGATATCAATTAGGTTTTAGCGTCAGAGAGGGTCTGCGTCACACCCCAGGCAGCGTCAGGTTAGTGCCAGTAACGCTAACACCCACGCGTGAAGCATACACCTCCCTTAGTGGTATAGTATCTGAACAGATCAATATCTGATCTGATCAGATCTATACTAGCGTCCCCAGCAGTTTAGGGTTCCCAAAAACGCAGTGTTAGCGGGATCAGCCCAGATACCTGCTAGCACCTGCGTTTTGCCCCTCCGTCCAGCCCAGGCCACCCAAGTTCAGTATCAATCGATCACTGTCACTTACAAAACACAACAAACATAACTGTAGCGTTCGCAGAGACAGGCCTGATCCCTGCGACTCCAGTGCTGTAGGAGGTGATTTCACCACCACAGTTAAAAAAAAAAGAAAATATGCCAAAGCATTGGGGCAGCAGGGGCGGAGGAGTGATTTTGCTCCTAATGCCGCGTACATACGATCGAAATTCCGACAGAGGCTTGCCCGTGGAAAAGTCCGACCATGTGTGTGCGGCATAACTTTTTTGCGGGAGGATGCCCCCATGCTTCGGCATATATAAATGGTGCATGTATGCCCATCATTAGAAGTGGGTGGATGAAGGGCGGTATTCTAATGGTGGGCATACCCACCGATCAATCTCTTTTTTCGTTCAGCCACCTGGCTGCATGAAAAAAAAAGATTACAATACATGTCCAACAAGGACCAGCAACGTACTGGTATGTTGCTGGACTTTGATTGGTTATACCAGATTGATGCCTGCGGGTTTAGGTATCATCTTGGTATCATTCTTTTCAGACAGCGGCCGGCTTTCATGTAAAAGCAATCCTAGTGGCTAATTAGCCTCTGGACTGCTTTTACAAGCAGTGGGAGGGAATGTCCCCCCCGGATATAAAAAGCGCCATTGGGAAATTGGGAAAGCATTTTATCACACCGATCTTGGTGTGGTCAGATGCTTTGAGGGCAGAGGAAAGATCTAGGGTCTAGACCCCAGTTTTTTCAAAAAAAGAGTACCTGTCACTACCTATTGCTATCATAGGGGATATTTACATTCCCTGAGATAACAATAAAAATGATAAAAAAATAAAATATGGAAGGAACAATTTAAAAATAAAATAAAAAAGCAAAATTAATAATAAAAAAAAAAGCACCCCTGTCCTGCCCTGCTCTTGCCCAATGGCGAACGCAAGCGTCGGTCTGGCGTCATATGTAAACAGCAATTGCACCATGCATGTGAGGTATCACCGCGAAGGTCAGATCGAGGGCAGTAATTTTAGCAGTAGACCTCCTCTGTAAATCTAACGGGGTAACCTGTAAAGGCTTTTAAAAATGTATGTAGTTTGTCGCCAATGCGCGTTTGTGCGAAATTTTAAAGCATGTCGTGTTTGGTATCTATGTACTCGGCCTAAGATCATATTTTTTATTTCATCAAACATTTGGGCAATATAGTGTGTTTTAGTGCATTCAAATTAAAAAAGTGTATTTTTTCCCCAAAAAATGCGTTTGAAAAATCGCTGCGCAAATACTGTGTAGAAAAAAAATGCAACACCCACCATTTTATTCTGTAGGGCCTTTGCTTTAAAAATATATATAATGTTTGGGGGTTCAACATAATTTTCTTGCAAAAAAAAATATGTTTTCATGTAAACAAAAAGTGTCAAAAAGGGCTTTGTCTTCAAGTGGTTAGAAGAGTGGATGTAAGCTTTCTAATGTTGTGTATAAAATGCCAGAACAGTTCAAAACCCCCCCAAATGACCCTATTTTGGAAAGTAGACACCCCAAGCTATATACTGAGAGGCATGTCGAGTCCATGGAATATTTTATATGTTGACACAAGTTGCGGAAAAAATACAATTTTTTTTTTTTTTTTGCACAAAGTTGTCACTAAATGATATATTGCTCAAACATGCCATGGGCATATGTGGAATTACACCCCAAAATACATTCTGTTGCTTCTCCTGAGTACGGGGATACCACATGTGTGAGACTTTTTGGGAGCCTAGCTGCGTACGGCACCCCAAAAACCAATCACCGCCTTCAGGCTTTCTAAGGGTGTAAATTTTTGATTTCACTTCTCACTGCCTATCACAGTTTTGGAGGCCATGGAATGCCCAGATGGCACAAAACCCCCCCAAATGACCACATTTTAAAAAGTAGACACCCCAAGCTATTTGCTGAGAGATATTGTGAGTATTTTGCCGATTTCGCTTTTTGTCACAAAGTTTTGAAAATTGAAAAAAATAAATAAAAAAAAAAATGTTCTTTCTTCATTTTCAAAAACAAATGAGAGCTGTAAAATACTCACCATGCCTCTCAGCAAACAGCTTGGGGTGTCTACTTTCCAAAATGGGGTCATTTTGGGGGGTTTTGTGCTATTTTGGCATTTTATGGCCTTCAAAACTGTGATAGGTAGTGAGGAGTGAAATCAAAAATTTGCGCCCTTAGAAATCCTGAAGGCGGTGCTTGGTTTTCGGGGGCCCGTACGCGGCTAGGCTCCTAAAAAGTCCCACACATGTTGTATCCCCGTACTCAGGAGAAGCAGCAGAATGTATTTTGGGGTGCAATTCCACATATAACCATGGCATGTGTGAGCAATATATCATTTAGTGACAACTTTTTGTAATTTTTTTTTTTATGTCATTATTCAATCACTTGGGACAAAAAAAAAAATATTCAATGGGCTCAACATGCCTCTCAGCAATTTCCTTGGGGTGTCTACTTTCTAAAATGGGGTCATTTGGGGGGGGGGTTTGTACTGCCCTGCCATTTTAGCACCTCAAGAAATGAGATAGACAGTCATAAATTTAAAGCTGTGTAAATTCCAGAAAATGTACCCTAGTTTGTAAACGCTATAACTTTTGCGCAAACCAATAAATATACGCTTTTTGACATTTTTTTTACTAAAGACATGTGGCTGAATACATTTTGGCCTAAATGTATGACTAAAATTGAGTTTATTCGATTTTTCTTATAACAAAAAGTAGAAAATATCATTTTTTTTCAAAAGTTTTGGCCTTTTTCCGTTTATATCGCAAAAAATAAAAATCGCAGAGGCAATCAAATACCATTAAAAGAAAGCTCTATTTGTGGGAAGAAAAGGACGCAAATTTTGTTTGGGTACAACATTGCATGTCCGCACAATTTACAGTTAAAGCAGCGCAGTGCAAAATTCTGAATTCACCTCTGGTCCTTTAGCTACCAAATGGTCCGGGGCTTAAGTGGTTAAATTGATACCATTTTTCAATATTATAAATAGCAGCTATTATGTGTTTATGTTTCATATCATTGCTTGTCCTTTCCCAAGTCACCGATGTGAAAATTGTTCTTTAGAGATATTAGAGTACAGTAAAGCAACCACAGATCAAATAATCCCCTATGATTTGATCACGCTTAAAAAAAATAACACAACCTGTAAAATATACACTCCATTTTTCTGATCTTGTAGTTTTTAGTACAGGTTGAAATTGACCCTCTCTTTGGGCTTAATCAAATGAGAAAGCAAGGACCAAAGTGTGAAGTGTGTATCCCGCTGAGTGACATGAATAGGGTCTCTTCATTTAATGCATCAGACCTGGGAGAGGAAATCTAGAGCAGTGTAAGAATGACAGTTCCCTGTTATGTTATTGATCTGCTGACTCTTTCCGCTAACTATTACATGGACATGAGCTGACAGTAATTAAAATGACTTACACACTGGGCTGGTTTCAAACTCAAATCTGCGACTGTAGGCGCCATACCCGGCGGCCGTGCGTGCTCGGATCTGAAATATATACGATGACGCAGGCTTCAGTCCCTCGGCCATGATTTCTGTCTCCTTAGACTTGATAATTGTGTAGCTGGTTTCTTGGTCCTTAAATTGTACAGAAAGATGAAGTAAGTGGAACAAGCATAGGGTAAATATGCAAAACAAGATGATTAACCTAAAGAGGTTTACAAGCAGGGCACAGATGTGAAGGACACCTGTCCCTTTAAAATATTTACTGTACCTGTCAGAAAACCCGGAACAAAATCTGCCTTTTTTTTCCCCAAGTGCATATTAGTTCTTACCAAATGAGTTATTCTTTTTAGATGTACTGGGAGAAAAGTTTCTGCCTACTCATAGCACATATATTTGGAAGCTCCACAGTAAGTATTATGAAGACAATTTCCCTTTAAAGCTGAACACTAGGCATATATAAAATACACAAATAATGCATCTCCATATTCATTAATACATCCAAAAAATTGGTTTAAAATACAAGCAGTGTAAGTTCCATACATTTAACCTAGTATTATCCTCTTTTACTCTCTGCACAGCAGAGCTCAGCCTGGGAAGTGAGAAGCAGGACAAAGAGCCACTTCACTTGTGCCACATTGCAAGAAGATGGGAGGCGAGAACAGAGTGGTAGTGAGACAAGCTCATCAGTCTGCTTCTTTACCTTTACTGTCAAATGACAGGCTGGTGGAAGGAGAAGACCCATAAGGGATACTGAATTGCAGCAGAAAAATAAAATCAGGTCTCCTGTCCTTCCAGGCAATACTGTTGGATGTAGCAGAGCTGTATAAATTTCAGAACTGGATGGAAAAAATACAAATCTTTTGGCAGATAAAATTATTAATTTAAACCCTTTACAACCACTTTTACCTACAGGTAAAGACCTGTACACACGGGTGAGAATTCCGTTGAAAAAAAAAACATGTCGGTTTTCGTGACGAGATTCCTGGCAAGCTTTTCTTGCCAAGCCCTGTGTACACACACACATTCAAAAGAACCGCTGTTCTTTTGAATGGCAAGAACGCAGTGATGTCATCGACTACGACGAGCATGCGCTCGTCACATTCGATGCCGTCGCCGCCATCTTGCTTCACCCTGCACTACCCTTGTAAGCTACCGCGCATGCGTCGAAGTCTCATCGAACATGCGCAAGCTTACCTGGGGACAGGTAAGCAGGTAGCCTCGTACACACACGCGCGGTTTTCTCATCGGGAAACAGGCCAACGAGAATCCCGACGAGAAAATAGAGAGCTGGTTCTCTATTTTTCTCGTTGAGATTCCCGGCAGTTTTCCCGACGAGAAAAACATACACACGAACGGTTTTCTCGGCAAAAAGCTCTCCAAGCAGTTTTCTTGCCGAGAAAACCGGTTGTGTGTACGAGGCTTTAGCCTAGATTACTGCTTATCTGTAGGTGCTCAAAATATCTCCTATTTACAAGACAACGACGCAGGCGCACTTTAGAAACGGCGATCGTGCCGTTCTTAAAGGAGGGCATGCGCGGGAGTGACGTCATCGCGGCTCCGGCCAATCACAGCGCCGGAGCCGCTGTACCCGGAAGTAACCCCCGGGAGAGATGTTGGCCGCCGAAGCGGTGTACGAGGACGGCTGCGGGGGCTTCGCTATGCATACTAGCTCATTATGCCTTTGTCTTGCAGGTGTTATTTATTTGTATTTTTTTTAAAGTGGGTTTACAACCACTTTAACATACTACAACTGGAGAGTGCAAAATCTGATGCAGTTCTGCATAGTAACCAATCAGCTTCCTTTTTTTTTTTTTTCCAAAGCTTAATTGAACAAGCTGAAGTTAGAAGCTGATTGGCTACCATGCACAGCTGCACCAGATTTTGCACTTTCTATATTTACAAAATCAACACCTACATGTCATCTGCACATTTAGCAGTTTTCCTGGAGTTCAGCTTTAAATTAGCAGCTGTTAAAATACAGTAATTAAATCACAACTCCAGCCAGAATCGATTTTTATATGGTGTGGAAGGGTTATCAGCATTGTCTTCTTTTTTAAGGAGAAGTACAACCAAAGCTTGTTTAGCAGTACTTTTCCTATGGATCACAGGAGTACAGTTCGTTCTGGACCCCTGTGACCCGTTTTCAGCTGACAGCGGGCTGAAGCCCGCTGTAGGCTGATGTCACAGAGGTGGTCCAGGCTGGGGAAAGATCCACAACCATATGGTTAGGATCCACCTAGAATCCAGAACCCTGGACTGGCACCTGACTCAGCCTCTTAGTGAGCCATTGAGAGCCTAAACCAGCCGCTCCCGCCCCTGCCACAGCTCCAGTGAGCACGGAAGAGGGAAAGGGGCAGAGCAGAGTGCGGTAACTACCAGTCACCAGCTCTCTGCTCATGGAGCTCTGAGAACCGAGTGATCAGCAGTGTTTGATCACTTGGTTCTCAGCCAGTGGGGGACAGATGCAGCATCAGACGGATGCTGCATCCACCTAGGTAAGTATGATTCTAAAAAAATAAAAAATACCTGTGGCAGTCATTGGGGTTTCCCCCTCAGAGGGATAATATTCCACAAAAAAAACTGGCAAACATTTTATCTCTTCCCTACTTCATCTAAAACAAAAATAAAATGTTTTTTTAGGAGTCCAAAAACTCTGGTTTTAAGAGTAACATGCCAACATTTTTTCTTTCTAATATGCTATTATGCCCACTGGCAGTTCTCTCTTACTTAACATCCTGGGAAATGACACATTAGTACCTACTGCCCTCCAAAGCATCATATTGTGATGTAATGTAATGAGGTTGATTTGCTAAAGGAGTTGAAAATGTTCACACTATAAATTGTCATGCGTCATGTGCAGATGAAAAGTAAGCAGGAATCTGCATTTAACATGATAAGATAATAGCATTGAATATTCACACACATTATTGTGTGAAGATTATCAACTCCATTAGCAAATCAGACTTTAATTCTTTAATCAGAATTTATTCAAAGCTGGAGCAGCCAGAATCTGGAGCAGCTGTGCATGGCAACCAATCAGGTTTTATCTTTCATTTCCAAAGCTTAACTGAACAAGCTGAAGATAGAAGCTGATTGGTTGCCATGCACAGTCTGCTCCAGTTTTAATACATTTCTCTCCATGTGTCTGTGTCTGATCTGCTACAATATTTGCAGGATCCTAGTGAAATTTGTTTCCTTTTTTTTTGTTCCTCTATGATGCACTAAGGAGGAACTGGCATTCACACCACTGTCTAGCAAGCATAGACTTTAACTGCTTGCCGACCAGCGCACAACTATATACGTCGACAACATGGCACGGACAGGCAGAAGGACTTACCTGTACGTCCCCTTTAAGATCGCGGCATTGTGGACGCGCGCACGCCGCAAGCTCCGTGAACCCGACCATGGGTCCCGAAGACTCGATCGCCGCGGGGATACCCGCGATCGTCTCACGGTGAGTTTAAACGGGGAGATGCTGATGTAAACAAGCATCTTACCCACTCTGCCTAGTAACAATGACACTGATCTCCGCTCCGTGTAATCGGAGCGGAGATCAGTGTCTTGTCACACACAGCCCATCCCCCCTACAGTAAGAATCACTCACTAGGGCACACTTAACCCCTACAGCGCCATCTAGTGGTTAACCCCTTCACTGCCAGTGTAATTTTCACAGTAATTTGTGCATTTTTATAGCACTGATTGCTGTAAAAATGACAATGGTCCCAAAAATGTGTCAAAAGTGTCCGATGTGTCCGCCATAATGTCGCAGTCACGATAAAAATCGCTGATCACTGCCATTACTAGTAAAAAAAAAAAAAAATTATAAAGATGCCATAAAACTATCCCTTATTTTGTAGACGCTATAACTTTTGTGCAAACCGATCAATAAATGCTTATTGCGATTTTTTTTACAGAAAATATGTAGAAGAATACGTATCGGCCTAAACTGAGGAAAAAAAATGTTTTTTTATATCTTTTTTGGGGGATATTTATTATAGCAAAAAGTAAAAAATATTGCTTCTTTTTTCAAAATTGTCGCTCTATTTTTGTTTATAGCGCAAAAAATAAAAAACGCAGAGGTGATCAAATACCACCAAAAGAAAGCTATATTTGTGAGAAAAAAGGACATCAATTTTGTTTGGAAGCCACGCGCAATTGTCAGTTAAAGCGACGCAGTGCCAAATTGTAAATAGACCTCCGGCCTTTAAGCTGACAAATGGTCCGGGGCTGAAGTGGTTAAGACACTATAAATTTTATGTATTTAAACACAAAAATGTTTTTCTTAAAATGTCAACAGTTTTTTTTTTCTTGCCTATCAGGGTTACAAATAAGCCCTGACCTTAGTTTTGACCCCTGCTAATGTCAAATATCCATTTACTGTATGTGCAAGGACATTTAAGTAGAAACATAAAACGATCTTCTGCTCTTCTGCTTAGGACTGGACGTTTTAAGCGAAAGTTTTTTTTTGTTTTGTTTTTTATGTACATCTCTACAGTTTGCAGATTATATATATAGATATGTATATATTTTCTTTAACTCTTACATATGTAGCTTGTTTTTTCCAAAACAAGCACAAAGCACTCCCACTACAAGGAATAAATTGATTTGTAATAAATACCATGCTTGTAGGCTTAAACTTCACATGAAATTTTAATTGGTAGATTGTAAAAGAGATTAATCTCCAGAGAAAGATAACTGGTTTTGTACCAAATGGATACTTAAGTGACCTCACACACAAGAGACATTTTAATTGCTTGGTAGTGCAATCAATTTCTGAGCAACTGAGCAATACCACAATTTATCTACAAGTTGTTACTTGTCTCGTAATATTTCCCTGTGGCAAGCAATTGAGTGCAGATTTTTGAGAATTATTTAGGTAACCTTAAACAACATTCTGGTTTGACTGTGAGGGTTCTTGTTTATCCAGGTCATAGTATAGCTTGTAGTAGTTAGTCACATTCAACAAGACTTGTTCTGTTTGAGGATCTTGGCTGTCCTGTCCAGTGCCAAAACACTTCTTTCCAACTTGAGCCCACTAGAGGGGATGGTTCTTACATCACTTAGTAAGGATCTGAATATTACCATCCTGCCAGCAGACAAAGGGGGATGCACTGTGGTCATGAATATTTAATGCCGACTGGGGCTCCTTAAATTTAGCCCAGCAGCTAGCAGCTGACAAAATAAGTGCAGCAAGGATGTTTTTTTTTTCTCCTTCTCCTTTTCTCTCATTCTCTTTTTCTCTCCATCTTTCCCATGTTTGAGGGACAGCACAGAGAGAAAAAGGAGACTGGACTGTACCTCACTGACTGCTGCTGCAGCTGAAAGAGAGCCGTAGATAGCAATCCTGGTTAGGAGGTCTTTGATTACACAGGAGGGCAGAAGGAGGCTGATTGGTCATTGCTCGGTCAGACATGTTAAGTCTCACCCATTGCCTAATGGAACAGAGCATGACAAGCGGGAGTAACCAGACAATGTGGGGGAGATTCACAATGGATGGGCAGAGTGTAAAAGTGTCTCCTTTGTGTTGTATCTAAAACTACTGTATTATTGTGCTGCTGGGAGCCTGGAGAGGGCCCAAAATTGAAAAGATAGAGCTGTGGTGAGAGAGCCTGCCAGGAACCTGTGTACTGGGGCGCAGCTGCTATAACTACAGCAGAGACTGTCTGCTTGAAGAGGAGCAGTCTGGGGGTTTGGACCACATTTTTTTAAGTGGATTTCATCCTTATATGACAAGCTAAATGCATTTATCATTTATCAAATATGCTGGTTTTAAATCAGACCCTTTCCCTATTGGAAGAGGCACCTGTCAAAGATGTCCTTTCTTCCCCTCCTATTTGCACTCCTTATTGAACCCTTGGCCCATTTAATTAGATCTGATCAAAACATAAAAGGTATTGAATTAGCTGGATGTCATCATAAAGTATGTATTTTTGCAGATGACATCTTACTCTTCTTGGGTAAGTTTATTATATCCGCGCTATGGAGAAATGTATTTGGCTGCTGCCTCCCCTATGAGTCCCTGAACCCAGGGCTGGTGTAATTATAAGTGAAGGTTTTGGGGAGTGTGGCGCTGCCTTCCACTATATGGTAGAAACTCAGTAAAGTTAAAAAAGAAATAAAACGTTTCAACAAATAAATATGGTGTGAAGTCCCTATGCGTTGATTCCCATCAACTGTGAGGGCACCGTTTAAGTGTGAACAAATTTGTGTCCTAAATATATCCAACTGAAGTGTTAACTTTAGTGAGAAGAGCATGCTCAATTGGGACTTGCTAAAAGGGGTTCGTCTTAGAGATAAGTCCTATAATGTGAGTGATGATGATTACTGCTAATTGCAGCGAACAGCTTATTAGTATATAAACAATATCTCATATATAAGTGAAGACCCGTGAAAAAAATCAATACTTATTTGGTGCAAATACAAAAATATATATATATTAATGAACCACTGTGCAAATTGTATATTCAGCCCTTAGTCCATAGGTAGGAAATGTTCTTTGTTACAGGGAAGAAACCGATCTGTCCCCTGTCATAAAAAGTGTGTTCCTGCTGCTAACCCGCAGTCTTTAAAACTAAAGTAAAAAAGTGACAGGTTAGGTCTATAGGCTGTAGGAATGCTGTTCCTCTATATTCTTCAAGAGACCAAAAGCAGATGAATAAGATGACTTTAGTGAATGTCTCCGGCAGCTGGTATGCACTTATTACAAATCAGGGTGACTTCTGTGCTCCCCCTTTTGACTCCCCACTCACCAGATCCAGTCACCCCTGCCGGGGTAATAAGCGAAAGGTGAGTGTCTTTTCCTCTCTGTATCCAGCTGCTGCCAGGAACCTGTGTACTGGGGCGCAGCTGCTATTACTACGGCAGAGACTGTCTGCTTGAGGAGGAGCAGTCTGGGGTTTGGACCACATTTTTGAAGTGGATTTCATCCTTATACGACAAGCCAAATGCATTTATCATTTATCAAATATGCTGGTTTTAAATCAGACCTTTCCCTATTGGAAGAGGCACCCGTCAAGGATTTCCTTTCTTCCCCGCCTATTTGCACTCCTTATTGAACCCTTGGCCCATTTAATTAGATCTGATCCAAACATAAAAGGTATTGAATTAGCTGGATGTCATCATAAAATATGTATTTTCGCAGACGACATCTTACTCTTCTTGTCATCTTCCCATATCACAGCACCTAATCTCCTCTCTGTCCTAAACCGTTTTGCACACATTTCGGGCTTAACAGTTAACTATCAAGAATCTACTGCACTCAACATTTCCTTGCCTCCTTCAGACCTTCAGCTTGCTAACGATTCACTTCTCTTCTCTTGGACACCACATAGACTTCCATACCTAGGAATACAACTCACTCCTAAGATAACTCAGCTAACTTTCCTCCATTACTAAAACAGGTTACTGAATTATCACAATGGTCCTCTATCCCTTGTCCATCCCAGTTCCATCTAATTTTTACGGCTTATACAGAGCATATTTATCTCCTTTATCTGGGGTAAAACAAAACCTCAAACCTCTAAATCCACTCTCTGTCTTTCACAATGCTACGGAGGTTGAGGTCTTCCAAATATTTCTGCTTACTATCATGCTGCACACCTTGCACATTTACCAAAATACCATACGATCAAATAAATTCCTTTATGGGTAACAATTGAGTCTATAAACATGCTCAACCTGCGCCTCTCTGATGCCCTCCCCCTCTCTCCCCTCCTCTCTCTCACATCCATGCATGTCCAATCTTTAACATGTGACCTCTTGTAGGCAGATCTTGGGTTCTTCGCTTCTTCTTGCTGGTTTGTCCTCATGGAGAAATTATTCACCATGTTTTTAGACTACACTCTGGTTTAGCACATATGGTATTTCACGTAAGGTATGAATTTATTCATTTTCTACAGCCTGCACTGACAGGCATGCATGACATGCAAATACTAAAGAGGTAAAAAATGTTAATGATATTTTTTAATATACCATAGATGTCCACATGATATCCCCTGAGGAAGATCATCACATTATTAATGATCAAAACGCGTCAGGGATCCATATACATGCCAACCCACAGTGGTGACCTGTAGATGGTACATTGTGACACATGACTGTAAATACCATTACAATTTGTACACCAGAGCTCTTATTGTCGTCCCTTTCTATGTAATTGGATCCATTCCCCAATCCCCTCCCTTTTTTACTTGTACTTTTCCAATGAATTTGTAAATTCGATACTTATGTACAATAAAATGATCTAATAGTTTTATTTATGAGTTAATACATTATTGAAGCTGCACATAAGCCACTGGGAGTTTCTTTCCTTTTTTTCTTTAACCACTTCAATACCATGCACTTATACAGCTTCCTGCCCAAGCCAATTTTGAGCTTTCAGCACTGTCGCAATTTGAATGACAATTGTGCGGTCATGCTACACTGTACCCAAACAAATTTTTTATCATTTTGTTCCCACAAATAGAGCTTTCTTTCGGTGGTATTTGATCGCCTCTGCGATTTTTATTTTTTGCACAACAAATAAAAAAATAGCGATTTTTTTAAAAAAAACTATGTTTTTCTTTGTTTCTGTTAATTTTTTTTGTAAACAAGTACCTTTTCTACTTCAATGATGGGCACTGATAAGGTGGCACTGAAGGGCACTGATAAGGCGACACTGATGGGCACTGATGAGGTGGCACCAATGAGGTGGCACTGATGAGGTGGCACTGATGGGCACTGATGATGGGCACTGATAGGCGGCACTGATGGGCACTGATATGTGGCACTGGTATGAGGCACTGATGGGCACTCATAGGTGGCATTGATTGGCACTCATAGGCGGCACTGATTGGCACTCATAGGCGGCACTGATTGGCACTCATAGGCGGCACTGATGGGCACTCATGGGCGGCACTGATGGGCACTTATGGGTGGCACTGATAGGTGGCATGGACGGGCACTGATAGGTGGGCACAGATTGGCACGGATGGGCACGGATGGGCACTGATAGGTGGCACTGATGGACACTAGTAGGTGGCATTGGTGGCACTGGTGCCCAGCAATGCCAGCCACCACACATTGTGAAAGTGCCAGTCAGTGCCCATTTGTGGGCACTGATTGGCATTTTTTTTTTTAATGTTTTTATTTATTTATTTGTTTTTACTACATGTGGATGGCCATGGGGGCCATCCACATGATTGGGGCTTCCCTGGTGGTCCTGGGGGGCTTCCCTGGTGGTCTAGTGTGGGTATCCGAGGGGGGGCTGCGCTGATAAACTATCAGCGCGAACCCCCCCTGTCAGGAGAGCCGCCGATCGGCTCTCCTCTACTCGCGTCTGTCAGACGCGAGTGAGGAAGAGCCGATCAACGGCTCTTCCCGTTTACATTGTGATCAGCCGTGATTCGACACGGCTGATCACGTGGTAAAAAGCCTCCGACGGAGGCTTCTTACCGAGATCAGTGTAGCGGTGGGTCAGACTGACCCACCGCTCCACCGATCGCCGCGATGCGCGCCCCCCGGGCGCGCGGCGGCTGTTATCCCGCAGGACGTCATATGACGTCCAGGGTGGATAACAGAACCACTTCCCGGACGTCAATCTGCTATTGACTGGGCGGGAAGTGGTTAAACAATTGAGTCTATTGACTGTGACCCTGTTTCAGTATCTAACATGTTATGGTTAAGACCAACCGATCATACTTTTTTTCTCAATCCTATCACAAAACATTTTTATCTATCTGGAACAGATTCAAAACTTCTCGTGGTCTTCAATCCCCTCATTTACGCTCTTTTCTTTTGTTAAAAATCTCGCTTTTTACCCTGCCTGGATAATATGCAAATCAAGAAAAAATTCCAACCTTATCTTAATTCCAACTCCCAACTATCCCAGATGTAGCGTTTTGAACAGATATGTATTTCTGACCTTCATGCTAGAGGACTTGTTTCCTTTCTCTATAACCAAATTTTAGCTAGTACTAATATTGGTCCCCCCTCATATGTCTCCAAATGGGAACTAGACCTTAATCGCTCATTTAATGCTACTGAATTGTCTAGCATA
This sequence comes from Rana muscosa, assembly GCA_029206835.1. NCBI lineage: Eukaryota > Metazoa > Chordata > Amphibia > Anura > Ranidae > Rana > Rana muscosa. Next base: position 523,756,114 of record CM055116.1, on the reverse strand, counting down.
TGGTCCTCCACTAAGTCTGCTTTTTCTAATGTTGTTGCTGTTGAAACTAACTTTAAAGTGCTAACCCGTTGGTATTTGGTTCCCGTTAGAATATTGAAATATGCTTCTGATTACTCTGATTACTCTGGAGCTTGTTTTTGCAGCTGTTCAGAGACTGGCACTTAACTTCTGGTGGGATTGCCCAACAATTCTGTAAGGCAGCTTTTGACTTAGCCTCCAAAACTTTGATACACCTATACAGCCCAATCCTTCTACAGCCCTATTAAACCTGAAAACTGATGGGATCACACATAATCATTTTCTCCTTCTTTTACAGCTCCTAACAGACGCAAAATGAACCATTACTAAGGCATGGAAAACAAAATATTTAATTCTAGATGAAACCATACAAATAACTAATGAAGCTCTTATTCATGCTAAAATGAAAGCAATGAAAGAGATTGAATTGGTCAATTTGAGAATCTCTGGCTTCCTTGGGTTAAGCATTGTTTACCTCGAGACTTTGATGACACACTATTATTACCTATGTAATTTTACTCTATTTGCCTTGACTATAATTCCTATTAATTTGGGATCGCATCACAACTTGTACCCCCCCCCCCATTCCATCCCCTTTTTTTTCTACCCCCTTTTCCCTTTTCTCTATCTACTCCTATTTCTTATTTTCTACCTTTCCTTTAACATACCTCCCAACTTTTTGAGATGGGAATGAGGGACACCTATCATCAAAAGTATGCAGCATATGACACACCCCTTGTCGCGCCCCCTTAAAAGGAGAATAGTCCAAAAAAAAACAAGATTGGTTAAACCCACAAGTGCTTTTTTTACCACTACTATTCCTTTTAATTGGCTTTTGGAATTTACAAATGCAGCAATTTAGAAATCAGATGAAAGCTTTAGCACTGGGAAACACTTTTTGAAAGATAAAAAGTGCATTTTATATACAACTATATAGATCAGAGCAAAATGAGGGACAAGTAAGGAGGAAAGAGGGACAGAGGGACATTGCTCCAAATCAGGGACAGTCCCTCCAAAACAGGGACAGTTGGGAGCTATGCTTTTAATATTGTATGGTACTTATATATACATTATCTCTTCTGTTTTTTAATATATACCTTTTAGATTGATCTCCGTATTACTGATCTTTCAAATTGAACCAATAGTCACTAGCTTACTTTTTTCCCTCTGATGGAATTTTCTAATGCTTTGGATGTAATACAGTACTTTATTGGTTTATTCGTAGCTCTACTCGTTACATTTTTACATTGTTATGTATTCATCCTGTTCATAAATCATTATGTTTAGCTTTATTGCTATTTGTATATTGTACCACCATCCTTGTATGTACTCAATTTGTCAATCTTTGTTATATTTAAAAAATAATAAACACATTTGACAAGAAGAGGAGCAGTCTAGCAAGTGTTCCAGCTACAGCTGCAAGGAGTCGGATAATGAAGGAGGACTCTTTCACTAGCCAATGAGAGACTGCTTGATGCAGAGACAGGAGCCATAAATAGTGAGAGGCCTTTGGCTGCCATCTTGCTAACATTAAGTGCTCCACACCCAGGAGAAGTTTGTTCACTTTATTCTTGGCTAGTGGTTTAGACAGGGCCTCCTGTATTTTAAAAGTATTTTAAAAGTGTCTCCATTTGGGCGGGGCTTACTTCACCCATGTGGGGACCCAGAGAAAGTGCTCTCTAGTGCCCCTTAAAGACAGGCTAAGGCTTCCATGCAATGCAAGACTGGTGTTTAAGGCAGCACTCCAACTTAAAAGCAAGGCTTCTCCAAAAATGTACATATTTAACTCCTTATACTCTGTGGGCCAACTTCTATACAGTTTACATTGTTCACTATGGACATCAGTTTCTTATTACACTCTATGTACTTCAGGTAACAGATATTCACTAAATTTCATAACTCTTCTATCTCTGAATTGAACAGTATTTCTGAGCTGCTACCGCTAAGCCCATACCGGACTCCACCAGCCCCATCACCTTACTCCTAGTTACAATGATCTATATGTTTCATCTGAATAGTGTAAAGCTGTGCTCTTATATGTAACCTATGCTTACTCTTCTCCCGAGGCCTCACTCCATCTTTCATGATTCCCAGACTGGGTCTCTAGGACACCCTGTGCCACGAGACCAGACCCAGCATTGAAGGAGCCTAAGCAAAAATGCAAATTTACTATCAGGGCCTCCGTCCCCTTTGCCATGTCACCGCTTCCAGACTGTCTGGCTGGTTATACACTTGGCCCTTGTATGGTAGTCATTAGCAATGGCAATATAGCTTCCTCTCAATAGCATCATTGCACCTTAGACATTGGTACTGTATCTTCTCTATCATGTCTTGTCCCATTTTTAAGCCCTGTTCTTAGTGACATGCCACATATGCATTGCACCCCATAAGTGTGTCCTCAAGTAACTTCAGACCAGGCCTAGTTGAATAACAACAAACATTATTTACTGAAGTTGTTCGAAAAATAGCAAATAAACAATTTATATGGTATCTTCAATAAACATTCCTGTACATGTTCTGTTAAGTGCCCTTAGCTGTTCTCCATGTGCCCCTGAATACCCATGAGGTAGTTATACCTTATAAAGCCCTCAGAAAAGCAGAAAATCACTGAAGGTGTGAGAGGATTTGTTGACAGTTTAATTCATGACATAACACTAAACAACAGCACTGCAAAGTGATGGATTATCTTTAAGTTATGCATCTATGCATGTATGGAGAAACTGTCAGACCTGCTGTACAAATTCAAACACACCCATGAGGGGAAAAGAGAGAAGCTATCTGATTACATTGTACGAGTGGATGCAATCCTGCAAAAGATCATCTGAAAGAAAGGAATTGGCCCCATGCCGCTGACAAATTATGTGTTCTTACGTTCTGAAGGGAGATCACTTGAACCACTCTATAGCTTTGAAGTGTCTATTGAAAGGTCCTATAGTCACTGGAGGTAAAAAACCAAGACTTTGGCACCCACATTCAAAATTTGTTTGAAAAAAAAAAAAAAACAATACCCCCATCAACTTCTGTACAACCAGGGTGCCCATACATGGATTGAAATTCTGCCAGCTTAAATCAATTTCCACAGCTCTGCTGACTCTTCAAAAAGACTACATGCTCAGGGATCCCTTGGGTGCCTAAATCCAGTTGCCTCTACCTCACTTTCTTGTTTGATGGGGGGGAGCAGAAGTTGAGAATTATGTGGAGCACTTTTATCAAAACAACACTTTACTCAAAAGTCAAATACATCAAGTTTACATGGGAAGATGCACAGAATAACAAATGACCCTTTTTACTGTATGTGTAACAAGTCAAGTAGGGAGTGACTTTTTGACTCCCACTTCTTCAGCACCCCCCTGACTGCGGGACCATTCACAGGGTGTACCGTGTTTACTCATGTGCAGTGGGGAGCTGGCAGTGAAGCCGCAAGTCACAGCCAGCTTCCCACAGTTAGCACAGTGACCCGAAGACTAGCAAAGAACCAGCCCAGGTGAGGACAGTGCTGGATCCCTTGACAGGTAAGCACCCTTAGATTAAAAGCCAGCTGCTTCAGTATTTGACTTTAAAAAAAAAATGTTTTTGTTTTTTGGGAAGGGGTGGCTGAAGAACCTCTTTATTGCAATGCACATTAATACACTGCAATGACTTGCTTTAGTGTGAATGGGTCCTAAGGGTCTTATGGACAGCACTAGAGGGACTAATGTGAAGGTAGGTATTATCAGCTGATGGCTAATGTTTTCTGGTGACTCATCCTGCTGCCTCTGCCAACATTTTTGCTGATTTTCTATTGTATTCTTTATAGGAATGAGACAGGAAATGAGGAAAAAATTACTCGAAATGAAAAAAATTATATATGTATATACATTGTACAGTATATACTGTATATACTATATACTGGTATATATATTGTATATATATATATTATACCTTTATTCATAAATAAAATTTTCTAGTACCAAGGATTTTTACAGACTGAAGTGACTGTTATGCAACAGTATTTTTCTATGATGTATGTCAGTCTGGCTAGATCTAATTAAGCCAGATTGGCTCATATATCTATTCCCTAAACAACAAATAGTTTCTTGAGCAGAATAAAAATAATTGCAGTTTGCAATCTGCTAATTGTAAAACCATGTGCTTTCTTTTGGATCATCTTTCATTTCAGATTTAGTAATTCTTTTAACAGGAGTTCAAACATAGGGGCATCTACCACTGCATAAGTAATTTAGACTAATTTGAAATATGCAGTGTATAAATTTGAGGTGTTAAAATTATTACAAATAAGGATTCTGTACCTTAAAATGCCCTGTAACGCTTCTCAGTTTTCATTTAATGGAAAACTGCTTTTTTTTTTATGTTTATGATATAATATAATATAATTAGGTATGTATTAGTTTGTTCAATTCTGTTTGATGGGAATGTTAGGATAATGGTGTCATGGATATGCAGTAGTGTTTGTCTGTCAGCTTACCTTCCTTCCCATGTGTTCATCTTAGAGGCCTGAGCCCTTTCACCTGGCTTCCTTTATAATCTCCTCCCAGCCAGACTCCACCCCAGGCCCTATCACAGAACACTATATTAACCTGTGCACTGCAAGCCTGCTTTGCTGATCAATGTGTTTGTTAGGCATTGTGTGTTTGGGTTCCTGCCTGCCGTGTGCTACGTCTGTCTCTCTGTTACATATTTGGCTTGTCCCCGACTATCCCTGTCTGCTCGTGACCCTTGACCTTCGGCTCGTTCTTTCGTTATCCTTGTCTGCTTGTGGCCCCTGACCTTCAGCTTGTTATTCGGTTCTCTCATATCTTGTGCTGCTGCTTCCCCTCTTTTCCCCTTATCCTATGGGGCGTGAGCTAGGAAACTCCAGGGGCCGCGACCTGGTCCCAGCCTGCAGCATAACATCCTCACCACTAGAGGCCCTGGAGAAGACCTGCTGGGTCTTAGACTCCGCGCCCTGGGGAATCTTGGCTCTAGCTTCCGTTAGGATCCCGGTTGTGCTCCTCTGGTCCCGCTTTCCACAACCACCCAGTTTCCTATCCGCAGCAGTCAGCCATAGGGTTCACTACCTTGCGGTGCACTCCTGTCCCCCTACGGTGTGCATCTGTCACCTGGCCACAGGTGACCTTGACAGTTTGATCAGCCATGAACCCGGCTGACATCCCGTTACCCGTGGATGATCCATTGCAGGGCATAGTTTGCAGACTTGAAACCCAGGAATCGAATCAGACTCAGGTGATGCGATTCCTCCAGGATCTGGCTTCTCGCTTCGAGCAGCTTCAGGCCTCCTTGGGAACCCTGAATCCGCAACCTCAAATACAACCAGCGGCTGCACCTATTGCACCAGTCGCAGCCACACACTCACTACAACTGCCAGCTCCGTCCCGTTTCTCTGGGGACTCCAAGGCTTGCAGGGGGTTCCTTAGCCAATGCACAATTCATTTTGAGCTCCAGCCCCAAAACTTCCTGTCTGATCGGGCTAAGGTAGCCTATATCATTTCCCTCCTCTCTGGTGAAGCTTTAGCCTGGGCAGCCCCTCTGTGGGAACTGAATGATCCAGTGGTTTCTAGCCTGTCTGGCTTCTTGAAACTTTTTCGGAATATCTTCGAAGAACCGGCTCGTGTCTCTTCAGCGGCCAGCGCCCTTTTACGTCTCTGCCAAGAGTCTGCTTCTGTGGGACAGTATGCCCTTCATTTCCGCATACTGTCGGCTGAGTTGAGCTGGAACAATGAGGCCTTAGTCGCAACCTTTTTGCATGGCCTGTCTGATAGAGTGAAGGATGAATTAGCAGGAAGAACCATCCCCACTGATCTGGCCGGCGTTATCTCCTTGTGTAACCAGATCGATATTCGCTTTCAGGAGAGGACCTTAGAAAAGCAACGCCAGCACTCCTTGGTTCTTAGTCAGCCTGAGCTCCCCTCTCTTCGACCCGTAGAGCATCTCCTACCAGCTGAGGAACCCATGCAGCTGGGTCGGACCAGGCTATCCCCCGAGGAACGTGCTAGGCGCAGAACTCTTGGTCTGTGTCTTTACTGTGGGGGCAAAGGTCATTTTCGTGACACTTGCTCTCTTTGTCCAGAAAAACGTTTGGGTCCACTTCATCTGGAAAGTGGAGTATTGGACCCAGAAATATCACCTTCCCCTTCTCGTCTTCTGCTTACTGTGTTCCTTCATGTTGGTGCTTCTTTTCATTCGGTCTCAGCATATCTGGATTCCGGAGCCGCTGGTAATTTTATGGACTGGGAAATCGCATCGTCCATGAGACTTACTCTTTTGCCCCTCACCACACCATTGGTGGTCTTGGCGATTGATGGTACTGTTCTCCCAGGGGGACCTATCCGCTTCCAGACCCTCCCTGTTAAGATGTCGGTAGGGACACTCCACCAGGAGTGGATATCCTTCCTTATCTTACCCAAGGCCTCAACGCCTATAATTTTGGGTCTCCCATGGTTACAGCTCCATTCTCCTCATGTGGACTGGACTACTGGACAGATCCTGGCTTGGGGTCCCTCCTGTTCCTCGTCCTGCCTACCCAAGGTTGCCCCCTGTGAATCTGAGCCGGTCATTCATTCCAGGTTGCATAACCATTTACATTTCTCTGTCCCTAACCACCCTTGGACGCACAGCCAGGCTAGCTTGTCTACAAGTCCTGCAGTCGCTACGTCTTGCGATGCGATTCAGGTAGTCGCTACACCTGACTCAGCTATTCACTCTGCCTCTGTACTAGTTATGCCAGTCCAGCCCATGCCCAGTGAGCCTCCTACTTTTTCTTGTTCAGGACATTCTGCTTGTCTTTCAGCTATTCAGCTTGACTCCTGTGACATGTCACCCTCTAACCAACCTGACTTCAGGGTTCCACTGACATCTGCCCAGTTTGATGGTCCTGTGCAAGATGACCAGTTCCCCTTTAAGGGTCTAGGGGATCCTCCTCAGATTCCTGTTGATCCTCTCATGCCCTTGCTTATTCCTAGAGAGCCTTTGGTCCTCAATAGATCTTCTTGTCATCTCCCTACCTCGTTTTCAGTCTCTGAGGATAATCTTAAGTACGAGGTTAGACAAGTTCTGGATTCTCGGCTCTGCAGAGGCATTCTTCAGTACCTTGTGCATTGGAGAGGTTTTGGTCCTGAGGAGGCGTCTTGGATCGCTGCATCTGATGTCGCTGCACCTCATCTGTTGAGAAGGTTTCATCAGAGATTTCCCTTTAAGCCTGGGCCCAGGCGGGGGAGGGCCCATAAGAGGGAGGGTACTGTCATGGATATGCAGTAGTGTTTGTCTGTCAGCTTACCTTCCTTCCCATGTGTTCATCTTAGAGGCCTGAGCCCTTTCACCTGGCTTCCTTTATAATCTCCTCCCAGCCAGACTCCACCCCAGGCCCTATCACAGAACACTATATTAACCTGTGCACTGCAAGCCTGCTTTGCTGATCAATGTGTTTGTTAGGCATTGTGTGTTTGGGTTCCTGCCTGCCGTGTGCTACGTCTGTCTCTCTGTTACATATTTGGCTTGTCCCCGACTATCCCTGTCTGCTCGTGACCCTTGACCTTCGGCTCGTTCTTTCGTTATCCTTGTCTGCTTGTGGCCCCTGACCTTCAGCTTGTTATTCGGTTCTCTCATATCTTGTGCTGCTGCTTCCCCTCTTTTCCCCTTATCCTATGGGGCGTGAGCTAGGAAACTCCAGGGGCCGCGACCTGGTCCCAGCCTGCAGCATAACATCCTCACCACTAGAGGCCCTGGAGAAGACCTGCTGGGTCTTAGACTCCGCGCCCTGGGGAATCTTGGCTCTAGCTTCCGTTAGGATCCCGGTTGTGCTCCTCTGGTCCCGCTTTCCACAACCACCCAGTTTCCTATCCGCAGCAGTCAGCCATAGGGTTCACTACCTTGCGGTGCACTCCTGTCCCCCTATGGTGTGCATCTGTCACCTGGCCACAGGTGACCTTGACAAATGGACCCTGCATTTGGAGTACTGATTATGCTTTGTATTTAGATTCTCCAGGGCTCATGTTGAGGCACTAGTCAGTAAGAATATTGAGAATTTGTGGCTGACTCTTCTCTCTTTATCTCATTTTTGGGGTCTGGTACCCAGTAAGTATTACAACAGTAGGCTCATTGATTGAAGCTAGCATCTCATGCATCCCTTTTGGATGCTTTACTATCTCTTACCTATTATTCATTTTTTCTGAATAGGACCATTCGGTCCATTTTGTTTGTTGCTTTATCCACCTATAGAAGACATTATCTGTGAACCGCCTCCAGATAACACTAGGCACGCCACCTTTTATGAGGGCTTCTTTTTATCTGTAAGTGGCACTATTTGCACATTATAGCTCTATGTATATATACAGTATATATGGGGATTATATTGGTAAAATATTATGTTGCATTTTTCATCTCATCATAATGTGATGTTTCTCTCCTTTCTTTTCTGTACAGGATCTCTGTCTATAGTCAAGGGAATAAGGTCCTGAGGAAGCATAAAAGCAAAACGTTGAACTCTTTGACCTAGTAGTAACAGAGATCTATTATGATATCAAATAAGTGGTCATATTAATGAGAGCTCCAATTTTCTTGTTTTTATAATGTACTAACACATGTTTTAACCAATTTTTTTTTTTTGTAAATTTTTTGTAATAAAGAGATTTAGTATTATTATGTAGTGTTGGTTCTTTTCTGGTACTGGTAAAGTCTGCCCAATCTGTCCAATTCTCTTTAAAATAATATAATTATAATACAATATAAGCCACACAAGTAAGGTAAATCAACTTAACATTAAAAAAACCTTGTTACATAGATTAATATTTTAAAAACCTGTTTCTATGGAATTTGTAATAACATTTGCACATGGGGTCAGCCATATTTTCCTCCTTTATTCCTTGCTATTATTATATCACTGCAAGTCTATCAGTCAGAGGTCTCTATGCCAAACTCATTGGAAACCAGGGACTGCATGTCCTAGGCTGCCAAGACTGGGTAATGGGAAAAAGCAACTTTTTCTATTCATGGTATGCTTCCTTTGGCAATGCTGAATGTGACCATCAGACTCTAGTGAGATTCTACTTGGAAAAAAAAATATGTATCAACAGGCTTATGTGATGGCTAAGCTGATGGATATAATTTTTGTCTATTTCCATACGAATTTTTATTGTCAACGATTTTATTATAGTTAACTGTCACTGTTTTTTAGGTAAAAAAGTAGTCAAGAAAAGGTTTCAAGTGACAACTTAACATGACACTTAAAAAAAACGTTGACGTGACAGTATAAGCACAAGTGACGTTGTGCTTTCATTAAGGTCATACAAAAACTGTTTCATGTCTCTGATCTTGTCAAACAAGAGAATTATTCAAAAAATATATTTGTATCTGACAGGATTATAGCATTTCTGATGCCACATGGAGATGATGCTGCAATTATCGGATCAGTGCAAACACTACAAGCTGCAATTCTCAGCTAAAAATGACTGGTAAGAACAGCTCTCATGTGCCCAAACTGTAGATCTTTGCCCCTATATATATTTAAACATAGTTTACAAGCTGAACAGGATTAGGGATGTCTGTTTAAATAAATCCTGTAAGAAAATATGAAGGAGGCGCTAACATTTTTTTGAAATGCTAGATGCCCTGGTGTATTGTTGGTTAAGTGTCTTGCAGAATCACTGAACTATATCAAAAATATAGATGTGTCCAAGGGGAAGGGGATTATAAAAACCTGATATATTAAAATTGTCTGGATGTTTAACCTGCGGGTTAAAGGAAACATGCAGGATAATCTGTCTTTGGACAAATGGGGCAAGAAAAAGTTTGTAGTGTGTAGAATATGTAAAAATATAAAAAATATAAAAAATATTTCTTGAAGAGCTTTAAAGTTAAACAGTTTATATTGGATAGGTATAGACTGGAAACATGCCTAAAACAATGGCTCCAAAAAAAGTTTTTATTTTTTTTTATTTTATTTAAGCAACATTTTTTTTTATTTATTTATTTAAAGGAAACATGCAGGAAAATAAAGATTTGTTGAAGAGCTTTAGGCCTCATGCCCACTGGCGTTTTTACAGCTGCGTTTTTTGCAGCTTAAAAACGCCTGTCCATGTTATTGTAAATATTTTTTTTTTTTTTTTTTTTTGAAAAAAAAAAAACAAAAAAAAAAAAACGTCGGAGCTAAAAACGCGACCGCGCGTTAGTGCACGTTTTTTGCGCGTTAGTGCGCGTTAGTGCGCATTTTTGCGCGTTTTTTGACGCTCGCGTTTTTTCCTGCCAAATTCTGACGCTGAGGAACGCACTGGCCCTGGGTTTTTTTTACAGCTTACAAACGCCTATGCTCTTTACAGCTCAAAAACGCCTAGGTGGGCATGAAGCTATAGACTAACATGGACAGGCGTTTTTAAGCTGTAAAAAACGCTCAAAAACGCGGCTGAAAAAACGCCCGTGGGCATGAGGCCTTAAAGTTAAACAGTTTACATTGGATAGGTATAGAGGAAACATGCCTAAAACAATGGCTCCAAAAAAAGTTTAATTTATTTTATTTTATTTAAGCAACATTTGTTTTATTTTAAAATCTGCGTTAAAATCAACATTTTTTTTTGCTAGCAAATGACTTTAAACCATCACAACAAAGCACACTGAGTGGCTGGAGCAGTTGCCAGTCCAGGCATATGGGTAGATCCTGACATTAAAGTCGGTATCTCTCTAGAGCCTGGACCGTTCTTATGACGTCAGCCGACAGCAGATTTTAGCCCGCTGTCGGCTAAATACGGGTGCACTCCTGTGACCCACAGGAGAATTAGAGCCAAATGAGCTTTGGCCATAATTCTCCTTTAACCACTTGCAGCACAATCACATATACACTGTATCACCAAAAATATTGGCTTTACACGCACATGAACTTTAATGGCATCCCAGTCTTAGTCCGTAGGGTTCAATATTGAGTTGGCCCACCCTTTGCAGCTATAACAGCTTCAACTCTTCTAGGAAGGCTGTCCACAAGGTTTAGGAGTGTGTCTATGGGAATGTTTGACCATTCTTCCAGAAGCGCATTTGTGAGGTCAGGCACTGATGTTGGACGAGAACGCCTGGCTCGCAGTCTCCGCTCTAATTCATCCCAAAGGTGTTCTATTGGGTTGAGGTCAGGACTCTGTGTAGGCCAGTCAAGTTCTTCCACCCCAAACTCGCTCATCCACACTATATTGCCAAAAGTATTGGGCCATCCCTCCAAATAATTTGGTGGAGGGGGATTATGATGTGGGGGGTTGTTTTTCAGGGGTTGGGCTTGGCCCCTTAGTTCCAGTGAGGGGAACTCATAAAAGGTGTCAGCATACCAAGACATTTTGACAATTTCATGCACCCAACTTCGTGGGAACAGTTTTGGGATGGCCCCTTCCTGTTCCAACATGACTGTGCACCAGTGCACAAAGCTAGGTCCAAAAGGACATGGATGAACGAGTTTGGGGTGGGGGAACTTGACTGGCATGCACAGAGTCCTGACCAGTGTCCTGATTTTTTTTACATGGCAGTCGAGAGGCAGCTTAAAAAATCAATACTAAGCTTGCTTTAACCTCCTATCAAGGTGTTTATAAATACAGTATACCTTGGAGACAAGGGATTAGTTAATGTGCTGCATGAGCTGTATTTCCCATTTGTATCATTTTTGTCATACTAAAGCAAAACTCTAGCGTGAGGAGAGGGGTCCTTCCACTACTGTTCTTCACATTTGCGGTGGATGGTCCATTCTCCTGCACAGTACACCACTCAAGTAAAGACATGTGAGCACTGTTCTGTGCAGCAGTTCTGTGAGCCCAGGACAATGTGGTGATGCAGTCACATGGTCTGGATCCATGAAATTAGTTAAATGACAATGATAAGAGTAACAGCAGATAGAGAAGAGTGTCACGGGTGGACAGTGCTTGAAGGACGGTGAGTGCTACATTTTTATTTTAACTATTAACCACCTTTCCACCGTGCCTATTCTGGCACTTCTCTCCTTCATGTAAAAATCAGAATCTTTTTGCTAGAAAATTAATCAGAACCCCCAAACATTATATATATATTTTTAGCGGACCCCCTAGGGAATACAATGGCGGTCATTGCAACTTTTTATCTTGCACGGTATTTGTGCAATAATTTTTAAAACGCCTTTTTTGGGGGGAAAAACGGTTTCACGAATTAAAAAATAACAAAACAGTAAAGTTAGCCCAATTTTTTTGTATAATGTGAAAGATGCTGTTACGCCGAGTAAATAAATACCTAACATGTCACGCTTTAAAATTTCGCACACTCATGGAATGGCGCCAAACTTCGGTACCTAAAAATCTCCATAGGCGACGCTTTTAAATTTTATACAGGTTACTATTTTCGAGTTACAGAGGAGGTCTAGTGCTAGAATTGTTGCACGCACTCTACCGCACATGGTGATACCTCACATGTGGGGTTTGAACGGCATTTACATATATGGGCGGGACTTAAATGCGTGTTCGCTTCTGAGCACGAGCTACCGGGGACAGGAATTTTTTATTTTGACACTTTTAAAAAAAAAAATAATAATTTTTGATCACTTTTATTCCTATTACAAGGAATGTAAACATCCCTTGTAATAGGAATCATTGTGACAGGTCCTCTTTATGGAGAGATGTGGGGTCAATAAGACCCCACATCTCTCCTCCAGGCTGGAAAGCAGGAAATCGGTGAAAAAAATTCACCGATCTCATGCTGACAGCCGCAATTGCGGCTTTGTTTACTTTCGGGTACCGGGCGTGACGTCACAACGTCGCGCCCGGGACTCCGGTGGTCATAGAGATGACTGGTGACCCTCTGGTCACCGGAAATCTCTATCGTCGTGAGCCGGCGCCTGGCGATTCGTTCTCCGGGCCCCCGATGGCACGGGAGAGCCCGGAGAAGCACCGGATGGCAGTGGGAGGGGGGATGTCCCCTCCCGCCGCCTATAAGAATGATCAAGCGGCGGAACTGCCACTCTGATCATGCTTATGGTGCACAGAATCGCCGGCATGACAGAATGATATCTGAATGATGCCTGTAGCTGCAACCCTCAAAGTCAAGGACGTCATATGACGTCCTTGGTGGAGAAGTGGTTAATGGGCTACTTACTTGCAGAAAAGGAAATTGGGTTTTATGTCAGAATTCATAATCTGTATATGTGTTCTAATTTGTGCATTTAAAAGGTACAGAAGCCAGTCGATTAGCAAGGAACTTAACCATGCAGGAGAGATCAGAACTGGCAGCCTCCAGGCATTAGTAAAGTTTTCCTTTAACTGCTGGCTTTGGGTTACAGGAAATACTAAGACACAAGCACAATGACAGTATAATGACCTTCAAGTTGTTTTTCAACTTGTATTCTTTTAACTGCCTAAATAATAAAGCTAGATTCCGATCCATTTTCCTGTACTCACTTCCAACATTAGCTGATACTGTTTCATTTTTAGTAAGGATCTTTCTTATCACATCATATAATTGCTTTTGCCACTGGTACTGTGCAAGGCTTCCGAGAGAGAAATGACACACGATCCACTGAGAGAGGTTAATATTTCAGAAATGCTTTCATAACCTGGCTTGTGCTCCCAACATTATCAAAATAATCAATGATTTACAGCCAGTATTTTAAACCAATTATTTATATGCAAACTGATTTCCAGCCCTTGAATACATAAAAATATTGTCAAAGCGGACTCATAAATATTAGCTATATATTATGTTTGGCTTTCTTTTTATTTTAGTGACCTTTATTCAGATCAGCAAAGTCTGCCAATAACTCTAAGCTGAACTTTTAATGTATTTCCCTCAGCTGACATGCCACACTAATGAAAAACACACACTGGAAGTCACCCTGGTCATTTATTGCAGACACAATCAATTAGTAATCAATTTCCCCATGTAGCTGATGGCTCCCTAACCAAGATTAGCTGGCAACAGAAAAAAAATAAAAATACAAAGATATAACTGTACATTACAAAAGGTCAGACCTTTTCAAAGTATTTGATCTCATATTCCAGGATGATACCGTTGGGTCGCTCTGGTTCCTGCCAAGACAAGGAAATGCTATTTTTGGCGATTTTTCCTTTCTTCACATGAGTGACTGGAGATGGGGCTGCAGAAACAAAAGCAAAATAGCAAGATTAATAAAGGAAGCTTCTGGTTTTATAGTCATCGTTTTTTTTTTTTTTTTTTACATTTGCCCTGGCTCTTGTGCTAGCTCTAGTGTTTGGTATATTCCTAAAATGATAAAAATATATGTTAAAAATACAGTTTTTTATAAAAGTATGTGTATGCTGAAGCTTATTGTATGTGGTCCAGATGGTCTTTCTCACTTGGATTTTGCTGGATATTGGTAAAAAATTTATCCACGTATCCAGGACCCTATTAAAGATTCTTGCAGCTGCAGGTGGGGCCAAAGCCCTCAGGCTGGGTCTTATTCCCCCAGGAGTAAGAGAGCTCTTCTCTGGGTTTTAGCCTATTTATACCCCCCTCAGCCCCCTGCTGGTCACTCTCACTCCTGACCGGAGATTGACTGGAGAAACAACAATATGTAGGCTGGGATATGTGTTCTCCCACCCATGTCCCAGCTCCCTGGGATAAAGGAGGAAGTAGCCGATCCCACACCACCAGAGCCCAGAGCAGGCCTAAGCAACAAGTGTTGCTCTGCCTGACTAAAGGGAGGCGAAAAACAACATGTAACAACTAGGAGTCTAATGGGGCGCTAGATATACGATATATAGATATCTATATCTATCTATCTATCTATATCTATATATATCTATATATATCTATATATATCTATATATATCTATATATATATATATATATATAGATATATATATAGATATATAATATATCTATATAGACATATCTATATAGATATATCTATATGGATATATATCTATATATATATAGTATATTTAGCGCCCCATTAGGCTACTGGTTGTTACATTTTGTTTTTGGCCTCCCTGTGGTCAGGCAGAGAAACACTTAGGCCTTCTCTGGGATCTGCTGGTGTGGGATCTGTTACTTCCCCCTTTATCCCAGGGAGCTGGGACATGGGTGAAAGAACACAGATCCCAGCCTGCAAATTGATGTTTCTCCAGTCAATCTCTGGTCAGGAGTGTGAGTGGCCAGCAGGGGGCTGAGGGGGTATAAATAGGCTAAAACCCAGAGAAGAGCTCTCTTGCTCCTGGGGGAATAAGACCCAGCCTGAGGGCTTTGGCCCCACCTGCAGCTGCAAGAATCTTTAATGGGGTCCCGGATACTGTTTGGCTGGGGTACGTCTGTTCTATTCTCATGAAGCATTTGCAGAAAGTTTCCTTAGGACTTAGGATACAGGCAGTTGGAGTACAGAAGCTGACTGATACTGCAGGCGGGTACACATTTTACAGGACACAGTGAGTACCAACCTTCTGGACTTAGAGACTTGCTTTGGCCCCATTTAGGAGATTACTTTACTATCCATGCACCCAGGACTGTATTCCTCTTGAGGAGTTCCTGTTTAGTACCAGTTTGTCTACACCTCCTTTACTCTGAAGTATTAGTTCAGTGTTATTGTCCTCTATCACCAGTTGGAAATTCATTGGAGTATCCCTAAGCTCACTCTATCCAATTCTATAACAAAAAATTACCACAAAAACACATGCACAGTCTGTTCTCTGACTTGAGTGATTGGGAAATACTGTGTGCCTTGCCGTTGTGTGCCTAATTGGATAGGAACCAGGGATCAAACAGCTAGACCACTTACGGATCTGCGCAACATATACACTATATTGTCAAAATTATTGGGACGCCTGCATCTACACGCACATAAAATTTAAAGGCATCCCAGTCTTAGTCCATAGGGTTCAATATTGCGTTGCCCCACCCTTTGCAGCTATAACAGCTTCAACTCTTCTGGGAAGGCTGTCCGCAAGGTTTAGGAGTGTCTATGGGAATGTTTGACATTTCTTCCAGAAACGCTATTGTGAGATCAGGCACTGATGTTGGACGAGAAGACATGGCTCGCAGTCTCTGCTCTAATTAATCCCAAAGGTGTTCTAATGGGTTGCGGTCAGGACTCTGTGCAGGCCACTCAAGTTCTTCCACCCCAAACTTGCTCATCCATGTCTTTATGGACCTTGCTTTGTGCACTGGTGTGCAGTCATGTCGGAACACGTAGGGGCCATCCCCAAACTGTTCCCACAAAAGTGTCCAAAATGACTTGGTATGCTGATGCCTTAAGAGATCCCTTCAATATAACTAAGGGGCCAAGCCCAACCCCTGAAGAAAAACCAATCCACACCATATCCCCCCCCCCCCCTCTCCACCAAATGATTTGGGATACAATTAAAGTTCATGTGCGTGTAAAGGCAGGTGTCCCAATACTTTTGACAAAATAGTGTATATATAAATGTATAAATGAATAAATATATAGACAGAGAATTAGTTATCAATAAAGTTGGGTTGTTAAAGGTAAATTTACTTTCAGAAAAAAATTGCTTACAATACCCTGCCTGCCTACCCCCCAACACAAAATAACCCACACACTCTGTCCAGGCTTTAAATTATTCTGAATCTTAAGCACTGTATACATCCTGCAGTCCAAGTTTTCTTGGCTGCTGGCTGCGTCTGTGTACTAGTTCCTCATACATTCCTATAGGACCGTCTCTCAAATCAGGGGGAGGTTGGAATTTCAATGGTGCCTATGCCAAGCAAGTGACCTTCCCCAGGGCAGCTACTGAGCATGGGACCTGGAAGTCACTGGAGATCAGTGTTGTAGCAGTGCCTACTACAAATCCCACAGGTATGGCACATACTGTATATACCTGGTCTAAGCAGGACTCAAAATGTACTTTTACAAATAAGATTTATTTTAATTAACATATAATATAATATTATTTTATTTAAGGCCCCATGCACACGAGACGCAGGTGCAAACTCTGCTGAACACACGTTTTTAAACGCTGAAACCGGCGTTTATAAATGCGCGTTTTGCCGCGTTTGCGGCCGCGTTTAGCGGCGTTTAACCGCGTTTGCGTTTATAAGCGTTTCATCATAGACCCTCCCTAAGCTCAAAAAAGAGTAAATTTTAACCATTTCAGCCAGTTTGTGAGACCAGAGTGAGTAGCAGCAGCTGAGAGAGCAGCAGTGTACTTGTATTTAGCGTATCACTTGCCACATCATCTGCCACAAGTTGTGGATTGTCCACTTGCCACGTCACCTGCCACGTCACCTGGCCACATCACCTGGCCACGTCACCTGGCCACGTCACCTGCCACAAGTTGTGGATTGTCCACTTGCCACGTCACCTGGCCACATCACGTGCCACGTCACCTGCCACAAGTTGTGGATTGTCCACTTGCCATGTCACCTGCCAGGTCACCTGGCCACGTCACCTGCCACAAGTTGTGGATTGTCCACTTGCCATGTCACCTGGCCACATCACGTGCCATGTCACCTGGCCACGTCACCTGCCACAAGTTGTGAATTGTCCACTTGCCACGTCACCTGCCACGTCACCTAGCCATGTTACCTGCCCACATTACCTGCCACGTCACCTGCCACGTCACCTGCCACAAGTTGTGGATTGTCCACTTTCCACGTCACCTGGCCACATCACGTGCCACGTCACCTGCCACAAGTTGTGAATTGTCCACTTGCCACATCACCTGCCACGTCACCTGGCCACGTTACCTGCCACGCCACCTGGCCACGTCACCTGCCACATCACCTGGCCACATCACCTGCCACAAGCTGTGGATTGTCCACTTGCCACGTCACCTGGCCACGTCACCTGGCCACATCACCTGACACAAGTTGTTGATTTCCACTTGCCACGTTACCTGCCACAAGTTGTGGATTGTCCACAATGCAATGCAAGCAATTACAGTTTTCTTTTATATTTTTTAATAGTTTTTCATCATTTGCCATCATTTTTGAGATTTCTAATGTTAAAAATTAGGTCACCTTTAAAAACGCTTATAAACGCAAACGCGGCAAAACGCCGGTACCGCGTTTAGCCGCGTTTAGCAGCGTTTAGCGTCTGAAACGTGGAAAACTTTTGCGTCTGAACCCATTTTTTTGCTTCTGGAAAAACGAGGTTAAACGCAACTGCTTGTAAACGCCAAAAAACGAGAGTGTGTGCATGGTCACATAGGATAACATTGAATGGGTTCAGGAGCAGTTGAAAAAAGCGTCCAACTGCCTCTGAACGCGCGTTCAACAGCAAATAACAGCGTCTCGTGTGCATGGGGCCTTACTGTATCTTCACTGTAGAAAATGTTTCTATACTGCAAGCATAATATTTAAACAGGTTTTAGCTAAATATAATTTTACTTATGTTATATTCTAGAAGTTTGGAAAAATTTAGAAAAACAAATAAGATTGTGATCTTTGTATTACAGATACGCAGGTCACACTGGCTCTGCAACATCTGATCTGTCCTAAGATAAACTGCTCCCTGTGGGTTTCTAATTTACACTCGTTACGGTAAATGTCGATTTTCCCTTTTGTTTTTTTTAGCTATTTCTCAAAGTTCACATAGTTTGTGTATTCAGGCAACCTAAAATCATAATGGCTGGTAATGGACATGGAGAATTTGTAAAACTGATTGACAGGAAAATATCATATTATTCCAATTGTGGGACTCGTTTAACTAAAAGAGCTAAGAATCTTTACTTAAAACATTTTGTGAATATTTGCTTCTATTATCCAATAATGTGGAAAAAAAATTCTGAGCACTTTAAATACCCAATTTAGTGATACTTTTCAAAAGACCGCATAATTGAAGTAAATATTCACACAATTTTTAAGTAAATATTCCCAACTGCTTTAGTAAATCCGCCCTGATGTGTCTGATTTTCAAATCAATTTGCTTGTCTACAATTTTTGCTTAAACATGATAGGAATGGCATGAGGTGAACAAAATTTAGCATTATTCACAAAACTAAGTAAACATTTACATTGCAAAGTGAACATTCTCTACTCCTCTAGACAATCAACTCCATGGAATATTTGATATCAGATACATCAAGAGACCTGCAAACGGTGTAAACAACAGCAGCATGAAGTTCTTGTTTATGAGACACCTGTGGCTGGGGGGACTAACTGATCCAGAACAGAATGAATCCCCTAGTAAACAGATGTGAACAACCAATGCAATTAAAAACGCAAACATAAAACAAAAATTGACTACTGATTAGTTGCCTTCTGCATTCGTGATGACGCGTGCATGTGCGAAATGCATTGACATACGAGCCTCACATAATACCTGCTGAGACACTTACTAGAGCACCCGGATGGTGGAATGCATGGATCTTTAGTACAGCAACCCGATAGGGAGAGACAGCTGGAAGCTGCACATGTTGAGGGTGTGATTCTACTATTATATTGTGAGTGCATTTATTTTATTCTGTATGAGCTTTTAACATATTAAAATGTACTACACTATATATTACCCTCTTGTGGTCCCTCCTGGATCATTTATTGTAGTGTTACAAAGTGTGAGTGAGGAGAGAGGCGCTTGCTGGAGAATTGGAATGTGTCCCTATGAGAAGTGGATACTTTCTGCTTGATGGTCACTTGGTGGCCAAAAGGTTCTGGTGAGCGCATACACATATTTTTTCACTTAGTGGAGCACAGTTGTTGGAAGATTACCATCGTTCTTGAAGGAGCACGGTGCTTGGCTATCCTTAAACGTATATGGACGTTTTATGCTATGAGTAATTTACTCTGATACTTTATTTCATTTTTGTATAGTTGTTTATTTAAGTAGATGTATTAAACCCCTTTCACACTGAGGCAGTTTTCTAGCGCCTGAAGATCCTTGATGTTTATTTCATCATTATTTCAAATTTTAATTTCAGATTGCCTATACCCCTTGCTGTTTATGTCTCGAGTGGGATCATCATACTCCCTCATGACATAACGGGAATTTTTGATTCACTGTCTGGCCCCCTCTGGTCCAGTACCCATGGTAAGAATGTGTGACGTAGCGCGTTTTTATGGCCTGTGTTTAGCCTGGTGTTTCTATATTGAAATGTACTTTTTATATCCATGACAATATTGTTTATAATGTTTTCCTTTATTTCATAGTGATGTGACAAGCCAATTTTCAATTTTTTTATTCATTGAAAACATATACATATATAGAGCTCCTGAAGAAGCGGATTCTGTTTTTGAATCACAACGTGAAACATGTAGAGCACAGAATATTATGTATGTACAGTTATACTTTTGTCCATTGATTGTAATGGCATGATACATTGAAATGTCACGGAATTACCATTGTTTCTATGAAATGTAAATTAGCTGTTCTTATATATATTTTTGTAATAAAAACTCCTTTTTATCATTTACTCTTAACTGGTCATCAGTTAGCATAAGGTGCCATCATAGTCCATCTCAGCCTCATCCCTTTTTCTTTTCATATAACGCTTAATGGGACGAAGGCACCATCTTTGTATATATCCTTTATCCATAGCACTTGCAATATAAAAAAATGACTACTGATTAGTTGCCTTCTGCATTCGTGATGACGCGTGCATGTGCGAAATGCATTGACATACGAGCCTCACATAATACCTGCTAAGACACTTACTAGAGCATCCGGATGGTGGAATGCACGGATCTTTGGTACAGAAACCCGATAGGGAGAGACAGCTGGAAGCTGCACATGTTGAGGGTGCGATTCTCCTTTTACATTGTGAGTGCATTTATTTTATTCTGTATGAGCTTTTAACATATTAAAATGTACTACACTATATATTACCCTCTTGTGGTCCCTCCTGGATCATTTATTGTAGTGTTACAAAGTGTGAGTGAGGAGAGAGGCGCTTGCTGGAGAATTGGAATGTGTCCCTATGAGAAGTGGATACTTTCTGCTTGATGGTCACTTGGTGGCCAAAAGGTTCTGGTGAGCGCATACACATATTTTTTCACTTAGTGGAGCACAGTTGTTGGAAGATTACCATCGTTCTTGAAGGAGCACGGTGCTTGGCTATCCTTAAACGTATATGGACGTTTTATGCTATGGGTAATTTACTCTGACACTTTATTTCATTTTTGTATAGTTGTTTATTTAAGTAGATGTATTAAACCCCTTTCACACTGAGGCAGTTTTCTAGCGCCTGAAAAGCGTCTGAAAACTGCCTCTCATTCATTTGAATGGGTGCTTTCACACTGGAGCGGTGCGCTTGCAGGGCGGTAGAAAAAGTCCTGCCAGCAGCATCTTTGGGGCATGAGAGCTGTAAAAAGCACTCTAAAAACACCCTCGCCCATTGAATTAAAAGAAAAGCGCCTTGAAAGTGCTTTGAAACGCCACAAGATGGGTCTTTTTTAACCACTTGCCGACCAGCTGCCGTCATTATACTGCGGCAGGTCAGCACGGTCCCGTGAATATCCGTAGCTGTACGTCGACCCTTTAAACAGCTCTAGCAGGTGCGCGCGCCCGCTGCACAGCGGGGGACCCAATGCGTGTGGCCGGCGGCTGCGATGTCCGTCGACCATGTGCGGGCACGAGAGCGAGAACGGGGATGTGTGTGTGTAAATACACACACACATCCCTGTTCTGAAAGAATAGGAGAGACAGATCGTCTGTTCCTACTAAGTAGGAACAGTGATATGTCTCCTCCTCTAGTCAGTCCCATCCCCATACAGTTATTTACACACATGAGGGAGCACATTTAACTCCTTGATTGCCCCCTAGTGTTAACCCCTTCCCTACCAGTGACATTTACACAGTAATTAGTGCATTTTTATAGCACTGATCACTGTATAAATGTTAATGGTCCCAAAAATGTGTCAAAAGTGTCCTATCTGTCCGCTGCAATGTCACAGTACTGCTAAAAATCGCAGATCGCCGCCATTACTAGTAAATAAAGATGCATAAAAAATCCCATAAATCTATTCCCTATTTTGTAGATGTTATAACCAATCAATATACGCCTATTGTGATTTTTTTTCCCAGAAATATGTAGAAGAATATATATCGGCCTAAACTGATAAAGACATTTTTTGGGTATATTTATTATAGCAAAAAAATATATATATTGTTAGTTTTTTTCAAAATTGTCGCTCTTTTTTTGTTTATAGCGCAAAAATAAAAAACCGTAGAGGTGATCCATCACCACCAAAAGAAAGCTCTATTTGTGGGAATAAAAAGGACGTCAATTTTGTTTGGGTACAGCCTCGCACAACCGCGCAATTGTCAGTTAAAGGGGAAATTCTTCCGGTCCTTAAGTGGTAAAAAAGTGACCCGCTGGAACGCTAAAAGTGCCGCTAAAACACTTCTAAAGCACCGCAAAAATTACTGGTGTTTTAGCGGCTGTTTTAGCGGAATTTCGATGTGAAAGTGGTCTTAGCATACACATGTTAGGTTGATTTTAATGGGCAGCACCTTTCTTTTTTATTTAAAATCTTGACAAACGCTCTACTATGTTTTAATAAAATGGGAAATAAATTTGATCTGTTATAGATGCTTCTTCTGCCTGCATACCAGCACTTTATATGTCAGTGTACACTGAGCAGTGCATGTACAGCTCTGTCCACAGTCTTAGCACAAATGTGTACTGAGATGAAATAACTCCTGTGCAAATGTGCAGAATCTCTGTCATCTCAGCCAGGCCAATCAAGGTGGCTGAAGACTCTAAATCCAGAACAAGACCGGATGAGAATGGAAGGGCAGGTCATGAAAGGGATCATGAATATCGAGGTACTGAGGAGTTTGCTTTGCTAAGGAAGTGAAAGAAGGGAAAAGAGAACAGCGCCCTCTAAGTGCAGTAAATACGCTTTAATAAGGAACAAAATAAATTGATTGCACTCACAGGATTGTAGTGAAAGCAGGCATGGTATAGATCATCTGCTCCTGACTTCCGGGTGAGATGAGAGGGGGAGAATGGGTCTGGCGTCGCTGTAGTGGACGGGTGTCCGTGGTTGAGTCTGTCCTCTGGGAACAAGGCTGGCAACGATGCATCCGGATGGGAGGAACTCGGTCGGCAGTGCACTGTGGACAACGTCAATTCCGGGTCAGGTCAGCGGGGAGGTGCTAGCGTTCAGAGTATTCGTACTCCTTCATCAGGCATTGGATGGTGGCCATGTTAGGGGAGGGGGTTTAAATAGACTAGCAAGCCGAGTCTGCACGGCGGTCACCATGGTAATCATACAACAATAAAGTTCAACAGGTCAAATTTAAAAAACATATTAAGAGCTGTTAAAAAACAAATTGGGAACTAATAAGATCAACAGATAATGGAGATAATGGAGTGGACTGATGAATGATGTTATACTATATTATGTTATGTTATGGTCTGGTCATTATACTTACTACTGACGATCAAGGGGTCAGAGGGACATATCTAAACGGAATATGTTGGTGGTACAATTAAAATCTATTAGATAAATGGAGAAGATAGTTGTATGTTAAAATAATACGTATTGTAAAATATATATATATATATATATATATATATATATAAAGAAACCTGTATATTTAAAAAAAATATATGTAATGAAAAAATATTTTTAAAGAAATTGGTTGGACCCTCTGAGCTAGAAACTAGAAACATAGAACTAATCATGTCGGATTGCGATGGTGTATATGTGCGAATATGTGTATAATGGTCTTGTGGGAGTTATTATGGACAAAAAAATACAAAATTATATAAAAAATATACATATACAAAGATACACATAAATATACATGTATATATAAATATATACAAGGGCCATATATATATATATATATATATATATATATATATATATATATATATAATTGGTATATGCAATAAGTACTGTGGTGTAAAATCATGCAATGGTGTTTGCACTTTATGATGCCGATGTTGTTACCTAGATGTGTAGAGTCATGAGGATGTTGCCTAAGATAAGATGGACAAAGTGACCTTAACAATCATAAAAAGGTATTGATTTCAAAGCTCTCATTTAGGCCTCCAGGCAATATGGTGTCAAGAGAGTATATCCAGTAATTTTCTCTTTCGCACAGGAAGTGTCTGACTTAAATTCCACCAACAATCCTCCGAAGGCCTACGAGTGTGGATCCTAGAGACTATCCCAAAAACATTACCAATCACTGAACACTATAAAAGACTGTACGAAAGAGAAAATTACTGGATATACTCTCTTGACACCATATCGCCTGGAAGCTTAAAGGAGTAGTAAAGTTACATGTTTTTTCACCTTAATGCATCCTATGCATTAAGGTGAAAAAACATTCGACAATACCGCCCCCCCCCCGAGCCCCCGTTTTTCTTACCTGGCCCCTCGAAAGTCCCATGCTCGTCCCCGTCATCCTCTTCGTTTTTCAGCCTGGCCGCCGATTGGCTACACTGGATGGATTGAAAGCAGCGCAGCCATTGGCTGGCGCTGCTGTCAATCACATCCAATGACGCGGCACGCCGGGGGGCGGGGCCGAGTGATACAGTCGGCGGCTATGGCCGCTGCTGTATCACGGGAGCGCGCCCGCAATCACTCCACACCATGCGAGCTCACTCGCATTAAGGTGTGGAGTCCTTGCGGGGAGGAGCCAAGACAGCCGCCGAGGGACCCCAGAAGACCAGGATCGGGGCCACTGTGTGCAAAACGAGCTGCACAGTGGAGGTAAGTATAACATGTTTGTTATTTTTAAGCAAAAAAAAAAAAAGCTTTAGTGCTCCTTTAAATGAGAGCATTGAAATCAATACCTTATTATGATATATCTTCCCAAATTGCTAAGGTCTCTTTGCCCATCTTATCTTAGGCAACATCCTCATGACTCTACACATCTAGCTAACAACGTCGGCATCATAAAGTGCAAACACCATGGCATGACTTTACACCACAGTACTTATTGCATATACCAATTTATTATATATATATATATATATATATATATATATATATGGCCCTTGTATATATCTATATATATACATATATATTTATGTGTATCTTTGTATATGAATATTTTTTTATATCATTTTGTATTTTTATATAACTTTTATATATATCACCTCTAATGTCCATAATAACTCCCACAAGACCATGATACACATATTCGCACATATACACCATCGCAATCCGACATGATTAGTTCTATGTTTCTAGCTCAGAGGGCCCAACCAATTTCTTCAAAAAGATTTTTTCATTATATATATATTTTTTAAACATACAGGTTTCTTTTTATTTATATATATATATATATATATATATATATATATATATATATATATATATATATATATAAATGTATATATATTTTTTACATTTTAAACAATATTTTATGTGTATTAAAACAATTTTCTAATACGTATTATTTTAACATACAACTAACTATCTTCTCCATTTATCTAATAGATTTTAATTGTACCGCCAACATATTCCATATAGATATGTCCCTCTGACCCCTTGAAGTATAATGACCGGACCATAACATAATGTAATATAGTATAACATCATTCATCAGTCCACCCCATTATCTGTTGATCTTATTAGTTCCCAATTTGTTGATTTTAACAGCTCTTAATATGTTTTTGAAATTTGACCTGTTAAACTTTATTTTTGTATGATTACCATGGTGACCGCCATGCAGACTCAGGTTGCTAGTCTATTTAAACCCCCTCCCCTAACATGGCCACCATCCAATGCCTGATGAAGGAGTACGAATACTCTGAACGCTAGCACCGCCCCGCTGACCTGACCCGGAAGTGATGTTGTCCACAGTGCACCGCCGACCGAGTTCCTCCCATCCGGAAGCATCATTGCCAGCCTTGTTCCCAGAGGACAGACTCAACCGCGGACACCCGTCCACTACAGCGACGCCGGACAGGAGCGGATGATCTATACCATGCCTGCTTTCACTACAATCCTGTGAGTGCAATCATTTTATTTTGTTCCTTATTAAAACGTATTTACTGCACTTAGAGGGCGCTGTTCTCTTATCCCTTCTTGTATTGCAGAGTTCTTTTTACTTCTAATTTTTGAACTGGCAGCCTTCTTTGAACAGTTACTCATTTATTGTGACCTTACATGGACTAATACTCCCCCAAAATACTGTTATTACCACCCTGTTCCCCTCCTCTCCCCCATTCGTTCTTACTATTGAGCCATAACCAGAGTGTGCCATATCACCCATTTTTTTGTTTTTATGTTTGCTAAGGAAGTGTGCTGTGCATCCTTGCACATTATGCCAAAAGCTCCTGGTGGCCAATTTTTTTAAATGTTGTCTTGCAGTTTAGTTCTGCATCAAGCCCACTCTTCTGCTGTTCTATCTTTGTGTATAGGGCAGATCAAATACTCCCTAAGAATGGCCAAATGTGTATTTAAAGTGCATCCAACCAAACCATTTGTAGCTCACCAATATGTGCAGATGTCTGCAAATCTGCTGTGACATTGAATAAAATTTAGACAAGCAAAAAAAGGAAACACTATACCAGGAGTAAATGATAAAGCTGGTAATTTTACCCCCTTGAGCTTTCTTTCATAGAAGTGTTAAAGTGTAACTGTGCGATAAAGGCCAATTAAGTATATCAAATCGATCCCTGAGGTATTCATATGATAGTGTCTTGGTATCCGGAGCACATCTGCGTTACAATGCGTAGGGCTGAAGTAGAAAGGTAGAAGTATTTTTGGAGTTTTCATTCCCAAACAAAATGTAATTTAATCTCCACATCCTCACAAAGACTGCAATCATTCCATCTTAAAAAGTCTGCAACTGGATACTGCACCGTATGATTTGAAAGGAAAGTGCAATTGCCCTGGAACCTGTTTCTAAAGGTCACTATTTCTGGTAGGGCGGCTCTCACAGAGTATCAGGGAGCTGTGCTGCACACAGACAAACAACAGACTTTTACCAAGGCAAAACAACGTAGAGCGTGCATTTATCAAAGAACATTGTTAAGACACATTTAGGCTGGGCTAATCACTCTTTCATCAAATTGACATCATGCTTGATAATGATAATACTTAGGGAGTTTGCATAATACAAACTAATGTGGAACAAAGAAGTTTTTCTCTAAGGTTTAACCATTAATGCAGATAATGATGAGATAATGTTAGGTAGTGGTTGGACATGCAGGCACAATTCAGCCTCTGAAAGATCTTCATTTAACCACTTAAGCCCCGGACCATTTGGCTGGCCAAATGGCCAAAAACCAGGTCACTTTTTGCGATTCGGCATTGCGTCGCTTAACCTCCCTGGCGGTATGATTCTGTCAGATTTTAGGTGCTGAAAGCGGTACCATTATTCTGCATGGAAATTTGGCGTTTTATATTGCAGGCCTGTAATTCTTAGGAATAACTCACTTAAATCTGTCCAAACCAGAGTCTAGTAGACATCCCGGGTATGATAAAGTTCAAAAAACAAAATTATACATTATAATAAAATAAATAACTATAAAATAATTATAACAAATAGTATAATAATAATAATAAAGTGTTTTTCAGTGTTTGATGACGAATTTCCCCACAAATCGCTATCGCTTAATTCTGCGAGTGATTCTAATTTATTATCGCAGTTTTTTAGCTGGTCTAAAACCACTTTTGACATAAAGGGACACTTTTTGGTTGCTATGGACAATCTCCAGTTTCTAGGCAGAAAGAACAGTTTTTATTATATAAAAGTGCATGCAGGACACTGGGCAGACCACTAGGGACAAAGGGGGTGTGTAATTATTACATACAGTACTGTAATCTGTAAGATTACAGTATACTGTATGTATATTGTGTTTTAACTTTTTTGAATTTGGCGCCGATCTCCGTCCCCGTGTGTCGTAACGTCGCAGGGAACGGAGCTCGGCGGCACTCGGAAGTGTGTGAATCGAGCGAGGAGACAGCTCGATCACACAGCGGAGACGCATCGCAGGATCCAGGGGACAAGGTAAGTAACTCTGCCTGGATCACTGCGATGCAGCCCGAGTCTGGCTCGGGGTTACCACTTTTGGTGCTGAAATTTAACCCCGAGCCAGACTCGGGAATACCGCTAGGAAGGTTAAACTGACAATTACGCGGTCGTGCGACGTGGCTCCCAAACAAAATTGACGTACTTTTTTTTCCCACAAATAGAGCTTTCTTCTGGTGGTATTTGCGGTTTTTATTTTTTGTGCTATAAACAAAAATAGAGCGACAATTTTGAAAAAAAAGCAATATTTTGTACTTTTTGCTATAATAAATATCCCCAATTTTTTTTTTTTAAAAGCACATTTTTTCTCAGTTTAGGCTGATATGTATTCTTCTACATATTTTTGGTAAAAAAAAATCACAATAAGCGTATATTGATTGCTTTGCACAAAAATTATAGCGTCTACAAAATAGGGGATAGTTTTATGGCATTTTTATTAATATTATTTTTTACTAGTAATGGCAGCGATCTGTGATTTTTATCATGACTGCGACTTTATGGCGGACACTTTTGACACATTTTTGGGACCATTGTAATTTTTACAGCGATCAGTGCTATAAAAATGCACTGATTACTGTATAAATGACACTGGCAGTGAAGGGGTTAACCACTAGGTGTCACTGAAGGGGTTAAGTGTGTCCTAGGGAGTGATTCTAACTGTTAGGGGGAGGAGCTACCAGTGACACGTCACTAATCACTGTTCCCGATCACGGGGAACAGTAGATCAGTGACATGTCACTAGGCAGAACAGGGGGATGCCTTGTTTACAAAGGCATCCCCCTGTTCTGCCTTTGCTGACTGCAATCACGGGCCGCCAGGGAACATCGAGTTCCCGGGACCCACGAGCCCACTCACAAGGCACGTGGCGGGCGCGCCCGCTGGGCGGAAAATTTAAAGGGACGTACAGGTACGCCCATTTGCCTGCCTGTGCCATTGTGTCGACGTATATGTGTGTGCGGCGGTCGGCAAGTGGTTAAAGTATATCTACTAAACACAAGAGCAAAAATGGAATATACTGCAGATTACTAGTCCTCAGACGTGGTGGCTGCATTCATTTTCTTTTCTTTTTTTTCAGGCTTTTTTTCTTTATTTCAGTTTGGGATCCTGCTATTAACAGACTTTCTATCCTAGGGTGAGAACGCTCACGCACCATACTATATGTATAAGAGAGCAGAATTGTCACCCTAGGACTGGACGTGTGTTAGGACCACAGAACACCTCCCCCCTTCCTATGCCCATTACACAGGTGGGAGATGTTCTAGAACTCACAAAAGTGAACTGAACAGAACCGATAAATTGAAGAGGTTCATTGTTATGGGTTTATACAATTTAAAGTAAAATAGATAAATACATAGACTGCCATCGCTGACCTCCTAAATTTTCCAGATGCATGTCTGTCTTTGCTTTTGATACATTCAAAATACCAGCACTGTTGAATGCCTAGACTCTCAAGTCTAAGCCTGCTATGTTTCATAACCCTTTGATGATCATCAAGTTAAGGAGATAGAGTGTGTGTTTTTGCATTTATGATCATCATGAATACCTGACCAAATATGCAGCAATTCAAATGAAAAGATTTGATCTGCATACTTCAGTTCAGTGACCCAAAAACACTTTATCAGCATGATATTCATAAGGTGAGATCAGCAATGTGCCCCTGCAATATTTTACCCTGCATTGGTTTCTTTAACTGGTTCCTGCCTGGCCTATGGCAAGATGATGCTGGAGGGAACCTCTCGTCCCATCATATGATGTCCTCCCGGATCGCACATGGCCACGGGGCAGCGCAACGGCGTGATCTGTCACCGGCTCCATCCACCGCACACAGCCAATGACTGATTACTGTACCACCCGCTACTGGTACCATGTGACCGCTGTAACCATTCACAGCAGATGGCTGTTGTAAACAAAGGATGGCTTCCTTTCAGGCCATCCATCGTATACAATTGTGTGGCTAGCTGTGATTGGTCAGTGTGATCACATGGTACAGAGTGGGCCAACCACAGCCCATCTGTACCATGTGATTAGCTCTGGCCAATCACCGCTAATCACAACAAATACTGAATGAATCGATTTCATTCAGTATAATGCTTGCATATAGCAATGAAATTCATATATATGCAAACATAATGTGTAAAAAAAAATAAAAATACTGATCACTTCCCCAGAGTAGTACAATGTTACTATGGTAACATTATATTGGTCCGGCCAAAGCGTGCTTTAAAAAAAAATAAAAATAAAAAAAGATTCATTTTTTGGGTTTTATTTTTCATACTGTCAACAGTCGGTGTTCCTGATCACTGCCACACCCATTATATGATGACACTGTACTGCACCGGTGACAGAATGTAAAACAAAAACGAATTTCTTAATTTTCCAAATATGACAAAACTTCAAAAAACTTGCCACACCTCTTACTAAATACCTTGGACAGTCTACTTTCCAAAAAGGGGTCATTTGGGGCTATCTGTACTATCCTGGCATTTTTGGACCTCAGAGCAAGGTCCATAAAGACATGGATAGCGAGTTTGGGGTGAATGAACTTGTCCTGCCCTTAACCCGATAGAACACGTTTGGGATGAATCAGAGCGGAAACTGAGAGCCAGGCCTTCTCGTCCAACATCAGTGCCTGACCTCACAAATGTGCTTCTGGAAGAATGGTCAAACATTGCCATAGACACACTTCTAAACCTTGTGGACAGCCTTCCCAGAAGAGTTGAAGCTGTTATAGCTGCAAAGGGTGGGCCAACTCAATATTGGACCCTACAGACTAAGACTGGAATGCCTTTAACCACTTGCCACCCAGGCCAATTCTGACATTTCTCTCCTACATGTAAAAATCATCAATTTTTGCTAGAAAATTACATAGAACCCCCAAAACTGATATATGTTTTCTTAGCAAAGATCCTAGAGAATACAATGGCGCTTGTTGCAACTTTTTATCTTGCACGGTATTTGCGCAGCAATTTTTCTAACGTGTTTTTTTGGAGGGAAAAAAACTGTTTTGTGCTTTAAAAAAAAACAAAAAAAAACAGTAAAGTTAGCCCAATGTTTTTGCATATTGTGAAAGATGAAGTTACGCAGAGTAAAGAGATACCTAACATGTCACGCTTAAAAATTGCACACGCTCGTGGAATGGCATCAAACTTCTGTACTTAAAAATCCCCATAGGTGACGCTTTAATTTTTTTTACTGGTTACATGTTTTGAGTTATAGAGAAGCTCTAGGACCAAAATTATTGCTCTCTTTCTAACGTTCGCGGCGATACCTCACATGTATGGTTTGAACACTGTTTTCATACATGGACGGGACTTATGTATGCAGGGGCCCTTTAAAAAATGTTTTATTTTTTTATTGTTAATTATACTTTATTTTGTTTTAGTTTGACACTTTAAAAGATAAATAAAAATTGTGATCACTTTTATTCCTATTACAAGGAATGTAAACATCCCTTGTAATAGGAATATGACATGACAGGTCCTCTTTACAGTGAGATACGGGGTCAATAAGACCCCACATCTCACCTCTAGGCTGGGAAGCCTGAAATAAAAAAGAAAAACGATCTTGGCTTACCAGCCGAGGCGGCGCCATTTTTTTGAATGCAGGCCGGGCGTGACGTCATAACATTGCACCCGGCCTCCGATGATCATTGAGACTCCGGAAACCATCTGGTCCGCCGGAAATCTCTATGGTCAACATCCGGGGCCGGCGGATCCGTTCTCCGACTCACCGTTCGCAGCAGTGAGTCGGTAAAGCACCGGAGGGCGGCGGGAGGGGGGGACGTCCCCTCGTGCCTCCCGTAAGAAGGATCAAGCAGTGGAACAGCTGCTACGATCATTATTATGGTGTAGGGAATCGCCGGCTGAAAAAGATGACATCTGAATAATGCCTGTAGCTGCAGGCATCATTCAGATATCCCCGCACAAAGTCAAGGACGTCATATGACGGCTGGCGGGTGGGTGGTAAGTGGTTCATGTGCGTGTAAAGGCAGGTGTCCCAATACTTTTGACAATATAGTGTATGTCTACCTCTTGACAAACTTTCAGATTATAAAGACAAAATAAATTTGAAATAGGAGGCACCAATATGTGCAAACATAGTTAAGATGGACGTCTTGAAGGTGTCAAGAAGAAAACATTTTTGTGAATCCTGTGGTGCCCATCGAACTCTGAGAGCCAACTCAGACCCACTCCCTCTGCTGGCCTTGTAATATTCAGATAGATAGATAGATAGATAGATAGATAGATAGATAGATAGATAGATAGATAGATAAAATATATGCAGCTTTATAAAAAGATGGAGCTTATAATACACATAATGTTATGTTATTTAAGGTTTAAAGTATTTGTTGTACAGATCCTGAAATCTCTGTTGTACATTCTTTTTATTCTACAAACCTAGCACATTTATTTTGCGAGACATGATTCAGCTACTATGTTAAAATTGGCTCCAGTATTAGGGCATTCATCAAGAAGACTGATTGCTGTATCATGTAGACTGGCAGGCTTGGCACCGAAGGACATTTCCCACACAACCCAAACAGGTCTGGGTGATTGGTGTACTTATTTTTCTTTGAATTTAATAACAGCTGAGGGAAGGATGCAGTTGTTCCTGTTAAAGGAAAATACGGAATTGGAGATTAGAAGTATAAAATGGGTGGACTAAATTTCCTTTGACACACATGTAAAAAATGAGCTCCTTGTTTTATTTTTTGACTTGTGCAATTGGTGGGTTTTGCCAGTAAGTATTAATATCCATATCAAGGGAAATAAGCTAAATTAATATGTTGTCCATTTCTTTGGTTGAATAATCTTTGCAGATGTTAGTGAATGAACTAGAACTGCACCAGTTATTATATCCCAATGATAATACAATGTTAATACCCAATTATCCGATTGGTAAACACGCAAGTATTTCCAAGGCAAAAATTATTGTGTTACCACCCAGAATAAAAATTGTATAGATATATACCGAGACTGCGGCTGCGCATTCAAATTTTCCCGGGATTTTAGCTTTAAATAACGTGACCCCAGTGACCAGGTACGCTTCCTGAGGACGTTAACAACGAAACGTACGTCAAGGCGGTACCTGGTCATGTTTGTACGCCATATCCGGACTGGATGGTTGCCGGAAGTTAGAAGGTGGAATGCACGCCGTATACGGAGGCCGACATATGGGAGAAGTTCCAGCGCCACACTGTCTATTTGACGAGCCAGCAGCCCCAGTGCCGGGATACAGGCACTTTTAAATGTGAGTAAGCCTTTGGCTTTCTATTTTATTTGTTTTATACTTAATAAATGGTTTTACGCTATGGGCACTTTTCATTATTCTTGCATATGATCCTACCGGCACGTCTGAGGAGGAAGGGTGTACGTCTCCAATTCATATACATGTGAGCAGGCACAAACCTGCATAAGCGCTACTGACCTACTTTTTGATTAACCACTTAACGACCGCCCACTGTAAATATACGTCGGCAGAATGGCACCGACAGGCAGAATCACGTACATATACGTGATTGCCTTTGTATAGTTGGGGGGTCCGATCGGACCCCCCTTCTTTACAGTGGGTGGTCGTTTTACCTTCGGGAGCGATCCGGCATGAGGGGACGGCCGTTCGATTCCGGCCACCCCCTCTCGATCGCTACCGGCGAATGAGAGAGCTTCCCCTGCCTGCCAGGCAGGAGGAAGTGATGTCATCTCTCCTGCGGCGCTCACATATACCGAGCGCCATACAGGAGAAGATGCAGGTTAGTACACAAAACAGCACACTGACACCAGGACACATAAGCACATAAATCGCCCCCCCAGGCCCCCCCAGACACCCCCAGATCACCCCCCAGTCACAGTGTCACTGATTGCAGTGACCATTTATTTAGTGATCACTGCAATCAGTGACATTTGTGACTGTAAAAGTGTCACTATATTTAGTTTTAGGTCCAGTGTAGCCCCCTAACCCCCCCCTAATAAAGGTTTAACCCCCTGATCACCCCCCAGATAACCCTTTCACCCCCTAGCACTGCCGTCGCTATGCGATCATTTTTCTGATCGATGTCTTAGCGTCGTTGATGCTGATCGGTAGCCAGTAATTTTTTTTAGGTTCGCCGCAGGTTTTTATAGCGTCGGGTACCCCCATATATTACCTAATAAAGGTTTAACCCCCTTGATCGCCCCCCAGGTAACCCTTTCACCCCCTATCACCACTGTCACTAAGCGATAATTTTTCTGATCGATGTCTTAGCGTCGGCGATGCTGATCGGTAGCCAGTAATTTTTTTTAGGTTCGCCGCAGGTTTTTATAGCGTCGGGTACCCCCATATATTACCTAATAAAGGTTTAACCCCCTGATCGCCCCCCAGGTAACCCTTTCACCCCCTATCACCACTGTCACTAAGCGATCGTTTTTATGATCGTTGTCTTAGTGTCGGTGATGCCGATAGGTAGCCAGTAATTTTTTTTTAGGTTCGCCGTCAGGTTTTTATATAGCGTCAGGTACCCCCATATATTACCTAATAAAGGTTTTAACCCCCTAATTGCCCCTAGTTAACCCTTTCACCAGTGATCATCATATAAGTGTTACGGGTGACGCTGGTTAGTTAGTTTGCTTTTTATAGTGTCAGGGCACCCGCCGTATATAACCCAATAAAGGTTTAACCCCCTGATCACCCGGCGGGTGATATCAATTAGGTTTTAGCGTCAGAGAGGGTCTGCGTCACACCCCACCCACGCGTGAAGCATACACCCCCCTTAGTGGTATAGTATCTGATCAGCTCAATATCTGATCTGATCAGATCTATACTAGCGTCCCCAGCAGTTTAGGGTTCCCAAAAACGCAGTGTTAGCGGGATCAGCCCAGATACCTGCTAGCACCTGCGTTTTGCCCCTCCGTCCAGCCCAGGCCACCCAAGTGCAGTATCGATCGATCACTGTCACTTGCAAAACACAACACACATAACTGCAGCGCTCGCAGAGACAGGCCTGATCCCTGCGACTCCAGTGCTGTAGGAGGTGATTTCACCACCACAGTTAAAAAAAAAAGCATATATGCTGAAGCATTGGGGCAGCAGAAGCGGAGGAGCGATTTTGCTCCTAATGCCGCGTACATACGGGCGAAATTCCGACTGAGGCTTGCCCGTGGAAAAGTCTGACCATGTGTAGGCGGCATAACTTTTGCGAGAAGATGCCCCCATGCTTCGGCATATATAAATGGTGCATGTATGCCCATCATTAGAAGTGGGTGGATGAAGGGCGGTATTCTAATGGTGGGCATACCCACCGATCAATCTTTTTTTTTCGTTCAGCCAACTGGCTGCATGAAAAAAAAGATTACAATACATGTCCAACAAGGACCAGCAACGTACTGGTATGTTGCTGGACTTTGAATGTTTATACCAGAATGATGCCTGCAGGTTTAGGTATCATCTTGGTATCATTCTTTTCAGCCAGCGGCCGGCTTTCATGTAAAAGCAATCCTAGTGGCTAATTAGCCTCTGGACTGCTTTTACAAGCAGTGGGAGGGAATGTCCCCCCCAGATATAAAAAGCGCCATTGGGAAATTGGGAAAGCATTTTATCACACCGATCTTGGTGTGGTCAGATGCTTTGAGGGCAGAGGAAAGATCTAGGGTCCAATAGACCCCAGTTTTTTCAAAAAAGAGTACCTGTCACTACCTATTGCTATCATAGGGGATATTTACATTCCCTGAGATAACAATAAAAGTGATAAAAAAAAAAATATGGAAGCAACAGTTTAAAAATAAAATAAAAAAGCAAAATTAATAATAATAAAAAAAAAAAAGCACCCCTGTCCTGCCCTGCTCTTGCCCAATGGCGAACGCAAGCGTCGGTCTGGCGTCATATGTAAACAGCAATTGCACTATGCATGTGAGGTATCACCGCGAAGGTCAGATCGAGGGCAGTAATTTTAGCAGTAGACCTCCTCTGTAAATCTAACGGGGTAACCTGTAAATGCTTTTAAAGGCTTTTAAAAATGTATGTAGTTTGTCGCCAATGCGCGTTTGTGCGAAATTTTAAAGCATGTCGTGTTTGGTATCTATGTACTCGGCCTAAGATAATCTTTTTTATTTCATCAAACATTTGGGCAATATAGTGTGTTTTAGTGCATTAAAATTAAAAAAAGTGTATTTTTTCCCCAAAAAATGCGTTTGAAAAATCGCTGCGCAAATACTGTGTAGAAAAAAAAAATGCAACACCCACCATTTTATTCTGTAGGGCCTTTGCTTTAAAAATATATATAATGTTTGGGGGTTCAACATAATTTTCTTGCAAAAAAAAATATGTTTTCATGTAAACAAAAAGTGTCAAAA
The DNA here is from genome assembly GCA_029206835.1 of Rana muscosa. Classification (NCBI taxonomy): domain Eukaryota; kingdom Metazoa; phylum Chordata; class Amphibia; order Anura; family Ranidae; genus Rana; species Rana muscosa. Next base: position 523,719,934 of record CM055116.1, on the reverse strand, counting down.
AGGGCTTTGTCTTCAAGTGGTTAGAACAGTGGATGTAAGCTTCCTAATGTTGTGTATAAAATGCCAGAACAGTTCAAAACCCCCCCCAAATTACCCCATTTTGGAAAGTAGACACCCCAAGCTATATACTGAGAGGCATGTCGAGTCCATGGAATATTTTATATGTTGACACAAGTTGCGGAAAAAATACAATTTTTTTTTTTTTTGCACAAAGTTGTCACTAAATGATATATTGCTCAAACATGCCATGGGCATATGTGGAATTACACCCCAAAATACATTCTGTTTCTTCTCCTGAGTACGGGGATACCACATGTGTGAGACTTTTTGGGAGCCTAGCCGCGTACGGGACCCCAAAAACCAAGCACCGCCTTCAGGCTTTCTAAGGGTGTCAATTTTTGATTTCACTTCTCACTGCCTATCACCGTTTCGGAGGCCATGGAATGCCCAGATGGCACAAAAACCCCCCAAATGACCCCATTTTGGAAAGTAGACACCCCAAGCTATTTGCTGAGAGGTATTGTGAGTATTTTGCAGATCTCGCTTTTTGTCACAAAGTTTTGAAAATTGAAAAAAAAAAAGAAAAAAAAAAATGTTCTTTCTTCATTTTCAAAAACAAATGAGAGCTGTAAAATACTCACCATGCCTCTCAGCAAACAGCTTGGGGTGTCTACTTTCCAAAATAGGGTCATTTGGGGGGGGTTTTGTGCTATTTTGGCATTTTATGGCCTTCAAAACTGTGATAGGTAGTGAGGAGTGAAATCAAAAATTTGCGCCCTTAGAAATCCTGAAGGCGGTGCTTGGTTTCCGGGGTTCCGTACGTGGCTAGGCTCCTAAAAAGTCCCACACATGTGGTATCCCCGTACTCAGGAGAAGCAGCAGAATGTATTTTTGGGTGCAATTCCACATATAACCATGGCATGTGTGAGCAATATATCATTTAGTGACAACTTTTTGTAATTTATTTATTTTTATTTTTTTTTGTCATTATTCAATCACTTGGGACAAAAAAAAAATATTCAATGGGCTCAACAGGCCTCTCAGCAATTTCCTTGGGGTGTCTACTTTCTAAAATGGGGTCATTTTGGGGGGTTTTGTACTGCCCTGCCATTTTAGCACCTCAAGAAATGAGATAGGCAGTCATAAATTTAAAGCTGTGTAAATTCCAGAAAATGTACCCTAGTTTGTAAACGCTATAACTTTTGCGCAAACCAATAAATATACGCTTATTGACATTTTTTTTACTAAAGACATGTGGCTGAATACATTTTGGCCTAAATGTATGACTAAAATTGAGTTTATTCGATTTTTCTTATAACAAAAAGTAGAAAATATCTTTTTTTTTTCAAAATTTTCGGTCTTTTTCCGTTTATATCGCAAAAAAGAAAAATCGCAGAGGCAATCAAATACCATTAAAAGAAAGCTCTATTTGTGGGAAGAAAAGGACGCAAATTTCGTTTGGGTACAACATTGCATGTCCGCACAATTTACAGTTAAAGCAGTGCAGTGCAAAATTCTGAATTCACCTCTGGTCCTTTAGCTACCAAATGGTCCGGGGCTTAAGTGGTTAAAGTGGTCATATTGTTCTGGTAAGCAGAATCTATATACGGGCACATTGGGTGTGTTTTTTTCGCTATTGGTGGAGGATCAATTTCATACCACACTTCAAGCTTATTCAGAGACATTGAATGGGCATGTTTGATGTTCAAACAACTAATTCACTATATTCTTTCAAGATATATCACGACAGCAAGCAGGAGTTTATGTTGGATATGGACTTTGAATGCTAATTTTGAATCACTATATTGGGACTTTTGCATATATATTTATTATCATATTAATGATTTGTGGTTCGGATCACAGTACTGATTTACCCAATACATTTCTTTAATAATAATTTATATACTTTTTTCATTACATATATATACTAGGAACCCAGTTGGGTTTATTCATGGTGTATAGTCACACTAAATATATATAGCGCCCCCTATAACTATTATTTCAATAATAAAACCTCTGTGTAACTTTGTTATATACAGAATTTTAAATTATTTTTGAGGCAGAGGCAGCGATTGATCACCAATAAACTGATGAAGCTCAACCTTGAAATTAGGTAAGTATTAAAGGTAGGGATGAGCCCAACACCCCCTGGTTCGGTTCGCACCAGAACATGCAAACAGGCAAAAAATGTGTGCGAACATGCGACATGGGACATGAACATGAAAGTGCTAATTTTAAAGGCTTATATGCAAGTAATTGCCATAAAAAGTGTATGGGGATCCGGGTACTGCCCCAGGGGTCATGTATCAATGCAAAAACAGTTTAAAAAAACAACCGTTTTTTTCAGGAGTAGCGATTTTAATAATGCTTTAAGTGAAACAATAAAAATGAAATATTCCTTTAAATATCGTGCCTGGGGGTCCCCTCAGTCTGCCTGTAAAGTAGCGCACCTTTCCGATGTTTACATTACCGCAGCAAAATGACATTTCTAAAGGAAAAAATTTAATGCGGCTGTAATGTATTGTCGGCTCCCAACAATATAGATAAAAACCATTATAAAAAAATGGCGTGCGGTCATCCATACCAGGCCCTTCAGGTCTGGTATGTATATTAAGGGGAACTCCATGCCAAAATGTAAAAATAAAAACGCTGTGGGGTCCCCCCAAAAATCCATACCAGGCCCTTCAGGTCTGGTATGGATTTTAAGGGGAACCCCACACCAAAATGTAAAAAAAAAATGGTGTGGGGGTCCCCTCAAAATCCACACCAGACCCTCATGCGAGCATGCAACCTGGCAGATCAGGATAGGGGGGACGGGCGAGCATCCCCTCCCTCCTGAACTGTACCAGGCAACAGGCCCTCAACATGGGGAGGGTGCCGGGTGGTTGTGGGGATCTGTGGGTGGGGGACTTATTGGAATCTGGAAGCCCCCTTTATCAAGGGGGCCCCCAGATCCCAGTCCCCCTGTCAGGGTCACCTGTGGCCAGGTGACAGATGCACACCGTAGGGGGACAGGAGTGCACCGCGAGGTAGTGAACCCTATGGCTGGCTTCTGCGGATAGGAAACTGGGTGGTTGTGGAAAGCGGGACCAGAGGAGCACAACCGGGATCCCAACGGAAGCGAGAGCCAAGATTCCCCAGGGCGCGGAGTCTAAGACCCAGCTGGTCTTCTCCAGGGCCTCTAGTGGTGAGGATGTTACGCTGCAGGCTGGGACCAGGTCGCGGCCCCTGGAGTTTCCTAGCTCATGCCCCGTAGGATAAGGGGAAAAGAGGGGAAGCAGCAGCACACGATAGAGAGAACCGAATAACAAGCTGAAGGTCAGGGGCCACAAGCAGACAAGGATAACGAAGAACGAGCCGAAGGTCAAGGGTCACGAGCAGACAGGGATAGTCGGGGACAAGCCAATAACGTAACAGAGAGACAGACGTAGCACACGGTAGGCAGGAACCCAAACACACAATGCCTAAGAAACACGTTGATCAGCAAAGCAGGCTTGCAGTGCACAGGTTAATATAGTGTTCAGTGATAGGGCCTGGGGTGGAGTCAGGCTGGGAGGAGATTATAAAGGAAGCCAGGTGAAGGAGGTCTGGTCTCTAGATGAACACATGAGGAGGAAGGTAAGATGGCAGACAGACATTAATGCATATCCATGACACCCCCTATGTGTATGGGTAGGGGCCATTCACCAAAAAAGTGTCAAAAAAGTAAAAGCAACAGGAAACAGTTTTGGACAATTCCTTTATTAAAAAAAAAAGTGCCCCGCGATGTCCATCCATCTTCAATCACGCCGCCCGACGGTCCCTTGGCGACTGCTGTCTCTTGGCTGTGACAGCTATTATATAGGCAATGGTGGGGCCACCTGGTGATGTAAACGGGTGACCCCGCCCCCTCTGATGTCATGGAATGTCACATGACATCAGAAGGGGGTGGGGGCACCCGGTTACGCATGCTGTGATTGGCTAAAGCTTGCAGGTCAGGTGCAGGCTTTGGCCAGTCATCAGACGTCAATGCACTCCGATCTCGCAGTGCATTATGGGTGTTCGGCGGCGCTCAAATTTGCCGCGAACGCCCCATATGTTCGGTTAGTTTGCAAGCAAACGAACACTCGATGTTCGAGTCTGACTTACGTTCGACTTGAACCGCAGGCTCATCCCTAATTAAAGGCCTAACAAAAATTTCAATTCAAATCAATTAAATACATTTCAGGTGCATCAAAACCAAATGGCTACAAGATTGTACAGTTTGTACAGTGCCAAACCTTTGCAGAGGTATCTCTCCACTCATATACCTTTTTTCACACAGAGGTGAAAAGTCAATCTCTACAGTATTCTAGCACTGGACAGGATCTTCTACTCTAAAAAGCTGTGGAGCCTTTATAAAGAAAGGAAACTTTACAATTTTAAATGTTTCTTAGGCTGGCCATACATGGTCGAATTTCGAAAGAATTTTCTTTCGAAAATCTGAAAATGTGTGCGTTTTGTGATCCGATGGTGCCACCATTGATTTCAAAATTCAACCAACCAAGCCTTCAATTTCACCTCATGTTGCTACAGAAAAGAATTTTCGTGGTTGGGAATCTTCTTTTCTTTCCGGGGATTTTCTTTTCTTGCACATGCGCAATTCTTTTTCGATTACATTTCTTGCACGATTCTCCCATCATTAATTAGAAAATCGTTTGTTTTTCAAAAAATTCCCAACATGTCCGATTACTTAAACTTGATGGCCGCATGAAAATCGGCTGTTACTGCAGCCCACTAATGGTGCGAAATACGAACGAAAATTCTTAGATAAGATTTTCGAAAGAAAATTCTTTCGAAATTCGACCCATGTACAGCCTGCCTTATTTTAGTTTTCAGAATTTTTTAAAACAAACATTGCCATCTAGACACATATAGCAAACATAAGATGGTACACATAATATCAGAAGGTATCAATGGTAAATAAAACAAAGCATCATAGAAAAAGATAAACAGGTTTTGCCAAGGGTCTATAATATAAAAGTGTTGAGTATATGGTGAAGACAATAAAGCCCATTAATCCTATTAAATGCCATATATATATAAATACCACTACTGGATACAAAAAAGAAAAAGAAAATAGATCAATGGAACTGGTTACGAATGGATGACCAGTCACCCCATTTAGCTTTAAAGATATGCATATAATCATATACTGTATGTTTGATGGAAAAAAAAAAAAGAATCATAGACTGTAGAGTATGAAAAATACGTTCCATTGTCATAATAGAGTCGATTCTAGTGAGAACGAGCGAAAAGGGTACAGTTGCTGACTTCCAATTTAAAGCAATTGACCATAAACCCGCCACTTAAAGTGCATGTATGAACCTTTGAACATACTGTGGAATCCCAGTAATTGGAGCAAATAGAAGGCACATAGGTGTGGTCAGTTGAACCTTGTAACCCGCAATGGCCGTGGACACATCACCAATTCATCTTCACAATGGGGTGATCTCTGTGAACTGAAATATGAATGAAAGAACCAGGAGCTAAACACTCTCTAAAACATGTATTGGGTACGGCAGGAAACATGGCATGGAGACAGAGTGGTGTATAGTACCACTGCATTATCAACTTTAAAGTTGTCTCCTGAGTGGGTACATTTGCATAGATTTTCCAACATAATTTTCCAGTCTTGCTCCGAGAACTGTTGAATACGCTCCTCCCATTTGACATATTGGGGCAATTTACCAGAGTTGTAAGCTAACAACAAAAGTTTATACAATTGAAAAATTTAACATTTACCTCTGGGAGTTTCAAAATAAATCCATTCATAGTCCTTCAAACAGGAAGATGAAAAACGAGAAGATGGAAAGGTGGTGGCAAAAAAAAATTGTGATTTGTAGGTACCGGAAATACTTCTATCTTGGGGCCTAGTGAAGTTGTTAAATTTGAGAAAAAGAGAGGATTCCAGTAGCGCTTTGAAAAGAGGCAAGAGTTGTTAGGGAGTTACAGACCCACCAATCAAAAAAATCTGGATCAGGGAAAGCAGCTACAAAGGTCAGATCTCCCAGGAAGAGAAATCAGGGGGGGCCTCTGAAATCAAGTTATATTTACAGTAAAAAAAAAGGCCCATAGTTTAAGGGATTGTGCAACTAAGGTATTCAAAGGCATTAAGGCCTTGGGAAGAATAGATTTTGACCACATAAGGCCAGAGAGAATATACAGGGGGTCCCCAGCTTACGAACGCCCGACTTACAAACAACTCCTACTTACGAACGGGACGCTGCGGGGACCATCTGCCGTTCTGCGCAGACGGAGCTTCGGAAAACTTTGGAAAATGTCGTAAATGTCCATAATTGCCGTTCTGCACATGTGCTGCCCGACTTACGAACATTTCCGGCTTACAAACAAGAGGAAAGTCCCCAACGCGTTCATAAGTCGGGGATCCCCTGTATGGGGAGATAGCTGCAGCCTCAAGTTTGATCCAGGGCACCTTAGAGCGAGGTACATCCCACTGTGCCATTTGGGCTAGTCTAGTAGAGAGTAGAGAGGTAGGTTTGCCACCTCATCCCTTTAAAACTGAACACATATTAACACAGGTTCTCTGGCTGGCTAAGGTGGTAATTAAACTCACTTAGTGCCTTGTCTGCATTAAATTAGCGTCAGAACCTGTGTAATTAATATGTGTTTGGTTTTAAGGGGATGAGGTGGCAACCCTACAGAGAGGTAAAAATGCCAAATGATGAGGTAGGCCTAGCCCACCAGAGGCCTGTGATCGATATAGAGTTTGGATGGAAAAGCAAGGTCTTTTCTCCACCCAGTTAAACTTGTTAATCAGGGACTGTACTTTGTCTAGAAATGATCTTACAAAGTGCCATAAATGAGTAAAGTAATTTGGGTAACACATTCATTTTGATTGCCACCACCTTGCCCAAAAAAAATATTTTGTAACAAGTCCAAGTTTTCAGCATTAAATGGATTTTGAAAACTAGGGGAGGATAATTATGGAGAAACAAGTCAGAAGTGAGCAAAATGCCTAGCTATGGGCTAGAGTGAGGGGACCAAGTAAAAGGGAAATTGGTCAAAATGTCCAATGAACATAACCATGAATATGCGTATGCAAGGAAATAGCAGTGAACAAGGGTTCCATGGCAAATGTGAATAGCAGTGGGGAGAGCGAACTTGAATGCTTCCTATTTTAATGCACCTAGAACAAATTTATCTGATTTAAACGGAATGTTCATTTGGGGTTTAAGAAGTCTAGTGGAAACTTAAAGCGATTGTAAAGTCACATCTATTAGTTACTTTGATCCTCTCGGTTTTAGGTCCATGTTTAGTACAGTGTGTGTGTTTTCTTAAAATTATAATGCTAAATACATTCTTTGAACAGTGCTGCTGTGCAGTCATGTGTCCTCCCTCTGATTCCCATCCCGATCTAAGAGACTATAGTGGGAGGGGCTGAGATTCCCTTCTGATGAATGCAAGATGTCAGGGCATGTGACTGCACAGCAGTACTGTGCAAAGATGTAGCATTATAATTTTAAGAAAACATACACACTGTACTAAACATGGACCTAAAACAGAGAGGATCAAAGTAATTAATAGATATTTCTTTACATGCACTGGAGCAGCTGCAAAAAATAGGCAGGAGGGGATCAGCTTTACAGTTCACACACAGACTACGGAAATGACAGGGAGAGAAGAGGAAGGTAGTGGAGGAGATGCAGAGAAGCTGAGCAGAGAGCAGGATGATGAAGGCACGTAAACTGACCAAGCTATCATGAATCAGCAGCCATGATTAGCATGGTCAGTAAACATACGGGAACAGGCGGGATCAATCAGGTAGTGTACAACATGGAAAGGGCCAACTGACGCTGGAAAAACACTATGCTATATACCATGCCTTAAAGGGACAGGAGCTTTGTTTTTTAGGGTTACAACCACTTTAAGCAAGGAGTGGCGACAATCAGGTCCCAGAAACGTTAGGCACTCTTTAGAGAGTTAAGGAGCAAAACAAATGTATGTAAATTAAAGAAAAAAAACACTCAATGCTCACAGGACTGCTGCTGTATGAAGCAGGCAGGCTTTTAATTATGTCTTTGACAGCTAGAGCCTACTGCATTTTGACAAAACAAAACTAAGAAGAAAATTTGAAAAAATCTGAGATACCCTTGACCCTGAAGATATTTTAAGTGCTGCAATTTGTTGTACTTTGCATAACAAAAAGCATGCGGTTCATGCATATCGCCTAATGACGCTAATATTTTGATAGGCTTTCCTCTCTGATTATTACTAATGCTGCAGCTGTCCTATTCTTAAGATGTGGGAGTACATTACGTGCACTGAATTTTTTGGGGTGAATCCACATGAAGTTTGAAAAAGTAGACATTTGTTAAAGCGGAGCTCCGCCGGAAAAAAAAATATTAAAAGCCAGCAGCTACAGCTACAGCAGCTGCTGGCTTTTAATATTTGGACACTTACCTGTCCTGGAGTCCAGCGACGTCCGCAGCAGAGGACGAGCGACCCGCTCGTCGCTCTGCTGCTCCCTCCGCCATCCTCGCTGAGGGAACCAGGAAGTGAAGCCCTGCGGCTTCATGCCCGGTTCCCTACGGCGCATGCGCGAGTCGCGCTGCGCCGTTCTGATTGGTGCTCCTGTGTTCTGGGAGCCGAGTGTCTCCCAGAACACCAAGGGAAGTCTGCGGGAAGTGACGTAACTCCCGCAGATTCCCGGAGAGAGGACTCCCGGATGTGGGTGAAAATACCTGTCTTAGACAGGTATCTTCACCCCCCTCCCCCCTGAAAGGTGTCAATTGTGACACCGGAGGGGGGGAGGAATCCAAATAGCAGAAGTTGCTATTTAGGGTGGAGCTCCACTTTAAAGCATTCATGATATAAAAGGAAGATTTAAAAGTAAAGGGATGTGAATTTACCATGGCTTATATAATTTAGGACACAACTGTCTCTCTACAATGAAAAGCTTTTACAGCTGAACATTTTTGCTGGAAAATAGGCTGTAACTACCAATCACAGGACCCTAAAGCAAAATTCTGATGTCATGACCATGGATAGGCCATTTTTGAGTCACATTGCTGTTAAAAATAGCTAAGGTTTATAGCCTGTCTGTCACTTCTTAAAGCGGAGTTCCACCCAAAAATTAAACTTCCACTTTAAGGGGAGGTGACCCCCTGACATGCCACATTTGGCATGTAATTTTTTTGGGTGGGGAGCGGAAACCCTCTTTTTAGAGGGTTTCAGCTCCCACTTCCTCCCTGGGCACCACGGCGTCGGAAGGAAGGTCACCTCTCCCCCCTTCCTCTCAGCAATCATGTGGGACATGTCACAGGTCCCCGTTGATTGCTCGGCCAATCACGGTGCGTAGCGCGGCTCGCGTATGCGCAGTGCGTGCCCGGGTGTGAAGCCACAGCCGGGCGCCCACAGTAGTGATGCCGGTGCCGCGGAGAGGAGGGGGAGATGAGTGGGGCTTCCCCCACATCGCTGGACCCTGGGACAGGTGAGTGTCCAATTATTAAAAGTCAGCAGCTGCAGTATTTGTAGCTGCTGACTTTTAATATTTTTATTATAGTAGGAACTCTGCTTTAAAGAAATGCCTCCCTGCAAAAAAAGGGTTAATACTTACCCCTCTAACTACCCAATCTGTCTTCAAGTGCTATACTGGCTTCTTAATCAGAGACACTTTCGGACTTGCCAGATACCTGGTCCCAAGCTGCGTGCTGAGGTTCCCTAAGTTATGTACTGTAGTAATATAGAAGCAAGCAGAAGGAACCACACAGCACAAAGGGATATCAGGTATCTCATTCGCCCAAAAGTGTTGCATACTAAACAATAGGGATGAGCCGAACACCCCCGGTTTGGTTCGCACCAGAATATGCAAACAGACAAAAATTGTGTGCGAAAATGCAAACACTGTTAAAGTCTATGGGACACGAATGTGAAAAATCAAAAGTGCTAATTTTAACCACTTCCCGCCCAAGGACGTCATATGACGTCCTGGACTTTCAGTGGGGATATCTGAATGATGCCTGCAGCTACAGGCATCATTCAGATATCCATCTGTTCACCAGGCGATTCTGTGCACCATAAGAATGATCATAGTGGCGGTTCTGCCGCTTGATCGTTCTTATAGGCGGCGGGAAGGGATGCACCCCCCTCCCGCCGCCATCCGGTGCTTCTCCGGGCTCTCCCGTATGATCGGGGACCCGGAGAAACGATCTGCCGGCGCCGGATGGAAGGCATAGAGATGACTGGTGACCAGATGGTCACCAGTCATCTCTATGACCGTCGGAGGCCCGGGCGCGATGTGATGACGTCACGCCCGGGTCCTCAAATGTAAACAAAGCCGCCATTGCGGCTGTAAGTATGAGATCAGTGAAATATTTTTCACCGATCTCATGCTTTCTAGCCTGGAGGAGAGATGTGGGGTCTTATTGACCCCGCATCTCTTCATAAAGAGGACCTGTCACACACATTCCTATTAGAAGGGATGTTTACATTCCTTGTAATAGGAATAAAAGTGATCAAAAAAAAGAAAATTTAAAAAAAGAGTGTAAAAATAAAAAAAATTAAGTAAAATAAAATAATAATTTTATTTTTTTAAAACGTCCCCGTCCCCAGTAGCTCGCGCTCAGAAGCGAACACACACGCAAGTCCTGCCCACATATGTAAACGCTGTTCAAACCACACATGTGAGGTATCGCCACATGCGTTAAAGCGCCAGCAACAATTCTAGCACTAGACCTCCTCTGTAACTTTAAACTGGTAGCCTGTAAAAAAAAAATAAGCAACGCCTATGGAGATTTTTAAGTACTGAAGTTTGGCGCCATTCCATGAGTGTGCGCAATTTTAAAGCGTGACATGTTAGGTATCTATTTACTCGGCGTAACATAATCTTTCACATTATACAAAAAAATTGGGCTAACTTTACTGTTTTGTTATTTTTTAATTCATTAAACCGCTTTTTTCCCCAAAAAAGACGTTTTAAAAATTATTGCGCAAATACCGTGCAAGATAAAAAGTTGCAATGACCGCCATTTTATTCCCTAGGGTGTCTGCTAAAAAACATATATAGTGTTTGGGGGTTCTGAGTAATTTTCTAGCAAAAAAATTATGATTTTTGCATGCATGAGTGCCAGAATAGGCCCGGTAAGGAAGTGGTTAAAGGCTTATATGCAAGTTATTGCCATAAAAAGTGTGGGGGCCCGGGTACTGCCCCAGGGGACATCAATGCAAAAAACAGCAGTTTTTTCAGGAGCAGAGATTTTAATAATGCTTAAAGTGAAACAATAAAAATGAAATATTTCTTTAAATATCGTGCCTGGGGGGTCTCCTTAGTCTGTCTGTAAAGTAGCAAATTTTTCCCATGTTCAAAACAGTGCAGCAAAATGACATTTCTAAAGGAAAATTTTAATTCAAAATTGCTTGTGGCTGTAATGTATTGCCGGATCCCAGCAATATACATAAAAAATCTTTGAACAAAAACGGTGTGGGTTCCCCCAAGTCCATTACCAGGCCCTTTGGGTGTGGTATGGTAATTAAGGGAAACTCTGTGTCAAAATGTAAAAAAAAATGGCATAGGGGTCCCCTCCAAAATCCATACCAGGCCCCTTCAGGTCTGGTATGGTATGGATTTTAAGGGGAACTCTACGCCAAAATAAAATAAAATGGTGGGGGTTCCCCCCAAAATCCATACCAGACTCTTATCCGAGTACGCAACCTGGCAGGGAGCAGGAAAAGGGGGGGGGGAACAAACCCCCCCTCCTGAACCGTACCAGGCCACATGCCCTCAACATGGGGAGGGTGCTTTGGGCCCCCCCAAAGCACCTTGTCCCCATGTTGATGGGGACAAGGGCCTCATCCCCACAACCCTTGCCCGGTGGTTATGGGGGTCTGTGGGTGGGCTCCACCACAAATAATTGCAGCCACAAATAGCTGCGGCCAGCCACACCTGTCAAACACAGCAGCAGGAATCAGTAGATTTCTGCTGCTGTCATTCGCACCATGGCAAAATGTCTATGTGAGTCTCCCACCCTAAAGTCTCACTTATTGCCTACCATTATGATGGACAGCCTAATTAGCTTAATTTTTTGCCAGGTTTTTTTCAATGGAAGGGGGCATGCTTAAAGTGGCACCATTTTAACTATTTCACCTTCATTATAATTGACTTTGCAAAACTGGAGAAAAATATTTTTGGGGTCAAACTTGCATTTTGCAAAAGACCCTGAAAAGTAAGGCCCCTTTCACACTGAGGAGTTTTTCAGGCGTTTTAGCGCTAAAAATAGCGCCTAAATACCGCCTGAAAAACTCCTGCCCTATAGTCTCAGTGTGAAAGCCTGAGTGCTTTCACACTGAGACGATGCGCTGGCAGGACGAGAAAAAAAGTCCTGCTAGCCTCATCTTTGGGGCAGTGAAGGAGCGGTGTGTATACCGCTCCTTTACCGCTGCTGCCCATTGAAATCAATGGGGCTGCGCGGCTATACCGCCCGCAATGCAGACCCTTTCTTGGCCGCTAGCAGGGGGTAAAACCGCACCGCTAGCGGCCGAAATGCACTGCAAATCTGCCCATAGCGTCGGCGGTAAAAATAGCGTTATTTTACCGCCGACGCTATGAGCGCCCCAGTGTGAAAGGGGCCTAAGTATATACATGCTGATCAATGGGCAAAGAATGATGGACTGGTTGGGTCAGGTGCATGATGATGCCAAAACCATAGCAATTGTTTAAGTGGGTCTGGAGGGGAGGTAGCTGTTACTGCAGGGAATCAGAAGTGGAATCTATAGTTACATAGCTGCTGTTCAAAATAAGAAAAAAATATGTTGAAATATACAGAAACTGATACTCTAGAAATCAAATAAATAGTGGATGCGGAAAAATTATTTTTAGCATTACTTGGACTAGAATTGTTGAAATGCATGATCCCTGTTCTATTGTAAAGCAACTTGACCAAACGATATGTGATCTAAAAATATGTGCCCTCCAGGCACCTGATCCTCAAAAATAAAAGCTTATATTTTGTTGACAATTTTTTATTTATTTTTTCCTGCTAAATGGAAATGAGGAACAAGTCAAAATGAATTCTGTCTTTGATATATAATAAAATTCAATCAGAAAAATATGTCACAACAAGCATTTTATAATGTGACAACCACAACAAATACTTTAAGATTAAAAATGCTCAATAAAAATGCACTCTGGTATCCCTTTAAGAGAAAGCAGCTTTATTTTATGGGGCTAACTAGTAGATCCTCTAATCTGTAACTGATGAGAAATCTTTTAAACTGTCTTGTTTTATCTCTGTGACTAAACCTTTGAATGATTTAGTGTAGTGTAATAATGACAAATTTACTGACAGATGTGTTGCAGATTACTAATTACTGTGGTTTTAATGAGCGTGCTGAGATGTAATGGTATAGTAAAAAATGGACACAAAAGCATAATTTATGGTGGCAATGCAATGTTTACAGGACTAGTGATAAATGTTAAGGATATGAAAAGTGAATTAAGTTAAGAAGTTATAAATTACTTTTGTGGTACACAGTTTTTCTTCTCTGGGCCTAAGGCAAAATGTGTTCTGGGACCCTATATCATTTTCTTGTTATTAAGGGTAAAACCCTTATGCTAATGTCTCCCTGTTTTAACCGAGAAGAGTCCCTTCTCATACGGTTTCTCCAGTTTCCCAGTTTTATCAGACAGTTTTTGAAAACCTTTTTCAGTAACACAAACAGAACACAGAAATATATGCCTTACACAGAAGAACACACTTACAGAAAACCCACCGGGAAAAAACTGCAATTGTGCATTAGGCACCCACTGGTTCCTTAAAGTGGTTCTAAAGGCAGAAGTTTTTTTTATCTTAATGCATTTCTTTGCATTAAGATAAAAAACCTTCTTTGTGCAGCAGCCCCCCTCAGACCCTCCTAATACTTACCTGAACCCATCTCGATCAAATGATGTTGCACGATAGCCTCAGCTATCCTGGACTCTCCCTCATGATTGGGTGAGACACCATTGCCATTGGCTCCCGCTGCTATCAATCTTAGTCAGTGAGCCAATGAGGAGAGAAAGGGGTAGGGCCGAGCCGCAGCTCTGTGTGTGAATGGTTCAGCTTGGGTGCCCACATAGCAAGCTGCTTGCTGTGGGGGCACTCAGCAAGAGGGAGGGGCCAGGAGCGCCTGTGGGGGACCCGAGAAGAGGAGGATCTGGGCTGGTCTGTGCAAAACCACTACACAGAGCAGGTAAGCGTTACATGTTTGCTATTGGGTTTTTCTTTTCTCAGCTGGCAAGCTTACTTTAAGCTAGCCCCACATCCCACAGTTACAATGTATAATCCAATATATTTAGATGATTTGCAGAAAATTAAAATATCCTACAATCAAATGTAAGAAAAAATAAGAGATTGTAAGGTGTGCAGATATCTTTTCTACATTGTTTAGATCTAATAAGATATTTGTGTATCCAATTACTCCCAATTACGCAAATTTGGGATATTTTTTGGGAGTCCAATTACCATACACATTTAGATTTCTGCTCAATTCAATTTGAACTTAGCAGATTCTACAGTCACATTATAAGTGGCAATATAGTCAGTGTTATCTGGTGCTCCAAATGTAGTAATTCTTAGGGGAGTAGTCTGTGGCTGTAATAGCTGGATGGTGATGTATCCATAGGTTGAGTGGTTGGAAAAGGAAGGGGTATTATGGGTTAAAAAGGAAGGCAGTCATCCTTCAGAGTGTGTCCAGAACTCTGCAAGACATGTAAGGAACAAACATGGAGGGGAGGCACCGACTAGAGTGTAGTATTAAAATGATGACTTTAATAGGATTACAATAAAAACACTTACCAGATGGTAGAAGATGCATGCTTGTCAAAGTAAAGTGCAGTCCTGGTATTCCACATGGCTCTGCAGGTCCCACTGCTGTTTAGGATAGCTGGAAAGGATTGGGCAGCTGGCTGGAATGGATCACAGTGTTTCTCCAGGAACTAGGTTCCTCTAGATTCCTAGAGAAACACTGATCCATTCCAGCCAGTTGCCCAATCCTTTTCAGCTATCCGGAACTGCGGTGGGATCCACAGAGCCATGTGAAATGCCAGGACTGCACTTTACTTTGATGAGTATGCATCTTCTACCATCTTGTAAGTGTTTTTAGTCTTATCCCATTAAAATCATAATTTTAACACTACACAAAGTTCGGCGCCTCCCCCTCCCTGTTTTTTTCATTATAAGGGGCATGGACAGGTTTTTTGACGATCATAAACAGCCCAACATTTCTGAAGTAGGCTTACTGTTGGCTCTTCCACCTCTTCTTTAAGGCTATAAATTAGAAGATTAGATAGATCTTGCTGCATTACTCCTACCACCATCATTACTAAATCAGCTTGTGTCATTTACATTTATTTTAATAGATAGTATTCTAAAACGGAACATGCATGCAGATTGAATGCATGTAATTATTGTGAAATAATATTACATGGTGGCACTAGTGTTTATTATTATAATAAAAGATCTTTAGCACGGCACTTTGTATAGAAATAAGTACGCCAATATGAAAAACAGAAATTGTAGGATAACTCTATATATCGTCCAGATTTTCCTATAACCTTGTTACAAGCCAAACACTGTACAAATAAAATTTATAACTCTAAGATGGTTTCAAATGACAAGTAAAAAAATCCAACATTGGCACTATGAATCATGAGTTTTTAGATTGGCTATGTGTTTAAAATTAATGTGTAATAGAATTTTCCTGAATACACACTGGGGACCTTATGGAAGCAAATAAGGAGCGAGCAGTGAAAACACATATGTCTGTGTTCAGAACCCAATTGCCAGAAGTGATTTATTTCTATAACTACAATTTTAGATGTTCTTGGTTGCAAAACTGTATTGAGTGCAGAGCTGCAAGTAGACAGCTTAGGAGGATGGAAAGGGCAAGCTGTGCAATACAACTATACATAGTAGGTCATCTGATACAAACCACGTGTAAGTCATTCTTGCATTTGTGAAACAGATTACAAAATAAACATTATTTCTTCTTGCATTCCCTGTCCCAAAACGTTCAGCAGATAACAAACACATTTAATAGAGCACAACACAATAGATAGGGCTTAACACACAGAGGTTGGTTTACTAAAGCAGTAAAACTGACTGTAAAGTTTCAATCATCCAGTTATTTGTAAAGGACTTTTACTCATATTTAAAATCTCATGGACACAATCTGATATTTAGAGTAAAAACAATATTTTTCTGGGCTAAGGGAGCAATCTTCTCCTTAGTAAATCAAACCCACAGACACCATAAATGCATTCACCAATTCACAATACCAATTCACATTACACCATTCATGCACCCTTCTTTTTGTGTTATGGAATTAGGGACCACTGCATTATTTTTGGCTAAGGGCCCCACTTGTGAGGAGATATTAAAAGTGTCTCCAAACAAACCATGAGAGGCCTAAACAAAAGACACAGTATCTTAATATTTTCAGCTTGACAAACAATACCAAATTCGTGAACCACCTTAGTGTGTTGCTATGGCAATTTCTATAGTAACTTTATTGTAATAATTAGAGCTTAGGTAGTAACAGGATATGTGTACAGAGCCCCTTCCCTCCCCCTCCATTGATACTGGACATTCTTTGCAGGAAACAGGAAATGGGTGGGAGGGGCCCTCCATTGATCAGGAAACAGGAAATGGGTGGGAGGGGCTTGGAAAGGGTTTTTGGAGACACATGTGTTTGAACAAGAGATGGTGTTTTGGGAGGACAAAGGAAGACATGGCTGCCTGAAGCTGGATAACTTTGGAGACGCTTTTGGGAGTTAGACTGAGCAAGGAACTATGGACATTACATCTTGACCTCTAAGTTGAGTACATATTTAGTTTACTTACTGTGTACATATTGTACATGCTTATATGTGTAGGCATATATATTTTGTAAGCTATGAATTGTGTTGTGTTGTGCATCCTACAGTTGCATGTGCAGATTTTTCCTTGTTTAGTAAAGCATTGATACACTACAGAAGTTTAAGCTTCCTTGGTTTTACCACAATAACTTAATAGATAGACGCAAAGCATTACACTTAGTCAATTGCTTTCTGACCAAAACATGTGAAATTGTGGTTAAAATTGAACTGCTGGCAAATATTAAAGCCAAACTTTACCCATAACAGTTTGATAACAATGAATGTTCTTTAATGAAAGAACATACATTCAATATTATTAATTACCAAAAATTAGTGTGTGCTATAAAATTGCCTCCACTTTTGTTTCTACTTGCTGGAGGCAAACATATAGTGGGGGTTTCTCAAATATAACTGCAAAAGTGATAATACACTTTAAAGCTGAATGTGAGGTATGGATATTTTTGCATTGTTACATTAGTCCAACTTGGACCAACGTAAGTTTACAAATTCCATGCCTGGCTCATCCCTGTGGAGGTGGAGAAGCACTGTAATAGCCACCACTACAACAGTAATCCTCGCTGTCTTTCAGGTCCCATGCTGGGCAACTGCCCTGCTCCATGGTAACAATATCCAGAGAATAATTTTTTCTCAATTAATGCAAGGCATTCTCTGGTTGGAGGAGGTGGAGAAGTAGGGCAGTGACATTACAATTTCACCCTCATCCAATTAGAGAATGCGTTGTATTCTTTGAGAAAACACAAAGTGTTCTCTGAATGATGCTTGTCCTGAGTGAGCAGCCATCTTTAGTTGCTACAGCTATTTTGCAAGGGAGCCAGGGGGCATTGAGGATCCCTGTAATAGTGTCAGTTATTACAGTGATTCCCTACATCCACAGGGATCGGCCAGGTATGGAATATGCTTACTTACATTGGTCCAAACTCAACTAATGTACCTATGCAATAATACCTGGCATTCAGCTTTACGCTTCATGCAAACTGGGCATAAAAAATTCTGCTTATACAGGCGTTTATATTAACTCTATGGCAACTGTAGGTTAACCTATGGGGTTGATTTACTAAAGGCAAAAAGACTGTGCACTTTACAAAGTGCAGTTGCTCCAGAGCTTGGTAAATGAGCATAAGATCTGCTGACTTCCATCATCCAATCATGTGCAAGCAAAAATGCTGTTTTGTTAATTTTCCTTTCACGATTAGGTACTCTATGGGGGTTATTTACAAAAGGCAAATCCACTTTGCACTACAAGTGCAAACTACACTTGAAAGTGCACTGAAAGTGCACTTGGAAGTGCAGTCGCTGTAGATCCGAGGGGAACATGCAAGGAAAATAAAAAACAGCATCTTAGCTTGCACATGATTGGATGATAAAATCAGCAGAGCTTCCCCTCAGTTCAGATCTACCCCTCAGATTTACAGCGACTGCACTTCCAAGTGCAATTTCAAGTGCACTTTGCACTTGTAGTTTGCACTTGTAGTGCAAAGTGGATTTGCCTTTCGTAAATAACCCCCTTTGCAAAGTGAAGCCTTACCTCATTTACTAAGCTCTGGAGCAACTTCACTTTGTAAAGTGCACAGTCTATTTGCCTTTAGTAAATCAACCCCATAGTGTCAATGCACATGTGGGCGTTTACAGGCATATTTGAAGAGGAGGCTGAAAATCATCACGTGTGTTTTAGAGTGGAGCTTCTGGGCAGAAAAAAAAACGCTTTACGCACATAAACATGGCATTTAGGCATGTTCGGCATTTTCAAGTGTAAATCAATTATAGTGAAAAATGAGCAGTGGGAAATGTTTTGGGAAAAAATGCTTATGAATGCAAACGCACATAAACTTGCATAAACACGTGTGCTATACGGGCCATTGTGAGTGTTATCACTCTTTGTTCTGTCAGAGGTTCTGGATTTTTTTTTTCAGTTGCATAGTGTGCATAGACTCCTAAAATGCAGTCCTAGCTGTCCCTTTAACAAGGACCAAAAGCTGCAATGTCAGATTTTGCTTGTGTTGGTTGCTTTGAGGTTGATTAATAATGAATTGGCCTAGCCATTCACCTAGCGAAATGGTACATTTGTTCTGTGCGAAAAGGGATATACTGTAAATGAATGTAAAGGATATAACTTATTTAGTGTTACCTATAATCTGCACTCCCTGTGTTACGTATAAAGGGCTTTTTGCACCCTTAATTGGTAGATATTTATATAAACCATTGTGTGTTTTAGATTTGTTGGCCTGACAGCTAGCACATGCTAAGGAGGAAAGCGAGCATCCTGAAATCCATGACTCTTAATTCAGGCATTAATCAACAGGCAGTTGACAGACTGATGCCATTGTATTTCTCTTCTATCAGATGATGATGCTATTGCTTGGATTAACTAATCACCTGGAATGGTCTGAAAGCTTTGTGAGGCAGATTAATCAGTATCACTGCAGACAGGATAGCATTGTTCGATTTTCTTCTAACGAGGACCCAGGCTTCTCACTGTTTGCACACTTTTCACATTATTCTAACAGATAATGATAGACATAGTACACAGGGCAGAATAGGAAATCTGTACTTGTCCAGCTGCTGTTGAAAAGATAATGGAATAGCGTTTCAAAGTCTTTTTTTTTTTTTTATGTAATTATTTTTCCAATTTTTTTTTTATACTTTTACAAACTGACACAAAGTCACATGTTAGATTATCCAGCTATTCAATATCTGAATTTCCAGCCACTAGAATGCACATCTATCTTTATGTCAGAAAGAAAAATTAGCATCCTTGCTGCATGTGTATACATGTTGTCCAGACAATGGGCCTGATTTACTAAAGGGAAATGAACAAGAGCGGGGATAAATCAGTGCGGTATGCCTAAATTATAAGATTACATGAGCACGCAGATGTACGCACACAGAGCAAATGTCATCCCCAAACAAATGGTACAATGGTGTGCAATGCATTTGCATTTGTTTCGACAAGGAACGCATGTGCCAACATTTTCATCTATAGCAAGGGTATTATTCAACTTTTATGGTAAATTTTGTGCCTTTTAGGAACTGCGACTGGAAGAGCTGCCCACCTGCCCTCCCTATGCATGGTTTGTCACAGCTTCATCAGCGTTTTTTGGACCTTGCCAGTGTAAAACATTTGCCGTAATGGGCTATGCCCTTGATTGGAAGTTGGAATTAGTTAATGTCGGTCCAGCACTTCTGGTAAGGACAGGCCCCTCTTTGACTCGGTTATCCTAATGTTTAAACATGCTCACAGAGACACAGACCAACTGTGACTGGCACTGGTTAAAATGGTTTATCTTGAAAAATTGTCTGTGTTAATTCTTACATCAAGCTTTGCCCTTGCCCTTTCCAACTACAGGCATACCCCACTTTTAAGTACACAATGGGGTTTATTTACTATAGCTGGAAAGCACAAAATCTGTCTCACTTCTGCAAAGAAACCAATGAGCTTCTAACCCCAGCTTGTTCAATTAAGCCTGGTAATAAAACCTGGAAGCTCATTGGTTTCTGTGCCTGGAAAGCCGATCGTCCGCTCTAAAAAATGGTACAAGTATAATGCCTACAGCTGCGGGCATCATCCCGGTATAACCCCCGAAAGCCAAGGACGCATACAGTATATGCGTACGCTCGGCAGGAAGGGGTTTTTCATGTGGGCAAGGTTACTTATTCATCACTTGGGTTTCAGGCCTATGCCCCTCAACAGTCATGCATCTTGTAAATGTAATGTGTTTGCAGTCACCAAATTATATAGTACCACAGTACTATGCAGTTAGGTGCAGTGCATTCTGAAAAAGTAGTGTTTGCACTACTTTTTCCACATTCCAGTGCATTTTGCAGCCCATTGAAATGAAAAGGTATTTCCAGAGAGGACAAAAAAGAAAGTATTTCCATTGATCGCTTTTATAAAGGCTATGATTTATAGATGGGGGGGGGGGTATTTTTAACACCACTTATAGTAAACTTTTTTCTTCTACTTTAACCACTTCAGCTCCAGAAGGTTTTACGTCTTTCTTGACCAGGCCATTTTTTTTTGCGATACTGCACTGCATTGCTTTAACTGACAATTGGGCGGTCATGCGTCAATGTACCCAAATAAAATTGATGTCCTTTTTTTCCCACAAATAGAGCTTTCTTTTGGTGGCATTTGATCACCTTTGCGGTTTTTATTATTTGAGCTATAAACAAAAAATACTGAAAATTTTGAAAAAAAAAAATATATTTTTTTACTTTCTGCTGTAAAACATACCCAATATATATATATATATATATATATATATATTTAAATCAAATTTCTTCATCAGTTTAGGCTAATATGTATTCTGCTACATGTTTTTGGTAAAAAAAAAAAAATCCCAATAAGTGTATATTGATTGGTTTGAGCTAGGGTTGTCCCGATACCACTTTTTTAAGACCGAGTACAAGTACCGATACTTTTTTTCAAGTACTCGCCGATACCGAATACCGATACTTTTTTTTAATCTCATGTGTCAGTATTTTTTTTTTTTTACTATTTATTTTATTTATTTATCTTTTACAATGCTTTATTTTTTTAAGGGGGGGGGGGGGGGGGTGGACAGTGTCAGTGTGTGTGTTTTCTTTTCTTTTCTTTTTTTTACAATTCATTTTTATTTTATTCTTTTTTTTTTATCAGCCCTGTTGTGGGGGGCTTTGGTGAGATATCAGGGGTCTTAACAGACCTCTGACATCTCCCCTTTGAGACAGAGAAAGGGACTAGGGACACATATTCCCCAGTCCCTCTCTCAGCAGCCTCAGCTGCGCTGAAAATGAATGGAGAGAAGACAGCGGCTCCTCTCCATTCATAAACTGAAACATTGTAAACACAGTTTACGATGTTTCAGTTATGTGAATGGACAGAGTCAGTGATGACTCTGTACATTCCGACAAGTAAGGAGCCGGATTTACCAGCTCCTACCTCCGCTCTCCATCCTGAGATACCAAGGGGGTGGAGGAGGAGCACGGAGGGGGCGGCAGCACGGAGGGGGACGGCGGCATGGAGGTGAAGGGGGAACAGGTAGCATTTGAGCAGCAGACAGGCAAGGCAATTGGATCAGATTAATTTTACTTACCCGCCTGAAGACCCGCTCTGCTCTCCGCTCTGGTCTCTGCCACGCTCTCCGTCTTGGTCTCCGCCCCCCGCCCCGCTCTCTGCCCTGGTCTCCGCCCCTGCCACGCTCTCCGCCCTGCTCTCCGTCCCGCGCCGCACACTCTCCGCCCCCTGCCGCACACTCTCCGCCCCGGTCTCCACCCTGCTCTCCACCCCCCGCTCTGAGAAAAAAAAAAAAAAGTATCGGACTGGGCATCGGGAGCATTTGCGCGAGTACAAGTACTCGCGCAAATGCTTGGTATCGGTCCCGATACCGATACTAGTATCGGTATCGGGACAACCCTAGTTTGAGCAAAAGTTATAGCGTCTACAAACTATGGGATAGATTTATGGATTTTTTTAAATTTATTTATTTCTACTAGTAATGGTGGTAAACAGCGATTTTTAGCAGGACTGCGACATTGCAGCGGACACTTCGGACACTAAGTGACACTTTTTACACTTTTTTGGGGACCAGTGACACCAATACTGCGATCAGTGTTAAAAAAAATGCACTGTCACTGTACTAATGACACTGGCATGAAAGGGGTTAACATCAGGCATGAAAGGGGTTAACATCAGGGGCGATCAAATGTGATCAAATGTGTTCCCTGGGAGTGCTTTCTTACTATGTGAGGGGTGCTTTAACAGTAAGATGACAGAGATATGTGTTCCTGCTTAGCAGAAACACAAGATCTCTGTCTTTCTTACTAGCAGAACGGTGATCTGCCTTGTTTACATAGGCAGACCACCGTTATGCCTCTATATGAATAATTCTCGGGTTCCCGGCATACATTGCGTCCACGGGACCCACTGATTGGCTGCCGCTCTGTCCAATCACAGCCAGAGTGGGTCTCCGGCGGCCTGCACTTAACCGGTTAATGCTGTTCTACCTGTCAAAGGCTTTTCTCCATCCAGTGCTGAGATTTACACAGCATAGTCCTATCTGGCAACAGAGGGGACCTGATATTCCTCTGTTACAATTTCAATTACATATACAGTACATATAAAGGTCTCCTCCCTATTCCACTCTGTAACTGGACAGTGAGAGGAGAAGCTTGCTTTTTATTCTGCACATTTAAAAGTCATCTTGTGCTGCTTCTCCCTCCCCCTTTCTTATCTCTGCAGTACATACTGTACAGGGACTGCAAAAGGTTGATGTTAAGTCAAATTCAAGTACGTACACTCATTAAAAGCGAAGTTCCACCCTAAAATGGAACTTCCGCTTTTCGGACGCCTCCCCCCTCCGGTGTCACATTTGGCACCTTTCAGGGGGAGGGGGGAGCAGATACCTGTATAATGCAGGTATTTGCTCCCACTTCCGGGCATAGATAGCTGCAGTATCCGTGGCTATCTATGCCATATCCGGCCTCTCCTCCAGCCAGCCCTCTGTCTTCTGGGAAACACACAGGTCCCAGAAGACAGCAGGGATCATTCAGATCATGCAGCGCTACTCGCACATGCGCAGTAGGGAACCAGGTCACTTCCTGATTCCCGTACCGAAGATGGCAGTGGCAGCACCCGAGAGCCGAGGGACAGATCGGCTTCGGGTGCCGACATCGCGGGTGCCCTGGACAGGTAAGTGTCCATATTTTAAAAGTCAGCAGCTGCAGTATTTGTAGCTGTTGACTTTTAAAAAAACAAAATTTGGCGGAACTCCGCTTTAATTAAAAAGCTGCATTTATCTGTGGATTTTATATCTGCATAGAGTTCAGCTTTAACGCTGATGAAAGAATAAATCATCTAAATATGAATTTATGCAGCACAACTATACAACAATGTCACATGCCAACGGCGCAGAAATATTAGTTCCACTATTTATTCTTATAAAGAGTTTGCTCAGCAAGAAACATAAATTACTAACGTATATAATTGGATAGAGGTTCTAGATGAGATACAACTGATCTCTTCTTGCTTTCTTAACAATAAACTCTTCTTTATTTGCCATAAAATAAGTAAAAAATTAAAACTGCTCTGGGGTAACATCAAAGTGGCAAAATCATACAAAGTCAGCGTAACAAAGTTACATTTCTGTGCCATCCCACTTGAAGCACAACGCTGCCACTGTGCTCTTAGGAACCTTAAGTGCAGCAGAATTTTTTTGTAACCTTGGTCAGATCTGTGCCTTGCCACAATTCTGTCTCTGAGCTCTTCAGGCAGTTCCTTTGACCTCATGATTCTCATTTGCTCTGACATGCACTGTGAGCTGTAAGGTCTTATATAGACAAGTGTGTGGCTTTTCTAATCAAGTCCAATCAGTATAATCAAGCACAGCTGGACTCAAATGAAGGTGTAGTACCATCTCAAGGATGATCAGAAGAAATGGACAGCACCTGAGTTAAATATATGAGTGTCACAGCAAAGGGTCTGAATACTTAGGACCATGTGATATTTCAGTTTTTCTTTTTTAATAAATCTGCAAAAATTTCAACAATTCTGTGTTTTTCTGTCCATATGGGGTGCTGTGTGTACATTAATGAGGAAAAAAAATGAACTTAAAAGATTTTATCAAATGGCTGCAACATAACAAAGAGTGAAAAATTTAAGGGGGTCTGAATACTTTCCGTACCCACTGTATATACTCTAGCTTTCCTACCACAGGAAACTTTGGTGCTGAAAAGGGTAGGCAAAACGTTATTCTGCCGCGTTGCAAAAATGTAAGCAATTCCATGCTAATTTCCAGTGTAGTGAAAACATGAGTGACATTGTGATGATTTATGGGATTCCTGCCCATAAAAGATTTGCACAAGCTCTTTGACTTACAGCAGCTGCGTTACCCTTAGGCCCCTTTCACACGGGACGGATCCATGATGATCCGCCCCGTGAACCTCCGTTTGCTCAGCGGGGATCGCTCCGTTGATCCCCGCTGAGTCGGCGGATGACAGGGTGGTCCCCGCACACTGTGCAGGGACCGCCCTGTCAGATCTCCGCTCTCCCCTATGGGGGGATCGAATGAACACAGACCGTCTGTCCGTGTTCATCCAATCCGCTCTGCAGACGGATTGAAAAATAGGATTTTCCTCCATCTGCAGAATCAAAGGATTGCGGACCCGGATGAGATTGTGTGTCAGCGGATATTCATCCGCTGACACCCGCTATCTCATAGGGACCAATGTATGTCCCTTTTTCATCCGTAAATGGATGAATGAAAAAGTGGACATACGGTCCGCTGGTGTAAAAGGGGCCTTAAGGTTAGACCTGCCTACTAGTTCTATGGTGTCCTCAGGGTTTTCAACCCAACATACAGTATATACTTAGGCTGGCTATACACGGCTCAGTTTTATTTATTTTTTCATTTTGCCAGTGGGCTGAAAGAAAAAAAAATGGAACTAATTCAACCATCCACGCATATAAGGTGGATGAGGGAATCTTCCCTGCTGCACTATTGCATTCTGACAGCGGGGACACTCATGATACTCTGATCAGTGCTGCAGCTGCTTGGCTGATCAGAGCAAATGTTTCTAACAAGTCCTTCATAAGCAGTCGATGCTTAAATCAATTCCCCTCAAACGGGAACGACCACAGATAGATCGGTCACTGCTGAACCAGCCAGCTTTATACCAAAGCATGAGAGGCTTAGAAACAAAATAAGGATGGGAGTGGCAGAAGATATAGATCTTAGGGGACAGAAGGAAACCAAAAGACATTGTGTCAGGACTTGGGTCTGAATGTGGACCTCTGCTGTGTCTGGTGGTGTCACTCACACTTGCTGAGCCACCCGAGATGCTGGGCAGCTCCCTGGATAAATCCTTGAATAATTCTGTCTTAAACCTTGTTTCTCTTGCACTGTGAACCCTTTTCTCCTCCCATGAACTTCCTATTTTAGCCATGCCTTTGCACTTCCTGTTTGCCAGATTGTTGTACTCTTCAGCTAATATCTCACTCCTGCCTCTCCTGTTGCTGTCTGCAGTTCTGCTACCACTCGTTACTGAACTTTGGCTTGTTCCTCAATTAAGCTTCTGCTTGATACCAACCTGTGACAACTTGTTACCGACCTTTGGCTTGTTTACTGACTACACTTCTGCTTTATCCCTACCTGCTATATCTGTGACTGGACCCCAGCTTTCTCACCTACTGAGGACTGCAACCTGGTACTAACACGCAGCAAAACCCATCTCCACTGAATGAGTGAGTGAGTCAGGTAAGTATCAGTTAGTGCTTAGACTCCGCATCCTAGTTGAGCTTGCGTCATCTGCCAGGATGATCTGCTTGTGAATTTTTTCTGCTGGTCAGCGGGAGCCTTTTAACAGCTGTAACTACTGGTCTTTGAGTCTAACCTCGGACTGTGACTCAATGATAAAAAAAAAGTCAAAGGCTAAGAAAAAAGGAATAATAGAAAGGCCAAGGAGAAAAAGTAAAAGTAAATGATGACAGAAAGGACAGAAACACAGGATGCAAACTACAAAAGTACAAGAATTCTACAAAAAGAAATAGGCAACAGATGGGCATTGGGATCAGCCAGCAGGAACATGGAGACTGAAAATAGCAGACAGTAGTCAATTGCCAGTAGGGGTCTAACAGGAAACACTTATATAATGATCAAGCAACCTTCTCGTACAAAAGCAAAAAATTAAACCTAAACCCAAACAAATTATTTAGAAAGCCTTAATTGATGGACATAGTTGAGATAAATGAAATATGACAGACTTGAAGGACTAATAAGAAAAAGACAGGAAGATTGACAGAGTAACTGCTATGACAAGCTTGTACAGAAGCTATAAAGCAGATACTGAAACAAAAGTACCTGGGTGTGAAACCAATCAGCACCTTACAGCTAAAACAACTACCTAAGAATAAAAATCCCAAGCCTTCACAACAAAAAAGTTTTTTTTTTTTGTTTAATTTCTGTATCTCTAACTTGCAGCAAAACATGAAGTACATCTGAATTAATTAATGATTCCCCAGTCTTTATTTTGCATAAGATTATTTTCCACACCAAATTAAATGTTTTTCTAGTTATCAATCTGTTAACTGTGCAGAACACTGCAAGCTATGCTGTCTTTCAACATTTAAGGTGCAATTCGGAGCACTCTGAAACAAGTGAAATTAAGGAAGGTTTTATTTTGGTAAGCAAGCTTTTATTTTTTCCGCCCTTTTAATTTTACATGTTTATGAATAAAAAGCTGAACAATACTGAAGCATCAGTATTTCATTATATATTTATTTCCAAACAACACTGATTAGACTGAAACCCCGTAATGACAGTCCCTGCCCCACAATAGTTTATAATCGAATGCCCCTGGCATAGTCCTGGCTCAAAATCAACCAGTATGAATAGACTATGGGCCAAATTCAGTAAAACTGGAGAAAAGAAAATGGGCACAAAATGGATTTACTGCTCATAGCAATTAAAACTTTTTTAATAGACATAAAAGGTAAAGACTAATTGGTTGCAATACATCAGCAATATTTCAAATCTTGTGCCCATTTTCATTTCTCTAGTTTTTTTTTTTTAAATCAGCACTGTTAGGCGCACAAACAAACATAGGGAGCAAGAGTTTTTGAAAAAATAATGAAAAGAATGTCCGGATGGCTGCACACCAAACTGGGATCCAATTGCCTTTATTCACATAAAACCATGAAGAACATGAAGAGCACTAAATGTACAAGCATCTAGGAACGTCTTATGCATTTCACATACAAATTGTGCTTTATCAGGGGCTTTGATAAAGCACAATTTGTGTGTGAAACGCGTAAGCCATTCCTCTTTTGCTTGTACATGTAGTGCTCTTTATGTTCTTCATGGTTTTATGCGAATAAAGGCATTTGGATCCCAGGTTGGTGTGCAGCCATTCAGACTTTCCTTTCATTATTGCTCAGCTGCGACTGAGCGAGCACCCTGCAGTGAGGGGATCATATCGTTGGAGTCGGCTCACCTGTGCAGCATGGATCTTTTGTGTAAGATTTTTTGAAAATGCAACAGTGACCACTTAGTCACGTACCACCCCAGCTATCAATTTACCATTAGACACCTTTAGTGTATATACTATATCAGTGTTTCCCAACTCCAGTCCTCAAGGCGCCCCAACAGGTCATGTTTTTAGGCTTTCAATTATTTTGCCCAGGTGATTTGATCAGTTTCACTGCCTTAGGAATTACCACAGCCGTTTGATCTGAGGGAAATCCTGAAAACATGAACTGTTGGGGCGCCTTGAGGACTGGAGTTGAGAAACACTGCACTACATAACTATATAAAAAAAGTATATATATATATATATATATATATCATTCACATTACAATGTTGCACAATTCACAGCTCTAGATTTTGCATGATGACATTTTAAGTGTATGTAACTATTAGGCTTTGGTTATTCAGAAGCTCCTCATCACATTTCATCACCATGTGCTGATTTCTCGGTGGAGCTTATTTTACAAAAAGTAATTACAGGTCTCATAAATATTTCAACCACCTGCATGCCCTCCCAAATTAACCAATAAATCTGTTAAGGACACCTTCCCAATCTTGATGGAGAGATAATGTGAGATTCTCATTACTAAATTTCTCTGCTTAACATAAATAATTATGTATATGTACAAAATACAGATTTGCCAAAACGAAAGACAAGTGTGACACACTGTGGAAATGAAACCAATAGAATTAATTCACCTCTGTCACTAAGTGAAAGATGATGGCTCCTATAAATAGATTTATGAATAATCATGTACAGTACGTCTATCTATCTATCTATCTATCTATCTATCTATCTATCTATCTATCTATCTATCTATCTATCTATCTATTTTTCTATCTATCTTTAATTTGCCATATTGTCAAATTGGCAATTCAAAAACCAGAAGGCATGATTTAAATGAATGTATCTGTGACCCGCTGTGAGCTCCTGAGAGTTGTTCAGCCTTGACATAGGTAGTAACTATCCATCTTCATTCTATTTCAGCATAGATCACGCTAGCTTGGCACCTCCCTGCTCTTTCTCCTTTCTGTCTTGCAATGGTCATTGATCCCAAAGGCTAGGCAATGAGTTTGATGGAAAAATTTGTGTATATCACGCTGACATGTAAATGTAATGTATATCAAATAGCAGCCATCACATAACTAGGACAAGTGTAAACCAAGGAAAATGTGAAAAATAAAATTTTGTGTAGCGCTCAAAAATTCATAATGATACAAATTCATATATATATATATATATATATATATATATATATATATATACAATCTAATATATAATGTGAAATGACCACAAAATTGAATAAAAACAGTGAAAAGTGATGTGAAATTTACACCAAAACTAAAGTCCGTGTTCCAACATATAGAGGTTTTTAAACCGTGAATACAACAGTCCATGAATAAACAGTGAAAAAACGATATTGCCAGAAAGGGGATTCCACGTGCCATCAGTGTTGGAGTGAAGACACAGACAAGGAAACCCCGATCGGTTAGGCTAGTTTCACACTGGGGCGGTGGGGGCGGTGGCGGTATAGCGCCGCTATTTTTAGCGGCGCTATACCGTCGGGATTGTTGAGCTATTCGGCCGCTAGCGGTGCGGTTTTAACCCCCGCTAGCGGCCAATAAAGGGTTAATACCACCCGCAAACCGCGGCTACAGCCGCGGTTTGCGGGCGGTATTACCGCGGTATCCCATGCATTTCAATGGGAAGGAGCGGTGGAGGAGCCGCTCCTCTCACCGCTCCAAAGATGCGGCTAGCAGGACTTTTTTTACCGTCCTGCTAGCGCACCGCTCCAGTGTGAAAGCCCTCAGGGCTTTCACATTGGAGAGAAAGGAGCCGCTGTTTAGGCTTGGTTTTCAGGCGCTATTTTTAGCAAAATAGCGCCTGCAAACCGCCCCAGTGTGAAAGGGGCCTAAGTAAGGAGGCTTACTGGAGTAAGAAGACTCAAATGGGCATATGCTCAATGAGTCAACAAGGCATGTGCTGTAAACACCAATATATGGGACCTTCACACCTGGGCTCCAGATTAGGATGAGAGATGGTCCAATTGGTCAGGAGATATTACAGAGAAGCAGTCCTCAGAAACAGGACTGGTAACATGGTCTTTTTGAAAGGCGCAATACAACTCCCAAAAAAAAAACATTTATTTAGGCTCACTTACTTTGTCTATGAATGACATTTCAGCTTTCGAAAAAAACAAAGAACACTGCTAAACACTGCTAAAAATTCCAGATATTACTTTTTTCCAATAAAGGTCAGGGGACAATCAAGGAATTAGCCAACATAATCTGTGCTGGTAATCACACTGAAAGAAATAGCAATAATCCAGTTCTATTCTAGTCCATTTATATTGATTTCAAATTCAAGTTCTTATGAAGGCGGCATTTTTTGACCCACCCCAAAATGTGTTGGACACACTTCTGATTGGCCCCCTGACCTTTATTGGAATAAAGTCATATCTGAATCTTTTAGCAGTGGTGTGGTACTTCATACATTTTTATTTCATCACACTACAAGCCAAGGAGACCATGGAGATCATCTGGAGTGCAGAAGTTATCTGCCCAGGAACCAGTTCACCTACATCAACAGCATTAAAAAAAAGATAACCTTGTGAGCCCAGTGTTATTTTTCCTTAACCATTTCAGCTTTAGTGTCAAGGGTCAGGGGTCTATGATTACACTCCAATCCAGTTAAGCATACCTTTGTTTACTTCCACATTCATCAGCAAAACCTTTCTGTGGTTTTACGTAAAGCTCATCACACACCTTACAATCTGACTAAACAGTCACCTTTAGATCTACCAACAACTATGTCAGTCCCAAGGGCCTCCCTGATTACATATAATATTACATAGCTTTGGTAAATCTAGATTGTACAAAGACTGTACAGTCAGATTGTACCATTTATGGTGAGAATGAGGGCCTTTTTGTGAATGCTAGCAAATCGGAGAACACCCAAAGGCAAACCTACCTTAAATTACCTTGCTGATTAATAAACATAATGAAAATTATCTTTGTGATATACAGAACTATGTGAAGTACCATTGCAACTCGGGTCAACAGAAAGAGTTGGTCCACATACTTTTATGTAAATGTTACTACATTAAAGGGGTTGTAAAGGCAAAAGTTTTTTCACCTTAATGCATTCTATGCATTAAGGTGAAAAAACATCTCCGGATTAGCGCCCCCCCCCGAGCCCCCCGTTTACTTACCTGACCCCTCGAAAGTCCCGCGCCGTGAACGCGCAGGCATCTCGGCCGGCTTCTCGGCTCATTCATTGGTTGATTGACAGCAGCGCAGCCATTGGCTTGCGCTGCTGTCAATCACAACCAATGACACGGTGCGCCGCTATGGCCGCCGGCTGTATCACAGGAGCGCGCCCGCAAGAACTCCTCACCATGTGAGCTCCCTCGCATGAAGGTGATGAGTTCTTGCGGGGGGGAGCCGAGTCAGCCGCCGAGGGACCCCAGAAGACCAGGTTCGGGGCCACTCTGTGCAAAACGAGCTGCACAGTGGAGGTAAGTATAACATGTTTGTTATTTAAAAAAATATATATTTTTTTATCTTTAGTGATCCTTTAAATTCACTGTGTCACTTTTATCCCATGTCTAGCAGCTAATTAGAGTAGTGCACTCAAAGCAATTTTAATTAACACATACAATCATGATGTGGGAGTTCATGCTGTTGATATTACTGCTGTGCATAAGTACAGTCATTAGAAAAAAAATATTTGTGTAATCCTGAAAATATCTGAATAATTCAAATTATTTATATATTGATTTAGAGCTCATGCTCAACACAGCATTTTTATCTGTATAGCTTTTTTCTTTGGTACTAAGCTCAGGTCTACTGTTTTTTTATTGGCCGATGCAGTAAACTTGTACTGTGTTCAGATCAATAAAATCAAAATAAAAAAATTGGTGTCCACTGTCCTGCATATGAACCACATTTTACACTGTACACGTACAAAATACGTGTGCTGACATAAACATTCTTACAGTACAAATGTAGCCTTTTGGCCTGCTCAGGGCCAACATATAAATATAAATAATATGTAATTAGCTTGATTACACACCAATGTACTCCGCAAGCGTATAAATATTAGCAGAAACAATACATATAGGGAGGTTGATTTACTAAAGGTAAATATACTGTGCACTGCAAGTGCATTTGTTCTAGATCTGAGGCGAAGTTCTGAAATGAGGGGAAGCTCTGCTGGTTTCTATTATCCATTTATGTACAAGCAAACATGCTGTTTTTTATTTTCCTTGCATGTGATTGCGTATTATTTGCAAAGTGAAGCTTTACCTCATTTACTAAGCTCTGGATCAAGTGCATTAGCAGTGCACAGTATATTTTCCTTTAGTAAATAAACCCCATAGAGTGTGTGGACAATATTTTACATAGGAACTAATTCACTCCTTGGTTATTTCCCTCCTTGACTACTGCAACTCCCTCCTCACTGGAGTACCTTTACACAGGCTATCCCCCCTTCAGTGTATCACGAATGCTGCTCCCAGACTAATACACTTTACTAACCGATCCGTGACTGCTGCCTGCCCCTCTCTGCCAATCTCTCCACTGGCTTCCCCTACCCCACCGTATAAAATTCAAAACAACAACAACATCGCTCCCAGATACATCACCAATCTCATCCGCAGATATTACCCACATTGTCCTCTCAGCTCCCCTCAGGACCTCCTGCTCTCTAGCTCCCTTGTTACCTTCTCCCATGCTCACCTACAGGACGCCCCGCTAGCGCCCGAATAGCACCGCAAAAACAACGGTAAATCGCTGCTAAAAATAGCGGCGCTTTACCGCCGACGCCGCGCCGCCTCAGTGTGAAAGTAGCCAAAGCCTGAAGACAAGTGTTCCAATCACATAACTATGCAGGAATTCATGTGCATTTCATCAAGGTAGCCTATTCACTTTAACCACTTAAGGACCGGAAGATTTGACCGGGCCATTTTTTGTGATATGGCACCTGCGTCGCTTTAACTGACAATTGCGCGGTCGTGCAAAAATGTACCCAAACAAAATTGATGTCCTTTTTTTCCCCACAAATAGAGCTTTCTTTTGGTGGTATTTGATCAACTCTGCGTTTTAAATTTTTTACGCTATAAACAAAAAAATACAGACAATTTTGAAAAAAAAACAACAATATAATAAATATCCCGCCAAAAAATAAAAAATAACGAATTTCTTCATCAGTTTAGGCCAATATGTATTCTTCTACATATTTTTGGTAAAAAAAAAATCGCAATAAGTGTATATTGATTGAATTGCGCAAAAGTTATAGCGTCTAGGGCAGTAGTCATCAACCCTGTCCTCAGGGCCCACTAACAGGCCAGGTTTTATGTATTACTTTGGGGAGATGCAGACTAGAATATTGCAATCACTGAGCAGCAAATTATATCACCTGTGATGTATTTCAGTTATCTTGCAAACCTGGCCTGTTAGTGGGCCCTGAGGACAGGGTTGATGACCCCTGGTCTAGGGTATATATTTATGCTATTTTTACTATTATTATTTTTATTTACTAGTAATGGCGGTGATCTGCGATTTTTAGTGGGACTGTGACATTACGGCAGACAGATCAGGCACTTTTGACACTTTTTTGGGACCATTGACAATTATACAGCGATCAGAGCTAAAAATAGCCACTGATTACTATATAAATGTCACTAGCAGGGAAGGGGTTAACACCAGGGGCGATCAAGGGGTTAAGTGTTCCCTAGGCAGGTGTTTCTAACTTTGGGGGGAGTTTACTGATTGGGAGTAGAGCTAGATCACTGTTCCTGATTTTCTAGGAACAGCAGATCTCTCTTTACTTCCCTGACAGGACGAGAATCTGTCTGTTTACATTGACAGATTCCCGTTTTATCTCTCTCGGGAGCGATCGTGGGTCGCCAGAAGACATAGTGGCCGCCAGCCACGCGCATCTGCTCCAACATCATGTGGTGGGCACGCGCGCGCCCCCTATACCATTTAAAGCGGCCGCTGTACAGCTACAGCGATTCCCGCAGGGGAGCCAACCTGCCGCCATATAACGACAGCGGCTGGTCGGCAAGTAGTTAAATGGGCTCCCAACAAGTCTCAATGCACAAAAAAAACAATGGAGGAGATTTACTAAAACTGGTACACTTAGTATCTGGTGCAGCTGGTGCAGCTGTGACCAATCAACTTCTAACTTCATCTTTGTCAATGAAACTTTGATAAAAAAAAAAGGAAACTGATTGGTTTCTATGCAGA
This sequence comes from Rana muscosa, assembly GCA_029206835.1. Lineage (NCBI taxonomy): Eukaryota > Metazoa > Chordata > Amphibia > Anura > Ranidae > Rana > Rana muscosa. The sequence goes on along the minus strand of CM055116.1, from coordinate 523,685,790 downwards.
GCTGTACCAAATTTTGCACTCTCCAGTAAAGTTAGTAAATCAACTCCCATGTACTTTTTTGAAGGGCAACCCAACACGGCAAAGAACAGCGTTTTAACCCTTTCACTGCCAAGTCCATATGCCGTACGGACCTCCTTTCTCCCTCTCCCTATAAGCTTATGGTCATTTCAGAATTCTTTAACTCTGATCAATGAATTACAACCTGCCAATCAGAGTTATTAACACCTAAATGGGACCGCCCCCTCCCCACCCATGCTGCTGATACCCTGTCCCCTGCCACTCCACCTCCTGCTGCTCCCTTTCATCTTTAGCAATCAGAAATTATGTGCTGTAAGCTCTAGCAACCAATCACTGAGCCATAATGTGTGATGCAACCTCTGGCAACCAATCGCTGCCTGATCTCCTGCAGTGAACTGATTTTGAGTCTAGCTGCTATTTATTGTATGTCTAAGAGTGTGGGCTTGGGGAGATCAAAAAAAAATGTTTGCCCAGGGTCCAATCAATACTAAAGATTGCCCTGTCCACAGCTCTGGAATTTCAGCACCAGGAAAAGGAGAGGCCAGCACTGCATTAAATATTTCTACAAAATCAAGCGTCCTGCATGTTGTAAGGCTTACTTTATTACAGGTAAATAATGTCACTATGCTGTAGGGGAAAAAAACTTCAGCTTTAAAGCTGAACTCCAGGCAGCTGTAAACATACAAATGAATGCAGCTTTGTATTTATTAATACATCATTAATACATCATATGTACTTTGTTTTAAATTAAAGTGTTATAAGTATCTTAACCACTTAAGGACCTTGCCTGTTTTTCAGATTTGGTGTTTACAAGGTTAAAACATCCTAGAGAATAGATTAGCGGTCATTGCAATACTTTTTGTCACATCGTATTTGCGCAGCGGTCTTACAAGCGCACTTTTTTGGGAAAAAATTCACTTTTTTGAATTAAAAAATAAGACAACAGTAAAGTTAGCCCAATTTTTTTTTTATATTGTGAAAGATAATGTTACGCCGAGTAAATTGATACCCAACATGTCACATTTCAAAATTGTGCCCGCTCGTGGAATGGCGTCAAACTTTTACCCTTAAAAATCTATCTCCATAGGCGACGTTTAAAAAATTCTACAGGTTGCATCTTTTGAGTTACAGAGGAGGTCTAGGGCTAGAATTATTGCTCTCGCTCTAACGATTGCGGGGATACCTCACATGTGTGGTTTGAACACCGTTTTCATATGCGGGCCCTACTCACGTGTGCGTTCGCCTCTGCGCACGAGCTCGTCGGGACAGGACACTTTAAAAAAAAAAATTGTTTTCTTATTTATTTGACTTGATTCTATTTATTTTTACACTGTTTTAAAAAAAAAAAAAGGATCACTTTTATTCCTATTACAAGGAATGTAAACATCCTTTGTAATAGAAAAAGCATGACAGGTCCTCTTAAATATGAAATCTGGGGTCAAAAAGACTTCAGATCAAATTTTTACACTAAAATGCAATAAAAAAATAAATAAAAAAATATTTCATTTGAAAAAATGACAAAAAAAAAATGTCCCTTTTGAGACGTATGGGCGGAGCTGATGTTTTGACGTCAGCGTCGCCCTGCTATGGTATGGAGATGAGTGGGGGCCATCTTCCCCTCCCTCTTATCCATACCACAGAGGGAGAAGGACCCGATCGCCTCCGCCGCTACCGACGGCTCCGGTAAGCGGCAGAGGGGCAGAGGGCGCGGGAGAGCGGCGGGAGAGGGCGAATCCACTGCAGAGACCACTATTATCGTAAACAGGACCGCTCACTGAAGAGATGGATATCTCGGTTGTGGCAGCAGCTGCTGCTGTTACCGAGATATCCATCTTTAAAAAAATGACGTATATATACAGTGAGCGGTCCTTAAGTGGTTAATTTGGCATGGTATACACCTCTTGTAGTCTCTGTACAGCAGTGCTTGGGATGGGAGAGGGAGAGGCAACACAAGAAGCCAATCAGTTGTGTTGCAGTGGAATAAGCATGCTAGTAGAGAGCAGAGTGACAGAGAGACAAGTGCATCAGTGTTCTGCTTCTGTTTTCACTGTCCAATCACAGGCTAGAGGAGGGACAACCCTATAGAGGTGTTACTGAACTACAGCATAAAATCAGGTCTCCTGCCTTGCCAGACAGGTCTGTGCTGTGTAGCAGAGCTGTGTAAATCTCAGAACAGAATTACAAATATGTTGGTGGATATAACAGCTCTCTTGAATGCACATGTGTATTAAAGGAGTTGTAAAGGCAGAAGGTTTTTTGCATCCTATGCATTAAGATAAAAAGCCTTCTGTGTGTAGCAGCCCAAGCCCCCCAACACCCCCTAATACTTACCTGAGCCCCCTCTCTGTCTGCAATGTCCACGAGTCCCTCGACTGTACCTGACTCTCCCTCCTGATTGGCTGAGACACAGTAGCGGCGCCACTGTGTCAATCAAAGTCAGCTAGCCAATCGGGAGAGAAAGGGGATGGGGCTTAAAGGCACCTCTGTGTCTGAATGGACACAGGGAGCTGTGGCTCGGCTCGGGTGCCCCCATAGCAAGCTGCTTGCTGTGGGGGCACTCAACAGGGGGGAGGGGCCAGGAGCACCGAAGAGGGACCCGAGAAGAGGAGGATCCAGGCTGCCCTGTGCAAAACCACTACACACAGGAGGAAAGTATAACATGTTAGTTATTAAAAAAATAAAAAAAACAAGATTTTACAATCACTTCAAGTTGGTACAGTGAAACCTCGGATTGCGAGTAACACGGTTAACGAGCGTTTTGCAAAACGAGCATTTTTTTTTTTTAAATCCTGACTCGGTTTGCAAGCGTTGTCTCGCAAAACGAGTAGGATTCAAGCCAAAGCGGTGTGCAATACCGCATTTGGCCAGAGGTTCGGGGGCCCCGGGGCCTAGCAGAGCCGAGCGGAGCAGATCGTAGCTGTTAGGAAATACTCTGAAAAACTCACAAATACTCCGTTCCCGAGCCTTTCCAAGGTTTTCCGAGTTCAGCCGAGCCTTTCCGAGTATTTCCGAGGCTCTCAGGCGCCCCCCACCTTTGGCCACATGTGGTATTGCATGCCATTGAAGTAAATGCTTAACAATTTATTTTTGTTTCCCTTGACTTCTATGGGGAAACTCGCTTTGATATGCGAGAGATTTGGATTACGAGCATTCTCCTGGAATGGATTATGCTCATAATCCAAGGTTCCACTGTATATATACATGGTAATATACTGTATTTATTGGCGTATAACACTCACTTTTTTACCCTGAATATAGAGGGTAAACTGTGCCTGCGTGTTATACGCAGGGGGCTGTGGAAAGTTTTTTTCCTGAAACTTCCCTCTTAAAGTTAGGGTGCATGTTATACGCCTGTGCGTGTTATACGCCGATAAATACAGTAATTAATAATAATTACTACTGTTCACGCTAACTGCAATATACAACTGTGGAGTTTTTCCGCTGCCTGATTGTTGGGCATATACAATTTGACACTACTTTGTTATTCAAGAGTGACTTGCCACTAACTGAATGAATACATAAAATAAGTAAAAGCACAATGTTCTGTTCTGTTCTCTATTACTCCATTTTTTTTATCTTCTTCTGAAGCAGCTCAACAAATGTAGAAAGCCGTGGGTCTATTCAGGCTGTGCATTATTTAGAGTAATACAAGTTGTTTTTTCACAGAATAACAGTGGCGTACATCTGCTGCTACATTATGAAAAATATTGCGATCGCCTTTCCTTGCAGCTCAATAAACTCTTTTTACATAAGAAACATATATCTCTTTTTTGTTGTCAATTTATTGTTCTTTTCCTCAGCTAGATAAAGAAATACAACACAGGCGTGCATGATCAAAGGTGCTGACTGAAAAGCCATTCAGAAAAGTCTCAGGATGTTTTCACAATGGATTACGTCCTTTCATTAATCTAGGCATTTTCTAAGGGCTAATAAACTCAGGGAAGGCAACAATTACCAACCAGGGAGCTATAAATAAAGCTATAAAGCATTCATCTGATTCATAATTCATCTGATAGCAGACATTCGGCCATATGCACTGCAATGATGTCACTGCCCAGGCACAGCTTGCCTTTACTGGGAAAGTAGATTTGAGTAATATAATTGGCAACATTTGGCTTGTGTGTTTTTAAACATCCTCAAAATATAAATTTCATGACTGTGTAATAAAAATACTGTATATGCATATTTTAATTTAGTGGATTAATTTGCAACCACATGCTTCATATAAAGTCCCACCTCCTTGCTCCTTCTTTCAATTTAGTGGATTCGTCGGAACACCCTGAACATGAAATTACTTAAAAGAGAAATATGGCCAAAGCTTTTTTGGCCATACTTATCTTGTGGGTCAAAGGACTGCACTTACTTGTGTACTACTGTGACTCGATTCAAGCTATAAGAAGGTTAGGTGCTAATCAGACACCTGGATCCACCCAGGTGCCCGATTGGCAGCTGGCTCAGCCTCTCAGTGCACCACTTAGAGCCTGAGCTGACACACCCTCTACCTCCAAAGCCTAGAGCTCCAGTGAGTGCTGGAGGGGCAAAGCAGAAAGTAGGGACTGACAGTTAGAAGATGATCAGTTACCACACACAGCTGCATCAGATTATGCACTCTCCACTTTTAGTATATCAGTCCTACTGGGTCTTGGGCACACTGTTGGAACAGACGCAGAACATATTAAGCCTTGAATCAAAATAGATGCAAATGCTTTGTGAATTACATTTAGTTTGCTGAAACACTGTCAGGAGAATTCAGTAAAGCAGCAATGACACTTTTCTGGCAGGCTGGTCCTTTTACCATGATCTGCACCTAATTCAGAAAAGCCTTGCACCAGTTTCTGTACAAGTGCCGACAGGTGCGCCAGATTCAGTTGGTTCTTATTACTACTGCCACTATTAGAATCTGTTACTATAGCCTCGTAAACACGGTCGGACTTCCATCTGACTTTTCCGTGTTTTTTTGTCTGAACGGAGTTGGTCGGGAACACCCATAGCATACACACGCTCTGACTTTTCTGCAAACTTTCCCAAAACTTTTGGCAACATCACGTGGTTTTTCTGCTGTTTTCTGCTCTTTACCGCCACCCTTTGGTGAACTTCTGCTATTGTTGGTTGATTTTAACATTAGTTGTTTTGTCCATCGGACAAAAGTCAGATGATTCTCTGTACACACGGTCGGACTTTGCTCCATCAGACTTTTGTTGGGCAAAAGTTTGTCCGTTTGCAGACCCAACTTTTGTCCGATACAAACAAGAAAAAAGCAAAAAAAGTTTGTCCGATGTAGCGTACACACCCCAGCAACCAATGATGGCAGGTCACACTGAACTGACAGTGAGTGGAGCCTGATGGTGAATTCTAAGGGTCAAGTTCCCCATCAGGTCATCTTGTACACTGAGGAGGGAATTTTCAGTATGGACACTCTTTCCTCAGTGCCAGCAATGAAAGAATCACGTATCTGTCTCTGACAGTTGCATGAATTAGACACATGCACTGTCACTTTTGGTGCTGTATCTCAACGGAATTCTAAAAGGTTTCCATTTAAAAAATAAATAAAAATACTTGTAATCACTGCTTTTTCATCCCTTGTTGCACTGGCACTACTGAACTCTTGCAGTCTCTGTGCAGCTACTTCCTGTCTACAAGCATGCAATGCAATAATTGACTGTATGGTATTTCTCAGGGATTCTGATATTCTGATAATAGTGGCCCATGACTGCTTAATGTGTGGTGAATTTGCCAATTGTAGTTTGAAGACTGTTCAAGGAGTTGCCTGAACAAGCACCTTCATGGCAGGATCCACAAGTATTATTTTATTGACAGCTGCTTAATTTTTTTAATATTGCTTGTTTTGGAAACTGCACTGGACTGACTAGATTGGTCACTGGTGGCTATTCATGTGGGCAAAAAGGAAGGAATGCCTTCTGGTGTGCCCAGTGATGAATGGTGGTCATGGGTCCTCTTGGGGATTGGGTTGCTACCTTTTCTGTGTCACCTTGAGGTCATTTCAGTATGTAGACTTGGATAAAAAGAAAGGTGTGCCCGGTTTCCAGAGAAATGTGACTTCTAAACTCTGGTTCATGGATCTTTATTAAGAAATAGCAACATGTACATCAAGCCAACACGCTTCAGGGAAACAGACCCCCCCCCCTTCTTCAGGGCTGTCGCTGCATTCTTTTTGGTGGGAACAATTTCCATGAGTGGATATGTTGGATCAAGGATCCTGAATGGCAGGATGCAGGCTTTTGTTGTATAGGCAGCTTTCCTTGTCTGTTCCTCTGAAACACGTTGGCTTGATGTACATGTTTCTAATTGTTAATAAAGATCCATGAACCAGATTTTAGAAGTCACAATTCTCTGGACACCGGGTGTGCCTTCCTATTTATCCAAGTAATTTACTAATAAGACACTATAGTAGCCAAAGTATGGACATATGTGAGTTAATTTCCTAAAGGTACAGTAGGTGCCGCCGACATTGTATATTAATCGCGATCCTATCACGGAGATTCTTGGCGACAGGGGTGCCAACATCTCGGTGACAGGGGGGCGACACATCTCGCGCTCACTGCAATAGCGAGGAGACGCGGCACTGTATTGAACGGGGATCCGACATGGATTCCCGCCAATACCAGGCACTGTGTTTGGTATGAATCCTGAGCGGGAACTCCACGCCAATTTTTAAATAAAAAAACGGCATGGGTTCCCCCTCCAGGAGCATACCAGGCCCTTGGGTCTGGTATGGATTTAAAGGGGACTCCCCTAAGCCGAAAAATCGGCGTGGGGGTCCCCCTCAAAATCCAAACCAGACCCTTATCCGAGCACGCAACCTGGCAGGCCGCAGGGGAAGAGGGGGGGCGAGAGAGCGGAGCGGCCGTTGGTTGTCGGGGTCTGCGGGCGGGGGCTGATCGGAATCCGGGAGCCCCCTTTAATAAGGGGCCCCCCAGATGCCAGCCCACCACCCTATGTGAATGAGTATGGGGTACATCGTACCCCTACCCATTCACCTGGTGGAAAAAAATGGCAATAAAAAAAACACACACAGCTTCTTAAAGTAATTTATTGCACAGCTCCGGGGGTCTTCTTTCGACTTCGGAGGTCTCCGGTGTCGTCGTCGCCGCGCTCTCCGGTTCTTTCTTCCTTCTGCCGGGCCACCGCTATCTTCTTCCAGCTCTTTTGCTAGCGGGGCCCGGTCTTCTCCGTCGCCTTCTTCCCTCTTCTCCTCTCCGATTCTTTCTTCCTTCTGCCGGGCCTCCGCTATCTTCTTCCAGCTCTTTTGCTAGCGGAGGCCCGGTCTTCCCCGTCATCTCATCCGGCTCTCCGTTGTCCTTCTGCTGGCCCCTCCACTATCTTCTTCCAGCTCTTTTGCTAGTGATGGGGCCGGTCTTCCCGTCGTCGCCAACGGCGTCTTCTTCTCTCTTCTCCTCCTCGATGTTGACTCGTCGCTTCCTCTCGCTGTAATGCTAAATCTTCGGTCTGCAGAGATTTATATAGGCTTCTCATGACGTCACAGTCACATGCTCCGGGTGGCCCCGGAGCATGTGACTGTGACGTAATGGGAACATGTGACTGTGACGTCATGAGAAGCCTATATAAATCTCTTCAGACCGAAGATTTAGCATTACAGCGAGAGGAAGCGACGAGTCAACATCGAGGAGGAGAAGAGAGAAGAAGACACCGACGGCGATGACGGGAAGACCGGCCCCTCCACTAGCAAAAGAGTTGGAAGAAGATAGTGGCGGGGCCGGCAGAAGGACAACGGAGAGCCGGACGAGACGACGGGGAAGACCGGGCCTCCACTAGATTTTTCGGCTTAGGGGAGTCCCCTTCAAATCCATACCAGACCCAAGGGCCTGGTATGCTCCTGGAGGGGAAACCCATGCCGGTTTTTTATTTAAAAATTGGCGTGGAGTTCCCGCTTAGGATTCATACCAAACACAGTGCCTGGTATTGGCGGGAATCCACGTCGGATCTCCGTCTACCGGCAATGCGTGTCGCTCATCGTGAAAGGAACATTTTTCCTTTCCCGATGACGAGACAGCTCGGCGCTGGCTCTCGCGACAGAGCTCATAGGGTGTCAATCTCACCGCTAGAAGCGGCGAGATTGACACAATATCGGCGGCACCTACTGTATACAGACTGGACACTTTGCATAGGAAGTTGCACTGTGCAAGGGAATGAGTGAAGCTTTGCTTATGTCCATCATACAGTTATGTGCAAGCAAAAATTTGTTTTTTTAATTCTTGATTGTGATTTGGTATTCTTTGCAAAGGGAAATTTAAAGGGGTTGTAAAGGTTCATTTTTTATTTTCTAAATAGGTTCCTTTAAGCTAGTGCGTTGTTGGTTCACTTACCTTTTCCTTAGATTTCCCTTCTAAATATTTTTTTTCTTTGTTTTCTTTGTCTGAATTTGTCACTTCCTGTTCCTCCTCAGTAAGCTGTTCAGTAAGCTGTTCTGGCTGACTCCACACCACTCGGATGATGGTGTGAAATTTAGTGAGGAGAAACAGGAAGTGAGAAATCCAGACAAAGAAAAAAAACATTTAGAAGGTAAATCAAAGGAAAAGGTAAGTGAGCCAACAATGCACTAGCTTAAAGGAACCTATTTAGAAAATAAAAAACGAACCTTTACAACCCCTTTAACCCCATTTACTAATCTCTAGGAAAAGGAAAAAAAAAAGACACAATACATCTCTGCAATACTACTCAAACTCCTGTCTCTACAACATGCACACTAATTTATATTGTAGTCCAGAAATTAATTAGGAAGGCTAATTAGACTCTTTGAGATGACAAATGAAAATGTGCATATGACAGCTCTGAATTTATGCCATGACAGGTTGTTTTTCTTTCACCTATCATAGATTTAACATTATATTTGACAAACCTAAAGGTAGCAAATAAGAGAATTTAGTTGATAAGGTTTACTCTAAAGGCTTGCCAATGCTAAGAACTGCAGAAAGATAGACTTTTCTTTCAATCTACCCTTGCACAATGCAACTTCACTTACAAAGTGAACAGCATATCCACCTTTAATAAATCAACCCCACTCTCTCATCCTTGTCTCTGCTGAATATATTACCAATGGGCAGGCTTATTTGATCATTATTGTGAAGAAATATTTATACAGCAATTTATTTTACTCTATTGCAGTCAATGGGGACGGACATCACGTGCACACCAAGAGGACGTTTTCACAACAAAGGCTGCGGAACACTGGACAGGGTCACACATTGAAGATCACCTGTTTAAAGAGGAAAGTAAATATTTTCGCTGGTGGGATGCTCTAAAGCCTTGTACACACGATCAGATTTTCAGACGGGAATTGTGTGATGGCAGGCTGTTGTCAGAAAATCCGACCATTTGTATGCTCCATCGGACAATTGTTGTTGGATTTTCCGACAACAAATGTTGGATAGCATGCTTTAAAATTTTCCAACAACAAATGTGTGTTGTCGGATTATCTGATCGTGTGTGCAGAAGTCCATAGGACAAAACTCCAAAGTACAAATACGCATGCTCAGAAGCAATGCTAACCATAACACAACATTAGCAGAAGTTGCCCAAAGGGTGGTGCTAAAGAGCTGAAAAAACACGTAGTTTTGTGTTTGTTGGCCAACAATCGTGTGCTGTTTGTATGCAAGACAAATTCCTGGCCCACGCCCTTCGGACAAAAGTCCTACACTTTGTCCGTGGAAAATCTGATCATGTGTACCAGGCTTAAGAGGGGTTGGGATTGCGGTCAAAGGATAAGTGTACCAAAGGTACAGTTTTCCTTAAAAAAATAAAAAAATGTAATTTATTAATATTTATTAAAAAATGTTTCTCCTGTTTCCATGGTCAATTTTGAGAAGGACATTGCACATTCTGAAGATTGCATTGATTTATCTTCCCTATCTTCAATTCAGATAGGACACAGATTTAAATATAGCCACTGGAAACACTGAACATGCTAATATATTTATATGGTGTTTACAATACACATTCATTCTCAAAACCAAAATTACATTTAAAAGCAAGAGCCAATACAGCAGGAAAAAGAAATGAAACCTAACATTAAAATAAATACTTTTTCAGCATTTCAGCAATAGAGTTGAAAATCCATCAAGGCATTTTATTTAGTTTTGCCATGCTTTGCCTTGTACAATATATCAGATCACACTTACCAGCCTGGTTGGTGGTGACATTTACAGAGACATGCTGCCTAGATCCTGGGCTCAGCTCAGACACGCCGTTCTCAGCCTCAATTTCAAAGGTGTAATTTGTGTGTGCCTGCAGATCTATTACCATTACAGTCGTGTTTCTCAGGCCGCTTTGCTGAGGTACATAGCGGACATGTATTCCACATTCCTCACATACACTGGAAATGGAGTTACACTTCTTGCATACAATATTGTAATAGACATCTTTCCTTCCACCCGTGTCCGCAGGGAACATCCATTCCAAGAACACACTCGTTTCATTAATGTTGGATATAGCATTGCGTGGAGCTGATGGTGGCCCTGGTGTTATGGATAAAAAAACAAATTGATTTATGTAAATATATCAGAAATATCAATTTGTACATAAGCTGCATGTTAACAATAGCATCATGTGCTGTAAGGCAAGGGTCATGTGTTAAAGAGGATGTCTAGTGGTTTTCTACATATTTTCTTTCTTTTTACAGGAATGATCTATGATCTACATACTGTCACATTGCACAACCAAAAAGGAGACACTTTTTTTCCTAGTCCAGCAGTTCAGCTTTCTGTGTCACCTCTCAACCTTCAGCATGTTCTTCAGGGCCCTTTAGCATCAGTCATGATCTATCTGTCAGTTCTTCAGACAGATCCGGACTGGACCACAATGAAAGTCAATGAGTGGGCGAATGTAAATAGACAAACTTCCATTTACATCCCCTTACACACATGTACCTTTATGTCCGCAGAAAAAAATGAAAAAGGTTGTGTCCTGTTTCGCTTTGTGGGATGTAAATTTATGAAAGATAAGAGTCGCACTCCAATGTTAGCTCATCCCGTCGTTTTATTCCATTATCGACAAAACAGCTGCTAATGTTACCACCCAGAAGAACCACACTAGCTTAATACATTTCACTACAATGGGCTTGATCACATTGGATTGCGATTATCTTCTTATGTTTTTGGAATGGAGACTAAATGAGCCAGTTCCCGGATTGTCCGTTCATGACAGGAGGTGAGGGACCGGAGTGGTGCTGTGGATTCTGGTAGGGATGTAAAAGGATGTTGTCCATTTTGTTTATACTTTTGGCCACTATTTTCTTCAAAAACAACAAAAAAATTACGAAAAAGAAAAAACAGACATGTGAACAATGGATGTATACTGATATAAACTGAACTAAAGATAGCTGTATCAACTGATGTAAAAAGATTCAGTTTTCATGAAGGAACTGATGATGCCTGTGTGAAAGAACCCTTAGACAATAGGGTTTATTTACTAATCAGTTGAGAATATTCACTCAGTAAAGACTATATTCATCCTGAATACCCAATCATGTGTTGATGAATAAAAATAAATAAAGAATATAAACAGGAATGTGCTTGTCACATATTTGGATAACTGATTTAGATCTTCACACAGTGCAGAGTTTAAGAAATCAGCCTCATTGAATCAGCATTATCACCATTGTCAGCTGAGCAGGGTAGCGATCCAGAAAGCAGTAATCCTGAACCAAGAATAGTACTACAGGCTGTGTAGGGTGACAGGTGTGTGTAAATCACAAGACTGGCTGTACAGATTTACATATCATTCAGCAGGTAAAACAGGAAGCATATGTATTTGAACTGTGTAATTAGCTGTTTACCTGGAGTTCCACTTTAAAATGAAACTATAATGGTTATGGTTTTAAAATTATGAATTATATCTGTATTTTACTCTATAAATACACTCTTTGTTTTACAAGTAAACAGTATACAGTAGGTGCCGCCGATATTGTGTCAATCTCGCCTCTTCTAGCAGAGAGATTGACACCCTACGAGCTCTGTTGCGAGAGCCAGCGCCCAGCTGTCTCGTCATCGGGAAAGGAAAAATTTTGTTTTTCCTTTCACAATGAGCGACACGCATTGCCGGAGATCCGACGTGGATTCCCGCCAATACCAGGCACTGTGTTTGGTATGAATCCTGAGCGGGAACTCCACGCCAATTTTTTAATAAAAAACCGGCATGGGTTCCCCCTCCAGGAGCATACCAGGCCCTTGGGTCTGGTCTGGATTTGAAGGGTAACCCCTATGCCGAAAAAAACGGCGTGGGGGTCCCCCACAAAATCCAAACCAGACCCTTATCCGAGCACGCAACCTGGCAGGCCGCAGGGGAAGAGGGGGGGACGAGAGAGCGGCCCCCCTCCCTCCTGAACCATACCAGGCCGCATGCCCTCAACATGGGGGGTTTGGTGCTCTGTGGCAGGGGGGCGACCTGCGGCCCCCCCACCCCAAAGCACCCTGTCCCCATGTTGATGAGGACAGGGCCTCTTCCCGACAACCTTGGCCGTTGGGTGTTGGGGTCTGCGGGCGGGGGCTGATCGGAATCCGGGAGTCCCCTTTAATAAGGGGCCCCCAGATGCCGGCCCACCACCCTATGTGAATGAGTATGGGGTACATCGTACCCCTACCCATTCACCTGGTGGAAAAAAATGGCAATAAAAAAAAACACACAGCTTTTTAAAGTATTTTATTGCACAGCTCCGGGGGTCTCTTCCGTCTTCGGGGGTCTCCGGTGTTGTCGCAGCGCTCTCCGGTTCTTTCTTCCTTCTGCCAGGCCACCGCTATCTTCTTCCAGCTCTTTTGCTAGCGGGGCCCAGTCTTCTCTGTCGCCTTCTTCCCTCTTCTTCTCTCTGGTTCTTTCTTCCTTCTGCCGGGCCACAGCTATCTTCTTCCAGCTCTTTTGCTAGCGGAGGCCCGGTCTTCCCCGTCGTCTCGTCTGGCTCTCCGTTGTCCTTCTGCCGGCCCCTCCACTATCTTCTTCCAGCTCTTTTGCTAGTGGAGGGGCCGGTCTTCCTGTCGTCGCCGTCTGTGTCTTCTTCTCTCTTCTCCTCCTCGGTGTTGACTCGTCGCTTCCTTCCGCTGTAATGCTGGGTTTTGCGGTGCGCTCGGTTTATATAGGCTTCTCATGACGTCACAGTCACATGTTCCCATGACGTCACAGTCACATGCTCCGGGGCCACCCAGGGCATGTGACTGTGACATCACGAGAAGCCTATATAAATTGCTGCGGCCCGAAGATTTAGCATCATAGCGAGAGGAAGCGACGAGTCAACATCGAGGAGGAGAAGAGGGAAGAAGACGCCAACGGCGACGACGGGAAGACCGGCCCCTCCACTAGCAAAAGAGCTGGAAGAAGATAGTGGAGGAGCCGGCAGAAGGACAACGGAGAGCCGGACCAGACGATGGGGAAGACCGGGCCTCCGCTAGCAAAAGAGCTGGAAGAAGATAGCGGAGGCCCGGCAGAAGGAAGAAAGAACCAGAGAGGAGAAGAGGGAAGAAGGCGACGGAGAAGACTGGGCCCCGCTAGCAAAAGAGCTGGAAGAAGATAGCGGAGGCCCGGCAGAAGGAAGAAAGTACCGGAGAGCGCGGCGACGACACCGGAGACCCCCGAAGATGGAAGAAGACCCCCGGAGCTGTGCAATAAATTACTTTAAAAAGCTGTGTGCGTTTTTTTTATTGCCATTTTTTTCCACCAGGTGAATGGGTAGGGGTACGATGTACCCCATACACATTCACATAGGGTGGGGGGCCGGGATCTGGGGGCCCCCTTATTAAAGGGGGCTCCCGGATTCCGATAAGCCCCCCGCCTGCAGACCCCGACAACCAACGGCCAGGGTTGTCGGGAAGAGGCCCTGTCCTCATCAACATGGGGACAGGGTGCTTTGGGGTGGGGGGGCCACAGGTCGCCCCCCTGCCCCAGAGCACCAAACCCCCCATGTTGAGGGCATACGGCCTGGTACGATTCAGGAGGGAGGGGGGGCTGCTCTCTCGTCCCCCCTCTTCCCCTGCGGCCTGCCAGGTTGCGTGCTCGGATAAGGGTCTGGTTTGGATTTTGTGGGGGACCCCCACGCCGTTTTTTCGGCGTAGGGGTTACCCTTCAAATCCAGACCAGACCCAAGGCCCTGGTATGCTCCTGGAGGGGGAACCCATGCCGGTTTTTTATTTAAAAATTGGCGTGGAGTTCCCGCTCAGGATTCATACCAAACACAGTGCCTGGTATTAGCGGGAATCCACGCCGGATCCCCGTTCAATACAGTGCCGCGTCTCCTCGCTATTGCAGCGAGCGCGAGATGTGTCGCCACCCTGTCGTCGAGATGTCGGCACCCCTGTCGCCGAGAATCTCCGCGATAGGATCACGATGAGTATACAATGTCGGCGGCACCTACTGTATACGATATACCGTATTTCCAGAGCACTATAGATTAGCTAAAAGACAATAAAAGTAGATCTCTATTCTGGAAGACTGGCTTTCCCCAAAATCTTTTAGGAAGTCATCCAATATGAAATGCATTACTTCAAATTACTTCAAATAACATAAATATGTGCAAAACCATTATATGTTCAATTTAAGACTACCACACTGGATCAGGGGTAAGGCTGTTAAAGTATAAATTATATACTGAATGGTGTGGTACAGGGCAGAGACATTAAATGCTCATGTGTCCAAATTAATTACAAGTGCAAAATCTCATAATAAGTCAAATTATCATAATAGGCCACCCACCCCCACGCCTTCTATATGACATAGAACAGGATTTCTCAACCAGGGATCCATGGAACTCTAGGGTTCCTCCAGAGGTTGCTAGGGGTTCCTTGAGCAATGAACAATTTCTGCCTCTCAGATAAGTTCCCACTGAAACCATTAATCTTTTTAGCTATCTATACGAAGGGAATTCTTCCCAATGACCACAAGTGTAAGGAACATTCTTCCCATTGGCCATCACACTAATGTATCATGAGTTGCAGATGTAGTGTTTTTTAGAAGGGGTTTCCTGAGACCGCAAAGCTAATTTAAGGGTTCCTCTGTGTTGGAAAGGTTGAGAAAAGTTGCCATAGAATCTTTTCCCTGTAAGATACACAGTATCCCATAAACAAACAAGGGAACCTATGTTTTATAGCAAGGCGTGTACATAGCACTTGTGGTCTTGTCTACTGATACATAATGTATATTGTGCTATAATATATACTTATGCAAGTTTTCTTATTTACTCTCCACACAAGGATAGAAAAAAAACACAGAGTAAATAAAGACAGAGAAAGGTGACAGACAATGACAATGATCATTCTTCTCCTATTCACTTTCAGCCTCAGGTGTACGTCTGGTAAACACATTACTTGCTGCAGAAGTGCCCGTAGTGTTGCAGGTCTTGATATCAGTCACTTGGGACAGTCACTTGGGACAATCATCTATTGTAGCTGACCTGTGTTGCATATGGAAAACAGCCTGCATTCATGTTCATAGAAGCTAACGGGGACAGCTAAGGCACACACTCTAGAATCTTTCTGTCAAGTCTTTCTGTCAAGTCCCAAAATGGATGGGTGGGTGGTCGTGGATATATGGTTTCAGGTCAAAGGAAGATACATTACTGCTGATGGCCAGTCTGATACCCATTTGGCCATGCCTTACCTTACTATTTTGACCATAATCCTAATTCTAGGTGACATATAATGTGCAACGCACTCTTTCCTATCATCATCACCACACTTCAATATGCTGTGACACATCCTTGCCTCAGGTGCTAGGGGCCTTTATTTCACCAGATCCAGTGGAGCAATAGCCTATCCCCATCCATCCCTGTACTGGATGACAGCAATCACAATCATGGTTGAATGGTAAAAAAACAAGTGGATTGCTACAATTTGTAATTATCTCTTACATGGATCTTAAAGTTATTCTGTGCTTCACCCACAACATGTTTATTTTACTGTAGCCCTCCCCAGTAGTATATACCCACCTTCCTTTTACTTCTCTGTCACCTGTTCATCCACCAAGAGTGAAGGAAATTGCTGGGTAAGCTACAAGTTGTGACTACCCCATTGGCCCAGTTCTGTTAAATGTAGGAAGTTGCATGTTTTCCAAACCCTGAAGTATTGGATGTTTCCTTCAACATTTTGCACTGAATATAATTTTTTTTTTCTAAATGCGGCCATTAAGGAGACTCTGCCCACATGGCTGCGTCACTCATTCACAGCTCTCTGTGAATGGAAAACGACAAGGTCCAGCAGCCTTTGCGGCTGTCAGGTTGTAGTTTTACATTAACTACCATGGCGCTGTGAGTGCTGTGGTAGTTCACTCATTCTTCCTGTCAGCATGTATCAGCTTCCTCCTACGAGGTACGAGGAAGCCGATACAGTGACAGATCTGCAAAAGACCTGCATGGCACCAGAGGTCTGCTAATCGCTGGTGCCATTCTTTACAGGCTTCTGTAACAAAAAGTAATAAATGCACATTGTCTTACCTGGAAAAAAGGTGCATTTTTTATTTTTTTGTGAAAAGGTGAACTTATCTTTTACGTTTAATACTCCAAACTTGGACATTGTTTCAAGCAATAAATTGGTATCCTACTCCTAGAATAGCAATCAATGATAATAATTTTAGATCCAGCTGAAGAAAACAAATAAAAATGCAATGAGGGTGGTAGACTAAAACATTGTAAAGATTAACTATAATTGAATATGTTAAAATATCTTATAAGAAGCTTATATTTGCACATTTGTGACAAATATGTGAAGTCTTGCCATTTGACAGTAAGTACATCTTTAATACTGCATATTTTTATTTTTTATTTTTGTGTTAAATAACAGAAATAATGGTTATGTTTGTATAGTGCAGCTCTTTTCTATATGTGCTCTCCACATAAAACAAACCAATAACTAACCATATGTAAAACAATCATATATCAGAAATATGTGCTCCATATAAAATACAATATTATTTCTGATTTATGGTTATTTTACATATGGTTTGGTTAATGATTTGTTTTATGTGAAGTGTACATATAGAAAAGCGCTGCACTACACAAACATATTTTTTCAGATAAGTGCACAGAATGTGACTGGGTGGTAGAAGCTTTTCATTTGTATAACATGTTTCTATTGGTTGAATAGAACACATATAATATCATAGCAGTTGATTATTTTAAAAATAATGGTTAAGTTTGATTCAAGAATATTGCATTCTTACTTGTACAAGCCATTGTATATGGGTCAGACTCCCTCCTATAGTAGCGATCCTCACAGACACAAGACGTTGATGCTTCTTGATGAGCATAACTGTGGGGTGGGCACTTGCTGCATGACTGACTCTGAGGGGAAGACTTGAAAAATCCTGGACGACATGCTGCAAAACAAACAAAATACAAAAACTTACTTATACATATATTGTAAACTTTTTAATATTTGTGTAAAAAAGCCATAGATTAATACACTTATAGAATATAGATATGGTTATCATTAAAGTGTATATCCAGCTAAAGCTTTTTTTTTTTGGATAGAGCTTTGGTTAGCGTGGAAAAGGATTAGATCCCCCTATCAGGTCCCTACTGATATCTGGTGCTCCATTAGAAAATTTTAATCTCACTTCCTGTCCCAGCGACAGGTAATGAGGGAAAATCTCTGAAAGCAATACAGACAGAATAAAGGTTTCTTCTTTGGGGAAGGCTTGAACTTGAAAAATTGGCGTTGACAGCACAGGAGCTGAGGTTAAATCCATCTAATGGAGCCATAGGCAGTAGTAAAACCCAACAGGTGTTCAAATTCTTCCCCAATCTATACAAATCTAGAAGAAAAATGTTTGACTTGACACTTTAACAAATAAAAAAGTTTAGGTAATATAAAAATGCATTTAAGCTACTACCTACCTAATTTACCCCATTAAAGACCTCCAACCACAACTGTATGAGTGGAGGGTGATGGGAGTAGGCTATGTTTACACTTTCCTTAATCCCTGGTTAACATTGATGCGATTTTACATGTCAAATCGATTGTCAAATCGGCGGCAATTGCCGGCAAGGGCAACATCTTAATCGGTGCGACGCCGCACTTGCGCCGCCGCAGGATTTCAAAAAGTAGCTTCTGTACTACCTTTTGTGATTTCGGGGTGCGATTTCCATTGACATCTGTGCAGAAACCCACACAGGTGTCTGTGAAATCGCAGCCAAAATCGGGACTGACGTGCGGGAGTAAAATCGGGTGAATTCAGCTGAACTCGCACAGCTTCATTCCAGCAGCTAAGTGTGAACCTGGTCTTAAAGGATCAGCCAGCGAAAAGAACATTTCTGTCACAGAATGTGAAGTTTGTGCTGGTTGCAACCATGGGATTCAGGTAAGTATACATCTAACTTAAGGAGGATATTGTTTTTGTTGGGTGGAATAGGTAGAAAGGATACCTGAGCTTTATAAGAAAGTACCAAAATCTTTTAGGATCCAATGCTTTTTATGCTGATTTCATCTGAATGACGTATCAGTAGTCAACATCAAAAAGTAAAAATAAATACAAGATCTATAGGCAAAAGATGACAAAAAAGTTTAACTATGTTGCATCTCAATGGAGTTGTTGCAAAGATACATGCAATACTTTGCACCTACTTTGCACCTAATAGTAAATTATCTTTTTTAGTTCCATATCCTCTAAAAACTGAGACAGTAAAAGAAATGATAAGGTTATGAATGATATTGTATAAAGTTTACTTTAGGTTTGCCCACAACTTATTACATTTCATAAATCAACACTTGGATTTAACAAATACAGTGTAATTTATAAATGTTCTTATAATAAACTTTATTTTTCTTGGTGTGTGGTTAGGCCTTGCTAAAGTAGAATAAACCTGCTTTGACTTTGGGGACACATTGGGGTTTTAAGGTAATTTTTCTAAGGATAAGAAATAATATGCCTGTTCAAAAAGTTACACATATTGTATTACAATAAAATATAATTTATGGTGTAAGGATACTGAGTAAAAGAAAACTATACTTTTTATATTTTACTTTCTTCTTTTTTAAAACGAATGCAGGTGAAATTTGAAATAAAATTGCTATACTTGTGTAAAAAATTTGGCTTTAAGTGATGGAGTATGCATAATTATAAAGCTATTAGTGTACTTTCCTATTTTTTATAGACAGTATGCATAGAGCATATTGAGTTAAACATAGCTCATACCAAGCAATGCATTTGTGTTAATGAGCCCATTCATCAACGGATACCAGCCTGGTTTGTTCAAGCATTTTTTAATCTGTTTGGCATTTTGTTGGAACGCAAACATTTTGTTAAGTTAATAAATAGAACAGTGAATAATAATTCATCTGTCAACATTAAATCAAACTTGCCAACCTGTTTGACTTGAAGATGAGTACCATCTAGGTTATGTCCATGCCCCTTTGTGAAGTTGTCACCTTTCTCCACAATGGTTGTAGTACTCTTAGGACTCTTGATAAAAAAATCAGGACTGTTGGCATATACATCAAAATATGTGTTTTCTTGATCATAGATGTGCATAAACTATTTAGTGAAGTTATCTGTGTTCTCACTTGGGTGATTCAAATTTGCATCCTGTCTTAGAGACACCCTATGAGTCAGGACATGACTGGGTGTCATTGACACTGAAATTGAAGGGAAATCTCTGTGACGGGGAAACAGAAAACCATAAAAACCTAGCAGCAGGTCTAATTATTCCTCACTCATATCTAAAAATAGAGTTTAAACAGAATCTTAACTGTGAAAGCTGTGCCCAAAGTAAGAACTAGTCTCCATTTTCCCATTATCTTGTCTTTTTCTACACTGTGTCCATGTGTGGAAGTAGCCAACTTGCTTCCTTGTGTCAGAGCTGCCCCCCTGATAACAAGTGATTTGATTACTTCTGGGAGAATATTCAAGAAGCAGCAGAAGAAGTGTGGAAAGAACATATTTATAAAATGAATGAATCAAGGAAGCAAGGAGAATCCAACAAAAAGAGGCGTGTAGTGACATCACTATATCTCAATTGAAAGCATGTGAGACTAAGGCTGGCCAAAGACAGTGCAATTTTCCTTCCTGCAGCCACGTGTTGCAGGAAAGAAATTTGCTCACAGGGAAATCCCTCCCACGGAGACATTGTCTGTTGAACTGGCTGAGATTCGAACCATGTATGGCTAGCCTAACTGTCAGTGGCAGCAGTGCCTTAGACAATCTCATGCCACAGGTGACGAGCTATGAGGCGCAAGGCACAGAAAGTGCAATACTTTTTTTTAGGGGGAATTCAAGCCCCTATGGCTGGCCTAACTGTCACTGACAGCAGTGCCTTAGACAATCTCATGCCACAGATGACGAGCTATGAGGCGCAAGGCACAGAAAGTGCAATACTTTTTTTTAGGGGGAATTCAAGCCAAAACGAAAATCGCTCAGTGTTTCTGCAAAATTAACATTTCTAGATGTTTTCTATAAGATATCAAATTTTTACTTTTTAAATTCAGGTCCACTATAAGAGGCCTCTTTTTTTCTTTGGAGGTAGAATTTAGAGAACAATTAAACACACTGATAAAAAACATAGTTTGTATCCCCTATCAAAATATCTTGCTTGACATATAATAATAATTTGTCATTTTAAAAACTGTTGTACAGCCTGAAAGATTTTGAGACATGACTAAAAGTAAGTTTATGTAAGCATGCCAAAAGAACTTTATTTTGTAGATAGAGGTAAAATAAACTAAGACGTGTTGTTGCAGTTTTAAATGGCCACAAATGCTTTGAAAATGCCAACTACTACCAGATTTTCCTGTGATTTGTTTTGATTTCAGCTAACCAAACTCTCTAAAAATTAGAAAACAAAGGTATTGAACCAAACTACTGTTTTTTTTTTAAGTTTCTGACATCTAAGCCTACTACATTTTTGAAGAAACATAGACTACAGCAGTAAACACAGGGATAGCAGTAGATGGGCTGGATTTATACTTTGTGGCCTCATAGACTCAGGCTGGGTTCACAATTGTGCGACACGACAGCCGTCCTACTTTGGATCCGACTTTGACCTGCGACATGAAGCCTACATATGTCCGACTTTCAAGGAACAGGGATCTGACTTGGATCCCCGCCAATACCAGGCACTGTGTTTGGTATGAATCTTGAGGGGGAACTCCACGCCAAATGTAAAAAAAAAAAAACGGCATGGGTTCCCCTCCAGGAGCATACCAGGCGTGGGGGTCTCCCCAAAATCCAAACCAGACCCTTATCCGAGCACGCAACCTGGCAGGCCACAGGAAAAGAGGGGGGACGACAGAGCGGCCCCCCTCCCTCCTGAACCGTACCAGGCCGCATGCCCTCAACATGGGGGGTTTGGTGCTTTGGGGCAGGGGGGCAACCTGCGGCCCCCCCACCCCAAAGCACCCTGCCCCCATGTTGATGAGGACAGGGCCTCTTCCCGACAACCCTGGCCGTTGGTTGTCGGGGTTCTGCGGGTGGGGGCTTATCGGAATCCACAGATCCCGGCCACCCACCCTATGTGAATGAGTATGGGGTACATCGGTACACACACAGGTTTTTAAAGTAATTTATTGCACAGCTCCGGGGGTCTTCTTCCGACTTCGGGGGTGGCCCCGGAGCATGTGACTGTGACGTCATGGGAGCATGTGGCCACCCGGAGCATGTGACGTCATGAGAGGCCTATATAAATCAGAGCGCACAGCCAGCATTACAGCAGGAGGAAGCGACGTGTCAACATCGAAAAGGAGAAGAGGGAACAAGGCGACGGAGAAGACCGGGCCCCGCTAGCAAAAGAGCTGATAGAAGATAGCGGAGGCCCGGCAGAAGGAAGAAAGAACCGGAGAGGAGATGTGGGAAGAAGGCGACGGAGAAGACCGGGCCCCGCTAGCAAAAGAGCTGGAAGAAGATAGCGGAGGCCCGGCAGAAGGAAGAAAGAACCGGAGAGTGCGGAGACGACACCGGAGACCCCCGAAGTCGGAAGAGACCCCCGGAGTCGGAAGAAGACCCCCAGAGCTGTGCAATAAATTACTTTAAAAACCTGTGTGTGTTTTTTAATTGACATTTTTTCCCACCAGGTGAATGGGTAGGGGTACGATGTACCCCATACTCATTCACATAGGGTGGGGGCCGGGATCTGGGGGCCCCCTTATTAAAGGGGGGCTACCAGATTCCGATAAGCACCCACCCGCAGACCTCGACAACCAACGGACAGGGTTGTCGGTAAGAGGCCCTGTCCTCATCAACATGGGGGCAGCGTGCTTTGGGGTGGGGGGGCCGCAGGTTGCCCCCCTGCCCCAAAGCACCAAACCCCCCATGTTGAGGGCATGCGGCCTGGTACGGTTCAGGAGGGAGGGGGCCGCTCTCTCGTCCCCCTCTTTTCCTGCGGCCTGTCAGGTTGCGTGCTCGGATAAGGGTCTGGTTTGGATTTTGGGGGACCCCCACGCCGTTTTTTCGGCTTAGGGGGTTGCCCTTAAAATCCATTCCAGACCCAAGGGCCTGGTATGCTCTTGGAGGGGGAACCCATGCCGGTTTTTTATTTAAAATTTGGCGTGGAGTTCCCCCTCAAGATCAGCAGAGTACAAGTCGCATGCCAAAGTCGGATCATGCAAGACTGCGGTCCGACTTTGATTCGACTTCAATGATAGTCAATGGGCTGAAGTAGGATCAAAGTCGGACCAAAGTAGTACAGGGAGCATTTTCAAAGTCGGACCGACATGTGTCGGACCAGTTAAGACGGCTCCCATAGGGAAACGTTGATTTTCACATGTCATGCGACATGAGCTCCCAATGTCGGAGCGTTTGTTGCCCCAGTGTGAACCCGGCCTCAGGGGTTAATTTACTAAAGGCAAATAGACTGTGCATTTTGCAAAGTGCAGTTACATTCTGCAAGGGCATTGGCTCTAGAGTTTAGTGAATGAGGTAAAGCTCACTTTGCAAAGAACACCCAATCATGGGCAAAGAAAAACAAAAAAAAAATGGCATTTTTGCTTGCACATGATTGGATGATGGAAATCAATAGAGCTTCTGCTCATTTACTAAGCTCTGGAGCAACTGCCCTTGCAGAGTGCAACAGTATATTTGCCTTTAGTAAATCAACTCCCAATTGTCTTGTGCTGCACTCCTTCTACCATTCAATTAATCAATCAATTGTATACCTTAGTATAAAACATAGATGACAAATCCACAAGTTACATTGAGCTAGGGGACAGAAAGGCTGAAAGAGACAGTTTGCCCACATCAGTGCACTTTATAATTTACAACAAGTAGACAAATGGTCACCCTACTCTAGAACTTCAATTTTACATGTACAGAGCAGTAGAGAACTTTAGGTACATTATACATTCTTCTGTCAACAAAATGTACAGATACATAATGACAAGAGCCACTTTGTCAGGGCACTGGTCACAACAAGGCACCAGTTTATAAACCTTCATTACACATAGGAATGTATTAATGATAGGAATATTTTGTGTTATTGGCTGTGTGCTCCCCCTGGCAGGCTTCCCTTCCTAGGATATAGCTTGTGTTGACTATGTAGAAATCTGGTCCTAGCGCCAGACAATGTGTTGTCCAAAGTGAAGCACTCCACTGTTTTTGTGGCCTTTTCGCTCACTTAGTATTAGTGCCAGCAATGGTCCTCATCACTGCTTGAGAGAAGTGTGCTTGAGCCTTATACTTTGACTGATATCCTTCAGGTATGGACTGGTCGTCAGTTTTTTTATTATAGATTTATAGTTTATTTTCTTTGATGGTTTTATCATTTCTTTAGTTAAAACAAAAATCTAAGAGATACTTTTCACTGTATTTATTTGCTATTATGTATTCTTAGCTGAAGGCTAGATGCAAAACATGTTTAACAGCCCCGTACTTCACTGACAGCTCACATTCAGTCCGGATTATGAAGGCAGCGGTGCTAAAGATTACTGCAAGAAAACAATCAGTAGCTTTATGAGTTGAAACGAGCGCACAAAAGAGACTTCTCACGGAGACAATTCTCATAGTTTAATAAAGTACTGGAAGGCTGGAAACATGGCTGAGAATATTGATGGGGAGCAGAATGCACATCTTCAGCTCAAGATAAAGAATATCAATACCGTAGCTAACAAGCATCCCCATTCTTTAATGACCTCTGAATTTTACATACCTAGAGTAAAATAAACATCCCTTTTTTTTATTAATTCATAAAACAAAGTCTCTGCACTGGAAGCAGATAATATTTTCAAATCCAGTCATCTACGTGTCATCAAATTATAATATTAATAATGTGAATATCAGCAGAGAAAGCCTGAAACCACACCAATGTCTATTATTTCCCATAGGCCTTTTGTAGAAAAACCTGTGGAGAGTATAAGCTAGCTGACAGCTTTCTCAATGTACAATGTGAACCAGACATGCCCTCTATTCAATACATTTCCTCCAGCTGTAATTTATATGTATGATAGCTCTGACAGATTTCAGCAAAGACCTGTACCTTGCCGCTTCTTTTGTTCTGCACCAGACAAAGCTCCTTCTGTGATCAGAATAAAGATTGTTGCGCTTCTTCCAATTAAGAATTTCTCTTTAATCCAGATGGCCTCTCCATTGCAAGCCATGTCTGTATATTTAAATGGACTAATTAAGTGCACATAAGGCTAATTTATAAATGTGGTATCCTATAATTACTCACACCCTAGATTACAGAAAAGATCACTAAAGTGTTTGAGCATGGGATTTGTGGGTTAAGGGTTTTACAATGAAATATGAGAGTTACAAAAACCTACGTCAGAAAGTTCATCTACCATTCCATGAAAGTAATTGCTGTTTCCGATACAGAATAAGATTTAAATATGGTACAATTCAATTAATCAAGCTGTTCAACATAATGCAGCTGTTACATAGTGCAAATATGTAAATAATGCCTCTGAACATGCTAAGAGTGTATGTTGTAAACTTTTGGGGATTATAGCTCCACGGGACCAAGTGCATAAACCGCTGAACTTGAACAAAAAGGCTTTTATTTGTAAATAAACCAAAAATAAGCTTCATTCAGCACACAGGAAAAATATAAAAACAAAGTCTGCTTATCTTCAGCATAAAGTAAAGTCCAGCTTGTCTTCAGCACAAAAACAAATTAAAGAAAAGGCACATACAGTTTTTGTAGAAGGGCCTTCGCCCCAGAACTTCCAGAGCCCTTGCTGAATCCTTAACAGCTCCCAGCAGACACACAGCTCATCTTCACAGGTGCAATCCCCATACTCCTTTCACAACACCTCTAGCACCACTTCCTGTTTTATGAGCTGTTTCCTGGAAGCCTCTAACCCCCTGTGTGCTGACTCCCAGTGGTCAGGAGTGGAGGCTCTATCCCACCCGAATATCACTTTAGAGCCTGCGAAATTCCGGGCCCCAAATAACTCTCTATCAAGAAAAAGAGGACTGCGAGCCAGTCCTCTCTGGACTACTTCTTTTGCCGGGAATTCCTCACCCATTCTGGGTGACCTCCTAAACACCATCACAACTCCTTAAAGGGACCACAACCCAAATATTGGTGCTATATAGCACCCGTCCAGGACCCAACCTTGGCGTCCTGTACAATGTGTACAATGTGTTATGCTGGCTATTTACTTTAAATCCATATCTATAAACTAGTCAACCAACATTAGAATTCTACTATAGCTTGTGGGCGGAGAATTCGACTAGAAATGTACGATTTCGGCGTCATACAGTTTAGCTGCTTCGTTGAATCTTCTTAGAACATTCGACAGACACCATAAGCCTTCAATTGACAGATTTGAGCTTAATTCTGTCGAATGTTCTAAGAAGATTCGACGAAGCAGCTAAACTGTATGACGCTGCAATCGTACATTTCTGGTCGAATGCTCCACCCACAAGCTATAGTAGAATTCTAATGTTGTATGACTAGTAATAAATATATTTATTAATTATTATTACTAGTCAACCAACATTAGAATTCTTCTATAGCCTATGGGCGGCACATTTGACCATGAATGTCTGCTTGCGGCGACTGCTTTGTCGAATCTTCATGTCAAATATTTTTTCTCTATGTCGAATAATCTTGGACTAATAGAGTTAGGTTAGGCACATTCAACCACAGGTTCGATAGACACAGATCGCTATTGTCACTGTCATGTCAAATCTTCTATCTATATTGAACTGTTGTCACAACAAAACAAATATAAAGCATTTTTCATGTTGGATCTTTCGAATTTCGAATTCTGTGCGTTTGTTAAAACAAACGTGAAAATCCCCAAAATTCGCACGAAAATGCATTTGGACGAAAACGAATGTACATGTCTAGTCATTGCTGCTCCACATCCTTGTACAGGGTGACTGGTTTTGTTTACACTTTGTTTACACCTCTTTAGCAGTTTTTGTATGCAAGCTATAGTAGGTGGACCTACTGGGTGCCTCCCTCAGCACAGGCTATGTGCAGTACAGTGATGATGTCACCGCTACTATTACAAACCACAGCCATAGGTCTTTGTGTCCATTAAGAACATATTTGAGTCAAACTTTTTGTGCTTAGAGTTTAGATTTAAGTTATGCATAAATAAGAGAATTGGTAAGGACTCCTTTGATGTCTGGGAGCCCATTCCCTCTCACATATTTTTTTTTTTTAGTGGGTTGGGTGTTATAAATGGTAGTAGGTTTGGCAGCTCAGGTGGATACCACAGCAAGCAAAAATGTGATATGTAAAGGCTGTGTACCCAAATTGTCATACCCTGAGGTCAAAAGACAATTCTGTGAGACTGCATGTACCGGAAAGAGTAAATAAGTGCTAATGTATTAAAGGGGTTGTAAAGGTTCGTTTTTTATTTTCTAAATAGGTTCCTTTAAGCAAGTGCATTGTTGATTCACTTACCCTTTCCTTAGATTTCCCTTCTAAAAAAAATTTTTCTTTGTTTTCTTTGTCTGAATTCCTCACTTCCTGTTCCTCCTCAGTAAGCTGTTCAGTAAGCTGTTCTGGCTGACTCCACACCACTCGGATGATGGTGTGAAGTTTAGTGAGGAGAAACAGGAAGACAATTCAGACAAAGAAAACAAACCTTTAGAAGGTAAATCAAAGGAAAAGGTAAGTGAACCAACAATGCACTAGCTTAAAGGAACCTATTTAGAAAATAAAAAACAAACCTTTACAACCCCTTTAAGTCGGATTCATTAAAGCACATGTACAGGACCAGGAATTAACTTACATTTTGGGCTTGCACATGTACCCGCATAAAATTAATGTGATGCCTAAACCTGTAGCTGATCATACATACAGTCAGGTCCATAAATATTGGGACATCGACACAATTCTATACACCACCACAATAAATTTGAAATGAAACAAACAAAATGTGCTTTAACTGCAGACTTTCAGCTTTAATTTGAGGGTATTTACATCCAAATCAGGTGAACGGTGTAGGAATTACAACAGTTTGTATAAGTGCCTCCCACTTTTTAGGGACCAAAAGTAATGGGACAGATTAACAATCATAAATCAAACTTTCACTTTTTAATACTTGGTTGCAAATCCTTTGCAGTCAATTAGAGCCTGAAGTCTGGAATTCATAGACATCACCAGACGCTGGGTTTCATCCCTGGTGATGCTCTGCCAGGCCTCTACTGTAACTGTCTTCAGTTCCTGCTTGTTCTTGGGGCATTTTCCCTTCAGTTTTGTCTTTAGCAAGTGAAATGCATGCTCAATCGGATTCAGGTCAGGTGATTGACTTGGCCATTGCATAACATTCCAATTCTTTCCCTTAAAAAACTCTTTGGTTGCTTTCGCAGTATGCTTCGGGTCATTGTCCATCTGCACTGTGAAGCGCCGTCCAATGAGTTCTGAAGCATTTGGCTGAATATGAGCAGATAATATTGCCCGAAACACTTCAGAATTCATCCTGTTGCTTTTGTCAGCAGTCACATCATCAATAAATACAAGAGAACCAGTTCCATTGGCAGCCATACATGCCCACACCATGGCACTACCACCACCATGCTTCACTGATGAGGTGGTATTATTTGGTTTATGAGCAGTTCCTTTCCTTCTCCATACACTTCTCTTCCCATCACTCTGGTACAAGTTGATCTTGGTCTCATCTGTCCATAGGATGTTGTTCCAGAACTGTGAAGGCTTTTTTAGATGTTGTTTGGCAAATTCTAATCTGGCCTTCCTGTTTTTGAGGCTCACCAATGGTTTACATATTGTGGTGAACCCTCTGTATTCACTCTGGTGAAGTCTTCTCTTGATTGTTGACTTTGACACACATACACCTACCTCCTGGAGAGTGTTCTTGATCTGGCCAACTGTTGTGAAGTGTGTTCTCTTCACCAGGGAAAGAATTCTTTGGTCATCCACCACAGTTGTTTTCCGTGGTCTTCTGAGTCTTTTGGTGTTGATGAGCTCACCGATGCGTTATTTCTTTTTAAGGATGTTCCAAACAGTTGATTTGGCCACACCTAATGTTTTTGCTATCTCTCTGATGGGTTTGTTTTGTTTTTTATGCTAAATGATGGCTTGCTTCACTCATAGTGACAGCTCTTTGGATCTCATATTGAGAGTTGACAGCAACAGATTCCAAATGCAAATAGCACACTTTAAATTAACTCTGCACCTTTTATCTGCTCCTTGTAAATGGGATAATGAGGGAATAACACACACCTGGCCATGGAACAGCTGAGCAGCCAATTGTCCCATTACTTTTGGTCCCTTAAAAAGTGGGAGGCACATATACAAACTGTTGTAATTCCTACACCGTTCACCTGATGGATGTAAATACCCTCAAATTAAAGCTGAAAGTCTGCAGTTAAAGCACATCTTGTTTGTTTCATTTCAAATCCATTGTGGTGGTGTATAGAGCCAAAAAGATTAGAATTGTGTTGATGTCCCAATATTTATGGACCTGACTGTAGCTATGATGGTACAATACAAGTTTGCTGTGCCACTTTTTTCCAAGTAAAGACACTGTATTATATCTGTTGCATATCCTACAGACTTGCCAACGGTTCTTGCAGGGTGCTGTAGGCAATTGATGAATGGTACCACCATACTTTAAAAAGGAGATAGGAATCAGCTTGTGATGCCTATTGCTTTATGTGAAAAAAAGGACAATGGGTGGAAATTAATAAAGCTGCTGCATCACTTTTCTGTCGTTAATCCCTCTTGTTAATGTTTTGCAGCATACAGTAGCTCACAAAAATGAGTACACCCCAGACATTTTTGTAAATATTTTATTAAATCTTTTCATGTGACAACACTGAAGAAATTACACTTTGCTACAATGTAAAGTAGTGAGTGTACAGCTTGTATAACAGTGTAAATTTGCTGTCCCCTCTAAATAACTCAACACAGCCATTAATGTCTATACCGCTGGCAACAAAAGTGAGTACACCCCTAAGTGTCCAAATTGGGGCCAAAGTGTCAATATTTTGTGTGGCCACCATTAATTTTCCAGCGCTGCCTTAACCCTCGTGGAGGCAAGGAGTTCACCAGAGCTTCACAGGTTGCCACTGGAGTCCTCTTCCACTCCTCCATGACTATATCACAGAGCTGGTGGATGTAAGAGACCTTGCGCTCTTCCACCTTCCATTTAAGGATGCCCCACAGATGCTCAATAGGATTTAGGTCTGGGGACATGCTTGGCCAGTCCACCACCTTTATCCTCAGCTTCTTTAGCAAGACAGAGGTCGTTTTGGAGGTGTGTTTGGGTACTTTATCATGTTGGAATACTGCCCTGTGGCCCAGTCTCCGAAGGGAGGGGATCATGCTCTGCTTCAGTATGTCACGGTACATGTTGGCATTCATGGTTCCCTCAATGAATTGTAGCTCCCCAGTGGCGGCAGCACTGATGCAGCCCCAGACCATGACACTCCCACCACCATGCTTCACTGTAGGCAAGACACACTTGTATTTGTTCTCCTCACCTGGTTGCCGTCACACACACTTGACACTATCTGAACAAAATAAGTTTATCTTGGTCTCATCAGACCACAGGACATGGTTCCAGTAATCCATGTCCTTAGTCTGCTTGTCTTCAGCAAACTGTTTGCAGGCTTTCTTGTGCATCATCTTTAGAAGAGGCTTCCTTCTGGGACGACAGACATGTAGACCAATTTGATGCAGTGTGTGGCATATGGTCTGAGCACTGAAAGGCTGACCCCCCCCAACCCTTCAACCTCTGCAGCAATGCTGGCAGCACTTCTACGTCTGTTTCCCAAAGACAACCTCTGGATATGATGCTGAGCATGTGCACTCAACTTCTTTGGTCGACCATGGCGAGGCCTGTTCTGAGTGGAGCCTGTCCTGTTAAACCGCTGTATGGTCTTGGCCACCGTGCTGTAGCTCAGTTTCAGGGTCTTGGCAAACTTCATATAGCCAAGGCCATCTTTATGTAGAGCAACAATTATTTTTTCAGATCCTCAGAGAGTTCTTCGCCATGAGGTGCCATGTTGAATTTCCAGTGACCAGTATGAGAGAGTGAGAGCGATAACACCAAATTGAACACACCTGCTCCTCATTTACACCTGAGACTTTGTAACACTAATGAGTCACATGACATCGGGGAGGGAAAATGGCTAATTGGGTCCAATTTACACATTTTCACTTAGGTGTGTACTTACTTTTGTTGCCAGCGGTTTAGACATTTATGGCTGTGTGTTGAGTTATTTTGAGGGGACAGCAAATTTACACTATTATACAAGCTGTACACTCACTACTTGTAGCAAAGTGGCATTTCTTCAGTGTTATCACATAAAAAGATATAATATTTACAAAAATGTGAGGGGTGTACTCACTTCTGTGAGAGATTGTATGTATGGGAATTTATTACTGGACATTGGGTAGACATGGCTGGGACACAGACAGCAGTAAAATGGCAGAGGAATAAAGACTTTTTTATTTGTTTTATTGCTTAGCAAACCTTTGGGAGCAATCCTAGTTTAAAATATGATAGAAAGAAATGTTTCCTCCTAAGCTATCAATTGGTGTGACTAAAATAAAACCATGTCCTGTTGCTAAGTGTACTTTAGTCAAGAAAAAAAAAATCCTTAACTCATGTTTCTTTGTTTCAGATATGTGCTCCAGATGTCTATGAATTAGTGCTTAAAACCCCCCTACATCTATTTTTAACAGAACACATAAGTTCAAATTGTGTTTAAGTATTTAGATTCAGTTACAGTGTGAATTGCGGAGGGGGTCTTTCTACTTCTAGTCTGTGGCATATGTTCTCCTATCAACGATGATACAGTGAATGATAAAGGGCCTGTGGTGTAAAGGCCAACTCTCATATTTCAACATTAATAAAGCACTGGCTGGATCTGCTTTAATTCGAATTTTAATTACTTGAAGATATGAAGGCAAAAATCCATAATGAAGAGACTTTGGGGCATGCCCACCAAAGATGTACAGTAGGAGTGAACCATTTTTACTTTAGTCCCTCCAACAGGTGGGTGAGATGTCGGGGAAAAGCTTAGATATGCATGTTGGAGTATAGTACCAGTGCTGAAGAAGTTTAAGGTGGGATTGAATCTATTCTAAGGAACAGAATTGCTATTGTTATTATTTCATACTTAGGAAGCTGATAAAGTAAAACGCTGTGCACTTTAATGCCGCATACACACGATCGGAATTTCCGACAACAAAACCATGTTTTTTTTCCGTCTGATTTTCGCTCAAACTTGTCTTGCATACACACGGTCACACAAATGTTGTTGGAAATTCCGATCCCCAAGAACGCGGTGACGTACAACACTACACCGACCCGAGAAAAATGAAGTTCAATGATTCTGAGAATGCGTCGAATTGATTCCGAGCATGCATAGGATTTTTGTGCGTTGGAATTGGATACACACGGTCGGAATTTCCGGCAAGAACTTTTGTTGTCGGAAAAATTGAGAACCAGCTCTCAATCATTTGTTGTCGGAAATTCCGACAGCAAATGTCTGATGGAGCCTACACACGGTCGGAATATCCGACCAAAACCTCACATCGAACATTTGTTGTCGGAAATCATGTGTAAGAGTTAATAGTGGTTAAGTACAGTGCCAAACCTGGGATAAATATCAGCTCTGGTATATAAAGCACACCAGCTCTCGGGTATATTCTGGACCACAATTTATTACAATTGTAAAGATTATTATTGTTTTCATTACTCTTTATTTGTATAATACTAACATATTTTGTAAGCACTTTGCAGTAAGGGAAAATCATTAAAGTGGGAGTAAACTCCTATCTCTGACTTTTACCTATAGGTAAGCCCTATAATAAGGCTTACCTATAGGTAGTGTAAATATCTCCTAAACACGCACAAGAGTCCATGAACCCGGAAGGAAGACGTTTAAAGATGGGAGCGCCTGCACCGGTGAGAGCTCAGTGCTGGAAGGGCTTCATTTTAAGGTAAGTTTAAAATAATGTGCTAGTTTGTGATGCATACTAGCACAATATGGCTTTACCTTGCAGGGTACAGCGGTTTACTACCACTTTAACTAATTATACAAGTATTGCAATACTGGAAAAGACACTAAAGGCAACTTACTTAAAATCTAAAGGGAACAGGTAAAAGGAAACATTAGAAGCAAATGCTTTTTTTTACAAGAATAAGCCACTCAGCTATCTTTTGTAAGAGATTCAGTATAAGAATATGGGGTAGCTGCTGGCAAAAAGAGATACCAATGAAATCAGGGAGTATGATAACTGAGTAAGGATGTGGAGTAAAATCTGGAAAATGGTCAGGTATGGGATAAATAATCCTAATAAGAGAGATTTCCCCTCACCTGTAGCAATGGAGAGTAGCAATCATAAATTTCTCCAATAGCACACAGAAAAAACAAAAGCACATTTTGATAGAATAGGGAAGAGTTAGATGTTCTGACATTGTTTTTCATTGCTCACTGTGCCTTCCTTTGGGAGTGATGTCTCTTCCTTCATTTCTTGTTTTGGTGTCACAGAGACAGGAAGTGTTAAATAATCTCTTCTATTGGGATTGCAGAGATTAAAAAAAATAGTTCCTACAAGAGTATCTGCTATGTATCCCACCTCATCCCCTCTCTGTTTTAGAGGTTGTCAGGGATTAGGATCTATGATTCATATTTGGTGGGGATGTCCCAAAATCCAAGGATTTTGGAATAAAATCTTCAATATTATACGAAAAATCACAGGATATACAATACATCAATCTCCAGCGATCGCTTTACTTAACGGATTTATACCACAGGTTCCCAAGGTTACCAGAAAACTGATTCTATTCATACTTACAGGGGCTAGAATAACCATTGCCAAAGCATGAAAAAAACATCAGTTTCTCTTTTATGTATGAAGAGAAAAGTTACGTGGATAATGGAACAGGAAAAAATTATTAGTTCAACGTTGGACAGATCTACTCAATTTAATTCTATATGGGAACCTTGGATACAATTTTTGGGAATTCCTATACCCCTTAAGTAATTAGCAACACCAATCGCTGAATATTGATGTTTACATTGAGCAGGTAGGCTTTCTTTCTTTCTTTTTCTATTTCTTCCTTTTTTTACTACTGAATACTAAATATTTTCTCTTCTTTTCTCTCTTTCTCCTATTCTTATTTATTTTTGTTATATGGAATATAAACAATAGGTATTTGTACTAGATTGTTTTAAGACTTCTCAGGTTTATACAACGTTCTCTTATTTTAGAGTCAGAACATTTGACTTTGATTTATTATTTTGAGAAGGATTTTTTACACCCGGTTGAACTTATAGTAGACTACTATATTTCCTATTATATATACTCAAATTGAGGTCATATGTTTTCTCAAAAAAAAAAAAAAGTTTTTGGGTTGCTTAGGAGGGGGGGTGGGGGAGCTCCTCTTGCCTTCTCAGGCACAGTATGTTCCCTTTAGGGGTGTCTGGGGGAATGGAGGATCTCCTCATCTTCTGGTAACTATATACATATATTTTGAGATATTTAATAGGCTATCATTGCTACTTACTTTCGAAGAAGGGAAGGTTAGAATGAGGGGGTATAGAGGTAGGGGGTTACTCCTATTTTTGATAAATATATTTCAATATTTTCAGTTTTTATGGTATTTTTGCATTGATGTATTCCAACATGGTAATATTGTATTTTGAGATCTACTGATATTTAACTTGTTCGCTTGCATATTATATTGTGATACTACATTGTACTTTTTTCTGTAAAGATTGTACTGACTCTATTCAGATAATAAACTAAAACTTGAATGAAAAAAAAAAAAAAATCGGGCATAAAATAAAACTCCTCCACTCTTTACCCACATCTAGCTGGAGTTAGGGTTAGGAAATCACATTGTTAAGTGTAGTGGAAACCATTGTAAATTAAGGTAATTGAACTTTTAAAGAATGGTTGACACTATAAATGAAAGAAGTAAATACTGGAAGAAGGTTCAAATTAAAACAAAAAACTAAGCTGGAGAAAGTCTCTGATATGTTTTGTCCACTGGCTTCATCAGGGGCCTGGATGAAACATGTCAGGCATGTCAGAGCTGGTGTTTGTAATTGTTTTTTGCTTTGTTTTAAATAAATTGGTTTTATTTTATTTTATTTACTCCGTGACTGAGTATCAAGTTCTTCCCTGATATACTTGAGTAGTCCAAAGTTATTTGAATCTGCAATACTGTTTAGCTGTACTGCTGTTGAGCTCAAGATTAAGTAAAGAGCTAGGAGGAGGAAGAACAGCATAGGGTGATTGCACTTGCTATAGGCGACTACCTGGAGAACTGATAGTCAGGAGGCTGTAACACAAGTTTTTTCAGACCTTCAGAAATGTTTCCGATGCATGCTGAATTCGATGGGTATTTAAGTACAACTGAAAGTACAGTTGGAGTACTGTTATTGTTATCTGGCAACCCAAAAATGAGTGGAAAAGCTGCAGCCAGACATCAATATATATGTTGTACAAGCGGGGTGCTGACATTAGTGAACTAATATTATAATTTCTTAAGTGGAACACAATTTTAAGGCTTTACATGTTTGGCTATTTACTCAATGTAATTTTATGTATCCAATTTCCCCCAAAAAAATAGGCATCATATTGTGTTTGTGTGCATTACATTTTTTTTTTAAATCTCTCTGAACTAATAGGGTCTCAGTTGGACCAGATAAGACACCTATTTTTCATATTAGGATGGCATATAAAAACCCATTCATATTTTATTGGATAGTTTTAGAGACTCTATTTATATTGGGTATAAATTTCAATTAATACGTTCTTGACTTCTTTATAGTATCTCAAATCTGTTTTTATTGCATTTGAAAGTTATCTATATATACATATTCTCATCATTTAAACATCTATAATCATATATATATTTGAGATCTTAAGCTGCTTTGACTTATAGTCATCCTTCCTAACCTATTATTACAATGTATTTGTGCATAATAATTGTTAATGTAACAGATTTTTTTTTTCTGTACTATAATTGAAATGCTGAATAAAAACAATAAAAACTGAAAAAAATAAGTATTTTTTACTGAACAAATAGCTTTGAAAAACAGTTGCGTAAATATTGCATGACATAAAAATTTGCAACTACCATGTCTTATAAAATATATAATTGTTTTGATCCAGGGAAAGTCTGATTGCCTCTCAGGGGATCAGGAAGGAATTGTTCCCCTGCTGTAGCAAATTGGAGCATCCTTTGCTGGGGTTTTTTGCCTTCCTCTGGATCAACTGTGGGTGAAGGATTGTGTATATGGGATTATATATATACAGTTGCAAAAAAAAGTATGTGAACCCTTTTGGAATGATATGGATTTCTGCACAAATTGGTCATACAATGTGATCTGATCTTCATCTAAGTCACAACAATAGACAATCACAGTCTGCTTAAACTAATAACACACAAAGAATTAAATGTTACCATGTTTTTATTGAACACACCATGTAAACATTCCCAGTGCAGCTCGAAAAAGTATGTGAACCCTTGGATTTAATAACTGGTTGAACCTCCTTTGGCAGCAATAACTTCAACCAAACAATTCCTGTAGTTGCAGATCAGATGTGCACAACGGTCAGGAGTAATTCTTGACCATTCCTCTTTACAGAACTGTTTCAGTTCAGCAAAATTCTTGGGATGTCTGGTGTGAATCGCTTTCTTGAGGTCATGCCACAGCATCTCAATTGGGTTGAGGTCAGGACTCTGACTGGGCCACTCCAGAAGGCGTATTTTCTTCTGTTTAAGCCATTCTGTTGTTGATTTACTTCTATGCTTTGGGTCGTTGTCCTGTTGCAACACCCATCTTCTGTTGAGCTTCAGCTGGTGGACAGATGGCCTTAAGTTCTCCTGCAAAATGTCTTGATAGACTTGGGAATTCATTTTCCTTCGATGATAGCAATCCGTCCAGGCCCCGACGCAGCAAAGCAGCCCCAAACCATGATGACCCCACCACCATACTTAACAGTTGGGGTGAGGTTTTGATGTTGGTGTGCTGTGCCTCTTTTTCTCCACACATAGTGTTGTGTGTTTCTTCCAAACAACTCAACTTTGGTTTCATCTGTCCACAGAATATTTTGCCAGTACTGCTGTGGAACATCCAGGTGCTCTTGTGCAAACTGTAAATGTGCAGCAATGTTTTTTTTGGACAGCAGTGGCTTCCTCTGTGGTATCCTCCCATGAAATACATTCTTGTTTAGTGTTTTACGTATCGTAGATTCGCTAACAGGGATGGTAGCATATGCCAGAGACTTTTGTAAGTCTTTAGCTGACACTCTAGGATTCTTCTTCACCTCATTGAGCAGTCTGCACTATGCTCTTGCAGTCATCTTTACAGGATGCCCACTCCTAGGGAGAGTAGCAGCAGTGCTGAACTTTCTCCATTTATAGGCAATTTGTCTTACCGTGGAATTATGAAAAGCAAGGCTTTTGGAGATACTTTTATAACCCTTTCCAGCTTTATGCAAGTCAACAATTCTTAATCGTAGGTCTTCTGAGAGCTCTTTTGTGCGAGGCAACATTCACATCAGGCAATGCTTCTTGTGAAAAGCAAACCCAGAACTGGTGTGTGTTTTTTATAGGGCAGGGCAGCTGTAACCAACACCTCCAATCTCATCTCATTGATTGGACTCCAGTTGGCTGACACCTCACTCCAATTAGCTCTTGGTGATCTCATTAGTCTAGGGGTTCACATGCTTTTTCCACCTACACTGTGAATGTTTACATGGTGTGTTCAATAAAAACATGGTAACATTTAACTCTTTGTGTGTTATTAGTTTAAGCAGACTGTGATTGTCTATTGTTGTGACTTAGATGAAGATCAGATCACATTTTATGACCAATTTGTGCAGATCTCCATATCATTCCAAAAGGGTTCACATACTTTTTTTGCAACTGTGTATATATACATATATATATATATATATATATATTTGGTTGAACTAGATGGACTTGTGTGTTTTTTCAACTTGACTTTCTATGTAACTATGTAACTATGTTTTTGGGTGTAATTTTCAGGTCTGAAATACACATTTTATCATGTATGCAGAAAAAAAAAATATCCTGGCAGCGAAAAAGTAATTGAGGTTGAGCTGTTCATCAGAGCTCTTAGTGGCCCA
The DNA here is from genome assembly GCA_029206835.1 of Rana muscosa. Taxonomy (NCBI): domain Eukaryota; kingdom Metazoa; phylum Chordata; class Amphibia; order Anura; family Ranidae; genus Rana; species Rana muscosa. Next base: position 523,648,289 of record CM055116.1, on the reverse strand, counting down.
TAAATGCCTAAAGTGGTCTTTGCAGCCAATATAGACCTTAACTGCTTTTTTTGTGCTATAGTGCATCTGTAATGTTGTAAAAAAATACCATAGCAGAAATTATTCAGGCTCCAGCCCAGGTTAGAATCTTATGGCTGACTCAGAATGAAAATAATAATATGCAACAGCCCAGTGCAGAAACCAAGAAGCACTTTACACTTTATTCAAAGCAACAGCAAAGCAAGAGTCAGCTTTTCTCTGCAAAGTAATAAGGCTCACTCTGGTGAGAGGCAGCGAGTCCTTTGATGTAAACAGGTCAGGCAGTCCTCTTTGCCCAGACTAAGATGTTTTCATCACACATAAAGCTAAAACAACATGTACATTTGTCTAGTTGTATTTGTATGCAACTTTATAGCTTACCTTGCTTATAAGGGTTTGCTTTTTATCTATTTCTGTTGACCTGCATTGATCTGCTTAGATAGATGCAGGCTTAACTTAGGGGCACATAGAAAACTCCCTGTTGTTCCCCAATACCATATTGAGGTGGGTTGCAGTGCATTGGGGAAAAATGCAGACACGTTCAACTCACTTCATGTTACTGCATTGTTAAAAAAATTAAAAAGGTAAACAGTGCCTTGCATTGTATGGTTAATTTGATATGAATATTATCCACTGTGTGCAAGAGAATATTGTTCCTCACTATAGACTATTTATTTCAAATATAATCAGCCCTGATAGATTTAAATAAACCCATCAGCAATCCTTTTTGTGTCTCTTTGTGAGAACGGGATAGCTCATGTGTAGTGGAGGATGACGTCTCAGTGATATATACTGAATATATATATATATATATATATATATATATATATACACACACCGTACACAAATATATACACACACATATATATATACACACACCGTACACATATATATATACACACACACCGTACACACACATACATATATATATATATATATATATATATATAGATATATATATATATATATATATATGTATATATATACTGTTCAGCTCTATCGTGAAGAATTTATTACATATTCACATTTCAATAGAGCAGTGCAAACATGCAGTAAATTGTTCCCTGGTATGGTGAAGCAGGGAGACGGGTTTTTTTTGCAGAAAATTGCTTTCTGCAAAGTGCACCTGAACCCCTCCTTATCTACCTAAAGTCTTATGCCCTGTACACACAATCGGTTTTACCGATGAAAACAGTCCGATGGACTTTTTTCATCGGACAAACTGATCGTGTATGGGCCCCATCGGTCTTTTTTCCATCAGTGAGAAAAAATAGAACATGTTTTAAATTTATCTGATGGAAAAAAAAACTATAGCAAATTCCGATCGTCTGTGTGGAACTCCACCAGAGAAAAAACCCACGCATGCTCAGAATCAAGTCGACGCATGCTCAGAAGCATTGAACTTCATTTTTCTCGGCTCGTCGGAGTGTTTTACGTCACGGCATTTAGGACGACGGTCCAATTTTTGACTGATGGTGTGTAGGCAAGACTGATGGAAGTCAGCTTCATCGGAATTCCGATGGAAAAATCCATCGGATTTGAATCCATAGGAAATCCGATCGTGTGTACAGGGCCTAATGGTATCTGTCATAAGTAGAGAAGAAATATGTCTAATTGATTTAAAAGGAGAAAAGAAGAGTAAATTTAGAGTGAAGTATAATGCTTTTTATTGGTGAGAAAATGATTTTGTGTTTGTCACACTTTAGCTCTTGCAGAGATCTTCACATTGTGATTACGGTACTAAATAATTTTGTCAATCATGGTTAATTATTTAAAGCTGGACTTTAGAGGGGCATATTTTTGCATAGTTATATTGGTACAGCTTGGACCTTTGTAATGCATGAGTCATACCTGCCCGTTCTTTGGGAGAGCCAGAAATCACTGTAGTAGGCACCACTACTATCATAATCACCGCTAATTTCCTGGCTCCGTGCCAACCAATTGCCCTGCAAGAGGTAAATATTTCAATGGGCTCAAATATCAACAACTGTCTATGAAGGGTATATCCCTCATTGCCTGTTGTGTTTCCAAAACAGGGAATCTCCCCTTCTGAGCCCAGACAGACAATAGGTAACCTGATAGGACATTAAAACCTTCCCTACTCTATCCAAAAGTACAAAAAATTTAATGTTGTACCTGTAGTAAATGAATAAAATGGCCAATATTTTAATATTGGTGATACTTTAGCTTCTACTATTAGTTTTTTTTTTTTCTAGTATACCATAAGTATACCATGAGATTTTACAGAAACTAATACAAATAATTTTATAAGAAGCAACATAGCATTATTAAAAAGGCCAGTTATGTTTACTACATAGTTGCATGTATTCATTTGTGTGTATTCATATAACATACACGTCTGGCATGTATACAGGAAAAATCCACTCTAGAGGAAATGATAGTGTTGCTGTAAAATGTTTAGAGCAGATTGTTAAACCTCTCTTTGAACTTCCTCCCCACCGTCCACATCAGAAGTTGAACAAGCAACAAGAAAATGGAATTCTAGGAAATGAGAATTCCTAAAAATAATTCTCATCCTGTGTTCTTTCAAATGCTGAATTTTATTTATTTTAGTTTATTTATATACCAGATTTACATCATTTTTCCAGACCTCCTATAGAAAATCAATGCAATATTTTTATTGCAGTATCGGCAATTCATAAAATTTTAATTTTAAAGTCTGTCCTGACAATGCCTACAAAAACATATGTTGTCAATTATGTTGTAAGTACTGTATAAGGCATCACATGAATTATGTAATATGTTATCAAATGTATTTTAACCATAATATTTCACTTTTTTTATATAATACTTAGTACAATTTTAAAACAAAATTCAATGTAATATTTTAAAACAATAAGGAGCGTCAAAAGGGTTTACGTAATGAACAAAGACAAAGCAATGCTGTGCAAAAAGGAACTCACAGCAAGCAGTTGCAGATCAGTAGGTGTACATTCATACTACTGTTATGTTAAGGCTTGGTGAAATGCTCATTTAATCACTGTTTTCTGCAATGGCTGGCAGCACATTGCACACAGTGCAGAGTGGTATCTATTTTTAATGAAAACCCAAGACACCCAGGCAGTGCATGTTATTGCACTTGTGATCTATCTGTTTGTTGTGATTGTGGGTTAAAAAAACAGTTTATGTCCATGTGTTAAAGCGACTCTGTTAGGTTGCAAAAAAAATTAAGATCTCTAGACCTCTAGCAGCCCATGTCTCCTACCTAACTTTTATTTCAGGTACTTATATAACGCTGTCAATTTACGCAGCGCTTAACACATATATATTGTAGATTCACAAGTCCCTGCCCTCAAGGAGTTTACAATCTAAGGTCCCTAACTCACATTCATACATACACATACTAGGAGCCAATTTAGACAGGATCCAATTAACTTACCAGCAGGTCTTTGGGGTGTGGGAGGAAACTGGAGTACCCGGAGGAAACCCACTTAGGCACAGGGAGAACATGCAAACTCCAGTCAGGTAGTGCCGTGGTTGGGTTTAAAACCGACAACCCTAGTGATGCTAGGCACAAGTGATAACCACTTAGCCCTGCTCTCAATTCTGAGAGTGCTAGATGCCTGTGTCCCACTGTTCCTCCGATCACTATATCCTGTACTGACATAGAGTTTGGAGGATAAAATTATAACATGTAATGGGGTGCAAAGTTATCTGGCCCACACAGAGGCCAAAGAGCTGGAAAAGAGGCAAAGTAGATGATTGGAGAGGTGAGATTTAAAGCTCTTCTACAGCAGGGAATTTTGATCTTGTCATTTTTTTGTAATTTGAGTAGGTGCACTGCCAACTTAAAATTAATAAGCTGCATATGCAGCACACCATAAAACATAGTGAAAATATGGCTTAAAGTCCCCTCTAAAAGCATACACCATATGATGCCTTTAATTATCTATAATAGACAGAAAGCCCTCATGTGCAATTAATTTCATTCCAAATTCGTTTTATGACGAAATTTATCTAATTCGTTCATTTGGAAATAGTTGAACTAAGTAAAAAACCTTTTAACAAATTTTTCTGAAATTTGAAAATTTGAAAATTCAGAAGCTCAAAAATTCGAAAATTCGGAAATTCAGAAATCCGAAAATCGGAAATTCGGAAATTCGAAGATTCAAAAACTTGAAAATGGAACATTCGGAAATGCAAAAATTCGGAAATTAGAAAATTCAGAAATTCAGAAAGTCTAAAATTCGGATATCCGAAAAAAATAACGAAAATCCAAAAATTCAAAAAACGAAAATCCGAAAATAAGAACAAAAATTTGAAAACCTGAAAATTTGAAAATCTGAAATAACTAACTAATAATAACTATTACTAACTATTAAATTATAGGTATTGGAATTTCCTTTCAAACTTGGCTGTTAGTGAACGTAATGAATTCGAATTTATCTGAAGTTATGAATTATCTGAAATAACGACTGGCGCATCTAAACGAATGGAACGTAACTAATTAATAATAATAATAAATAATATTAATAATAATAATAAAAAAGTTTTACTATTATTATTTATTATTATTAATTTGTTACGTTTCATTTGTTATTGTGGATTATTCGTAACTTCAGATAAATTTGTATTCGTTACGTTCACTAACAGCCAAACTTGAAAAGAAAATTCCAGTTTCGGAATCATACTTACCTAGGTGGATACAGCATGGGTCTGATGCTGCACTGAGAACCGAGCGATCGAACATCGCTGATCGCTCGGTTTTCACAGCTCTGTGAACAGAGATAAGTAGACTGTCAGTCACATTTCTCTGCTCTGCCCCCTCCATTCTCATTGGATTGCAGAGCTTTAGAGGGGGCTGTCATATAGGGCAACCTCACCTGCAAGCTGGCGACGCTTCGGCGCGCGCGGGTGCGCACCTGCACAATAGCGGCGAATCTGCGATTGTGCGTACGCGCATGCGCGGTAACGACGCGCGGGCGTGCGCGGGTGCGCGCGGGAGCGCGCAGTGACACTTCCTGGCGCCAATCTGGGGCTATTTAAAGGGGCTTGTGCTGGGGCTCCTTGCTGTCTGGTCTACAGCGTTCCCAAGACCCACCTGCTATCTGATATTTCCCTACCGATCTGTTCCTGTGACCCGGCTTGTTCCTGACGCTTCTTGCCTTCTGCCTGTCCGCTGACCCCCGGCTTGTTGACCTTGCTTCCGCCTGCTCCTTCTGCTACCTGCTGCCTGCTCGTTACCAACCCGGACTGTATAACGACTCTGCCTCTGCCTCTTGGACTGCACCTGATCTGCCAGCCAGTGGATTACCTGGCCTGTTTGGGCTTGCCTGTGCCTGGTACTACAAGACACCTCTCCGCTGTCTACTGTCTCTCTCCTCAGTTCCCTGTGTGCCAAGCCTGCCTGCCGTTCCAGCTTCCCTGCTGCCGCTGAAACCTGCACAGAGCTTCCTAAAGTCCAGCTCCATCTCTGCACCAGTGTTCCTGACAGGCACTTGTGCGACTCTGCACTCCCGAGCTCCCTGTTCCCACCATCAGGGGTTCCGGAGTAAGAGGTGCAAAAGAGGCCACTCCCTGCATCCCAGGCTCATCACCAGGTACGTGACAGGGGCGGAGTGGCCGGCTCAGTCTCTCAGCGGCTCGCAGAGAGGCTGAGCGGGGTGTCAGTCCAGGTACCTGGTGGATCCAGACTCCCATTGTCGGATTGACCTGGTGCCTGGACTGACATCCCTGACATCAGCAGAGAGCGGACATCAGCCCGCTTTCTGCTGAAAATGAGTCACAGGAGTGCAAAACGAACTGCACTCCTGTGATCCATAGGAGAAGTACAGCCAAACCAGCTTTGGCTGTACTTTTCCTTTAAATAGATTGTTGCAGTTTTGGAGGACCCCTGATTCATATATTACTATCCCTTTGAATTTGAAGAAATAATAATTATAACTGTGCAGACTATGGGATTTGGAAGTTGATTTCAGGTGGTAGCTCAGAATAATACTGACATTCTAATTTGTACATCTTCCTTATGCTAACTAATGGAAGATACTGATCAAAGCAATAGTAACAAAGAGTTGGACAGTGAAAACTGTATTTTCAAGGGCCAGCTATACATTATTTAAGCTCTAGGTAAACAATTACCTTAAAATGTTGCTGAAATCTGCATTTCAAAAAGCTCCACTGAGAGCACACTGCTTAGAAAAATGTTATGAACAAATTAAAATTGGCATTTGTTTTTTGCTTACTCAGTTCTTGGAAGAAATTTGTTTCCTAGATTTAAAGAGTTTTCGATCTTTTTTTATTTGTGAATAGTTGAAAACCGTCATTGGTCAAGTGATACAAGGCCCTCAGGGACCATTGCCTTTCTACTGATTAATGTGTCTGGCCAACTGACATCTTGGTGTGGTCTGTTTCTACAGTCAAAAACCTTAAAGGAGAAGTCCAGCCTGGGCTTGTTTGGCTGGGATTCTCCTAAGGGTCACAGGAGTGCAATTAGTTTTGCACTCCTGTGATCCACTTTCAGCAGAGAGAGGTTTGAAGTCTCTCTTCTGACGTTACAGGAATCAGTCCAGGCACCGTGTCATCACGACAATGAAGTCTGGATCCACCAGGTGCCTGGACTGATGGCAGTCTCAGCCTATCAGGGAGCTGCTGAGAGGCTGAGGTGGCCGATCCCCGCCCCTCTTCAGTGCTCCAATGAGCGTGGAGGAGCAGAGAGGAGAGCTGCTGATTGACAGGCATCAGCTCTCTACTCTACAGCATCGGCGGTGTCTGAATGCTCGGTTCTCAGTGCAGAGGCGGCAGGGGACAAATGCAGCATCGGACCGATGCTGCATCCACCTAGGTAAGTATGATTATGAGAATTTTTTTCCCCCATACTTCTCTTTTAAGTGTAATGAGATATTCATTTTATGCCCCAGGTCTCTGAGTTCCATTTAATGATAACTAAAAATCCTGGTATGGATATTTGGGGGAACCGCACACATTTTTTATTTTTATTTGCGGCAGGGTTCCCCTTAATATCTATACCAGACCTGAAGGGCCTGGTAATTGAATTTGAGGGAACCCCTACGCTTTTTTTTTTTTTATCAATTACTTTTCTATGTATTGCCGGGAGCCGACAATTAATTAATAGCCGCGAGTGAATTTTAAATGACTTTTTTTCCTTCAGAAATGACACTTTGTGCAGGGACAGTTCTAAGCACGGGAAACAAGCGCGAATGGTCCTCAGAAGTTCGGGTCCCCATTGACTTCAATGGGGTTCGGGGTCAAGTTCGGGTCAGGTTCGGTCCCGAACTCAAACTTTTTACCGAAGTTCGGCTGAACCCGTCGAACCCGAACATCCAGGTGTCCGCTCAAATCTAATGACTAGTAATAATTATATATATTAATTATTATTACTAGTCAGCCAACATTAGAATTCTTCTATAGCCTATGGTCGGAGCATTTGACCATAAATGTACGCTCGTGGCGATCGTATGTTTTTAGCTGCTTCGCCAAATCTTCATGTCTCTATAATGTCGAATCTTTTCTCTCTATGTCAAATCTTTTCTCTATGTCGACTCTTTTCTCTCTATGTCGAATCTTTGTGTCTCTATAATGTTGAATCTTTTCTCTCTATGTCGAATAACCTCAGAATAACAGAGTTAGGTTAGGCACATTCAACCGCAGATTCGATAGACACAGATCGCTATTGTCACCGTCATGTCGAATCTTCTATCTAGATCGAACTGTTGTCGCAACGAAACGAAAATAAAGCATTTTTTATGTCGGATCTTTCGGATTTCGGACTCTGCACATTCATTATCGTTTGTTAAAACGAACGCGAAAATCCCAGAAATTTGGACGAAAATGCATTCGGACGAAAACTAATTCACATGTCTAATATATATGTATATATATATATATATATACACATATATATATATATATATATATATATATATATATATATATATGCGGGGAGTACCTATTTTCTGTGGAGCAACCCATCATGCCGCCCTGCGCCTACAAAGTGGAGTGGGCCACGGGCAACGTAACAGAAGAAGCTGCTGCTGTGAGTAATCCTGAAGGGGATGTTGCTGTTACCACGGTGAGTGGGTCGCCAGCGGATACCACTACCACTGTTACTTCAACCTTATCCACCTTTGCTGCAACTATCTTCGCTGCACCTGTCCAGAAGAAGGTGGGATACATGAAGGCCTCCCATGGCCGTGGTAGAGGCCTACCCCAGAGACCACCGGAACCGGACTCCGACAGAGGTGATATCCCCGGGAAGTCCACGTCAGGAACCGGTAAGACATCTGGGGAAAAAATACCTGGGACTGTGCGCAACTGTTTACCGGCAGAAGAATGGGGGGACTCTGAGTTAGACTTTCTGTCGGACACTGGAGATGATGACTTGTTCGAGACCATGTCTCAGGAGTTGTTGTGGAGCAACATGGAGGATGTTGCCTCAGTGCATAGATTTTTGGAGTTGACAACTATGGATTCCGGGGAGACAACACCCAGTGTGGAAAACCTGGTTGCTTTTAATAAAATCCTGCCTAAAGTCACTAGTTCGTATGGGTCAGGAAAACTGTCTGTGAATCCTATGGTGCACAAGTCCCCAGTTTCTTGCATACCTCCCGGATATGGAAGTACCAGATTTTTGCCTAGGCTTGCTCGGTCACAAAGATTATTAAACAAGTGGGTGGCCACTGAATATGGATTGGAGTTTCCTTACGTTCCCAGGGAAGTCATGCAAGAGATCGAGGACAACAGAGAGGAATGGTACGGTGAAGCTGTTTGGGACTACCTTGAAGTACCTAAGCCGTTCCGGAAAATAGGCCATTCCTTTACTATGGATGAACGTTTCAATTTATGGTAGACATATCCACGCTGACAAAGTGGTTATCTGCCAGCCTGGAAAGGACAACTACATTTATTTTATCACCACTGTGGACAAAAAGGGGAAGTCACTGACTCTGCCTGACCCCCGAATTTACTGGTGATCATTCATAGTGACGGTTTTGGTTGTCACTTTTATCAAAGAAGAAGATACCCCTTGCTTTCTATTAAAGGACTGTGGGGCATCAAGCTAAGTTAGTGCTAGGTTACCAGGAAAAACGTCGGAGTCAAGATTTCTTAGCCGGATTCAGCACTTAAAAATTGAGGACTCTGACATACTGTATTTCTGCCACTAGGTGGTGGGGGTTTCGTTTAAACAAAACTAGATTCTTTTTTTTTTTTTGCACTTAGCACTCGCAGCTAGTAACGTGTATAGAGAGAGAGAGGCTCATTTCTCCAGAAGTGGGGCTCTGCTTCTCAATTGTATAGAGAGACATTTTATACCATTGTCTATGTTTGTTTGTTTTGTTTTTCATGTATGATTGGATCTTCTATCAAGCCACCGGAGAGTGGGTGGGTTAGATAGAGAGATAGGAGTACTGGGAGGTACATTGATGTGATGTTATTGTGTGTGTAACATGTTAAAATTTATGTCTTCTTGTATTATTTTACCTTTTCCCTCCCCATCCAGGTTTTTCTTTTTTGAGGTTCAGGTTCAGGTTCAGGTACTGGTCCTCAGGATTGAGGGCCATTTATTTTTTCCCAGACACTGGGGACAGTGTCTTGTTGTAGTGGGGGGAGTATGTAGCACCCTGCTCCTGATGACCAGGCGCTATGTTTAAATTTAGTGGGTGTCTGAGCTGGTAGTTAGCTCAGACTTTGGGCTAAATCAACCTCTGTTCCGGCTATGGCTGTGCTTGGAGGGATTTCCCATTGTTTGCCTGAAGGTGGCGTTATCACCACAGGCCAGTGTTGGAACACAGGCAGCAGAGTGTTTTGGGTATTTTTCCCCGGAAATAGCTCAGTGGGAGTGGTCTCCCTGCTGGGCATGCTGGGGAAGGGTACTTAAGGGGCAGACGCCATTTTTCGGGGCTCTTTGCCTTGTGGCCCTCCTGGCTTGAGGTATGTGATAGTCAAATTTCAGCCGCGGAGCCATGTTGGCCCGAGGCTGCATCTCTGCCGGGTAGGCCCTGTTGTCCTGACTGGGGCCTGCACTTTGAAAGTGATCTTGTGCTGTCTATCCTGCGGGAGGAAGACACTCAATGAAGGAAACCAGAGGAGGACCTGTCTGGGAGAGGACCAAGCGGAAGGCTGGTGTCTCGGGGAAGGCCTGGTGACCTTATTAGTGGATGCACCTAGCTTATGTTACCTTACAGCAGTGTTTCTCAACTCCAGTCCTCAAGGCGCCCCAACAGGTCATGTTTTCAGGATTTCCCTCAGATGAAATGGCTGTAGTAATTACTAAGGCAGCAAAACATGATCAAATCACCTGTGCAAAATAATGGAGAACCTGAAAACATGACCTGTTGGAGTGCCTTGAGGACTGGAGTTGAGAAACACTGCCTTACAGTGTGCCGGGTCAGCTTAAAGGCTCTAAAACTGTAAGGCTGGATCTCCGGATAGTAAAATCCTGTGGCAGAGGATTATTGAACAGCTCATCTTTATCGTCTTAAAGCCTGTGGCAGAGACTGTTGTTCTTCATTTTGTTTGTGCATCATCCCGGCTGCTAGGCTAGTGAGAGGGGCCCATCCAGGTGGGCAATACCCACTTGAAGGAAAGTGGTGAGTGTGACTTTTTGAAGTTTAGAAGTTTCCCCAGTGATCTGCATCGTTTGCCTGAACCTCCCCCCGACCCTCGATCCCTCTACCTGTGCAAGTTTGTGTGAAATAAAGACTAATGAAGAGGATTTATAACTTGTGTGGACATTGAAGACATTGAAGTTTCTATAGACTCTCATCCCCTAGACAACGAAAGGTGAGGTAACGTGCAAGGCCCAAATCTAAACCAGCAGCTCCTACGGGGTAGTGCTACACATATATATATATATATATATATATATATATATATATATATAGTTATATACAGTGTGTGTGTGTGTATGTGTGTGTATTGTGTGTGTATTGTAATATGTGGAAGCCCGGGATCACCAGCCAGCAGTATTGGTAAAAGCAAACAGTCCATTTATTTTCCTTGTCATCAAAAGTTTTATTAGTTGCACATTAAATAAATAAGTACATTATTATGCAAGGATACTGATAGTAGAGCTTACATTAATAATTACTACAAATAAAAATGAATAACATAAAGTATCTGAACGGAATTGATGAGATCTTTCACTATCTAAACAGCCGGTGGGCAGTGTTATATTCATAACTTCAGTGATATAGATTCTAACTAAATTACCACTGGGACATTCACATGAATTGTGATATAACAGATCATACAAACTGTAGTAAAAACTATATAAATACAATGAAAAAAGGAGAGTAGGAAGAAAGAAGGTGGTAAGGCAGGGAGAAAGTCCACAAGGTCGATCCAGGAACCAGTACGGTGCGTGATTTTTATGCTACAGTAAGTAGATAGGCATATAATGATTTGTTTTGAAACAGTTAATCAGCTACCATGGCAGGAGGACCATGTCATTAAAATCCGGGGGTAAATAGTGTTTTATCCATGGGAGCCATAGTTTTTTGAATTTTGGGATTTGGTCCCCATTTATGGCAATCATTTTGGCGTGTGACATTGTGATGCTCATTCAAGGTTTTGTGTCTGCTATCCCCAATACCGTTTTTTTCCAAGCTTTAGCCATGGTTTGCTTTGCAGCAGTTAGGAGTGGAATAAGAAGTTTAAATTGAAAATTTTTTAAACCGTCCAGTTTTAGGTTAAATAGTGCTGTAAATGGGTCCGGTTGTATCTGCTGTCAGAACATTTTAGAGGCCATTACAAAGATTTCTTTCCAGAAAAATTGTGCTATTGGGCATGTCCACCAGATGTGCAAGTGAGTACCCATTTCTGAGCAGCCCCTGAAACAAAGAGCTGAGTGTGCAGGTGCATATTTGGCCACTCAGGCTGGTACAAGATACCACCGAGATAGGACCTTGTAATTTGTTTCCATCGCCGTGACATTGGGCGAGGATGATTTGATGGTTTACCAGATCTTAGACCATTCTGCGTCATCCAGGGCGCGTCTCAGGTCCTCCTCCCACTTCCGTACATAGGTTGGTTTGCCAGAATTAAGGTCTATTAGGAGTTGAGAGTAGAGAGAAGATATCACTCCTTTAGCTAATGGGTATTTTTTGCAGATTGTTTCAAATTTAGATAATTGGGATAGGGGTGTTGCGATGTGCGTGAGTGGTGTAAAACATTTTTTAATTTGAAGGTACCTGAACTGTTCTGATTCTGGCAAGTCATGTGTCTCCCTAAGTGTAGAGAACGGAACAATATTTTTTGGAGTGACCAAATCGTGTAGTGTCAGAATACCTGATGTTGTCCAAGCCTTAAATGAATTTGGGAAAATCCATGCCGGATAGAAGGCCGGATTTTTGAGAAAAGATAAGAGAGGGTTATGTGTTGATTGTAATTTGCGTTTACTTTTTAGTTTATCCCATAGGGATACAAAATATTTTGTTACAGGGTTAATCACTTTGCGGCAGTCTTTAGGTTGGAGCCATAATAAGTTGGAGATCAATAAAGGGTCGCAATCTGAAGCCTCTATTGATACCCATAAGGGAGATTTCTGTGTTGCGTGGTATTTTGTAAGGCTAGCTAGGTGGGCAGCTTTGTAGTAGGTAGTGAAATTGGGGAAACCAAGGCCTCCGTTTAATTTAGGGAGGTGTAATGTGCGTACAGGAATACGCTGTTTGGAAGAACCCCATACAAAAGTATTAGTTCTTTTTTGGATTAATCTCAGATAATATGCAGAGATTGGGATTGGCAGGGCTCTAAACATATATAATAATTTGGGCAAGATTGTCATTTTAGAAGCGTTGATCTTTCCTATCCAGGACAGTGGAAGATGGGTCCATTTCTTTAATAAGTTTGTAATCTTTTTTAATAAAGGGGGGTAATTGACTGAAAATAGATCTGTAATGGAGGTTGTCAATTGGATTCCAAGGTATGGTAGAGATTTCTCTGCCCAGGAAAAGGGGAGCGCCACTTTTGTTGGAATTAACTCTGTATTTGTAAGCGATATGTTGAGAACTAGGCATTTTTTAGGGTTAATAACAAGGCCGGAGAAAGCTGCAAACCTAAAATGGGTAGAAGGTTAGGTCCTGACACTTGAGGAGATGACAAGAAAAGCAGGATATCATCTGCAAACATACAGATTTTGTGTGGATGACCTCCAATGTCAATACCAGTTATTGTAGGATTGGTTGTAATTTACTGGGCTAATGGCTCTATTAATAGGGCGAATAGGAGGGGAGATAATGGGCATCCTTGTCATGTGCCACAGTCTATTTATTTTCAAACAACAGACAAACAGAAAATAACTTATCCTCAGCAAGGAAAAACAAACATGGTTCATCAATTTCTGGTACAACAATAAAGGTTCAGCTCACTGCCAGTAATACCTGTCCCTTAACAGGGTTTCTAAAAGCTTCTACCTGTCTCTGAGTTTTCTAAGAAGAGGACTCCACAGTTCAGGAACAGTGTCTCAGCCACAAGCTAGTCCACACTGCTCACCCAGCAGTGTTCTGCCCTACTCCACCTCACAGACACCTGCTGGCTGTTTCCTGTTCTTCTTCTGGATTCCCATGCAGACAGTTTAAGTCTTTCAAGACTAAAGTCCCTGTAATCACCCAACGTCAATCTAAGCCTCTGAATTCCAGGTCCTAAATGAGGAATTACCAATCCTCAGTGTACTGTAAATCAGTCCTCTCCTCTCTAGTGGGACAACCCTGGAATGCCTCATCCTGCATTGGTGAGAACCCCTGAGTACTAAAATATATATGTGTGTGGGTGATTTAGAAGAGTAACATAAGACATAAAATATATATGTGTGTGGGTGATTTAGTAGAGTAACATAAGACATTATTGCTCCAGAGCCCAATTCCAGGCAAGATTTATTCGTTTTGGATTGGGTATGGAAGGGTTAGAACCTCTCTCACGTTTTACTGTCTGTGTCTCTGGTAAGGAAGGATACTTTTAGGGTGATTTTTGTTGTTCTTTGTCCACATAGGGAAGATTTTCTTTTTGTTCAGTCTTCTATTCACTACCTGTGAGTGTGAAAGTATTAGTGTGAAATCGCTCTCATGGCTGTTCTAAAACTTCCTCACAGATAATATTTTTTTGCAGTTTGTGTTTCCCATTCTTTTGTCTGACACCCATCAAGCAAAGGGAAAGTAGGAAGAATTTCCCTAGCCTCTTGTGCAGTGTGATATCTGTCAGACTAGAAGTAAGGAGAAATAGCCCAATTTTGAGCAGACAGTGGTAAAAGAACTTAGAGTGGTTCTAACTGTTCCATACTTATATTCAAAACGTTGAAACAACTTTTGTTTGGAGATGTTCTTGACACTTTGATAAGGTTATACCAATAATGATAGAGCACATCTATACTTTTCAGAGCAATTTTTATATGTCAATGGCAATTATTAGAGGTCTATAGAGTTCACTACTAAAACCTGAAGCCCATATTTGCACCTGTTACTACTTGGGCACTTCGCTCCTATCAGACGAGGGTAAGACCCACTGTTGAATTGTACCTAAAACAATTCTACTTTCTTCCATTGTGGACCCCAGGGTAGGGTTTCAACCCTACGCCTTACCCTTTCTTTCCATCCCTCTCCCCCTTCTTCACATGCTTCCCTCCTTACCCTTCTCCCCGATTTCTTGCTTTATGCTTTTTTTTATCTGCCCTTGTTTGCAATCATCTCTGTACTTTATCTATCTGATTCTTACACTCTTAATACTTTCTTAATACAAAAAGAAAACTATATCTTGGAATGTGTTACTATCCTAAGCAGATCTTTCAGATTCTCTCCCATCCTTGTCTATTTAACCTCTTGCTTACTGGGCACATAAACCCCCTTCCTGCCCAGGCGAAATTTCAGCTTTCGGCACTGCGTCGTTTTGAATGACAATTGCGCAGTCGTGCGACATGGCTCGCAAACAAAATTGACGTCCTTTTTTTCACACAAATAAAGCTTTCTTTTGGTGGTATTTGATCACCTCTGCGGTTTAATTTTTTTTGGATTTTTGCTATAATAAATATCCCAATTTAAAAAAAAAATGTTTTCCTCAGTTTAGGCCGATACGTATTCTTCTACATATTTTTGGTTAAAAAAAAATCCCAATAAGCGTATAGTGATTGGTTTGCGCAAAAGTTATAGCGCCTACAAAATAGGGGATAGAATTCTGAATTTTTTTTTTTTTTTTTACTAGTAATGGCGGCGATCTGCGATTTTTGTCAGGACTGCGATATTGCGTCGGACACATCGGACACTTTTGACACATTTTTGGGACCATTCACATTTATACAGCGATTAGTGCTATAAAACTGCACTGATTACTGTATAAATGTGACTGGCAGGGAAGGAGTTAACACTAGGGAGCGCTGAAGGGGTTAAATGTGTTCCCTATGAGTGATTGCTACTGTGGGGGGAGGCGACTGACTGGGGGAGGAGACCGATCTGTGTCCCTATGTACAAGGGACACACAATCGGTCTCCTCTCTCCCTGACAGGACATGGATCTGTGTGTTTACACACACAGATCCATGTCCTTGTCTGTGTACCGGCCGATCGCAGGTACCTGGTGGACATCGCAGCCGCCAGGCACGTGCATCGGCGCGCCCCCCAGTGGCCGGAGGATCGGAGGCCGTATAATGACGGCCTCCCGGCATTATAGAACCACTTTGCGGCCGTCATTAGTCGTATGACGGGCGCAAAGTGGTTAATGAATTACAGACCTGATGTATAACTTGTTTATTTTCACTGTTATGTTACTCATATATAACTAACTGAGCTTCACGGTAATTTTCTGCAACTGAATCTAAGGTTTCAATAAATAAAGAATTTGAAAAAAGAAAGAGTTCACTACTAACATTTTCCTTACATCTCTCCTCATATGGAAACACTGAACAATTTGGAAGTTTCAGCACAGCCTTCTACTTTTCTTTGTGTTTTGTCTAATATTCCCATCAATAATACTGTATTCTTTTAATACCTCTTCACATACTTCAGTCAAATAGTTGCATATGGATATATGTCTATCTATGTATCTATCTATCTATGTATCTATCTATGTATGTATATATCTGTCTATCTATCTATTCATTCATGTACTGTACATATTTTGAAATAATTAATAAAAGAGGCAGATCAGTTCAATTAAAAATATGAATCTAGATGTGTTCATGGCTTTTCTTTCCATTTCCCTTTTAACTGTAAATAAAGCCCGAAATGCATGTCATGTGATACCTTCTAGATAATGCTTTTTTCAGCTGCTAATTGACTCTACTCGTGTTTTCTTCACAGATCATAGGAGGAAGAGCACAGGATAACAGATGCTCAAGAAGGCTTTATATCTGTGTCTGTATTTTGTGAGATTTACTACCCTGGAAAATGTAATGTAGCAATGCAATGGACGACTGCCTGTTTTCATTCTCTCATAACACCAAGGCAGGTTTAACACTTTATAAAGTCTTTATGTAGGTCTGAATACTCCAAAAATTCCTCATCCTTACACATGGCCATCCTCCAGAAAGAACTGTTTTGTTTCTCTTCTCTTGGGAAATAATTTTTATTATTGCAGAAAAAAAGTCATGGGTAAGTGGCTGTCATTATCTTTTATACAAAGAGATTTGTACATCAGGGATAGCCTAAGATAAGCCTAACAATCCGTGTGTATTCCCAGAGTATATACCGCACCTTAAACTGTCAGGCTGGCTACGGCGAGCAATGCACAGTAATGAATACTGACACTAAAAAGTATCATCATCATGGAAAAAAACAGGCATCTCGAAAAGGGGCTCGCCTCCAAACAGCACAAAATCAATACCTTTTCTAATGCATCATATTAAAAGGAAATACAAGGCTTGAAATTACGTTATGCACAGGTTTTATGTTTTACCAGTGTGTAAATTGCATTCTTTATTGTTCTGCAACACTTACAGCTCTGCTGGGTAAAGCGCAATAGCAGCAGATGTTTCCTGATGACATCTTAGCTTTTAATGGGAAAGTGTGGTCAGAAGGGCATCAGCAGCTCTGCTCCACAAAGTCTGCATATTTATTGGTGTTAATTCCATTTGTACTGCTTTGCTTCATAAGTAAAAAAAGTCACATCTGGAGATTTTATGGAGACAAAGTCATAATAATTGAGTATTCCTTAGTGCATAAATTTCAGCTTTTTTGTTGTTTAAAATCTACCTACAATGTTCCCTGGCATCTGCCTTAGGTTAGCCATACACCATACCATCTTAGTGTATACTATTTAAACTATCGCTTTTGGATTTGCCAAACCCATGTCATATGGGCACAAGTTTAAATAATCAAATTAAGTTTTAAATTAGACAGGTCCTTGCACTACACTGTTGTACTACATAGTCAATGACAGGTCTAAATGAGATTGTACAATGTGATTTGAGACACACTTAAACAATCTATTCAGTTAGTATCATATCAGGCAGGCCCTTGAACTACTAGTTGATGGCTGATCTAAAGGATATTGTACAATGTAATTTATGGACAAACTTAAACAATCTATTCAATTAGTATCGTATTAGGTAGGCCCTTGCACTACATAGCTGATAGTAGATCTAAAGGAGATAAAGTATATATACGGTATATATGGTTAGCTTTACTCTCTCATTATGATTTATTTACTAAAGAACTAAAAAATATTCACATAGAAAAGTAAGTATTAATTTAGGGAATATAATGGCCCTGTGTTCACTTTAAATACTTAATAATGTATGGAGGAGTTAAAAAAACAGGATTTTGGAAAATTGTCTACTCCTTGGGGTTGATTTACTAAAAGCCTAGAGCATGTTTTTTAAAATATGTAAAGTTGTGTGCTCTTTAAATCGTCAAATCATTTGTAAGCAAAATTCCCTTGGGTACTTAAGAATATACATTAGCATCAACTTTTTTTTTTAAATTAACCACTTCAGCCCCAGAAGAATTGACTGCTCAATGACCAGAGCATGTTTTGTGATTCGGAACTGTGTCGATTTAACTGACAATTGTGCGGTCGTGCAACGCTGTACCCAAACAAAATTTATGTCCTTTCTTTCCCACAAATAGAGCTTTCTTTTGGTGGTATTTGATCATCTCTGTGGTTTTTATTTTTTGCGCTATAAACAAAAAAAGAGTGTCAATTTAAAAAAAAAAATACAATATTTTGTACTTTTTGCTGTAAAAAATAGCCCCAATTTTTTTTTATAAATGCAATTTTTTTCCTCCGTTTAGGCCAATATGTATTCTTCTACATATTTTTTGTAATAAAAATCGCAAAAAGCGTATTTTGATTGGTTTGCGCAAAAGTTATAGCATCTACAAAATAGGGGATAGATTCATGGCATTTTTATTATTATTTTTTTACTAGTAATGGCGGCGATCTGCAATTTTTATGCGACATTATGGTGGACATATCGGACACTTTTGACACATTTTTGGGACCATTGGCATTTATACAGCGATTAGTGCTATAAAAATGCACTGATTACTGTAAAAATGTCACTGGCAGGGAAGGGGTTAACACTAAGGGGGCGATCAAGATGTTAACTGTGTTCCCTAACGTGTGTTCTAACTGAAGGGGGATGGGACTCACTATAGGAGATGAGAGATCGTGGTTCCCAGCTTGTAGGAACTCACAATCCTCATCTCCTCTGCTCTCAGAACAGGGATGTGTGTGTTTCTACACACACACGTCCCTGTTCTTCCTCTCGTGCCCGCGATCGCTCGTGGCCGAAGGTCATCGTGACCGCTGGTCACGAGCATCGGCACCCCCGCTATCCCACTTAAAGGAGCCGACGTACAGCTACGAAGGCACGCGGGATCGTGCCAACGTGGCGCAGTATAATGACGGCGGCTGGTCGGGAAACGGTTAACTCTGGTAAAAGGAGCAGATACCTTAAAATACTTGAGAGGCAATAGTACAGTTCTACTGGCCCTCTTACTGTTTTTCCTGGGGCAGTCTGCAGGCCCAACTTTAGAGATGTAATGGGATCAATCGGTTTGCATACACTAGAACACCTCCATGCTGGCATTTAGATGAGTGAAACTAGTGTTGTTAGGATGCATTCTTGACCATTTGGGTGTATTTATTAAACTTAATGGGCCTATTTATTTGTAAGTGCATTATTTTACCATTTTGTTTTATTTATTAAGGTGACTTGCAGCCCAATAAGATGTGCTTTGTTCTTTTGCTGTTTTAGCATATATTTTCTTCCTCCCCAAGATTAGTGCAAAGCTACAATGAGAATCCAGCATAATTGCTGGACTAATGATGTCTCTTTGTCATGTTCATTTCATGTTCAGTTTCTTGACATTATTTGTTAAGCTAAGTGAACATATAATTTGCAAAGTTAGCCTCAATTTCTTAGGTAAATCAACCCCTTGTCCCTATTTTATTCTAATTTATTACAAGGGAAAACATAGATATGGATTTCCCAGACCAAGCACTAAAACACTAAATACTGTATTTTTAGATGATTACTGTCCACACAAAGCAGAACCAATGGGGTTGATTTTTTAAAGGCAAATAGGCTGTGCACTTTGCAAGGACAGTTGCACTAATTTTCCCCAGAGCTTAGTGAATGTGGTGAAGCTTCACTCTGTAAAGAATACCCAATCAGGTGCAAGGAAAAAAAAAAAAAAAACAGCATTTGTGTTTGCACATGATTGGATGATGGAAATCAGCAGAACATCACCACATTTACTAAGCTCTGGGGAAATTAGTGCAAAGTACACGGTACACAGTCTATTAGCCATTAGTATATCAACCCTATTGTTTCTGGTCTCCACAGTTTTTTGGTAGCACACAATATTGTAAATAACTACTGCCAGAGGAGATTTCAGTATGGTAAGAAATAGAGAATGCGCTAAGAAGTTACATAGCTTTACAGCACTGGCTTTTATTTTTGTTTCTCTTTCTTGCATGTCTTTTATATAAGGTATACACCATTCATTCTTGAGTGTGTCACTCTGCTGTCATCTCCATGTTGTCCAAGGTGAATATGACAAGTAAGCCCCCTTCTTTTACAGACATAAGAACCAATGAGGTACTAGCTTCAGATTTTCAAATGGTCACTGAGATTGTCACTGAGCAAACTGGCTCCAATTGAGCAGCAGTCCACCAAACAAAGGTCCAAGAGTGCATTATTTTTAATGATAAAATTGATCCATAGCAGAAAAAAATCCAATGTATTTTGGGGTACAAAAATAAAGGTCATACAAATAAGTGTGAAAGGTCATGAGTATAAAATGAAGATTCATGTAAACAATAATGCGTAAAAAAGGCAAACTGGCACAGGAAACTGTCATGAATGATGTGTGCCACATTAACCAAGCAGATAGACCAGTTTCAGATCTATCTGTACCACCTGCGCTAGTTCTTTTTCAGAGTGAAATAAAAACTAGGCACAGGTCTATCTTTAATTAACAGGGGAATATGTCAGTTTTTCCATATGGAAACCTGCCGTATATTCCAGTCAGGTGTGTTTTTCGTACTGGATATGAACTGTCAGTAGACAGCACAAAAAGTTGGATAAACAGACTTGCTACTCCATATTATTGGATTTTACAGGTACAACAAGAGGCAAACAACCATTATAAAAAGTAAATACATTTTAATCATACTTCATTAAAATAGTACCGTATATACTCGAGTATAAGCCAAGTTTTTCAGCCCTTTTTTTAAGGCTGAATATACCCCCCTTGGCTTATACTCGAGTCAGTGTACCTGAAATTCTTGACAGGCTGCTGGCATCCATTGTTTAACCCCTTCCTTACCGAGTCATTGTAAAATGACATCGGCAGGAACCCTGCCTCCCTCTGGGTGGATGTCATATGATGTCCTTGGCTTCCCGGGCGGCTAGGGGGCGCGATGTTCGTCGGGCACCCGCGATTGCCCGCAATCACGGCAGGACAGTGGATCTGTGTGTGTAAACACACAGATCCTCGTCCTGTCAGAGGAGAGGCGACCGATGTGTGTTCCCAGTACAGAGGAACACACATCGGTCTCCTCCCCTTGTGAGTCCCCTCCACCTACAGTTAGAATCACTCACTAGGGAACATATTTAACCCCTTCAGCGCTCCCTAGTGTTAACCCCTTCCCTGCCAGTCACATTTACACAGTAATAAATGCAGTTTTATAGCACTAATCGCTGTATAAATGTGAATGGTCTCAAAAACGTTTCAAAAGTGTCCGATATGTCCGTTGCAATGCCACGGTCACAATAAAAATCGCCGCCATTACTAGTAAAACAATAAAAATAAATAAATAAATGCCATAAATCTATCCCCTATTTTGTAGATGCTATAACTTTTGTGCAAACCAATCAATAAACGCTTATTGCGATTTTTTTTTACCAAAAATATGTAGAAGAATACGTATCGGCCTAAACTGAGGAAAACATTTTATTTTATTTTTTTAAATTGTGATATTTATTAAATCAAAAAGTAAAAAATATTGTGTTTTTTTTCAAAATTGACGCTCTTTTGTTTATAGCGCAAAAAATAAAATCCGCAGAGGTGATCAAATACCACCAAACGAAAGCTCTATTTGTGGAGAAAAAAAGAACAAGATTTCATTTGGGTACAGTGTTGCATGACCGCGCAATTGTCATTCAAAGTGTGACAGCGCTGAAAACGAAAAATTGGTCTGGGCAGGAAGGGGGTGAAAATGCCCAGTATTGAAGCGGTTAAAAGGCGCGGTCTCCTCCTGGTCCCTTCCATGATAGGCGTTTCCCAGCAGACACTGTGTTCAGTGTTCCGCCTATCACGGACGTTCTCTCATCCTCGGACTCAGTTTCCCAGCAGACACTGTGTTTAGTGTTCTGCGAATCACAGACGTCCTCTTGTCCGAGGATGAAAGGACATCCGTGATTGGCGGAACACTGAACACGGAGCAGGACCAGGAGGAGACCGCGACTTTTAAACAATGAATGGACGCCCGCAGCCTGTCAAGAATTTCAGGTACACTCACTCGGGCACAGTGAGGCTGAAATGGGCACAGTGAGGTTGGGCACAGTGAGGTTGCAATGGGCAATGGGCACAGTGAGGTTGGGCACTGTGAGGTTGCAATGGGCACAGTGAGGTTGCAATGGGCACAGTGAGGCGTGCAAATGGGCACACTGAGGTGTGCAAATGGGCACAGTGAAGCTGCAAATGGGCATTGTTGACCATGTTTTCCACTTACAGTAGCTGCTGCATTCTCACCCTAGGCTTATACTCGAGTCAATACATTTTCTCATTTTTTTGTGGTAAAATTAGGTACCTCGGCTTATACTCGGTCGGCTTATACTCGAGTATATACGGCATAACATTTTAAAACCCTCTATGTGTAGGGGAAATCTCCCTGAAAGAAACAGACACCAACCCCCTGCAATAATAACACAGTCACAGTCTTATATTGCAGTAATGGAACATGGCGTAATTTCCATAACACATCCCTCTCTCTGCCCATGCAGTGGTCACACTACACGAGCAGAGCTTGCAGGGTTAACAGCCATCCTCCCTCCTCTTGCTCTGTGGCGAGTGGAAGGGAGGTGGAGATAGCAGAAAGATGGGAGCATGCAGCTCTAGCTCTTCTGTTTCCCTGTCATAGAAACAGCAGAACAGAGAACTGGTCACTCCTAAGTGACAAAGGGGCCCCTTTTGTTAATTTAGGAACAGTATCAGCTCCATTTTGAACATTTACAAAAGAGACGCAAGCATTGTGCTTGCAACACACTTTGTTAATTTCCCCCAAAGTGTTTTGTTCAGGACACTCCCCACAGTTTTCAAATTGTCTTGCACCCAAGATGTTCCAGAGAATTGTGACACTGCACACGTTGTTGCTGCAGATGATAAAAGATGTGCACCACCATGTTTTTCTATCACAAGAAAGTGTTCTCTCTGTTTTCTCCCAGGTGCCTTCCTGTACCAAACTGACCCTAGTGTTCAACTATTGGTTGCACAAGTTTAGTTCAATTGAACAAATTAATAGGTGAACACTATAAAATTGTGATTGTACAATCCTATTGTCACAGGTGTATCCAGTTGGGAACCCTTTGTCCATTAACAAAGACCAGGGCTTTTTTTCAGGGGGAACTTGGTGAAACTCAGTTCCACCACCTCTGGCTCAGACCCTTGGGGGGGGCTGCTCACCACAATCACTTGTGAACAGAAGTCCAGTTTCTGTGTTTACAAGTGACAGCTCTGCACTCTGTGTGTATAACCCCCCTGAACTCTGCACTCTGTATCTAATGCAATCTTGGTATTTAATGCCCCTTTAAGACCCTCCTACTGTTTGTGAAATTTGACTGACCACATCCACTATTTGATGTGATGGTGTATGCGGGTGGAGGGGTTTTGGGGGGTCGTGGTTGAGTTCCAGCACCTATTGTTTGAGAAAAAAAGCCCTGACAAAGACATCCAATCAGAGAGCAATGCCATAATATGGTTATTGAAGACCAAAGAAGCAGGCAATTTTGGTGCACAGATTAGGCCATCATGCTTCTTTCAGCAGCAGTTCCTAATAGCCATCATTAAATTATTTTTCAGTAATTCATATTCTCCCAAAAAAATAACCTACACATAAATTAAGAGCCTCGTCAAGTACCCAATTCTGGACAAGTACCATCTGTAATGCTCGTTTTACAATTTTAAAAACAGTCTTTTGCAATATATCATTTATGATATAGAAATATTTCCATTTCAGTATACATTAAAACCTTTATATGATGATAAAAAGGAATGGTAATAAATACCTGAAGAAAAACTAAAACAAAGTTAAAGGTTTCTGCATTTTTTTTTTTTTTTTATATCCTGACCTGATTGTCTGAACTGTCATGTGAAAATAAATCCCTGTTCTGCTGACACCACAAACATTCTGTCTTCTCATGGGATTGTGTAAGAGGAATTAACTGTACTTTAACATACAGTATGGCTTTTTGTACACAGTTACTTTTTAGAGGTGGATTCATTAATATGCCAAAAAAAGCAATGAGCAATAAATTATGTTCAATTACATACCAAGCTTGTTTTAGAACATAATGATATGCCATTATCACAAAAATATTCCCATATAGGAGAGATCAACCTACACAGAAAAACTAGTCGGTAATAAATTAACACACTTCCCTTCAAGGTTTTTTTTTTTACAAAGATAAATCGGAACAGTGTGTGGAAGCATAATTATTTTATTTATTACAGGTACTTTTATAGAGCGGTTGGTTTAATCAGTGCTTTACATACAGGTATATACACTATATTACCAAAAGCATTGGGATGCCTGTCTTTACACGCACGTGAACTTTAATGGCATTCCAGTCTTAGTCCGTAGGATTCAATATTGAGTTAACCCACCCTTTGCAACTATAACAGCTTCAACTCTTCTCAAAAAGCTGTACACAAGGTTTAGGAGAGTGTCTATGGGAGGTCAGATACTGATATGGATGAGAAGTCCTGGCTTGCAGTCTCCGCTCTAATTTCCTTCCCAGAAGAGTTGGAGCTGTTATAGTTGCAAAGGGTGAGCTAACTCAATATTGAAACCTATGGACTAAGACTGGGGTGCCATTAAAGTTCATGTGCGTGTGTAAAGGCAGGCATCCCAATACCTTTGGTAATCTAGTGCATATATATATATATATATATATATATATATATATATATATATATCTATATATATATATATATATATATATATATATATATATATATATTACATTCACATCAGTCCCTGACCTCGAGGAGCTTACAATCTAAGGTCCCTAACTCACATTCATAAATACACATACTAGGGCCTATTTACACAGGAGCCAATTAACCTACCAGTGTGGCTTTGGAGTGTGGAAGAAAACCCACACAGCCACCAATCAGAACTCACCTCATAAATCACTGTGTCAAGCTTAATCTGAAATCTGATTGGGTGTTATTGGTTGCTACACTTTGCACAACATCACTGCTCTTTCCACTGGCTTATGAATTAAGCCTAATTCGGTCATATATGGCAGTTGATTAAGCTTATAGTACATTAGATTGGTTGTTAAATGTATTGACGTTTAGCAATAAAAATTTGTAAAAACGCCAGTGCTTCTCCACTTACAATAGTCCACCAATTATACAAGATGATATTCTGTACAGAATGATGTATAAGTGTGCTGGCCCTTTTTTATGTCATTACTAATACAAACCCATAATAATACATTTGGCTATAGATACAAATGTTTAGCTCATAAAGTATGTATTTTACAAAGGAGTTTGTGTGTGTGGTCACTTAACTATAAACTTATATATGTAAGTAATTTTTTGCAGCTACTAATTTATCAGGTATAATTTGCTGTATGTACAATAACCATTTGTGTGTATGTCAATGCATCATTGACATCAAAACAGCAAGCTTGACAGTTTCCATATTCTGAATTACTGGTGTGCATCCACAAAACACAAAGATATAAGCACAAATTAGATTACAGCTATTTGATCAATCAGAATGAAGGAATGTGCATTTTAACATAACGATGTCAGGCAATTAAAAATTAAAAATGCCAGTTTGCAAATATACAGGTGCATAATGTAATAGGCTAAAACAGTTTTGCTTTAAGTGTAACTTCCAGCAAAACCCCAGGAATCTAAATGGTGATCCTACCAGAAAATCCAAATGTGACAAACTTGTGATCATATGACAATGAAGAAACATTACTGGCAAATCTGCAGTTGTCACCAATTAGCTTCACAAGCCCCCCAAGTTATGTATCAAAATACAATCTGCTAGAACATGTCCCAACTTTACAACATAAACTGGAAGAAGAATTTGCCCACCCCACTTTGCCACGGATAACAGTGGAGATGCAATGAAATAGGAACTTACCACCATGCCACATATGATGCATTCCATTTTAAATTCCTGGAATGCACACTTTTAACATAAGTCCACATCAATACACTGATAAAATTATATTATTTTCAGAAACCCTGCTTTGGTTACTAATGGTGCGCCCTCCCCAAAAGGTTTGGGACGCTATTTAAAATATAGAGGGATGTCTGAGCCAGTAGTTGGGCTCAGACGGGTGAATTACATTGAAAATTACTTCTGTTCTAGCTATGGTTTGCCCGATAGCATTTTCCCTTATTGCCTGTAGGTGGCGTTACCACCTCAGGCACCTGTTGGAACATGGGCAAACCATGGTGCATTGAGTGACCCTTCTCGGCAGCGGTACAGTGGGGGTGGTTGACCAGCTGTGCCTGCTGGGAGGGGATACTTAAGGGGCAGACGCCATTGATTGGGGTTCGTCTTTGCCCCGCAGCCCTCGGGCGCGAGGTGTGTGTATGTGGTTCTGGTCTCGGGGGCCACATTGGCCCGAGGCTGCATCGCTATCCAGTAGGCCCAGCTAGTCTGACTGGGGCCTGCATACTGAGAGGGGATCCCAAGCTGTCCGTCCAAATGGGAGGAAGCTGTCTTAACCCGCCTAGCAGTATTCCCGAGTCTGGCTCGGGGTGGAATTTCAGTACCTAAAGCGGTAACCCCAAGCCAGACTCGGGATCGCATCGCAGGACACAGGGGAAGTTACTTACCTTGTTCCCTGGATCCTGCGTTGTGTCCCGCTGTGTGAGCGAGCCATCATCTCACTCGATTCACACTGCCGAGTGCCGCCGAGCTCCGTTCCCTGCGACGTTGCATCACACGGGGGCGGAGTTTGGCGCCAAATTCAAAAAGTGAAAAACACAATACACATACAGTACTGTATCAAAAAATAACACATCCCCTTTGTCCCTAGTGGTCTGCCAAGTGCCCTGCATGCACTTTTATATTATAAAAACTGTTCTTTCTGCCTGGAAACTGGAGATTGTCCATAGCAACCAAAAAGTGTCCCTTTACATCAAAAGTGGTTTTAGACCAGCTAGAAAACAGCGATAATAAATTAGAATCACTTGCAGAATTGAGCGATAGCGATTTGTGGGGAAATTCGTCATCAAACACTAAATCTAATGACAGCGACAATTCTGCAACTGAGCAAATTTCTGTGTTTTTGATTTGATTACATTATTGAATAATTGTTATTATTATTATATTATTATTTGTTATAATTATTTATAGTTATTTATTATATTATAATTCATGATTTTGTTTTTTGAACTTTATCATACCCGGGATGCAGGGCCGCTGTTAGAAATCATGGGGCCCCATACAGCCTACCTGAAGGGGCCCCCTTCAACCACGCCCTGGTACGTCACTGGATGGGAAGCAGTTAAAGGGGATTGGTTTGGGGGCAGTAAAAATGCACGTTTACTGCTCCCCCAAATGAATGTTTCTTATTATCATCAAGTTACAATTATCACACAGGCAGCACAGTAACTAGGGACTATATCATGGCTTTATCATGGCTCTATGTCACATGGCTTTTTTTTGTGCTGACTTAACTTATGGCTGTATTGTATATAACAGACTGTAACAGTACAACCACAACAAAAGTCAGCACCCAAAAGCAATGTGACACAGAGACCCTGCTGTGCTGCCTCACCTGTGTGATGATTGTAACCTGCTGTACTGTGAGATACATATAATAGGACACAGTGAGTATTCTTTCCTCTTTTACCCACTCACTGTGTCCAGTGCAGCCATGATCTCCTCCTGCTCTTCCTTGTCAGCCGCTCAACGTTATCATATCTCATGAGAAAAGCAGCCGGGAGTCGAAAGGAGAATCACTGTATCACTCCGCCAGCCGGGACTAATAGAATAGTGGGGAGGCATGATGTACATGTGCCTGAAAACAAAGAAATAGTCCCTCCACTGTGCTCCCTTCCTGGGCCCCTGTGTTGACCCGATGGGGCCCAGGAAAATTATATAACCACTCTGTAAGCAAGTGGAGGCGGGGAAGAGTTTAGAAAACATTTGTTTTTAAATGCAGTAAAGAATTGTAATGATGCCCGGGCCCCACTGTGTAGCTGATGGGGGTGGGCCCGGTACAACAGGGCTGGTTGTACTGGCCTATCAGCGGCCCTGCCAGGATGTCTACTAGACTCTGGTTTGGATTTAAGTGAGTTATTCCTAAGAATTGCAGGCCTACAATATAAAACGGCAAATTTCCATGCAAAATAATGGTACCGCTTTCAGCACCTAAAATCTGAAATAATCATACCTCCAGGGAGGTTAATGAAGGAGACCAGGGGAGGACCTGCCCTGGAGGAGACCGTTAAAGTGCTGCTGTCTCGGGTGAGGCCTGGCAACTTTATTGAGGAGGGATCCACTATACTACAAGCCCTGTAGTTCGCTTAAAGGCTCTTTAACTGTACGGTTGGAAGTTTGGGACATTGAAATCCTGTGACAGAGGATTCCTGGACTATCCATTTTTCTCAACTAAAAAAAGATCTGTGGCAGAGACTTTATTCATTCCAAGAGGTCTGTGGCAGAGACTCATTTCATCTTCGGCAGTCTGTGGCAGAGACTGCCCCGTTGCTGATTCGTGTGTCATCCCAGCTGCTAGGATATGTTAGAGGGGACTATCTGGGTGACCAATACCCACTCTAAACACTGAGAGTGGTAAGTGACTGTGAGCTGATATTTTTGGCTAGTATTGCTGAGTGCCTGAACCTTCCCCTATTCTTCTATACCTTCAACTTTCTCAACGTTTACTGCATAAGAAAATAAAGCCTAACTGTTTGAGGTTTTACATCTGCGTGGACATTGCATTACTACAGACTTTCCTACCCGGACAACGAAACTGAAGAGGTAACGTGCAAAACCCAAAATTAACCTCTAGGGGGTATTGCTACACTAACATCATAGCTCATTCTGCAGGTCTCTATCAACTCCCAATGTTCTCTATTTAGCCCTCAGTACTTTGTATTTTGAACGAATCTAAACTTGTCATAACATGTAAATATATTTTTGTAATTATGTAAAGGCTTGGTACAAAGCTTCACATTTCAAATAAATTTATGCATGCAAAATACAGACACAATATCAAGGACAATTTTGATTTGTTTTTCTGGTACACAGTTTTCAAAGTGCTCTGAAGAACAAAACAAGAGATATTCAACGCAAAGTCGTGTAAGGAAAGAGTTTACAAAATTAAAGAGAATATAAATGGGCAACTGCCTTTTGTTCCATGTCCTTGGTTCTAATGCCGAGTACAGACGTTCGGACATTCCAACAACAAAACCGTGGATTTGTTTCCGACGGATGTTGGCTCAAACTTGTCTTGTATACACACGGCCACACAAATGTTGACGGAAATTCCGAACGTCAAGAACGCGGTGACGTACAACACGTACGACGAGCCCAGAAAAATGACTTTCAATAGCCAGTGCGGATCTTCTGCTTGATTCCGAGCACACGTGGAATTTTGTGCATCGGAATTGGGTACACACGGTCGGAATTTCCGACAACAAGTTTTGTTGTCGGAAAATTTGAGAACCAGCTCTCAAATTTTTATTGCAGGAAAATGTCCGATGGGGCCTACACACGGTCGGAATTCCCGATCAAAAACATTGAACATTTGTTTCGGAAATTCCGAGCGTGTGTACACGGCATAAGAATAATTCACCTTGGATGAGCCATGATAATTGCATTGAATTGGCCACAGTGATGTTGAAGTACAGTACATGTATATTTAGATCCACAATGCCTTATGCATAATGATTTTTAATATCACCTCAGCAAACATAGCAATTCTGTACCATTGGTGCTGTAGAATTTGAGTTGATGGGAAAATGCAGTGTGCTTTCAGGTGCATTCATCTTGCGTTTGAGATTAGTTTGAGATGCTTCTGGGATCCTGCACAGGTACTGTATTTCTGCTTTTGCCTTCCCATTGATTTCCATGGGAAAATCTATTTTGACAGTGAAAGTTAAAACCACTGTAATTTTTTTTTCTTTTATGTTGTGTCCCATCTGTGAAATTTCCCTTTCTTTCCTGTCTATTATAAAACATGGGTAGTGAGAGGAAATATCTCCAAAGGGGTGACTCCCTCTTAGACAGTAGAGATGGGCCGAACGATCCCGTTTGGTTCGCGGCAGAGCTTTCGAACATCGCAAAAGTTTGGAACCGAATAACAAACCCCATTGAAGCTTAGGGGACCGGAACCAGAAAAATCAAAAGTGCCCATTTTGAAGGTTTATATGCAAGTAATTTGGCATACAATGGTTATGGGGGTCTGGGTACTGCCCTGCAGGGACATGTATTAATGAAAAAAAAGTTTGTAAAAAACACAATTTTTAAATGAGCAGTGATTTACTGATGCTTAAAGTGAAATCTTGGTGCGTGGTGAAAGTCACGGGTGGTAGTAGGGGGACCCCAGATAAACTTTTGCATTGGGGCCCACAAGCTTCAAGCTACGCCTCTGCTATCTCTGCTATGGAATAACAAATGTTCAAAGTTCAAGACAAAAGCACTGATTACAGCTCCTCTCCTAATTTCTCTGCAAACAGGTATTTGGCAGCTTGTTAGCTTTCTAATGTTCAAATGTTTCAAAAGCAATGAGTAGCACTGTTTTCCTTATAGAAGGTCAGTTATGCTCAACACTATCAGAGAGGTCCTCAAACACAGCAGACCACTTCAAATACTTCCTGCTGAAATAATGTATGAGTTAAACCTGGATATTTGGGGAAAACTGAAGAATGGAAATCACTTTTTTATGTAAATATGACACTGGTCCTTATATGTCATGTGGGAGCAGTCTATACATTTTTACACCAAAAACAGGTTTTATGTTGAGTTTTAAAAAAAAAAAAAAAAGAAAAGAAAGATTATGTCTGTGTGATTTGCTAAATATAGTAACATATTCAATACTAAACAAATCTGTACTGCTTAATTTTCAGGTGCTTTAAAGTTTAGCGCAATTGCAAAGTAGGTTAACACCAGCTGAGATTTGGCACCAAAATATACAGGGAAATAAAACAGATATAATGAATATCATATGTGGCTCATTATTCTCTCAATGATCTCTTCTTAACCTATGATAAATATAATAAGACAGGTACAACAAAAAAACAAGGTTTCTGTAGACCACATATGTAGCTGTGGAGGCATTTACCTGTGCCTACACACCCCTCGTTCTGACTGTAGGAACATAGTTCTCAGCAACACTTATTGGTATAGATGCTTGCTGTGATACTGTAGACATCTCTGTCAGCATCGCCAAATATAAAGAAGTGGCCCCATGGGATTAGGATTATTTTTCAATCCAATTAAGTTCACTATGCTGTGGATTTAGGTACAGTATGTATAATAGAAATGGAATTAGACGGCTGGATTTTGCCTTATCTTTTCAGATCAGCATATTGTTACTGAAGAGAAAACATGTTTGGTGAGAAGTTGACTCAAGTTGAAAGCTACTGTCAAGTTGATTGGCCAATGACAATACATTGGGAAGGCACTTTTTTCTATGTTGCTTTCAGGTGTTGCTCCGTCAGCTTCTCAAGGTCTGTAAGGTCCCCAGGAAATCCATATGGCCAAACATAGGCAAGTTTGATGGTATGCTCTGTTCCTTGCCCATCAGTGAAAGCACTGGCTTCTTCCTTAGTAACCATGTAGAGCTGGGATAGTAGTGACACCATTGCCTAAATATGACCACGTGGGCATATTTAGGCAATGATGTACCCTGCTCCATTCCCAGCCTATTTGCTTACATGGTTTGGGATTCCTAGCCATTTAAGAGAATGGGGCAGGTGACGTCAGTGGTTGTTAAGAACACAGCTGGTGCAAGCAGACGCTAATCTCTTGGCAAACATTGACAGCCAGAAGCTCGAACATCCTAAATGTTCAGATGAATGTCCGAACAGCCAATGTTTGGATCAAACACTGAGCTCATCTCTAATGTTTACCTGAACAGAAATACAGTATCTGTGTTTTGAACTTTTTGCAAGGCAGAGTAAAAGGAACACCTGTGTATAAAAAAAAAACAAAGTTTGTGATTCAACAATTACCTCATTTTAATCTTATTTAAAGGGGGGTTCCACCCGCAATTTCTTTTTTTTTTTAAAGTCAGCAGCTACAAACACTGTAGCTGCTGACTTTTAATAAGGACACTTACCTGTCCTGCTCGCCCGCGAAGTCGGCCCCCGCTGAGGCCGATCCCTCGATCCTGGCAGCTCCTGGTGCCGCCATCCTCAGTAAGGGAAAAAGGCAGTGAAGCCGTGCGGCTTCACTGCCTGTTTCCTACTGCACATGCGCGAGCAGCGCGTCGCTTTGTGAATGGGCCGTCTGCTCTCTGGGATACACACAGTTCCCAGAAGGCAGCGCTCCCCATTCACAAGAAGACACCGAGTGTAGGACGAGGAAAAAGATCCACCGCGGAGGATGAAGAGGCAGATTATGGACTTCCGCATAGCAACCGCTATTTCTGGTAAGTAAAATTATTTTTTTTCTTATTTTTTTCATTTATTTGTAGATTTTTGGTGAATTTTTTTTTTTCAGGGTGGAACTCCACTTTAATGCATTCACACTGCTAGATGAATTTAAAGTCGTTTTGTACTTGCAAAACTGTGAATGGATTGCATCTAAAAAGTATTGCAGATTGCTGTTTCATATAAGTTAAATGGTGCAATTATTTTATGGGATTACTGCTGTCACCTAGCCCAACAATAGAAACATTGTAGTTTGGAAAAATAGAGCTAATAAACTCAGACTTGTATTAGAAATGACATATAATATGAAACTAAAATTATAATTGCATTTTCTGCTAGACTATGTCTCTACTGCATGATCACAATTCAATTTCCCAGGTTGACTGATTTTTGCAAGACTGCATGAGACATTGACAGATTTTACATGAATACTTTTACAGTATACTTAATAAAGAAATAGAAAATCACTTTGCAAATAATGTTCATGTGCAAAAAATAAATAAAAAATAATGTGGCTTGCACATGATTGGCTATTAGAACTTTACCCAATTTAATAAGATAAGATTATTTTTGTCTTTTGAGAAAAAAATTGCAAATTAAATCTTCGCTTAGCTTATTTACTTTAATTATTCAATCATGTACAAGCAAAAATAATATTTTTTGTTTTTACTTGCACATGATTGAGTATTCTTTGCATGTCATTTACCAAAATAAGAGAAATTTCCCTTTGCAAAGTGAATATTCACCTTGAAAGTTCTAATTCATGGTCATTGTTCATATAAATTTAACCTAAATTGCTCTTAAAGTGAAACTAAACTCTGGTTAAAAAAAATATATTCAAGTATGTATTCTTAGCTCAAAACAGTACAGTACCTTTTATTGTCCTCACCTTCCTTCAAATCTCCCCAAATTTTTTTTTTTTTTAGTGTGCTGTGATCTGACTTTCTGTTAGAGGATAGCTACATTCATTATCCATGATCCTACTGTATGTAGAAATGTAGCCACCCCCTCTTGCTCGCTTCTGAGATTGGAGAAATGTCATTAAGTACGTATGGATAATTTTTTTGTAATAAGGACATTGTTTAGTGTAACTTTAAGAATTGCCTAAAGTAACAATGAGAGCACCTTGGCTCCATGTAGAACACATTGGATCTTCGGTTGAGGCTATTCATAGGGCGTCTATTTCTCTCCAAGTCTAGATAATACTCCACACTCCTAGTTAGAGCTTTCTCCATGCCATTCTTCTGTCAAAAGGTTAAAGTCTCCATCGCTCACTGAGTTTAATCAAAAGGGGACAGCTTACATCCAAGAGAGTGCTAGGCTGGATAACTGCACTCAATATACTCATATGCAGTGGGTATAGAAAAGAATCACCGACTTTAAAATGTGTCTTGCCACCCATAGCTGATTGCTTCAGTTGCACTACCAGGGACTGAAATGCTCCAGGAAAGCACTTTTCATGCTGAGCTAATCAAAACGACCAAAGTCATATGGCTTTGTGTGCCATTGATAAGATAATTAGCTACACCTGATTGAGTTTAAAAAGTCAGGTAATCCTTCTTCCAACTCTGTGATTCTTTTTTTGCACTGGGTAAATACAGCTGGATAAAAAAAAACTGTGTTTGTCTTCATTTAACCACTTAACTACCGCCCACTGTAAAAATACGTCGGCAGAATGGCACCGACAGGCAGAATCACGTATATCTACGTGATCGCCCTTGTATAGTTGGGGGGTCCGATCAGACCCCCCTTCTGTACAGTGAGCGGTGGTTAAGTGTTCGGGAGCGATCCGGGATGAGGGGACGGCCGTTCGATTCCGGCCACCCACTCGCGATCGCTCCCGGCGAATGAGAGAGCTTCCCTGCCTGTGTAATGTTTACACAGGCAGAGGAAGTGATGTCATCTCTCCTGCGGCGCTCACATATACCGAGCGCCGCACAGGAGAAGATGCCAGGTTAGTGCACAAAACACTACACTGACACCAGGACACATAGGCACATAAATCGCCCCCCCCAGGCCCCCCCAGACACCCCAGATCAACCCCTAGATCACCCCCCAGCCCCCAGTCACAGTGTAGTGCAGTGACCATTTATTTACTGATCACTGCAATCAGTGACATTTGTGACTGTAAAAGTGTCACTAAAGTTAGTTTTAGGTCCAGTGTAGCCCCCTAACCCCCCCTAATAAAGGTTTAACCCCCTGATCGCCCCCCAGATAACCCTTTCACCCCCTATCACCACTGTCGCTAAGCGATCATTTTTCTGATCGCTGTCGTAGCGTCGGTGATGCCGATCGGTAGCCAGTTATTTTTTTTAGGTTCGCCGCAGGTTTTTATAGCGTCGGGTACCCCCATATATTACCTAATAAAGGTTTAACCCCCTTGATCGCCCCCTAGGTAACCCTTTCACCCCCTATCACCACTGTCGCTAACCGATCGTTTTTCTGATCGCTGTCTTAGCGTCGGTGATGCAGATCGGTAGCCAGTAATTTTTTTTATGTTCGCCGCAGGTTTTTATAGCGTCGGGTACCCCCATATATTATCTAATAAAGGTTTAACCCCCTTGATCACCCCCCAGGTAACCCTTTTACCCCCTATCACCACTGTTGCTAAGCGATAGTTTTTCTGATCGCTGTCTTAGTATCGGTGATGCCGATCGGTAGCCAGTATTTTTTTTTAGGTTCGCCGCAGGTTTTTATAGCGTCAGGTACCCCCATATATTATCTAATAAAGGTTTAACCCCCTTGATCGCCCCCCAGGTAACCCTTTCACCCCCTATCACCACTGTTGCTAAGCGATCATTTTTCTGATCGCTGTCTTAGTGTCGGTGATGCCGATCGGTAGCCAGTAATTTTTTTTAGGTTCCCCGCAGGTTTTTATAGCGTCAGGTACCCCCATATATTATCTAATAAAGGTTTAACCCCCTTGATTGCCCCCCAGGTAACCCTTTCACCCCCTATCACCACTGTCGCTAAGCAATCGTTTTTCTGATTGCTGTCTTAGTGTCGGTGATGCCAATAGGTAGCCAGTAATTTTTTTTAGGTTCGCCGTCAGGTTTTTATATAGCGTCAGGTACCCCCATATATTACCTAATAAAGGTTTTAACCCCCTAATTGCCCCTAGTTAACCCTTTCACCAGTGATCACCATATAAGTGTTACGGGTGACGCTGGTTAGTTAGTTTGCTTTTTATAGTGTCAGGGCACCCGCCGTATATAACCCAATAAAGGTTTAACCCCCTGATCGCCTGGCGGGTGATATAAATTAGGTTTTAGCGTCAGAGAGGGTCTGCGTCATACCCCAGGCAGCGTCAGGTTAGTGCCAGTAGCGCTAACACCCACGCGTGAAGCATACACCTCCCTTAGTGGTATAGTATCTGAACAGATCAATATCTGATCTGATCAGATCTATACTAGCGTCCCCAGCAGTTTAGGGTTCCCAAAAACGCAGTGTTAGCGGGATCAGCCCAGATACCTGCTAGCACCTGCGTTTTGCCCCTCCGTCCAGCCCAGGCCACCCAAGTGCAGTATCGATCGATCACTGTCACTTACAAAACACAACACACATAACTGCAGCGTTCGCAGAGACAGGCCTGATCCCTGCGACTCCAGTGCTGTAGGAGGTGATTTCACCACCACAGTTAAAAAAAAATCATATATGCCGAAGCATTGGGGCAGCAGGGGCGGAGGAGCGGAGGAGCGATTTTGCTCCTAATGCCGCGTACATACGGTCGAAATTCCAACGGAGGCTTGCCCGTGGAAAAGTCCGACCGTGTGTACGCAGCATAACTTTTGTGGGAAGATGCCCCCATGCTTCGGCATATATAAATGGTGCATGTATGCCCATAATTAGAAGTGGGTGGATGAAGGGCGGTATTCTAATGATGGGCATACCCACCGATCAATCTTTTTTTTTCGTTCAGCCAACAGGCTGCATAAAAAAAAAAAGATTACAATACATGTCCAACAAGGACCAGCAACGTACTGGTATGTTGCTGGACTTTGAATGTTTATACCAGAATGATGCCTGCGGGTTTAGGTATCATCTTGGTATCATTCTTTTCAGCCAGCGGCCGGCTTTCATGTAAAAGCAATCCTAGTGGCTAATTAGCCTCTGGACTGCTTTTACAAGCAGTGGGAGGGAATGTCCCCCCCGGATATAAAAAGCGCCATTGGGAAATTGGGAAAGCATTTTATCACACCGATCTTGGTGTGGTCAGATGCTTTGAGGGCAGAGGAAAGATCTAGGGCCCAATAGACCCCAGTTTTTTTCAAAAAAAGAGTACCTGTCACTACCTATTGCTATCATAGGGGATATTTACATTCCCTGAGATAACAATAAAAATAATAAAAAATAAATAAATATGAAAGCAACAGTTTAAAAATAAAATAAAAAAGCAAAATTTATAATAAAAAAATAAAAAAAAAAGCACCCCTGTCCTGCCCAATGGCGAATGCAAGCGTCGGTCTGGCATCATATGTAAACAGCAATTGCACCATGCATGTGAGGTATCACCACGAAGGTCAGATCGAGGGCAGTCATTTTAGCAGTAGACCTCCTCTGTAAATCTAACGGCGTAACCTGCAAAAGGCTTTTAAAGGCTTTTAAAAATGTATGTAGTTTGTCGCCAATGCGCGTTTGTGCAAAATTTTAAAGCATGTCGTGTTTGGTATCTATGTACTCGGCCTAAGATCATCTTTTTTATTTCATCAAACATTTGGGCAATATAGTGTGTTTTAGTGCATTAAAATTAAAAAAGTGTATTTTTTCCCCAAAAAATGCGTTTGAAAAATCGCTGCGCAAATACTGTGTAGAAAAAAAAATGCAACACCCACCATTTTAATCTGTAGGGCCTTTGCTTTAAAAATATATATAATGTTTGGGGGTTCAACATAATTTTCTTGCAAAAAAAAAAAAAATGTTTTCATGTAAACAAAAGTGTCAAAAAGGGCTTTGTCTTCAAGTGGTTAGAAGAGTGGATGTAAGCTTCCTAATGTTGTGTATAAAATGCCAGAACAGTTCAAAACCCCCCCAAATGACCCCATTTTGGAAAGTAGACACCCCAAGCTATATACTGAGAGGCATGTCGAGTCCATGGAATATTTTATATGTTGACACAAATTGCGGAAAAAAGACAATTTATTTTTATTTTTTTATTTTTTTGCACAAAGTTGTCACTAAATTATATATTGCTCAAACATGCCATGGACATATGTGGAATTACACCCCAAAATACATTCTGTTGCTTCTCCTGAGTACGGGGATACCACATGTGTGAGACTTTTTGGGAGCCTAGCCGCGTACGGGACCCCAAAACCAAGCACCGCCTTCAGGCTTTCTAAGGGTGTAAATTTTTGATTTCACTTCTCACTGCCTATCACAGTTTCGGAGGCCATGGAATGCCCAGATGGCACAAAACCCCCTGAAATGACCCCATTTTGGAAAGCAGACACCCCAAGCTATTTGCTGAGAGGTATGGTGAGTATTTTGCAGATCTCGCTTTTTGTCACAAAGTTTTGAAAATTGAAAAAAAAAAAAAAATTTTCTTTCTTCATTTTCAAAAACAAATGAGAGCTGTAAAATACTCACCATGCCTCTCAGCACATAGCTTGGGGTGTCTACTTTCCAAAA
Source organism: Rana muscosa (assembly GCA_029206835.1). Lineage (NCBI taxonomy): Eukaryota > Metazoa > Chordata > Amphibia > Anura > Ranidae > Rana > Rana muscosa. The sequence goes on along the minus strand of CM055116.1, from coordinate 523,610,368 downwards.
TGGGGTCATTTGGGGGGGTTTTGTGCTATTTTGGCATTTTATGGCCTTCGAAACTGTGATAGGTAGTGAGGAGTGAAATCAAAAATATGTGCCTAGAAATCCTGAAGGCGGTGCTTGGTTTTCGGGGTCCCGTACGCAGCTAGGCTCCTAAAAAGTCCCACACATGTGGTATCCCCATACTCAGGAGAAGCAGAAAAATGTATTTTGGGGTGTAATTCCACATATAACCATGGCATGTGTGAGCAATATATCATTTAGTGACAACTTTTTGTAATTTTTTATTTATTTTTTTGTCATTATTCAATCACTTGGGACAAAAAAAAAATATTCAATGGGCTCAACAGGCCTCTCAGCAATTTCCTTGGGGTGTCTACTTTCTAAAATGGGGTCATTTGGGGGGGTTTTGTGCTATTTTGGCATTTTATGGCCTTCAAAACTGTGATAAGTAGTGAGGAGTGAAATCAAAAATTTGCGCCCTTAGAAATCCTGAAGGCGGTACTTGGTTTCCGGGGGCCCGTACGCGGCTAGGCTCCCAAAAAGTCCCACACATGTGGTATCCCCGTACTCAGGAGAAGCAGCAAAATGTATTTTGGGGTGCAATTCCACATATAGCCATGGCATGTGTGAGCAATATATAATTTAGTGACAACTTTTTGTAATTTTTTTTTTTTTTAGTCATTATTCAATCACTTGAGACAAAAAAAAAAAAAATATTCAATGGGCTCAACATGCCTCTCAGCAATTTCCTTGGGATGTCTACTTTCCAAAATGGGGTCATTTGGGGGGGGGGGGGGTTTGTACTGCCCTGCCATTTTAGCACCTCAAAAAATGAGATAGGCAGTCATAAACTAAAAGCTGTGTAAATTCCAGAAAATGTACCCTAGTTTGTAGACCATATAACTTTTGCGCAAACCAATAAATATACGCTTATTGACATTTTTTTTTACTAAAGACATGTGGCTGAATACATTTTGGCCTAAATGTATGACTAAAATTGAGTTTATTCGATTTTTCTTATAACAAAAAGTAGAAAATATCATTTTTTTTCAAAATATTCGGTCTTTTTCCGTTTATATCGCAAAAAATAAAAATCGCAGAGGCAATCAAATACCATTAAAAGAAAGCTCTATTTGTGGGAAGAAAAGGACGCAAATTTCGTTTGGGTACAACATTGCATGTCCGCACAATTTACAGTTAAAGCAGCGCAGTGCAAAATTCTGAAATCACCTCTGGTCCTTTAGCTACCAAATGGTCCGGGGCTTAAGTGGTTAAGTCTGCAAAGCAACAAAATGTGATTATTTTAAAGGGAGTGATTATTTTCTATATGCACTGTATAACACAGCTCTTTGTAACTTCATATAAATAATACAAGCCATGCAAAACAGCTAAAGCTCTCCCGTAGCAGTGACAAGGTACAGGCATGGTCCTTTCCTTTGGCATAAAAGTGCCAATAAAGGAAAGCTCTACTTATCGACGCTGCTCAGTACTTTTTTACTGTAAATTTATAAAATGAAAACATGATTCAGGCATGTTTTGTAGGCACTTTAGTCAATATCCCTCTCCACACTTCCAAGAGACAAAGGGTCCAGTAGGGATAAACCTTAACCCCCCTTTTAGATGGTAAGCTTCACGAGCAGGACTATCCTAATCCTCTTGTATTGAACAGTAGTGTTAGTTTCCTGTCTCTCTTTATTTTGTAAAGCCTTGCACATACTGTCTGCGCTATATGAATCCTCTATAATATTATTAATTAACCAGTCTGTATATTTTTGGATTGGAAGAAGAAACAAGAAATGTAGAATTTACAATCTCCATGCAGATAGTGCTTCAAGTGGAATATGAGACAAGGGCCCATAACTCCAGGGCAAGAGCACTATGCCACCATGTGTGATAACAATGAGTTACAGGGGGCTTGAAATCTGGTTTTCTGCTAAACCCGTTCATGTGGTTTTGCACGTTTACTAGCTTGAGGCATATGCTTTCTTTTTCTTTTCTTTTTTGCAGCTTTGCTTTACCAGTAAACCCAATAAAAAGCATATGATACTTGAATTGTTTTGTGTGCTACCATCTATTCACATCTATTCACATGGGACTAAAAACTCAAATGAACAGAAAAAAGGACATCTTAGGGTTATAACCTCCATAGGTTTCCCATCTGCCCCTGTTTCTATTAGTGAGATTTACCCACACATCCTGCCACATGATATGGTGTCGCATAGGAAGTGAGTAGAAATCTCTATGGTGGATACAGACAGCAATAAAACACATTTTATTTTAGGAGAAGGAGGAAGGGTTTTTATTGCCACCAATGTCTTTTGTCTCAGTGACACCCATTCCCCTCAAATCTTGCCCTGGTGTTGCTGCGATAAAAAATGGGAAATATCCTCACCAGGGTCACAGACAGAAATAAAAAAACTGACAAGGGTTCTACAGTTCCATATACAATCTGAAACAAAAAAAAAAAGTTGACTGAGGATTTCATTACTTAATTTTCACTGACATAAAATGGAGCCTTTCATGAAGTTTCCATGATACCAGTGCAGGTATTCAATAATGTTGCCACAAAAAAGTCTCTCTGTCCTCGATAACTTGACTACTGTTTTCATCCTGCTATCATTTACACAGATTCTGACTTGTATAGGTTTCAAAGCACAGGTCTACAGTAGATTTCACAGCAGCTGTTCCAAGCACCTTTGTGCTCCTCAGATTTAAAGCTGTCAACAATTGATTCATGAACGTTGGCTTGTGAAACTATTTTGTGGCAATATGATTGCTCAGCCAAGGTCTTTGAGTTCTCTAAATGGGATGAAGAAAAAAGTGCCACATCAAACCCGGTGTCCTAGACGTACTCGCTAATAGTAAGCAATTAATTACCTGTCATTATTTGGAGTCTATAAAACATGACCTCTAGGTCCCCTGAACATCTGTTCAACAAAAGAGTACATCGATCTAATGCAACAAGCTTTTATATACATCCTCAAATCTCAGTCTTGTACACTTTAGTATATTGAAAGCTAACTGCTATACACTGTAATACATAGAAAACACTTTCTTGTGAAGTGTTAAACATTGAAAACATTTTCTTATACAATGTAGTGCATGAAACACACATATAGACCATTGTACATTGAACACACATTCCTATACACTGTAGAACACTGAAAACACATGTGTATACACTGCGGTACATGAATAACCTACAGTATTCATATACACCCAACACACATTTCTTTACACTGTAGTAGATTAAAAACACATCTCTGTACTATAGTACACTGAACACTTTTTCCAATACACTGTAGTACACTGAACACACGTTCCGATAAACTGTAGTACATCTAAAGCCCCATACATACGGTCGGACTTCCATCGGACTTTTCCCTGGATTTTTGTCCGAACGGAGTTGGCCGGACACACCCATAGCATACACACCACAGGACTTTTCTGCAAACTTTCCCAAAACTTTTTGCAACATCACGTGGTTTTTCTGCTCTTTTCTGCTCTTTACCGCCACCCTTTGGTCAACTTCTGCTATTGTCGGTTGATTTTAACATTAGTTGTTTTGTCCATCGGACAAAAGTCCTATGGTTTTCTGTACACACAGTCGGACTTTTGTTGGCCGAAAGTTTGTCCGTTTGCAGACCCAACTTTTGTCCGATGAAAACACAAAAAAAAAAAAAAAAGTTTGTCCGATGGAGCGTACACACGGTCGGATTGTTGGTCCAACTTGCTCAAAATGAAGTTTGTTGGCCAAAAGTCCGACTGTGTGTATGGGGCTTAACACACATTCCTATATACTGTCCTATATACACTTTTCTATACACTATACTACACTACACTATACTGAATATACATTTCTTTACACTTTAGTATACTGAATACACATTTTTATAAACTGTAGTAGACTGAACACACATTCCTATATACTGTAGCACACTGAATACACATTCCTGTACACTGTAGTTTGGTGAGCACATATTCTTATATACAGTAGTACGCTGAACACACATTCCTATACATTGTTGTACGCTGAACACACATTCCTATACATTGTTGTACACTGAACCCACATTCCTATACACTGCAGTAAACTGAACACATGTTCATACGTTGGTACTTAACACCAGCTAGGATCGCAAAAAGTCTACCGCCATACCCGGCCAACAGCTTTAGAGGTTGTTCAGATTTGGGCGACATGAAACACATATGGTGGACCTGTCCCAAGGTTCAGAGGTTATGGATTAGGGTGTACACGCTGGTTGATATGGTTCTCCAAGTAAACTTACGGAAAGACCCATGGCGAAGCCCTTTTGCATAGACCAATTGTGGATGTTTCCCATCAGGAACGCACCCTAATTACTCATATCTTTATGGCAGTGAGGCAAACAATAGCGCGGTCATGGAAAACACCACTTCTAAGTTTTGAAGAGGTTAAAAATCGAGTCCACGGAAAGCTCATAAATGAAAGATTGACAGCGGTCCTGGGGGATACGTACAACAAATAGCAATGGATCTGGCAACCCTGGTTAGACCACCTAACTCCTTCATAAATTACCTCCCGCTTCCTTGCACTGTGATGGCTCTATGTGACACAGCCTAAAACCCCTGGGGTACCTGTTTCCCTCCCTCTTCTATCTCCCTCTCTTCTTCTTCTTCTATTTTCTTATTGCACAAATCCTTTCTTTGTTGGGCTTTTGTAGGATCCAGATGAGAAACAGAGGTATTGGCCGTTTATTTCCCTCACCCCTCCCTAAATTTTTATTTATTTTTCTCCTTGGCTTCTTGCTCAAATCTTTTAATTGGGTTAAAGAATCACTAGGATGCTAGTGGATTGGTAAGCATGATACTGAGTCGATTGCCCTGAAGTTGTCTCCTTAGCATTTTCTGTGAATGTTCGCCTTTACCATTTCAAAATGTTGCTTACCTCTCATTAATGGACTCCTCATAAGCTTTGCTCTAATCCAGTTTCACTGTGTTATATGATCGTTTCTGTCCTATCCCTAAATTTAGGGATGATTATCTGTTTAATATGTATTGATACCTTTGAACCCCATTTTGACAAAGTAATGTTTGTACATTTTCTACTAAACTTTAGTAAAAGAACACACATTCATATACACTGTAGTACGCTGCACACACATTCTTATACATGGTAGCACACTGAACACACATTGTTACACACTATAGTACACTGAACACATATTCCAATACATTGTAGTACACTGAAAACATTCCAATATAATGCAGTACACTAAACACACATTCCTATACACTGTAATGTACTGAAATCACATTTTATATACTATAGTACACCGAAAACACATTTATATACACTGTAGTACATTGAAAACATTGAAAACACATTCCTATACACTGTAGTACACTGAACACACATCCCCACACACTGTAGTACACTAAAAATGCATTCCTACACACTGTAGTACACTAAAAGCACATTCATATATGCTCTAGTAAACTAAGCAAACATCCCTATATGCGCTAGTACACTAAAACACATCCCTATGCACTGTAGTACACTGAAATCACATTTTTATACACAAGTCTATTTCTCTACTTTTTTGCTCCTGGAGAATGAATGAATGGAGGGATTACTCACCTACCAATAAGATACATATTTTATAATAACCATACATGCTGTAAATAGAACAGAGACAGTTTTTTTTGCTAGTACATGCAACATCCATAACTTTAGTCTTTTTAATAACGTTTTAACACTTCAATACCAGGCACTTACGCCCCTTCCTGCCCAAGCCAATTTTCAACTTTCTGCGCTGTCGCTGTTTGAATGACAATTGTCATGCTACACTGCACCCTAACAGAATTTTTATCATTTTGTACCCACAAATATAGGTTTCTTTTGGTGGTATTTGATCGCCTCTGGGGTTTTTAATTTTTGCTATACAAATAAAAAAAAAACGAAAATTTTGAAAAAAATTAAAGCTTTTCTTTTTTTTCTGTCATAAAATTTTGTAAATAAGTGTTTTCTGCTTCACTGATGGGCACTGATAAGGCGGCACTGACGGGCACTGATAAGGCAGCACCGATGAGGCGGCGCCAATGAGGTGGCACTGACAGGCACTGATGGGCACTGGTAGGCGGCACTGTTGGGTGGCACTGATATGCAGCACTGATATGCATTGATAGGCGGCACTGATGGGCACTCATGGGTGGCACTGGTGGGCACTGATTTGCACTGATAGGCGACACTGATGGGCACTGAAAGGCTGCAATGGTGGGTACTTATGGGTGGCATTGATAGGCGGCACTGCTGGGCGCTGATGGGCACTGATAGGCGGCACTAATGGGCACTGACATGCGGCACTGATATGCAGCACTGATGGGTATCCCTGGTGGCACTGGCAGGGATTTTGAGTGGGCACTAGTTGGCAGCTGCCTGGGCATTGATTGGCAGCTGCCTTGGCACAGATTGGCATTCCCTGGTGGTCTAGGGGGCATACCTGGTGGTCCAGTGTGGATGCCCATCCCTGGTGGTCCTGGGTGGCATGCTGGTGGTCCTGTGCGGTGATCCGAGGGGGGCTGCACTGATAAACTATCAGCACATACCCCCCCTGTCAGGAGAGCAGCCGTTCGGCTCTCCTCTACTCGCGTCTGTTAGACGCGAGTGAGGAAAATCCGATCAGCAGCTCTTCCTGTTTATATTGTGATCAGCTGTGATTGGACACGGCTGATCACGTGGTAAAGAGCCTCCGCTGGAGGCTCTTTACCGAGATCAGTGTAGCGGTGTGTCAGACTGACACACCGCACCACCGTTTGCCGTGATGCGTGCCCCCACGGGTGCGCAGCGGCTGTTATCCTGCTGGACGTCATATGACGCCTAGTCAGGATAACGAAACCACCTCCCGGTCGTCATTCTGCTATAGGCTGGGCGGGAAGTGGTTAAAAAACTTTTTTTTAAAGACTTCAAACATTGTATATAAAATTAAGAACAGTTTTAGGATTTTAACTTAGAGTCGTTTTAGTAAAGCAATAAATCCGTTCCCTTTTAACAGCCAAGTGAATCTTTTATTATTACAGAAATGGGATGCAAAACAAATTGTGCCAGCTACTTTAGCGCAGCATGCACAATACATCCCTGTATTTCTCGTTTTATCTTTTTCCAAAGCTATTTCAGCAACATAAACTTTGGAATGATCTCATGCTGGAATATGTTGTGAATGGTGTCAAGAGAGCAGAAAAATCATTCACAGCCAGATATCTGCTACTTGGTGATGTGAAAACACAGTACAGGACATTGGTTGGTAATGCAGTTTATGTATTGTTTTATTAGAACACTTTCTTTTTTAGCATCGTTAAACATCATTCTAGGAGTAAAGAGGGAAACAAGACAGTGGAGCTTCTCTCCTTCTACAGTAATGTTGAGTTTACAGAGAAGGACTTTTTAAAGAAGACTTGAGGTACCCTCTATTTTTATGTCCTCATCAGAAGGTAAGAAAAGCATCCGATAAAAAGAAGTAGAGTGCTAGAATAAAAGTAGAACTAACATTTTTTTACTTTGGATCGAGTAAGAGAGGGTTATATCCCCTGTCAGTTTTTTTTTGCCATTTGTGTCCCATGGGGGAGATTTCCCTTAGCTTTCTGTCCCATAGCCAAACAGGAAGTGAGAGTAAATCCCTTTAAATTGAGGGAATCCCTGGTTGTCACTAGAACTGTCCAATACACAGCGCTTATATGACAATTAGCATATAAAATGCTATCAAATAATCAAATAATCAAAGTGTGTTATAAGTAAAAGTGCAAATGTCCTTTTTACAAATGCATTATTAAAATGAAAATCCAAAGTCCTTTTTTATCCAAAGTGCTTGTGCAAAAAAATGTTCATCCTAATTTTGCACAAGCACTATGATAGAAAGGATTTTGCATTTTCATTTTAATAACACATTTGTAAAAAGGACATTTGCATCTTTACTTATAACACGCTTTGATTACAATTGCACTTTATACATTAATTGTGATATAAGCGCTGTGTATTGGATTAATAATTTACTGGAACTCGTATGGTGTTATATACAGCAGCTGATAGAAGTGGTTTCACTAAGAGCGGGTGTTAATGGTTTAGTTTAGGGTATCACTAGAACTAGTGTCCCCATTGGAAGATTTATATTCCTGTTCTGGAGACAACCTGAAATTTGGTATTTTCTTTCCTTTTTTCTTTTCGGGGATAACAGTAAACAAGACAACTAGAGAAGGTGAATCGGGGGCACGGATAACCATAGAGACCTGACTGGTATTCTATTTTCTTTGTACTCTATCCAAATCTAGTTTTGCCTTTAGTTATACTTGATCATAAAGAAATTAACATTTATAGTGTATCTAAAAAACAAAACTTTTATTTCATTTTGTAGGGAAGGTTTTTTTCAGGTTTATGTCAGGTTTTAATTGTTGTCCATATTCCGGTTTGGGGGACTGTCCATTGAGTGTACTTAGACTGAAAGTGAGAAAAAAATCACAAATTTCCAAATTTTTGAGTTGTCATCAGGACAGTAATAAAGCAACATGTTACAATGGAGACACAAGTTGTGATGACAACTGTTCAAAAGAGGACTTTCCTGATTATGGAAACATTTTGACTTACTTTCTATGGGGCATGTGAAGTGTGAGTGAATTACAAACTCCCCAAATCTCCCCAATAGGCACAGATGCCAAAAATATCACACTCTCAGTGACCCCAAAACCCCCACACACACACACACTGCAAGAGTTAAATGCTCATTTAGTATTTTGGTACAAGGAATAGCAGGTTCCAGCACTCTTCTGCCCAAAGTCCTAGATTGTAGGCAGGGCTTTTAACCATGCATTTTTAACCATGTTATAGCTCAGCCTGCTCCTAAGCAGTTTACATCCATGAAAGGTAATCTGGAACTAACAGCAGGTAATTGCTCTATGTGCATTTGCATCTGAACACCAACAGACTGCTGCAGACTACTGCAGCCGCTGTCAGCCTGCCATTGCTTTGTACATACTGAGCAGCTGCAACTATCTGTATCCACCTGTGAATCTAGCTGCAGCAATCAGCATCAGCTAGCACCATGTGAATGAGGACTTAAAGGATCACTAAAGATAATTTTTTATTTTTTTTTAAATAACAAACATGTTATACTTACCTCCACTGTGCAGCTCGTTTTGCACAGAGTGGCCCCGAACCTGGTCTTCTGGGGTCCCTCGATGGCTGTCTCGGCTCCCCTCCGCAAGAACTCCTCACCTTCATGCGAGCGGGCTCGCATGGTGAGGAGTTCTTGCGGGCACGCTCGGGTGATACAGCCGGCGCGGCCATAGCCGCTCACTGTATCACTCGGCCCCGCCCCCTGGCGCGCCACGTCATTGGTTGTGATTGACAGCAGTGCAAGCCAATGAATGAGCCGAGAAGCCGGCCGAGATGCCTGAGCGTTCACGGCGCGGGACTTTCGAGGGGTCAGGTAAGTAAACGGGGGGCTGGGGGGGCCGCTAACCAGAGATGTTTTTTCACCTTAATGCATAGAATTCATTAAGGTGAAAAAACTTTTGCCTTTACAACCCCTTTAAGTTGCCCTTTTTAGAAGTGAAGTTTTTTTCAAAAATCATAGGTACCTAGGTTGATGAAGCACAAATGCTGCACCTATCCACTGCCAGCTCTAATGCCGCGTACACACGATCATTATTCACGGCGGTTAAAAAACCGCCGTGAATAATGACAGGAAAAACGAGGGAACCACTTGGTTCCCTACACACGGTCGTTTTTCCCGTCATTTTTTCTCTTGACGAGAAAAACGACCGTCTGTGGGCTCCGCGGCAGTGTTTCCCTATGGGAAAACTGCCGCGGAAAAAAATGCTGGAAAAAACGATAAGAAAATTTAGAACATGTTCTAATTTTTCTCGTCGTTTTTTATGCCGTTTTTCTCGACGAGAAAAACGACATAAAGCCCACAGACGATCGTTTTTCTCGGCGAAAAAAAAAAATGCAGTTTTTCTCGTCGAGAAAAGCGGTCGTGTGTACGCGGCATAAGACATGGTTTTTTGATCGCTTGGCTCTCAGAGCACCATAAACACAGAGCTGATGACTGTCAATCACCGCTCTCTGCTCTGCCACCCCCCTCCTCGCTCACCAAAGTGCTGGGCTGTGGAGGAGGCGGGAGTGGGCAGTTCAGGCTCTCAGTGGCTTGCTGAGAGGCTGGGCCAGTTGCCAGCCCAGGCATGTGGGTGGATCCCGACTTTATTGTCACAATCTTGCCCAAGCCGGGACTGGCTCTGTGGCGTCAGCCACAAACTGCACTCCTGAGATACACAGGAGAAGTACAGCCAAACAAGCTTTGGCTGCACTTCTCCTATAACTATTTAAAAATACAAAAGGGACCATGTGCTTAAGTGTGCCCATAAATGCTTACACATACCAAATCAGTCTATTTATAGATTTTTTCACCCAAGATTCCCAGGTTGTATCAAAGATCACACACTTCCAATTAAATCCAATTAGCAAAATATAAAAATAAAAGCATGTTTATAAAAAGATCCAAAGAGTTCATTCTATGCATGCAGCGACACGTTTGTCCCTGAAAATCACCATATCAGGGAATTCTGGAGGTACTGAGGAAGAACCTGGAATATGTGCTCAAAGCTGAAGCTTTGCTAAAAAAAACAAAAACATTCTCTACAACTTTAGCAACCTAAGTTTCCTGAAATGTAGTGGGCACTATGTTGTGCAGACTACAGGATCCTGCAGAAATCTTCTGTGAAGGGATGTCCTGTCCTTTTCCTGACTGACCTTGAACTTCCAATGCTGCAATGGTTAATGGCTCCAAGTCTTCAGTGCAGTGCACTGAAAAAGCTCCATACGGAGACCTGCCCTTTCTCCCTCCTTCCCTTTTAGGAAAAGTTGTTACATAGTGTACATTGCATGTAACCTGATCTATGAGGCTGCATTCACACCTGAGCATTTTCAGCTCATAAAACGCCCCCCAAAAAGTCTGAAAAAAGCCCAACAAGCAAAATCCCATTCATTTCAATGGCACCTGTTCACATCTGAGCGTTTTGTCACCTAAAGCAAAACACCTGAAAAACGCCCTAAGCTCAAAAAAGAACACGAGCTTCTTTGGGGCAGATTACAGGCGTTTTTCTGCCTTTTACATTGGTGACCTGAACAAAATCGCGCAAAAACACAGCAAAATCACGGTAAAAATGCAGTAACGAATGCAACCTCAGACTCTCCCCCATTCAGAGACATGCAGTGTTCACAGGAAACAACTTTTCGCAGAGGAGGAGGGAAGAGGGGCAGGTCATTGTTAGGACCTTCTTCACTTCAGCTTCAGAGAAGACTTAGCTATTAACCATTGCAGCGTGGGAAGGTCAGCAGCAGGAAGTGAACGGGGCAGCCCTGCACAGAAGATTTCCACAGGATCATACTGCCTCAACAACATGGGACATACATTTTTACAGGAAAGTTAGGTCACTAAAACTATAGAGAATATTTTTTTTTTACTTTAGCTTTAAGTGTGTGCATTCATGTGCACTAAAAATGTAAAGCTTTGTTTGAACTGTATACTTGAAGTGTCCAGGTTGTTACTGGCCATAGTAAAGTGCTAAGATCTAAACATTTTCGAATCGTTGTCAAGCTAGTGATTGGGGTCATTTGAAATCTGACAAAGTATTACTTTGAGAATACTGCTTTATGAACAAAATGTACTACCCAGCCAAGGAGGAACAGGGACTGTTTGCTACACAACACATTGCAGCCATTAGAGAAAGAAAATGTAGAGAAAAAGACCTAAAGTGGAAGACATTACCAAAATCATTTTTTTCAAAGTGTGCTTTGAAAATATCAGTAGCTTATAAAATGTATAATATATTGTTGAAAAGTGCTACTGGGTCTTTTCTGTTCGTGCTATAGCAATGGCATGCAGAAAGAAGAGGGGGAAGCTCATTCTTGATGGCATAATGACCATAGGAATCTGGAAAGCATTAGCAGTGCTGTGTCATTGTGTCTGAGAACAAAGCAGCCATGGAAAAGGTTATTTTAAAGCTTAGTTTAATATATAAATAAATATAAATATATATATATATATATTTATATATATATATATATATATATATATATATACACACACACTATATTGTCAAAAGTATTGGGACACCTGCCTTTACACGGACATGAACTTAAATGTCACCCCAGTCTTAGTCTTAGGGTTCAATATTGAGTTGGCCCACCCTTTTTCAGCTATAACAGCTTCCACTCTTCTAGGCTTCTTCTAGGCTGTCCACAAGGTTTAGGAGTGTGTCTATGGGAATGTTTGACCATCCTTCCAGAAGAGCATTTGTGAGGTCAGGCACTGATGTTAGATGAGAAGGCTTGGCAATAAAACATCCCAAAGGTGTTCTATCGGGTTGAGTTCAGGACTCTATGCAGGCCAGTCAAGTTCCTCCACCCCAAACTCGCTCCATGTCTTTATGGATATGGCTCATGTTACTTCTGCCTATAGAAGCCCCGTTTTTTTTGGACAAGCAGGCCCACTGGTACCTGGTTGCCCCAGGTACCTGGGGTTCCTGTCCAGATGGCACTGGGACTGGGCGACTGAGACAAGGCAACTGAGCCTGTAGTCCTAAGGCTGGTTAGGCAGTAGACAGCAGCTGGTAGCATAACCCTTGGTCAGTTCAAGGTAAATGCAGGTAGCATGCAAGCAAAAGCTCAGAGGTCAGGGCTGGTAGCAAGCATGTGTAGTTCAGTTAACAATCTGAGGTAAGGTTCAAAGATCCAAAGAGTATTCTGGGTACAAGACAAAGGTTGGCAACAAGGAATTCCAAGGTAACAGCAATCGGGGGGGGGGGGGGACAAACAGCGAGATTACACTATCACAAGTTTAGGCTCATAAGGTTTAAATAGGGTCCTGTTCTGAGGACCAATCCAGTAAGGGCACATGTGATCAGACTCATTACCTCATAGCTGATGGGAGCAGCTAGGAGACTGAGAAGGCTCATTAAGGGCTTGTTCACACCAGAACATAATGCATAAAACACTCATCCTGAACGTGTTTCCTACACCGCGTTCAAAAGGCACTGGGTGTGCGATCTGCTGCAGGTGTCAGTGTATTCCTAACGACACTGCAAACACAGATCACAAGCACAGTGCATTTGCCTGCACCGTATCAATGAAATCTGGTTGCAGTGATTTTGGTGTGATCCAGTGCGATTTCAATCCATTCAAATTAATAGGATGAAGGGCTGAAAATCACACCACACTAAATCACACAGGAATATGAACCATGTGCAATTCTGGGGTGAGCCAGCCCTAGCCCTCAAGTTAAAGGAGAAGCTGGAAGGCTGCCTAACACCAGGTCATTAAAGGTTAACTTTGATTTTAAATAGAAAGGAAAAATAATCTGCTCATATGTAATGAAGATTTTGTATTGCTGCAAACAGTTAGATTCATGAAGTTAGGCTATTCCTGGTAAATATGTCTGAATTCTGTTAATTTGTGATCAGCGTAATCACCCTTTTAATTATGTAGCGCTATAACTAATGATTGAACAACACACTAAAATTACATAAAATAATTACACAGCCTACAATAATTCATAATTGTCATATTTTTCCTGTGAAGTGCTATTTGTAAATTGTGGCAAAACCCAATTTACTCACTGCGTGAGAACATTTCTAAAGACTATATATGTCCAAAGCCATATACAACATGAACAAAAAAGAGCACAAACTCTCTAGCTTAAAGGAGCAGGGGAATGATGACATTACAGCAATGGTTCAATTTTTGTTGGGTCATGCTAAGTCACATTGTTTTATTTGCAAGTATGTTATAGAATACCCTTCACTGCCACCCAAGTAGGGAATTATTCTGCCATTCCTATCACAAGAGTCTTATAGGCTACTTCCCACCACAAATCTGAACATTGATTTCTCGCATTTGATGGATCACCCAGTAAAGAAATAGAAGGGACTGGAGACCAGTTCCTTTTGGATCTCCTTTGCAGTTGATGATCAGCCAAGCAGGTGACAATCAAATCTTAACCTCCCTTACATAGGAGGATGTGGGGGGTTCATGGCTTACATGTGGGGAAACAGGTGGAGGTCCTGGAAGCCTCATTTCACTGGAATTTTTACTGTCTTGAGAAAACCAGCATACAGACTTGCTCAATATCATAAAAAATCACTGCAGGGAGCTTTATTAGAGAATGAACCTGGTGCATGTAAATGACTCTACTAATTAGCACCTAGAGGCACACCACATAGGAAAGTCAGATCATACATTGCTCTTTAGAAAATTTTATTTTACCTTCACAATGTTTTATTCACTAATGCAATATTACCTGTATTCTTTGCTTATGATTTTTTTCTACATGTTTCATAACCCTATATTGTATACATTTTGAATATCCCACATCTATCATCCTTCTAAGTTGAAAAAAGTGTCCATTGCTAAAGTAAATATAAACCTCTAAAAATGTGTTGGCTTATGCTCAAAAAAGTGGCCATTGTTAATGGAACTATAAACCTCTAAAAATGTGTAATCTATGCTAGAAAAAAAAAGAAATGTATATATACTTTTTTTTTAAACACACCCTATATCTTTAATCTTTAATCTTTAATCTTTAATCTTTAATAGTGAATATCATTTATGGGTGTTCACTCACTATATACTGAATAACAAAGGACAGCAATTAACTTCTATGCAGAAGTGATGAATAGTATTTTTTTTTAAATTGCAAGTATAAAAGATTTGCAAAATTACTAGCTGAAAGTCTGGTACACCATCAGGCAAGATGTAGTGTAATTAAAGCAGTAACTCCAAACTCAAGATGCCGCTAATGAGCTCTTAAAGGCTACAAGAGCACAGGTATAGACAAATGGGTGTGTCTAATGCTCTTGATTTATGTTTCCTGTTGACCAGGGTATTGGATGACAGACATGGTATACCACAGCAAAGGTAGTGGGGTGAAGCAATTTAACAACTATTCCCCATGATTAAGCTCTGAGGGCAGAGTGAAACACGTTGGGGGCATGGCCTGGTTGGCGCCCAGGCTGAGGCTGTCATAGACCTCTTTACAGGGTTTTTCTGTGATGTGCGACTTTTAGAACTTCCTTTCCCTACTAACTGTTCACAGCTGTCACGCTGAACACTTTACTTTGGGTTAGTGAATGGGCTTTCTGACTTTCCTGTTCTGCATACATGTTCCAGGTTCATGATACATGTTCCAGGTTCATGTGATTGCCTCTATCTCTCACATGATGGGTTTATTTAAAGATGAACTGCATTAAAAAAAAAGATGAACTTAATAGCCTAGTAGGATAAAAAATTAAAAAAGACATTCAACCCAGTTCCTTTGAGCCCAGACTATCACAAACCCACCCTTAAAGTGATTGTAAACCCTCTAAAAAAAAAAAAAAAAAATTATATTTACGTACTTTGTGCAATGTTTTTGCATAGAGCAACCCTGATCCTCCTCTTCTCAGGTCCACCGCAAATGTTCCTGGCTCCTCACCCCCTCCTATTGCCCACCATAGCAAGCCGCTTGCTATGGGGGCACTTGTGTGGGCTCTCTCCCAAGTTAGCTTTTTGTGTGTCCATAGACATACAGAGTGCAGCTCTGACCCGCCCATACTCCCTCCCCACTGGCTGTGATTAACAGAAGCAGGAGACGTGCACATCACTGGATCAAGATAGTATAAGTATAAGGGGGAGCTGTTTTTTTTTGTACCTTAATACAGAGAATGCTTTAAGGTAAAAAAAAAAAAAAAAAACTCTAGCCTTGAGAACCACTTTTAAAGTGCTTCTATGACAATACACAAGTGCCATTCAACATAGCAGTAAAAGTCGCCCACTGGAGGAGAAAAAGGGTATATACATACCCTTCAGGTATGTAAATATACTGTACATTCCAGTAGGGGTGGGGTGTTGATTTGTAAATGTGTTTCTGCTGTAAGTAGGCTAAAAAATTTCTTCAAAACTTCATTTAAAACAGAAAGAAGATTGATTTTCTTATAACATATCTGTGATTCCACCATGCATGTACAAGATTATTTATGGATTTATCAAAAAAATGGATCCTGACTATTCTTTCAGTTCAGCCAACAGCTGTCAGCTTTACATGCATGTTCTCAATCAATCTTAGTATTCTTTGTATTATTATGTACCGGTACTTTTCAGTTCATCTGCCTGCAAACTAATTCCAATCTGGTGATGTTAAGGTCCCTACCTGTCAATGTGGGTTGGTAAACAATAAGAGAGCAAAAAATCAATAAAGCAAAAATGTAAACCAATAGGATCTTGCTTTAAGTTAGGATTGTATTTGCTAATAAGATTTAAAGATTATGTTAGAAAATAAATATAGAGCTATAAATGTCTGCAATTACATATTGTATTCAATAAAAATCAAAGTGTATGACTGGGAATTTATTTTTTATTTTTTTTGTACATCTTTAACCACTTGCCAACCGCCGCACGCCGATTTACGTTGGCAGAATGGCACGGGCAGGCAAATGGGCGTACCTGTACGTCCCTTTGAATTTGTCGCCTAGCACGCTCCTGCCACGGGAGCGTGCCCGCCAGACCCGCAAACTCTATGTTTGCTGACGCCCTGTAATTGCGGCGAGGAGAGGCCGAACGGGGAGATGCCTATGTAAACAAGGCATTTCCCTGTTCTGCCTAGCAATATGACAGGGATCTACTGCTCCCTGTCATCGGGAGCAGTGATATCTGTCATGTTGTAGTGAGCCAGTCCCCATTAGAGTTAGAACACAGCGAGGGAATATATTTAACCCCTTGATCGCCCCCTAGTGTTTAACCCCTTCCCTGCCAGTGTCATTTATACAATAATCAGTGGCTATTTGTAGCTTTGATCGCTAAATAAATGTCAATGGTCCCAAAATAGTTTCAAAAGTGTCTGATCTGTCCGCCATAATGTCGCAGTCCCAATAAAAATCACAGATTGCCGCCATTACTAGCAAAAAAAAGGAATAATAATAAAAATGCCATAAATCTATCCTCTATTTTGTAGACACTATAACTTTTGCGCAAACCAATCAATACACACTTATTGCGGTTTTATTTACCAAAAATATGTAGAAGAATACATATCGGCCTAAACTGTGGAAGAAATTTGTTTGTTTATATATTTTTGGGTATATTTATTATAGCAAAAAGTAAAAAATATTGCTTTTTTTTCAAAATGGTCGCTCTTTTGTTGTTTATAGCGCAAAAAATAAAAATCGCAGAGGTGATCAAATACCACCAAAAGGAAGCTCTATTAGTAGGAATAAAAGGTTGTCAATTTTGTTTGGGTACAACGCCGCACACGCAATTGTCCCGCTAAAGTGACGCAGTGCCGTATCGCAAAAAATGCCCTGGCCAGGAAGGGGATAAATCCTTCCGGGGCTGAAGTGGTTAAAACTTGCACATGTTTCCATATAATTTTTTTCCTTAAAAACCCGTACAGAAAAAATACCTATGGATCTACCAGAAATCCAGTTAGCTCTTGACATCTCACGGTGAGTTGACAACACTACCTTAAAACATCAAGCAATGTTATTGTCCCTGCCCAGGTTCTCCCCCTGCTGGACTGCAGAATAGCTTTCATTATATTATGGAGATGAGGGGAGGAGCTCTGTAGTCCAACAGAGGAGAAATCATGCAGGGCTGAAACAATGCTTGGGATTAGAGTTTTCAGTTTGCTACATGGTGATAGGATTCCATCAGGTTTCTAGCAGATCAATGGGTATTTGTTTGTACCTCCAGTGTTATCAAAGAGACAAAACGTTGGGTGATGTGCATGTATTGCAGACTCAACAAATAAAAATATATACTCCTACAAATTTAATATACAGTATTAAAAAAATTGTTACCAATAATACCAAATGCCAATTTGTTACAATATTCTTTAGCTACTTTAAGCAATAGGAACTAGATAGAAATACAAGGGTAACGGGACTTTTAAGGTGCATCAACCACACAATGATCAGTATAAAAATATACATTTATTACAAAAATAGAAAAAGAAAAAAATCATATATATAGATATACATGAACCATCAAATGTACATGATAAAATTTCCAAAATGCATACAGACAAATGTCTCTACATGTTTTGCCATATATTTGGCTTCCTCAGGAGATTGTCATGCAAATACTGGAAACAAAGAAAAGAAAATGAATACATAATATTTACACAGAATTCTTACTCCAAATTACAACAATCATAATAATTTTATAGATGACTGAAAACCATATCAAACCAAAGAGTGCTCCAACATCATCTCAATATTGGATCTATTTATTCAAAATTATAAATGACCCTATGAGTATCAACTATATGTACATTACCTGTAACAATTTGATGGTGCAGTCTAAAAAGAGTGACCTGATAGTCAATGAGCCAACCCAGACGGGAGCACCCAGAAGGGGGGGATCATACGGTGTATCATAGAGGGGGGGGATACTGGTAAAAGTAGCCACCCGGATATTGCTAGCACAGAAGCAGAGGGCCATCTGAGAGAAATTATAAAGAAGTCTAATGAGTCAAACATCGAACAATATATATGTAAATTATGAATTTACATAGGCATCTCCATCCAATTACACAGCAAATTCCCCATCAACATTTACCTGTTTGTAGCTTGTTGGAAGTCAAGCATTAGAATTGGGGAAAAGAGGTAATATCTCCAAATACCCCAAATAGTGTCCACTCTAGAAGGAAAAGAAATAGTGGAAAACACTATAAATATTATAATTCAATCTACTTGGTGATCGATCAAAAAATCACCATAGAAATGCTAGCTGGTCAATACCTTATTAGTCAGAATAGATAAAGTGTGTCCACACTAAGGATCCACTACCAAGAAATTTGTCTTACAAAACCGATCAATCCGTTTTCTGAAAAAAATTTTTTTATATATATAAACTATTTTAAGGTAAAGACCAAGTAAATCAACAACAGGATAACGGGCAAAATTCTATTCTGACTAATAAGGTATTGACCAGCTAGCATTTCTATGGTGATTTTTTGATCGATCACCAATTAGATTGAATTATAATATTTATAGTGTTTTCCACTATTTCTTTTCCTTCTAGAGTGGACACTATTTGGGGTATTTGGAGATATTACCTCTTTTCCCCAATTCTAATGCTTGACTTCCAACAAGCTACAAACAGGTAAATGTCGATGGGGAATTTGCCGTGTAATTGGATGGAGATGCCTATGTAAATTCATAATTTACGTATATATTGTTCGATGTTTGACTCATTAGACTTCTTTATAATTTCTCTCAGATGGCCCTCTGCTTCTGTGCTAGCAATATCCGGGTGGCTACTTTTACCAGTATCCCCCCCTCTATGATACACCGTATGATCCCCCCCTTCTGGGTGCTCCCGTCTGGGTTGGCTCATTGACTATCAGGTCACTCTTTTTAGACTGCACCATCAAATTGTTACAGGTAATGTACATATAATTGATACTCATAGGGTCATTTATAATTTTGAATAAATAGATCCAATATTGAGATGATGTTGGAGCACTCTTTGGTTTGATATGGTTTTCAGTCATCTATAAAATTATTATGATTGTTATAATTTGGAGTAAGAATTCTGTGTAAATATTATGTATTCATTTTCTTTTCTTTGTTTCCAGTATTTGCATGACAATCTCCTGAGGAAGCCAAATATATGGCGAAACATGTAGAGACATTTGTCTGTATGCATTTTGGAAATTTTATCATGTACATTTGATGGTTCATGTATATCTATATATATGATTTTTTTCTTTTTCTATTTTTGTAATACATTTATATTTTTATACTGATCATTGTGTGGTTGATGCACCATAAAAGTTCCGTTACCCTTGTATTTCTATTTAGTTTCTAAATTAAGGCATGTGGTGCCTATAAGATTCAGGTGACAGGTATACTCTTCAAATTCTCTTTAAGCAATAGGAGTCAACAAACATTCTAGCTGTAGAAGCAGGAGCTGAAGACATACCCATGCCCTCTTACATTGAGACCGATTATTAATGTGTACAACTTATTAATTATAGATATATATCAAGCATCTGCTCCTGATGAGTGGAGGTCATCCACGAAATGCATCGAGCTATGTTGATGCCACTATCATGTTTACAGTCAGGATCATTCCATCAATTTTATTTTGTTTTATTGCAATATGTTGTAACAATCATGCACTTTTATATATGCATTGTGTGATACATGGGTTATGTGTCTGACATTGTTATTATTATGGATTATTATGCTATCTTATTATGATGTTTTGGTTGTTCACATCATATACGGAATACATTTTTATTCTATTATACACTTTATGTGCAGTGTATTGAAATTTAGTAATTACAGTTATATAACGAACTGGTCAGACACAATTTGCATCATGGTCACCCCCCCCCCCCCCCACCTGTATGCTTCATACAAAGTCCCAAACCTCTTTCTTCAATGAGCTGAAGACATACCCTGGAGTAGCTGAACACATGCCTTCAGCTTCATTGTGTATGTACATGACACCCAGCTGGTTATTTGACATTAGTATATCACATAGGGAGGTGAATAGACAGACAGATAGGTATAAGAATGGTATAAGAATGACATAATATCATTGATGGGAACAGTAGAAACTACACAAAGAAAGTATAAACTTTTAAAAAAGCTTAATGTTTCTATATGAGATGAGATAGAAATGTAGTAGTGAGCGCATAATAAGAGACATTCACTGCATAGTAAGATATCAAGGATAACATTTTAAAAGGAATTTAGAAGAATAGGTCACGAAAGGTGAAACACTATAAATGCTATATCACATATATGCAGCTCAGTAGTTAGAGAAAAGGAAAAAGACAGCTGACCTTGCAAAAGAATCTTGTAAATGGCTTTGAAACGAAATATTATGAAAAGAAGATGAAAATTGCTATTTCATGTTTTTTTTTTACATTATGGTACTTATATCAGGTGAGATCTGTACCATTCTAATGCTTTTAAATTATGAAATAACAAGTTCAAATACCATAAGTAGGGTTTTATTGATGGATCAATAATATGTTTTATATCTTGACCCATTTTCAAATGTTCTGATATCAATGCTGTGATATAACAAAATTAAGAAATGTAATAAATTAAAATGTAATATTCTTTTGTTTTTGCTTTTTATGTTTATACAGTTGCTATTGTTATAGTAGGTGCCGCCGATATTGTGTCAATCTCGCCGCTTCTAGCGGCGATATTGACACCCTATGAGCTCCGTCGCGAGAGCCAGCGCCAAGCTGTCTCGTCATCGGGAAAGGAAAACATTTTCCTTTCACGATGAGCGACACGCATTGCCGATAGGCGGGGATCCGACGCGGATTCCCGCCAATACCAGGCACTGCGTTTGGTATGAATCCTGAGCGGGAACTCCACGCCAATTTTTAAAGAAAAAAAACTGCGTGGGTTCCCCCTCCAGGAGCATACCAGGTCCTTGGGTCTGGTCTGGATTTGAAGGGGAACCCTACGCCGAAAAAATGGCGTGGGGGTCCCCCTCAAGATCCAAACCAGACCCTTATCCGAGCACGCAACCTGGCAGGCCGCAGGGGAAGAGGGGGGGACGAGAGCGGCCCCCCTCCCTCCTGAACCATACCAGGCCACATGCCCTCAACATGGGGGGTTTGGTGCTCTGGGGCAGGGGGGCGACCTGCGGCCCCCCCACCCCAGAGCACCCTGCCCCCATGTTGATGAGGGCAGGGCCTCTTCCCGACAACCCTGGCCGTTGGTTGTCGGGGTCTGTGGGCGGGGACTTATCGGAATCCGGGAGCCCCCTTTAATAAGGGGGCCCCCAGATACCGGCCCCCCCACCCTATGTGAATGAGTATGGGGTACATCGTACCCCTACCCATTCACCTGGTGGAAAAAAAATGGTAATAAAAACACAACACAGTTTTTAAAAGTATTTTATTGCACCGCTCCGGAGGTCTTCTTCCGACTTCGGGGGTCTCCGGTGTCGTCGCCGCGCTCTCCGGTTCTTTCTTCTGCCGGGCCTCCGCTAACTTCTTTTTAGCTCTTTTGCTAGCGGAGGCCGGTCTTCTCCGCCGCCTTCTTCTTCTCCCGCTCTCCGGTTCTTCTCCCGCTCTCCGGCCATGTGCCCCGGAGCATGTGACTGTGACGTCATGGCACCATGTGACTGTGACGTCATGAGAAGCCTATATTAATCTCTGCGGACCGAAGATTTATCATTACTGCGAGAGGAAGCGACGAGTCAACATCGAGGAGGAGAAGAGGGAAGAAGACACCGACGGCGACGACGGGAAGCCCGGCCCCTCCACTAGCAAAAGAGCTAAAGAAGTTAGTGGAGGGGCCGGCAGAAGAAAGAACCGGAGAGCGGGAGAAGAACCGGAGAGCGGGAGAAGAAGAAGGCGACGGAGAAGACCGGCCTCCACTAGCAAAAGAGCTAAAAAGAAGTTAGCGGAGGCCCGGCAGAAGAAAGAACCGGAGAGCGCGGCGACGACATCGGAGACCCCCGAAGTCGGAAGAAGACCTCCGGAGCGGTGCAATAAAATACTTTTAAAAACTGTGTTGTGTTTTTATTACCATTTTTTTTCCACCAGGTGAATGGGTAGGGGTACGATGTACCCCATACTCATTCACATAGGGTGGGGGGCCGGTATCTGGGGGCCCCCTTATTAAAGGGGGCTCCCGGATTCTGATAAGCCCCCCGCCCGCAGACCCTGACAACCAACGGCCAGGGTTGTCGGGAAGAGGCCCTGTCCTCATCAACATGGGGGCAGGGTGCTCTGGGGTGGGGGGGCTGCAGGTCGCCCCCCTGCCCCAGAGCACCAAACCCCCCATGTTGAGGGCATGTGGCCTGGTACGGTTCAGGAGGGAGGGGGGGCGCTCTCGTCCCCCCCTCTTCCCCTGCGGCCTGCCAGGTTGCGTGCTCGGATAAGGGTCTGGTTTGGATCTTGAGGGGGACCCCCACGCCGTTTTTTCGGCGTAGGGTTCCCCTTCAAATCCAGACCAGACCCAAGGGCCTGGTATGCTCCTGGAGGGGGAACCCACGCCGTTTTTTTTCTTTAAAAATTGGCGTGGAGTTCCCGCTCAGGATTCATACCAAACGCAGTGCCTGGTATTGGCGGGAATCCGCGTCGGATCCCCGCTCAATACAGTGTCGCGTCTCCTCGCTATTGCAGCGAGCGCGACACGTGTCGCCACCCCCGCTTCCGAGATCTCGGCACTCCTGTCGCCGAGAATCTCGGCGATGGGAGCGCGATAGAAATACAATATCGGCGGCACCTACTGTAGCATTGAGCGTTTTCGCACTACCCTTGAAGAAGCTACATAAGCGAAACATGTCGGGTTGATGCGATAACTCTCCACCCTCGGCTTGAAAATGACCTGTACACTGTGACCACCTTGTAACTGTATTTTAGCCACCTTGGTATCTCCATTGTGTCTTTATATTGACTATCCAGGATAATTTTTTATGAATATTCTAAATAAATTGTATATTTTTTACGAATAACAATCTCCTTCTCATCATTACTCCACTGTTTGCGCCGTTAAAATCCCTTTTCTCCCCTTCCCCTATTTTTTGAATACAATATTTTTGTGGGATGTGGTGCGAACTTCTTCGGGTGTTTCGTCTTTGATTGGAAATAAATCTATGAAATGTTTTATATCTAGTTTGACAGAAATCTAATATTATATTCTCAGCAAGCGAGGAAATGTGGGCTGGAAAGATGGAAGCCTGCTTATATAGAGTGAGAAATGGGCACATTGTCTGTTTAAGGTATAATACCACATGAAACGTTTCTTTTTATGAGGACTTTTCAAGAGCTACAATGTTGGCAATATAAATGTCGTTTTAAAGTTTTAATGAGCAAATAAACCGTTTTGATAATCAGAGAGCACTAGATTTTTCCTTTTCTATTCCTATGTGCACTGGACCCCATTGAGGGAATCTGTACTGGCTAGTATCCATCTAATCAGCTGGAGGCAGCACGAAAGGAATAGGAGCTCCATGACCAGTTGATCCGTTTATATCACTGAGAGGGAACCTGCTTTTTCTGACCTTCTGGTGAAACAGGGGTCAGAACGTGAGGTGAGCGGCTAGGATATAGAGGTGGAGGAGAGCACTTGCATTTTCAACATTCAGGCACTAGTGGTGTGTTGTGCGTTTTTATGCAGAAGACTCTGAGGACTATACTTGTGCATTTGGACTGTTAATTTCTTTTTAGTGTGTGGACTTTATTGTTTTGTTTATTGTTCACTATTCCCATTCAGGGAACACCTATTTTTCATTTTTGGTTAACTATTCCCAGTCAGGGATCACAAATATTTGATTGTGCACTCAGTATCTTGCTATATTGCAAGTTAATCACTTATTCTCATTGAATGATTTATGGGGAATTATTTTGTATTTAGGAAGCGCAACACGGTTTTGTTTTATATATTGTCATCATTGTTGCATCTGAAAAGTTCATGTAAATATTATTAACCTATTATGTGCTGATGTTCCTATGATGTTTGGGATGTGGGCACATAAGTTCATAGCTGTCCAGGATCTACTATACATTTGGACAGCCCGTTCCATGTACTGCTGTTATTGAACCTTTGATCATACAGCCATTCATGATTTTGGGTATCACCACTTCTTCTGTTTTGTGCTTTATCTAAAACTATTTTGACATAATGTTTGTTTTTAAACCCTCATGTGAGGAGTTTTTAAAGTGATATTAATAAAATATATTTTTATAATATATTTTCTGTTCTTTGGTTGCCTTTTAAAAGTCCCATTATAAGAGATACTTTGATATTATGGATCTACTATACATTTGGTTGTTATTACATTTTCTGATTATGATTAAAACTATATATATATTGAAATAACTAAAACAATGTAAACTGCTATAGTGATGCATTTACTGAGATCGTGAAGTTAAACTTCAGACAGATATAAAAGAATAACCAAGCTAATGCAGGACTAAATGAAATAAAAAAAATGGAAATAGGCGCCAAAATAATAGGTTAATAAATCAATTAAATAATTACTAGTGCAGCTCCAAAATTAGTGGATACTAATACATAGTGAAGAAAACAATATAAGGGTGCAACAAGTAAATAATGTCCATAAACACCAAATATATAAATAATATTCAAATAAATAATTGCAGAAATAGGCTAATAAAGCTATAATCAGTGTGATCGGAATCCACCCACCGTGCTCTTGAAAGGGTGCAGTATATTGGATAAGTGCTTCACCCGACGTGACACTCAAATGTGCTCACCAGACATATTCGGCCATAAATGACCATCAGGCATATAACAAATAAGGGTGCAGTATACTAAATAAGTGTTTCACCCGACGTGACACTCAAATGTGCTCACCGGAAATATTCGGCCATAAATGACCATCAGGCATGTAACAGGTACTCTTGATTTCCAATCACTCCAATCTCCAGTGGATTAATCAAAATAACTTCGTTATAAACAGGATGGATATCAATCTTCCACTCTAGAATGGGTTAAAAGCTCCACCGCAAAGAGCCACACAAAAAAAAAAAAATGGATATAGTGTAATACCTTTTTATCTCGCACTGTATTTGCACAGCAATTTTTCAAATACGTTTTTTTGGAGAAAAAAAACAGTTTTATGCTTTAAAAAAAAAAACTGTAAAGTTAGCTCAATTTTTTTGCATAGTGTGAAAGATGAAGTTACGCTGAGTAAATAGATACCTCACGCTTCAAAATTGCACATGCTCGTGGAATGGCGCCAAACTTCGGTACTTAAAAATCCCCATAGGCGACGATTAATTTTTTTTTACTGGTTACATGTGTTGAGTTACAGAGGAGGTCTAGGGCTAGAATTATTGCTCTTGCTCTAATGTTTGCAGCAACACATCACATGTGTGGTTTGAACACCGTTCTCATATGTGGGCGGGACTTACGTATGCGTTCGCTTCTGCGTGCGAGCTCACGGGGACAGGGGCACTTTACTTTTTTTTTTTTTTTTACTGTTAATTTTACTTAAGAAAATGTATTTTGACACTTTTAAAAAATAAATACATTTTTTTATCACTTTTATTCCTATTACAAGGAATGTAAACATCCCTTGTAATAGGAATATGGCATGATAGGACCTCTTTACAGTGAGATATGGGGGAGGGTCAATAAGACCCCACATCTCACCTCTAGGCTGGGAAGCCTAAAATAAAATAAATAAAAATAAAACGATCACCGCTTCACAGCCAAAGCGGCGGCGTTTTTTTTAATGCAGAGACCGGGCGTGACGTCATAACATCGCGCCCAGCCTCCGACGATCATAGAGACTCCGGCGACCATCTGGTCCACCGGAAATCTCTATGATCAACATCCGGGGCTGGCAGATCCTGTCACCGACTCACCGATCGCACAGGTGAGTCGGTAGAAGCACCGGAGGGCGGCGGGAGGGGGGAGTCCCCTCTCGCCGCCCGTAAGAATGATCAAGCAGCGGAACAGCCGCTATGATTGTTCTTATGGTGTAGTGAATCGCCGGCAGAAAATGCCGATATCTGAATGATGCCTGAAGCTGCAGGCATCATTCAGATATACCACCACTAAGCCGAGGACATTATATAACGGCCAGCGGTCGGCAAGTGGTTAAAGGGGAGTTCCAGCCTTTTTTATGTTTATTAAAAGTCAGCAGCTACAAAAAGTGTAGCTGCTGGCTTTTAATAAACAGACACTAACCTGCTCCACTGTCCAGCAACGCAGTCGCCCAGAGCGTCGCGCCTCCATTCAAACTGTGGGCAAGCGGCCGTGACAGCTTTCGGCTTCACGGCCGGGCACTTACTGAGCATGCGCGAGTCGCGCTGCGCCCTAGGAGTGGACAGGCGATCGCCTGGGACCTGTCACGTGTCCCAGGTGATCGCCTACAGGGAGGGGCCACCTTAGGCGATATGACGAGTCGCCTAAGTGGTCCCTGGGTGGAAGGAGGAAGTGGGACAGGAAGTCCCACTTCTACCGAAGCCCCCACTCCCCCCACAAAAACATGACATGCCAAATGTGGCATGTAAGGGGGCGAGGAGTGGTTAAAGCGGAAGTTCCATTTTTGGGTGGAACTCCGCTTTAACTGTCCAATCAGCAGAATGTTCATGAGCACGCCGTTCTGCTTCAGGAATTCCTAAATCAAAAGTTTAGCTAAACAGAATTGCAAATCCTTTGGCAATTAAAATACTTCACTTATACATACTTTGTATCCATTTTGCTAGATATAGGTAAAATGTAAGAGGAGGTCCACACAAAAATGGAACCTCCGCTTTTCGGAACCCCCCCCCTCCGGTGTCACATTTGGCACCTTTCAGGGGGGAGGGGGGTGCAGATACCTGAATAATACAGGTATTTGCACCCACTTCCGGGCATAGACCCCGCCACTCCCCCCCCACTGACTTCTGGGAAACACACAGGTCCCAGAAGACAGCAGGGACCAGTGAGGACGCGCAGCGTGACTCGCGCATGCGCAGTAATGAATCATGAAGTGAAGCCACAACGCTTCACTTCCTGATTCCCTCACCGAGGATGACGGCGGGGGCAGCCGAGAGCCGAGCGATTGACCGAGTTTGGCTGCCGACATCGCGGGCATCCTGGACAGGTAAGTGTCCATTTATTAAAAGTCAGCAGCTGCAGTATTTGTCGATGCTGGTTTTTAATATTTATTTTTTTAGGCGGCTCTCCGCTTTAAGAAGTAGATTGAAAAATAAAAAAACTGGTTTCAAACAGTCTAGCTCAAAATGGAACTTTAGCCGTAACTAGCTAAATACATTCCATGTGCATTAAAATAAAATATAATTTTCTTTAGAAAACAGACACACCTTGAGTAGAAAAGCCTGTCCTCTGCGACATGCTTTAGAAAAGGACCCTTGACCCCTGTGTCAAAGTTGTGGTATCTCTGCAGGGGTCTGATCTATGGCTCAACAATCAGCAAAGCTCATTCTCTCTGTTACTTGGAGAACTTTGCAAGGGGTGTGTTGTACCTCTGCAGAGACACTGCTGCTTCCACACAGAGAACAATGGTCCTTCTCTAAAGCATGCTTGCAGAGTGTAAGCCTTTCTAAACAGGATATGGGTACGTTCTGGAAAAAAGTGAATTGTAAACTTTGCATGCCTTTTATTTTGATGCACCTTTGAATATATTTAATTGTTCTAAACTGTAAGTGTAGATACGTCCTGCTCCTTAGTGGATTGCAGTAAGCTAATATATAAAAAAAAGACAGTGCCATTACTTAAAAATGCATTTTAAGCACTTAACCACTTGCCTACAGGGCACTTTCACCCCCTTCCTGCCCAATCCATTTTTCAGCTTTCAGCGCTGTCACACTTTGAATGACAATTGCGCAGTCATGCAACACTGTACCCAAATGAAATTTTTATCATTTTTTTCCCACAAATATAGCTTTCTTTTGGTGGTATTTGATCACCTTTGTGGTTTTTATTTCTTGCGCTATAAACAAAAGAAGAGGGACAAGTTTGAAAAAAACACAATATTTTTTACTTTTTGCTATAATAAATATCCATTTTTTTTTTTAAACAAATTTTTTCCTCAGTTTAGGCTGATACGTATTCTTCTACATATTTTTGGTAAAGAAAATCGCAATAAGCGTATAGTGATTGGTTTGTGCAAAAGTTATAGCAGCTACAAAATTGGGGATAGATTTATAGCATTTTTATTATTTTTTCTTTTTGACTAGTAATGGCAGCGATCAGCATTGATTACTGTATAAATGTGACTGGCAGGGAAGGGGTTAACACTAGGGGGCGAGGAAGGGGTTAAATGTGTTGCCTGGGAGTGATTCTTACTGTGGGGGGAGGGGACTGACTGGGGGAGGTGACCGATGGTTGTCTCTATGTACAAGGGACACAGCATCGGTCCCCTCTCCCTGACAGGACGTGGATCTGTGTGTTTACACACACAGATCCACGGTCCTGCTCAGTTACTGGGCAATCGCGGGTGCCCGGCAGCCATCGGGTCCCCAGCGATGGCTTCGGAAGGCGCAACGTCATGTGAAGGTGGCTAAAGACCAGGCCCCTATTTGCGATTCGGCACTGCGTCGCTTTAACTAAAAATTGCGCGGTCGTGCGACGTGGCTCCCAAACAAAATTGAGGTCCTTTTTTTCCCACAAATAGAGCTTTCTTTTGGTGGTATGTGATAACCTCTGCGGTTTTAATTTTTTGCGCTATAAACATAAATAGAGCGACAATTTTGAAAAAAATGCAATATTTTTTACTTTTTGCTATAATAAATATCCCTCAAAAATATATAAAAAAAAAATTCCTCAGTTTAGGCCGATACGTATTCTTCTACATATTTTTGGTAAAAAAAATTGCAATCGCGTTTATTGATTGGTTTGCGCAAAAGTTATAGCGTTTACAAAATAAGGGATAGTTTTATGGCATTTTTATTAATTTTTTTTTTTTTACTAGTGATGGTGGCGATCAGTGATTTTTTTAGTGACTGCGACATTATGGCGAACACATCGGACACTTTTGACATATTTTTGGGACCATTGTCATTTTTACAGCGATCAGTGCTATAAATATGCACTGATTACAGTGAAAATGACACTGCCAGTGAAGGGTTTAACCTCTAGGTGGTGCTGTAGGGGTTAAGTGTGACCTAATGAGTGATTCTTACTGTAGGGGGGCGTGGCTTGGCCTTTGATGTCACTGGTCGTCATTCCCTATGACAGGGAACAGACTGACACTAGGAAGAACGGGGAAAGGTTTGTTTACACTTACCTCTCCCCACACTGGTTACTGTGAAAATGACACTGGCAGTGAAGGGTTTAACCACTAGGTGGCGCTAAAGGGATTAAGTGTGCCCTGATGAGTGTTTCTAACTGAGGGGGGGTTGGGCTCTGTGTGACACGACACCGATCTCTGCTCCGAGTACACGGAGCCAAGATCCGTGTCATTGTCACTAGGCAGAGAAGGGAGATGCTTGTTTACACAAGCATCTCCCTGCTCTATGCCTCCGTGAGACGATCGCAGGGATCCCCACGGCGATCGAGTCCGCGGGACCCGCGGTCCGACTCATGGGGAAGGCAGCAGGGTCGCGAGCATGCCACCGGCGGCGCATGCGCGACCCCCACGTCAGGCAGTTAAAGGGGACGTACAGGTACATTGATGTGCCTGTATGTGCCATTCTGCCAACGTATATCTACTGGAGGCGGTCGCCAAGTGGTTAATATTGTAATAGACTTCAATAAGCTGCCTGCATGCAGCACCAGGAGTTTAGAAAAACTGCAAAAAAAAAGTCTCTTTCACAGGCCTCAACATCTTTGTAAATGAGGCCAAAATGTGCTAAAATTGTTGATTGAGTCACTTTGTGCTGGTAAAACATTTATGATAATCAAATAATAAAGTAGGTGTTGAATAATGTTTTCAATAAAAGAACTACTGTATTTATTGGCGTATAACACTCACTTTTTTACCCTGAAAATAGAGGGTAAACTGTGCCTGCGTGTTATACGCAGGGGGCTGTGGAAAGTTTTTTCCGGAAACTTCCCTCTTAAAGTTAGGGTGCGTGTTATACGCCTGTGCGTGTTATACGCCGATAAAATACGGTAGTTGATTCTGTTTTTAACTGTAAATTTGTCCATTTTGTTTTATACTTATATAACTATTTACAAATAATCAGTCTGTTTGGTTGGAAAACAGTATTTACAGTAACTAGTCGGCAGGTGTGACATAAACTTTTTTTTTTTTTTGCCACTAACTTGTTTCTACTTTTTTTTTTTACCAAGATAAGTATCAGTATTTTTCGTGCATGTAGGAAAATTGGAAGCTGAGTAAACATGGAAGAATAGAGGTCAGATGAAGAGTAGAGCACCTGAAAATTGAAGATGTGAGTAATGCTTTATAAAACTATAAATTTCCTAGATATTTTAGAAGTAAGGAAAAATAACCTAATCATTTTATTTAAAAAATTAATGACTAGGTTAAAAGAAAAATCTATCACTTTCTACAAAGCATTAAATATTAATAGTTCTTTCAGGCTTTCTGCGCTATGGCGGTAATATAAACAGGAAAGATATACACTACCTATTAACCTAAAAAGGGAGTTGCACACCTGCTCCAAACAGCCCAAGGCAGGTCATTACTTTGGCTTGGCTTCCGCTAAAACAAACCTGAATGCCTAACAGCGCAGCAATTTTACTGCTTGGTAATGTGAAATAGAGACACACTGAAAGTTTTTGGCAAGCCGAACAGGTAATGCACTGTGGAACACCATCATCTCAAGTGTACCCTTGGATAGGAATTTGTTGGCTGCATTCTAAATTCTATGTTATTAGGTATTTAATATTTAAATATCATGTTATATTGCACTTACAGTTCGATCTTGGCAATAGGGGACTGGGCAATCCTATAGCAAACACAATTTAAAGCAGAAAAAATAAATAAAGCTAACCCATTTGAGAGCTAATGTTCTATAGACAACATATAAACTTGATCGGAAACTGCTGCTGATGATTCTACAATAGAAAAAGGCCTAAATGCCAAAGAGGTACTTGTAAAACCGACAATATTAAAAAGAGTGTATTATAAAAGAGACTTTTTTTCTCTACTACGGTAAATTGGTAAATGTTTTGCCTTTCCCTTGGATCAACTTTTTTTTTCACATGTAGGGTGCTACTGTAAGTGGACTTACAAGAAAGTAATGGGCATATGCCATCACCAACCTTCAACTAACATATGCAGCACTTGTGTTTTTTATATTAGCATTCATTTTTTTACATATCACAGAGTTTTATTTTGCATGTAAATCACCTTCCATGATTTTTTTCTTTTCTCATACTCAAATCATAATTATTAAAGTATCTCATAAAGCTAAAAGTACTTAAAGTGGAGGTTCCGCGGCCAATCTTTTTTTTTTTTGTGTGCATTCAATGGGGTTTTAGATCAGAACATAGTGCTCACTTGTAAGGTGTCTAAAACCATCCCCCGTCCGTTTTCGTTTTAAAATATAAACTTTTAAAAACCGATGTAGGCATTTCCCATTTTGCTTGTGGGCATTGTGAAGCCCACAAGCACTTACTTCCTGGAATCGGTGAATGCTCGTCTCCCGGCATTCACCGTTCTTTCCCACGCATGTGCAGTGTTTACGGCGACCTGCACCGTAAACATCCTGGTTGCCATGACAACGGGCGGCTCTGCTCCCAGGAGACATTGCGGAGAGATCCCAGTTATGTAGGGTGCTAAGTGGACTTACAAGAAAGTAATGGGCATATGCCATCACCAACCTTCAACTAACATATGCAGCACTTGTGCTTTTTTATATTAGCATTCATTTTTTTACATATCACAGAGTTTTATTTTGCCTGTAAATCACCTTCCAAGATTTTTTTCTTTTCTCATACTCAAATCATAATTATTAAAGTATCCCATTTCCTCCACTATACCTAAAACTAAAAGTACTTAAAGCGGAGGTTCCTCGGCCAATCTTTTTTTTTTTGTGTGCATTCAATGGGGTTTTAGATCAGAACATAGTACTCACTTGTAAGGTGTCTAAAACCATCCCCCGTCCGTTTTCGTTTTAAAATATAAACTTTTAAAAACCGATGTAGGCATTTCCCATTTTGCTTGTGGGCATTGTGAAGCCCACAAGCACTTACTTCCTGGAAGCGGTGAATGCTCGTCTCCCGGCATTCACCGCTCTTTCCCACGCATGTGCAGTGTTTACGGCGACCTGCGCCGTAAACATCCTGGTTGCCATGACAACGGGCGGCTCTGCTCCCAGGAGACATTGCGGAGAGATCCCAGTGAACACTTCGGCGCCGGAGAAAAGAGTGGAGATGCCTACTAGACTTGTGCACAACGGAAAAATTCGTTCCGTTTCGGTTCGTTTCTTTCCGGTCCTGTTGATTCGTAATCATTCGTAATTTTGCTAGACGGGATTTTTCGTGTTCGGACTCATTCGTATTTTTGCAAGCGACATTTTTCGTTGAATTTTTTGTTGCTTTATAATTCGTACTTTCGGTAGAGTACGTTGTTTTTCGTTGATTCTGGACACAACTCCTACTTTCGTAACTTTTTTTGGGTTCGTACTTTCGGTAGAGTATGTTGTTTTTCGTTGATTCTGGACACAACTCCTACTTTCGTAACTTTTTTTGGGTTCGTTGATTCGTAATTTTCCGTGTCTCTCTCACAACGACGCTGCCTATTATGCCTAATGTGCTTCGAATGGATTTGTACTTTTCTAAATACATTGCGGTTATTTGTAACGATTCAAAATCTCGTATTTTACTTTCGTTTTTTACATGCGGCTATAGCCTCTGCCCCTGTACACCATTTTGAGAGGGTTCAGCACGGTGAGGGAGAAGCAGAGAGCAGAGCAGAGTGTTATTGTGCTTCGAATGGATTCGAAATCTCGTATTTTACTTTCGTTTTTTACATGCGGCTATAACCTCCGCCCCTGTACACCATTTTGAGAGGGAGTTCAGCACGGTGTGGGAGAAGCAGAGAGCAGAGCAGAGTGAGTGTTATTGTGCTTCGTATGGATTCGTACATTCGTAACTTTTTCATAACGAATTATGCCGAAGACATTCGGGCATTCGCTATTTGCGGTATAATTTATTTCGGATTCGGTCTTATTCGTAATTGCTTTGTTCGGAAATTCGAATGCTTCCGAATGTCCGAAAGTTGCTAAATTCGGACGAATTTCAATTCGTTACGAAACGAATTGCACAAGCCTAATGCCTACTCCTGCGGGAGGAAAGACTGGAAGTCCAACTTTAAAAGGGCTATTTCACGGTATTTAAATGAGCTAAAAACAAAAAATTGCCATATGTCTATGTATGTGGCGTGGTGCTCACGATAACATAGTGTTGTTATTTAGGGTGAACCTCCCCTTTAAAAAAAACAGGCACTATTACCTTTCTTGTCTACATTCACTGTTGAGGCCTTGGCTTCTTGACTTGAAGCATAAGTCACACGTCTTGCTGCTCTTCAAAGAACTTAGATATTCTTCTCTATTTCTACCATTGTAGCTGATTGCTGCACTATCAAGGAGAAATCTCCCACTTAAGAATTTTTAGAAAACAGTGATTCCAGGAGTGTCAGATGCCTAGCTCCTTGACGTTTTATCCGCTGGACCCTACACCACTACTGTACAGAGAGCAGTAAGGATCCAGAAATTGGACACACCCAGAAGTGTCGATTTCTAAAGATTACCGCAGCTGTTGATTTTTCATTACTATTCCAGTGAACAGCAGCAGGGGAAGAAGGAGGTGTGTATATATAGGTTCTTCTGTGCCGAGATTCCTTTGTTTTAGTTTTAGCAACATAGTTGATTTAACGAGAAATGGAGAAAAAAAAGAAATTCTGAAATATAGTCATTACAATTGCCAATTACTTTCTTTTAAGCCTTTTATCTATTTGTGCAGCTAGTGTTGGGTCTAGCCATTGTTTCCTAAGCAATGTGGTTGGTCAACCCTAATGCCGCGTACACACAACCGTTTTTAATGTCATTGAAAAAAACAAAGTTTTTCTCAACGTGATTCTTCTCAAGCCTGCCTTGCCTACACACTATCATGAAAAAAAATGCTTGAGCAAAGCGCGGTGACGTACGAAATGTACGATGGCACTATAAAGGGGATTATGCCATACCATTCGGATGGTTCCACCCTTTGGGCTGCTTTTGCTGATCCTCGTGTTAGTAAAGTTTGGTGAGAGACGATTCGCGCTTTTCAGCCTCGTGCTCTTCAGTCCGTTACAGCGTGATGAATGTGCTATCTCCATTACGAACGCTAGTTTTACCAGAACGAGCGCTCCCGACTCATCACTTGCTTCTGAGCATGCGTGTATTTTTCACGTCGCTAAAGACTACACATGGCCGTTTTTCATGACGTAAAAAACGACGACGTGAAAAATGACGAGAAAAATGAGAGCATGTTCCAAATTTTTAATGCCCATTTTTCACGTCGTGAAAAATGCTCTGGAGCCCACACACGATCGTTTTTAATGATCAAATAAAAAAATGGCATTTTTCTCGTCATGAAAAACGGTCGTGTGTACGCTGCATAAGGGCTGGTTCACACCACAAAACCGCACTCCAGATCAGTTCCTGGATGCATTTTTTGCACATGCGTATATAAAGAATTTTTGGTGCATTCCAGTGTGTTTTTGATGCATTTTTGATGTGTTTCCATATGCATTCCAGATGATTTTTTTTTCTTTTTTTTATTCCTTTTTTTTTTCACTGTATTGGGGTCTGGTGTGTTTTTTTAATGTGTTTTCTTGCATTTCAGTGCATTCCAGTGTATTTTTGATGCGTTTTACCGTACAGTCCAGTGCAGGAAAAATGTAGCATGTTCTACTTTTCTTTCTGGAACTGGAAAGCCCTGGAACTGACTGCACTGGTGTGAACTATGCTATTGGAAACCATATAACCTACTTTCCATGCGTTTTTGATGCAGAAAAAAAAACACACTAGACTATATGTGGTATGAACTGGCTCTTAGGGTCTGTTCACACATGCAGTGGAAAGTAAGTTATATGAGTTTCAAAAGCATAGTTCACACCAGTGCAGTGCATTCCAGTGCTTTTCCATTCCAGAAAAAATGAATGCGGTAAAACGCATCAAAACGTGTTAAAAACGCGCATGCAGAAACGCATCTGGAATGGATCTGAAGGATGTTTTTGTGGTATGAACTGGTACTTAAGAATGTGACAGAATTTTCTGATTCAATAAATTATTCAACACAAAATCTTAGCCTTGTAACCTCACACAGTCCTAAACTCTAATGCCCTGTACACACAATCTGAATTTCCGATTCCGTTCAAGCTGTCTTGCATACACACTGTCAGACAAAATTCCGACCGTCCAAAACGCGGTGACGTAAAACACTACGACGAGCCAATAAAAGTTAAGTTCAATGCTTCCGAGCATGCGTCAACTTGATTCTGAGCATGCGTGTTTTTTTCTCCGTCGGAGTTCCACACAGATGATCGGAATTTACGATAAGATTTTTTTCCATCGGAAAAAAATAAAACATGTTCTATTTCTAAACTCCGACGGAAAAAAGTCCGATGGGGCCCACACACGGTCGGAATATCCGATGAACAAAATTCCATTGGACAAGGCATTAGGCAACCTGAACATCCCTACCCCTTTCTAGGGGACATAAAGTATGACATTTGCATTGATAGCTAAAGAGAGTAGAGACTGGAGGTGGGATGTTGAATCCATTATTTCTGCCTTGAACCTTCTTTGTCATTTTAGCAGCCACAGCGGATGTTTACAATGTTAGGCTAATTTGAATTCAAACGGTTTACAAAGACAATTTCATATACAGAAGTATAACAAGCATAACAAACAGAAGCATTTAGGAATATGTTTAACAGCTATTTTCCGAATACAGAGTACTTGAGGATTTTTATTTTTGTTTGGAATTATCCTTTAACCACTTAAGCCCAGGACCATTTTGTTGCTAAAGGACCAGGCCCCTTTTTGCGATTCCGCACTGCGACGATTTAACTGACAATTGCACGGTCGTGCGACATGTTTCCCAAACAAAATTTACGTCCTTTTTTTCCCACAAATATAGCTTTCTTTTGGTGGTATTTGATCACCTCTGCAGTTTTTATTTTTTGCGCTATAAACAAAAATAGAACGGCAATTTTTAAAAAAAATTACATATTTTTTACTTTTTGCTATAATAAATATCCCCCCAAAAAATATAAAAAAAACATATTTTTTCCTCGGTTTAGTCCGATACGTATTCTTCTACATATTTTTGGTAAAGAAAATTGCAATGTGTTTATTGATTGGTTTGCGCAAAAGTTATAGCGTCTACAAAATAGGGGGTAGTCTTATTGCATTTTCATTAATATTTTTTTTTTTTTACTAGTAATGGCGGTGATCAGCGATTTTTATCGTGACTATGACATTATGGCGGACACATCGGACACTTTTGACACATTTTTGGGACCATTGTACAGCGATCAGTGCTATATATATGCACTGATTACTGTGAAAATGACACTTCCAGTGAAGGGTTTAACCTCTAGGTGGTGCTGTAGGGGTTAAGTGTGACCTAATGAGTGATTCTTACCGTAGGGGGGCGTGGCTTGGCCTGTGATGTCACTGATCGTTGTTCCCTATGACAGGGAACAGACGATCACTGACATGCCACTAGGAAGAATGGGGAAAGGTTTTTTTACACTTACCTCTCCCCGTTCTTCAGCTCTGTGACCCGATCGCGGGACACCGGCAGCGATTGGGTCCGCAGGTCCCGCGGGCGCGGTCATTGAGCTTCGGACCGGGTCATGAGACCGCCGCTGGCGCCGCACACGCGACCCACGGATGGGTTCTTAAAGGGGACGTACCTGTACGCCCTTGTGCCTGTCCGTGCCATTCTGTCGACGTACATCGTCGTGCGGCGGTCCTTAAGTGGTTAAATGGCAATTCTGCACCAATCACCACCCATTTTCTTACAAAACATCACCTTGAAATATGTGTTAGAAAATAACACTATAAAATGCAAAAGTGCTACATTTTATATTTTTGATAATATTATATTTTTATATGTTTTATTAAATACTTTTCCCTTTTTAACACTCTGTAGCTTACTCCTAAGGAAATATCTTACAGGAAAATGTCATCTGACCCAGCAAATGCTGTAAACAGATAACATAAATCAGGTTGACATGGTATATGAAAACCTGTTTAAGGCAATGAAAGTCAAGAAATCAAGATAAGCCATAACAAAGACGTAACAATTACCCCGTGCAAATTTGTGTCAACACAAGAAACAAATTGCAGTTCGCCTAATACCTGTTCGCTGTCAGCTTCTAGGAATCTGACTGCACTACAATTTTCACACTTTGCAGCTGTTAAATTGTAAAAACGATATCTTTCCATGCAGTTGCACTGTTATTAGTGTTTTGTTTGGCATACCACCTTAGTTACAGAGCTTAAATGTTACTTTTGTTACTTCCCAAGGTATCTCCATGAAATCGGAAAATCTGATCATTTTTCTAGTCTGTTTTCTCCTTTCGTTACTTGATGAGATTAGATTTTACTGTGCCTGAGAGACCGACCTCATTTGAGATCCGGAAGAGAGCTGCTACACTGATGTTTCCATGTTATCTGAAATAAATGACTGCTCTGCACAGAATAAAATATAGAAAGTGATCATTTTAACATTGTCTGCACGGTTGTTAATTTATTAGGATAATTATATGGCTTCCATCTTGGGTTTGTGAGTACAGAGATTTGGTAGTAATGCTGGCAGTAATTACTGAATCCTAAAGAAGCTTAGTAAGGACACTAAAAGGAGGTGTATAACCACTAAGTGGTAATATGCAGCTAGAGCTGGCATGTGTCATGTGGCTAGCACATCCTACTATTGAATAGTGAAACCTGTTTGGCGCATTACATGTAAAAGGCTGGGACATGCACCAGTTGCATTTTTTTTTAGGACTTTCTATTTTTGCCTCTTTATAGTTGTAGGCATTTAGTTATTATATAGCCATATCGATCATCAAATAGAAAAAAACATGCTTATAGGGTATAGAAACCATAACTCTGAACTTCTGGACCCTTTTGGTCTGTTTAAATATACCATTTAAAGCATTTTGTTATATATGTTTGTTAACTTTAATCACTTGCCAACCGGACTGTTCCTGACACTTCTCTCCTACATGTAAAAATTGTTCTTTTTTGCTAGAAAATTACTTAGAACCCCCAAGTAAATGGAGCAAATAGAGTAAATAGATACCTAACATGTCATGCTTTAAAATTGCAGCAAACTACGATACTTAAAATTCTCCATAGGCGATGCTTTAAACGCCTTTACAGGTTACCAGTTTAGAGATACCCAGGATGTCTGGTGCAAGATTTATTGGTCCCATTCTGATGTTGGCAACAATACCTCACATGTGTAGTGCGATCACCGTTTACATATGGGTTCGGGGGTAACGTTTGTGTTCGCATTTGCGAGTAAGCACAGGGGGGATGGGGGCACTTAAAAAAAAATATATTATTTATTTTATCCATTTTTTTTTTACATTGTCTTTATTTTTCATTTGTTTTTAACTTTATTGCAATTTCAAGGGATGAACAGCATCCCTTGTGACAGCATGGGTCATGGCAGGTCTTCTTTATGGAGAGATCTGGGGCCCCAAATCTCTCCTCTGGCCACACAGATCAGTCTGATCGCAACCTTTCCAGGTAAACAGAGAGCTGGAACCGGAAGTGACGAGATACTTATCGCTTCCAGTTTCTGGGTTCACAAAGAGGGAGGAACACTATCAGTTCCTCTCTCTCTGTGCTGTGCAGCTGTCTTCACCGTTCGCGTCACTCCTGGACTCCACCTTCGGCCACCAGTAGAAGTGATCGAGTGGCTATTCAGCCACTCAAATCATTTCTGCAGTACAGGGAATCGCCGGCTGAAAATTTTCATACTGGGATGATGCCTGCGGGTGCAAGCATCATTCCGGTATAACCACTGCAAACCGAAGACGTCCTATGGTCGGCAAGTGGTTAAATAAGTATCCGTTGATCTCGTTAGAAACCTTGAGAGCTGGTAACCTGCTCTGACTGGTTCAATTTACAATGCTCTCAGTTACTTATGAGGACTACCCATGCTTGAATATGGTATAGAGCAGGGATAAGCAATTAGCGGACCTCCAGCTGTTGCAAAACTACAACTCCCATCATGCCTCTTGCTCTAGGTGTTATGCTTGTGGCTGTCAGAGTCTGGCTATGCCTTATGGGACTTGTAGTTCTGCAACAGCTGGAGGTCCGCTAATTGCAGTAACATCAGTCTTGTTTATCTTGTACAAATAAAGGGTGAGTGAGCTTTGTCATCAAAGGACTGAAAGTGCATAACTGGTAGAATCACCAGGTGAAAATAAAGGATCTAAAGATTAACAAAAAACATAATAAGGTAGTGTCCACATTTACAGTATAGTTTGGTAAGCTACTACATATCACATTTGTGTTTTTCGGTATAGATACACTTTAATTATATGCTCATTATATGCTCATATTAAAACTCATCTCAGCATCTATCTTTGAGAACTTTTGTATACTGTATTTTTGTTAATTCACACATCAACCTAGATTTTGACAAACCCAAGCATTAGGCTGTGTTTTGTAGTTTCTATGGGTTGGAGTTATGGGTACATCTGCTGAACTACACATGTGCAGGTTCTGTAACCACTGTCTTTCAGGACGTTACTTTTTTTTGTCTGCACTGGTAACTTTTATAAGACATTTGACTGGTATTTGCATACATTGTCCCACTGATTAAACATTAGGAGTAACATATTTGAATGTAAAGACAGATTAGTCCGCAGGTCCATGCCATCGGAATGACAAAACTGGGCCTGGCACCTGGTTATTTCTAAAAAAAATTCTGAATGTTTTCATCAGTAAATACAATCACATTGTATATGGTCAACCTAAGAAGAGAAAAATACTGAATGGTACAAAAAATTGTACTTTGAGACGTTAGCAGTACGGTACACGTGTACACTTCTGAATAGTAGTGGCCCTCATGTCCAGTAGTCATGCAAATTTTCTGTGTCGCCAGCACAGAGGAAAACATGGTGCATTGTCAGCTTTAGAAAAGCCCTCACAGGTGATGCATCTTGTTGGTGGACAACAGGAAAGAGAAGCTTAAAGTGGTTGTAAACCCATATAACTTTTTTTTTTTTTGCCCACCTGCAAGACAAAGCTATAATGAGCTAGTATGACTAGCATACTAGCTCATTATGTACCACTTACCTTAGATCGGGGCCCGCGAAGCCATCCGTGTCTTCTCTCCAGCCGCAGCCATCGCTGCGGCGATAGCCGGAACATTACTTCCAGGTATCGCCGCTCCAGCCAATCACA
This sequence comes from Rana muscosa, assembly GCA_029206835.1. Lineage (NCBI taxonomy): Eukaryota > Metazoa > Chordata > Amphibia > Anura > Ranidae > Rana > Rana muscosa. The sequence goes on along the minus strand of CM055116.1, from coordinate 523,569,512 downwards.
GCGCCGCTGTGATTGGCCGGAGCGGCGAAGACGTGACTTCGCGCATGCGCGCGGGAGCTGTCAAATTCGGCTAAGCCCAAGCATTGCTGGGACTTAGCCGAATTTGTGAATGGGATTAACCCCATGAATGCGCCGTTGTCTACGGCGCGCATGCGCCGTAGACAGCGTCGCCTGTGATTTTAGTAAATATTTCCTAAACCATGTAGGTTTAGGAGATATTTCTTGCACCTACAGGTAAGACTTAATCTAAGCTTACCTGTAGGTGCAAGTTGCAAAAGTGGGTTTACAACCACTTTAACTGTTTTTAAACAATTAATTGGCCTTCAAATCAGATGCTCCTTTTTGTTAAAAGCCCAACCATAGATGACAGTAAAGGGTGGAAATAAGTGACAATAAATATATATATATATATTATCAGTAGCAGGGCAAGAAAGCCTAAAAATAAAGCTATTGTTTCTTACTTTCTTACTAGCAAAAGACAGAAAGCTAAAGTACAAAGAGCAGATACCTAAAATTACAATATCTGATTCAGACACACATTTAGGATGCACATTCTAAACAATATGAACGTGGCAATACAGCTTAGAAAGTAATGACATAAATAATATAGAACTACCAACAATGCAATAGAATTGGATTGTGATACTTAGTATGCAGGGACTAAAGAATCTTGGGATTTTTAAACTAGCAACAATGCCTTGAGCTTCCGAAATACTACCCTAGTGGATACAATTACTTTGAAAACAGAGAAAGGTAAGCATGAAGCTATTTTAGCAGGTTTGATTTACATTACTTAACAAATCTGCCATTAAGAAGGCCAGCAGTGAATGATCGGCATTAACATCTGGAGAACAATATAACAGCTGCCCCAGTGGATATGACAAAAAAAATGTGTTTTCTACAGAAAAGGTTGTTTTCTGTATTTTAGTCATTCATTTAGCAGTCTGTCAACCAAATGTCAAGTCAGGGTTAAGAAGAAAATCTCAATATTTATTACACTTTTGACCCAGTGAACAATGGTAATTCGTGATTTCTCTGGGAGGTCTGAAATGTCCATAACTGTAACATTATACTGCACATGTGGCTGACATACACTATGCATTAGACATTCCATGAAACAGTGGTGGTCAGCTCTCACGATATCAGTCAGTCAGTCAGGATTTATCTTTCTTTTTTTTAAAAACATATAACCCCTTTGCTATAAAAGGATGACAGAACACCTGGGCTGGTGTCCCGTAGCAAGATAAAAATGTTTGCTATTAGGGAGCTCCCTTCCCAACATATTCACCAGTCAAAAAAAGTCTTTAGTTTTCTCTGTCCTGTACTAACTGTACTATTAAAAAAAAAAAAAAAAAAAACATGAAATGGGTTAATGTTTGGGGCGCAGAAGCTCCCTAACTAATTAGCATGGGGCCCTTTGTTTAACCACTTCAACACCGGGCTTTTTTTACCACATCAATACCGGGCCTATTCTGGCACTTCTCTCCTATATGTACAAATCATCATTCTTTTGCTAGAAAATTACTCAGAACCCCCAAACATTATATATGTTTTTTTTAGCAGACACCCTAGGGAATAAAATGACGGCCATTGCAACTTTTTTCTTGCACGGTATTTGCGCAATAATTTTTCAAACGCCTTTTTAAAAAAAAAAAATGGTTTCATGAATTAAAAAATAACAAAACAGTAAAGTTAGCCCAATTTTTTGGGAAAATATGAAAGATGATGTTACGGCAAAAAAATAGATACCTAACATGTCACGCTTTAAAATTGCGCACACTCATGGAATGGTGCCAAACTTCGGTACTTAAAAATCTCCATAGGCGACGCTTTATTTTTTTTTACAGGTTATCAGGTTAGAGTTACAGAGGAGGTCTAGTGCTAGAATTGTTGCACGCGCTCTAACGCACGCGGCGATACCTCACATATGTGGTTTGAACGGTGTTTACATATGTGGGCGGGACTTACGTGTGTGTTCGCTTCTGATCGCGAGCTACCGGGAACAGGGGCGTTTTAATTTAAAAAAATTTAATAAATTATTATTATTTTATTTATTTTATACACTTATTTTACTTCTTTTTTTTTTTGATCACTTTTATTCCTATTACAAGGAATGTAAACATCCCTTGTAATAGGAATGTGCGTGACAGGTTCTCTTTATTGAGAGATGCGGGGTCAATAAGACCCCACATTTCTCCTCCAGGCTGGAAAGCATGAGATCGTGGAAATTTTTTCACTGATCTCATACTTACTAGCCGCAATGGCGGCTTTGTTTACATCTGAGGACTCGGGCGTGACGTCATCACATCGCGCCCGGGCCTCCGACGAGCATAGAGATGACTGGTGACTATCTGGTCACCAGTCCTCTCTATGCTCATCACGTGACCCACCACCAGAGCCGGACGATTCTCTACGGGTCCCCGATGGCACGGGAGAGCCCGGAGAAGCACCGGATGGCGGCGGGAGGGGGGGATGTCCCCTCCCGCCGCCTATAAGAACGATCAAGTGGTGGAACCACCGCTATGATCATTCTAATGGTGCGCAGAATCGCCGGCACAAGAAAAGGATATCTGAATGATGCCTCTAGCTGCAGGCATCATTCAGATATCCCCCCACAAAGCCGAGGACGTCATATGACGTCCACCCAGGATGGGAGATCCCATCTGTGGACGTCATATGACTATGGGCGGTAGGGAAGTGGTTAAGGTGTGTGTGAATCTCATTTACATAATGGGTATTTTTTTCCTTTGTCCTCAACTTACTAAGTCCTTTATTAAAAAAAAAAAAACAACGCTTTAGGTCCCTTTTACACCAGGTGCAATGGGACTGAATTGGGTGGCTATTGCAGCACAGTCCCACCGCAAGACAAGGAAAAATGCCTTGTTTCCTGGGTGACTGGTTCACACCACTGCATTGTGTGTGCTGAAAAAAGGTACTGCATGCAATCCACCACCTCACACTGTGCGGTGGCGAATTGAGCTTACCCAAATGTTTGTGTGACATTTCAATAAAGTTAATTTAAAAAAAAAAAGTCAACTGATCAATGCACCAAGATTAGGACATTGTCACTGCAGTGATACCTTCGGACTGCACTGCACACAAGCTGCTGTGTTGTAACACAACAGCTTGTGTTAATTAGCACTTAAACTACATTATATGCCTGGTGATCCTGTCTAATCTCCTTTATCCTATTTCCTTCTGACCATACTAGGCAAAACAACAAATCCAACCTACCATGCTTAGTTTTCATCTCTAGCTTCAGCTTGGGAGCTATAGGACACCCTGCCTATACCTTCATGGCTAGAAGTCAGCTGACATGTGTTCCCACCCAGCTCTGCCTTCTTCACGGGAGCTTGAAGATGCAAAGTCTATACTCCCTTGTACCAGTAGTGTATTTAGGTTTTGTGCCGCCCTAGGCCTGACTAAACTTGTGCACCCCCTAATTCAAATATGACCCACCCCTTCCTGTCAAGGCCACACCCCTGGTTGTTTAAGACCCGCCCTGAAAATTTTGAGTGGGGACATAAGTTCTGAGGGCCTGGGGGGGCAATGGAATCCCTTAATTTGCATTGATTTCCTCTCCCTTCCTGTTTGGCTATGGGGGCAGGAAGTGAAGAGAAATCTCTGCAATGGGACAGGGATGGTTAAAAATAAACTGACCTGGGCTATAACCTTCCCTTACTCTATCCAAAATGAAAACAAAAGTGTTGCCTATAGTTCTACTTTAAGCACAAGTTTCTGATAATTTTATGGAGAGGACTAAGAAGATATAACCATGCCAATGGTGCAGCAGAAAACATAGCACAGTGAGTAAGGTTTGTGGTCCAGGATGATAGGACAGTCAAAATTAGAAGCACCGCCCCCCCACAGTTGCGGAATGCCTGCAGCAGTGTGGCTGCTTTATGGGGGCGCTAGACTAATTTGCCTCTCTGCCCAGTCCGCCCCATAAGACTGGCACTACACTAACAGTGTAGCGCAAGCTGGCGTGGACTCTTTCCGTGCTGCCCCCTTGCAAAGTGCTGCCCTAGGCCTGGGCCTTGTTGGCCTATGCCAGGATACAGCATTGCCTTGGACCAAACGCTACTGCCCCCTCCCACCCAGCCCTGCACAGTTTCTGCAACAGCAGCTGGGATTTGTAATGATGAAAGTTGCTGTTTATCGCAAGGAGTCTTGATCCCACCCCTTGGACCCCAAGCTGTAGCAGTCACACAACCACTTAAACTTAGGAAAAAATATACGGTACTATTTACAATATATTTTCTTTCTCTTTAAAAAAAGGTGTGCCTTAGGTTAGTATTTCACATCATTTTTTTTAATGTCTATATAGGATACACATGGTTCACATATAGTTTAAGTTCCTATGCTATCATTTTTGATTACTTCATTAATTTAGCAGGACGTATTGTTACTATGTTTTTCTGTGTTTGAGCCCATTACCCTGTGGAAGTGTTGGAAAATTCCTATGTTCCCTTAAATTAAAGATTATTATGGACTCGCAAAAAGATTTACTTTAGTCTGCTGCTTGGATTCACGGTCCATTTTCTCCCCAATATTTAAACTATCCCTGTGAACAAAAGGGTCCTGAACACAATCAAGATTGGGGCTTTTGGGAGGGGAACTGACAATGATTATTTTGTCACCTCTTTATACATAAACCTAATGCTGATAGCATACAGGTTGGTATCAGCATTGTAAGTGACTAGGTGAGAGTGTTACAAACCTTATTATAGCCATGCAAGTACATTTACACTTAAATAATCTGTTGCCATTTAATTCAGAAGTGCATGTTGGTATTTTTGTATAAATTGTCATGAACAGAAAAAGAATAAATAAAATAAAAGCCTCCAGCAAAATTCATCACTGTGTAGATCCTCAATTACAGTTGCGCATTGTTCATTTTAGGCCTAATTTTCAGTCAAAATTAACAATAAACTTGGATATGTATTCAGCGCATTCAGTTCACAATCTTAATGAATTTATGCCTGTAGCCACAATGTAAGAATACTATACCTGGATTTGGAAACAACACAGTATTAAAACTGTGTCTAAACAAGAACACAGAATCATTCTCAGTGATGATAAGAAATTTTTTGAATCTTGAGCTACAAGACTGTCTTTGTTGTAATAATTGTGAAGCTCTGAAAAACGCTCTGCCTCAAGAATAAGTATTGGCAGACACACCAGACCCAGGAAAGGATAGGGAATGTTATCAAAAGCAAAACATATGGGTTTTGTTTGTAATAAAAATGTCTATAATTGTATGCTGTTCTGTAGTATGAATATAGACAATGTTTATGTATATATATATGTAACAATTTTAATAAATTTGTCTCTTCTCTCATTCCAAAAAGACAGTTTATTACTTTAAGAAGTAATCTGCTTGTTAACAGTGAGACCAGGGTTGTTTCTAGGGTTCTAATAGACCAGAGACGCTTTGCTTTCTCCACATGAGCCATAAACCCTAGAGTCCTCCATCATGTGTAGGCGAGAAAGCTAGGTGACACATATACACTTGTCCACAATCTTGCCAGTCAGTCTCTAGCAATATAAATTGTCAGAGACAGCGAGTCACATATAAATGTCCCCAGTAGCTCCCTAGGCCCTACTTACTGCAGATATAATCATTTTTAATTGATGCATGCAATACAGAATTGAGAACAGCTAAACAGTCATGATGTGATCAGTAGGCTCTCAAAGCGTCTCTGGTCTATTAGAACCCTAGAAACAATCCTGGTTCCACACACCATCAGCAATACCAATGACAAAGCAGCTTTAGTTAGGGCCCCAAAAAGACCACAAACCAATACAGTCCTTACTGCATGAGAAGGCAACACTTGCAATAATGTCTACACTAAAATATGCTCACAACTAAAGCTGTGGATGCTGTAGAATACTAATACAGTTATTTTAATACAGAGCTATAGGCAGTGGCACCAGTTAACTCAAACTACAAGTGCTTCTTATTTAGACTGTCATGGACTGTGATATTTGTGAGAAAGGAAATAAATAAATAAAAATGTCATCCATGGATTCCTTGGGCTGTTATTTTACTGTAGATCCACCAATGGATGGCCTTCTTCCAGAGATCCGTGAACTGCTTATTTTGGCTTCCTACAGTGTGAAATATTAGCATATACACCAACATTATTAGCACCGTGTGACAATCTTTGTCTCTGTATGAGTACCTTTAAACAGACCACTGAAATGTATAAACTAACAAAGCTCTGACATTTTTTTTCAAAAGACAATATTTGACTCACTTTTAATAAAGAGATAATGGGAGCGTTTTGCAGAATTACAATCAGCATGAGCAAGATAGCTGCCAATTTTAGAGTTGACTAATAATGAGAAAATATTAACAAACACAGTTCATAAAGATAATGTTTCTGGCATCCAAGCAAGCAGATAAAACCAAGATAACCGAATATTAGAATTGAAAAGTATGTTATGATACTTTATCCAAATTAGTTTCAACTATTAAAATAGTTTCAAGCAATACATTTTTTTTTTCAAACACTATCTGATTTATTAAAAAAATTGTTACTAAAATATTCACAGATATTTATTTGATAGTATTGTATATGATTAATTAATTGAATTCAACTTCTAAAAATCTACCAACAGTCTTTTGCAACCATTCAATTTTGGCAGATCTTTATGTTCATTTTACTCTGTTTATTTCACTTCCTTTCTCTAAGACAAATGTAAGGATGCACAAAATTTTGATTTTATTTTCCCAAAATGTTGCTTGGCAGGATAAACACATACACAGCAATTAAACATTGTAAAAATTTCGAATTACCGTATTTATCGGCGTATAACGCGCACATGCGTATAGCACGTACCCTAACTTTAAGAGGGAAGTTTTAGGAAAAAACTTTACACAGTCCCCTGCGTATAACACGCAGGCACAGTTTACCCTCTATTTTCAGGGAAAAGAAGTGAGTGTTATACGCCAATAAATACAACATTCCTCAAACTATTAACTGTTTTTGTCTTTGTGCCTGTTGGAGACATTTCTCATTACTTTCTGTTCTGACAAGAAGTAGGGGGAAAACTCTCCAACATGGACATACACAGCAATAAAATCCTAATATAGGCTCTAACTCTTCCGGTCTTTATCCGTAAAGGATTAAAAAGGTTTGGCTGAAGTTTTGGTTTAATGGCGATCCTTCAAAATGGAAGCTTAAAGCAACTGACCTAATCATTTTAAGTATTGTGTCATAAAGAAAGAATATTAAATGGTTAAGTTCAAATTGCAGTAAACAAAAGTAACTAAGGTTCAGTTTATTTTAGGTTTTCTTAATTACCGTATTTTTCGCTCCATAAGACGCACTTTTTATCCCCCAAAAAACGGGGGGAAATGTGTGTGCGTCTTATGGAGTGAATACTAATCAGGAGAGCCGCTGATAGGGGGATCGTTTCGACGGCAGAACGATGCCCTATGCATCACTCTGCCCCAGCTAGATCCTGTTTCTCTAATGCTTTCAGCTGCTACTGGGAGAGAAACAAAAGGGTATTGTTCTGTATTTAACCCCCACAGGATCGGCATTGATATGTAAATCGCGCGGGCATTGTTGTGTTAATGAGATCGGCCGCCGCGATTCATATGCTAATTACGCCCGCACCTCTGCATGCCGCCCACCTAGAAGGTGTGAACAGCATACAGGTGAATATAGGGGGCATGTAGAGGGGATCAAAGAGGGGGGTTTGAGGTGCAGAGGCTGCAGAGTTGAATGGGTTAGGAAGGGTTGGAGTGCAGATGTTAGAAGATGAGGGGTTTGGGGGACAGAGGTTAGCAGATGAGTTAGAGGGGCAGAGTTGTACTGAGAGGGAGATAAGAATGCAGAGATTAGTAGAGAGATGGGGGAGGGGGTTACTGCAAATACACCATTTACATTACTGGTCAGTGTAAATGTCTAAATATGCAAATACTTGTATTGAGGTCATGTAAATGTCCCAGTTAAATTGGGGATCAGTGTAGGGTGCCCCCTTACATTAGTTGTTAGTGTAGAAATATTATTCTGTTATACTTTATTAAATATTTTAGTACACCATTTGGTTCAAGTTTTTTTTTTTTTATATTTTCCTCCTCTAAAACCTAGGTGCGTCTTATGGTCAGGTGCGTCTTATGGAGCGAAAAATACGGTAGTATGTTTTTCTGAGCTTTGCTTCAAAATCAGTTTTAGGGACTTATTTTGTCCCCAAGTAACTTCATCATAGAAGTTTTTTGTTTTCCACGGTTTTATGTTTATCTGTATGATTTTTAAATGGTAATCATCCCATCAATCAGTCCGATGCTTTTAAAGGCTTTTTAGTACAATTTACAGATTTTATTCAGCACAGGAAATTCTATAGATCATATTGATTCTGCTGATTTCTACAGGACATCATTTCTTGATGCGATGAAGCAAGTGCACTTTATATTCTAAACATAAGGAATATGGGCAGCATTTATCATACCAGAAACATTTAAAAAGACAGGGCCAATTGTGAGATAACATTACCATGTGGAAACATGATGATGATATATGCACTGACCATAATCTATACTAGTGGTCTAGGAGTTCTCTGACATTTGTTCCTTTCTCTCATGTGTATAGTCACCTGTAATCTCTCTGATGCATGACTATTTGTGGAGGACACTAGATTCAGAGTAGTTGTCTCCTTTATTTTATTTATGAAATAATACCAAAGATGCTTTTGTTTAAGCTGACAATAACTATCACTTTATGTCATACATGTACTGTAAGTCGCGCAACAGTTAGAAAAATGTCAGACGGACTTTTTCCATCGAAAATTCCTACCGTGTGTAGCCCCATCTGAGTTTTTTCATCGGAAATTCCAAGGAATTCCGTCAGAGTTTATATATAGAACATGTTCTATTTTTCTCCGATGGATTTCCTTCGGAATTCCGATGTAATTTGGCCGGGCAAAAGCCAGATCGTGTGTACAAGGCATTATTCACTTCAAATTACGAAGAAATCCAATATGATTAAATAACATCTGGAAAACAACTTTATCCAAACAGTTAAGTCTAGGACTGAGGTATTATTAATTCAGGAAATGTTACCAATGTAATAATTTTCAGTGTGGCATAAATACATGTACAAAACAAGATCCTATATTTTTAAAATCTGCTTCCACGTTGCAATGAATAAATATACTTACATGTAATACAATTTTATTTTTAGATTTTTCTGCTATGAACTATATATCGAAACTTACCTGAAGGATAAAAATGACTGGCCATAAACAATTGTTAAAATATATATGTAAAAAAAAAAAAAAAAGTACTATGTTGCATAGTTAGCTTAAAAAAGCACACAAAGCTATTGCCTTCAACCATTATCCATCAAATTTAACCAACTGTGTATTGAGTTCAACCAATGTCATCTGGGTTCAACCAATATAAGACCTGCAAATATTTACCAATGTGTATGCCTTCAATGACTCCCTTAGCTAACAAATATAGTTACATCTGTGAGGTTGCTGCCCCATTTTGGATATATTTACAGAGAGAAAGAGGGCACTTAAAAAATACATGAAAGGTACACTGATTTTATTTGTATGCTGAGCATACACTTCATCCTTAAATATGGTGGCTGCATTGCTTTTCTTTCTCTTTCAAACGTTTCCCTTATTTGTACCTGGTGATCCTGCTAGTAACACACTTGTGGTCTCCCTAGAAAATCCAAATGGAGCTTGACTGTAACAGAAGAGGTATGATACTCATCTCTCTGGTGGAAAGTGTCTCCCATCTTTACTTTGTTCTTGCTCTGCAACCTTCACAATTCTCTTCTGCATTCAACACTTGTAGTTCTTTCCTCCATCCCCTACCCTGCCTGTGTCCAGTAGCGATGTAGGGGTTAGGGGAAGGAACCACTGTATGTTGCGGGGACACAAGCATCTCACACTGCCAGACTCCTAGGCTCTTGGCTAGGTAAGTATAATACCTGTTCTATTACAGAAACAGTGGCGCCACTAGGGGGGGCAGGGGTGCGGCCCTCACCCAGGTGCCCCCCACTACAGGGATGGCACCATCCCGAGGGTGAAGAAACTATCTTTGGCATTTTTTTTTCTTCACTTGGAAACCCACCTCCAACCCCGTGGCCGTGCCTGCCATGTGTTCTCCTCCTCCTCTCTGTGTCTCACTCCTGTGCTGCTGCCCAAGCCTGTCACAATCTGCTCTCCAACCGGACGGTGTGGCTGCACACTGTCCTCTCCTCTCTAGCTGCCGCCCAGGTGTTCTGTGTACCTGAGCCGCCTGAGCTGATGCAGTAAGAGTGGGGGGTGTCAGCTTGCGATTGGGGGGATGTCCTCCATCGCTTGAGGTGGGGCTTGTTGATGAGGTTGGTGGTTTGTCCTGAGGGGGTCTGTACTATTGTAAGAGGGGGGTGGTTTGTCCTGGGGGTTTATACTTAGTGGGGGTCTTCACTGACAGAGAGGGGTCTATACTTAGTGGAGGGGGTCTGTACTGAGAGAGGGGGGTCTGTACTGAGGGGCAACTATAGTTGGTGGGGGGTGTGACACCATGTTTTAACCACACACTATGTATCTATAAAATTGTCATCTCATTAATCTACTGGCCATGTGGCAAAACAAAAGATAAAACAAAACAAAAATAGGAAAAAAGTAACCAAGCACATCATACTGTATACTTTATTGTTAGAACTTTATTGAAAAGTCACAAGTTCTATTCACACATTGGCATTGTGATGCTGTAGTTTGGGTTGTAACCTGCAGTGCTTAAAAAAAAGTGCAGCATACAGTACTTACAGTACACCACTGCAACACAGTAATGTGATCTGCCTTCATTGAGAGCAAGGCTATTTTAGCATTGTAATTACGCTGCCAAAGGATGTCCAATGAACCTAGTGTGAATGAAAGGACCTATTAGATTTATTTGTTAAGTGCAGCACTGTGATCATTATTTAATCTCTGAATACAGATTTCATGAAATTCTGTTAACCCAGACATAGGTGTTATTGACCTCTGCAGTCTGTTCTATCAGTAGTCTTGTAGTAAAATGCTCTGTTTATGTCCTGACATGCTTTACATGTCATGTCCTCTTTTTTAGCTTAAGCAAGAGAGATGATTTGTAGAGAGTTTTATTCAATGTCACTCAGTGGGGCACTTGTTGTTTTTTTTATATTTAATAGCTTCTAAGTGACCAAACCACTTTTCAGATAGCCCAGTTAGACTAGTGCCATTTAATTACTTACACTGTCAGTTGTAATAGCAGAGAACACATACAATCGTTCAAACACCATGTATATGCCTAAATTTAGCCAAATGAACCATTTTGAAGAACATTTATGGATATATTCATCTTATAATGATTGTCCATTTCGCTATAGGTTTCCTTACAAAAAAGCCCTGTGATTCCTGACTTTAGTACTTCTATCTAGCTGTGGTACTTCTAACTTCTACTAATTCCAGTACTTCTAACTGTAGTCTTTAAAACTCAGTGGGATTGGAAGATGTTGCAGGGGGTATGGCAGTCAGCATTGTGCTAATTGATGATTGTATAATTTGTCAATCAGCACCTGGTCACACCTAGCCCTGCCCACTGCTTTTTGGATTGACAGCACTGCTTCTGTTTCTTGAAACCCTCCCTCTGACTGGGAGTATGGAAGAAGAAACATGTGAGGCACAATTTAAGGAAGATTTAGCTTACTCAAGAGAGTTAAAAGTTTTTTTTTTTGTTTTTGTTTTTTACGTATGGGGCTTGCTTGTCATGTATTATTTGGATTTTGGACATGTTTAAACAGTCACATAGGAGTCTTTTTCATGTACTTTAAAAGTTCTGCACTACTACATGTTATGATTTGAGATAAGTTTTGCTAGGAAATGTTTTAAAATGCTATTTTCTTTAAAAATGCTTCTTCCTGCCCTCCTACAGCAGTGCTCTATGCTTGCAATAATGAGAAAAAGCTCTCAGTACAAGTTTCCCCACACAAATTGTATTTCAGATGAAGAGAATGGACTTGTCTGACAAGATCTGTTTCTGATTACAGACAGTTCTGAGTCCTATTAGGCTGCACAGTCAATTTTAGAACAAATTTAGAAACACTGTACAGCTGCTGTACCAGGAAAATGGACATTACAAAAATGGATGTTGTTAATACAATGTTAATTTTCTTAAAAAAAAACAAAACGATTTCTGTGGATTTAAGACTGTTCTGAAAAAATGTATGAGTTTATTGAGTCTATTAAAATCAAATTTTTAAAATGCCTGCCTTAATCCTCTCACTCTTTTCTCCAGGAAGTATTGGAACACGAGGTGATGTAATAAAACTCCATGGATGCCACTTGTTCTTCACCCACTCATTGTGGAATGCTCTGTGCTTTGTGTTTATTCTATTTCCGCAATAATCTGTGGTGCCAGCTTTGTTTAAATTTACATGAAATATGTTTTACATCCTCACACTAGCAATAATGAGGTCTTAAAATGTGAAATGGTCTATGTTTTCAGAGAGAACATTTGCAAATTATGTGACATTACCAACTGTGCTTGTTTTCAGAAAGTATTGTTCATCTTTCCTCACAAGAGCACTCAGCCATAGAGTTGGCACTTGAAGTCTGACACTTGCTCGCTTTATGCTCTCTGCTCAATTATTTTGCTTTTTATTTTTAAATAACTGTTTACCTGATACTTACAGTAAACCCAAGGAAACCAAATCAGTAGTATAATAAAGGAGAACTATGGTCAGAGCTCTTTTGGCCATAATTTCCTTATGAACCACACTTAGTTCTGCACTTTGGTGACCCTGATTCAGCAGACAGAAGGCTAAGCCTGCTGTAGTTGATGTCACAGAGACGGTCCAAGCTCTGCAGGGAACCTGACAATAATGTTCACCCTGTCCATCCACCCTGACCATGAGCTGAATCAGCATCTTACAGTAGTTCTCTCTCCAGTGGGCGCTGGAGGGGCAGAGCATGGAGCAGTGACAGTCACCGCTCTGTTCTCAGAATAAACCAGAGTAATAAGCGATCAGCGGTATTTGAACGCTCAGTACTCGGTGTAGAGCTGGCGGGAGACAGTAGCATCATCGGAGCAATGTTACATAGATGAGTAGTTATGTTTGTTTTTTTTGTTATCCCATACTTCACTTTTAATGTGCTTTTTCTAAACAAGAATAATGTATTTACAGATAGTCCAGATAGATTAGTGCTTTTTACTTACTTACACAGTCAGTTGCAATAGCAGAAAACACTAGGCATGTGCATTAGATTTTGTCGGAATTTCTGGGATTTTTGCGTTCGTTTTAACAAACGATAACGAATGCACAGAATCCGAAATCCGAAAGATCCAACATAAAAAATGCTTTATTTTCGTTTCGTTGCAACAACAGTTCGATATAGATAGAAGATTCGACATGACTGTGACAATAGCGATCTGTGTCTATCGAACCTGCAGTTGAATGTGCTTAACCTAACTCTATTAGTCCAAGATTATTCGACATAGAGAGAAAAGATAAGACATTATAGAGATATGAAGATTCGACATGACGGTGACAATAGCGATCTGTGTCTATCGAACCTGCGGTTGAATGTTCCTAAACTAACTATATTAGTCCAAGATTATTCGACATAGAGAGACAAGATTTGACATTATAGAGACATGAAGATTCGACGAAGCAGCTAAAAATATACGATCGCTGCAAGCAGACATTTATGGTCAAATGCTCCGCCTGTAGGCTATAGAAGAATTCTAATGTTGGTTAACTAGTAATAATAATTAATAAATATAATTATTACTAGTCATACAACATTATAATTCTAATATAGCTTGTGGGCGGAGCATTCGATCGGAAATGTACGATTGCAGCGTCGTACAGTTTAGCTGCTTCTTCGAATCTTCTTAGAACATTCGACAGACACCATAAGCCTTCAATGACAGATTCAACCTTAATTAATTCGGATTTTCGGACTAATGCATTTTTTAACTAAACTAAATAAATAAAAACAAATTTTGGAAGTAACTAAATAATTTTATTTTTTGGACGAAACCGAAATTCCGAAACAAAATATTTCAGTGTGCACATGTCTAGAAAACACATGATCATTCAAAAGCCATGTACTGTATATGAGTTATGCCTTGTACACACGATCGGATTTCCGTTGGAATAAAATCCGATGGATTTTTCCATCGGATTTCCGATGAAGCTGACTTCCATCAGTCTTGCCTACACACCATCAGTCAAAAATACGACTGTCCCACACGCTGTGACGTAAAACACTCAGACGAGCCGAGAAAAATTAAGTTCAGTGCTTCTGAGCATGCGTCGACTTGATTCTGAGCATGCGTGGGTTTTTTCTCCGATGGAGTTCCACACAGACGATTGGAGTTTGCTATCGTTTTTTTTCCCATCGGATAAATTTAAAACATGTTCTATTTTCAATCACTGATGGAAAAAAGACAGATGGGGCCCATACACGATCGGTTTGGTAAAACCGATCGTGTGTACAGGGCTTAAATCTGTTTATATGAACATGTCCGAAGAACATTTACAAATGTATATTCACCAATCCATTCCTCTATAGGTTACCTTACAAAAAGGCCCTACAAAAGGGTACTAAGCTCTCAACTCAAGTCAGGCTGTGCTTCCTGACTTGAGTACAATTTGGAAGTTCTATAAATAAAATGCGGTCTTTAAAGATCAGTAGAATAAGAAGGTATTGCAGAGGGGCATAGCTATAAACATTGTCACTTCTAATTACTAAGCCTGTTTCTTGTCAACTAGCACCTGACCATACTTAAAAAATGAAAGGGTGAACTAACACCGTACATCCTCCCCACCCTTCTCAGTCCCCACTGTACTTACCTGCAGGGATGCTGAGCTGTCAGTGACTATGGAGCCAGTCAAGCAGTTTGGGGGCATGGAATCCCCACTCTTCTCCCTCTTCTCTGTGCAGTGTTTCATTTTTTTTTCTGAAAAGGTGATCTAACACTTTAAACTAACCATAAATCGTTATTTATTTTTTTCCTAACTAACATATTCCTCCATCAACATGAACAAGATATATAAAAAAATCTACTGCTGTCAAAATAAACTGGTCATCAGCTGCAGCCGCTGATCAAGAAATGTTTTCCACCATGTCTTTTCAACAGAAGTCAATTAAACAATCAACTTCTGTCAAGCAAGGATCACACTGATCAAAATTCCGCTGGTGCCTGCTGAACTGGCTACATTTTGATTAGTGTATGGCCAGCTTTAATATTGTTAACTGATTTTTGGGCTGATAGCGCTGGGAGAAGGAACATGTGTGGTGTTTTCTAACTGGATAGGGAGGAGAGGAGGGGCAAATTATGTCACAACCTGTGGTGCCAAGCGAGCAACCCACTATGCTTGAGCAGAACTAAGAAGAGACCATGGAAAGTCACAGAGTGACTTTCCGCACTCCCAGCAGCCCTTTAGATAGGAATAATTTTATGTAACCAAGCTGGATCATCAAAATATCAAAATGCTTGTTAAAAACTCTGACACATGAAAAGTGCATAAAATAAAAAATAAAAAATGTTTTTAGAGCTATACATTGTATGATTGCCTTGCTCTAATCACAACCTCAATGAATAGTTCTCTAAGTATCGTGAGCAGTGTTGAATACTCCAACCCCAAGCAGTTTCTATGCAGCTGATTGGCTGTTGTAAAACATATTTGATGTTTAAAACCAGGTGCCAGATTGTCTGCTTTTCTACTGCTGATTAATGAAATTCCATGAATGTAAAAAGTTCAAATGATTTCTGCATCAACTGTGTCTATTCTACATGACCGTAATGGTGCATCATACTGTATATGACAGATTTACTTTAAGTTATAAAATTCAAACTATAAAAGGGCTACCTGCTAACAACACAATACCAATAAAATAATAAAACAAGAACAGGGAGATTAATTCAAATGTTAAAATAACGATACTAGCTTTCCTGGCAGTTTCTTTACCCTTTTATTCCAATGCTAGAACTGCCAACATTATTTGTTTACAACTGAAGGCCCATGAATCCTTTTATTGTTGCTGTTTCACAGCTGATTCATAAAACAAAACAATAAAACCGAAACATATGGCTAGTATCCCAATCTAATAAAAACAAATCTTGGAGATTATAGATGCAAGGAAATTAAAAGCAAAGAGATATTCAGTTCATATTTCCTTAATACAGGATATTAATACATATAATCCTCGAAAGCATCAGAAAATATTTTCATCTTTAAATTCATAGCAATAATTTAGGATTACTATCTAGTATAAAAGCAAAAAAAAAAAAACAATCATTTAAAAATTTTATTATGCAGAGAAAAATCATAGTTTGAAGGTTTCAAATGAAAAACTCAAAAAACTGAACTCTTAATCTCTGTATATCAGAGAACAAGACAAAAATTACACGGCAAAATTCCCCACACTGAGAGACAGCAGGATTTTTATTTGCTTTACCTCGTTCAGTTCTTTCCTTTTATTACAACACCTAACAGATACTGTGACTATCATGCTGACAGCCTTACACTAGAAGAGACAATAATAAATTTAACAATACACCCACCTCAAGTAGGTTTCTGAGCTAAGCCACCTTATTCCTCTTGGCCTTTTATTTACAGATGAAGTACATTTCTAAAGGTCAGGTTCTAGGCCATAGGAAGCTATTCAAAGTTTAATGCCTTGTATATAAAATCTGACAACTGCACTTGATATCCCTACAAGTGATCTTTATTATGATTTGGAATCAAGTAAAGCCGGTATTCAAAGTCTGGGGACCATGTACCCAGAAGCATTACCTCATTAAGATTTATTCAATATTTTAGCTTGTTTGTTTAGAAGAATTCAGCCTTTTCCAGGAATAACTTTGGGTTATGACGGATCCTTCTAGCCTTTTACAGTAAAAAATTATGTAAATAGTTTGTTGCATGGATATATCAGGGCGATCAAGGCCTCAATACTGTTTCATTGCCTAAGGCAGGAATTTACAAACACACTTATTAAAGCCAGTTTGCTCTTTGACAGATTTGACAGCTATGGTAATTAGTGTGTAATGCTGGAGCTGCCCAACACTTACCGGTATCTGTTTAAAGCTAAAGCATATATAAGGCTTTGTACAAACTATAGTGGTGATTGACAGGACTGCTGGCCCTGTTGCCAAGAAGGAGCGATAACTACAGAATATATACTTGATAACATCTGATGTAGTCATATACTGTTAGTGGAACCAGAAATGAAAGAGTTGCTACCATTTTATTGCAGTAGTGCTACATCAGCCCATTGGAAATGTTATTGCTTGATTTATTGACCCCTTCCTGATGAGGGTAAAACAAATTTCAACACCTAAGCAGTTTTGCAACTTTGACATTTGGGTAAACAATACATGTCATCACAACTACTACGTGAATCCAGGTGACTCTTAACTTGTTTTTTACAGGATAAATTGGACTATAATTTATGATAAATAGTAATAGATATCTCCTTCACTTTTTATTGAAAAATGGCCCAAAATAGTAAGAAAAAAAATAAATACAACTTTTTTTATTTTTTTATTTAGCTGTATATAGCTTGCTATTACCACAATCTACCACCAAAGAACAACCCAAAACAAATTCCCCTGTTTCTGACTTGTGCAGCAATACTTCATATGTGTTTGTACCAGTAGTAGGGCCCAGAAAAAAAGTGCACATTTTGCTGACACTAGCTGACACTGATACTAAATTAAAACACTAATTTTTTTAAACCTACCTAAAACAAGCTGACTTTTGGCACAACCTTTGACCTTGACTTTGACACTAAGCATGGCCTTTGACACAAAATTTGACCCTAATCCTGACCTAAAAGGAGTTAAATGGACCTGTATCAGCATTTCAGCATGGTGAATAAGTGGGTACTCCACTACAACAATAATGTATTTGTTACATGGAAGAATACCTCATTGAATTATTGTGTTTTATACTGTATTACTATGGCAAAAATTTAATAAACAAACCCAATTTTTGTTAGCTTTTTGTATATTAAACTTTTAGAAGCCAATGAGATGCTAGAACAGGATTCATATAATGCAATATGCTACATTTCTAACATCCAGATGCCAGTAGTCATATCTAATTTTAGACCACAGCAACTGAAGTTGCAAACATAGCCCTATATGCTGCCCAGGCTCATTATACTAATGTCAAGCAGGACATGGATAATAATGACATATGATCCACTCTAAAGCTCTTTTGAATGTCCAATTATTATTTTTACTTCAACCCATTGGATCAAGAAATTTAAATGGTCGGGTTTGACTTTCAAGACATATAATTCGCATAATGTTTGTGTAAAAAGATCAATGGACATTGCACAAATAAAATAAAATAAATTTAGATGTGCTACATTTTGATAGTTGATTACAGATCTGTTGATAATTATCTGTCTTATGTAATGTATTAAAAAAACAAAAACTATACATTCCATTGTTGAAGAAAATGTAAGCAGTAATATGGCTGATCAATGTAATTGCTGCATTTAAAACCTGTATTGATCCAACTCATGAACCAGATGAGGGAAAATGTATGCAATATTTTTTGGATGTATGAAAGAGATATTATTTTGACATGATAAAACATTTAAATAATAAGCACTGACCTCCATGTGGCAGTGTAATCTGTAAGCATGTGAAAATAAGCTATTGCTTTACTACGACAAGCACAGAACAAAGACTGATATTTTAAACTTCACATCTTCTACCTCTAGGGCAGGGGTGCCCAACCTTTTGAAGAGTGAGGGCCACGTAAGCGACTTGGTAACGATGTCCGTGTCTGCATGGTGGATGGCATGTCTGTGTCTGCTATGCAAATGCAGAGCGGACACTGACACAGCCCACTAATACCACTATACTCTTTTTTTTTTTTTTTTTTTGCGGATCGGATTGGAGGTAGGACACAAGTGGGTTTATGTCTGCCACTACTTAGAGGTGAATGGAGGGTCCAATTGGTCGGACTGTTGGACTGACTGTGTGAAAGGGGCCCAAGGCTGCCTTCACACTGATGCGCTGCAGTTTACCCATACCGCGGGTGCAACGCAGTGTAGCTTTGGCTTTCCTGCACTTTGCAATAGACTTCTATTATATTCTGCAGGTTTGGTGCACTTTCAGAAAGCTCACCAAACTCGCAGGTAATAACAGAAGTCTATGGCTTAGTGCAGGTAACCCACAGGTAAACTGCTCTGCACCTGCGGATCAGTTTGAAAGCAGCCCAGTAACCACTGCAGAACAGATATGCCCATATATACACTGTGATTTTAGAAATAAACTGACCTTTAATAACAGTACTCTATTCTATTCCATCCCAGAGCAGGAGGTCACGGGCCATATCAGAGGGCTCTGTGGGCCACATGTGGCCCCTGGGCCACTGGTTGGGCACCCCTGCTCTAGGGCTATTTACTGATGTATTCTAGATTGTTAAAAGCATTGTTGTAGTTTATATCAGTAATTACTGGTTCCGATTTGGCTAATACCTATAAGAATGTTAACAGTATGATATACAGTTAGGTCCTTATATATTTGGACACAGGCACAATTTTACTTTTTTTCAGGCATTTACCAAAACATATTCCAGCTATAGTTATATAATGGATATGGGCTGAAAGTGCACACTTTCAGGTTTAATTTAAGGGTGTAAAGAAGACGAAAGGAACGGCTGCACTCCCAATTCAATGCAATACATTTATTTGCAGGAGATCATAAAACAGATGTACAGGCATATGGCAAAGGAAGAAAAAGGTAACGCATTTCACACAACTAGCATGCTTCATCAAAACCACATTTAATTTGAGGGTATGTACATCCAAATGGGGTGTAGGAATTACAGCTCTTAAAAATAGCCATCCCCTCCTTTTCAAGGGACCGAAAGTAATTGGACAATTTAATCAAAAGCTGTTTCATGGCCAGGTATGGGCTACTCCTTCATTATTTCTTCATCAATTAAGCAGGTAAAATGTCTGGAGTTGACTCTAAGTGTGGTATTTGCATTTGGAATCTATTGCTGTGAGCCTAGATCATTCAAAGGAGCTGTCCATACAAGTAAAACAGGCCATTGTAAGGCTTCAAACAAATCCGTCAGAGAGATTGCAGCAACATGAGTGGCCACATCATCAGTTTGGTACATTATGAGGAAAGGAGAATGCACTAGTGAGCTCAGCAACATAAAAAGGCCTGGACGTCCACGGAAGACAACACTGGTGGATGGTCTCAGGATCCTCTCTATGGTAAAGAAAAACCCATTCACAACATCCAGACAAGTGAAGGACACTCTCCAGGAGGTGGGCGTATCATTGTCAAAGTCTACAATCAAGAGAAGACTTCACAAGAGCAAATACAGAGGGTTCACCACAAGGTGCAAACCATTCATAAGCCTGAAGAATAGAAAGTCCAGATTAGACTTCGGCAAAAAAACATCTAAAAAAGCCAGACCAGTTTTTGAAAAGCATTCTTTGGATGGATAAAACTAAGATTAATCTGTACCAGAATGACAGGAAGAAAAGCACACAACGTCATCTTTAAAACATGGTGGATGCAGTGTAATGGCATGGGCATGCATAGCTTCCAGTGGCATTGGTGTTTATTCATGATGTGACAGAAGCAGCCGGATGAATTCTGCCGTGTTTAGATATATATTGTCAGCCCAGATTCAGCCAAATGCAGCAAAGTTGATTGGATGGCCCTTCACAGTACAGATGGACAATGATCCAAAACACACTGCAAAAGCAACCTAGGAGCTTTTTAAGGAAAATAAGTGGAATATTCTGCAATGGCCAGGTCAATCACTTGATCTCAACTCAATTGAGCATGCATTTCACTTGCTGAAGGCAAAACTAAAGGCAGAAAGACCCACGAACAAATAACAACTTTAAACAGCTGCAGTTAGAGCTGGCAAAGCATCAGAAACACAATGGGGTTGATTTACTAAAGGAAAATCCACTTTGCAATTGAAAGTGCACATGGAAGTGCAGTCGCTGTAGATCGCTGTAAATCTGAGGGGAAGCTCTGAAATTAGGGGAAGCTCTGCTGATTATATCATCCAATCATGTGCAAGCTAAAATGCTGTTTTTTATTTTCCTTGCATGTCCCCCTCAGATCTACAGCATCTGCACTTACATGTGCACTTACAAGTGCAAAGTGGATTTTCCTTTAGTAAATCAACCCCAATCTTTGGTAATGTCCATGGGTTCCAGACTTCAGGCAGTCATTGCCAGTAAAGACATCTCAACAAAATATTAAAAATGAACATTTTATTTATGATTATATTCATTTGTCCAAATTAAATTTGAGCCCCTGATAATGGGGGGACTGTGTATAAAATGGTTGCAGTTTCTAAAATTTGTACTTGATATTTATGTTCAACCCCTTAAATTAAAGCTGAAAGTCTGCACGTCAAATTCATTTAGATTTTTCCATTTTAATTTTATTCTGGTGGCATACAGAGCCAAAAGTATGAAAATGGGGCCTGTGTCCAAATATACAGTATCTCACAGAAGTGAGTACACCCCTCACATTTTTGTAAATATTTTATTATATCTTTTAATGTGACAACACTGAAGAAATTACACTTTTCTACAATGTAAAGTAGTGAGTGTACAGCTTTTATAACAGTGTAAATTTGCTGTCCCCTCAAAATAACTCAACACACAGCCATTAATGTCTAAACCGCTGGCAACAAAAGTGAGTACACCCCTAAGTGATATGTCCAAATTGGGCCCAATTAGCCCTTTTTCCTACCCGGTGTCATGTGACTTGTTAGTGTTACAAGGTCTCAGGTGTGAATGGGTAGCAGGTGTGTTAAATTTGGTGTTATCACTCTCTTATACTGGTCACTGGAAGTTCAACATGGCACCTAATGACAAATAACTCTCTGAGGATGTGAAATATTATTTTTTTGCTCTACATAAAGATGGCCTAGGCTATAAGAATATTGCCAAGACCATACAGCCAGCTGCACGGTGGCCAAGACCATACAGCGGTTTAACAGGACGGGTTCTACTCAGAACAGGCCTCGCCATGGTCGACCAAAGAAGTTGAGTGCACGTGCTCAGCGTCATATCCAGAGGTTGTCTTTGGGAAATAGACGTATGAGTACTGCCAGCATTGTTGCAGAGGTTGAAGGGGTGGCGGGTCAGCCTGTCAGTGCTCAGACCGTTCTCCGCACATTGCATTAAATTGGTCGGCATGACTGTCGTCCCAGAAGGAAGCTTCTTCTAAAGATGATGGACAAGAAAGCCTGCAAAAAGTTTGCTGAAGACAAGCAGACTAAGGACATGGATTACTGGAACCATGTCCTGTGGTCTGATGAGGCCAAGATAAACTTGTTTTGCCTACAGTCAAGTAGGGATGAGCCGAACACCCCCCAGTTCGGTTCGCACCAGAACTTGCGAACAGGCAATAAATTTGTTCGAACATCCGAACACCGTTAAAGTCTATGGGACTCGAACATGAAAAATCTAAAGTGCTAATTTTAAAGGCTTGTATGCAAGTTATTGTCATAAAAAGTGTTTTTGGGGACTCGGGTCCTGCCCCAGGGGACATGTATCAATGCAAAAAAAAGTTTTAAAAACCAATGTTTTTTTGGGAGCAGTGATTTTAATAATGCTTAATGTGAAACAATAAAAGTGAAATATTCCTTTAAATTTCGTACTTAGGGGGTGTGTATAGTATGCCTGTAAAGTAGCGCTTGTTTCCCATGCTTAGAACTGTCCCTGCACAAAGTGTAATTTCTGAAGGAAAAAAAGTAATTTAAAAGCACTCGCGGCTATAATGAATTGTCGGCTCCCGGCAATACAGAGAAAAGTCATTGATAAAAAAAAATGCCTGGGGGTCCCCCAAAATTCAATTACCAGGCCCTTCAGGTCTGGTATGGATATTAAGGGGAACCCTGAGTCAAATAAAAAAAAAAGACTTGGGGTTCCCCCAAATATCCATACCAGACCCTTCAGGTCTGGTAGGGATTTTAAGGGGAACTCCACACCAAATGAAAAAAAATGGCGTGGAGTTTCCCCCAAAAATCCATACCAGACCCTTTATCCGAGCACGCAACCTGGCAGTAACGCAGGTTTCCATTGCATCAGAGGGGGGCGGGGTCACCCGAACGTCACTGGGGAAGCCCGGGTTTCCCCTTGCGTCAGAGAGGGACGGGGTCACGTGACGGGTGGCCCCGCCCTCAGCTACATAAGAGACCTGTCAGGCTGCCGGGATTCCCGGGGTGTCTCCGGTGGAGACAGGATGCTTGCTGTTCCTAGCTGCGCTGGACATCATCGTTGGAGCCTGGACCTGGAGAGGATAGATCATCCATCGCTGGACCTCAGAGAGTAGAGATCATCCATCGCTGGATCCCGGAGAGGAGATCACCCATGGCAGGATACCGAGAGTGGATTACCACCGCTGGAATATATATATATTTTTTTTAATAAATGACTTTTCCCAACGGTGTCTGTGTGTTTTTTAAAAAAAATTTACACTTTCTTTGTGAAATGGTAGTGGTACAATGTACCCCTTACCAATTCACATAGGGCGGGGCCTGGATCTGGGGGTCCCCTTTGTTAAAGGGGTCTTCCAGATTCCGATAAGCCCCCCGCCCGCAGATCCCCACAACAACCGGGCAAGGGTTGTGGGGATGAGGCCCTTGTCCCCATCAACATGGGGACATGGTGATTTGAGGGGTCACAGACCCCCAAAGCACCCTCCCCATGTTGAGGGCATGTGGCCTGGTACGGTTCAGGAGGGGGGGACCCTCTCTCGTCCCCCCTCTTTTCCTGCTGCCTGCCAGGTTGCGTGCTCAGATAAAGGGTCTGGTATGGATATTTGGGGAAACCCCACGTCATTTTTTTTAAATTTGACGCAGGGTTCCCCTTAAAATCCATACCAGACCTGAAGGGCCTGGTAATTGAATTTGGGGGGACCCCCACGCATTTTTTTTTGTTTTTATCAATGACTTTTCTCTGTATTGCCAGGAGCCGACAATTCATTATAGCCATGAGTGCTTTTAAATGACTTTTTTTCCTTCAGAAATTACACTTTGTGCAGGGACAGTTCTAAGCACGGGAAACAAGTGCTACTTTACAGGCATACTATACACACTCCCTAGGTACGAAATTTAAAGGAATATTTCACTTTTATTGTTTCACTTTAAGCATTATTACAATCACTGCTCCCGAAAAAACTGCAGTTTTAAAACTTTTTTTTGCATTGATACATGTCCCCTGGGGCAGGACCCGGGTCCCCAAACACTTTTTATGACAATAACTTGCATATAAGCCTTTAAAATTAGCACTTTAGATTTCTCCTATAGACTTTTACAGGGTGTTCTGTGGCTTTTCGAATTTGCCGCAAACACCCCAAATTGTTCGCTGTTCGGCGAACGGGTGAACAGGCAATGTTCGAGTCGAACATGAGTTTGACTCGAACTTGAAGCTCATCCCTACAGTCAAGCATGAGCGTCATGGTCTGG
Source organism: Rana muscosa (assembly GCA_029206835.1). NCBI lineage: Eukaryota > Metazoa > Chordata > Amphibia > Anura > Ranidae > Rana > Rana muscosa. The sequence goes on along the minus strand of CM055116.1, from coordinate 523,545,048 downwards.
GGCTACATAAGTGTTTCTGGCACTGGGGAGCTACAGTTCATCAAGGGAACCATGAATGCCAACATGTACTGTGACATACTGAAGCAGAACCTGATCCTCTCCCTTTGAAGATTGGGCCGCAGGGCAGTATTCCAACATGATTACAACCCCAAAAACACCTCCAAGATGACCACTGCCTTGCTAAAGAAGTTGAGTGTAAAGGTGATGGACTGGCTAAGCATGTCTCCAGACCTAAACCCTATTGAGCATCTGTGAAGCATCCTCAAATGGAAGGTGGAGGAGTGCAAGGTCTCTAACATCCACCAGCTCCGTGATGTTGTCATGGAGGAGTGTAAGAGAACTCCAGTGGCAACCTGTGAAGCTCTGGTGAACTCCATGCCCAACAGGGTTAAGGCAGTGTGGTAAAAACGATCCGCACTCCGGTTGATTGTCATAAAATTTCTTAATTTTATTGAAAAGCCACAATGGCCAAATGCAGATGAAGTCAGTTATGTTAGGGTTAAGACAGTGCTGGAAAATAATGGAGGCCACACAAAATATTGACACTTTGGGCCTAATTTGGACATTGTCACTTAGGGGTGTACTCACTTTTGTTGCCAGCGGTTTAGACAATAATGGCTGTGTGTTGAGCTATTTTGAGGGGACAGCAAATTGACACTTTTATACAAGATGTACACTCATTACTTTTCAGTGTCACATGAAAAGATATAATAAAATATTTACAAAAATATGAGGGGTGTACTCACTTTTGTGAGATAATGTATATGGACTTAACTGTATTTAACAAATTCTAACTGTAAGATTCATGCACAACTTTGAGCATCAGGCGTTTTTTTCTGCAGCCAGTAAACTCCCAAGCATGTTATCCTATGTGTCCATGCACACATGGGCATTTATCCACCTTTTATGGCTGGGGTATTTTCAAGGTTGGAAAAAAAACAAAACAAGAACTACTGTGTTTGAAGAGTTTTTTCAGCTGCGTTTATGTGCATTTTTAAGCCTCAAGCTTTTGTGAAAGTATAGTTTAGCTAATAAAGTGAACAAATGCAAAACGTTAATGCAAAAACACTGCAAAATGCTGCAAAACTCACGTTTTTCCTGCAGCATTCTACAGCTAATGCTACTGGCATTTTGATAATGTCCAGTGTGCATGAGGCCTAAAAGTAAGCCTTATACTTGGGGACATTACAAAATTATTTGTTTAACTGTGTCCAGTAGAAGTAAATTCATACACAGTTTTCCATCAAAATCTTTGCTAAGTTATTACCGTATTTATCGGCGTATAACACGTACTTTTTTCCCCTTAAAATCAGGGGAAAATCGTGGGTGCGTGTTATACGCCAATCCCCCGCCAATCCCCCGCTGAAACGAGCGAGAGGAACCGAGATACACAAAGCCAAAGTACACTCGGCTTTACTCGGCTCCTCTCGCAGTCCCGCCCACCTCCACTGACATACAGAAAGCCGTGTGTACTTTGGCTAGTCTCGGCTCCTCTCGCAGTCCCGCCCCTGACTGTGAGCAGAGCCGAGTCTAGCCGAAGTACACTCGGCTTTCTGTATGTCAGCGGTGCAATCAGCGGAGATGGGAGGGACTGCGAGAGGAGCCGAGTCTTGACGAAGTACACTCGGCTCCGCTCGCTCCTCTCCACAGCGGAAATCAGCGCCAAATTCAAACATTGCAGAGACTGGCACTGGGCATGGCTGCAAAGGCAATGGGCTAGGCATGGCTGCAAAGACACTGGCCAAGGCATGGCTGCAAAGGCACTGGGCAAGGCATGGCTGCAAAGGCACTGGGCAAGGCTGCAGATGGACACTGGGCAAGGCTGCAATGATGGACACTGGGCAAGGCTGCAGATGGACACTGGGCAAGGCTGCAATGATGGCAAAGGCTGCATTTAAATGTACATTTTTCTCCTTTCCTTGAAATTCCCTCCTAAACTTGGGGTGCGTGTTATACGCCGGCGCGTGTTATACACCGATAAATACGGTATTTTAATTGCATGAGTAGCCATTTCTTTTTAGTTTGGCATAAAGTGGGCAAATGTTAGAACTCTTTTAATTTCTTATTGCTATATATTGCTATATGGGTTCCCTCTGGGTAGTTTTAGGATGCATATAGCAAAAAATAAGCTTACAAATTCCTTCTCTACCCAAACGAATAAAACAAAAAAATGCTTTGCCTTTACATACTGTACATTTTAATGCAAGGGCTTGAAGCTGTTTTCTATTACTCTGCTTACTTATATATCTGCCATATTTATGAAACGTAGGTCCAATGTATACTGTATATGCTGTGCTGACAGAAGTCACTCGGGTTATTATGCTGAGTCGCTTCCCCATGCTACAGATTCTCACTTGGGCACATATCAGAGAAAAGATAGGGGGGCTACTGCCATAATCCAAAAATGTACTTTAACTAAATGATGAGCTCTGAAATGAGGCCTAAAGAAAACCTGTCCTCTTAATTCAGGGCAAAGCAACATGTTCACTTTAATCCCTCTCTCCCCAGCAATGCATACTCACCTTTCCTTCACTTCCCTGTGCCTCTGTGCAGCAACAGGACCACTTGAGCTTAAATTGTTACTAAACCCACAATAGTAAAAATATTCTGTATGTGCAGTAAAGCGTGCTTGTTATACTCACTGTGAAACCTAAGGGGTTAATCCTCTGCACTGTGTAAGAAGGAGGTTTGATCCTGTCTTCTCTGATCATCCTCTTCTTTTACTGTCCCCAATCCATCTGCTAATAGTGCAGAGCCTTGGGGGCACTCTGCACTTGCTCAGTTTGGTGTGTATTGCTAGAGAGTTTTATTTTTTCTCGTAAGGGTGCAGGTGATCAGCATAGGGCCAATCAGCACTGTCCAGACAAAGGGACAGGGGTCATGCAGCTTCATAGGACAGTCAGAGTAGAATGAAAACTCAAGCTTTATCAGACAGTGATAGAAGTCATAAGATTGAGAAAAGGTATTTAGCAGTTTATATTTTGCATTTTCATGTTCTGTGTACATACAGTGGGAGACCAGATATACTAAATGCAGGGTCCTGGGTTTAGTAACGCTTTAAGTTTCTAAGTGGATAATTGTCACTCAGTAGCTAATACACAGGCTGTTTATCAAAAGAGAGAAGTTTTAAACTGACTTTTCTCTGCCAACAAATTTATAGTATGTATTGAACCCCCATTGCTGTAAGAGTTATTCCAACTAGTTAAAATATTTTAAAAAATACAACTTTCTTAAGGCTCACTTCCCAAAGCTAATATCAAAATAAGAATCCTTCTTCAAAAAAGTGACATCTATTTTCAGCCTTGCTCAACAGGATTTAAAAATTACAGTCACAAGGCTAAAAAATAAATATTGCATTTTGTGGAGTGGATTGAACCTTGTGTCTTTTTTTTTTTTTTGGTTTCATAAAGTTTTTTTTCCCACAAAAGTATATTTTATTAAGGTAAAAACAGGGTTACATTTCAATACATTTTACAAGGTTGTCATGAACAGAAATGCGGAAGACTAGGGTCTTCTTTTGGCAAATAACAACGTTTGAAATATCGCATAGTGTATTTATAACAAACAAATGGTGCAGAGAATAACACATTTGGGTAATTGTATTGTCATGGAGATCTATTCAGCATATAGGTTGAACAAGAACAATGAGCATATCAGCCATTTTAGGGAAGAGCACCCCATTCATGTCAAGTCATATCATATTTGTAGGCATTACCACGTAGGCCAACCTCTTCAGGCCTAATCGTGGCACTTAGATGCGGGCAAGTAGACTGGATTCCCGAATGGGATGGGAATAACTTGGTGATTATGTCGGAGCTTCCATTTAGAGAGAGATTCAATGTCGTTGTGTGATTTAAGGGGAAGGGGGGGAAATGGGGGTGAAAAGGGAAGATAATTAATGAGAAATTGGGAGTTTGGGGGGAAAGTGAGAGTGTAAAGGTAAGAAGGGGTGAAAGAAAAAGAAAGACAAAGAGGTAAGAGAAAGGAAGAGAGACAGGAGCCGTTCCTCGCCCCCGCCCCCCCGGGTCGCCTTAAATCGCAGGCCATACCGAATTCAAGGCAGGGAGCTCCTCCAGGTGTTTACTGTGGTAGGTAGGCTTTATAGAGGTCTGACGATTTGAAGTGATACCAGCATGCCCATGTTTGCGTAAATTTCTGTACGCGTTCCTGAGAGGAGAATATCAGTTCCTCCATTTCTTCTATCTTGGCTATCCTAAGCAGCCATTCTCTGATGGTAGGTGCCTGTGATGAGCGCCAGTGAACAGGTATGCATAGTCGAGCTGCATTAACCATGTGCATGGCCAATGATTTAAAGTAGGTACGTTTAGCAAGGGTTGTGTGATGTAAGAGGTATTATGCAGGGTTGTAATCCAGCTCATAAGTGATCACGTGTTTGATAATGGCGTGGACCTCAGTCCAAAAAGGTTGAATGGAGCTGCACTCCCACCAAATATGGATCATGGAGCCTATTGCTTCCTTGCATCTCCAGCAGATGTTCGAGATTGAGGGTGTGAATTTGTGTAGGCGTGAGGGGGTTCTGTACCATTTGGTTATGATCTTATACCCATTTTCTTGGATTGCTATATTCATCGATCCCTTATGGGCGTGTGTAAAAATTGTTTCCCACTCCCCGTCAGTCAGAGTCAGGTTTAGGTCTTTTTCCCACGAGGTACGCGTGGGTTTAGTCGCTGGATGGAGGGAGTCCTCCTGGAGAAGAGAGTATATGTAGGATATGAGATGTCTTTGTGGTGTGCTGCGTAAACAGAGGGCTTCATATGGAGTAGGTTGTCTGGACCACGTCACACTTGGAGTTTTGGATGTGAAGAAATGTCTCAGTTGTCTGTAAGACCAAAAAGGGAATGAGTGTGTGCGCCATTCGGACAATAAGTCCTCATATGCTCTGATAACACCTCCCCGGAAAAAATGTTGCGCTCGTATTTCATCGTGGGGCCATTCTTTCTGGAGGAACGTAGGGTCTCCAGGAGGGAAATCCGGGTTCCCTCTCAGGGGGGTCATTGGTCCTAGGTATGAGGAAAGTTTGTGGATCAAAATTGCTTTGTCAAGGGCCATTAAGGAGGGGTATATTAGCGGGTGTGTCTTAACTGCGAGGGGCCATAGACGGGGTGGGAGCCATGGGAGTACATGAGTAGGTGTCTGTATGAAATGTTTTTCTAAGGTCACCCAAGTCTTTCCCCGGTAGTGAACCCTCCAATCCACGATTCTAGTCAGGTGACACGCAAGATAATATTTTTGGAGGTCTGGTAGGCCAATGCCACCCATGGTCTTTGAGAGGGTCAGGCGAGAGTATTTAATGCGCGGGAGAGAGTTCTTCCATAGGAAAGTTGTGCAGGCTTTCCTATAGGTAGCAAAGAAGGAAGGGGGTAAATGGATTGGGATTGTCTGCATCAGGTATAACAAGCGGGGGAGTACCACCATTTTGATTATGGCTGCACGGCCGAACCAGGATACATTCATATTAGTCCATTCTTTAAGATGGGTCTGTATTTTTGAAAGGGCAGCTAAGAAGTTATGACCGTAGAGATCGACAGTTTTCCTCGTAATTTGGACACCTAAATATGTAAGGGCTACAGTCTTCCACTGAAATGGGAAGAATTGTTGGCAGTGTTCTACTTCCTGCGGGGGTAGGGAAATATTTAACGCATGAGACTTTGAGTAGTTAATTTTGAGATTTGAAATCTCGCCAAAGTGTTGTATGTCCTTCAGTAAGTTGGGCAGGGAGGTTCGGGGGGATTGTAAGGAGAGTAAGATATCATCCGCAAAGGCAGCTACTTTGAATACTCTGCGTGCTATGTTGGTGCCCTTGATGTCTGCATTGCAGCGTAGTCTGTTTAAGAGGGGTTCTAGTGTCAGAACAAAGATTAAGGGGGATAAAGGGCACCCCTGTCGTGTGCCGTTGCTGATAGAGAAGGCGTTTGAGAGGAGGCCATTGGTCCTCACCCTCGCCGAGGGATTAGTATAAAGGGCGTTAATGTGCGAGAACATGCGGGGTAGGAGGCCTATTCCCTTCAGGACCTCCTGCATGTAGTCCCAAGCCACCCTATAAAATGCCTTCTCAGCATCTAGGGATTGAAGAAAGCCTTTGGAACCCAAGGAGTGTAACCAATGTTGTATGTTCAGGGTGCGTATGGTGTTGTCCCTGGCCTCCCTGCCCGGGATGAAACCTACCTGGTCGGCTATTATGAGGTCAGGGATAAGAGGTAATAAATAGTCTGTTGGCTAGGATTTTCGCGTACAATTTGATATCTACATTGAGTAGGGAAATAGGTCTGTAGTTTGAGGCTAGTGTGGGGTCTTTTCCATCTTTTGGGATAACTGTTATGTGGGCTTCTAATAGTCTGCCTGTTGATGTATGAGGATCCGCTAGAGAGTTACACATTTTAAGTATCTCGGGAGTCAGTATATCCTGAAAGGATTTGTAATATATTAGTGGGAGACCATCAGGGCCAGGGCTCTTTCCTACTTTCATTTGTTTTATAGCTACATGGAGTTCCTCCTTAGAAAATGGAGTTTCCATGGCCTCCGCCTGCTGTGGGGAGATAGGTTTGGGGCAGTATTGGGCTAAAAAGTCCTTTATTTGGGAAGTACGTTGGGCTGCCCTAGTCCCTTCTACGCCGTGTTGGGGCAAGTTGTACAGTTTAGAGTAGAAGTGTTCAAAGTGATTGGCTATCTCCTCGTTTCTAGAGAGGAGTGTGCCTTGGGTGTCTCGTACTTCATGAATTCTAGATGTGAGCCTAGCTGCTTGTATAGTGCGTGCTAGCAATCTGCCACTCTTGTTACCGTGTTCATAGAACACCTTTTGTTGGAGGACATAGCGTCTCCTTGTGCGTTTTCCTAGTTCATCTAGAAGTACTGATCTAGCGTGTAGTAGGTCTTGCAGCGTGGATTGCGAAGTCGATTGTTTGTGTGCATTTTCAAGTCTGTGAATTGTGTTGATGAGTGATCTAAGTTGCTCTTGGTGTCTCTTTTTGGCTTTAGTTGTTAAGGAGATAAGTTTCCCCCTCACCACACACTTGTGTGCCTCCCATAGTGTGACTGGGGAAATGTCTGGGGTGGAATTTTCTTGGAAATAGAGTTGGATATGGGATCTCATCTGATTGATGATTTCTGGGTCTTTTAGTAGGGCGGAATTCAGGCGCCAAGATTTGGAAGTCTTGGTCCGTTCAGGGAATGTGAGTGTCATGGAGATTGGGTGGTGGTCGGATAAGAACATTGGTTCTATGGTGGCCTGAGTAAGAGAAGATAAGTCTGTCTGGGAGAGAAAAAAGTAGTCGATCCTACAATATTTTCGGTGTGGGGGAGAAAAAAAGGTATAGTCTTTGTCGTTTGGAAAAAGGGTGCGCCATGTATCATGGAGAGTCAGGTGTTGGACTTGCAGTTTAATCTGGTGGAGTGCTCGATAGGATAGTGCAGAATTACCCGATGAGGTGTCCAGTGCGGGGTTCAGTGGTACGTTAAAATCCCCGCCCAGGATTAGCATGCCTTCCTGAAAGGTAGTAAGAAGGTCACCTACTTTTCTAAAGAATGCGACTTGGTGTTCATTGGGGCTGTAAATGTTTGCCAGGGTTATTGGTTTGGAGGCATATGTACCCTTAAGAAAGATGTATCTGCCCTCGGGGTCAACCAAAGAGTCTGCTAATTGAAAATCTGCGTGTTTAGAAATAAGAATGGAGACTCACTTAGTTTTGGAGTCTGAGCTTGTGGAGTGCAGTGCTTGTCTGTAGAGATGATTTGCTAATTTAGGAATGGCATCAGACCGGAAATGTGTTTCCTGAAGTAGTAGAAAGTGTGCTTTGTGTTTAGACAGGGCAGAGAGAACTTGAGATCTTTTTTCTGGGAGGTTTAGACCTTTAACATTTAGCGACACACATTTAAGGGATAAGTGCCTGTGTTTGGACAGCTGGTCAGGTAGCATTTTGTGGGGTAGTGGGTTAGGTTGCCTCAAGCAATTCGGTTAACAAGGCTCACTATGTAGATACAACGACCCACGAATGGGGGAACGAGAGCGAGGAGGGGCGTTCTCCAAAAACGCTTAAAAAAGAGAGAAAAAAAAAGAAAGAAAAAAAAAAAGGGGAGGAGGGGGGTGATTAGAAAAACAGGAGAGAATAGAGACCAGAAAGAGAAGAGAGGTATAGGTTAGAGCTTGGGGTGCAGAACTTCGGGTAGTAGGATCTCAGGGGGAAGAAGGAATGGGGGGAAGGTGGTAGATGGTATCGGACCGTAGCGTGGAATCTACCAGTCCTATGTAGAGGGTCTCCGGAGGTAGAACTAGGTATACCTAGTCACCTAAAGAAAGAAGTCCGGGGTTCCAGCTATAGTCCTACTGGACCGCTGTGTGTGGGCAGTAAACCGGGAAGGGGTCAAGAGGTGGGCACTAGAGAAGACCATGAGTGCTTAAGGATACGAAGTGGGGGAGAGTCTATTACTTGTAGAGTGTGGGCTCTGAGATCAAAATATGCAGGATATACTCGGTGGAGAGAATTGAGGTAAGGTAATCCAGCAATACATTTAAGCAAAGCGCGGCAAGGTAAGACTGACAGTCAACATCCCATAGTGTTATAAAACTTATCATATAACTGAACATTCAGTACAGGGTATAACTTACTTATAACTCACCACAAGGGGGCTGCGTGTAAAGAACACTAACTAAACCTAGGTGGTATTAACGCATACCAGGTTCTCAGGTGGTTCATTGCAGTTACCTCCTCCCTACCTCACCTCTTCAACCAGGGTAATGTGCATAGATGTTTACGGGTTAGAGCTGTGTTACAACCGACGCTGTATATCCCTAGGAGTAGGAGGGGTCTTATCAGGTTGCTTCCATTAAATAGCCTGTGGGTTTTGCAGTTAGGTAGATGTGTGGATTTGAAAACGTGTCAGGTTTAGTTGGTAGGGGTGTGTCATTTGTGAGATCTGGTTTTCATCGGAAGCCTAAAAGTAAGAACCATTTCCGAGATGTCACAGACATCGATCAGGTGGTGCGGTTGTGAATTAGTATGGTAGGGGCCTACCCACGTATGTACGCCCAGATATTTTACCCGTCCGGTTCTGTTTTCTTATTCTCTTTCCTTCCCTTCCTTACAGCTATAGAGGCTACTAATTTAAGTGAGCATCAGGAAGGATATTAAGCTAGGTGGGTTAGCAGCCTGTCTTCTACATAACTCTACTAATCTGGTGTGGTTAACTGTCTATCCGTCGCTGCTAGGATTGAGCACACAACTTACAAATCAAAGGTAACTCGTATACCGTGAGGCCTAAAGAGAAATTCAGCTAGACTATTTAGACATAGTAACATATAACCAGCATCATCAGACCTTAAAAAAAAAAAAAAACGGGGGGTGTAAAACCCCTGGGAGAGGGTGGGGAGGGGGAGAAGTCAAAGCATGGGATTACTTAAATCTTGTGTCCCATCCTTTGGCTGTAGCACATAGTCTCTGGGTCGACACTTAACACCAAGTGGGGGTGTCAAAAAGCCAAAGGGGTGAAATAGGGCTCATCATGGAGCACGGCATCAGTACTCATAGTTCCTTAGGTGCAGATCCAGCCGGATGTAAGCCTAAGGTGTGATGAAAACAGTACCTGGATGATAGTAGGTTGTGGGAGAGGTCCTCGATCCTGGTGAAGGGGTTGGAGGAAGGAGTCATCACGCTGCAACCAAAGTCCCCGGGTGTTCGTTGTGGTGCGGGGGTAGAAAAAAACAAATGGACAAAAGTTACAAATGAGTAAAAAAAAAAAAAAAAAAGCAGAACTCAACTTACTGACCCACGGGTCAACCATCGCATATCAGGCCGGTCACAAGTCTCTGTCTCCCCTGCGTGGGGTGTCAGCATTCCCAGGAGGGTGTGAGGAGAGATCTCGACGAGAGAGACGTTCTCCTGGCGAAGTGGGGTCTAGCCTGCGGCGTCTGGATTTTTGTCGTTGCGCTTTGGGTGATGATACGTGTGAAACTGGCTTCCAGGGTTCCGTGGGGAAGTAGAATGAGTGCCATTCAGGTATGTCTACAGGTGGTAGATCCAGTTGCTCGCAGAAGGTAGGGAGGTCTTCCGGTGTCCGGAGCAGTGCCGTGCGTCCCCTGGCGGTTGCTGACAAGCAAAATGGGAATTTCCACCTGTATTGGATGTTACGGGAGCGCAATGTGTCCAGCAAGGGTCGCAAGATGCGCCTATTCTGTAATGTTATCTGGGACAGGTCCTGGAAAAGCTTAATGTCGGCGCCATTGTGAGAGATGCGTCCCCTTTCCCTCGCTTTCCTGAGTATCTCCTCTTTCAGGGGGAAGTTTACAATGCAGCAAACTACATCTCTGGGGGGTTCAGCATCTCTAGGAGGGGGTCTGAGGGCACGGTGCAGTCTCTCCATCTCTATGGGGGAATCTGTGGGCCTATCGAGCAGGTCATTAAAGATGGCGCATATTGTCTGTGATAGGGAGGCCTGTTCAATGCTCTCGGGAACCCCCCTAATCCTTATATTGTGCCTGCACCCCCTATTGTCTAAATCTTCCACTTGTCTGTGCAATTCAAACATGTATGGTAGGTGCATATCGTATGTCTTTTGCACTTGCCTGATCGCTGCAGCTTGGAGCTGTGTGGTTTCTTCCACTTCAATCAGGCGGTTATTCATCCCCTGTATTTCCGTCTTAAGGTCCGATATGGCAGCTGTCAGGGTGTGTTTAATGTCCAGGGAGAATAGCTGCAGGTCTCTCTGCAAGTCCAGGAGGCTCGGGTTCGCGGCTCTATTAATATCCATGAGCGGCTCGGTGGAGTGTCTAGGCGAGCTCGGGGATGAGGACTGTGAGGCCTGTGAAGCCAGCAACCCCGCGTGGTGCGTTGCGGCCCGGGTTCGGAACATCTCCGGTATGTTGCCGCTGAATTGCGTGCCGGAGTCCTTGAGGGAGCGGGGGGTCGAGGTGCTTCTGTACGTTCTGCCCATTCCTAACAGAGCATGGAAATCCCCCAAAAATAGCTTAAAAGATCCTCAAAGTGCCGGAGCTCTCAGATCATGCGGCCATCTCGCGTCCCGTCCAAGCCACGCCCTCGGTTTCATAAAGTTTTATTGATCAGGCATATTATCAAGGTACAGAAACATTGCAAGAAGAAATGAATATGATTAGAACACAATTTACAACAATAATCATATCAACTACATATAATGGCATGGATTTAGCTTGATTGTTAGGTGATAAGGAAGTTTGAATCTAGTAATTTATAACTGATATACTAAACATAAAGGGACATGTCAAGATATTTAAACGCTGGAAATCTATAATTGTCATTCATTTGCATAATATTTGCAATTGCTGTAGTAGAAGTTAATGTAGAAAGGCCCTAGGTGAACATGTTTCTTTGGTGACTGATAGAGAAGGGTCTTTATTCTGTTCCTTTCTTCTTATGAGCTATGATAAAGGGTGAGGGGAGGGAAAGAAAAGAAAAGGAGGGGGATTCTGTATATATATATATATATATATATATATTTATGGTTGAAGCCCTATATCAGATACGGTTATGAACAAGATAGATAGACTTAACATAAGACTTACAACATGAAATGGACCTGAAGTGTGCCCTGATCTGATGGACGGTATGCCAAAATAAGGGGGCATACCCAAGATTAGAATGAATATTTTGTGGAGAGAAATGAATTTTGAGAAATGCCCTAAAAAAGGAATGGGAGGGTGGGTATCACTCACAGGAAATCAACGAAGACTGCAGGTGAGTGGGCTGGTTAAATAGCCCCTCGGGCTCCTCCCATAAATTCAGGCCAGCACACTGGCCTTCTAACTTATGGCTGAAGCCCTATATCCGATACGGATATGAACAAGATAGATAGATAGACTTAACATAAGACTTACAACATGAAATGGACCTGAAGTGTGCCCTGATCTGATGGACGGTATGCCAAAATAAGGGGGCAAAAACATTCAGGTAGGGATGTAGTTTTATTGGTTTTAGCTTTGTTCATTGAGCAAGTTTGGTGAATGCTTGTGCCATTTCCACCTGAGGATTGGGGGATGTGCTGGACGAAGCAGGCAGACTTCCACCTGTCAAGTCTCTTAATTGTCGTGATCTGGGACCCCACACCGGGATGTGGCCGAGGCCGCTCCAATACGATAAGAGCGACTGGAGCACTGACTGGGGTTGAGGTGTAGGTAGCGTGGAAGAGTGAGTGAGTGAGTGTGAAGGTGACTGGACCCAAATTGACCTAACCGCCCCACCGTTGATCCAGAGGAAGGCGAAAACCCCAGCCGAGCCTAGGCCAATTGCTACAGCAGGGGAGAAAATTCCTTCCTGAACCCCCCGAGAGGCGACCGGGGGAACCCTGGATCAACTTCCTATGGTTGGTTGTGCCCCGATGAATTCTCATGTGTTTGATGAACTGGCAGGCACTCAAGGGTTTGATCGGGAAAGATAGTAGGGGACAAGAGTTTGACTGTTCAGGTAGGAGTGACAGAAGGCGATTGAGTAGGGTTACTGCACACCAGAGATTGTTTGTTTTTGAGTTAAATGTCTAACCCGGTGCCTGATCGCTGGGTTTTGGATAGTGCCAGGTGGAGGATGAAACGATCTTGGTAGCGAGCCAAGTGAGGTCTACGTAGAACTTGGCCGGCGGGGTAGCTGCGGGTGAACTCGCTAGGCCGCAAGAACCCGTGGTAGGCCGAGTCGAAGGCTGCTTGAATGACCAGGCTGGGGAGAAGGCCAAATGGGGAACTAGCTAGGGTAGCGGACATTAACTGGTGCTAAGGGCATAGTTGTACGGGCCTGCGTAGGAAGGACATGACTTGGACTTGCCTTTACTAATAATATCGGCAGTGGCCTGGTTGTCGGTGGTGAAGGCCACAGTTTGCCCTGTCCAGATATGACCCCCAGAGCTGAGCGGCTGCCACGATCCAGTATTGTTCGAACAGGGAGGAAGTCCGGGTAAACCCTGGGATTAGGAGGGTCTCTGGAGGCCATGGTCCTGCAAACCAATAGTGGCCAAAAATTGCAGCGAAGCCTGTGGAGGCTGCGGCATCTGTCAATGGTGGAAAGTATGCAACGTATGTGACCCGAATCAGTTTGTAAATATACGAAAGGAATCCGATACGAATCGGTAGTGAGGAGTATAGAATTAATGTAATACGAATTGGTTGTATAGTGTATGCCGCCCTTTACTCTAAAACTGAACACCAATCAATCACCCCTCCCCCCCAGGCTAACCAGTGCAGAGAGGCAGCAGGTGGGACTAATTAGAGTCTGCCTTTTTTTTTTTTCTTTTTTTTTTCAAAATGGAAGAGACGGCAACCTTATGGACAGTGAATCTTTACGTCCAGTGAAACCTACAGCGAGTGATATCGGACAACGGCCGAAAGCGACTCGGAGGTTTGGATTTATAAATGAATCGTATGTATGGGACAGACAATAACTCATAAGCAGACTTTTTAAGAAAGGAATGCAGGACAGGAAGCATTACTAATTGCAAGATTGTACCTGACGCAAAAGATTCAAAAAGTACCTGCGATAGTGAGCGGGAACCGCCGACGAAGACCACGAACGAAGACGCCAAAATGCCCTGCGATCGAAATGCCAGGACTCACAAACATGAGGTGAGCTGGTAAGAGTCGGCCCAGTGACATCTAGTATCACTCACAGGAAACCAACGAAGACTGCAGGTGAGTGGGCTGGTTAAATAGCCCCCCCGGGCTCCTCCCATAAATTCAGGCCAGCACACTGGCCTTCTAACATATATATATATATATATATACACATATACTGTATGAACACACACACACACATAGACATTTAACAATAAAAGTGAGAAGTGATTGAAAACCCAGTGGAGAAAAGGGTAATGATGATGTTTCCCCTTCAATATCCCGCCGTACTCCCTCCCCCCTCTCCCCGTCCCCTCCTCTCCCCGTCCCCCCTTTCCCTGTCCCCCTCACCTCTCCCCTCCACTCTCTCTCTTAATCATGTGGGGGGAGAAGAAGAGGGATTACAAAAGGGAGGCCAGGGAGAGGGGGAATGCGGGAAGCCCAGAGAGATGGATGTGGTAGTATATATCTGGATCAGCGGTGAAGTTCAGACCGAGTTATTAGATGTTATGTTTTCTCAACACCTTTCCTGTATTGGGAGATGGGGTTTGGAAAGGAGGTTGCAAAGGGTGCTTTTTCTCTAGCTCCCAACTGGGGTTTATATTCTATTTCAATTAATGTCACTACCTAGATACCATATCATAAGACCCTATACCATACTATAACAAAGTATCTGTTAAAAAGTATAATAGAGTAAAGTGTTCAAAAATTGGGATGTTGACACTGATTAATATGTTTAATTGTTCCTGCTTGAGTAAATATTAATTTCATTGAAGAGAGAATAACCTATTATGTGTTGTGCTTAGTAGCAAACAACAATATTTCTACACAATCATCCTTTACCAGACAGCCATGGAAGTACAAATAAAGCCAACGGTAAAGCTATTTAACATGGGGTATTTCTTGCAGTGGTGCCTACTAGTTATAGTATCAAAAAAAAATAAAGGTTTTGATACTAAGTGCAAGATTGATATTACTTTACGTTTGTTAAAATTCTTAGTTTAATTCTCTCACACAGCAAAGATATAAAATATTTATTTTTCAAATGCCAAATGCACTTTTTCACATTGGTAGCTTAACCAACGACTTCAACAATGATGCTGTATTTTTGTATGTCTGTCATTAATGTACTTTAAAGTAAGAAAGCCCTGTGGGGAAATTAGAATTGCATAAACCTCAGGTCGTGTCATTTCTGCACATCTGTCTTTGTCATTTGTCCCTGCTATTCTCTATATACAGATAACAATATATTTTATATTTAGAGCTTAATATTCATGTTAAGCATCTAGTACAAAGGACAATTAATTTAATTACTGCTCAGAAAACTTAGCAATTCTAAGGTACCTTTACACTCTTTGTCCCAGATTCTAGGCATTTTATTAATAACAGTTGCTAAATGACACAGAATTTGCCAGAGTGCTGCTTTTTAAATTCAATTCTGAATCTGTAAAATGAGTCACAAATCTGTCATAACTGATACAGCTCAGGAGAGTGCACATTACCATCGATATTTGCAATTTGCATGCAACTGTTTTCCTTCAAAGTGCCACCCTGCATAAAATATAATATACATTATCTTGTTTCCTTTACCTCTGTAATAATTCCTTTGGCTTGTGCAATCTGATGCTTGCCAGAGTCAGAGCAATGGAGAAAACACTTCAAATAAAATAAGAAATGCATAATAAGGAAGATGGGGAGGTCAGTACATCTTCAAGTTCCTAATTTCCATGAGCTGTAACACTTTCCAAAATAAAATTAATGCAATATTCTGCCAAAAGGTCAGTAGGAAAATTATCTGTACTATAATGATTTGAACTGGCATAATAAAAGTAAAAGAAAAAGTAAAAGAAAAAAAAAAGAAAAAAAAAACAAGTTGCTTAAAAACCCAAACATTTATTACCTTTAAACAGGGTATATAAAGGATAGAGCCTTTCAGGTTTTTATCGTTCTCTGTGTTCTTATTGGGCACAGGCAATTGACAAAGGCACATTTTAGTAGAAAGGGCAGTGGCGGCCCGTCCATAGGGGGCGTCCGGGCGCCGCCCCCCTCCTGTAGTAAAAAAAAAAGTTTTTTTTTTTTTTTTCTTAATGGCCCCTTTAAGAAAAAAAAAATTCCAAAAAAATGTCCTTTAAGTTAGTGCACTTGAGCGCCGGACACCAGTGCCCTATGGGAAGCGCCACGTCAATGCAATCACGAGATTGCAGACATGGCGCTTCATTTGCGAGCTTTTAACCCGCCTTTTGGCGCAATCCAGAGCGCCAATTAGCTTCCGCACCCATAGAATCACTATGGGCGCCGGGGGGAGCATTGTTTTTAACTTTCACAGCTTATACTTCCGGTTTCGTGGAATAGACGAAAACCGGAAGTGACGTCACGTCGGCAGCTCCGTTCTTTGCATGGCCCGAGCGGAGCTGCAAGCAAGCAGGTAAGAAGACTGTCTTACAGGCGCGGCTTTTAACATGTTATAAAACATGTAGCTTCCGGCACAGTGTTGTGTAAAGAGCAGGAGGTATGATTGTTAAACTTTTTTTGGTCGGGGTAGTATCTGGACAATCAGAATGCACACTGCTTTGTGCAATATAAGAGGAGAGGCGATTGCTAAAGCTATAGGTAGTACTGTATTGGGAACACACTGGCTGTATATTGGGGACACACTGGCTGCATATGGGAACAAACTGGCTGTATATGGGGGACACACTGGCTGTATATGGGGACACACTGGCTGCATATGGGAACAAACTGGCTGCATATGGGGACACACTGGCTGCATATGGGGACACACTGGCTGTATATGGGGACACACTGGCTGCATATGGGGACACACTGGCTGTATATGGGGACACACTGGCTGTATATGGGGACACACTGGCTATATATGGGGACACACTGGCTGCATATGGGGACACACTGGCTGCATATGGGGATACACTGGCTGTATATGGGGACACACTGGCTGTATATGGAAACAAACTGGCTGTATATGGAAACAAACTGGCTGTATATGGAAACAAACTGGCTGTATATGGGGACAAACTGGCTGTATATGGAGACACACTGGCTGTATATGGAAACAAACTGGCTGTATATGGGGACACACTGGCTGTATATGGGGACACACTGGCTGTATATGGGGACACACTGGCTGTATATGAAAACAAACTGGCTGTATATGGGGACACACTGGCTGTATATGGAAACAAACTGGCTGTATATGGAAACAAACTGGCTGTATATGGGGACACACTGGCTGTATATGGGGACACACTGGCTGTATATGGGGACACACAGGCTGTATATGGGGACACACTGGCTGTATATGGAAACAAACTGGCTGTATATGGGGACAAACTGGCTGTATATGGAGACACACTGGCTGTATATGGAGACACACTGGCTGTATATGGAAACAAACTGTCTGTATTTGGGGACAAACTGGCTGTATTATGGGACAAACTGGCTGCATATGGGGGACAAACTGGCTGTATATGGGGGACACACTGGCTGTATATGGAAACAAACTGGCTGTATTTGGGGACACACTGGCTGTATATGGGAACAAACTGGCTGTATTATGGGACACACTGGCTGCATATGGGGGACACACTGGCTGTATATGGAAACAAACTGGCTGTATTTGGGGACACACTGGCTGTATATGGGAACAAACTGGCTGTATATGGGGACACACTGGCTCTATATAGGAACAAACTGGCAGTATATGGGGACACACTGGCTGTATATGGGAACAAACTGGCTGCATTTGGGGACAAACTGGCTGCATTTGAGGGGACAAACTGGTGGCGTTTGGGCACAGTGGCTGCGTTTAATGGGCACAGTGGCGGCAATGGATGTTTTTTTTTCAGTTTGTTTGCGCCTCCCCAAAAATTTTGAGCACCAGCCGCCACTGAGAAAGGGGAATGGCTAGAATGTGGCCAACTACAGAAATACTAGTCTGTCAGTCAAATTGTCTGAAGGTAAAATTACGCTACATTTTGTCACAGGAAATGAGCCTTCATATTGTTTTGCAGCCACTTTTTTTACAAATCTGAATTGAAAAGGTTGTTGCACAAACAAAATATATCAATTAAATGCCAAAAACACATTTCGATCAATTTACTAAAGGAGTAAACCATTAATAGTTTGTTTTCTGTAATATGTTAAAATCAGTTCATTAAAAAGATGATGCACACATTTTATGTCTCTAGACCAGTGGTCTCCAAACTGCGGCCCAAGGGCCGGATGCGGCCCTTTGCTTGCCTTAATCCAGCCCTTGGGCCAGTATCCCTCCCACTGATACGAGACACTATTCTGACATCTGACACCGACAGTGGAGCAACATTTCACCCACTGACACCACTAATGGGGCACTATTCCTCCCTATGATACCAACAATGGGGCACTATTTATCCCCCTAATACCATATGTTTAGTCCCACTGATGCCAGGAAATTTTCCACCCCCCGCTGGCCAAAGTCCGGCCCTCCAAGAGTCTGAAGGACAATAAACCGGCCCTTTGTTTAAAATGTTTGGAGACCCCTGCTCTAGCCAGAGAACCTAAAATGTTTTTTTGCATGTGGCCAAAGTTTATTCAATCTTATACCTGAGAAATCACCAAATGTTTTGCTTGCATTATGCTATACAGTTTTGCAATCAACTGTGCTGTGATTTGTTGCAATTATTTTTTTATGAATTGATGTTACCAAAGCCGATCATTTTGCACCCAGCTCAGTTGATTCAGTCAACTTTTGCAAGACCAGGTAGTGCTTGTTGAACCACTCACAGCTCAAATTAAAGCTGTGTATGGCCAGCTTTAGATGACAATACCGTTGCTGGGATGTAAATCTGGGGATTATGCCTAATGTATTGTACTTATACAGTATTGACATATGACACCACTCTTTACAGAATTATGACTAACCTAAATGCCGAAAAAATAGATACAATGCATTTTAACTGGAGCAATGTCTCCAAGTAGCAGTCCTAGTGGCCCAGTGCCCCTTACCCTATAATGTTCTGTTCCAAAAATGTTATTGTATTTTTCAAATACAAAATAGAGTGAATATTGCTTATGTTAAGTAACAATATGATTGTCTCTGTTAATTATCGTTACAGTGCTGAAAACACACACCCAGTTAAGGTTTATTAGCGATGTACAGTTATTATGTATGTTTCCATGGTCATGTCTTATGGATGATGTAGGCTTTAGGTAGATGGCATTAAAGATTAGAATGCTAATTTCTGTCTATGGATGAGGCACAGAAATAGAAAGTGCAATGTGAGTTTCTTTAAGAGACAATGCAGGAAGGCTTGGAGTACCCAAGGTATTTAGAGCATAGATAGTATAGGTAAGAGTTGAGAAAGGGGATAGGTATGGGGTCATGCAGGGTTGACTGCCTATTCTCTCCCATGGCTACCAGAGAGGTTTTGTGTCCAAGCATCCCAGACAACCCTAAGGGCTTCCATTGCATCGTTCAATATAGCGGATACATTTTCTCTGGTCTTGATGGTAGTGTGCCATTCCTCAAATTCAATGCCTTCCCCCAGGTCCTGTTTCCATCAGTCCATATAAGGTAATTTTCTGGAAACCGGGGTTAGAATATTATATATGCTGCATATGTGCCCTGTCATTTTTTCAGGCTTCTGCAGAAGGTTTAAAAATGTAATATTAAGGTCAAATCTGTCTGATGTCATAGCAGTGTGAGGAAATTGACATGTTGGCTATAGCCAAATTCTCCATATTTGGCTTATGAAATGGGTCTTTCAGGATTGACCTTGGCAGGATTCCCTGGTTGTTGCAAAGGTTAACTATCCTCGGGAGACCTTTATTATAAAAGTTTTGCGTTGGAGACTGCGACAAGGCAGAGTTGTGGAGACTGGGGGAGGCAATTTGAAATTTACGTTTATGACTGGTTCAAAAGAGATGCCAAAGACAAGAGAAATAAAAGTGATGGGCACATAATTGTGCATCTGTCCCTAGATAGAAGCCACATTAAGTCTGGAGAGCAGGTTTATGATTTGAATGAAGGGTAACTAGTTAGGACAGTTTTTAGGTTTGCTCTTTGACTCTAGGAGCCTAGGCCATTTGTTACCACAAATTAATTTCTAAAGTTTCTTTTGGAATAAGAGATGGTTGGATTTTGGTATTTATATTGACGCATTCTAAATTATTAAAAGATTATGAGAAGTATGTACATATGGATGGAGTGTAATCTCCCCAACCAAGATGTCTGTGAGTGGGACCATTTCTCCAGATCTTTAGAAAGTTCTTTTAATACAGTCAGGTAGTTTCATTGGTACACATTGTGGAAAGAGGAGTGCTGGTTAATGCCCAGGTAAGATAGTCTATCAGTTTGCCATTTGAACAGGAAGTTAGCTGCTGACTTTTAATAAGGACACTTACCTGTCCTAGGCGCCTGCGATGTCGGCCCCCCGAGGGCGATCCCTCGATTGTGCCAGGTCTCGGCGCCGCCATCCTCACTAAGGGAAACAGGCAGTGGAGCCTTGCGGCTTCAGTGCCCGTATCCTACTGCTCATGCGCGAGTCTCACGGCGCTGTATGAATGGGCGGCTGCTCTCTCGGATACACACAGTTCCCAGAAGGCAGCACGCCCCATTCCCCAGAAGACAACACGTGAATGACGACCAGCCGCGGTATAGGAAGAGACAGATTAGGAAGATCCGCATAGCAACAGCAATTTCTGGTAAGTAAAAAACATTTTTTCAATTTTTTCTTTTTTGTAGCATTTTGGTGTAATTTTTTTTTATGGTGGACCTCCACTTTAAGGTTGGGGGCCTGGGGTTTAGAGTGTTTTGTTTTAAGTCTGGAGATAGCTGATGACTGCCATAGGGTGTTTTGAAGATTAGAAATATTGGTTACTGGGGGATATAATTATGAGAATGCTATCTGCAAAAAAAATATGCATTTATGCTCTTGGCCTTTACATAGTCCTTTATATCTAAAATTGGGGGAAATGGACAGCCCTGGTGTAAGCCTCTGTAAATATTGCATATTTGAGATTTGTACCTGTAGCGCCCCCCTCACTCCCCTCTTTCTCTCGTCTCGTCTTTCTCTTGTCTATGGGGTATCTTAGAGGGGAGGGAGCGGGGACACCACGCCTGGCCTCCACCACATGTGTCAGTGCGGTATAAGCAACGTTCTTGTATTACCTTCGGGTCAGTGCTGTGCACCTGGGTCATCCCTCCAAGAGTCACCTTGAACAATGTCTGCTAGGAAATGATCCCCACACCATTAAAGTTCAACACTCCTTTATTCTTCCGCGAATGAACACAATCAGTTGAACTCCCTTGGTTAACAGAACAGGAAAGGAGGTGTGGATGCGAATAGGCCCAGACACAATTTGGTTCTCCACTTTCCTTCCTGAAAGTGGGCTACGGTCTCTGCATGAGGAGGGGAATTTCCTTCTAGGTGGTCTCCGACAAGAGGCTCACCTGTCACCGGCAATATGCTGCACTGGGTCTTCAAGTGAGGAGCTCCCCCCGGTCCATTGCGCCTTCCGGATTCGGGTACCCACTCCCGGGGTTCCCTAGGATCTCCTTCCCTCGCGGAACTCAGTGTTGGGCACTGAGCTCCGGACCTCCATCTGAGTACCTCACCCCAGGCTAAAGGTGCCTGAGATGGAACACGATCTCCGGCGGTCCTCTAGGCCTCAGCCACCCAGAGGACCAACACGAACCACCGTCCGCAAGCTGAAGGTGCCTGGGACTCGTCCCCGTGACAAAGATGGCCGGCCCCTTTATACCCTCTCCCGGCAAGCACGGCGGGTTCCCCGCCCCACCATACCGCTGCCTAGGGAGGACAAAAAGGAGGTACGGCACACAGCAATGATTCAACCCCAACCCAGGGCGACAGCGCCACCCACTGGGCTGCAGGGAATTACACATCACTAATGTCTCTGCCAAGTTCAAATTTACACCCGGGAAAGTACATACCCGCTACATATCCTTTTAATGATAGTGCCCTGACGATATAGAGTTCCAAAAATTGTTAAAAATTTGAGCCAAAACCTAGTGTCTGTAAGGCGAAGAATATATAGTCCCAAAATATTGTGTCAAATTACTTCCTTTGTCACCAATTTGACTGAACTGTTGAGATGAGGTTTAGGACCCTTCTGGTTTGATCCAAAGACTGATGGTTGGGAATGAAGCCCACTTGGTCTGGATAAATACATAGCGTTAGGAATCAGTTAATTCTGTTTGCCAAAATCTTGATCATTAATATTAGAATCTGCATTTACAATGTACATGAGAGATGGACCAGTAGTTTTCACAGTCTCCTAAATTGTTTCCTGGTTTTGGCAGTACATGAATAAAAGCCATGTTTTCTTGAGAGAGGGGGGGGTTGGTCATTTCTGATGTTGTTGAAGATGCTGCAGAGGGCAGAGGTGAGAGGCTAATATTGTACATCTGCATTCCCCTATGATTTCCAGTTTTTAAAGCACAGTCAACTTATGAAGGGGTTTGGACGATAGTGCACCAAAAGAGAACTATTGTGTTGTGCAGTATACAGAGTACAAATATTTACGATAATACTTCAGCATAAACACTATCTGCCAGAATAGACCGTCCTGTGTTTTAGCTTCATGTTGCTGTCCATTGCTACCATAAATGTACGCTTTAATGAAAACATCATTGGAAATTTTGAGAGACAGGATACAGGTTCAGAACTAGGTTGACAGGTGCTCAGTTACATAGCTTATACAAAACCAGGGGGAATTAATGTACTTGTTTAAAACACTTATTAAACTATTGCAGAATGTTATATTCTAGACATTATTATGTGTGACCTTTGCACCTACTTCTCATATTGTATTCAATTACCTATTTATACACAAAAATACATAGCAGTCTGGCTTGGTTTATATTATAGATATTCTGTCGCATCATAATGTAGCTCCAGAAAAATAATATTGTGTCTTTGTAACTGTATTGACAATTACACTTACCTTAGGTAAAATAGTTATTTAATTTTACGTATTACGGAGACATATCTGCTTGAAAACTGCAAGCATATATTAGATGCTATAACACAATAAAGTTGAATTTTAGATAATAAAGGGTTTGACTGCTTTACTGAATAGAGGTTGATTGCTTGAGAAATGATTAATATGCAAGTGAATCCTCTGTAATCTGTGCTATTGTGTAGTATTGCCTGATGATTGAAACCATCTGCCTTTTGTGACACTACTAACACTGTGATTATTATTCTATGAAGTTATATTTTATTATTATTATACTGTATATTTATTAAAAATATCTTATGCATCTCTAAAACTGTAAATTGATACCAAAGTATTTTATTGGCTTGGATTTATCTTAAAGGCATTGTACACTTTCAAATGTCTTGTTTGTTTTAGCTAGGTATTATATAGTTCCTGTGTCATTTGTTTGCCTTACCTTTTAATGATGGGCTCACATGTTGTGGCTGCAGTAGTGTTATGGCTGATTGATTCCCCTATGTCCATGTATTCTTTCACCTATTCTTGTTCCTATTCGCTAAAGGGACTTCTTATTCTCAGTTATGCAGCTTCCAACCATGCAATTTCCTCTGTGTTGTATTATAAATGTGGGAGTACTAATGTGATGAAATCACATTCTTCCAGCATGGTGAGATCACGGTAAATGAGCTGTCTTTCTGTGGCTATGTCCAATAACTGCACCTCCATCCCTACTAGACTAGGAGACCCGGGGATTGTGAGATTTCTAGTCTCTTTACAGGAAGTGTCAGTTCTACTGCCGCGTACACACGACCGTTTTTCCTGTCATGCAAAAAAAACACGTTTTTCTCTACGTGATTCGTCGTGATTCCTCTCAAGCCTGCCTTGCATACACACGTTCAGGAAAAAAAAACGCTTGAGCAAAGCGCGGTGACGTACAACACGTACGACAACACATACAACGGCACTATAAAGGGGAGGTTCCATTCGAATGGCGCCACTCTTTGTGGTTGCTTTTGCTGATCTCGTGTTAGTAAAGTTGGTGAGAGACAATTCGCGCTTTTCAGCCTCGTGCTTTTCAGTCCGTTACAGCGCGACGAATGTGCTATCTCCATTACAAACGCTAGTTTTACCAGAACGAGGGCTCCTGTCTCATACTTGATTCTGAGCATGCACGTTTTTTTTCCCCTCAGAAAAGCATACACACAAGCGTTTTTCGCGACGAGAAAAAGAACGACAGGAAAAACAATGAAAAAAAACAGAGCAGGTTCTAATTTTTTCTCGTCGAGAAAACTGCTATGGAGCATACACACGACCGGTTTTCACGACCAATGTAAAAAAATTGCAGTTTTCTCATTGTGAAAAACGGTCGTGTGTACGCAGCATTAGAATACAGACAGGGGTCATGCATTAGCCTCATGTTTGAACACAAACAGAAATTTTTGATACCAGGATGTGAAGATTTACAATAGACTGTCCGTACAGGCTAACAAATGACACAATGAAACTACATGATCAATACACACCTTATGCAGGTGAAAAACAGGAAGGTGCCTTTAATATATGCTTAGCATGCACAATAACAATGGAATCATTTTGAAACAAAAAAAAGTTATTTTCTTTTTGCTCTTCTAGACATCCAACAAGTAAAATCAACATCAGTAGCAAATTATACCCTTCATATAAATAATGCTCTCATGCATTGAGGATAACTGTCTGATTGTAATGAAAATAGATTGCCCTGGTTGGATCATTGGTGATTTCTGATGTTGTTCTGAGATAAGGTTTGTGCCAAGAATGTCTTCTAACTGTGTATACATGCACTCTTGATAGGAGTGTGAATTTGTATACACCAGTGCAGCCAAAGGAAGGTCAGTTAGCTGTCACATTGTTGCTGCACCTCTAACATCTATCTACTACAAACATAAATCCTTCGTAAGTTCAATATTTTTTCAGTAACGTGACACTTTTGCAGGTTTGGTAATTAAGTCAAAAGGCAATTGCCAGAGTGCACTAACCCATTACAATTATGCAGTGATCAAACTTTTATATTCATCATTATGCTTAGCAGTGGTTTACCGAATAAGTCTACAATAAGACATCTTAAAGATCAACATATACAGTATGATCATCATGCTGTAGCCTTTATCATGGTAATATCCTTTTACCTTTTACTGTCCTGGCATGTTAGGTCAGAACAATAAAAAACTAAAACATGCAATGCTACCAATATCCCTGCTTTACTTTTGAGCTTAGATGCCCAAAAATAATTAGACCGGCTAGGCTGGTCCTACATGTGTGAAATATTACGCCATATAGGCATGGGAGGTCCCTTTTTAGAGATATTTAAGCCCTATATTCTGAACCCACAGCTCAAGTCAAACTTTATTATGCCATGTCAGAGCCTTTGCGAATGTTCAATGGCAGCAGGCAGGGGTGCCCACTATCTCCACTCTTCTTTGTGTTATGCTTAGAACTCCTAGCCACAGAGATTTGAATACGTTAGAGGGGTAAAGGTCAGACAGAAAGAGTTCAAATTATCATTGTTCGCTGATGATATCTTACTAACAGTTACTGAACGCCATACCTCCTTACTTCACAAAATACTTCATATATTCCATTAACTTTCCAGTTATAAAATCAACACCTCTAAAACTGAGGCTTTTCCGTTAAATATCTCTTCACCTTAATTAACCCTGCTACAGCAAAATTACACCTACCATTGGTGCTCACACTCCATCATATATTTAGACACCCATACTACACTTGCGTATTTATCTTTATATGAAGCAAATTTCTCTCCCTTGTTTAAGGAAATATGTTCCCTTTTACATCAATGGGATGCTTATGATATATAATTTCTAGGCAGGATCATTGTGTTAAAAATGTCTATAATGCCAAAGTTGCTTTATTTGTTTGAGACACTGCCTGTTGCTGTACCTAAGTCTTAATTACGTTTTCTGCAACGTCTTTTCCTCAGCTTCATTTGACACACCAAAAAGCCCAGGAGTGCATGTTCTGTTCTCGTTTCCCCTTATCCAAAGGGGGATTGGGGCACCTAATTTAATCAAATATTATTTGGCTTCACATCTAGGACATACTCTCTCTATGATGGTTAGAATACCTTGTAATTGTTGGTCTGAAATTGAAATGAGCCAGCTACTTCCTATACATCCTTCCTCACTACTAGGGTCCTAAGATGTAATGTCTAAATTAGGACTCTACTTGCATGCTTAATTCTATGGCTTTTAGAATATACTATATAACCCTGCTTGCTAGACCAGACAGTCTGTCCTATACCCAGATGATTTATTGGGCACAGGCTGGCATATTTCATATACGTCACTTTATTGACCCAGTTACCCGGAAACTGCTGTCATTTGTGCAACTCAACTTTTTTTTTTCTCACAACCCCTGGTTACACCCCAAATATGCTAAATAAGCAGGTCACCCTTGCACCTATCATGCTGTGAGAATCACATGTAGGTCATATTTTCTGGATACTTGTATACTGTTTCTCATATGTCTGGTCCTTTCTACACAACTGTCGTATCTATATTATGTTTAAAGGTTTCTACTGTGCTGCCCCATTCGGGGGATAGCTTATTTTATTGTCCTCCTTGTACCTTATGGTTTAATCCATGTATAGCCATGGGATCCTTAATATGGTTGTACTTTCTTCACATTTCTTTTTCTGCAATTGTTAAACCTTCAATAAAAATCACAATAATGAATAATGAAAAAAAAAACTGAAATGTACAATGTAATTCACTGCATTAAGATGTTATGCTACCATAGAAACCCATAAATAATGATCATGTGTAAAGCTCCACCACTTGTGTCATCTGATTATTTTTTTTTTAGCAAATACTAATGATAGGAAGTTCTGTTGAATTTGATATACTAGTATATGCTTAGAGATCTTAAATTAAGAGGTACCTATTTACTCACCATGCACAGGCCCCTTTAACACATTTTCCCATAATTCCCTGGTTTTCTGGACATTACCAGGGAAGATACATTTCTCAGAGATAGAGGCCACACATGATGAGGCAGAGGTAGCTGAGCAAGTGATTGCAGCTAGGAGGAGGTCCTTGACTGTCAGAACCAGCATGTGAGCAATTGGGCAAGAGCCTAGCCTAACAGCATGTAGCTACTCTTTCTATTCTAGCACCTCCCTGATTGGTAAAAGAATACTAGTTTCAGTGGAGTGGCTTATGGATCCCCCCCCCCCTTCTGCTGTTCACCTGTATTAAAAGTACTATCCTGGACTTTACTATGAAGATAAGCTCAATCAGCAATCTGTGTTCAGAACTATTTTGCAGTTTGCTGTTTTCAGCTTGACTCTCTTGTCTTATAGGAACTCTATTACTCTGAGTGGGCTAAAGAGGGTATGCATGCAATGTATGCATGCAATAGTTTGGTTGTTGCCTTGTGTTATAGAGAAAATGCTAATCTGATTGGGCCACAGAGGGTATGCATGCAATGTATGCATGCAATGGTTTGGTTGTTGCCTTCTGGTAAACACAGCACTGGTTTTTAAACATATTGCTTTTAGTCATGTCCATTAAATTCACTAATGTGAATCAATGCAGGCTATTCAGCTTATAAACTGTCTTGCGCTCATTGTCTAAATTTAACATTTAAATATACCTAAAGGGTAGTATAATCATTACCCATAAAATTATTGTAGCAAAATATATGAAAATACTGCCAAACAGACCCACGGAATGATATACTACGTAAATTAAAAGCAACAAGCTCTTCAGTCAAAAAAAAAATTCCCTAATTGTTCCACCCAACAAGCAGACCTAATTCCAAAATAATTTAAAATGGCATTACAAAATGTCCAATTTTTCATGCCGAAAAACACATTTATAAATGAATATACCGGTACATTATAGGAAACTTACTATAGTGAGTAATTTTTTAGGGTTACATTTATGGAACCTTCCCTGCAAATGCACAGCATTATTTTTTATATCAAGGTGATTCATGCCTCTGAATATGGACAGCACCAATCAACTCACAATTGCCCATTGCTATATCGATTCCCCAGTGGGTATCCTTATGTGCAAACGAGAAAGAAAATGTATGTATCTGTATGTGCAATATGAAGGAGACCCGGCAGCTTCAGCTGATTCCAGACTCAATTTATTCATACCTCGCAGCTACAAGATACTAATTATGAACCAATTTTCTAACTGCTGACAATTTCCTTTCTCCATTTCAGACCCGAGAAGCTGAATCACTGCTAGAACATCTCTAACCTTGAAACTCATTGCCGCAGGCTGATGTTAGAATGGGGGACACAACCTTCAATAGCACAATTTACTTTCATCAAGAATTGTGAACTTGCACAAATTTTACAATAGAAGTTTTTTTAATTTAATAGCAAAAAAAAATGACATGTATTTAGATAAACACATCACAGCTTGTTTGATGTAAGCTAGGCATAGATACACTCAGCCTCCTCCCTTTTAAAAAATAATACTTTGTTTACATGCATATTCTTCTGGTAGGCTTGGCTTAGCTTAGATACATTTTACAAGGTCAGTTTATAAGTATTATTCTGCTACAAATTTTACATTTCAAATATGGATTATTTCACTCTAATTTCTAGCATACAATGAAACGCTCAAACATATATTCATAATAGGAATATAAAAAGTCATCTGATGTCCAAGCAAATAGCCTTCAGCCATAGACTACAGTTTTTTTCTATTGTCGCTCAGATTTTTCTTTCTAACGGCAAAATCTGGCCCTGATATGGATTTCTATACGATGATGATTATACACAACCATATTATAGCTTATTTTTTGTTTAAAAAAACAAATCTGACAATCCTGTTCCTATACGTTCCCTTTTCTTTACCTGACTTTCAGGTTCAGTCCTAATGCTTGAAGCACTTCTGATGGTTTCCACTCTTTATTGTCTTCATAAAGTGTGGCATGCAGATTGCATATGCCTTTTAGTGTTTTTCACTAAGCAATAAATACAAATCAATTGAGTTGTACGATTTATATAATATTTCCTAAGTCTACAATTTCAGGTATTTTTGGCATATACAAAAATTCCCTGTTAAAGGCCACACACATAATTACTCTGCAATTGTGTAATTGTTTTAATTATACCAAAGTGGTAGTTGCTCTCAATACATATATGGTCTTGCTTTTCAGTTTTTATGGTACAATTAAATTGCTATTCTCTGATATTCATTACCTACCTTCAAGGTGCTGTGTTAAACATAATGGACCATGCAGTGTATAATTTACATGCACAGCTTTTCTGAATGTGTTGCCAATTGTCAAAATTACACAGCAATCTATTACTCTAATTTCCACAGAGAAAGAATTGGCTTTCAAAAGCTATTATTTGTAAGTCTTCAAAAAAAAAAGTTGGAAGTAGTTATGACAACAGCAGCAACAGTAGTGGTAGGAAAAATAATCAAAACATAGAAATGAAATTTACCACAATAAGGTTTATGCAAAATTAAAGGTGCTATTATACTAAGGGTACAGAAGAGCCCTGATGGCGCAAAAAAAAAAGATAAGTCAGAATTATGAGATACTATCTTGACATCAAATGTAAGCTTTTAGGCCTCATTCACACAAGCATGCGATTATATGAACCTATGTGTGTTTATAGGGCATTTCTAAATTAATTTAAGTTATTTATTTCATACTTTGCATATACTTGTGTTCAGATCCATTCAGTTTAACTGCATTTAATGTTCACTTAAATAAAAAAAAAAACTATATGTACACAAGTAGCCATAGTAAGTTCAAATACATTGTGTATTTTTTGTAAAATGTTTCTAATGTAAGTGCCCCCAAGAATCCAGTCTAAAAAACTGCCAGTTAATGTTATGTCCTGCCCAAGTTGTGAACACTGCAAGTATTAGAGGCTTACCTTCGGTATCAGAGGAGGCGGCAGAGTTTCTTATTTCAATCCCAGCAGCAAAGCCCTACACAAAAATGCCCAGCATGTGCCAGCCCCAGCCCAGCCAGAGCTTTGTTGTGGGGATTTGGATGAAGAAAAAGCTCACTCCTGTGATGGTGGAAGTAACCTTTGAGGTCCCAGAACTTGGGCAGGACATGTCAACACTAACTGGGAGTTTTTGGTTAGACCCCTTTCACACTGGGGCATTTTCAGGCGCTTTTGGGTTAAAAATAGCACCTATAAAGCGCCTGAAAAACGGCTTCCCTGCAGTGTCAGTGTGAAAGCCCTAGGGCTTTCACACTAAGCAATGCGCTGGCAGGACGTTAAAAAATGTCCTGCAAGCAACATCTTTGGAGCGGTGAACACCGCTCCTCCACCGCTCTTGTCCATTGAAATGAATGGGCACCGTGGCCGAACCGCCGGCAAAGCGCCGCTGCAGCGGCACTTTGCGGGTGGTTTTAACCCTTTTTCACCCGCTAGCGTGGGTTAAAGGTGCCCCACTATCGGCCGAATACCTCAGCAAAAATTACAGTAAAGCGCCGCTAAAAAATAGCGGTTCTTTAACGCCGACGCCTCCCAGTGTGAAAGCTGCCTTAGGGTTCTTGGTGGGGGGGAGAAGAATTGGCTTACAGATATTCACTTTCTGTAAATAGTAAAAACAGGCTTGAATAACATACAATGCGCCCCTCATTAGGCTGCAGACAATTACGAAGGAACTGAAATATGCTTTAGGAAATGATTAAACAATGCCATTGTGTTTGGGCCATTTTATCTATCTTTTTGATATCTCAGAATTCTAAATTGTTATCTCAATGCAACCCTGCCCCCTCTAACGCGTCATAGGGGTTTCCGACCTCGGCTATAAAAGAGCTATCAACACTGCTTGGCGTCATTAGCCGGGAGGCTCCGGTGCCGGGAAGATTTGTGTCGTTCATCGGTGGAGACTCGCCGCATCGCTGGAGATTCATGGATCGTCGCTGGACAGACTGCATTACAACACTGGAATGGCTTTTTTTATTTTTAATAAAGGACTTTTCACACCGGTGTCTGTGTGGTTTTTAAAAAAATGTTACACTTTCTTTTGTGAAATGGTAGGGGTACAATGTACCCCGTTACCAATTCACATGGGGGGCCGGAATCTGGGGGTCCCCTTTGTTTAAGGGGGCTTCCAGATTCCGATAAGCCCCTCGCCCGCAGACCCCACAACCTTCGGGCAAGGGTTGTGGGGATGAGGCCCTTGTCCCCATCAACATGGGGACATGGTGCTTTGAGGGGTCACAGACCCCAAAGCATCCTCCCCATGTTGAGGGCATGTGGCCTGGTACGGTTCAGGAGGGGGGCACTCTCTCATCCCCCCCTCTTTTCCTGCGGCCTGCCATGTTGCGTTCTCAGATAAAGGGTCTGGTATGGATTTTTGGGGGGAACTCCACGGCATTTTTTTTTTATTTGGCATGGAGTTCCCCTTAAAATCCATACCAGACTCATACCAGACCTGAAGGGTCTGGTATGGATATTTGGGGGGAACCCCACGTCATTTTTTTTATTTGACGCAGGGTTCCCCTTAATATCCATACCAGACCTTAATGGCCTGGTAATTGAATTTGGGGGGACCCCCACGCATTTTTTTTATCAATGACTTTCAATTCTCAGTTCTCTGTATTGCCAGGAGCTGACAATTCATTATAGCCACGAGTGCTTTTAAATGACTTTTTTTCCTTCAGAAATGACACTTTGTGCAGGGACAGTTCTAACCATGGGAAACAAGCGCTACTTTACAGGCGTACTATACACACCCCATAGGTACAAAATTTAAAGGAATATTTCACTTTTATTGTTTCACTTTAAGCATTATTAAAATCACTGCTCCTGAAAAAACGGCCGTTTTTAAAACTTTTTTTTGCATTGATACATGTCCCCTGGGGCAGGACCCGGGTCCCCAAAATGTTTTATGACAATAATTTGCATATTAACCTTTAAAATTAGCACTTTAGATTTCTCCCATAGACTTGTAAAGGGTGTTCCACGGCTTTTCGAATTTGCCGCGAACACCCCAAATTGTTCGCTGTTTGCCGAACGGGCGAACAGCCAATGTTCGAGTTGAACATGAGTTCAACTCGAACATAAAGCTCATCCCTACCTATAATATTGAACTGTCCATTCATGCAACCAAGACCACAGAGGTTTAACAAAACAGAGCTTTGATATCAAATCATATACTGTATACAATCATCCCACAGAAATACAATTTGGCTTTAGGTAAATTTGTATTTACTGTGCCTATGGAGGAAGCTGATTCAGATGTTGGTCAGACCTGGGGAAAACAATAATGTAATGTGGGGTATTCAATCCTGAAGGGGCATCGGAAAAAGCACACAAACACATACTGTAAATGTTTCTGATATGACCATAAATAGATAGACTGGGCAAATGTTTGACTATGCTTGAAGTTACCCTAAGATACCTAAATGTATTGCATGATTACTATTATTATTTTCTGTTTTCTCTTTAAATATTAGAACATGCTTTTTCAGGCAGTTTTTTTTTTTAGTGACCGTGTACTAATTGATTTACTAACAAGTTTTCCCCACTTATTGCTTTCCTCCAATTCATATGATATGCTCAAATAATTTTTGCCATTATGCCATTATAATAAGCTACAAAAAAAGCTACCATACAATTTAAAATGGTTTCTATCAAGATGTTACTGGAAAATGTTATATACAATATATATATTAAAAGCAAATGAAATGTCATTAACTACTTTGAACAAAGTCAATGTCCTGAAAAACATCAACAAAGTTATCAGATGCATCTCTAATGCCTAGCCTCTTTCCCTACTGATGCTTCCTTAAGTCACTATAACTGGCAATTACCGGCTGTCAAAATGACAGCTGGTAGTTACTTTGTCTTACACAGCAGGTGCTTGGTTATAAGGAAGCACACTGTTTGTGTGAAACGCGTCAACATTTGCATTTGACTGTGTCCTGGTGGTAGTATGATTTTTATACAGTTTATACAATAAATATTCTTGGACCGGCAGTGGTGTGCAGCCAATTTCATTTATTACACAGCAGGATCTGTAACAGACACTCCTGAGTCCTCTTTTCAGACATTCTTCAAGTGTCATTGAGCAATTACAGTGAATCAATGCATTGTTTTATTGGATTTTTCTATTTCATTCATAAGTAGATCACATGCTGTACATATAACATTACTTAAAGAACCTTTTTTTTTTTTTAAATACAATGTATTACACTTTAACTCCTTATTATACCTTAGTTAATCCCAATCCGCCTTAATTAAATCCTACCTCCCCCTCTCCATTTAGTTATTTTTTTTCTGCTGATTGGGTCTTTTATTTATTATTTTTTACCATGATTTTTTTTCATTTTCATTAATTTTGTTATTTTCAATGTTGCATAACAAAAAAAAATGTTTTTTACACTGGTCAAAACAGAAAAAAAAACAAAAACTTTTTTGTATTTTTGTCTATAGATGCCAGAAAAATAAAACGATTTTTGCAGAACAATATTGCCAAAATAAAGCCTGGTTTAAAAAAAATACAGGTGCTTAGTGGAAATGTAAACATTGGTCCATAAGGAGTTTACAGGTACAAGAGATTAAGTGGGTAACATGTTGTATTTTTCTAAATTATAATGTCTTCATTTGTTCTGTTATATAGTTTGTTTTTTGTTTTTTCATTTATTTTCTGTTATATAGTTTTAAACTAAATATTTTAATGAGATATACTTTCATTTAGCCAGGCATGAAGAAAGACTGCTGTTGTAAAACAAAAGATATTTGGTATATTATCGCAGCAACAATTAGAAAGATATGCAATGATTGGATGAGTCACCTCTCTCTGAAACATTCTTTGCTCAGTGTTAAAACTCTGTTTGAGTGAAATCCCATGAGACGGCTCAGAAGTGCACCAATTTAATTCACAGCGGTAAAGCTGGGTGTCCGCAACCCCTCAGCACTTCAGTGGCTGGAAACATCTGCCAGTTAATATTGCCAAATCCTGTCAGTTGTGTGAATGTTGGTCTCTTAGCACTGCACATGAAAGATGCATTCAACAGGAGCCAGTCACTGTGACAGAGTGCTAATTATTAGGCATGAGGAGCTTCTGCAGAGATATTTGTATGTCTTTTCAGCTTGAAAAAATGAAAACCCATTGGTCGTAAATTGACATACACTTCAGTGATGGCTTCAGCAAGAAAATGATGGCAACACCTAGCGAGTGAGATGGTTATCAAGTAATTGCTTTGAAGATAATGAAAATATCTGATAGTCTCGACTCTTATAACAGCTTGACATTTGAACTGTCTTCCCGTCTTTACTTTAGAGTTGATTTAATATTAAATAAACAATATCAGGAGTGATGTAGCTATTTTACTTAACCACTTCAGCCCCGGACCATTTCGCTGGTCAAAGACCAGGCCACTTTTTGCGATTCGGCACTGCATCGCTTTAACTAACAACTGCGCAGTCGTGCGACGTGACTCCTGAACAAAATTGACGTCCTTTTTTCCCCACAAATAGAGCTTTCTTTTGGTGGTATTTGATCACCTCTGCGGTTTTTATTTTTTGCGCTATAAACAAAAATAGAGCGACAATTTTGAAAAAAATGCAATATTTTTAACTTTTTGCTATAATAAATATCCCCAAAAAATATATAAACATTTTTTTTCCCTCAGTTTAGGCCGTAGACATATTCTTCTACATATTTTTGGTAAAAAAAATCACAATAAGCGTTTATTGATTGGTTTGCGTAAAAGTTATAGCGTCTACAAAATAGGGGATAGTTTTATGGCATTCTTATTAATATTTTTTTTTAACTAGTAATGGCGGTGATCAGCAATTTTTATCATGACTGCGACATTATGGCGGACACATCGGACACTTTTGACACCATTTTGGGACCATTGTCATTTTTAAAGCAATCAGTGCTATAAATATGCACTGATTACTGTATAAATGACACTGGCAGTGAAGGGGTTAACCACTAGGGGGCGCTGAAGGGGGGCGCTGAAGGGGTTAAGTGTGACCTAGGGAGTGATTATAACTGTTAGGGGGCGTGGCTTGGCGTGACAGGTCACTGATCGCTGTTCCCGATGATAGAGAACAAACGATCACTGACAGTGTCACTAGGAAGAACGGGGAGATGTTTGTTTACACTTACCTCTCCCCGTTCTTCAGCCCTGTGACACCAGCGGCGATCGAGTCCCACAGGCGCGGTCACGGAGCTCCCGACCGGGTCGCGAGCGTGCGACCCACGGCTGGGCTCTTAAAGGGGACGTACCTGTACACCCATATGCCCAGCCGTGCCATTCTGTCAACGTATATCGTCGTGCGGCGGTCGTCAAGTGGTTAAATAACATAACATTTGAAACAATTTTTCTTTTAGGGTTAGGTTTAAGAATATCAGAAATCAAAAAGAAAAAAAACTGTGTCTAATGTTTTTGTTTAAAGGCAATTACACACAGTTCATGCCTAGATTACTACAGTACATTTAATGAGTCTTTCTAGGGATAAAAGCCATAGTAATCTTTGATCTCCAAATAGTAACCCTTGACAGATGTTTCTTTATACAAATTTCTTTTGGATTATGTTTGAATGGTTAATGTACTAAATGTATGTTTTTGCTTTTCTCATAGTCTTACATACAATATGTGTGCACAGAATGTAATGCTTTACATTTTAAACAGCTTATAAACTAAATAAAATGTTTAATCCTCAATATGCTCAGTAAATAATCTATGGACAATGTTACATAATAAAGTGTATCTCTATGCAAAACTTATATTTTTATGATAAAGTGGGCAAGAATTATAACCTCTTTAAAGTTTCTATTGTTACATAGTTACATAGTTGGTAACTATGACTATGTCTCAATTGGGAAAATTCCACTGTCCCTTGTTACTGAGAAAAAAAGTGAGAGGAAATCTATGATTTTGGTGTTCCCTCCAGAACAATTGGTGACTCCTGTTCTGGGGACAACTGTCGGCTGGAAAAAAAAGAGTGATGGGAAATGTTCCCAGTGATATAAAGACAGCAAAGAAAAACCTGGCAGGAGTTTAAACCCTTTCCTAGACATATATATATATTGTGAAGGACTAGCATCAAGTGTAGAGCTTGAAGGACACCGCCACTCGCTTGTTCTTCTTTTTAAGGGTTGTTTGCCCATTTTTATTAAAAGAAGTTCAAAACAAAATCAAAAGGTTTTCCCTCGCAGGGGTTTCAGTACTCCTTTTCAACAACAAAATGACATTCAGCCTCCTGGCTTATACATACAGCAGTGCTGCTCAGGCCTTCCACTTCAGGCTCTTGTCTGTCTCCTATAGACTATTCCATCTGCAACACCATCCATTTGGATAGCAGCCCCTTGCTGCTCTGACCCTCAGACCTGGGTCTCTGGCTTCCACTGTGCACACAAGCACTCTCTGACTTCTCCAGTGCACACTTGCACTCTATGGCTTCCCCAGTGCACACCTGCACTCGTCGGGAGGGTGGGGCCCAGAATGCTGGTCCTGATTCTACTATCAGGCCCACACACACCTGAACAATCAGTGTGCAGTTGAGTCTCAAAACCCGGATCCAGGACTGGGGATTTCATCCCACCCGGATCTCTAAGAAATCCCCAAGCTCCGGGTCCCAAAGTGGATTTTAGTAAATCATGAGGAAACTGAAAAGCCAGTTTCCTCCCAAACAAGCAAATGCCCTGGAGCCCCTCAACCTGCCTGGTTGAGAATCCTGTATTCATACACTGGTGGGGTACCACACTACCACATACCCTCCCCCTTTGTTTCGATCCGGAGGGAGGAACACCAGCACACATCATTATGGTTGGGACACCTCTGTGCTGGCTGTCAGCCACGTAGGCCCAACCTTTTTTCTGGGTGCGCTTCCAGGTATGTCCCACCCTGGATCTTAACAAGGTCCTATATTTCCCTATACTCAGCCTTCTCCCTCTTCTTTTGGGGTTCCATAAGCACTGCCTCTCCTGAAATTTTAACAGGGCACCCCTGGTCTTTCTACCAACCCTTCTGCCTCCATGCTTCAGGTTCCCAGGTTTCCCAATACCTTTGGACACCACACTGTCATGTACCTTTAACAAACTATTTGGTTCATCATTGACAGACATATTCAAACCAACATTACACCTCTCAACGTTGCACAGATCACCAATGCCTTTTTTTTCAGCATTTGCTAGGGCACATAATGGAGGGCCACCATTACCCACGGGAACCTCACAGGACGTCACCTCCCCTGGGTTCACCCACTCTGCAGGCAGCTGTCCTACCACTTGACCTGTTCTGATGCCATCTGTATTTTTATCCACCTGAACGGACAAGCTCTTGTCTGATCCACATACCATTTTTACCGCACTTCTTATCCGTTTCCCTGTCTCGAGGACCTTATTAGGTTTGTCACCTAAACCAAACATCGGACTGGGGACCCCAGTCTTTTTAACCACCTTCGGTTGAGCCCCGGTCAGGATTTCTGCTGCTTTCTGGTCCACACTTGGCCCTTCCATCTCATGTGATTCTTCTACTGGTACAGCATACACACCCTTCACTGACAACTGACCAGTACTACCTTGGACCATAGCAGCAGAAATGCCTTCCACCTGGCTGTTAGGTGGTGAAACCTCAGACACTTTTTTTTCACCAAAGCCTCTCCCATATACCTCTTGTACAGGAAGTAACCCATCAGCATACCTAGAGGCGATTTTTAACACTAGTAATACAGTCATAAATAAACCATTTCTGTCTTGTCTTCCTTTGTGCTGTACCACCTGCCACTCAGGGGTCCACCTAATGGTACTCCGCAGTACCAGACTGTCTGACTGTGGTGGAGACACGCCAGTATAGACTGGCTGTACATCCCAAAGTTTAAGCATCTCCTTTAATACTTTTGTTAGAAACCATACCCCTGGCTCCAGACCCAAGTCCTTCCTGGGGACTTTCCTGACACTGGGGATGCAGACAGACTCACTTGCTGAGACGTGAGAGGTTGCAAGGTTTAATGGAACCTTCTCCCAGCTGGAGACAACCACAGCCTGGTGCTCTACCAGAGCGCTGCCAGGTGCTTGACTCATACCCAACTTCTCAGGTTCAGCACCAATGAACTGCTTCACATTACCAGTGACAACGTCACTTTGACACGCCATGTCAGCATAATTTTTGTAGGTTACTGACAAAGTGTCTGCTGTGTGCTCGCCCTTATATGGTTCATATTTCTCACAAGGGTTAACCCCTGCAGCAGCCACCGCGCCCTCAGGTATAAGCTGTTCTGCCGTCCCTCCTGCTGGCACAGCAGAAACTTTGTCCACCTTATTTTTGTGCATGAAAGCCTCATCTATCAGGGACATTAGATTTTTACCCCAACTATCCCAATCCGTTGTAGCTGTGCTCCATTCACTGGCGTTCCTCAGCCCTGATCCATCCGCCCAAGGAGACACATTAGAACAGATGGGTTTAGTTTCAGATTCATCACCCAAATTACGAATCATGGCAGACTTCGGTAACACATGTTTTAGCACCGCAGGTTGCAATACACCACAACCACCACCTTGCTCGGGCGGCGCTTCATAAGCCTCACACACCTTTGCATTTTTCACAGGTTGTGTTAACCCACCATTTAGCGGCACATTTTTAGTACTAGCAGCTTGCACTAACACATTACCATTACACGGTACAGTTCCACTCTGTCCCACCAGAGTGACATCGCAGTTGTCCATGGCAACCTCCGACTCCAATACATGAAGTTCCCTGGAGATTTCTGGGGACAACTGTGCTGTCTTATCACCAATTGCTACAGGCAATGACCCATTTGTGACAACAGCTTTTGCTCTGGAAGAACCCAACAGCAGCAAACTTTTCATTAACAGTAATACTTATAGCATTTTTAGTCATCAACACAGGTTCTGTTTGGACTTTAACCCCTGCATTCCCACTGGGTATGAAAAAGTCATTCTCAAGCGCACATTCTGTGGCCCCACTAACTGGGGTCACTCTCACATCATCATGGACAGTCTCGTAGCCAGTTCTTTTATACCTGAAATCAGCAGTTCCAGGCATCATTTCATTAAAGATAGTCTTACCCACCACAGTAGTTGGGGTCTCCATCTTCATTTGAGTACGTTGTCTTAAGAACCAGTCCTCAGCCACACATTTACTGGCCAACTCCCCCTGGTGGCCATGGGATGAAATCACAGCAGGCATCTCCCACTGTTTAGCACCCGGTGCAGATACCACAGAAAACTCCTCCTTGTTGCCAGGGGTGACTGCAAACATATTTGCAAAGGGATCTTGGCCCACAGGTAAAGAGTTCTGTTTAGCAACATTACCTCTAGGTGCACCCCAGAATATAGGGCAAGACAATATTTCGTGCCCCAGCTGGCCACATTCCAGGCATGGTACTGGATGACTTTTCCCTAGTGCATTTCTCTCCTGATGATTCCTTCCAGGCATAACTTCCACTCTCGTTGCCATGGGAGATCGCAGTCTCCCAGCAGAGCTTTGCTGGCTCTCTCCAACATGCTGTATTGGCTCCTCCGGAAGCCACTTGTCACGACCCATGGGAGGCACACCCCTTGGTCCACAGACAGCCCGTCTGGCCTCCTCTGTGTTGCTATGGGCAACCACTCTCTGTCCTGGCCTTTGATCAGCCTCTCTTCTGGCATATAACACAGACTTCTCAGACCTTTGTTTTGCTAGGTAGCTTTGCACTGGAGCCAGGGACAAAAGGCACTTGGAGACTGCATGCCCCCACTCACTGCACCGCAAACAGCGCACTTGGTTCCATGTCTTGTCAGGGTTTCCCACCCTGCATCTGCTGGACCCTGTCTCAAGCTGTGTCACTTTCACACTTTTTACAACAGCTGCTGGTTTAACTGCAGCAGTGTTGCCAGGGACAACAACACCCCTCTCCCAGGCATGGACATTCGGCAGCTCTCTTTTTGTATGGAAGGTTGGCTTGCCTTCCACTTTAGCTTGGTCCAATCCTGCCAGGTGTCGCTTGCACCAATCCACTGCAGATTCAAACGCTGGTGGACTCTCCACACTAGCAGTCATCTGTACATTCATTGCACCAGGGTTGCTAGGGACAACAGCAGCCCTCTTTTCCCTTGGAAAACTCTGTTTAGGCATGTATGGGGTTCGATCAGGCGGTAACAACCCCTCCAGCCACAGAGCTCT
Organism: Rana muscosa; assembly: GCA_029206835.1. Taxonomy (NCBI): domain Eukaryota; kingdom Metazoa; phylum Chordata; class Amphibia; order Anura; family Ranidae; genus Rana; species Rana muscosa. Next base: position 523,505,369 of record CM055116.1, on the reverse strand, counting down.
ATCTATCATCTCAGCCATCCTTGCTTCTTTTAGGCGTTTTGATCGCCCCATCCTTGCGGTCTTGCACACAGCAACTTGTAACAGTTCTTGGCGGAGAAAAGGAAAAAATAAATAAAAATCTGTTTGTTTCTCCTTTCACAGGTACACAACCTGCATGCAACAGTCCATCAAATAAACTTCTGCGCAATGCAGTTTGCTTGGCTGCCACACACAATTGACTTTTTGTTCACAGGTACACCACCTGCAACAAATTGGAGCACTGTCTCTTCAAGGCTAGTTACCTTTCGCTTGCAGGTTCTCCTCACCTGCAAACACACAGATTATGCAGTCTCATGCACCAAAAACACAGTTCATATAACAGATGAACTTACTTGATTGTAGGGATCTCAGATTGTGCCCGCATTCTCCACCACTTGTGAAGGACTAGCATCAAGTGTAGAGCTTGAAGGACACCGCCACTCGCTGGTTCTTCTTTTTAAGGGTTGTTTGCCCATTTTTATTAAAAGAAGTTCAAAACAAAATCAAAAGGTTTTCCCTCGCAGGGGTTTCAGTACTCCTTTTCAACAACAAAATGACATTCAGCCTCCTGGCTTATACATACAGCAGTGCTGCTCAGGCCTTCCACTTCAGGCTCTTGTCTGTCTCCTATAGACTATTCCATCTGCAACACCATCCATTTGGATAGCAGCCCCTTGCTGCTCTGACCCTCAGACCTGGGTCTCTGGCTTCCACTGTGCACACAAGCACTCTCTGACTTCTCCAGTGCACACTTGCACTCTATGGCTTCCCCAGTGCACACCTGCACTCGTCGGGAGGGTGGGGCCCAGAATGCTGGTCCTGATTCTACTATCAGGCCCACACACACCTGAACAATCAGTGTGCAGTTGAGTCTCAAAACCCGGATCCAGGACTGGGGATTTCATCCCACCCGGATCTCTAAGAAATCCCCAAGCTCCGGGTCCCAAAGTGGATTTTAGTAAATCATGAGGAAACTGAAAAGCCAGTTTCCTCCCAAACAAGCAAATACCCTGGAGCCCCTCAACCTGCCTGGTTGAGAATCCTGTATTCATACACTGGTGGGGTACCACACTACCACAATATATATATAATAAAAACACCTACAGTGTTTACCAGTTTATGACATGAAAATAAAATTGGCTGAAATTTGGTAGACGGTAGGGGTATTCTTGCAGTATATCTGTATTAAACTGAGCTTACCTATTGATTGCATGCACAGAACAAATGGTCTTGTTAAATTTAACATGTTCATATATCTAGAGAAACAGAAATGCACTGGGAGAGTCCCATTTTTTGAAGGATGCTACAGAGCGAAGTGTATTTTATACATTACACCTACCCCAGAGATACATAATTATTATTTTTAGAAATTTTTCAAAATCTCTGCCACACAAAGTGGGTAATCTTCTCACTAAGACTAGCCTGATGGGCAGACTTCAGTGAATTAAAGAAATGGGAATGCACAGTAATTCCCTTGCTAAGTAAAAGGCATATGTAATGAGCAAATATGGCTGCCTGTATATATTCTGGATTTTCCACCATGACAGTAGTGCACAGTCTGTGGTATGTGAAACGCTTTAGCAGTGGGTTTGAACCAGCAGGAAGGCAGTATTTCACTAAAAGGAGCAGCAAATCTGAAATCTTCACTTCAGGGAAGATCACCCGACTAAATGTGTTTTTCTAAGTCACCATGAGGAAAATTTGTTTTAGCAGACTATTGACTGTAGATTTCTGTTAGCATTAAAGGCCCACTTTAAATAGTTTTTATGCTGACAAGCAATGAATATGTTCCATATGTACACAGTATACAACCATTTAAACAATTTGTGCTTGATTACAAGTGTGTTATTCTAGTGATTTATATCTGTAAGGTACCAGGATGTATTTGGTTCCAGGGCATTTTCTTTCTGTATATCGGTCATTCCCTGATTGTATCTGTCATCAGTCTTTTAACATTTAATTACTGTGGAACATGTTTGCAGACAGGTTCAAGTGCATTATATAAGTGCTTACATTCTCAACATGAACAACACAAGGTACTTATGCTATGAATCCTATTAATAATTGCTTCTGCTGAACCATTACAGAGTGTAATATTGTTTTATACACTAAAAGGTTATAATGTTCGCCTCCAAGTAAATGACACCCTATTGAAGGAACAACAGATTTACAAAAATAGGGGTACGCCGAAGAAAATGTATAAATTGTGGGAGCCATGGCTGGCGACACCTGGTCTAGTTACTTTTTCACTGGTTTCTTGCAGAATACTGCAATGTGCTTAATCCTGCCAAGGTAATTCACGTACTCTTTGTATGATATGGCTTTTCTATCTGGTAGTTTTAATAATTTTTCCTACCCCATCCTGGAAATACTTAATGACAGCCCAGATGTTACCTGATATACGCTATTGTGAAACCCTTTGCATATACGCTTTGAGATTTGTATATTCGCCTGTTCGATTAAAACATAGCTACTGTAGGGTGGGAAGTCTACATGTATGTCTACTGAGATAGCATGTGAATTTTTAATGGGTGTTTTGAACACCGATAATTTTTTCTTTTATCTCTGTCATTTTCTTTTTCTTACTCCAACGTTTGTTTGTTTGTTTGTATACATGCAGAAACTCTAATAATAATAATAAATAATAAAATAAAAAGGTTATAATGTTAAAAAACAATGCAAAAAATATAAAATACATAAGTATATTGAAAATAATAATATGAACTATTGCAAAATATAAAAGTTGTGTGATGCAAATTTTCTGCTTAAGAATGGTCACACACAAATAGAAGTCATATCTGATTGAGCAAATAATGAAGGATCTGTCATAATCAAGAACTCAGACCAAACTATTCTTTGGACTTTTATGTCTGCTAAAGGAATGTCAAAGCATATGCAATTTTGTCCATCCATTCCTCTGATTTAGAGAACCCTAGAAGACAGCAGTCCTATCCCTATGACTCCTGATGTGAGTATGACTTCTCTGTTGCAGCTGAGCAATACAGCTAGGTCTTCTTGCTGCCCCCAGCCTGTGATTGGACAATGAAGATGATGCATCAGAACCTTGACCTCATCCCTCTATTAAAGTGGCTATAAAAGTAAGGCATTTTTTACCTTGATGCATTCCCTGCATTAAGATAAAGAAGGTCTCAGCAGTTATATCACCCCCTCACCCCCCTTATACTTACCTAAATCCTATTTTGATCCAACGCTGTGCCCATCTGCAGTGGTGCTGGTCTTTCTCTTTCTCCTAACAAGACAGAGAAGCAGCAGCAGAAGCCATTGGCTCCTGCTGCTGTCAATCAAATCCTGAGGGAGTTGGGGCGGGGCTGAGCAGTGCTGCCTGTGTCTAAGGATGCAATTCCGCCTAATATGCAAGTGGCTTGCTATGGTGGCACACGCAGAGGAAGAGAAGCCAAGAGCACCCCGAGGGACCCCAGGAGAGGATGTTCAGGCCGCTCTGTGCTATTGGAAAGAGTAATATAATTATTGTTTTTTAAAATAGACTTTATAACCAATTTAACTCTGGGTTCTCCTCCTATAATCTTGTTCCTTGTCCTCATTACAGCACTGTAGCATTACTTTGCTATGACTGGTTCATGGTGCTGTCCCGTCCTTTCCAAGTTGGTAAGTAATGCCCTGTACACACGGTCGGAATTTCCGATGGAAAAAGTCAGATGGGAGCTTTTCATCAGGTATTCCGACCGTGTGTATTCCCCATCGGACTTTTTCCGTTGAAAATTCCGACGGACTTAGATAGAGAACATGTTCTCTTTTTTTTCAACAGAAAAAAATCCTATCCGAAAATCCCACAAAAAACTTGCAGTGTGTACCAGGAATAGGAGAACACAAATGTTGACCAGCATGTTATAACATCTCTGCAATTATCCTTAATTTTTACAAATGTATTCACTTTTTTGCTGTTGATTTCTTTGCACAGCATATGGATACATTGTGCTGCTAGTAGTATAGTGTACATACACTATAAGAAATAAAATGTAAAGATTACGAATAACGTAAATCATTCTACATACATACATTTATACACATAGATGTAAAATACTTGACTGGACATTTTATATTTTTTATTTCAGTTCAACAATCTAATCACTTAAGAAAGACCTCAGAAGCAATTAGTGTTAACATGCCAAGTAAGGTGTGCAAATGTGCAAGAGACTACACAGTGGCTTGGCAGGAATATGCTTGATCTCCCCTACTGTACTGCTGGACAGCTGGATTTTAATACTCTCCCATGAGATCAGTTCAGAATAAAGGCAAAAAAGGGCTTAGGGTACAACTCCATATACAACTAAAAAGCATCAAAACAGTTTTACTTGCCAAAATTTTTGTAATTTTGTTTAAGCACCTTGTAATTAGCGATGAGCCGATGGTTCAGTCCACACCTACTGTAGGTTACTTTGCCCAACCTCCTCCGCTCTTTGCTCAGAAAATGGGAATTTTTTATTTTACAGATTCAATTCCCTTTGATTTCAGTAAGGTTCAGGTCTGGCATCCAAACTTCTTTGAAGTTTGCCATCCCCAGCTTAAACCTAACCCAGGGCAGTTCGGCTCATCCCTATTTGTAATTTTACTTACCTTGGGAGGTATGTTACTGGGCCTATGTTTTTAAAGAAGGGTATCTGAAGTTACATACAATTAATTCTGCAACTTACTATACAAAGAACACCCAACTTTAACCTTTAACTTAACTCTTCCAGCAAATGTGAGGTTTGCTTCTTTACTGCTCTGAGAATATTTTCAATTTGTAGCTGGGAAACACCTGAAATTGTTGACTGATTCTGGCATAATCATATTAAAACGTTAAACGTCCCAGTCCAGTAGATGTGGTCAAGTGAATTATAAGCCAGAAATTCTGCAGCTGCTACATCAAAGTTTTGGGATGTTAAAATAAGGTGTCAGAGAAGCTGAGAAAATATGCTGACATTGTTGTAAAAGTTGTAAAAAGCATAACTATCCAAAAAGAATAGTGATATATTAGAGAGGTCCAGGGAATTCCTTAGCCAAACAATAGAATCCTCTGTAGTATATGTAATGAAGAAGACCAGGAATTCTAGACAACCATGGATGATGAGAAACTCAATTAGAAGATCATTTTCCAGACCATAGTTGGCATGATCTGGCAACAATCAAAATATCTCTTGTCACCTTCCAATTTTGGTCAACACCTATGGACAAAAGGGAGAAAAATCTGATAGATGGATTGGACATTTCAGTCTAACTAGTACTGTTGTCTCAAAACAATGCTAGTGCATGTGTCTTATGCATATACTGTCATAGTAATCTGTGTCTTATGCGTGTATACTGTCATAGTAATCTGCAAAAATGCTGCTTTGTCTCTGCCAATGAGGATGAAAAGACCCGGGAGAGCTGTCGCTTTGGTGCATAACGCTGGATCGAGGTTGGGCTTGGGTAAGTATTTGGGGGGGGGCTGGGGGGACGCTGAGCACAGAAGGCTTTTTACCTTCATGCATAGAATGCATAAAGATAAAAAAACTTCAGCCTTTACAACCACTTTAACTTCAAACCAAGATACTGTATAATGAGGATGAAAAATGGTTAGGAATGAAAGAATAAAGTGACCACCAAGGACTTCTCTTTTCTCTTAAAAACTAAGTACTGTCCGTGATACTTTTTTTATTTGCACTAACATACAATTTTTCAGGACAAGCTTTCGGGGTATGTCCCCTTCTTCAAGGTCCAAGCAGTACTGATTCACAATTTTTTTAGCAGAATGTTAAAACAAAACAAGAAAAAAATCTCAGAGGGAAAGGAAAAAAAAAAAACACATACAAATCAATGGTAATAAAGATAGCAGCAGAGTTAGTGAGATAAGACAGAGTTAGCGAGATAAGACAGAGGGAGAGCTATAGACTTGAGGGGGGAGATGCTAGTCACAGAGGGGGTCATAAAACCTTAGTATACTGGGTAAGGAAACCAATATCTAAATTTAGGCCATTAGTTTTTGTGTCAAAAAGAATTATCATTCTTAGTTCAAATGTTTTCCTTTCCTCGATAGTTCTGAAATTCCCTTTAAGAACTAAAACATTGAGGTCTTCTATAGCGTGGTCCGGTTGTGAGAAGTGATGTCCCACAGGTGTGCAGAAACTGTCTTCTTTATGTTCCTTGATGGTATGTCTGTGAAAATTCATCCTCGCTTGCAACTTCTGTCCTGTTTCACCAACATAAGATCCTTTGCCACACCTGTTGCATTGGATGAGGTACACAACATTACTGGAGGTACAGTTGTAAGATCCCATGATAGTGAAGGTCCCATTTGTGTGTGTGACACTTTTGGATGGATTGATCTGGTTGCACAGTTTGCAGCGTTTTTTATTGCAGGGTTTGCTTCCATTATTTGTGACTTCATAATCAGAGTGAAGTTTCCTGCTGATTAGTTTGTGTCTGAGGTTGGGTGGTTGTCTGAAAGCCAATAATGGGGGTTGTTGGAATATTTCTTTCAGAGTTTCATCCTCTGTTATAATGGGCTGTAAATCTTTGATTATCTTTTTGATCCCTTCTAGTGTTGGGTTGTATGTGGTGACTAGAGGTACTCGGTTATTTGTTTTTTTCTCTTTGTATTGGAGGAGATTTTCTCTTCGGGTTTTCAAGGCTGTGTTTATGCTGTTGTTGATGGTTTTGTCTTTATATCCTTTCTTCTGGAAAGAGCCTGCCAGTGTTCTGAGGTGTTTATCTCTGACTTCTGGGTCTGAACAAATTCGGTGGTATCTGATGGCCTGGCTGTGTATGATGGCTCGTTTAGTGTGTTGGGGATGAAAACTGGAACTATGAAGATAGCTGCATCGGTCAGTCGGTTTTCTGTATATGGAAGTGTGAAGCTTGTCATCCCTGATGTATACTGTAGTGTCTAGGAAGTTGACATGTGTGTTCAAATAGTCCATTTTTAGTTTGATAGATGGGTGAAAAGTGTTGATCAATGAGAAGAATTGGTTTAGATTTTCTTCACCTTCAGTCCATATCATGAAGATATCATCAATATAGCGATAATATCTGTATGGCTTTTGTTGTATGCTGTTCAGGAATTTGTCCTCCAGGTCAGCCATAAATAAGTTTGCATATTGGGGTGCCATTTTGCTTCCCATAGCAGTACCCATACATTGGAGATAGATGTCATTGTTGAAAGTGAAGTAGTTGTGTGTAAGAATAAATTCGATGAGCTGTGTAACATCCTCAGCAGTGTATTTGTGGTTTGGTGAGGATGATAAGAATCTGTGACATGCTGCCAACCCATCCTTGTGAGGGATGTTACTGTACAGAGATTCTACATCCATAGTGACTAGAAGTGTATTTGGTGGTAATTGTTGTATATTGTTAAGCTTGTTCAGAAAATCAGTGGTGTCTTGCAGGAAACTAGTAGTGTTCATGACTAACGGTTTTAACATGTTTTCTACAAGGCCTGAGATATGTTCGGTAAGTGTATTCATACCTGTTATAATGGGTCTGCCTGGATTTCCTGGCTTGTGAATTTTGGGCAGCACAGGGTCTCCGGATTAAAAATCCTTGTGCCAATACACTGAACTCTCCTTATGCAGAAGGACTCTGCAGACGTACCAGCGAAAGGTTAAGGAACAACCTCATTCATAAACTGTATGGTAAAAGGGAAACAATCAGGAAACAAAAGCAGTTGGTGTTTGAAACCTCAACATCACTGGACCCTACAAACATCAGCCAAATTAAGAATGAAATTGAAACCTTACAAAGACAACTGCAAAAACATGCCATGAACAGGAAGAAAAAAAAACTCCAAAAGCTACACCAAGAGCAGTCCTTTTGGATACAACCTAAACAACACAAAACAAACACAACTTCTATAACTCCTGCTATCAGCAACTTGGAACCCGATCCAGAATCCCAAGGTATCCCTTGTGTAAATGCTGACCTGACAGAAAATGTGGATATAACAGAGGATCTTGGAATCATAAATTTGTCAGCTCATAAACTTTCTGCACCAGAAACAACAGTCCTCTCCAAAGGCCTCACATTCTGCCCAACCACCAAATTGGATAATTTACAGGTATGGTCAGATATGGAGGAATTCTTTAGGAGACTGAGGCTCAAAGAATATTTTCACAGTAATGAAAGGAATCCTAGGACAATAGGAGGTGATAAAAAGAAAAAGAACAGCAACTTCACACCTCCACAAGGACGCAACCCCAAACTGGATACCTATATTGACAGCTTCAGGCTGCGAGTAACATCCCTGATATCCACCCAGCAAAAGAAAATATTATACAACCTTTCACCACTGGAGCAAAGAGCTGAACACGATCTGCGCAAGAATCAGGCCATAACCATCAAACCAGCAGATAAAGGGGGAGCAGTCGTTGTGATGGATACAGACAAATATATACAAGAGGGCCAGAGGCAGCTGGCAAATACTACTTACTACAAAAAACTGGATTATGATCCGACCCAGGATTTTACTAAGCAATTAAAAGGTCTGATTGCGACAATACCAAGCCTTCAGAACTCATCAATGCGATTCCAGATAATCCAGATATTGGAGACTTCTACATGCTGCCCAAAATTCACAAACCAGGAAATCCAGGCAGACCCATTATAACAGGTATGAATACACTTACCGAACATATCTCAGGCCTTGTAGAAAACATGTTAAAACCGTTAGTCATGAACACTACTAGTTTCCTGCAAGACACCACTGATTTTCTGAACAAGCTTAACAATATACAACAATTACCACCAAATACACTTCTAGTCACTATGGATGTAGAATCTCTGTACAGTAACATCCCTCACAAGGATGGGTTGGCAGCATGTCACAGATTCTTATCATCCTCACCAAACCACAAATACACTGCTGAGGATGTTACACAGCTCATCGAATTTATTCTTACACACAACTACTTCACTTTCAACAATGACATCTATCTCCAATGTATGGGTACTGCTATGGGAAGCAAAATGGCACCCCAATATGCAAACTTATTTATGGCTGACCTGGAGGACAAATTCCTGAACAGCATACAACAAAAGCCATACAGATATTATCGCTATATTGATGATATCTTCATGATATGGACTGAAGGTGAAGAAAATCTAAACCAATTCTTCTCATTGATCAACACTTTTCACCCATCTATCAAACTAAAAATGGACTATTCGAACACACATGTCAACTTCCTAGACACTACAGTATACATCAGGGATGACAAGCTTCACACTTCCATATACAGAAAACCGACTGACCGATGCAGCTATCTTCATAGTTCCAGTTTTCATCCCCAACACACTAAACGAGCCATCATACACAGCCAGGCCATCAGATACCACCAAATTTGTTCAGACCCAGAAGTCAGAGATAAACATCTCAGAACACTGGCAGGCTCTTTCCAGAAGAAAGGATATAAAGACAAAACCATCAACAACAGCATAAACACAGCCTTGAAAACCCGAAGAGAAAATCTCCTCCAATACAAAGAGAAAAAAACAAATAACCGAGTACCTCTAGTCACCACATACAACCCAACACTAGAAGGGATCAAAAAGATAATCAAAGATTTACAGCCCATTATAACAGAGGATGAAACTCTGAAATAAATATTCCAACAACCCCCATTATTGGCTTTCAGACAACCACCCAACCTCAGACACAAACTAATCAGCAGGAAACTTCACTCTGATTATGAAGTCACAAATAATGGAAGAAAACCCTGCAATAAAAAACGCTGCAAACTGTGCAACCAGATCAATCCATCCAAAAGTGTCACACACACAAATGGGACCTTCACTATCATGGGATCTTACAACTGTACCTCAAGTAATGTTGTGTACCTCATCCAATGCAACAGGTGTGGCAAAGGATCTTATGTTGGTGAAACAGGACAGAAGTTGCAAGCGAGGATGAATTTTCACAGACATACCATCAAGGAACATAAAGAAGACAGTTTCTGCACACCTGTGGGACCATCACTTCTCACAACCGGACCACACTATAGAAGACCTCAATGTTTTAGTTCTTAAAGGGAATTTCAGAACTATCCAGGAAAGGAAAACATTTGAACTAATTCTTTTTGACACAAAAACTAATGGCCTAAATTTAGATATTGGTTTCCTTACCCATTATACTAAAGTTTTATGACCCCCTCTGTGACTAGCATCTCCCCCCTCAAGTCTATAGCTCTCCCTCTGTCTTATCTCACTAACTCTGTCTTATCTCACTAACTCTGCTGCTATCTTTATTACCATTGATTTGTATGTGTTTTTTTTTTCCTTTCCCTCTGAGATTTTTTTCTTGTTTTGTTTTAACATTCTGCTAAAAAAATTGTGAATCAGTACTGCTTGGACCTTGAAGAAGGGGACATACCCCGAAAGCTTGTCCTGAAAAATTGTATGTTAGTGCAAATAAAAAAAGTATCACTGACAGTACTTAATTTTCTCTGTCACAATTGCACTAATACGGCTACAATTACGTCTCTTAAAAACTGAAACATTCCCACTATGCTGATCCCCCTCTATGCTTTTTGTGTTCAAGTCCTGACATGTCAACACCTGCTCTATCATCATTTGTTTGCCATAGAATACGCTCAGTGAGCTATAGTAAGTAATCAAAAACCTTGTTCCTCAAGATGCTTATGTTTAAAAGTTGTCCTAGCCTAACTGCTTTTAACATAGCAAATGAAAGTGTGATGGTTAGAAGGCAAGTTAGTTAGCAAGATGTTAATCTACTTTACTGCATTGATAGGTAATTCTTATTACGGTTAGCAAATGTCCAGTTCAAAACATTGATTTGAAATCAGTGCCATTATAACCAACGTTTTCTTCAAATTTCATCTCCTTAGCATAAGCAGTTGGAGTAACTTTTATCAGTAAATGCCAGGACCCTCTGTTTACTCAAATTCTTAGCATATAGACTTCATCTCCAGTTGTTTCCATGCTTGGAAATGGAGATTAAAACAATGCTGCTTAATCTCTTGTCAGCACACTCTATTCTGATAGACATCTGTGCACAACACAGAAAATCATGCAGGCTTGGTAATTTATAAAATAAGAGCTTGTTTTACCCTATGAGGTCAGAGTCTACTAATCAAAACAAAGCTTAATTGCTGACATCTATCTGTTTTAGGATTCGATTTCCAGAATATTAATCTTAATAAAATATTGCCCAGTGTCTCCGATTAACAGGTGGTGCTGGTGTCACATAGAGAGGAATATTTTACTCATTTGGAGACTTCTATATTACAGGACCACTTGCAGACAAATTGCCAACATATGCAAGTAAGATGAGATTACTAGCCCCTGTGAAGAAGAGCATAAAAATGAATCATGTTTTGTCACTTGGCAATTTGAAAACATATCATGTGATAGCTTACTGAGGAATATATCAATGTAATGCCAGTCTACAAACATTAGACCGCAGCTAAACCTTTCTAATCATTCAGAACAAAACTAACAGATCCATTTATCAAGCTGAAATGTGGATTTTTTAAGGGTTACTCACAAGTAAATTACTATTATTTTTAAGAATGGTTAGAATAGCTAATTTTGCAAATAGCCTAAACACTTATATTTTTTAAAGCAGTCCTTCATCCCAAAAGAAAATGTGGGTGTAACTGGCTCCAACCCCCTTCCTCTATCACGATTAAATATTTAAATATTTTTTAAAGTGCTTCTTTGGCCTGCAGGGCAGCACATCTTCCTTTCCTATAATAAATTCTACAGTAGCGCAACCACTGCTACTATGCAGTGGAAAATTCATATATCTGCAAGTGATACTGTATAATCAAACATGAAAATAATACAAAACATAAAAAAAATCGAAATCATACAAAAAAAGTCCATACAATTGTCAAAATAATGGTGTATAAATCAAAAATAAATCTTAAAAGTAATTCAATGCAGGAAAGTTTGTGTTTAACAGTCAACTCTCTATGTGAGTAAAGCCAGGAAAAATTCACCTTTTATCCACCACCAGCGAGATTAAATAGAGCCGCCTCCCCTATGGAAATACACCCACCAGATTGAATTGCCTTTCACTCTCATGAAAAGGCAAATAAGCTTTTAGGTCAATATCCACCTGGTAGTATCACTCCACAATCAGCAGGTCTTATCTCATTGCATGTATGTGAGAGAAAACAAGAAGCCTCCAATAGTGCATTAATCACATAAAACAATTATTAAAATCCAAGTAAACCACTCACATTTAAAATCATCTATTACATTGCATGTACATGGGTAGGTATCAGATAGGCAACAACTCAACCCAGTCTCACCACCTACATACTGGTTTCAACTGTCAGTGTAGTCCCCTTCCACATTCTCCCATGATCAACACATGAACCAAGCTCTGAATAGCCTTGACCTGAAGCTTTTCGTCATTTACGACTTCATCAATGATGATTCTTGCCTTTCCTGCCTAGGCAAGAATGACGTTGCGCACACAAGCGCAAATGTGTTGAAGGACTCTGCTTACCTAGACCTTCAGCACATCTGTGCAGCACAGGTTTCCATGTGCCAGCGCACTGTGGCCTCTTTTTCTTGCGAATGTATGAATACAGCTGCGTACTCAAAGGGGGTTCTACCGCGTCTCGAAGTCTGGGCAGAGACCTTCAACGCATCTGCACACCTGCTGGGCAATTGAAAATGATGGAATCAGTGGTAGGGGGCTAAGCCATGATCAAGGGGACTAAAGTTCTTCATTAACAATTTAGACAGCAAGGACTGTGAGAATTCAATGTTTTTTGTTATGATTTAGATATTTCCTTAGATCTCACTATGTAGTACCGTATTTTTCGGGCTATAAGACGCACTTTTTCCCCCCAGAAATATGTGGGAAAATGTCCCTGCGTCTTATGGTGCAAATATATGACAGGCACCGCCACCCGTCGCCGCTGGCACCGCCCATGCCACCGCTCGCATCGTTGTCGTAATGACAAAATGCGTTGGAATGTGGCTGTATGGCAACCGGACGTGATACAACATGTGGTAACGGAAGTGACGTTCCTGTGGAGTAATCACCGATCGGGTGAGACACTGTCTATCATATACTGGGTCCACCGCGACCGTAATATGGCAGCTTATAACTGAGCCTTATATGCAATTTCTAACTGTGCTAAATGTGAGTGCAATATTTGAAGATCTTTATTTAATTGTAATACATTTTTGATAAACGTTTTTGCACTATTGGAGTTGTTCTATTGTTTCACATACATGGGAGATCTGTGAGTCACCATTAAACATTGCTTGGTGCCAAGCATGAATGTGAGGCAATTATTGTTGGTGAGTTTATACACTATGGGGAATTGGTGGCACGCTTTTCACGTGGTGTGGTGTGGAGATTCCAAGCAACATCATTGATTCATCATGGACTCTTCAATTGAACATATTTATGTGATTTCATTATTCAGGACTTTATTTTAGATTTTATTCACTTATTTTTTCACTGGGTGGTAATTTAATGTCATTGAAAAAAACAAAGTTTTTCTCGATGTGATTCTTCTCAAGCTTGCCTTGCCTACACACTATCGTGAAAAAAAAATGCTCGAGCAAAGCGCGGTGATGACAACACGAACAATGACACTATAAAGGGGAAGTTCCATTCGGATGGTGCCACCCTTTGGGCTGCATTTGCTGATCCTCGTGTTAGTAAAGTTTGGTGAGAGACGATTTGCGCTTTTCAGCCTTGTGCTCTTCAGTCCGTTACAGCGTGACGAATGTGCTATCTCCATTCTGAGCGCTAGTTTTACCAGAACGAGCGCTCCAGGCTCATAACTTGCTTCTGAGCATGAGCGTTTTTTCCCGTCATTAAATCGTACACACGGCCGTTTTTCTCGACGAGAAAAACGACGACGTGAAAAACGACGAGAAAAAATAGAGCATGTTCTAAATTTTTAATGCCCATTTTTCTCGTCGAGAAAAATGCTCTGGAGCCTACACACGATCGTTTTTAATGACCAATTTAAAAAATTGCATTTTTCTCATGAAAAACGGTCGTGTGTACGCGGCATTAGGTTCATGCACGTTTTGTATTCATTTGTTATAGCGCCACTATTTATCGTATGTATAAATGTTGTGGTGGGTTTGTTATTATACACCGTTTCTTTAAAGTGGCAGATAGATAGTCACTCATTTATTTTATTCATTTATTATGGCACAGTGGTAGGATCAACAGTATAGGAGGGTTTAGACTATAGATCCTGTGGATTGTAATAATAATATAATAAAAATTGTAATAATAATAACTTCACCAACAATACTTTTTTAAGTCATAGTTGTGGCAGCAGTAGTAGTATTAGCAGCAGCAGCAGTAGTTGTAAAAATATGGGATACTATGGAAAACTAATTTTTTAGCAAAAATATACTTTATAAACATTTAAAAGTCTACAAGTGAGCTGTAGAAAGCTGTGGTTCTGTCACCCACTCGTCTAATCTTCTGACTGCCGATAAAAGCAGTTTGACACTAAACTGTCATTTTTCTATGAAGATGCTAAGTGCTCTTCCTCATATTCTTGACAAGCGTCTGCTGAAAATGTGAAGAATATAGGAAAAATGTTTGACAAAATATTGAACTTTAAAACGCCTAGAAACATGCTGGCTGCAAGATTTCTTGAGACGGCATATATAAATACATACGGAAGATGTTACCTTTCACTTTCAGGCTTATAATGCTGCACTCCAGCACTGCCTACACAGTTTTCAGTGCAGTTTAAATGTAACTTTTAGCATACAGTGAATCGGCTTTATGTTTCTAGGGAGAATTAAAATTTTATTTTATGTTTTGGTGCTCACTCTCTCCTGTATTTAACAGTAAGCAAAAGGATCAGACTTACTTGATCTACGAAACAACAAAAATGCTTGCTTAGCATGCCATTATATTGGAATACTGGGGCTCTGAAATCACTACATCCTCCAAAAGGGCTGGACTTCTATTACTGAAGCCTGGATGCACAACTTGTAGTGTTACAAACAACACCCCTCTGAAAATATCACTTCCTAAAGCAGGCCATAGACGGTGAGAATTTCTTTCCTGTAACCACGGGTTGCAGGAAAGAAATTCAAACAATTCCCCATCAACACAGACAGTGCTGACAGGGGAATCCCTCCTGCCAAGACATTGTCTTCTCACGGGGGGAGGGGGAAGCTATCCCCGCTGGGAAAAGACAGTGATTGTTGCTAGAAATTATCGCAAGTAAAATCTGTCAGGCTGGTTGTACCCAACTTGATTGATTGATCAACTTGGTACATTAAGCCTGCACATACGTAGTTCAAATCCTGGCCTGTTCCTACTGAGATAAAAAGAAAAGGCTGCACATCCAGAGGTTCCAATGACTTTATTGAAACACTGAGTAGTTGATGTAATGATTAAACTGGTTGTAAAGGTAAAAGTTTTTTTTTACCTTAATGCTGTGGTTCTCAACTCCTGTCCTCAGGACCCACTAACAGGCCAGATTTTTGGTATTACCTTGGGGGAGATGCAGACTAGAATACTGCAATCACTGAGCAGCAAATTATATCACCTGTGATGTATTTCAGATATCTTGCAAACCTGGCCTGTTAGTGGGTCCTGAGGACAGGAGTTGAGAACCACTGCCTTAATGCATCCTAGGCATTAAGGTGAAAAAACATCCTACAATACCGCCCCCCCCCCCCCCGGGCCCCCGTTTTACTTACCTGAGCCCTCGAAAGTCCTGCGCTCGCCCCGTCATCCTCCTCGTTTCTGAGCCTGGCCGTTGATTGGCTACACTGGATGGATTAAAAGCAGCGCAGCCATAGGCTCACGATGCTGTCAATCACAGCCAATGACGCGGCATGCTGGGGGGTGGGGCCGAGTGATACAGTTAGCTGCTATAGCCGCCGGCTGTATCACTGGAGCACGCCCGCAATCACTCACCACCATGCGAGCTCGCTCGCATATAGGTGGTGAGTTCTTGCGGGGAGGAGCCGAGACAGCCACCGAGGGATCCCAGAAGACCAGGTTTGGGGCCACTCTGTGCAAAACGAGCTGCACAGTGGAGGTAAGTATAACATGTTTGTTATTTAAAAAAATAAAAAATAAATATTTACAACCCCTTTAAGCACAAGATGTATGTGAAACATGTCTACGTGGCTGTATGTGTCTCTGGTTTAATTGGTGATTCAATAAAGGCATTGGAACCTCTGGATGTGCAGCCATTTATTTATTTTTTCTGGATTTCCAAGGAGGCGGGCCGGGGCTGGCACTCCTAATCGCCGGGGCTGGCACTCCTAGTCAAGTTTCATTCAGACTCACTTTATTCACCTGGAGCAGCCAGTTCTTTTCTCTCTGTTCCTACTGAACCAGCCGAGATTCAAACTGTCTATGTCCGGCCTTAATCCCTTTTAGTGAGCTCGCCTTCTGTATCTGTATGCTGTGATTGTCTCTCACATGATCAAAAGCCTGTCCCGCTGACTCTTGATCAAAAGTCTCTGAGCTCTCAGCATACAACCACAGGCCACCATGGAAGTGCAGCAAATGTGCATTAAAGCCCACTTTTAATGCTGCTTTAAGCATTAAGCATGTTTTATGCAGTTGGCAGGAGGTTAAAGCTGATCTCTAGGCAGACATAAAATAGCAAATGAATGTAGATTTGTAATTAATAAATCATTAAATGGAAGCAGTGCAAGTAGCTGAATTTGACCTGATATCCACCTCTAGAAGACCCTATATAGTATAGCTGGGGTGCGGAAGGAAGAAGCAGTACAAAGAGCCAATCAGTTCATATGCTGACAAGAAGCATGCTGATAGGAAGAGAAAGCAGGGTGACAGAGAGATGAGCTCTTCAGAGCCCATTCACACAGGGGCGTCTTTGGATCCGACTCCAAATCACCCCAGGTCGCACCAGGTCGCCCCTAGTCGCCTCAGGTCGCGCTGGCTGAAGAAATTAATGTAAGTTAATGGAGCCGTCCTTATGCACACTACTGCAGTCGCTCCGACTTCAAAAAAGGTCCCTGTACTACTTCAATCCGACTCCTAGGCGACCTGTAACCATTCATTTCAATGGGAGTCGCCTCTCACTGTCTTAATAGGAGCAACTCTCCAGGAAGAAAACATACATTTCTCCTGCAAAACTCTCCCTCCCCCCGCCCTCCCACAGAGCTGATTCTTGTTTGATTGGCCACTGGAATGTCTCCTGTCCTGCAGGCAACTTGTAAATAGCTCCAGGTCGCGCTGTGATTCATTCTCAAGTCGTGTCTGAGTTGCCTCATAAAATCGCGCTGGAAGTCGTGTTGCCCCTGTGTGAATGGGCTCTCACTGTGTGCTGCTCCTCCTGTCCAGTAACAGAATGGGGTGGCTCCAAGATGATGTAGACTTAGAGGAAATGGGTTGAATGATGCTAGCTATCAGACTGGGCTACTCAATTTTCCTTTTTATTTACTAGAGTTTTGCTTGAAGAACAATTTCTTTTTTCACTGCCCTTTGTATAGCTTGTGTTACTAAACTTATATTAGAGGATTGCATTTTTACTGAAGATGGAAAAACATATGTTTGATATCTATACAGGTAAAACGTTGTTTCATGCCTCTGCTGCTTTATAGGCACAAGCCCACTGCACCTAATGGTAAAACTGTCCCACATTGCCAAAGCAATATACAGGGGAATGTTGAATATTCTTTCTTTAATTTTCACCTGGTGATCGGACCAGTAAGTCTGTTTTTTAAAATTACTTTAACAGACTAAGCTGTCCAGAGAAAGTAGCAGTAGTTCCTTTATCTTAAAAGGAACAAAACTGTTGCTTTAACTGCTTATAAAGTGTTAGCTGGAGTTCAGATTTAAATTAATTTAAATTGTTCGTCAAGTCCATCTAATCTGCTAATATGCTACTCTCTCCCCAGACTGATAATACTGGTGTCCAAAGGTGTCTGCTTTACTACTACTTGGAATTTTTAGTGAGTCAGACTGTGTCATTATTATTTTTTATGTATTTGTATATACTATTGCTGTTATGTCTTGTTTATTATTTGACTAATGTCAATGCTTTTATATATGTGGCGCACCCCCTAAAGAGCTGCAGGTGAAATGGGATCCTCCAACAGCCAGGCACACCGACTTTTGTTATTTTATTGAGGGGATAAAACTTGGATGGGTAGTAGGGATATTATGGGAGGCCCACTTGACTTAAAACAGGCTTCAGGGACAACTTTTCATATATACAGTCTATATACACTCCTTTGCTTCCTCCAGCACACTTGCTTGCAGAACTCCACTGACACACTGATAAAAAATTATTCTGACACAGCACTTAGATGAACAACAGCCTGTTATAGACAAGAACTCGAGGCCCCTTTAAATGTGTAGCAAAAGTCAGTGTCCAGCTTACATCAATGTGGCTACTGATCCCGGCTTTATGTTTCTAGGGAGAATTAAAATTTTATTTTATGTTTTGGTGCTCACTCTCTCCTGTATTTAACAGTAAGCAAAAGGATCAGACTTACTTGATCTACGAAACAACAAAAATGCTTGCTTAGCATGCCATTATATTGGAATACTGGGGCTCTGAAATCACTACATCCTCCAAAAGGGCTGGACTTCTATTACTGAAGCCTGGATGCACAACTTGTAGTGTTACAAACAACACCCCTCTGAAAATATCACTTCCTAAAGCAGGCCATAGACGGTGAGAATTTCTTTCCTGTAACCACGGGTTGCAGGAAAGAAATTCAAACAATTCCCCATCAACACAGACAGTGCTGACAGGGGAATCCCTCCTGCCAAGACATTGTCTTCTCACGGGGGGAGGGGGAAGCTATCCCCGCTGGGAAAAGACAGTGATTGTTGCTAGAAATTATCGCAAGTAAAATCTGTCAGGCTGGTTGTACCCAACTTGATTGATTGATCAACTTGGTACATTAAGCCTGCACATACGTAGTTCAAATCCTGGCCTGTTCCTACTGAGATAAAAAGAAAAGGCTGCACATCCAGAGGTTCCAATGACTTTATTGAAACACTGAGTAGTTGATGTAATGATTAAACTGGTTGTAAAGGTAAAAGTTTTTTTTTACCTTAATGCTGTGGTTCTCAACTCCTGTCCTCAGGACCCACTAACAGGCCAGATTTTTGGTATTACCTTGGGGGAGATGCAGACTAGAATACTGCAATCACTGAGCAGCAAATTATATCACCTGTGATGTATTTCAGATATCTTGCAAACCTGGCCTGTTAGTGGGTCCTGAGGACAGGAGTTGAGAACCACTGCCTTAATGCATCCTAGGCATTAAGGTGAAAAAACATCCTACAATACCGCCCCCCCCCCCCGAGCCCCCGTTTTACTTACCTGAGCCCTCGAAAGTCCTGCGCTCGCCCCGTCATCCTCCTCGTTTCTGAGCCTGGCCGTTGATTGGCTACACTGGATGGATTAAAAGCAGCGCAGCCATAGGCTCACGATGCTGTCAATCACAGCCAATGATGCGGCATGCTGGGGGGTGGGGCCGAGTGATACAGTTAGCTGCTATAGCCGCCGGCTGTATCACTGGAGCACGCCCGCAATCACTCACCACCATGCGAGCTCGTTAAAAGCCCCCTAAAGAGCTGCAGGTGAAATGGGATCCTCCAACAGCCAGGCACACTGACTTTTGTTATTTTATTGAGGGGATAAAACTTGGATGGGTAGTAGGGATATTATGGGAGGCCCACTTGACTTAAAACAGGCTTCAGGGACAACTTTTCATATATACAGTCTATATACACTCCTTTGCTTCCTCTAGCACACTTGCTTGCAGAACTCCACTGACACACTGATAAAAAATTATTCTGACACAGCACTTAGATGAACAACAGCCTGTTATAGACAAGAACTCGAGGCCCCTTTAAATGTGTAGCAAAAGTCAGTGTCCAGCTTACATCAATGTGGCTACTGATCCCAGCACCACCTCTTCAGGCAGTGTCAGTCTGCCTGGCTGCAGCTGCCCCTTTCACTAGCCCTCCTGGCTACTTCTCCTCAGTCCTCCCAGACTGACACCACAGTCTTTCCAGACTTTCACTCACCTGCCCACCTGGCTGACTTCTCTAGAGAACATCTGGATGTGCTGATCTTCTCCTGCTCTCCTCTCCTTGCTCCCGTGCCTCCAGGAAGGATTTCTTCCGTGTGTTGTAGAGGGTCCCTCCAGCACCCAAGCCGCAGGCCCGAGATCACCCCCCAAAACTAGGGGCACCCTCAGCCTCCTAAGCACTCCTTCTCTATCTTCCACACGACTTCCCTGCTGGCATGACTCATGAGTATTTATGAGGTGCCTATCCCCTGCCAGCCCATTTTGCTAAAGATTGGCTGGGGCCCTCATGCATTCTCCAAGCAGCTCCTCCTAGACTCCACCCTCTACTTCTGGAAGCTTCTCCAAGGTTCCAGAGAGCAGCGGGGAGTTACCTGGGATTCTGCTTGCTGAGTCATCAAGCCTTATTGAGTCACTCAGCCCTGACCCAGATTCAACCCAGGCCTGGTTTCCAGCCAGGCCAAATTTTCCTACACTACAACTAACTATGCACGCTAGCACACCTAGCTGGGGGTGCTACATATATTTAGAATATTTGTTATGCTTATTTCATCATCCTAAGGAAGCAGTATTCCACAAAACATGTCAAGGAAAAGGAAAGTGAACTCCTCACATAATGCATATAACTGACTTCTTGTGAATGTTTGTTTGGTATATACATTATACCACTTCACTATGTCTAGGGGAGTTTCCCTTTATATGTATTGAAGGTGTAACAATTTAAATTTAATGTATACTTTTTTATTGTGTTTGATCTACTGTTAATAAATATTTTCTTGACTTTAAACAGTGTTATGTGACTCCTTGGCTTGCCAATAAAGTCCAATTGTTCTAGTATTGTTTATGCATGATTAACTACGTTATCCAGAATGCAGACACAAGAAGTGTGTTAATGGCTAGACCACCAGGTGAAAATAAAGGAAAAAAAGCTTAAAAAATAAAACTAATGAGGCCAGCACACCTAAAGGTAGGTAAGCTGCAAAATATTACATTTTTGTTTTGGGTTTTAATACCACTTTAATGATTTCCTACCCATCACCTTTAAATAAACACTCCTCAGCACTATGCCTTATGCAGGGGATGCTTTAATAAACACTGTTCTATTAAAAGCCACCAACTGGCTGGGGGGCATGGTGCCCACTGCCCAGGTGTCATAAATATCTCGAATCCCCTTCGGCCATCAGGAACAACTCAAGATGGTGATCCAAATTCAGAAAAAAGCCTTCAGCCAGCAGGTGGCAATGTTTTTTTTTTAATACTGTAATTGTCAGATGCAATTATTACACAAAACTTGGAAAGAAAATATATAAAAATTTTTGCTCATCTGCCAGCAAATATAAAAGGGTATTAGAAAGCAATGTCTTTCTAAATCAATGCACCAAATAAATATATTCAAAATATTTAGGTATGTGAATTAGAATTATTTTCAAGTTAACTAGCTCATGCTGACACTGCTAAATTTGTCCTGGGCATCTAGCAGTGGTGGCCCATCCATAGGGAGTGCAGGGCCCCCCCCATCCATGTGTCCAGCCCTCTTATCTACACGCAGGGCGCCGGACTCATGGATTCTAATAGGGTTTTATTTTTTTTGAAGCACGTGTTTAGAGCCTGAGGCTTTGATTGACATAAAAAAATGTGGGCCTACCCA
Source organism: Rana muscosa (assembly GCA_029206835.1). Lineage (NCBI taxonomy): Eukaryota > Metazoa > Chordata > Amphibia > Anura > Ranidae > Rana > Rana muscosa. The sequence goes on along the minus strand of CM055116.1, from coordinate 523,483,705 downwards.
GTTGTGGATAATAGCAAATGAATATTCGCTATTGTCTTCCTTCTTCTCCTCCCGGCTAATCAAGAAAGGGGTCCTCCTGAGACCCTATTGGCTGAGAGGAGAATATACAGTATTGGCTGGGCAGGGGGGAGGATGCCGGGTGTAGAGGAGCGAGCAGAGTGTGTGCACAGCCGGGACATGGAGCCCGACAGCCCTTCACTCACCCGCCTCTCTGTGTGTGTGGACTGTGGATGTGACGGGGATCGCACAGTGTCCTCTGAGTGGCATGGCTGGCTGCCAGGTGTAGAGGAGCAAGCAGAGTGTGTGTAGAGCCCAATAGATACGGTAAGGACAGCCATATTACACCGCGGACCTTAGTGACATATCTCTTTACTAACATGAATGGAATGGAAGGATGGCCCCTGGCATCTAAGCATCAATGACTGCTGATCATAAAAAGGTTACTGTAGGTGAATACAATATTGGACAAGGCAATTCAGCTCCCCAATCATTAGCAGAATCGACATTGGTCCTTCTATAAAACAACAGACAACAAACAATTGTATATGGTAGCTATAAGGAAAGGTGATATCTACTGTACATATGATTGCTTACTGCATTGTGGCTCTCTGTAGCTCCTAATTTATTTTTGCATATAATGTACAATTGGTGCTATAAAAAATCCTGTATAATAATAATGATATTTACATTAAACACATTCTTTATGTAAATTAACTGCTGATGAGTTATATGTATAGTCTTGCAGGCATTTAAAAGAAACAGGTGGCAGTAGAATGCAATTTTGCATTGTCTAGGCCACTGTTTGTGTGTGCTCTCTATAACTCGAGACCTAAATAAACACACAATATTGTGATTATTTAAATGTATGCAGTGTATAGGCACTGGTGATTAAAATATTTAAAAAAACATTCATACCCTTTTAAAGCAATAATACATTGACCTATATCCCTTATTCATCTATGATGGATAGGTAATCCATCAAATAAAATGTCCATTATTTTATGCAGGACATTGATTTATAATCTAACATGGTATTTGGACAGTTTTTACCGGTCATGTTTTTTTTCTTTCTTTTAACTGCTTGGTAACTTTAAGTCATTGTGCCTGTGTGAATAATTCTCTTTCAACTTTTCCTTAATTCTGACATGTAAAGACTTCTTTGTATGAGAGTACACGCACCCGGTAATAAAGTTAAAAATCTGTGAAATCGGTTGAATTGCAAAATACACTCTTCAAAGTTACTTTTGCTGACTTTTCCTTGGCTGCAGACCAGGAATGTCATGAAGCAGAATTCCATGAAATTAATACGCATTGTACTTGTCATCCCGCTGATAAACAAGACAGGGAGCTGCAGTGCTTTCTGTGTGCTAAGTGCTGAAGTATTCTTTAGTCTTGGGTGACTACAAATGAAGACTGCATAAGAATCTAGATAAAATTATCTTAGCTCGTTTATTATGTAGTCAACTCTAGCGCACAAACCAATGGCCCACAAAACAATGGCTCATATCTTCTCTCTTCCCCAGCAACAATTCCAATTGGCAGAGTGGTTGACTGCCCGCTAAAGTTACACAAGCATACTGAAAATGTGATCACATGATGTCTTCTGTTGTCTTCCCATGCATCAAAATTAAGAAGCAAAAAATGTATACCCGCACATTCCTGTAACAGCTTCCTAAGCACCCCTGTCATAGCCATCTATCGGGAAGTTCACCAAGCAACAAGCAAGACACCCTATATGAGTCCTATACATTCCTATTGGTCAGTCAATCATGGCGATGGGCTGACAGAAATGTATGCAGGGCTTAGCGGGGCTTAGCTGCAAGCTACAACTCTACAGAGAAATGTTTAGACAGTCCAGGACTTGGCCAAGAAAGGAGGGTTTTAGAGGGTGCTGTATTTTATACCCACAACAATTTACTTTATCATTTTGATAATACTGTACATCACTAGTTCTAGCCAATACGTTTGGTCACTTCTGCACTTTCTCAAGGGCAATAGATTTATATATCTTGCATCTACTTTTTTTCCCCCTGGAATTAGATTCTGAATAGTAGACATGTGCATTCGTTTTCGTCCGAATGCATTTTCGTCCGAATTTGAGGGATTTTCGCATTCGTTAACGATAACGAACGCACAGAATCCGAAATCCGAAAGATCCAAAATAAAAATGCTTTATTTTCGTTTCATTGCGACAACAGTTCGATATAGATAGAAGATTCGACATGATGGTGACAATAGCGATCTGTGTCTATTGAACCTGCGGTTGAATGTGCCTAACCTTAGCTCTATTAGTCCAAGATTATTCGACATAGAGAGAAAAGATTCGACATTGTAGAGACATGAAGATTTGAAGAAGCAGCTAAAAACATACGATCACCGCGAGCGGACATTTATGGTCAAATGCTCCGCCCATAGGCTATAGAAGAATTCTAATGTTGGTTGACTAGTAATAATAATTAATAAATATAATTATTACTAGTCATACAATATTAGAATTCTACTATAGCTTGTGGGCGGAGCATTCGACCGGAAATGTACGATTGTGGCGTCGTACAGTTTAGCTGCTTCGTCAAATCTTCTTAGAACATCCGACAGACACCATAAGCCTATAAATGACAGATTCGACCTTAATTCGTTTTTTTGGGACGAATGCATTTTTTAACGAAACAAAATAAATAAAAAGGAATTTCGGTAGCAACTAAATACATTTATTTCTCGGTTGAAACCCGAAATTCTAAAACAAAATATTTCATTGTGCACATGTCTACTGAATAGTGAGAGATATGAAGGAGTGAAGGCACATGGGAATCCATAGGAGTTTCACAAATTGAATATAATCGAGCCTTTGTAAATACAAGGTCGCCTTTGCACTGTTGAGCCTTTCTAAGGAAGTGGGGAATTCCTATTCACCTTAAAGTGTTCCTAAACCCAGGACCCTGCATTCATGATATCTGGTCTCCCACTATACACATAACATGGAAATGCAATCGTTTTAGTAAATATAAACTGCTAAATACCTTTTTCCATCAGCAGTTAGAGCAGTCTTTTGACTTCTATCAGTGTCTGGTTAAAGCTTGTAGGAGGAGTTCTCCTCGGACTGTCCTATAAGACTGCTGGACCCCTGACCCTCTGTCTGGACAGTGCTGATTGGCCCTGTGCTGATCACATGCACTCTCCCAAGAAAAAAAAATCTCTAGCAATACCACCAAACTGAGCATGTGCAACTTGCCCCCAAGGGTCTGTTCTATCAGGAGATAGTTTGGGGACTCTGGAAGAAGGGGAGGTTCAGAGAAGACAGGATCAAACAGTCTTTTTACTCAATACAGTGAGTATACCAAGCATGCTTTACTGCAAATACAGACGGTTTTTACTGTTGTGGGTTTAGTAACACTTTAAACCAAACCTGACACTTTTATGTGGGTTTTGCACAAAGAAATTGCCAGCAATGGTTGCCCAGAGTGATTTCAGAGACCAAGTTCACATGCAACGGTTGCTAAATTTGACTGCAGAGACTTAGCCCAGTCAATTAGATCATGACAGCTCAACTCATTTTGGATAGAGTAAGGGAGGGTAAGCTCTGTCTAATTTTTTTATGTTTTTTGCCATCTGTGTTCCATTGCTGAGATTTTCCTTCACTGTTTGTTCTACAGCCAAACAGGAAGTGAGAGGAAATCCTTGTAAATTAAGGTAATTTCTTGGGGACCCCCAGGTCACCAGAACTAGTGTCCCCATTGGAAGATTTCCCCTTTAATTTTCAATGATAACACAAACAGGACAAATAGAGAGGGAGAATCTTGTTAATGGGGGCACAGGCAGCAATCTAATACACCTCCACTCTATCCAAAAAACTAATTTTGCCTTTAGTTATACTTTAATGCCCTGTACACACAACTGGATTTCTGATGGAATAAAAACCGATGGATTTTTCCATCGGAATTCCGATGAAGCTGACTTTCATCAGTCTTGCCTACACACCATCAGTCGAAATTCCGACCGTCCAAAACGGCATGACGTAAAACACTCAGACGAGCCGAGAAAGATGAAGTTCAATGTTTCTGAGCGAATGCGTCGACTTGATTCTGAGCATGCGTGGGTTTTTTCTCCGATGAAGTTCCACACAGACGATCGGAATTTGCTATCGTTTTTTTTCCCATCGGTAAAATTTAAAACAGGTTCTATTTTTTTATACCAATGGAAAAAAGACAGATGGGGCCCACACACGATCGGTTTGTCCGATGAAAAAAGTCCATCGGTCTTTTTTCATCAGAAAAACCGATCGTGCGTACGCGGCATTAGGCTTCAAGGGGTTAATCTTACTAAAGATTGTTTTTTCCGTAGCAAACATTTTATTGCAGTTTATAAGCATAGCATATTTTTATTGTGTTTTTTTGTATAACAAATTGTACTGTGCTTTATGTTGCACTGTTAAGAGGCTTGCATTAATATTTTTGGGAATTGTTACACAGGTAAGTTTTTGCACAAAGATTATATTTTACATATGTCTCTTGTTTAGTTTATTGCACCGTTATTTATTGTATGCGTATAAGAGAAAGGCACAAGGTTTTATGAGCCTAAGGGATTAGATGGTAAGCACCATTACATAGGCTGTAACCACATATAACTTCTCTGTATAATTCTGTAATGTAGGAATAGGATACAGTCATTCTCCATTTAGTGAGGGGCAGCTGTGGCCTGGACCTCCCTGGAGCAGGGCCTAATCACAGCTGTGCTTCTCCAGTTCCTATGCAAGTGGTCAGGTCACAGGGTCTGCACCCCAACTGTCTATTTTAATTACCTCCCTCTGTCTATTTTCATCCTAAAAACTATACTGTCCCTTCTTTTTATTTTTTGTATAACCGTCTGTCTTTTGTCTCTTTGTCTCACCAAATATTTGACTAATACCCTTTTCCCAAACCCCAATACTTTTCACATGACTGATCAATGAACCTTTTCAAGCCTGGATCGGTGTGTACTTTGTGTGTGGCCATAGTCAACAAAGACCCGAGATGTATCTGTTGGTATAAGCACTGTCTAAATTCCCTGCTGCCGACTTTGTCAGAGGAAGCTACTGCTGTCACAATACAAGAGCAAGTTCTTACTGTTGTGACACTTCATTTGTCTGGGCAGCAGCATGCTTGAAAGGACGGCTGCCCTGTTTTAGTGGAAGTATGTCAGACAATCAAACCCAGTTAAGCTAACGAGTTGTGACATGTTAAATCATGCTTGAACTCTGAGAGCAAAAATAATGTAGAAACAACTCTGAAAGTCCAGGAAAATAAATAAATAATGTGCTCTCTGGAAACATGTTTGTTGATGAGGGTGAAAGCTTTGTTTTAGAAACATATAACCCACACACATGTCGCCTTTACATAATGCAGCTTCCTATTTTTCATTGTGCATTCTGTTTAGCGTGGGCTTGGCTTTTACTCATTGTATGGATGAAGAGAAATAACAAGCTGTTTTAGTAGTCCTTTTTATTACATTTTATGTGCTTTCATAAAAGTTTATTTTATTTTGCTTATAAAAGAGTAGAAATAATTAAAACTCATTCATTTAAACAGCAAACACGTGTAAATGTTTGTGTTAAAGTTAAACCTTGGGTGTGGCAGGATGGCATACTTGTAATGTCCCCAACATTTTGGAAATGTTTGATTTTATATTATGCTTTCCAAAACAGGGTGTTTGTAAGGCACCCCATACATTATGCAATTCTCTTTCCCTCAACCATGGGTTGAATGAAGGAAAGAAAATTACTACATTTCCCCATCAACACAGTCAGTGTTCCTCCCACAGAGCTATTGTGCTCTGCCGGCAGGGAGAGCAGGGTGCCTTCCCCATCAGTCCAAAAACACATTTAGGGGGAATCTTCCATTCAACTTCTGTCTAGAATGCTTTTCAAGGGGGGAGTCCTCCTCTGACCGGGAAGTCCTCTGAACACATTGCAAAAACCACTCAGAATCTAAATTAGTAAGGTGGTTAGCAAAATCGAAATTAGTAAGGTGGTTAGCAAAACCAAAGAGTGATATTGCTAGTAGAATGACACTGGGGTGGGAGTCAGAGGGTAGCTATCCATCTGCCCCAAATTTTATGAAATGTTTTAGCTCTTTTCCAGGTCTCAAATGTGAGTTTATATAATGGTAAAGTCGTTAATTAGTTTCAGCCATATGAGTCTTGTTGGGGACTGTGATCCCTTTCATGATAGTAATATGGACTTCTGTTCATAAAAATTTAAGATGCAGAGTAGTTTCTTAGCATGAGAGGGGATAGACAGGTCACCAAAAATGCCTACACGGCAGTTCTTGGGATTCATGAAATTTGGCAAGCCTAGTGCTGAGGAAACAAATTAACCTACAGTATATCTATCCAAAAATCCTGAACCATGGGACTGATCCAGAAGCAGTGTATGAAGTCAGCAGTTTGGCCACATCCTCTAAAACATTCTGCGGAGGGGGACAACCCCATTTTATATAATCTATCAGGAGTAAAGTGGGAATGATGAAAAATCTTAAATTGGATAATGCGGACTTGAGAGAATATAACTAAGGATTTATATGTATCACTAAATTCAGACCAGTCTGCCTCTGTGAGGGGGGTGTCCAGGGAGGACACTTCGTCTGAGCAACCCAGAATCTAGGGTTACAGTCTGTGTTGAGAGCAGCTTAATATGTGGAGATAAGTTTGGTATGATCAGGGTGTCTTCGCATTTTCTCCAATAAAGGCACTCTAATAGGGTTGTCCAGAGAATCAAATGCCGCATGGACAGCATGTCGGAGCTGATAATAATAAAACAGGTAGGTGCGTGGTAGGTCAAAGTCTGCACGCAGTTGGTAAAAGGACTTAAAACCCTGTGTGGTATATAAGCGGCATAGATATTTAATCCCCTTAGAGTACCATCTCTGTGGGTCAGGCAAGGAGTATAGTTCCTGCAAGTATGGATTAAACCACAATGGGTTATAGGGGAGGTCGATCATGAGTCTTTAGAGATTTTCCCAACGACCAATTGAAATAAGGAGTGGGGGGTACCTAAAATTGATGTGCCTGGGCAATCTGGGACACTCCCCATATATATAACATTGTGGAGGGTTTCTAAGGAGAGGGTGATAGCTCCTTCTGTAGTGGTGCAAGCGTTAGCCACAATCGGGTGTAGCCAGTCATGGATATGGACCAGTTGGGATGCCAAGTAGTAGAGATAAAAGTTAGGAAACGCTAAACCCACCAAGTGTGTGGGGACCTGTAACGCTTCAAGTGCCACCCTAGGACAGCCATTCCATAGGAACACTGTGCATATCGTATCAATATGTTTAAAAATGGATTTGGGGATTTTGCAGGGAGAATTGGCCATAATGTATAGTAAATAAAACCAAAAATGCAGCGCTTCAATAAAACATATAATCGTTGCAGTTCATGTGTAAATCAATATATGAAGGTAGATGCAAAAAAATGATGAGACACCACCACCAGAAGCTTCAGTGTGAAAAGCAACACACCACACCAAATGTGCTCACAATCTGCTTACCAGAAAGTGAAAATTTTCAAGCGCTGTAGCAAATGTAGAGGGTCAAAGATGGATACAGCTCTCCAGACTTGATGGAATAATAACAGGAATATCCAAACAACACCAGCATCGGAGGAACCTCCAGGACTCAAATGTATGGTAATGCTATGCAGTCCTCATCAGAAGGGGTTAACCAATATGAAGAAAAAAGGCAGCATAGTGAAGCCCGTAAGATCAAACAAAAAGGTTTATTTAAAATTCTACTTACAGGAAGGTAAGATAATCAAGGCAAATAACAAATCCGCGGCTCTCAGCGTGCTCACATTGGTCAGCCTGACATGTTTCATCCAAGGGGATATCATCAGAGGCGCATCTACCTTCATATATTGATTTACACATGGACTGCAACGATTATATGTTTTATTAAAGCGCTGCATTTTTGGTTTTATGTATTTGTGTTTGCTTTATCAACTGTACACGCTGCTTTTATTTCACCTTTTCACTGTTAGTGCAAATATTGGTTCACCCTGTTTTCACTGTTCATAATGTATAGTAGCTTGGGTAAATAGATTATTTTAACAACATTGCCCCTTCCCATAAGGTCTAGGGGTAGATCCATCCATTTCTTAGTCTGAATTTGCAATTGGGTTAATAGAGGGCACAAATTGTTTTTAATATAAGAAGATAAAGGTAATTGAACTATAACTCCTAGGTATCTAAGATACAATTTGTAGTCTGGAGTTCGGGTGAACATTATGTATCACCACTTGATCAAAACAGAAATTATTAGATTTGTCCCAATTCACCCAGAAGCCAAAGGTGTTAATTTCAGACATAAGAGTTTTTAAGGAGTCGTGAGTGTCAGCCAGGTAAAAAAAGGGTGTCATCCACGTAAAGCGAAACATGCTCCTCTATGGTACCAATAGGGAGGCATTTAATTAAAGGGCAACAATGAATACATATAGCAAAAGGCTTCATACCTAAGGTGAATAGGAGGGGTGACCATGGACACCCCACCCTAGTGCCTCTAGTTATTGGGAAGGAATCAGTAATATGAGAATTAACTCGTATACGGGTCAGTCGTTATGTATAAAGGAGTCTTATCCATGCAATAATGCGAGGGCCAAATCCGTAAAGCTGTAGCACTTGAAACAAGTAGGGCCAATGCCACACTATCAAAGGCCTTACATGTATTCAGGGATACAGTAGCATGAGTGGGAGAACAATTATGGGGATACTGTAAATTATGGAACAACCTACGAATATTCATCCTTGTGGACCAACCGGATATAAAACCTCTCTGATCACTCCTCACCAATTTCGCAACCACAGTATTCAGACGGTTGGCCAGAATTTTAGCTAGGGTCTTAACATCCACATTCATGAGAAATATCGGGCAGTAGGAGTCACATTTAAGAGGATCTTTACAGGGTTTTAATAACAGGATAATCAGAGCCCCTCGCATAGTGGGGGGGGGGTTAAAGAATTCTGGCTTCTAGGGCCTTGTTAGATGTAGAAAGAAGGAGTGGGTATAGTAAATATCTAAAGTGGGTGTACCATTCAGCCGGGAAGCCATTCAGGCCTGGTATCTTACGTTTTGGTAGTTGCAAAATGGCCAGGGCTATTTCTTCAACAGAAAGAGGTGCCTTTAGGTCCTTTAAGGTATCAACTGACAGAGCGGGAATATATATTTGTGATAGGTATTCGCTTATTTGGGGTTCATTGTACTGTACTCTAGTAGCATAGAGTTCGTTGTAAAAGGATAGAAAGGTCTCCACAATATCTTGAGGGATGCCACTAATCTGACCCTAAAAAGTCAAGATTTGGGGAATAGATACAGGGGAATAATCTGGTCTAGTTAAATAGGCTAATAGGCACCCAGCCCTGTTACTATGTTCAAATGTTTTTTGGGCACTATGCAGCATTCATTTTTGAGTGAGGTCAATCAAACAGAGCTCATACTCTCTGTGGCTGTATAACCATGTGTCCCATGTATCAGGGTCAGGGTTTCGGACATAGGCAGATTCTGCTGCCAGCATGGCTTTTTCCAGTTCCTCAGTACGCTGTTGCATATTTTTACGCAAAGCACCTGTAATTGACATAAAAGTGCCCCTCAGTGTGGTCTTAAAAGCTTCCCATTCTGTTAATGGATCAGCTGTGCCCAAATTTGTGTTCCAATAATGTACCACATTCCCCCTGTACCACCTCATCCTCCATCCACTGGGAATTCAGGCGCCAAATTGCAGGAGCCGAGCCCGGGAGGAGGAGAAAGCCCATAGAAAGGGGTACATGGTCAGATACACCTCTAGGTAAAGACACTTTCGAAACAATAGGAAGTGTAACATCTGAGGCAAACGCCTTGTAGTGCAAAGTGGATTTTCATTTTGTAAATAACCCCCAGAGTATTTGATGGGACTTTATCTCATACTCCATTGAGATTTTTTGGAACTTTAAAGCACTTTATTTCACATATCACAGTATTTATGTTATAAGAATGTACATGCACTTTATTTGAGCGCGGTTAATTATTTATTTATTTCCAAATAGAATGCAAGTGTATGCCCTGACTATAGATCTTCTTTAATGCTGTTTTCTTACTTAGGCTCATTCAAATAGGGCTGTATCTTATAATAGAGAAACCATGTACTGTTATGGGGGTTGAGGCTCAATTTTGAGTGCTACTACTGCAGAATTTGCCAGCTGCTATATATAGCTTTTAGCAGAATTTCGTTTTTTTTGTTATTTACATAATTTCATATTTACTTATCTACATAAATAATGACACCTTTAAAGTATATGATTGTAATTAAGGATTTATATACAGCTCATCTACTTGCATTTGATGTTCCATTTTTAGCACCTGTGCTGAATTAATTATCATAATTAACATTACAAACTGTATGACACTATAGTGAATTAATGAAAGACAGAAGAGAGACCAGACATTTTGTGCAATTGGTTATTTTAATAGGCCAAATTTTGGGTTGGTTTATTAGGGAGTAAAAAAATCTTCACCTTTCAAAGTGATTGCGAATTTCCCAAAACAAATTCACTTACGGTAGTTTAGTAAATAAGTTAAGGCAGCATTTACTTCACTCATCCAATCATGAGCAATAAAAAAATTGTTTTTTTTAACTTTACATTGCATGTGATTAGTTATTCATTGTCAACACAACTTCACATTGCTCACATATTTAATTAACCTCAACATGTCCACTAGTAATACCAGGCATGGGTCACAGTATTAATAACAGTAATATAAGGACTAAATCAGGGATACTATAAAAAAAAAACATGTATATCTTGTGTTCAAACCGAATACATGATCATACATAGATTTCAGAAGTAAAATTTTTAGAAATTACCATATATACTGCATATGACTTACTGCCTTTCACAAAAGAGCAGAAAAGCACACACGTTGTTTAGTTAATCAAGCCTAATGCATTATGCAGCACAAAATACACAAATACACTCATACTAGTCTTCCTTTCTCTCTCTCTCTCTCCCTCTCAGAAGAGCTTATATTATAATGTTCCAACCACAGTATTATAGAGATGTATAATAAGAACCCAATTAACTAGGCAACATTATTAGACATAGTAAGAAGTCACCACAGCAAGGAGGCTCACACAAACCCAGAGAGCTCATGCTGAACCTTCATGCAGAGAGTAGTTTTTGTGAAACTTTAAATTCACCTCTGTCCAATTAGCAAGGGAATGATTCAAGAAGCAGTTAGGCTAATATCACACTTGAGATCCCATGGCTGGTGAAAACGTGATGGGATCATTAAAATGTACAATGTAAATACTCATCCATTCCCTCACTGATGAAAATGCTGATAAATGTAAGTCACCAGCGAGAGAGCAATGCCTTGCTCATGCAAAGCCAGCAAGGCAGAAAGATAAGTATTTCTCTGTCATTTCCTGCAAAAGTGATTGTGTTGCTGGTGAGTTGTAACCAGCAGCAGGTTCACAAGTCTAACAAGGCCTCAAATATGGACCAGAAAGCAGAAAGGTTGAACTGCAAGCACCTTGGACTTATTAGTGCCGTTGTAGAGCAAGGTCTACTAATTGCATTGCTAAAGTCCATCTAAAGCATCCCATTTTTTCTCCTTAGAGGGCAAGCATTTTAAAGGCAAGCTTAATTAAATATCCTAAATACATTTATTTAACTCCTACTTAATGGTAAATGCAGCTGGGAAGGCAGATTTTTCCTACAACCAGCTAGACAATACTGAAGGGGTGGGAAGAAATAAGGAAGCCTTAACATAATTTCCCTAAGCTCAGTGCCAGCATCTAGGACAGTACAGCAGCAATAATGACATGAGAACAGTGAGTTCTTTGCAGAGTGCTGTCGCCCAGTCAAAGGAAGTGACTGTCCAACAGGTCTATGGGCAGGATCAAGAGGGATTTGCAAAATGTTCAAGAGGATCAAGACCTTGGTCTTGGAATGGAATGGGCAACCTACTTTGAGTATGTGATTTATAGTATCACCATAGTTCTACTTTAAGACATTTAAAGTGATCCATATCAAAAATCAACAAACAAAACAGAAGGTAACTACTCCCTGATTGACATTATTTAAATATATCTGACTTTATATGACCTAGCCAAAAACGTAATCATTCAATATAACTGAGCATATAATTATTCCCTGTCTAATTGCACATTTCCATCTGATTATCATAGAAAGTGTTCCCACATTATGTTAGAGTAACTCACCTTTGCGAGACTCATCAAGCTAATTTCTATGATCTTTGATCCCTCCATAAAAAACATACGGCTAAGATATTTTGCCTATTACCACCACAGGTTGAGAGGGTCAACTAAATCAGTAAAACAGAATATAAAGTATAACAAAATATGCATGGAAATATTACAGTTGTGTCTTTGTGGCTCAGCGGGTTCCTAATATAAAATACAGTAGTGTAAGACCTTCATCAATTTTCTAAATATACAGGAATTCATCAAAAGGAATTACTTGATGTTTTATGAATAGCCTGTCAAATTATACATCCCAAACATGTGATACAGCCATTAAAAAGTGGTCTAAATACTTACATATTTTAAATATAACTAAAAATAAATCTCCTGCTAAAATTGATAATTTTTTTTTAAGGCGTATGAAAACGTTAGAAGCACAGTTTTTTTCTTTTGTTTTTTTGCTGTCTTTGTTTTCACTGTGATATTCTGACCCCACTGTTTGTCTTGACCCTTTACACATGACAGAAAGTGAGGTGGAATCAGATGTTGTTGTCTTGGAACAGGCGAAGACTCCATATTTTGCAGTGTGAATACTTGTTCCTATGATAACTGTCATAGATTGGATTTGAGCTCTGGTTCAGTGACTTTTCCTAGACTCAGATAAGGTCATCAGTCTGCTGCAGGCAGCCTACCACCCACCTCTCCCGACTGCCACATTGCAACAATGTAACTTTGAAGTAAGGTTGCACTGATGGGTCAGGATCAATCTACCTGGGTAGAAAAGGGATAGATGATGCCAAACGTAGATCATTGTATATCCTTAGAAAAGTACACTCTTGTAATTTATGGTACAGTGGAAACTTGGATTGCGAGTAACGCGGTTAACGAGCGTTTCGCAATACCAGCACCGTATTTTAAAAAATCCTGACTCGGTTTGCGAGTGTTGTCTTGCAAAACGAGCAGGATTCAAGCCAAAGTGGTGTGCAGTACCGCGTTTGGCCTGAGGTGGGGGGCGCCGGAGCCAAGCAGAGCCGATCGGAGCCGATCTGAGCCGTTCGGAAATGCTCGGAAAACCTCGGAAATACTCCATTCTCGAGCCTTCCCAAGGTTTTCAAGTTCAGCCGAGCTGTCCTGGGGCCTTTCTGGGTGTTTCCGAGTCTCTCCAGCGCCCCCCACCTCTGGCCACATGCGGTATTGCATGCCATTGAAGTCAATGCGGAACAAATTATTTTCTTTTCCATTGACTTCTATGGGGAAACTCGCTTTGATATGCGAGTACTTTGGATTACGAGCATTCTCCTGGAATGGATTATGCTCGTAATCTGAGGTTCCATTGACTTCTATGGGGAAACTTGTTTCTATGGGGAAATGTTTTCATTTACCTCCCTCCCTATAACTAAACACAAATTAATAAATCATGCATGATCAACATTTTTTGCATGATATTTTTCCTGCAATTCTTACTATGACAATCACTGCTTCAATAGTGAAGTGTCTACTCATTGACACATATCAAACGTCAGAAGATATTCCAAACATATGCCAAGCTTGATAAAACAAATGTCTCTTATCTTCCCAAAAGTCCTGCCTCTTTTTTACTGGCATAGTGTAGAACCCCATATTTATATTTCATATTACAAGATAAATTTAAGGAGGTAGATATGAAAGTGCATAACTTGCCATACCAAATAACTATATGAGCGCTAAATACAACGTTAATTAAAAAGAAGAGGAATGAAGAACCTTGAATTCTGTTACTTAGAAAGTAAATGGAGGCAAAACAATCTGATGTGAAACCAAGTTGTTCACACTATTAGTAGGGATGGCAGTAAAACAAATGGAAACCAATACTGCTTCTATACAGCACACAACATGTCTTGAAAGTGGTGAACTCTCTAGCATATCTGACTTTATCGAGTCAACAAAATCAGCTTAATCAATTGATCACTTCACTCAAAATAATCACCAAGCAGATTTTCAAAAAATCTAAAAAATCAAAACATTTTCAAAAAATCACTCACCTCTAATTATTTCCTAATTACATAAATGATAACAGTGCCAGCAAGCCCAGCCATACACACTTCTGCAAGTTATTTATCACAATTTTTTTATAAATAGGAACAAAAGGCACACATTTATAGGTGTTCTAAGGGTCATTAGTTCCTCCTAATTATAATCACCTCCATTAGTTTTCCTGCTCCAGTTTAATTATACACTGTCAAAAGTACACATTTTCCTTTGTAAGCCTTTTTATTTTTTACCACTGCTGTTAACATATTTGTTAAATGTTAAAATTTTTTAGTTTTGACCCTTAACTGCTAAACCAGGGTGTTGGGGCTCATTACTCAGAATATCATGGAATGAGATGTACTCAAATCAGATTTGCTAATTAAACAAGAGAATAAATACAGTTAGCATTTTAAATGCTGCAATTCATATTATTCTATCATGCATATGTTTCTTATGAAGGAGGTCATCCTCAGAAAGGAACCAACCTCTGAAAATGCCAGTTGCTTCCTGTTATGCTGAACCAGCGTTTTTCATACTTTTTGTCTTGATGACAAGCATCAAGTTAAGTCAGAACTTCTAATTTGAATAATTGCCTTGTATTAATAACTCAGCATGAATAAAGCCAAAGGATCTGTGTCACAGCAGGGCAACTACTCCTTTTGGAGAATATTCATGTCAGTTCTGATAATTAAGGACAGTTCTAAAGACTAACATTTCCATTTTTGATACCAACTATTGTCCCTTGCATAGAGCCTAGGAGCCCCTGAAATCCAAAGTCCCCTGTCACTAAATTAGGTACCATTTTTTTGATGATCACCGGCTTAGTCCTGCCCTTTCCCACAGCTTGACGCTTATTTTTGGCTAATGACAAAGTCCATCACAGTGATTGTGCAAAAGTATAGCACGAGGCTGGTGGCGGTGTGCCAGAGCCAGTGAACATTGTAGTTGGTCTATATTTCCACAAGATTGCACCTTAGGTTTTATATGTCCCTTCTTGCAATATACAAGATCAGCAGTGTCTATATATATAAAGATCTATATATATAGATCTATATATGGATCTATATATATATATATATATATATATATATATATATATATATATATATATACAGTATCTCATAAAAGTGAGTACACCTCTCACATTTTTGTAAATATTTTATTATATCTTTATGTGACAACACTGAAGAAATGACACTTTGCTACAATGTAAAGTAGTGAGTGTACAGCTTGTATAACTGTGTAAATTTGTAAATAACTCAACACACAGCCATTAATGTCTAAACCGCTGGCAACAAAAGTGAGAATACCCCTAAGTGAAAATGTCCAAATTGGACCCAATTAGCCATTTTCCCTCCCTGGTGTCATGTGACTCATTAGTGTTATAAGGTCTCAGGTGTGAATGGGGAGCAGGTGTGTTAAATTTGGTTTCACTCTCTCATACTGATCACTGGAAGTTCAACATGGCACCTTATGGCAAAGAACTCTCTGAGGATCTGAATTTTTTTGTTGCTTTACATAAAGATGGCCTAGGCTATAAGAAGATTGCCAAGACCCTGAAACTGAGCTGCAGCATGGTGGCCAAGACCATACAGCATTTTAACAGGACAGGCTCCACTCAGAACACGCCTCACCATGGTCGACCAAAGAAGTTGGGTGCATGTGCTCAGAGTCATATCCAGAGGTTGTCTTTGGGAAATAGACATATGAGTGCTGCCAGCATTGCTGCAGAGATTGAAGGGATGGGGGTCAGCCTGTCAGTGCTCAGACCATACGCTGCATACCGCATCAAATTGTTCTGCATGGCTGTTCTCCCAGAAGGAAGCCTCTTCTAAAGATGATTGCACAAGAAAGCCCACAAACAGTTTGCTGAAGACAAGCAGACTAAGGACATGGATTACTGGAACCATGTCCTGTGGTCTGATGAGACCAAAATAAACATATTTGGTTCAGATGATGTCAAGCGTGTGTGGCGGCCACCAGCTGCATGATGTCGTCATGGACAAGTGGAAGACGACTTCAGTGGCAACCTGTGAAGCTCTGGTGAACTCCAAAGTGTAATTTCTGCAGTGTTTTTCACATGAAAAAGTAAAAAAATATTTACAAAAATGTCAGGGGTGTATTTACTTTTGTGAGATACTGTATATATATATATATATATATATATATATACATATATATATACTGTATATATACCGTATATCACTTAAGGTTTATTTGTACAGCCAGTACATTAAAGAATACTTAGTGACTAACTTTTTGGACCCTTTTTGTTGTTGTTAGTGGAAGCTCATATAACCTACCTCCTTAAAATTGACTTTGGTTTCTTGGTTCTGTGGTTGACTCTATTTCAAACTCTTTCAAACTCTTTTGGTGTCAAGGTAACCTCTCTCAATAGCAAAATGTATTTAAATAATAGTGCCATGATACAAGACAACAGGAGTAGTGTACACCCAGCCATACTGTAAATAGCATAGGCTGAAATATGGGAAATCAAAATGTAACTGACTTTACTCAACTTGAGATTTTTAAAGCCGTTTTGTAAAGTTAGTCACTGTGCGGTTCAATTAGACTTTTTCACATTGACATCACTGTTAATGATATCGTTTTTTTTTAATTGCATAATGGATACATGATGTAATTCCATATCATGCTGGGCTTTCCATCTGCTAAAGTATTCAGCTATTTCTTACAAATGGTAATATTGTTAGATTAATTTTTTCTTTTTGCTGATGCTGCTCGGATCATTGCTAAACTGGAACTCTTTATTTTTATAATCCATTTCCCTGAGTTAATAAAGCAGATCACTTCTTTATTATTATACTAAATGCCAAGAAAAAAGTAAGAAGAGAGCCATATTAAAAATATAACCGTTGTATAATTTTCCATCCTAAGCGGAAGCATGCCTGATCAAGTTTCAATTAAAATATTTTCAAGAAAGTACTCCAACCCACTGTGTTGATATAACCTTTACTTTTGGCATTCATTTATGAAACTGCAGTCAAAGATTAAAAACTGAGGAAAATTATGCAAAATATGCACTAGGAAGTCTGCAGTGAATATGTTCCTATGCATAACAAGTATCAACATTATTCTCAGAAAGTTAATAAGAATTGAGAAAACATGAAAAACATGCATACTACTTCACATTCACATCACCTAAACGTGTCACCGCTTTTGTATACAACGTAAAATGTATTAATTGAAGCCGTTTGAAATTATCCACTGCCATCACTTACTGTATATTGTTATGTGTTTAAATATTAATGTTAACAATAAGTATTTGTCAGCTATGATCATTTCTCAATAGCATGAATATGATTTATGTCAAGGTATACAAATGTACAGCTACTATTTAGCTTGCATGTAAATTTGCTCACATACTTAAATTCAATCATAACATAATTTTAGTAGCTTTTCTGACAGCAGGTTTGATTGCAGTAAATATGGTTATATTTAAAAAATATAAAATACTTTCTTTATTGCTGCAACTCCATTTTATACCAGTATTTCATATGAATGCATTTCAGGATAAAACACAATATAAAGTGGGGCTGAAACTGCAAAAGAGAATGTGAATTTTCAGATAGCTATGTTAATTTTGAATGCCCAGTCATGTAAAGGAGAATTTTAAAAAATCTGTATTTGTCTTGAGTATGCAGGTAACTTGTAAGACTGTAGCTTCTCTGTTTTCATTTTGCTAAGTGCACATTCTTTATTCTTTTAGCAAATCAACATCAAATAACTACAAATATGTTAATGTCTTAAACTCAGCATGAATGAATCCCTTAGTATTTTTACCATTTTTGGTTATTTTCATTTTTTTATTGAGTAAATTAGATTAGTTACAATATCATGTCAGTGTTCCAATCATTTGGTTTTAATAGCCAACAAAAATTACCTTGACAAGTATTGTTCTTTTCTTCATATCCTTCTTGACACATACACTTTCCTATCGGAACAAGCCATTCCCCCTCTGCACTACAGTGCATTTTGGGAGCCTCTTCAGTCACGGAATTGTTGACACATGTTCCTGATACTTCCAAAAGTTGTGATGAATCTGCACCAGTGATTGTGTCTTGGAAAAGTGCTAAATTACGTACCACTGATGGACACTTCTTGTAGTACACACGGACAGAAACCAGAGCAATACAAGCTCCCACATCTTGGAAGGCAAGGTAAAAACCTTTCTTGGTCAGTGGTCCCACATCTCTGATCTCAGTGTTTAGCTTCATCACTCTGTCTCCCAAGTCCAGCTCGGTAAAGCTTTCATCAGCTGCAATAGTATCGATCTTTATGTACTGGTTTTCTCTAATGTTCCTACTATCTTCTTCACTTGATTCAAAATAATATACATTAAACGTTTCTTTACAAGTGCCAAGTCCCCCTGGAAGACTGTTGCAATCCCGTAGTGTAAATTTAAGCTCAATAAAGATTCTTGAAGCCCCTTCATTGGATATCCAACTAGTCAAGAGCCAATTGTTTTGATTCTGTTCCATCACTTTGCACACTTGATATGTATGTATTGGAGCATAGTTCTCATCAACTTCACCAATTTCTTCCCACTGTGCAGCAAAAGAAAAACATATATTTATTCATACAATTTAAGCATCCAATATACTCTCTCTCTGTATATATATATATGTATATATATATATATATATATATATATATATATATATATATATATAAATATATATATATATATATATATATATATATATATATATATATATATATATACATACATGTATGTCATTCCCAACCATTTGATTTGGTTTAGTCAAGCCACAGCATAGTTGATTTTGGTGGCTGAGTTGCATTAGGGCCAATTGCAGGGAAAATATATTTTATATAGAACAGAGATATGGTTACAAATGTTAATAAATGTTTACTTTATTACAATTACCATAGGACAGCGATAAAGTATATGTAGAGCCCAAATATTTTTTCAGCTGTGGAAACAGAATGAAAGTGTTAAAGTACCTGTCATATATTTACTGTAGGCTGCAAATCCACTGAGCAAATTCACCATCTTTATTTGTCCTGGTGACCATTGTCACTTAGACAGAAAGTGGTGTCAAATCCAAAATTATACAGTTGTTACCAAAGCAAAAAACGAGGATTCATTTTTCAATGAGGGCACTTGTTTTAGTGACCCCAATCTAAGAATGCAATTCTCACTTTGGACAGATTTTCTCTCACTTTCTTTTATGTCTTCAGAACAGGAAATAAAGTTAATCTACCTATCAGGACTCAGGGGTTGATTTACTAAAATGGGGGAGTGCAAAATCTTTTCCCGTCCTGCAAGCGCACCGCCCCAGTGTGAAAGCACTCAGGCTTTCACACTAGGGGGGCTTGAGAGGTGCTTTTTCAGGCGCTTTACATGTGCTATTTTTAGCGCAAAAACGCCTGAAAAGTGCCTCAGTGTGAAAGGGGTCTAAATGGGTTTTACCCTTCCCTGCCTTAGCCAAAACATATAGTACAAGAAAAGTTACACTTTAAGGCCTCATGCCCACGGACGTTTTTACAGCCGCGTTTTTGAGCGTTTTTTACAGCTTAAAAACGCCTGTCCATGTTAGTCTATAGCTTCATGCCCACCTAGGCGTTTTTGAGCTGCAAATAGCATAGGCGTTTTTAAGCTGTAAAAAAAACCCAGGACCAGTGCGCTCCTTGGTGTCGGCGTTAGGCATAAAAAAACGTGAAGTGCAAAAACGCGCAAAAACACGCAAAAACCCAGCAAAAACACCGCAACTGCGTTTTTGAGCTCCAGTGTTTGTTTGTTTTTTCGAAAAAAATCCGGTCGAAAAATTTATACAAAACATGGACAGGCGTTTTTAAGCTGTAAAAAACGCGGCTGTAAAAACGTCCGTGGGCATGAGGCCTAAAGGTACCTGTGTTGGCACTGCAACTGTCTGTGTCTGCCATTTTTGGTTGGTCATGCACAACCAGATTTGTCACATGACTGGTGTGAACATCTTTACTGATATTTAGTAATTGTAGGGTCTACAAAAGGCAATAATTCTCATGCAATAAAAAGTCTGTGGCTTCAATCAAACATTTTAAAGTAAATCTTTTTTTACATTTCTGAGTGGTTGACAACTGTTTCTTTCCCAAATAGAACTGAGATATCTCAAATAGAACTGATTTAGATAGCTGTTAATAAAAATAAGGCATGCAAAATTGTTTAGGTCGGTAACTACAAGGTTGTAGGCCAGAAAAGTATATAATAAAATCATGTACAAAGTGTAGTAATCCACGGCAAGCAAATGTTTTATTATAGTTACATTAGACTGGTTGATGTGGTTGACTAGTAAATTACTGTTCTTTGCACATCATATTTTCTTTTTACGCTGCTTTAAAGAATATGCCCAAAGAGATCATTTTATTACATCTTTCTACTGCATTCTGATATACAAATGATTACTGCTGTTGGTATAACAAAACCACAGAATTTTGAGCATTTCTTAGGAACATTGAACATGAAATGTAATATCTAATGCTAAACTTTAGGCAGTAGGGCCTTCATGAGAGGTACCTCTGTCTCTTGTGACTATGGTTATTTTCCAGCTAGGCAAATACATATTTAACAGTGTCAAGGCATAGCACAGTGCTGGACAGGTGGGCATTATAGCAGACTGCTAAGAGCAATTAATCTTCACAGTGGGATTCTAACATTCTTGAAAACATTCCATCAAAAATAAAATCTATATCCCTTTAAACATGAGAATGATTTTAACATCAACAGGGAGCAAAATGGAAAATTCTATTCTGCAAACCAAACACAGATATTTATTTGAATGTAACTTGTAATACATCTTTCCAACTGTAGCAAGCACCTTATACTTACTAAAGCATCATGGGACATGAGGACGTGAGACATGAGAGGTGAATACAATCATAATAAGCTGTGTGTATCTAACGACTATTACTTTTATTTGAGTCTGTTTTTTCAATGATGTAGAAAAGGGTATAACTTTTTATACCATAATTTTATGTTCTTCTCAAAAATTCACTAATATTAGGAGAAAACTTTTTTCATTGGCTCAATACTGAGTTGGAATGAACACAGATTGTTTAATACTTTTTCTAATCTGTAGCCATTAAAAACGAAAACACACACTACTGAGCATGCAAAGAAAAGGGGGAGGAATCACTATACAAACACACCACAAAAATATCCCTCTATATTAAGAAAATACTGTATGTACAACATATACATTACATTTTTTAACTAGATCAAGAAGAGGGTGACATAATTATATTAACCTCCCTAGCGGTATTCCCAAGTGTGGCTCAGGGTTAAATTTCAGTACCAATAGCGGTAACTCAGAGCCACACTCGGGATTTCATCTCAGGATCCTGGTGCAGTATATTTACCTTGTCCCCAGGATCCTGCGTCTGTGGGCTGTGTGCTCCACCCAATGCCTCTGTGTGACAGGCTCTGTTCCCTGCGCGCGTTGCGGCACATGGGGGGGCCGAGCCTGGCGGCAAATTCAAAAAGTACAAAATTAATAACACATACAGTACACTGTAATCTTACAGATTACATTACTGTATGAAATCATTTCACATCCCTTTTGTCCCTAGTACTTTGTCCAGTGCCCTGCATGCAGTTTTATATTATATATACTGTTCTTTCTGCCTGGAAACTTGAGATTGTCCATGGCAACCAAAAAGTGTCCCTTTACATCAAAAGTGGTTTTAGAGCGAAAGAAAATTAGAACACTTGCAGAATTGAGCGATAGTGAATCGAGAGGAAATTCATTTTTTTATTATTATATTATTATTATTTATAATTATTTATAGTTATTTATTATATTATAATTTATGATTTCGTGTTTCAAACTTTATCATATATGGGATGTCTACTAGACTCTTGTTTGGACAGATTTAAGTGTGTTATTACTAAGAATTACAGGCCTACAAAAAAAAAAAACCAAATTTCTATGCAAAACAATGTACCGCTTTGAGACACAAAAATCTGACATAATCAAGAAAGACTAAACCTATATAATATTTTGTGATTTGCTCATGGCAGAGTTTACTGGAAAGGCTGGATTAGGGCTATAATGGGGCAGAAAACTGAAGTTTCTAACTGGCAAAGTAAAAAGTACGGGGATGTGTGCTGAGCAGAGACTGTGAGCAGAGGCTGCAATGATACACAGTCAAGAGAGTTGGTAGGGTGGAAACAGACCTGAGTGTCAGCATAATCTGACCACCATGAGGGCAGCTGACTGAATCTGGGATTGATGTTGGCGCCTAAAAATGTAAATGCTTAACAGATGTGGAGGTGGGGTTGCTACAGAGTAATGCCGCGTACACACGATTGGACATGTGAGCTTGTTGTCGGAAAATCCGACCGTGTGTATGCTCAATCGGAAATTTGCTGTCAGAATTTCCGACAACAAATGTTTGAGAGCTGGTTCTCAATTTTTCCGACAACAAAAGTTATTCTCGGAAATACCGATCGTCTGTAGCTAATTCTGACGCACAAAAATCAACGCATGCTCTGAATCAAGTACTAGACGGAAGCGCTCGGTCTGGTAAAACTAGCATTCGTAATGAAGATAGCACATTCGTCACACTGTAACGGACTGAAAAGCACAAGGCTGAAAGCACGAATCGTCTCTTACCAAACTTCTACTTACACGACTGGTATTGAACTTCCCTTTAATAGTGCCGTCGTACGTCTTGTACGTCACCGCGATCTTAGCGTTCGGAATTTCCGACAACATTTGTGTGACCGTGTGTATGCAAGACAAGTTTGAGCCAACATCCATTGGAAAAAAATGGACGGTTTTGTTGTCGGAATGTCCAATCGTGTGTACGCGGCATTAGGGTTTTCTATAAAGGAACTAAGTGAGATCAACAGTGATGACATAGATGAATTATTGCAAAATATAAATGATATCAGTCAGTAAGGCATCAGAGAGTTTGTGTGAACACTAATTTTAAAAATATTGGTGAAAATGATGGAACAAATGATAATTAAAATGATTGTAAAGTTATGTTGTCGTAAATAACAAATATGTCTTACTTACCTGCTTTATGCAATGGATTTGCACAGAGCGGTCCTGATCCTCCACTCTGGGCTTCTCTGTGTGCCACAATAGAAAGCTGTTTCCTAAGGCGGCACAAGTGCAGGCTCAATCCCGAGCTGTGATCTGTGTGTCTATTGACATAAACAGTGCAGCTCAGCCCCACTTTCTCATCACTAAGATTTGATTGACAGCAGTATCAGCCAATGAGTCCAGTGAGGAGGGAGAGAGAGAGAAGCACCAGTGCTCTTATGCACAGTGCTAGATCAAGATTGTGCTCGGGTAAGTATTGGGGATGGGGACTGACAATGGAATGATTTTTTTACCTTAATGCAGAAAATGCATTAAGGTAAAAAGCTTCAGCCTTTACAGCCACTTTAAGTTGACATTCGGAAGCGTGTAAACCCCGATTAAATAAATAAAAAAATGTTGTGGTCTGTGAAACCTTTCCTATATTAAATTGACGTCTAGTAAATCTTTGGCAAAATGTTTGGATTGTTCAACCAATGTAGTGCAGTTGGCAAGGGCAGGTGAATAGGTATATTTTTGAACTGAAAAGCTGATGGGACATAATGTAGTGATGGTGCCATCTTGATTGCTAGTAAGAGTAATGTCCCGATAATTAATAGCAAGTTGGATGTGTCTGATAGATGAAGGTAAACCCCAGTCGTCATGGTTTAAATGGTCAACGAAACGTGGTATGTCTTCAGGATTGCCATATCAGTATGGAGTCATCTATATAGTGTTTATATAAAGAGATTCTCTGTATGTGTAGATTATTAGAAGAAATTACTTTTAGCTTGAATGCTCCCATGTTCAGATTTGCATTGTTTGGAGCAAAACTTATTTTTGGATTAACACTGGAATCTATTGTTTCATACTGGTTCCGCGTTACCACATACCTTTCAGTTTCATCATTGAAAATGTCCCACTGCTGGCCATTTTTATCTGCAGTATCATCTGCAGTCTTTTAATTCTTAATAAGATTATGATAGAAATTGGCCAATAACTGGACAGTTTTGCATCAACAAGAACAGGAAAAGTCAACATGAACTACTGGCCAGTTACAACCCTCCTGACAACGCGGACCTATTACCACTTGAGGAAAAAATATGTGTCACTGCTAAAAAATACCTGAAAAATTACATTTTTATAGCTGAAATTATTAAGATAAATGGATTTCTGCTGCATGTAAACCAAGAAAATAATAAAATAAAAAAATTGAATTCCGCAGCCAAATATGCACTGCCAGAGTACCCTGTCAATGAGACAAATCTTGCTGTAAAACGACATACATACACACCTTTAAAGCTGTCTCTCCTACCATAATTTTGGTTATACATTAGCTTTCAGGCATGGGACATCACAAAAACCTTCCCTGTAATCCCAGCACTAATAATATTCTTCCCTGTAACCCTAACATAAGCTCCACTGTAACCCTGACACCAACCTTTACTTATATCAATTTAAAATAAAACTGTGAAATTTGGAGGCTGCCATTGCTGAGCTCTTTTTGAAAATCCTAGATGCTTGAACAGTAGTTCCAGTTCTCTGACTTCAACATGTTCATCTGGGACCAACATGCAGCACATAAAGTTGGAAAAAAGGCAGACCTATTGATCTGAATGATTGTTCCCAGTCAGTGACCCATATAAAAAAAAAATGAAGACATTGGATCAGCATGACAGAATAAGCAACTAGTATCTCCAGAAACAGAAGTTAGTCTTTGCACAGTTTTTTTGTCTGTGTGTCACTGGGAAGAATTCATTTCACTTTCAATCCCAGAAATACTACAGGTAGTAAGAATAAATCCCTCCAAAATTAGGGTAAATCACCTTCTAGTTGTCACCAGAACAAATGTCCCCATAGGAAGACATCACTATATTGCTTTTCCATTGAGAATTGTAACATTTTGATTTACCTATTTCTTACTATGCATGTAACAATGATCACAGGGACTAACGGAGAGGGTGAATCTCCCTAGCAGAGACACAGCAATAAAACCTAACAAAGGCTATAACTCTCCCCTACTCCATATAAAACGAAAATAAAAATTGTTAAATTTTAAGTGGAGATTCAGGCAAATTCTAACCAGGGCTAAATCTACTCCCACTCCCATTCTAAATCTATTCTATCTAACCCTGTAGAAAAGATCTGTATACTTACCTATTCTGAAGCTGCTCTGGTCCAGTCACATGATCGGGTCCAAGCCAGGCTTCAGTGTAGAAGAGGGACAGCTGACAAAGGATGCCCCATAGTAAGCCTATGGGTGACATCACCCACCACACAGGCATTTGCTGGCAGCTGCCGCTGGATAGAGCCTGTGATCAGTCGCTTCAGAATAGGTAAGTATACAGATCTTTTCTTCACAGGGTTAGATAGAATAGGCTTACAATGGGGATTGAAGCAGGTTTAGCCTTAGTTACAATTTTCCTGAACTCCCACTTTAAATTTATTTTAAACCCTTGTTTACAAATTCAGCTCTCCTCAACTGCATTCCTTTTTTTTTTTTTTTTGACAAAAGACCAACCCTTTCTGCAACAAAAGATACCAGTGCAGTTCCAGTGCTGAAATCTGCTGCTCCAATATTTTGACAATAATCAAGTAAGAGGCTGGTCAAATACACTGTATTTATACTACAGTAGTAGAGCAGTAGTATGACATAAAGAACAATCGTTTTCTATGCAGCAATGCCTCTCTTGTTTTCATTGATATCAGTATCACAGCTCTTTATGCTCTACTACTGTGAAATATATCTTTGCCCTGTTTTTAAAAGACGTCTGTGTAGCTATAGATGGGCACTGACCTTGAGGCCACGTACATACGACCGTTTTTCTCGGCAAAAAACGACAAGAAAACTGTCAGGAGAGCTTTCTTGCCGAGAAAACCGGCTGTGTGTATGCGGGTTTCAGTTTTCTCGTCAAGAAAACTGCACAGATTCCCCGACGAGAAAAAAGACGACCTGCGGTCGTTGGCCTGTTTCTCTATGAGAAACCCGAGCGTGTGTACACTTACCTGTCGCCGTGGAAACCAGCGCAGGCTCGAAATGACTTTGACGCATGCGCGGTAGCTTCCTAGGCATATGCATAGGGTGTAGCAAGATGGCGGCGACGGCATTGAATGTGACGAGTGCACGCTCATCGTAGTTGATGACGTCACCGCGTTCTTGCCATTCAAAAGAACGGCGGTTCTTTTGAATCGTACGTGTGTACACTCGGCCGGGACAAGTTTCTTGTCAAGATTCTCGTCAGGAAAAACAATGTTTTTTTTCCTGATGAGAATCTCGGCCGTGTGTACAGGGCTTGAGGCACTAAACTAAGGTGATGGTGAGAAGCAATTTTTCTCCCATGCTGGCAAACTGGTGCCCCACAAGGTAACATGGACACCATGGCACAAGACATATGCCGCTGCTCCAGGTGGGTCCACGGCTGCAATCCTCTCTTCTTTCTGTCTCATCCGGTGCCAGTTCCGTTCATCCAGCCATACATAGTGAAAACAAATAGGATCCAAATGGCTGCAATTCTGAAAATATCATCCACTTTATTATAAATATAAAAATGTCACAAACAGCAGACAGGACTCTGTGGTGGCTGGGAACAAAGTCGACGCATGTCACGCTGACTTGCATGTGTTTACTTTCTTATCCATTTGAGCTAAGCAGTTGCATAATTTTGCCACAGATTAATCAAAGCAATATTTATTAGTGGTGTGTAGAAAGCAATTTTCAGAGGTTCATTTACATACACATACAACTATATTACACCCAGCCAAACTGGACATATGGATGCATATTGTTTCAGTTGTTAATCTTCTTTCTGCTAGCTGTTTATCATAATAATAAAAGAAACAACATGCAAATTCTTATTGGCAGAATACAGGTACCAACGACAGTTAACGAACAGTTAAAACACTTATCAGTTATTTTGCTCTCTGTGTCCATTTGGGGAGATCTCACTTCCTCTCCTAGAGACACAACAGGCCGTAGAAGGGAATTTCTACAAAGTGAGGGGGAATTCTCTCTTAGACAGTTGTTTCTGGAAGGGGTATGCAGATTGTAAGATTTCCTCCTACTGTCCTGGTGACAATTTCCTGCTGTCTTCTGTCCCAATGAGAATGGTCACCAGTACAAATAGGGGATGACCCTCTCCAGCGGGGACTCAGACAGCAATAAAAATGGATATGTGATCAGGAACAGACTGTACTGCCTATAGGTGACCTCTGCCATGTGTGTATGTGTGCATCATGTTTTCTCTTAGTAGATCATTGTAAGGTATAATTATTATTATACAGTTTTTTTAATTTTTTTATAGCGCCAACAGTTTATGCAGTGCTTTACTATGTAAAGGGGGGACATTACAATTACAATGCAGTTTAATACAGAAATAATAGGAGGGCCCTGTGGCAAATCTGAAGGTATCCTCACAACATTGCCCAGCAAGAAATCTTATGAGCTTATGTGTTGTTTCAATAAGGATACTTTATTTTGCTCTGCCTATATCAGTTCAGTGTTTGGGACATAGAGATAACCAACTGCTGCAGTCCCAATGTGAGTGCATCCTATATCAAGCAAAGTAAAGGTAAGAAAAAGAAAATTAATTAACCTTACTGGTTGTTGGAGATACACTGCTGTATTTGAGTACAGTTTATGTGCCTATTATATGAGAATACTCATTTTAGATCTAGAAGAAAGTGTTTAAAAATATAAAAAGTTTTTAGTTCTTAAAAATGTTGCCCTGTGTATGCTTATAGGCATACCTAATTTTTTTCCCCATTTTTTTATTTCTTCTGTAATAGAGCCGCTAGTGTATCAATACTTATTTGTGCTGAAATTACCCCATCACGCTTGAACCATTCTTCACAATGGCAGAAGCAAACAAAAGAAGGAGAAAAGTAACCAGCTAATGCAATACAAATCCGGAGATAGACTTTCATTAAAATTAATGCAGGCGTTGAAGAGCCAAAGAAAAATATGTGCTAAATAGTAATTTGCTAAGGCTGCTTATCTCTATAAATTCACAAGGGAGAGACAGCACAATCATATCTTGGCACATGCCTAGTGCTCCCTGCGCAAGCCTCCATCCTGGCTCCTAATCTTATCTTTGTCATCTGTATCAGAAATTGTATAACAACCTCTTATTTATTTTCTGATTAACACAACCAGGCTTGAAAGGCCCTGAAGTTTATATTTACTCCCAAGAGTCCAACAGATTCACTCTCATTTGTTTGTCATAAAGGCCACCATCACACTTATATTTATTCTGCTAAAACTGGCCACAGGCATTAGTGGGCAGTCAGTTATGCAGGCATAATTCAATTGCTTTTTTGTTCCTGACTACTATAAAAACATGGATGTTAAAAACAAGCATGCATGTATATGCCAATGAAAGCAGAAGGCAAGGCATGTCCAGATGCCTTCCATCCCTGCTTGTTTTGGAAAAAGGAAAAAGTGTACGTCAAAATGATCCAAAAGGATACAGAACTGCTTTTTTTCTGCAGCAGGTCATATTGGTGATCTTGTCACATTTTCTTGATGTAAATAGTTATGAGGCTCATTTAAAAAAAAATGACATTGCAACTTTATTTAATAGTAGTAGTAACTTAAGCCATTTAAAAAATGATGGATGATGTTACTGGGTAGAGTAGGGGCACAGTGGTGCCTGCCCAGTGCAGTCCCTTTTCACTTCATGTAACCATAGTGAATGGTTAATCCCCTAGTGGTAGAATTGTGACTGGGGTGTATCATAAATAGTGAGGAAATAGTGAGGAAGTACCAGTCCTGCCCCTGCCAGTGCAGGGAAACCATTGTTAAGAGGACTATAAATATCCTGGCAGGAGTTGATCTGGAGATTTGGTCTTAAACAGCAGTACAAGAACCAAGGCATGGCAAAGATGTGGTCTTTGAGGCTATAGTTTCTGGAACTTCCCCACAGCAAGGAAGGAGAGGTGCAGGACCAGTGGGACTACCCACATCCCTTTGACTTGGGATGTAGGACTCTTTCAAAACTCCCTAAAGGTATGGGCTTTTTCTTGGCTCAGCTTCCATCTCTGCTGTTATCTGTTTGCAACTAGGGAATATGCACCTGTAGGATGACAGAAATAATGTTTATATGTAGATCAACTACATTGTGTGGACTCTTCCTTCTCCCTAACTCAAGATGAGAATGTCTTTTGGAAGGGAAAGGGGTTCTGGGCAAGATTGCTATAGGGGGCATTGCTGTAAGCCCTTCCAATGATATACAATGGGCTACTGGTGGTGAGAGTTAGGCCAGATTGGAGGCCTGTGGTAGGTGCTTCTGTAATGGCACCCAGGGAAGGACCCCTTGCCCATAGCACCTCAGTGTATTTTGGGGACCTACCTATGCTGGGCAGGAATGAGTTAAAGAGAACAGGTGCTCTCCCACAAAAAGGCTTTGCATGTCGAAGATATACAACCCAGCATGTAGCTATGGCACAACACAACAACTGTATTTGGGCAGACTTTATGAACATAAAATGTCTTAAGGATATTGCTGATCGTATGCCCTATATGAAAAGGTAGCTTCAGAGCTGGGGTACACCTTTGTTTATTTGGACTCATAAATAAAATTGTTGTGTCAATGTGATCTTGATGGTACAACATCAGACTTACTGTCAATTTTCTAATTTTGCTAATTAACAAAATGTTTGTTAAGAATTTCCCAGAATTTAGGGTTGGGTCATACACTGCCTGTTTAACCACTTAAGGACCGGAAAGATTTGCCCCCTTAATGACCAGGCCATTTTTTGCAATACGGGACTGCGTCGCTTTAACTGACAATTACGTGGTCATGTGACATTGTACCCAAACAAAATTTATATTTTTTATTCCCACAAATAAAACTTTATTTTTATGGTATTTTATCACCTCTGTGGTTTTTATTTTTTGCACTATAAACAAAAAAAGAGCGACAATTTTGAGAAAACAACAATATTTTTTACTTTTTGCTATATTAAATATCCAGAAATTAAAAAAAAAAAAATTAGGCCAATGTGTATTCTTCTACATATTTTTGGTAAAAAAAATAGCATCAAGCATATATTGAATGGTTTGCGCGAAAGTTATAGTGTCTACAAAATAGAGGATAGATTTAAGGCACTTTTCTTATGTATTTATTTTTTACTAGTAAGGGCACTGAGCTGTGATTTTTAGCGGGACTGCGACATTGCGGCAGACAGATCGGACACTGATGACGCTTTTTTGGGAGGATTGACATTTATACAGCGATCAGAGCTAAAAATAGCCACTGATTACTGCATAAATGTCACCGGCAGGGAAGGGGTTAACACTAGGGGGCGATAAAGGGGTTAAGTGTTTCCTAGGGAGGTGTTTCTAACTGTGGGGGAAGTGTAGTGACTGGTGGAGGAGAGAGATCGCTGTTCCTGATCACTAGGAACAGCAGATCTCTCTCTGCTCCCCTGTCAGAATGGGAATTTGTCTGTTCACATTTACAGATCCCCATTCTGGCTCTCTGTGAAGTGATCGCTGGTGGCTGGCGAACATTGTGGCCGCTGGCCACGCGCATCGGCTCCAGCGTCATGCTGCGGGCGTGCCCCCTATAACTTCTTAAAGTGGCCGACGTACAATGACAACGATTCGATAAGTACAACTGGGGCGGTTGGTCGGCAAGTAGTTAATGTCAGATTAGGTCTAAAACAAAAAATCTGCTACTACATTCATAGGATGTTTTTCTCTTGATGAATGAGGCTCATTCTGTCTTTGTTCAAGTGTATAAGCACACAATTCACAGAATGGTACTTAATAAACAGAAAAAAAATAACAGTTTCAACAAGCCCTTATAACAAGTAATAATAAAAATTCATGCTGCTACAAGAAGAATTACATTTTGTTAAGGTGACAGATATGAAACAATTAGTTCCATACAGCATCGACACAAAATAATCCCTCAATTTAATGTATCATTCTGAATCCCCCAAGAAACACAGATTGAAATTTCAACCATAATTCAAGTGTAACGGTAGGGTGAAATTTGCTGTTCTGCATTTACTGTCTGAGCTAAATATTCCTCTGAGCTTCTGATAGCCACACCAAGCAAAACACAAATGTGATTCTACTGTGTGGTATTCAATCATTTATGAAAGCACTATTTTTAAGTCAGTGGATTTTCATTAAAGCAAGAGTGCCGAGATGTTCTAAAGTAAAAGCAAAGTATTAATAGTGCAGTTATGTTCTTGTGAGAAAAATAAAATAATTTTTTACAAGCATATAAGTCCTTAGAAATTAATAGGCTAATTTAAACCCTTACTCTGGGCTGAGCTAACACCAGAAAAAAATGTTGATGAAAAATATAATTTGTTAGTGGATGACGAAAACAGAGAAATAATTACTCTTCTACTGCTCTTTAACCGAAGGTTCTCTTCTATTCTATTGCTCTCCCGTATGGTAAGTGTTGATGTCAAACAGCTACCGGAAAAGTCTTGCACATACTATACTGTATATACAGTACATACACTATATTACCATGTCTTTATGGACCTTGTTTGTGCACTCGCGCACAGTCATGTTGGAACAGGAAGGGACCAACCCCAAAGCATGCAATTGTTCAAAATGTCTTGGTATGCTGACGCCTTAAGATTTCCCTTCACTGGAGCTAAGGGGCGAAGCCCAAATCCTGAAAAACAACCCCACACCATAACCCACCTCCACCAAATGATTTGGACCAGTGCACAAAGCAAGCTCCATAAAGACATGGATGAGCGGGTTTGGGGTGCAGGAATTGACCTCAACCCGATAGAACACCTTTGGGATGAATTAGAGAGAAGACTGTGAGCAAGGTCTTCTCCTCCACATCAGTGCCTGACCTCGCCTCTGGAAGAATGGTCAAACATTTCCACGCTCCTAAACCTTGTGGACAGCCTTCCCAGAAGAGTTGAAACTGTTATAGTTGAAAAGCATGGGCCAACACAATATTGAACCCTACGGTTTAAGACTGGGATGCCATTAAAGTTCATGTGCGCATAAAGGCAGGTGTTCCAATATTTTTGGTATTATAGTGTATATATTATTTTAATAAATAATATCCTTAAACAAATTGAAAAAGGCTTAGCCATCATGGTACAAGTATAAAATGATATATCAGTAAGAAATTTGAAAACATAGATTTTCTTCTGGTTATACGGCTTTTTCAGCTAGTGGGTACACCACACAGATGTTTGATATTTTTTGTGTATCATATAAAATGGGTATACAGTGTAATATGATCAAAGCTAAAGTAATATATATAGATTTTTTAAATTACTTTAAACATACATAAGCAACATTGCTTATTGTGATTATGCAGTCTTCTATCGAGTCAGCAGATTGAATCCTTGTCACATAGGCAGCTATTCTAGGTTTCAAATTTGAAAAAATTGCTTAAATGTGCATCCTCACAGGGTGATGCTGTGGATGCAGTGGTACAAATGTGCCAACGTCCCGGTATAGCAGGAAAAATATTGAATGAACTAAGAATTGGACTTTAGACGGCACATGAATAGATAGTGAAAAAATCTAGGGGTGTTTATTATAGGAAAATAGTAAAAAAATACATATAAACATTCAGAATTAACAATCTATTAGTTCTTAATACACGACTCAAGCTAATGCTCTAACAGCGCTTCAAAAAATACAAAAACATAAATGCACTCAATAATAAATGAGATACATATCCAGCAAACAGAGGCTAGTAGAACAGTATGCATATGAAGCAGGTGGCGTTAGCCATGGGTCCAGTGTATCAGGTGTAGTCTTGGATTGCTCTACCAGTTTCGCGAATTAATGCTTCTTCAGGAGCATAGTAATAGTCCGGCGGCGATCTGCGATTTTTATCATGACTGCGACTTTATGGCGGACACATCAGACACTTTTGACACATTTTTGGGACCATTGTCATTTTTACAGCGATCAGCACTGATTACTGTGAAAAGGGGTTAACCACTAGGTGGCGCTGAAGGGGTTAAGTGTGTCCTAGGGAGTGATTCTAACTGTTAGGGGGAGGAGCTACCAGTGACACGTCACTGATCCCTGTTCCCGATCACGGGGAACAGTAGATCACTGGCGTGTCACTAGGCAGAACAGGGGAATGCCTTGTTTACAAAGGCATCCCCCTGTTCTGCCTTTGCCGACCGCAATTGCGGGCCGCTCGGGAACATCGAGTTCCCGGGACCCGCGTGTGCACTTACAAGGCATTGCCGCTGGGCGGAAAATTTAAAGGAACGTACAGGTACGTCCATTTGCCTGCCTAAGTCTAAGACTAAGTCTGTTGCATGAACCTAAGTCTAAGACATCAATGAAATTCAATACATTTAAATAAAAATGCAGAAAATAGCAGTGGATGAAATAATAGTGTTGTCTTTCTCCCACATCTTGTGAGTGCAATTTAGACATGTTTTAAATACATCCATATGTCTGATGTATTACACTATAAGCACCTCTGCGCTGGACTATCTTTTTTTTATCTCAACAATTACAGCAGGCTTTTCCTGTAACAATATTAGTAAAAATGCTGTTCAGGTATTTCAAAGAAAACAAAAGATATGGCAAGCATCAAGTGGCAAGTTCAGGTTTAACTCTGTCTACTCTATTTCTCAGCTTCTGGTATGCAGAGTCTTGAGAAGATACACTACACCAGCCTTTCTTAACCCCTTTAATGCAGATGAACTGTTGAATATTTCTGGTCTCAGGGGACCCCTGCTAATAATCACCACATCTGCAGCTCAAGGTACCATAGTGTGATGGTCAAAAAGAAGAATGTTGCTCACATTTGTGGTCAGTATGAAGAATTCCCCAGGTACAAATAGCTAAAAACTCATTGATTTCAGTGGTTACTTATCTAAGTGTTAAAAATTACTCACTGCTCAAGAAACCCCTAGCAACCTCTGGAAGAGCACTAGGGAATCCTGGTTGGGAAAGGCTGCATTGCATATTGGGGCTGAAATACTAAAGCCAAATAGACTGTGAATTTGCACAGGTGCAGTTGTACTCTGCAAGTGCAGTTGCTCCAGAGCTTCACGTTACAAAGAATACCCAATCACGTGCAGGGAAAGTTAAAAAAAACAGCATTTTTGCTTGCACACGATTGGATGATGGAAATAAGCAGAGATTTACCACATTTCCTAAGATTTGGAACGCATGCATTTGCAGAGTGCAACTGCACAGTCTGATCACCATTAGTAAATCAACCCCATTGCATTTCCGGTGTGCTGATTAGAATTTTTGTATTCAAATAATCTGAAATGAAATCCACAATGTAGCCGCATCAACACACTTTAACAGAATACACATAAAGGCATGTATTTCTGGTTAAAACCCAGCCTTCGGTTGTTTAGAAGTCATTGAGAGGCAAATTTTGACCCCTGCTGCATCAACAAATCTGACATAGAGGTGCATTAATAAAATGAAAAATATCACCAAAAAGTTAATTTATTTCAGTAATTCAATTCAAAAAGGTAAACTCATATATTTTATATAGATGCGTTACACACAGAGTGATATATTTCAAGTATTTCTTTCTTTTCGTTTTGATTTCATTTTTTTTTTAGTTTTTGATGATTATGAATTACTGCATCAAAGCAACCTGGGCTTCCATGACACCTCAGCAGTGCCACAGGCTGATCACCTCCATGCCTTGCCGTATTGATGCAGTAATTCATGCAATAGAAGCCCCGACCAAGTATTGGTATAGTGCATACTATACTGTACACAGACATACTTTTCAGTAAGCCAAAATTTTCTGTTTTGAAAATCCTTTTTTTATTGATCTTATGTACTATTCTAATTGTCTGAGATACAGCATTTTGCGTTTTCACTAGCTGTAAGCTATAATCTTCAAAATTAAAAGAAAGAAATGCTTGAACTATATCACTCGGTGTATATCGCATCTAAATAAAATATATGATTTTTACTTTTTGAATTTAATTATTGAAATAAATTAACTTTTTGATGATATTCAAATTTTATGAGAAACACCTGTATGAGGCAAAGAGAAAAAATGGTTCATGGGACCAAATTTTTTTTTTTTTTTATATATATATATTCAGACCTGCTTAGACCCTAACAACTAGGTATATTATGATTGTTTGAATCATGTGAAACCCAAAAATAGGAAGTTTTTCTTTAAGGGTTGCTTTTCTTAATTGCATTGGAGTTATGCTATGAGGCCTACCTAAATGCAAAGCATGCATAGACAAAATCTTCTTTAGGTAACTACTTTACGGGTGTTCAGAGATGTTTAGAATTCTCGCAGGTGGTGAGACATCTACCAGTTATTGCAAGGTTACCATAACCTAGAACAGGGGTCTCCAAACTTTCTAAACAAAGGGCCAGTTTACTGTCCTTCAGACTTTAGGAGGGCCGGACTAGGGCCATTGGGAGTAGAAAATGTCGAGAGGGGGTAAACAATACCATTCCTTTGGTGTCAGTGGGAGGACTAGTGCCCCATTGTTGGTGTCAGTAGAAAGAATTGTACCCTTTTGATAGTGTAAGTTGGATAAATAGTGCCCCATTGGTGGTTTCAGCAATAAAAATGATTCGCCATTGTTGGTGTCAATGGGTGGAATAGTGCCCCGAGGGCCGGATAAAGGCAAGCAACGGGCCGCATCCGGCCCCAGGGCCACAGCTTGGAGACCCCTGACCAAGAACTAACTATCTGTTATAGCCTATAAGTGATGCACAAATGTTTCCTTATATTTGGAGACAAGGGAATCACTGTTGATTATTTCTATGCTTGCTTATCTCTTGCAATACTTGGCTCATACATTCCCAAGCTGACAAAGATGTTTAAATTTGTTGGATCACTTGAGAATGCCTGCTTGTATATGTTGGACTGTTCAGATCTGCTATATTGTTTCATACAGACTCAAACATGTGAAACAAAGTCTTGTGACAAGTACATTTAATTTTGCTGAGCTAATTTTCTCTTTAATTAACTCCTATTTCAGCACCTGCTTGTCCTTCATGGTGTCTCAGACACGGGATTCATTGTCCTTGTGTTTTTTTCCTTAGTAAAGATTTTAATGAGAAACTTACAAAAGCCCTTGAGGTCTGTTAAAGTGTATTTTCTTTGGTTGAGCTCTAATAATTTGTGATTGGTATATTGTAATAATACCCCAAAATGTCCATGCTGTACTAAAACAGCATGTTGTGCCAAAGCACATATTTTAGGTTAGTGAAAAAAAACATGGGGACAGGTAATTTTTTTATTTTTTTGGTAGCCTGTTACCAAATTCAGGCTTGAGATCAAGTTGAATTAGTATTGTAAAATTAAGGGGCTCATTTATAGCAGAAAGTAGATATTGTTATCCCCTTTCTGTTTTACTCAGAATTGTTACACACACAGCAGTCTGCATTTTGCAGGTCATTCATAAAATGCATACAGCGATGGGAAGCCTGCAGTATCCTACATGTTCCTTATCATACCTTACTATGCCGCGCTTTATACATGTCACCCTAAGATTTTTCCACTGCTTTTATGAAGTGAATGTACAGAATTTGTTAAAACAGATATTATAATTATACTTGCCCCTAAGGTCTCATGCACACTGGATGTTTTAGGACATTCTTACAGCTGCTGTTTTGGGCTTTTTTTTTCTACAGTCAATAAACACTCCAGCATGTCATTCTATGTGTCTATGCACACATAGGCTGTTATGAACTGCTTTTGGCTGGGGCGTTTTTTGGCTACAAAAAAACCCCCAAAACTAGTGGGCTCTGAGAGGAGTTTTTCAGCTGTAAAAACGCTCTAATGTAAAAAAACGCAGATAAATGCCGATAAACGCTCAAAAATGCTGCTCACCAGTGTTTTTTAAAAATTTTGATCCCATTGATTTAGAAGAAAAAAAAAAGCTAACGCTAAAAAACGCTATTGCAAAAACGCTGTAAAACTTTGAAAAACTCACTGCAAAGCTACTGGCATGTTTATAACATTATTATACTGTCCAGTGTGCATGAGGCATAAAGCTGGGTATGCACAGGTAGTTTATTTTTCCTTTCGACCCCTAGTTGAAAAAAAATTGTCAGTTTCCAACACAACGATGCTTGATGCGTGAATCTTTCCCACTGAGCTATTGTATCCTGACAAGGCTATAAGTTCTGATCGAATGCTGATTTTTCAGCAAGCCCATTCAACAAACAGGGATGAGCCGAACACCCCCCTGTTCGGTTCGCACCAGAACCTGCGAACAGACAGAATGTTCGTGTGAACTTTAGAACCCTATTAAATACAATGGACTCGAACGTTCGAAATCTAAAGTGCTAATTATAAAGGCTAATATGCAAGTTATTGTCCTAAAAAGTGTTTGGGGACCCGGGTCCTGCCCCAGGGGACATGTATCAATGCAAAAAAAAGTTTTAAAAAAGGCAGTTTTTTCGGGAGCAGTGATTTTAATAATGCTTAAAATGAAAAAATAAAAGTGAAATATTCCTTTAAATTTTGTACCTGGGGGGTGTGTATGATATGCATGTAAAGTGGCGCATGTTTCCCGTGCTTAGAACTGTCCCTGCAAAAAATGTCATTTTTGAAAGAAAAAAAGTCATTTAAAACTCACTCGCGGCTATTAATGAATTGTCGGCTCCCGGCAATACATACAAAAGTCATTAATAAAAAATAAAAAAAAGCGTGGGGGTTCTCCAGAATTGAATTACCAGGCCCTTCAGGTCTGGAATGGATATTAAGGGGAACCCCGCCGCAAATTTTAAAAAAAAATGACGTGGGGTTCCCCCAAATATCCATTCAAGGCCCTTCAGATCTGGCATGGATTTTAAGGGGAACTCCACCCCAAATTAAAAAAAAATGGCGTGGAGTCCCCCTAAAAATCCATACCAGACCCCTTATCCGAGCACGCAACCTGGCCGGCCGCAGGGGAAGAGGGGGGGACGAGAGAGCGCCCCCCCCTCCCTCCTGAACCGTATCAGGCCACATGCCCTCAACATGGGGAGGATGTCCCCATGTTGATGGGGACAAGGGCCTCATCCCCACAACCCTTGCCCGGTGGTTGTGGGGGTCTGCGGGCGGGGGCTTATCGGAATCTGGAAGACCCCTTTAACAAAGGGGACCCCCAGATCCCTGCCCCCCCTATGTGAATTGGTAAGGGGTACATTGTACCCCTACCATTTCACGAAGAAAGCGTAAAAAAATGTTTAAAAAAACACACAAACACCTTGAAAAAGTCCTTTATTAAAAAAAAAAAAAAAACAATTTCAGCGGTGAAATCCAGTGTCCCGTGGCGATCCCGATGTCCAGCGCTGTCCTTCATTGGTTGTGCCTGAGCGGACCTGATGGGGAACTCCCTCTCAGTGTTTTAAATGTATAGACCCCGCCCCTTCTAAAGTTCCCCATCAGGTCCACTCAGCGGACCAGATGCGGAACATGAGAAGGGGCGGGTCTATACATGTATTACACAGTGAAGGGAGTTCCCATCAGGTCCGCCCCCTCGGTATGTCAGACCCCGCCTACGTCATTGGCCTGAGCGGGGAAACTTCCTTCACTGTGTAAATTTAAATTACACAGTGAAGGAAGTTCCCCGCTCAGGCCAATGATGTAGGCGGGTCCGACATACCGAGGGGGCGGACCTGATGGGGAACTTCTCTCACTTTGGTAATACATGTATAGACCCGCCCCTTCTCATGTTCCGCATCTGGTCCGCTGAGCGGACCTGATGGGGAACTTTAGAAGGGGCGGGGTCTATACATTTAAAACACTGAGAGGGAGTTCCCCATCAGGTCCGCTCAGGCACAACCAATGAAGGACAGCACTGGACATCGGGATCGCCGCGGGACACTGGATTTCACCGCTGGAATGTTTTTTTTTTTTGTTTTTTTTTTAATAAAGGACTTTTTCAAGGTGTTTGTGTGTTTTTTTAAACATTTTTTTACGCTTTCTTCGTGAAATGGTACCCCTTACCAATTCACATAGGGGGGGCCGGGATCTGGGGGTCCCCTTTGTTAAAGGGGTCTTCCAGATTCCGATAAGCCCCCGCCCGCAGACCCCCACAACCACCGGGCAAGGGTTGTGGGGATGAGGCCCTTGTCCCCATCAACATGGGGACATCCTCCCCTTGTTGAGGGCATGTGGCCTGGTATGGTTCAGGAGGGAGGGGGTGGCCGCTCTCTCGTCCCCCCCTCTTCCCCTGCGGCCGGCCAGGTTGCGTGCTCGGATAAGGGGTCTGGTATGGATTTTTAGGGGGACTCCACGCCATTTTTTTTACATTTGGGTGGAGTTCCCCTTAAAATCCATGCCAGATCTGAAGGGCCTGGTAATTGAATTCTGGGGAACCCCCACGCTTTTTTTTTTTTTTATCAATGACTTTTGTATGTATTGGCGGGAGCCGACAATTCATTAATAGCCGCGAGTGAGTTTTAAATGACTTTTTTTCTTTCAAAAATGACATTTTGTGCAGGGACAGCTCTAAGCACGGGAAACATGCGCCACTTTACATGCATATCATACACACTCCCCAGGTACGAAATTTAAAGGAATATTTCACTTTTATTGTTTCACTTTAAGCATTAATAAAATCACTGCTCCCGAAAAAACGTCAGTTTTTAAAACTTTTTTTTGCATTGATACATGTCCCCTGGGGCAGGACCTGGGTCCCCAAACACTTTTTAGGACAATAACTTGCATATAAGCCTTTATAATTAGCACTTTAGATTTCTCCCATAGATTTTTCAAATTTGCCGCGAACACCCCAATTTTCTCGCTGTTCGGCGAACGGACGAACAGGCAATGTTCGAGTCGAACATGAGTTCGACTCGAACTCGAAGCTCATCCCTATCAACAAAAGCTGGTCATTAGAGTGACTTTTGTTGCACAGATACTGAAAGTCGTCTGGTTCCTGCTGAACGATTAGTGTACTGGGCTGCAGGGCCTTTGGAATAGTCATCATCTGCTGGTTTATCTACCAACTGAGTGAGATAACTGAGGTGTGTTGGGAAAGGTATGTGTTTTTCCTGATGATTTAAAGGTGTGAAATAGGGTTGATATCCTTGGAGGAGTCTGTAACATGGAACATTATTTGGCATTGCTGGAATATTGCAATGGAAAGTGCAATTAAATGGTTCTAAATGTAAAATAATGCACCTAGGGATGAAGAATCCCTTAATAGTGTACAATATGGGGGTACAGTGCTGGCCAGCACTAGAGAGGAAAAGATTTGGGGGTACTTATTCCAGATGATTGCAAGATGAGCAAACAGTGTGACCAGGCAGTGGGAAAATTGAATAGAATTCTAGGATGCATCACTAGAGAGATCACCAGCAGGAGGAAGGAGGTCCTGATCCCCCTATATAGATCTTTAGTTAGACCTCATTTGGAATATTATATCCAATTATGTAGACCTCACTTACAAAAAGATATTGATAGGATAGAATGAGTCCAGAGACAGGTAACAAAAATAGTGAACAATAAAGCATATCAGGAGAGACTTAATATGTAAAGTCTTGAGGAAATAAGGTAAATGGGGGAAATGACTGAAACCTTTAAGTACATTAAAGGTATGAATAAGGTTTAGGAGAACAGTGTTTTTAATATGAAGCCAAGATCAAGAACACAAGGACATGACCTCAAACTAACAGATTGAAATTTCAAAACCAATCTTAGAAAGTACTACTTTCAGTGCTTGGAATAGACTTCTGGTAATTAGTCAGTCACAGTAAGTGGATTCAAACATGCTTGGGACAAATTTGGGTCTATACTCAAAAAAGTAAAAATAAATAAGTACATAAAACACACATACACACACATATTCCGTATGCACAAGAGAGAACAAATTTGTGTTTCATAAGCAAGTCTGTTGCATTGCTGAATATTTTTGGAATTAATTTCCATTATGTGTTTTACTGTTATGCAACTTCAAAAGGAGAAAGAAAATTATTTTTAAGGACATAAAAGACTACCCCCAATAATGGATTTAAAAGCATTTAATTGTTATGTGTATACAGGAATCTGTAAGAACTGTATACAGGAATTTTTTTGGGCTACTCAACCTCCTCAACCTAGACTGTTGGTTCCACACAGGGGCGGGAGCGGTAAAGCTCCGCTATTAGCAGGGCTTTACCGCTAATTTTGCAGCGCTATTCGGCCGCTAGCGGGGCGGTTTTACCCCCTGCTAGCGGCTGAAAAAGGGTTAAAAAACGCTGCAAAGCGCCTCTACAGAGGCGCATTGCCGGCAGTATAGCCGCGGTGTCCCATTGATTTCAATGGGCAGGAGCGGTGGAGGAGCGGTATACACACCGCTACTTCACCGCTCCAAATATGCAGCTAGCAGGACTTTTTTCCCGTCCTGCTAGTGTACCGCTCCAGTGTGAAA
The DNA here is from genome assembly GCA_029206835.1 of Rana muscosa. Taxonomy (NCBI): domain Eukaryota; kingdom Metazoa; phylum Chordata; class Amphibia; order Anura; family Ranidae; genus Rana; species Rana muscosa. The sequence goes on along the minus strand of CM055116.1, from coordinate 523,442,132 downwards.
GCCCTTGGGCTTTCACACTGGAGACACAGCAGCCGCTGTTTAGGGTCGGTTTGCAGGCGCAATTTTTAGCGCAATAGCGCCTGCAAACCGCTCCAGTGTGAAAGGGGTCTAACATGTGAAGCAGACCTTTCTGCATTAGAATACCAAGTATCAAGGGTGACGATTTGATCAGGGAATATGTTAGAATGCTTTACACACCCAGTTGGGGGGGATATTATGTACAACTGAGGTAATTAATTTCTAACTCCTAAAATACCAATATACAAAGCCTCAACAACTATATTTTTTGCTGTATAAAAAGCTGACATTAACTAGACATTGGCTGTTTTAGTTTTTTTTGATGCTGTTAGAAATGTATATAATTTTAAAGGAAAGATACCGGTACTTGGTCTGTACTATTTGTGATACACATGTTTTCTGACACTGACTCATAAGACAAGGTTATAGGCTTATGAAAAATGTTTAACAGCCAAGTTCCAGGAAAAGACCAAGGTTACTCTATTCCCCTAGCACATGTAGCAAAACAATAATTACCTATGAAATTGTGATGACAATCTGGATTCACCGTGGAACAGTAAAAAGGGCACTGAGAACTACAGACATGGACTTTTTTATGAGCTAGGTCAATGAATGTTGTAGGTGGATAAAGCCCCGTACACAATCGGACTTTTGGCCAACAAACTTCATTTTGAGCAAGTTGAACCAACAATCCGACCGTGTGTACGCTCCATCGGACAAACTTTTTTTTTTTTTTTTGTTTTCATCGGACAAAAGTTGGGTCTGCAAACGGACAAACTTTTGGCCAACAAAAGTCCGATGGAGCAAAGTCCGACCGTGTGTACAGAAAACCATAGGACTTTTGTCCGATGGACAAAACAACTAATGTTAAAATCAACCAACAATAGCAGAAGTTGACCAAAGGGTGGCGGTAAAGAGCAGAAAAGAGCAGAAAAACCATGTGATGTTGCAAAAAGTTTTGGGAAAGTTTGCAGAAAAGTCCTGTGGTGTGTATGCTATGGGTGTGCCCGGCCAACTCCGTTCAGACAAAAATCCAGGGAAAAGTCAGATGGAAGTCCGACCGTGTGTACGAGGCTTAAGTAAGATGTATGGAGTAACTTTTTTTAATTTTATAGTTTAACATAAAGAAAAAGCATAAAAAAATGTCATATGTTTATTCCAAATGACAAACGTTTATTTTATATTGTTGAGGATACTTTAGAGTTCATGCACATGGACATTTGTAGGCATTTTATGCGCCCAATGTAATTTTCCATGAGCCTACCTGTGCTCAGGTAGCTGCAAGTGGCGCTTTCAGTCTGTCATACAATTGAATGGCTCTACATGACCATTCTCTTGTAAACTTCATGTGAAGCTACCGCATTTGGGGAATATGTTCACTGCTCATGCCCATACAAAAAAAATCAGTGTTTACAACAGTACAGCTGCATACAGTCATTCACCTGCATGGCAAGCTGTATGTGGCACCTGAGGCTCCTAGAGGACAGGAAAGCATCAGGAAATATACATGTAGTGGGACCCCCAAAATTGGGGTCGATATGTTGTAAATTTAGGGGCAGTCTGAGCAATAGTATGGCTCAGATTCTATAATTCTGTTTAATATGGACTCTGCTCTGCCATGTTGTTGCCTGGTGTATAGTTCCCCTGGGCCTGTGGTGGCACTGTTGCCCAGGTTTCGGGTTGAACCACTGGGGACATTGTGGTGTGATTGGGTGTCTTCTCTCGGCTACCGTGCAGTGGGAGGAGTTCAGCCTGCTGTGCATGCCGGGAGATTGTACAAAAAGGGCAGACGCCATGTGCTAGGAGGAGTGGAGGAGGAGAGTGGAGAGTGGAGGAGGAGTGCGCCCCATTGGGGTGGTGTGCCAGGGGGATTCCCAGGAGGACCCCTGGTGGCGAAGTCGCACCCATTGGCCCTGCTGGCCTAGGGTGCGTGAACTGGCCGAGGAGTCTCGGGCACCTTTAGCCCAAGTTTCAGATAGGCTGAGCACCTTCAACTGGGTCTACAACCAACACACTGGAGTCCCAGGGAACCCGTGTGAGGGTGGCTCGCTCTGAAGGAGAGGAAACCGGGGGAGGACCTGTCCGATGGATCGGTGGAGAAATTCATGGTGAAGGAGAGGCCTGGTTACCTATCAGAGGGAAGGATTCGTGAGTTGCAGTATAGCTCCTGTAGTGTGTCCCATTGGCACCTATGGTCTCTCTTAATCTATGGGAGTTTTCAAAGTTCTAATTCAGTAACTTAAGGATTCTGTGGCAGAGGATCTCTTAGACTTGTCCGTGAAGGGGACTAACTTAAAGAAACTGTTCGTGCTTCACTCCGGCTGCTAGAACTGTGAGAGGGATCTACCTGGGTGAGCAATTCACACTCAGGCTTGAGTGCAGAATAGGGTAACTGGGTGCCGCTTGCCTGAACCTGTCTCCCTACCTGCTTTTGTACTATCTTCAACCTATTCCCAAATCTGTTTCCAGCAAGATAAAAATAAACTTGTCTGTTTTGAGTTTAAACATTGTCTGGACATTGGCTTTCTTTCGGGGAGAAGAACAGACCTATCCCTATATTCTGGGGACAAGAACCAATGGACGGGAGGTAACTCGCTGCAGGACCCAAAACTGTAAGAACACTGCTCAACCTCTTATACCAGGAGGATACGGGCATGTGGCACGGTGTGCCTTTATCTCTGCAAAGTGAAGGTAGGCAGGAGAAAAGGGTCCGTGTGCTACATACACTAGGCATATAAAATGCCAAAAAAATTCTATGTTCATGAACACTTATATTGAAGGCATGCTGAGTATTTGCACTGAGAAGAAACAAACCATACAGTATTATCTATACAACAAGGTATACATAACTTGTGTATGTAAGCATTGCTAATTAGGTATTTAATTTGCATCAAACCCAAACTTAAATTGTATGTAAATTCAGTTACTAAAGTCTCATATAAGCCTTAAAATTTTAAAAGACATTTTTTTTTATATTTTTAAATCTGCAGCTTTCAATAAAATAATACATGATGATTCTACAATGAAGCTCCTTGTTTGAGCACTACCTTTTCTATGGTGACAATGCTCTCTCTCTGCCCTCCTATTGTACACCTGCAATATCAGTCTGCAACATGGGCCTCCGAGACTGCAAATGGCTGTTTCAAGCCTGGTTTAATTTTGTCACTAATGGGACACTAAGGGGTTTATTTACTAAAGGCACTTGGAAGTGCAGTCACTGTAGATCTAAAGGGGGGCATGCAAGGAAAATAAAAAACAGCATTTTTGTTTGTACACACTAGATGATAGAAATCAGCAGAGCTTCTCCTCATTTCAGATCTTCCCCTCAGATCTACAGCAACTGCACTTCCATGTGTACTTCCAGTGCACTTTTAGTGCAAAGTGGCTTTGCCTTTAGTAAATAAACCCCTAAATGTCATGCAGTCATCGTTGGATCAAGTGCATGTAGACAAGGAATGGCTGCAAAGAGGCCACAAGTGATCAACACATTTGCAACAAAGGAAATTTAATTTGAAAAAATCGCAAACTAGATGTCATTTAGTTAGGGGTTACACATCCTTATACAACGTGGAGGAAATGCCACACTAGGTGAGATGGGGAAACTGATCCCGTGGCTGGTCACTCCTGACTCGGCTCGCCACTGCGATCAACCAGGAAACTAGGAGGAGATAGCAGAACACTGCAACAGGATATAAAAAAATTGCTTATTTATTGCAAAATTGACAAATGAATCAGCACAGGAATCCAAGGATGTTAATGCATTTTACACAGCATTGTGCTTAATCATAACATACAATTAAGCACAATGCTGTGTGAAACACGTTAACATCCTTGGATTCCAGTGCTGATTCATCTGTCAATTTTGCAATAAAGAAGCATTTTTTTGGTATCCTGTTGCTAGTTTCCTACACATCCTTTGTGACAGTAATTTCAGTATTTTAAAGAGCTGGCAATGATAAAAAAAAAAATATGTTATTAGAATAATGCAAGTTAAGAATTCTTTAAATCTTCCTTTTGTTCTAAAACAAAAATGTGCAATAGTTTACCTATATATACACATGCTAACACTCTATAGCAGGGGTCTCAAACTGGCGGCCCTCCAGCTGTTGCAAAACAAAAAGTCCCATGAGGCATTGCAAGGCTTACAGTTACAAGCATGACTCCCACAGGCAGAGGCATGATGGGAGATGAGATGAGATGAGAGATGAGACTTTTTTGGATTGACATTCTCCAAAAGACCTTATTTTTCTAGCCTTTTAACCACTTAACGACCGCCCACCGCCGATTTACGTCGGCAGAATGGCACGGACAGGCAGAATCACGTAGATCTACGTGACTGCCTTTGTACAGTTGGGGGGTCCATCCGGACCCCCCTTCTGTGCCGTGAGCGGTCGTTACTTCACCGGGAGCGATCCCAGATGAGGGGGCGGCCTTTCGATTCCGGCCCCCCCCTCGCGATCGCTCCCGGCGAATGGAAATGCCTCCTCTGTCTGTTTCAGACAGAGGAGGCAGGAGGAAGTGATGTCATCTCCTGTGCGGCGCTCACATATACCGAGCGCCGTACAAGAGAAGACATCAGGTCAGTGAGCACAACACTACACTGACACCAGGACACATAGGAACACTAATCGCCCCCCCCAGGACCCCCAGACCCCCCCAGATCACCCCCCAGATCACCCCCCAGCCCCCAGTCACAGTGTCACTGATTGCAGTGACCATTTATTTAGTGATCACTGCAATCAGTGACATTTGTGACTGTGAAAGTGTCACTAAAGTTTAGTTTTAGGTCCAGTGTAGCCCCCTAACCCCCCCAATAAAGGTTTAACCCCCTGATCACCCCCCAGATAACCCTTTCACCCCCTATCACCGCTGTTGCTATGCGATCATTTTTCTGATGGCTGTCTTAGCATCAGTGATGGCGATCGGTAGCCAGTAATTTTTTTTAGGTTCGCCGCAGGTTTTTATAGCGTCAGGTACCCCAATATATTATCTAATAAAGGTTAAACCCCCTTGATCGCCCCCCAGGTAACCCTTTCACCCCCTATCACCGCTGTCGCTATGCGATCATTTTTCTGATGGCTGTCTTAGCATCAGTGATGGCGATCGGTAGCCAGTAATTTTTTTTAGGTTCGCCGCAGGTTTTTATAGCGTCGGGTACCCCAATATATTATCTAATAAAGGTTTAACCCCCTTGATCGCCCCCCAGGTAACCCTTTCACCCCCTATCACCGCTGTCGCTAATCGATCGTTTTTCTGATGCTGTCTTAGCATCAGTGATGGCGATCGGTAGCCAGTAATTTTTTTTAGGTTCGCCGCAGGTTTTTATAGCGTCAGGTACCCCAATATATTATCTAATAAAGGTTAAACCCCCTTGATCGCCCCCCAGGTAACCCTTTCACCCCCTATCACCGCTGTCGCTATGCGATCATTTTTCTGATGGCTGTCTTAGCATCAGTGATGGCGATCGGTAGCCAGTAATTTTTTTTAGGTTCGCCGCAGGTTTTTATAGCGTCGGGTACCCCAATATATTATCTAATAAAGGTTTAACCCCCTTGATCGCCCCCCAGGTAACCCTTTCACCCCCTATCACCACTGTCACTAAGCGATCGTTTTTCTGATCGCTGTCTTCGTGTCGGTGATGCCAATCGGTAGCCAGTCATTTTTTTTAGGTTCGCCGCAGGTTTTTATAGCGTCAGGTACCCCCAAATATGATCTAATAAAGGTTTTAACCCCCTAATTGCCCCTAGTTAACCCTTTCACCAGTGATCACCATATAAGTGTTACGGGTGACGCTGGTTAGTTAGTTTGCTTTTTATAGTGTCAGGGCACCCGCCGTATATAACCCAATAAAGGTTTAACCCCCTGATCGCCCGGTGGGTGATATCAATTAGGTTTTAGCGTCAGAGAGGGTCTGCGTCACACCCCAGGCAGCGTCAGGTTAGTGCCAGTAACGCTAACACCCACGCGTAAAGCATACACCCCCCTTAGTGGTATAGTATCTGAACAGATCAATATCTGATCTGATCAGATCTATACCAGCGGTTTAGGGTTCCCAAAAACGCAGTGTTAGCGGGATCAGCCCAGATACCTGCTAGCACCTGCGTTTTGCCCCTCCGTCCAGCCCAGGCCACCCAAGTGCAGTATCGATCGATCACTGTCACTTACAAAACACAACACACATAACTGCAGCGTTCGCAGAGACAGGCCTGATCCCTGCGACTCCAGTGCTGTAGGAGGTGATTTCACCACCACAGTTAAAAAAAAAAAAGCATATATGCCGAAGCATGGGGGCAGCAGGGGCAGCAGGGCGGAGGAGCAATTTTGCTCCTAATGCCGCATACATACGGTCGAAATTCCGACGGAGGCTTGCCCGTGGAAACGTTTGACCATGTGTGTGCGGCATAACTTTTTTGCGGGAGGATGCCCCCATGCTTCGGCATATATAAATGGTGCATGTATGCCCATCATTAGAAGTGGGTGGATGAAGGGCGGTATTCTAATGGTGGGCATACCCACCAATCAATCTCTTTTTTCGTTCAGCCAACAGGCTGCATGAAAAAAAAAGATTACAATACATGTCCAACAAGGAATGGTTATACCAGATTGATGCCTGCGGGTTTAGGCATCATCTTGGTATCATTCTTTTCAGCCAGCGGCCGGCTTTCATGTAAAAGCAATCACAGCGGCTAATTAGCCTCTGGACTGCTTTTACAGGCAGTGGGAGGGAATGTCCCCCCCCCGGATATAAAAAGCGCCATTGGGAAATTGGGAAAGCATTTTATCACACCGATCTTGGTGTGGTCAGATGCTTTGAGGGCAGAGGAAAGATCTAGGGTCTAGAAGACCCCAGTTTTTTCAAAAAAAGAGTACCTGTCACTACCTATTGCTATCATAGGGGATATTTACATTCCCTGAGATAACAATAAAAATTATAAAAAAAAAAATATATGTAAGGAACAATTTAAAAATAAAATAAAAAAGCAAAATTAATAATAAAAAAAAAAAAAAAAAGCACCCCTGTCCTGCCCTGCTCTTGCCCAATGGCGAACGCAAGCGTCGGTCTGGCGTCATATGTAAACAGCAATTGCACCATGCATGTGAGGTATCACCGCGAAGGTCAGATCGAGGGCAGTCATTTTAGCAGTAGACCTCCTCTGTAAATCTAACGGGGTAATCTGTAAAGGCTTTTAAAGGCTTTTAAAAATGTATGTAGTTTGTCGCCAATGCGCGTTTGTGCGAAATTTTAAAGCATGTCGTGTTTGGTATCTATGTACTCGGCCTAAGATCATCTTTATTATTTCATCAAACATTTGGGCAATATAGTGTGTTTTAGTGCATTAAAATTAAAAAAAGTGTATTTTTTCCCCAAAAAATGCGTTTGAAAAATCGCTGCGCAAATACTGTGTAGAAAAAAAAATGCAACACCCACCATTTTAATCTGTAGGGCCTTTGCTTTAAAAATATATATAATGTTTGGGGGTTCAACATAATTTTCTTGCAAAAAAAAAAAATGTTTTCATGTAAACAAAAAGTGTCAAAAAGGGCTTTGTCTGCAAGTGGTTAGAAGAGTGGATGTAAGCTTCCTAATGTTGTGTATAAAATGCCAGAACAGTTCAAAACCCCCCCAAATGACCCCATTTTGGAAAATAGACACCCCAAGCTATATACTGAGAGGCATGTCGAGTCCATGGAATATTTTATATGTTGACACAAGTTGCGGAAAAAAGACAATTTTTTTATTTTATTTTTTTTTTTGCACAAAGTTGTCACTAAATGATATATTGCTCAAACATGCCATGGGCATATGTGGAATTACACCCCAAAATAAATTCTGTTGCTTCTCCTGAGTACAGGGATACCACATGTGTGAGACTTTTTGGGAGCCTAGCCGCGTACGGGACCCCAAAAACAAAGCACCGCCTTCAGGCTTTCTAAGGGTGTAAATTTTTGATTTTACTTCTCACTGCCTATCACAGTTTCGGAGGCCATGGAATGCCCAGATGGCACAAAACCCCCCCAAATGACCCCATTTTGGAAAGTAGACACCCCAAGCTATTTGCTGAGAGGTATTGTGAGTATTTTGCAGATCTCGCTTTTTGTCACAAAGTTTTGAAAATTGAAAAAAAAAAAAAAAAAAATTTTCTTTCTTCATTTTCAAAAACAAATGAGAGCTGTAAAATACTCACCATGCCTCCTCAGCAAATAGCTTGGGGTGTCTACTTTCCAAAATGGGGTCATTTGGGGGGGTTTTGTGCTATTTTGGCATTTTATGGCCTTAGAAACTGTGATAGGTAGTGAGGAGTGAAATCAAAAATTTGTGCCTAGAAATCCTGAAGGCGGTGCTTGGTTTTCGGGGTCCCGTACGCGGCTAGGCTCCTAAAAAGTCCCACACATGTGGTATCCCTGTACTCAGGAGAAGCAGCAAAATGTATTTTGGGGTGCAATTCCACATATAACCATGGCATGTGTGAGCAATATATCATTTAGTGACAACTTTTTGTAATTTATTTTTTATTTTTATTTTTTGTCATTATTCAATCACTTGGGACAAAAAAAAAATATTCAACGGGCTCAACAGGCCTCTCAGCAATTTCCTTGGGGTGTCTACTTTCTAAAATGGGGTCATTTGGGGGGGTTTTGTGCTATTTTGGCATTTTATGGCCTTCGAAACTGTGATAGGTAGTGAGGAATGAAATCAAAAATTTGCGCCCTTAGAAATCCTGAAGGCGGTGCTTGGTTTCCGGGGTCCCGTACGTGGCCAGGCTCCTAAAAAGTCCCACACATGTGGTATCCCCGTACTCAGGAGAAGCAGCAAAATGTATTTTGGGGTGCAATTCCACATATAACCATGGCATGTGTGAGCAATATATCATTTAGTGACAACTTTTTGTAATTTTTTTTTTTTTTTTTTGTCATTATTCAATCACTTGGGACAAAAAAAAAAAATATTCAATGGGCTCAACATGCCTCTCAGCAATTTCCTTGGGGTGTCTACTTTCCAAAATGGGGTCATTTGGGGGGGTTTTGTACTGCCCTGCCATTTTAGCACCTCAAGAAATGAGATAGGCAGTCATAAATTTAAAGCTGTGTAAATTTCAGAAAATGTACCCTAGTTTGTAAACGCTATAACTTTTGCGCAAACCAATAAATATACGTTTATTGACATTTTTTTTACTAAAGACATGTGGCTGAATACATTTTGGCCTAAATGTCTGACTAAAATTGAGTTTATTCGATTTTTCTTATAACAAAAAGTAGAAAATATCATTTTTTTTCAAAATTTTCGGTCTTTTTCCGTTTATATCGCAAAAAATAAAAATCGCAGAGGCAATCAAATACCATTAAAAGAAAGCTCTATTTGTGGGAAGAAAAGGACGCAAATTTCATTTGGGTACAACATTGCATGTCCGCACAATTTACAGTTAAAGCAGCGCAGTGCCGAATCCCAAAAACAGGCCTGGTCCTAATGGCCCGAAATGGTCCGGGGCTTAAGTGGTTAAAAGACAGTAGGAACTGCACCATGTTGTATTCATAGTTGGAGAACTAAAAGCACATAGAAAAAACATAACAGAAAAAAAAATGAAAAAATAATCATATACAAACTAAACTAAACTAAAAATTACCGAAAATCAGGAGAATTCTAGTCATCTGAAAACTCAACTTTGCCAGAACATTCCAGTTTGCAAACTATTAAGGGCATTCTCATCTAGGTCCCAAGGTCTATTCTACCATTCCCTTGCCTTGAACAACACACATACTACATTCTCCCGTCCACTGCCGAAAAAGGATATCCTCGGCACAAGGCCTGTCACATGATATCACACAACCAGAGGGAAGGGTTCTTCATGTTTCAGAAGTTGCTCCTTCCCAAACTCATGTTGCCACACTGCAAAGGGAACCCATATCCATACCTTTCGATATATATGTATGTGTAATATTTCCTTTAAAATATTTTATAGTAAATAATACATAATACTTGTGTCAACTAATTTTATGGGGTAGTGCTGTATCTACTTATGTGCCTTTGATTTACTTCATTAACTATACCACAGTGATCACAGTTTTTTCCCTGTAGCTGGATTACATTGTTACTTGATTTAGGAGGTAGCTAAGCACACCTGGAGGGAGTTAAGTTCCAGAGCTTCCTAGTTTTTATCCCTGTGCCAACAGCCTATGGCAGAAGGTAATTAAAGCTTTGCAGCCAGCGTTATCTGTGTTTAATACTGAACGGAGACGATAGCTACTTTAGAGCATACAGGAGCATACAGATACCACTGAGTCCCTTGGATCTTTCTGGATTGGGGCGGTGTATTATTATTATTTGGACCACATGGAAATTTTATATTTTTTTCACAATTTTGGCATCTCGCAGTATAATAGTTTTCTTTTTAAAACATACTCATCAATTGTTATCATATTTTGTCAGTAAAACAAAACGTATATATTGCATGAAAATTAAAACTATTGTGCGCAGTTATTTTTTCACAGCCAGGACACAGGTGAAGATTAACCATAGATTACAGTCCATAAGGAGAGTAAAATGGTGAACAATACATGTGCAATAGGGCTCATTAAAGCTCTATTAGTCTTTTTAGTAATACTGTATAGTCTGCTCTAATAAAGTTCATGTCTGTCTTAGGAAGATAACAGACCTTTTTTTTCCTGACAATATCTCCTTTCTTGTGTAATGATGAGAAGTCTTTCATTAAAAATGTAATAACCAAATTACACCTCTTTCTTAAAGTAACAATGTTTCTAATCCACCACATAAGACCTTAGTACCACCTATAAGAAGAATGTCCTGTCAGTTGAGCAGCTAGACCATCTTAACTCTCTATCAAACTATAGTCACTGCTGGGATTCAACACTATAAGGTCTGCTTAGCTTTTACCTTTTTACTTTATTTTCTTGTTCTTTGTGAGCTTTCTTCAACACCCTAGCAAGGTCATTTTGACTTTTACTTGTTTTTTGCAGAGTGGCTTCTTCCAGGATGCTCTATGTATAAGAAGTTAAATAAAATAAGGCAGTAAAAGTCCTGCACTCCATTTTGTGACTACTCTAAGGTCACATCCCATTTCCATCCAATTCCCTTGACTTTGAACATTCATAGTTTACTTTTGTTATACCTCACTGATTGTGAACTGCAGCGATCTTTATGTACTAATTGCTCATTTTGTTCTTATACTCCTCATTTGAAAATTAATAAAAAGTCAAGTAAAAAGGTAAATAAATAAAATGAGGCATCAAAGGATTCTTTTAGTTGCACAGACTTCTGAAAGCTTACCCTAAATTAGCTGACAGAAGTCGCATTTATTCAGCTTAGCTAAAGCTGAACTTCAGTAATTTTTTTCAACTTTCCATCTACTAAATCTTCTGCACTTATTGTTTTAATTTGATAGTAAAACATTTTTTTTTTCTGCCAGTAACCACCTTACACAGTACAGCCCACTTCCTGTTTCTTGTCTGGTAAAAAGCCTAGGCTTATGACATCATGCACAGATCTCTCTCTCTCTCGTGAGAGTTTCCCAGGAGTGCCAGGGTGGAGTGAGTCATAAGAGGGCCAATGAGAGCTGCAGACCTGTAGGTGTGCCTTTGTGTGTCTGAGTAAATCCAGGAAGTAAACAGGCAGCAGCTTCAGTTGTCCACAGTTAAAATGGTTGCAGCCAGACTCAGTGGAGGGAGATTTCTGCAGTATATTTGGCATTGGCAAGTACAGAAGTACAGTATATATGAAATAATATGCAAAGTGTTTGGAGGGAAGCTTTAGAATGGCAAATATGTTTTTATTACAAATTATATGAGCAGACTGCAGTTCCTCTTAAATTGTCTCTAGGGTTGCCTTTTGTCTTTATTCCTTCGTGTCCGTTTCTGTTTCTGTACACATGCTTTCTGTCACTCTAGTAAAGGAACGTGCTAATTGGAATAATTAATTTACTGTTTCCAGTATGTAATATATTGAATATATATATATATATATATATATATATATAATATTATTTTATTATATAATATCAATAAAAAATTAAATTTTATTACAAATGTAAACATTAAAGAGGAGTTCCGTCCCCCACGCCTAAAAATTTAAAGTGAACAGCTACAAACACTGTAGCTGCTGACTTTTAAAATTTTTACAATTAGGGCACTTACCTGTCCAGGCATCCAGCGGTGTCCTCACCCGAGCCAATTTTTGAATCGGCTCTCAGGTGCTGGCACCTCCATCTTGGCTAAGGGAAACTTGAGGCTTCACAGACGGTTTCCTACTTCGTAGGCAAATTTTTGAATGGGCCGGCTGCGGGGGAAAGGTGGCCATGGCGAAGTGAGCTGGTAGTGGGAGCAGGTACCTGTCAAAACCATTTACCCGCTCCCTCTTCCCCCACAAAAGGTGCCAAATGTGGCAGCAGAGGGGGAGAGGCAGACGAGTGGAGCTTCCCCTTTTGGGTGGAGCTCTGCTTTAAGTTTTTCATGTCCAGGGGTAATTAAAACCATCATGCACCGATGCTCACTCCCAAACTTGCCGCCACTGCCTCAACATGCACTCTACTACTGCAGGGCCATAGCCCTCTTCACCATCCCACTGCTGTAATGACACTTCTGTATTCAGTCCATTCAATAAATGGGCACACTTTTGCTAGTGAACATATGTAATAACAATCTATATAAAACAAAAGTTTTTTAACCAGTAACATGCATTGTAATTTTTTTACACCCAATCTCATTCTCGTACACGTCTATAAAAAAACTCTGAAAACTAAAAAAATTGCTGTTAGTAAAATGGCATGGTTATTGTTACCAATCCTACCAAATCGTGTTAAATTTGAATAATGGTGGGATATCTATAATAATATTCTAAATGCATTTTCTAATTAACTGTATAATTACCATAGTAAATAAAATAAACAATACTATATCTTAAAGTGTTTAAATCTGCTTTTTGTTATCATGGTTGGATTAGTGACAAAATGGTAAAAAAAATATCAGATATTACTGAAGGTACCATTAATCCTATTCCCTAGGCTGTAATCTGTCCAAAGCATTTCACAGAGATAGTATTACGTCTTGACAACTGTACCCATAAATCAATTTCAAATCTTGCATTAATCATTTTTCTGTAATCAGGGGCTATTCACCGCAAATTTACATCTCATTTCTGTTGACCAAACTGCCACGTTAGGCCTCCAAAGCTTATTCAAGCTTAAACGATTATATTCCCCTAATAAACACAGAAGTCTTTTCAGTCTAGTTGTCGTGAGTTGCATTAATGTGATTCAGTAACGGGGCTGAGCAAAGTCACCATTGTTTGTCGTTGGTGGCAGGGTCTCTGAATAGGAGAACTGTTCTGCTTTTTCAATGCAAACTCCAGTCATCGCTGGTGTTCACCAGCAACAAAGCAGAAGGGTCACAAGATTTTGTAAAGAGAAACCCTTTAAAGTTTTGTCTCATCTATCATTCTTTTCACTGGCTCTGAATACTTTGTAACTTCTGTTGGAAAGGCTCCTAGCTTAGGTTCCAATAGAGTCTGGCCAAGCAATCTTGTTTTGCAAGCTCCACAAATAAATATTGTAACCCCAATTCATCACAGTGCCAATTATTTTATAGCTTTAAAAATATATTTGAGTTTTTTTTGTTTTTTTTTAGTTTAGTCTGTAAAGAAAAATAACAACTAGAAATGCAGGGATCAGTCTGTGAAATTCACAACCATTTGTAAAGTCTCCTCTTTTTTTACATTATTTTTACAAAAGAATAAAAAAAGAGCTAAATGAGTACCACCACTCATATTATATCAGTCTGGTACAATTGGCCCCACTGTGCACTGGCACTTTAAAAGAGCCTCCCCCACCCACCCAAATATTGGCCCTTCCAAGAAAAATGCGTACTGATCTATTAATTATTTTTTGGGTAGGAAGGGGAGGAATGGATAACCAAACTGTCCCTGGTGGGGTAAAAGGTTTTCCACTCCATACCTGGGTGATCTGGTAAAGGGGTCGCCATAATGCCAACTGTAATAAACTGTAATAAACAAAATCACACTAATTTAAAAGCATCCCTATTATCCAATTCATGACATAAACGTGAAATCCCTAACAGACCTGTCCATGGCGATATTTCCTGTTTATTAAATAACCCTGGATACTAATAATCATTAGACTGAATATATTTATGTATTTTAGTGGCAAACCCCAGACACTAGAGGGATTGCAGTAAATTAAACCTTATTGTAAAATTGTTCAGTTAACATTTCAATGCTGAACCTCACCATAAACCATCCAGAGGAAGGTTAAAATAAAAAAGCTGACAGATCACTGTACCAACACAAGCAATGTTGGTGCAGCAATCTCCCTTGCTGTGCTGTTGTATTCTGACAGGGGAACACTACCTGGAAAGAATAAACTGATCACACTGATTGGATGCTGGTTTTCCAGCATATCCCTTTGACAAAAGCCTTTCATTAGTCCGGCTTCTGTCAGACAGACTGCTGTACACACGTTTCCTGCTGAACCATCCATTTTTCGGACAGTGTGTACCGAGCCTAATGCCCCGTACACACGGTCTGAATTTCAGACAGAAAAAGTCAGATGGGAGCTTTTGGTTGGGAATTCCGACTGTGTGTATGCTCCATCTGACTTTTTCCGTCGGAAATTCCGCCGGAAGTTTTCCCGTTGGAAAGTCCGACCATGTGTATGCGGCATAAAGAGTTGTCACTCAAGTAGCACTCTATAGTATTCCTTTTTGATCCTTGTCCAGCTGCTAAATTATAGGTATGCATGGTGGTGAAGGCAGAGTAGGAGGAGCTAGGCAGGCACAGAAAGTAAATAGACAGTCACAGAAGAGGAGATGGCTATGGCTTGCAAGGATAGGAGGAATGTCTTAGGGAAATGACTCTTCCTGAAGAAGTCAAAATTACTAGCAAGTTTAAAGGCACATTGCACGTAAATTAAAATTTTATGGAAGGGAAAATGCACTTCAAATTCCTGATTTTTCTGTGCTTTAACTATATTTTTTTTTTGTTGATGACACTGTCTCTTTGATGTAGGTTTTAGGTTTTTATAAGATCTTCTTGAACATCAAGCAATGAATCTAATAAGAACTTGCCTCTTAGATAGATGTTATAAATGGCTTTTCGAGTATTCTTTTTCCCTTACACCAGTTGAGCAACACAACAGCAAACATGAATTGATTCAGTAATGAGATGTCTCTGTCATGATGTGACATGACTGCTAGCCCCTTAAGGTCATTGCTTATCCTATTGCTTATTGAGCATTGTGATAAGTGTTAATTAGCACAAATAAGCCTAGGCATTGCAAGTTCATGAAGCGCATCACATAAATACAATATGTGTGGTACACAGCAATACTGCAGTTCATGTGACCTTCAGGAAGCTTTGCTTTAGTGAGTGGCCTACTCTCTGTTTTATCATGACAATATTAGACATTTTAAATCTCTAGGCAGCTCAGTTTACTGTTATTAGTTGTTTTGAGCAAAAATCATCTGTGTTAAACTAATAGATGTGAAAAAGGTTAATTAGCAATTACACAAAGGTTCAAGAATGAATATTTATAATTTAACAGGGCAGAAGAAGCCACCTTAAGGCATGTTTCTTATTGAAATTCATGAGCTTTTACAATAGAAGCAAAATGGAATGCAAACTGAAAAAATAACTTTGTGGCACTCAGAAGTGGAACCTCCAGTGCCTAGGCTAGCAAGGACAGTTGCAGATTTTTTTAATTTTTAATTTTGTTAATTTTTGGCAGACTTACCCCATGTGTAAGGAGGGCAGAGTCAAGAAGGAAAAGGCAATCTGGAGAGGCATGGAAAGAGTTTGCTACATACTTTACTAACATTAGAGACATGCAAAACAATCACTACTTAGCCCAAGCATTTTCAAATTAAAAGGAGAGGTGAACATCATATGTTGGACCCATCAAAGATCCTAAGTACTACAGTGGCAAAGGAGCGCAATGGTGTTAGTTTAATTCTAGTCGATGGTGACATTCTTGCAGTCTTTTATGTTTTTATACAGTAACTTCATGGAAATGTTACATCAATTTAAGTTTCAATGCCTTTCTTTGTGAGCTTCAGTTGGTTTTTATTTGGACACACTGGGGTTGATTTTCTAAAATTGGAGAGTACAAAATCTGGTGAAAAGCTGCACCAGATTTTGCACTCTCTAGTTTTAATAAATTAACCTTATTGGTAATGAGAATCAGTAGGCAAATCATAGGCAATGATTACTGTCCCTGGTGGCAAGAAGTGCAATGGTGGTAGTTTAACTCTCCCCTATGGTGGCATTTTTGCAATCGTCTTTGCTTTTGTACTACCTGGCAATGTTTAATCAATTTTATTGCCTTCCTTCGTGAATTTCGGTTTGTCTTTATTTGGACACATTTTTGCTGAGAATAATTAGACAATAGTCAAATCATGATTACTGTCCAATGATTACTCTCCTTGGTCCAATGATGGCAAACAATTTAGAAAACTAACCTAATACTGACCTAATCTGTGTTAAAGGGACACTGTTATGAAAAGATCATGAACTCTCCTTTAAGGCTTGGTTCACACTGTTGGATGTGGGTTTCCCCGCAACCAATTCACATAGCAGGAGATTGTGATCCGCTCTCTATGAAAGCAGTTCACACATCTCTGCAGCGGATCCGATGCAAATTGCACAGGAGCCCTGTGCGTCCTTTGGACCATTTCAGGTCCAAATTCAGCGACACATTTGGGCTGAAATTGGACCTGAAATGGTGAATGGAGACGCACTGGACTCCTGCTGTGAGTCGCTGTGTTCTCCAGTGTGAACCCAGCTTTAAATTGCAAGTTCCCTGGCTGTATTGTCGACCCTTTAGCATTTATGCCATTTGGCGTTGAGTAGCTAACCTGTGAAATAAAAACGTCTTACACTTTTTTGACACTCATTTAAAACAAATTTGTTTAGGGTCTGTGATTCAAAAGTACCTAAGTCAGATACAGCCAGGTAAATAGCATTTTCAGAAGGAGACCAGCAATGGCAGCTCTCATAGCTTCCTCATGACAGAAGTATTTTAGTATGACTATCTCCATATGGCTATATGACCAATTATATTGTAGACCAAAAACTATTTTTGGTGGCAGAAATAGTTTGTGTCTGGTCAGTTCCAATGACTTTAAGTGTTTAAAATTCTTCAGTTGATTTTGATGCTTGCCTCAGATTAAGTGAGATATTTGAGTGTCTGTGCCAAGGTAAAATGAGAAACTAGTTCTTCAAGGTATAAAGTCCTATTTTTGAGTTTCTTATGAAAATACTAGTTCCACTGCAGTCCAGCTCATCCAGTGGAAGCCATCGTTTTTGAGCCAATGACCTGAAACTAGAATATGGATAAAGAGTTCTCACCTTAGTGATGATTCATATTTCTAACTTAATACAGGTTTCCTTTCATTTTCATCTGGGGACAGAACTGCCTGCCTTATGAGTATACATTTTATCCACGTATCATCTTTACCTCACTGCCTTGCTATCTAAATCTTCTAGTTACTAGTGCCTTCAT
Organism: Rana muscosa; assembly: GCA_029206835.1. Taxonomy (NCBI): domain Eukaryota; kingdom Metazoa; phylum Chordata; class Amphibia; order Anura; family Ranidae; genus Rana; species Rana muscosa. The sequence continues at coordinate 523,424,592 of CM055116.1, read as the reverse complement.
CATCTGGATAGCATACATCCAAGTCTGTAAAAATACAGGCCAATGTTTTCTATAGTATACTCATAAGCTTTTCTCTGAACCCAAGCTTACATTCCCACAAAAACAGCAGGATAAGATTGCACAGCGCAAAGATATGTGGCAAGAGGCTGCAATACCTGCAAAGAGTGTTTAAATATAATTAAATAGACTAAACCTGGCTGCACAGGATTTATTACACTCTTGAGCGCCTTGCTATTATTTATTCCCAGGCTGATCCAATGTGTAAGAGGTGTGCTGTCTCCACTGGTACTTTTTTGCATTCTGTTTGGTCCTGTTCTGTACTTACTCTCTTTTGGGAATCAGTGACCCAAACTCTTATTCAATTGTGTGATACCCCATTGCATCCTGACCCACTCCTCTTCCTGTTGTGCCATATGAAAGTTGTGGAGGTGAATAGATATACTAAAATATGTTTTAATAATGTGCTTTTTTATGCAAGAAGTAAGATCCTTCTTCGGTGGAAGTCTCCTGCAACCCCAACGGTTGACGAATTGACAAAGACCATTAATTCAGTACTTTCCTATATAAAATCACCTATGAAAGTAGGAACTGTCTCTGGAAATTCGACAATGTGTGGTCTACATGGATAGATGCTTATGGACAAAATTATTAGGATGGAATTTGAGAGCCTGTTACTTTGTGCTTCTGACACCCCCCCTTGCTTTCCTGTGGTTACCCTCTTCCCCTTCCTCCCCCTCCCCCCCTTACTAGTGCTCATCTCTTCTCTGCTTTTGACCACTCAGTTTTTTTGAGCCCCCTCCATCTTCCCCCTTCCTAAAGTCTACGGTAATAGTAATTTGGTTGTTGCTATTCAGTAATGGTCCCTTTTTTAGTCACCCCTGATGGTAGATGTGATGGTCCTTTATTGTATTTAATGCTCATCCCTTGTTGACTATGTAGGCTATAGACTTGTGCACAACGGAAAAATTTGTTTAGTTTCGGTTTGTTTCTTTTTGGTTCTGTTGATTCGTAATCATTCGTAATTTTGCTAGACAGGATTTTTCGTGTTCAGACTAATTCGTATTTTCGCAAGCGACATTTTTAGTTGAATTGGAATGATTCGTATTAATGTAAGCCTTATTTTTAGTTGATTTATAATTCGTACTTTCGGTAGAGTACATTGTTTTTTGTTGATTCTGGACACAACTCCTACTTTCCTAACTTTTTTGGGGTTCGTTGATTTGTAATTTTCTGTGTCTCTCTCACAACAACGCTGCCTAACGTGCTTCGAATGGATTCGTACTTTTCTAAATACATAGCGGTTATTTGTAACGATTCAAAATCTCATATTTTACTTTCGTTTTTTATAGCCTCCTCCCCTGTACACCATTTTGAGAGGGAGTTCAGCACGGTGAGGGAGGAGCAGAGAGCAGAGCATAGTGTTATTGTGCTTCGAATGGATTCGTACATTTGTAACTTTTTTTCATAACGAATTATGCCAAAAACATTCAGGCATTCGCTATTTGCGATATAATTTATTTCGGATTTGGTTTTATTCGTAATTGCTTTGTTCGGAAATTCGAATGCTTCCAAATGTCCGAAAGTTGCTAAATTCGGACGAATTTCGATACGTTACGAAATGAATTGCACAAGCCTAGTAGGCTATGCTGGCCGGAATTGGCCAGATTGTATTAGTAACCTGCTTTATATACTTTTGTGCCTTCTGAAGATGTTTTTCGCATTTTGCTTTACAACTGTTTTTCTACTGCCATGAGCTGTATGTAACATTTGTGATAAACATTTAATAAAACGTTTTCTGTTAAAAAACTGACTAATCCTAATAAACCTGTAATTCTAATGTAGCACACCCATCCTTTGGCCCCCGCTTACCTTCACCTGTGGGGGCAGGACACGCCATGCCACAAGCCCGTGTTCTCCTTATCAGAGGTCAGGCGGTGTTTACAGATTTGGGTCCTGCAGCGAGTTACCTCTTTCCATTGGTTCTCATCCCCAGATTATAGGGAAAAGTCTATATTCTTCCCCAAGAAGGCCAATGTCCACACGACTTTAACTCCAACAAAGAGTTTATTTTCCTTTTGTTTCAACGGGAAATTGAAGAGAGAAAGAAGCTAGCGAAGATAGGAGGTAGATTCAGGCACACAACACCGTCTCACTCGTCGCCACTCGATCCCGAGTGGGTTTAGCTCACCCGGATAGATCCCTCTCACAGTCTAGCAGCCGGAGTGAAGCTCGAACAGTGCTATAACTTTGTCCCCTCCAGGGATGGGTTCAGGAGATTCTATATAGCAGCAGAATCCTGTTATTCCTGAATCCAGAACTTCCCTTAACCTTCTGTAGGATTCAGAGAAAAGACGATGCCAATGGGCACTCTACAGGGTTAACTTTGTTGAGCAAGGAATCCTTCCCTCTGACAGGTCACTAGGCCTTTCCCGAGACAACAATCTACTATCACTCGTCTCCTCTGTGGGACCTATCCTCCCCTGGCTTCCTCTCAGGTCAGAGCAGGTACCCTCACCTGGGCACCCTGGGACTCCAATGTGCTGATTTTATACCCAGTCAATGGTACTGGGCCTACCTGGAACCTCACAGCCTCAGGCCAAAGGTGCCTGAGACTCTTCGGCCAGTCCACGCACCCCCAAGGGGCACACTCCCCCGGGTACTCCTCCGGGTACTCCTCTCCCCGGGCACTCCTCCCTAAACATGGCGTCTGCCCCTTATATACCCCCTCCCGTCATGCACATCAGGCGAGGCCCCGCCCACTGCATGGCAGCCGAGAGAGGACATCCAATACCGCCACTCTGTCACCTGAAGTTCGACCCTAGGCCGAGGCAACAGTGCCACCCACAGGCCAAAGGGGAACCGTACACCAGACAACGCCACAGCAGAGCAGAGTCCAGCACTAAATTAGAAAGCCTGGGCCAAACTATGGCCCAGGCTGTCCCTTAAATTTGGGCATAGCGACCCCCTAAATTTAGGGGTCCGCTACATAAACATAGTGGCATTGTTTCCTGGATAGCACCTAATTCACGGATTGAATTTTATGATTCATTGGAATTCACTTTTGATGTTTAATAACATGGCAGTGTGTAGATCTTCTACTGCTATATAAAAAATACTGAGGAAGAAGCTTTAAAGAAGTTGTAAAGGCAGAAGGTTTTTTATCTTAACGCATTTAATGCATTAAGATAAAAAGCCTTCTGTGTGCAGCAGCCCCCCTCAGCCCCCTAATACTTACCTGAGCCCCATCTCTATCCAGCGATATCCACAAGTCCCTCAGCTGTCCGGGACTCTCCTCCTGATTGGCTGAGACACAGCAGCAGTGCCATTGGCTCTGGTGGCTGTCAATAAAAGTCAGTTAGAGAGGGGGCAGGCAGACCAGCAGCTTCATGTCTAAATGGACAGATGGACCTGCAGCTGCTTGCTGTGGGGCACTCGACAGGAGGAAGGGGCCAGGAGCACAGAAGAGGGACCAGAGAAGAGGGCCCTGTGAAAATCCACTGCATAGAGCAGGTAAGTATAACATGTTTGTTGTTTTTATAGAAAAAAAAATAGACTTTACAATCACTTTAATTCATTTATTTAACACATTAAGATTAACATCCGCTAAATTCTCCCAAATTAAGGTTAACTTATGTTATCAGTGCTGTAACTTGACTCTACGGCCTTTCCAAAATTTTATTGCTCACATGCCTTTATTACTTTTATCAACAATGTTTCCTAAATCTGTATTACAATCTTGTGAACAAGCTTTAAGAGGAAAATTATATCCTTACCAACACAAAGACCAAATATTTATGTTGGGACATTGAAACACTTAATTTAGAGTTTAGATGCTGATCGTGCTTTGAGAGTGGAGAAGCTGCACAGCTTTGGGAGGGGAGAAACAGCGCTGTTATTTGTTGTTTTCTCAAGTAAAACAACCTTTCGCTCTACTGAACTATATCATTGTACTTCATTCACTGCTTATCCCAAGACACTGAGATACCAGAATATCTTTCATTAAGTACTGCTAAAGTTGAGCGAAGAACATGCAAATCTGTCTTCTCGCCGCATTATTAATTTAGATTAAGGCTATTAATGAAGCATCGTGCACTTAAATCTTTGCCATAAGCCTGTTTTCTTTACCTGGCATATTACTTTATTGCATGACTTTGAACAGTTGTCTAGGGCTATAAACACGATTTTGTGTTCATTAACATTTCTCGTGCCATAGCTGAAATGCTGCTTCACGTGCCATTGCCAAAGTGTCAAGAAATGATTCCATACTGTCTGCAGCTGGTACAGAATACCAAAGCCAGGTTAGTGTACATAGATTACAGCCTCATTTCCACTAAGTAACAGATGTCATCTACCCTCATCAACAGATGCCCAGAGAATGCCAGACACCGAAATCTTTCATATCGATAAAATTGGTTATTGGCCTAGTAAATCTGATGGCCATGAATTCTGGCCAACCTATTTCTGGTATATTTAATACTATTTGTATATAAAACATATAAAGGTATTCAAGAATTAAATCTGTGCTTTATTTTAAGAAAAACACATGGCCGTGTTGTTTATATAATTTGCACAATAAACCAGCAGAAAGGACAACTAGATGCAAAACAAAAGCCATAATTATTGCTGCTCACCTGTGCCTGCATGCTGCTTTGGAGGTACTGGTTGCCAAAAAAGGCAATGTTCCATATCAGATTTTGGTCTGGTATTACTCCAAAGACTCCAATGAGATTGTTGTGCATGTTCAAGATCAAACTATAATGATCGCTGTGTGCTCTTAGCAAAAGGTAGACCTACGATTACCCAGCCATGGTGACCAGTAAAATGCCTGGGGATCACAGGGTGCTTTATTCATACATGCTATTAAAGGGACCGCTAGGCACTCATTTTCAATAAAAAAATAAAAAAAAACACACAAGGAATATCAACTGAAGTTTACTGAATATTTTGATCTTTACTCTTTATGACTTATGACGTTATTTTTTATTTATTTTTTATCCTTAATGGTGTTGATTTACTACAGGCAAATAGGCTGTTCACTTTCCAAGGGATTTTTTCCCAAGTTTAGGGCATTGCACTGCAAGCTAATCTTTAAAGGCTAATGCCGCGTACACATTAGAAAAATGCAATTTTTAAAAATGGTCGTGAAAAGCGGTGGTGTGTATGCTCCAAAGCATTTTTCTCAACGAGAAAAATGGGCGGAAAAAAATTAGAACCTGCTCTACTTTTCCTCGTCGTTTTTCACGTCGTTCTTTTTAACGTCGTGAAAAACGGTCGTGTGTACGCTTTTACGAGGGGAAAAAAGCGCGCATGCTCATAATCAAGTATAAGACGGGAGCGCATGTTCTGGTAAAACTAGCGTTCGTAATGGAGATAGCACATTCGTCACGCTGTAATGGACTGAAAAGCACGAAGACTGAAAAGCGTGAATCGTCTCTCACCAAACTTTATTAACACGAGGATCAGCAAAAGCGTCCCAAAGGGTGGCGCCATTCGATTGGAACTTCCCCTTTATAGTGCCATCGTACGTGTTGAACGTCACCGCGCTTTGCTCAAGCGTTTTTTTTTTTCATGACATGAATAACGGTCGTGTGTACGCGGCATAGCTCTAGCTTTTGGACCAGGTTACAGCCATATTTAGTGGTTTTAGGCAAAAGCTGTGTGTGTGTGTGTGTGTGTGTGTTATTATTAACCACTTCAGCTCTGGAAGGTTTAACCCCTTCTTGACTAGGCCATTTTTTGCGACACGGCACTGCTTTGCTTTAACTAACAATTTGTGTGACCCTGTACCCAAATAAAATTGATGTCCTTTTTTTCCAACAAATAGAGCTTTCTTTTGGTGGTATTTGATCATCTCTGCTTTTTATATTTTTGTGCTATTAGACCCCTTTCATACTGGGACTGCGGTAAAGTGCCGCGATAAAGTGCCGTTTGTTTTAGCATCGCTTTACCACTGTTAAAGTGATGCTTTTGCCCCGCTTTTTGGCCTCTATCGGGGCGCTTTTAACCCCAAGGAAGGGGTTAAAAACTCCCGTGCTTCAGCACTTCCAAATCGCTTTTCAGGCACTTCCAGAGTGCTTTTCAGGCACTTCCGAAAGCGTTTTTCAGGTGCTTCGGAAGCCGTGCCCATTCATTGCAATGAGTAGGGGCGTTTTGGGAGCGCTGAATACAGCACTTCTAACTCGCCCCAAAGATGCTGCTTGCAGAACTTTTCCGAACGTCCCACAAGCGCACCGTCTAGGTGTAAAAACACCCATTGCAGAGAATGGGAGACAGTTTTCAGGCGCTTTACAGGTGCTATTTCTAGCGCTAAAATGCCTGAGAACTGCCCCAGTGTGAAAGTGGTCTAAACAAAAAATTACCGAAAATGTTGAAAAAAAAAAACTATTTTTTTACTTTCTGCTATAAAACATACCCACTACAAAAATTTTAATATCTTCATAAATTTAGGCCAATATGTATTCTGCTACATATTTTTGCAATGTATATTGATTGGTTTGCACAACAATTATAGCGTCTACAAACTATGGGATAGATTTATGGACTTTTTTTTTAAATATATATTACTAGTAATACTAGTGATCAGCGATTTTTAGCGGGACTGCGACATAGCGGCGGAAAAATCTGACACTTGGGCAGTTATTTACAAAATAAAAATCCACTTTGCACTACAAGTGCAAACTACAAGTGCAAAGTACACTTGAAATTGCACTGAAAGTACACTTGGAAGTGCAGTCGCTGTAAATCTGAGGGGTAGATCTGAAATGAGGGGAAGCTCTGCTGATTTTATTATCCAATCATGTGCAAGCTAAAATGCTGTTTTTTATTTTCCTTGCATGTCCCCCTCGGATCTACAGCGACTGCACTTCCAAGTGCAATTTTAGTGCAATTTCAAGTGCACTTTGCACTTGTAGTTTGCACTTGTAGAGCAAAGTGGATTTGCCTTTCGTAAATAACCCCCAGTGTGACACTTTTTGGGCACCAGTGACACCAATACAGTGATCAGTGCTAAAATGCACAATCACTGTATAAATGACAGACAGAGAAGGGGTTAACATCAGGGGCAATCAAAGGGTTAAGGCTGGGTTCACACTTGTGCGATGCGAATTCCAGCTCAGTTCAGCAGATCATCTCTGTTTTAGCTGCGAATTTGGAGACCTGGGAGAGGGGAGGGGGGAAGTGTAGTGAGGAGAAGGAGAAAAATCCTGATGAGAACTGAACACATCTGCCAATCAGATGCGTGCCCATAGAAGATAATGGGCCTGAATTCGCACCTGAGCCGCACCTAGAAAACGCACACGTTTTTTGGGCAATGCGCAGTGCGAATGCATCGCACATATGTGAACCAGCCTCATTAAAATCAATGTATTTTATAATGTTGTGCGAATTGGATGCGGTTTAAGCCGCAACCAATTCGCATAAGTGTGAACGAGGCCTTAATGTGTTCCCTATGCGTGCCTTCTAACCGTGGGGAATGCTTTGACTAAAGAAAAACAGAGATCTGCGTTTCTGCTTAGCAGAAAAACAATATCTCCATTTAGCTCTTTGGCAGAACGGCCGTTCTGCCTCTCCTGAGAACAATCGCGGGTGGCTGGCAGCTATGGCGGCCGCTGAACCCTCTGATCCCGCGGGGCTCTGGCGGCATGTGCACGCCCCAGAGCCGAAGAAGATGATCATGTACAGGTACGTGATTTTGCACTTAAGGGCCACCCTGCTGCAGTACATGTACGTGGGGCAATCATTAAGTGTATATGCGAGACCTCACTTTTTTTAACCCATTCAGTTTAAAATAGAAATGAAAGGCAAAAGATTTGTGTATACATATAAAATTATTATAAATACTTTTTTTTTACTTTTTATGTACGGTAAGTGATCACATACCTCTCAGCTACAAAAGGATTTTAGAGAGCCGGGGGCAGAAACAGTAGCACACTGTTCTTCCCAATGAATGGCTGTGTGGGGGGGGGGGGGGTTGTCAGGACAAGTCTGATAATTGGTGGAGAGCACAGCTAGAGAACTGACTATGCTGTGCTTTCATGCCTAGTGTGGTCATTTTATAATAGGAAAGCAGAGTGACTGGCAGGAACACACATAAAGGAAGCAATATAAAGAGAATGGGTTACTTTTTCATACAAACACATGGTACAGCAGGCACATATCAAAAATATGAAATGCTGGATTGACATATTATTTAAACTCATCCCTACTAGGAACCTTAAGGCTGGATTCACACTTATGCAAATTGGATGCGAGTTTCCACGCATTCAATTCGCATGACAGGAGACTGTGACCGGCTCTCAATGAAGATGGTTCACACATCTCTGTGGTGGCTGCAGTCCACACTGAAAAAGGGTCCTGTGCGTCTTTGGCTCTGTTTCAGGTCCCAATTCAGGCAAAAATTCGGACCTGATTCGTCCCTGAAATGGAGAACAGGGATGCAACGGACCCACTGCTGTGAGCAGCGGCCGCAGCTAGAGTGAAATTGGCCTTAGAGTTCAACTTTATGTTTACCAGTAAGAAGTCACTTTCAATATTGTAGTTAAAAAATGTGAGGTCACAGACATGATAAACTTCAAACAAAAATTGACTGCACGTAAAAATGGCTTAATAATACACACATACCCATTATAACTGTTACCCTTCCACTTCCACTACACTATACTATATCACACAGCACTACCTACTATGCTTCAATGGTTGCTTTACCAAGATAAAGTAAATGTTTTTCATCTTGCCATTACAAAAAGATGCTTTCTAATGAGTATGTGTTGCGAGTAATAATACAAACATGTTCTTGTTCTGCTCCCCTCCCCCTCACCCTCAGTGTGACAGTGGGAGGGGGTTCCTCTCCTCACACTCACTGTCAGATTTTGGAAACAGTGTGACTGCGTGAGGCAAAAAAATAAGTCCTGTCTTTTACCGCAGCAGATGGTACGGGCAACAGCGATGTAGGCAGTGTGTGCAGAAACCTGATATCTGCTGATCGCGGGTGCAATACTTCCTGTTTAAAAGAAAAAAATGCTAATTTTGTTACCTGCAAAAATATGTAAATGTATTATTTTTTAAGGAAAGGTGAACTTAGTCTACAAAAATAATATCCACACTTCTGATCTCATATAGGCTTGATGAAAAAGCAGATAATTACATAAAGATATAAAACAACACCCAAATAAAAAGTAGGCTACTGCCGCGTACACACGACCGTTATTCATGTCATGGAAAAAAACGACGTTTTTCTCAACGTGATTTTTCGTGTTTCCTCTCAAGCCTGCCTTGCATACACAGGTTCATGAAAAAAAAAAACGATCAAGCAAAGCGCGGTGACGTACAACACGTACAACCACACTATAAAGGGGAAGTTCCATTCGAATGGCGCCACCCTTTGGGACGCTTTTGCTGATCCTCGTGTTAATCAAGTTTGGTGAGAGACGATTCGCGCTTTTCAGTCTTCGTGCTTTTCAGTCCATTACAGCGTGACGAATGTGCTATCTCCATTACGAACGCTAGTTTTACCAGAACGAGCGCTCCCGTCTCATACTTGATTCTGAGCATACATGTTTTTTTTCCCCTCCTAAAAGTATACACACAGCCGTTTTTCATGATGTTAAAAAGAACGACGTGAAAAACGGCGAGAAAAAATAGAGCAGGTTCTAATTTTTTTTCGGGCATTTTTCTCGTCTAGAAAACTGCTATGGAGCATACACATGACCGTTTTTCACGACCATTTTTAAAAATGGAATTTTTCTCGTCATGAAAAACGGTCGTGTGTACGCGGCATAACAGATTTATAATGGTACGATAAAGATATTCTGTCAATAACAGGTCCTGTAAAGTATTCAAAGCATTTAAAAACAGTCCATCTGTCCTGTAATAAAATAAATATGTGTTTTCTCTTGGTCCTTCCAAAGTAGGATTTAGAAGGCAGACATGTTTCTATAATTCATAATATAATCAATATCTTAGCTTTGAAACCGTTTAGGTTACTTCAATTTCTCGAAAACGCTGATAAATGTGGATTTATTGCAAAAAATCATAGCTTATTTGTAGATTAAATAAAATTTGTTCTGCCCTCAAAGCTCTCAATTCTGCTTTCATCCACATTAGCTTGATCCTTCACATCTCTGAGCCCTAAGCAACGGAATCATAAAAATGAGATAATGATCACTGAAATAATGGAAAAGTGTTGGTGTGGCCCCGAACAGCAGATAGCTTTCACATTTCAATCTGCAACATAACAAGCAGTTTAAAAAAACCTGTACCTTTTTCTTTTGCAGGGTGAAGCAACAGGTCAACGCTGAAGCCTTAGGGCCAGTTCACACCACATGTAGTCTAATGTGTTTTTTTTCTGCATTAAAAATGCATGCAAAGTAGGTTTACATGGTTTCCAATGGCATAGTTCACACCAGTGTCGTCAGTTTCAGTAGAACATGCTGCTTTTTTCCTGGACTGAAAAGTATTGAATTGCAGTAAAACGCATCAAAAACGCACTGGAATGCACTGAAACACATCAAAAATGCACTGGGCCCCAGTACAGTGGAAAAAACGGGAAAAAAGCACCTGCAAAGCTTCAAAAACACATCAAAAGCGCACTGGTACACGTCAAAAACATGTTGAAAAACGCGCATGCAGAAACGCATCTGGAACGGATCTGGAGTGAGTTTTTGTGGTGTGAACCAGCTCTTACTCCATGTTTAATATATATTTAAAGGAGAAGTCCAGCCTGAGCTTTTTAGGCTGGGCTTCTCCTCTGGGTCACAGAAGTGCAATTCGTTTTGCACTCCTGTGACCCGTTTTCAGCGGAGAGCGGTCTGAAGTCTGCTCTCCGCTGACGTCACTGCCATCAGTCGGGGCAGCGCGTCAGCACGACTTCCAAGTCGGGATCCACCAGCTGCCCTGACTGATGGCAGTCTCAGCGAGCCGCTGAGACAGCCTCTCCTCGCCCCTCCGCGGCTCAGCGCTCCAATGAGCGTGGAGAAGCAGAGAGGAAAGAGGCTCACTGACAGTCAGCGGCTTTCCTCTCAGGGATCTGTGAGAACCGAGCCAGCGGCGATGTTCGGTGGCTCGGTTCTCAGTGCAAAGACGGCGGGGGACAGATGGAGCATCGGTCTGATGCTCCATCCACCGAGGTAAGTATGAATATAAAATAACCTGCAAACCCATACTTCTCCTTTAAATAGTTTGTTTGAGCCAAGCTGGCCCAAAACACAGGTGTGCTTGCTCAGAGCCTCAGCTACATATAGTATGCAGTGCTGTGTTCTGGCGGTGGGACTGAGACTTTTCATCTTGCCTCTGAAACAAAGTCAAGTCGGGCTGAACGGCGCTCAGATTTTCCCACCGAACTTTGTATTTTATGAATGAATACAAAGCTCCTCTGATTGGCTGAGGTGGAGCTTGTGACATCATCAGCCCGCCTCTCTACCTCAGCCAATCAGAAGAAGCTTTGTATTTATCCATAGAATACAAAGCTTCCCGAGAATGGCTAAGCAGCGCTCAACTTGACTCTGGGGGTTATTTACGAAAGGCAAATCCACTTTGCACTACAAGTGCACTGCATGTGCACTTGAAAGCACACTTGTAAGTGCAGTCGCTGTAGATCGCTGTAAATCTGAGGGGAAGCTCTGAAATGAGGGGAAGCTCTGCTGATTTTATCATCCAATCATGTGCAAGCAAAAATGCTGTTTCTTATTTTTCCTTGCATGTCCCCCTCAGATCTACAGTGACTGCACATGAAAGTGCACTTGTAGTGCAAAGTGGATTTACCTTTCGTAAAAAACCCCCATTATTTTGTTCTCTGTGTGGGATGGGAAGTTCTCATCTCACTGCAGGAACAGAGGGGGTTATTTACGAAAGGCAAATCCACTTTGCACTAAAAGGTGCATTTGAAATTGCACTGAAAGTGCAATTGGATGTTCAGTCGCTGTAGATCCGAGGGGGACATGCAAGGAAAATAGAAACCGCATTTTAGCTTGCACATGATTGGATAATAAAATCAGCAGAGCTTCCCCTCATTTCAGATCTACCCCTCAGATTTAAAGAGACTGCACTTCCAAGTGTACTTTCAGTGCAATTTCAAGTGCACTTTGCACTTGTAGTTTGTACTTGTAGTGCAAAGTGGATTTGCCTTTCGTAAATATGTGTTAAACAGGAAGAGAACATTTCCAAACACGGTCTGAACTTTCTAAACAGTATATAAATGTGAAGACAGCAGATATAAATGTAAAACCTATGTAGGGAGATTTGGTTCATTTCTGTGTATCATCTGAGACTGTTCACTTCACTGGGTGTATGGAGGGTTTACATTCACTTTAAAATAAGCCTGTTGCTTTTCCCTGCTATTGCAAAGTGTTTATTGTGTGATAAATCTTGCTAATTTAAGTAGACAGTACTTTTCTAGCTTTTTAGTTTTATATACAGATGACCAACTTTAAAGATACGTTTACCTCTAACTTAAAGTGTCACTAAACCCATATCATAAAAAACTATCAATAAATGGTGAATTACATGCTGTTAATACACACTCAGTCATTATGAGGGCCAGTTCACACCATAGAAACGCAATCCGGATGCGTTCCAGATGCTTTTTTGCATGCGCGTTTTTTGATGTGTACCAGTGCGTTTTTGGTACGTTTTTGATGCAGTCCAGTGCTTTTTTTCACCCATCGTTTTTATTAACCTTAGATAAGGACAAATTTGTTTCAGTGCGTTTTTGGTGCATTTAGGTGCATTCTGGTGCGTTCCAGTGCTTTTTAAATGTGTTTTACAGCATTCCAGTACAGTCCAGTGCAGGTAAAATGCAAGCATGTTCTACTTTTTTTTCTGGAACTGGAACGCACTGAAACTGCAAGCACTGGTGTGAACTATGCCATTGAAAACCATATAATCTACTTTCCATGTGTTTTTGATGCAGAAAAAAAACGCACTGGACTGCATGTGGTGTGAACTGGCCCTGAGATTAATTCTCTGCATTCTGAAAAAAAATGGTTGATCCTGCTGCTCTCTATCTCCACCTTCTGTTCATGTCCCCAATTCAGCTAGAGATTTTACAGCTGCTGTGGCAACTTTGCACATGCTCAGTTTTCAGTGAGTGCCCTGGACCCCAAACTTGCCACTTGCTGAGTATTTCCTCCCTATCACATCTGAGCAGCCCATGTGACTATAGAGTCCCACATGTGGGCATATACACAGTGGTAAATGACAGCCCACTCCCTCCCTCTCCCTCCATGCCCACTAACCAGCTAAACACAATAGGGGAGGGATATTAAATGTAGATTGATAGAAGCTTTACCTCCCTCTCTAAGACACAGACTGGAGGGGCGTGACACAGCAGACTAGCGAAAATCCGCCTACATCATGTTATTGCCAAAAATACTAAGGCTACTTTTACACTGGGGCGGGCGGGTATTGACGGTAAAAAGCCGCTAGTTTTAGCGGCTGTTTACCATCATTTAAGCAGCGCTATTCAGCCACTAGCGGGGTGCTTTTAATCTCCGCTAGCGGCCGAATAAAGGGTTAATTGCGCCCATGTAGCGTCGTTTTCAAAGCGCTTTGCAGGCGCTTTGGCAGCAGTGCCCATTCCTTTCAATGGGCAGGAGTAGTGGAGGATCGGTGTATACACTGCTCCTTCACCGCCCCAAAGATGCTGCTTGCAGGACTTTTTTTAACGTCCTGCCAGCGCACCGCCCCAGTGTGAAAGCACTCTGGCTTTCACACTGGGACTGCAGGGGAGGTTATTTTCAGGCGCTTTACAGGTGCTATTTTTAGCCCAAAAGCACCTGAAAAAACACCCCAGTGTGAAAAGAGTTGAAAGATTTGATTTCAAATATATACATATTTGTATAATTATAAAGGGTGCCTCTATCGTGTATATAGAGTAGGGGGGTGCCATCATCCCGTAATTGAATTGAAGAAAATTTTAAACAGTTTATAAATGTTAATTATTTATATTTACTCTGTATTGCTAAGGCTGTTTTTTTTAACATGTGACCAGCAGCAGAAGACTAGAAGCTCCTCTTGTTTATGTTTCCCTGCAGACAGGCTGGGAAAGAGCTGGGCCATGTGACAGCTGTATATTGATTCGGAAAAAGGTACTTAGATGGGTTTTTTATTTTATTTCTTATTAAAATAATTACAGTGCCATCATCCACATACAGAAATAGAAGGGACAATGTAAATGAAACAGTGTGTAGTAGGCTGGAAAAAAAATCAATACTTTTACCAATCACCATAAAACATTATATATTCTTTAACGTATCTTTTACAGGTTCTTCTTTCTAGGTACCGTATATACTTGAGTATAAGCTGAGTTTTTCAGCACATTTTTTTGTGCTGAAAATGCCCCCTTCGGCTTATACTCGAGTCTGTGTCCATCTTCAACTTTGTGCGCCTGATCCTGGCCAGCCGTAGGTCCCCTGGACCCCAAACTTGGCACACATGTAGCCCCACTACAAGTGTAAAAAGTTTGTTGTACGGGGGACCTACGGCCAGGGAGCACCAATTTTCCAAATCCGGGCACCCCTTCCATAGACTCCCATGTTAAACGGTAATTTCTCCTGTGATTTTGGGGGCTCGGTACCGGCCGGCCCTAGGTCCCCTGGACCCCAAACTTGGCACACATGTAGCCCCACTCTTCATCTACAAGTGTAAAACGTCAGTCTAGTCACACAGTGCAGGAGATCAGGTAGGGAGATTATGTACAGTAAGGCATGGACACAGTGAGGCATGGGCACAGTGACAGTGAGGCATGGGCACAGTGAGACATGGGCACAGTGAGGCATCGACACAGTGAGGCATGGGCACAATAAGGCACAGTGAGGCATGGACACAGTGAGGCACAGTAAGGCATGCACATAGGCACAGTGAGTCAAAGTGAGGCACAGTGAGGCATGCAGAAGGACACCCTAGGCTTGACTCGTGTCAATAAGTTTTCACAGTTTTTTGTGGTAAAATTAGGTGCCTCTGCTTATATTCGGGTCGGCTTATACTCGAGTATATACAGTAAATCTTTCTTGTTCCCAGGAGGCAAAAGTCTATATCTGTTTGAAGCCATTTTCCAGCTTTGCTTAGTGTCAGAGTCCAGCTAATATAGATTATGCTTGAGTATTATCATTGTGGTGGAGTAAAAGTTGGTTGGATCCCAGAAACCCAACCCCAAAACTTGATCCTTAAACTGGGACAGTTCCATCAACAATGGGGAAAATGAATACAGGGAAACATGTCAGCTTTGTAATGTAAATATTCAGGCATTTTCCGTGGTTCAAATGAACAATGGTATATGTTCCATGTGGTGCCACGGTAAAAGTGCTCTGCAACAGTTTCTATATTTGTTTGATCATGTGCACTAAAATAATGATCCACTTGCACCAATGTTTAAATTCAAAACAGTTCTAAACTGTGCATTATTACCAGAGTGGTGTAAATACTATAATGAATGTAACTTCAGTTTTGAGCCAAAATTTTGGCACATACAGAGTAAGAGAGCTTAGCTCTGGCACGTCTCCACCATGCAACAAACTGACTTTTATTAATTTGTCATAACAAGCAGTAATTAAGCAGGCATAAAGAAATTGGTGTGTTTTTTTGGCATATGCCCGTCTTTGTTAATGTAAGACACCTGTGCTGAATAGGTTTGGAGTGGTATTAACTGCTTACAGGTGGTATTTAAATGCATTAGCAGCAGAGGAAGGTATCTTTGATGAATATAAGGCCTCATGCACACTAAGCCCTGGTTCACATTGGTGTGATTTGACATGCAATTTGACATGTCAAATCACATGTCAAATTGGCGGCAATTGCCGGCAATGGCACCGTCCTAATTTGGTGCGACGCTGCACTTGCGACGCCGCATCAATTTCAAAAAGTAGTTTCCGTACTACTTTTTGTGATTTTGGGGTGCGATTTCCATTGACATCTGTACAGAAACCCACACAGATGTCTGTGAAACCGCAGCCGAAATCGGGACTGACATGCAGGAGTGAAATTGTGCGAGTTTAGCTGAACTCGCACAGCTTCATTTCCGCAGCTCAGTGTGAACCTGGGCTGAAGCTGATAAGCTGAAGTTTTTGGGAGTTTGGGCGTTTTTTTTTTAACAGCCTTTAAACTCCCCTCTATGCTATCTTATGTGTCCATGCACACATAGAAGTTTTTTGAAGTTTATCAGCAGGGGAGTTTATGGGCTGTTGTCTGAATGCACTAAAATCGCATTCAAGAGCAGTTCTTCTGACCACAAAAAATGATGAACCCTGAAAAACGCACATAAACGCGAATAAATGCTCATAAATGCGCTTTTATTAGCGTTCAGCTTTTTTTACATTGCAGAGCTGAATGTTAGCTGGGTGTAATAAAAAAAAAATGCTAAAAAAGGCTGATGCTAAAAAACACTCAAAAACGCGTTTAACAAATGCTGTTAAAAGCGCGTTTTTGGTGGGGCGTGGCTAGCAGCCGGAGCGGATGGCAGCATACTGAATCGGCTCCTCATCATCATGGGCTCGTAGGGGATTTAGAGCGACTAACAGCCTCGTTTCTCACCGCAAACCGGCCAGAGTCTAAGCGGACACCCTCCTAGATGCCTTCCCGCAAAAGGAAGGAATATCCTAAGCTGGGGAAGATGTCAGACTTCTTCGTGCAGCCGCGCCGACATACCAGCCAAAATGGCGCCGGCTCCTCCACAGGGACAACACGAGGTCCGACACAGCAGCGCGGTCTTTATACCGGCGGCACTTATAAGCAGGGTCACTCGCACTACTCTCCCCCTCCATCAGCTACCTCCAGCCCGGCCAAGAGCAAACAGAGAACATCGGTTACATCGCCATCAGAGGAGGAGGTAAGCGGCTTAATCTCTACCTTAGATGACACCAGAGAGTTGCAGGACTCCATTACTGACTTCCCCACACTAAACCAACCGATCATGGACACTACCATGAAGGATATGCTGGTATCCCTACGCTCTACGTTACATGCTGACATGATGAGTATCACCCAGCAGTTTAAATCAGAGGTGGCTGAGGTGTCTAATAGAGTGTCCCACATAGAATCTAAAATGGGGGAGTTTGCGGCCACGTTTAATGATTTGGTGGATGCTCACACTGACAGGGATGTCGAGCTGCTGAAAATCAACACCAAATTAGCAAATTTGGAGGACAGATCCAGACGTAACAACGTCAAGATCCGCGGAATCCCCGAATCTGTCAAACCCCCAGACTTAAAAGCACACTTTCTAAACATCATGAAAATGGCGCTGCCTGAAACACCGCTGGAAGATCTTGTAATTGATCGTATACACCGGCTGCCAAGACCAAAAAATATTCCGGCACATCTTCCCAGAGACACTATAGTCCGGATTCACTTTTACCATATAAAGGACCGGTTTATGATGTCTGTGAGGTGCCGAGATGAACTACCACAAGACCTACAGGAGCTCTCCTTCTTTGCAGACCTCTCTGCGTTTACCATGCAGCAACGCAGACAACTTGCCACGATTACCAAACCGTTGAATAATCATCATATTCCATACAGGTGGCTATACCCTGCCAAGCTGATGATTACAAAAGATGGCGCAACTCACACCATAGCCACCATAAAGGAAGGCCTGAGGCTTATGAGAGATTGGCAAATCTTAGCTCCTACTGCACATGAGGGAAGTGGCACACACTCTCCTTCTTCCTCCCGAGCAAATTCAGATGAGGAAACAAGCTGAAATATACCCAGATCTTCTTAATTCATCACAATCCCCCTGGAAGCCCAGGAGAATGCCACAGAGTTTTTTCTCAATACCCCCCATCTATAGTGGTACTTAATCCGCACAGATTCCTTGAGGAATCGCACGTTTTTTACGGTTTTTGATAATTCTTTTCCCCTTGAGTACTGTTTTGTTCCCTTTGTTCTCCTTGTTTTCCTCTTTCTCCCCTCTCCCTGTAATTTTTCATTTTACCGGTACAGGACTCCCAACTAGGGATGAGCTTCGTGTTCGAGTCGAACATACGTTCGACTCGAACATTGGCTGTTCGATCGTTCGACGAAGATCGAACGATTTGGGCCGTTCGCGCCAAATTCGAGTGACGCGAACGGCCCACAATGCACTACGCCATCGCAGTGTCATCCAGGCGCTGTGATTGGCCAAGCATGCACTGTGACCCCGCATGCTTGGCCAATCACAGCGCCGGCAGCGAGGAGAGCAATGATTGGCCACAGGCAGGATGCCTGTGGCCAATTATTGCTGAGGGTGTTTAGTACACGCCCCACACTATAAAAGGCCGCCAGCACGGCGGCCTAGTGTAGTGTGTTCCGGAGCAGGGATAGAGTAGCATAGGCAGGGACAGTGACTGTTATTTCTTTCTTGCTTAACCTGGATTCCTTTAGTTTAGGGAAAGAGAAGGATAGGTAGGGAGAGTGTCAGTGTGTTTTGTGCTTCTGCTATAGTGTGCTTAAAAAAAAACATTTATTCTAGGGACAGAAAACTCTAGGTAGGGACAGTGTCAGTTTCTTTCACTCTGCAAGTCCTTGTTTCCAGGGACCTGGAAGGACAGTGAGTGAATTGTCCTTTTGCTATATTGTGATTAAAAAAAACATTTATTCTAGGGACAGAAAACTCTAGGTAGGGACAGTGTCAGTTTCTTTCACTCTGCAAGTCCTTGTTTCCAGGGACCTGGAAGGACAGTGAGTGAATTGTCCTTTTGCTATATTGTGATTAAAAAAAACATTTATTCTAGGGACAGAAAACTCTAGGTAGGGACAGTGTCAGTTTCTTTCACTCTGCAAGTCCTTGTTTCCAGGGACCTGGAAGGACAGTGAGTGAATTGTCCTTTTGCTATATTGTGATTAAAAAAAACATTTATTCTAGGGACAGAAAACTCTAGGTAGGGACAGTGTCAGTTTCTTTCACTCTGCAAGTCCTTGTTTCCAGGGACCTGGAAGGACAGTGAGTGAATTGTCCTTTTGCTATATTGTGATTAAAAAAAACATTTTTTTCTAGGGACAGAAAACTGTAGGTAGGGAGAGTATTTTTTTTCTTTCACTCTGCAAGTCCTTGTTTCCAGGGACCTGTAAGGACAGTGAGTTAATTGTCCTTGTGCTATATTGTGCTGAAAAAAACATTTATTCCAGGGACAGAAAACTCTAGGTAGGGACAGTGTCAGTTTCTTTCACTCTGCAAGTCCTTGTTTCCAGGGACCTGGAAGGACAGTGAGTGAATTGTCCTTTTGCTATATTGTGATTAAAAAAAACATTTTTTTCTAGGGACAGAAAACTGTAGGTAGGGAGAGTGTTTTTTTTCTTTCACTCTGCAAGTCCTTGTTTCCAGGGACCTGTAAGGACAGTGAGTTAATTTTCCTTGTGCTATATTGTGATTAAAAAAAACATTTATTCTAGGGACAGAAAACTCTAGGTAGGGACAGTGTCAGTTTCTTTCACTCTGCAAGTCCTTGTTTCCAGGGACCTGGAAGGACAGTGAGTGAATTGTCCTTTTGCTATATTGTGATTAAAAAAAACATTTATTCTAGGGACAGAAAACTCTAGGTAGGGACAGTGTCAGTTTCTTTCACTCTGCAAGTCCTTGTTTCCAGGGACCTGGAAGGACAGTGAGTGAATTGTCCTTTTGCTATATTGTGATTAAAAAAAACATTTTTTTCTAGGGACAGAAAACTGTAGGTAGGGAGAGTATTTTTTTTCTTTCACTCTGCAAGTCCTTGTTTCCAGGGACCTGTAAGGACAGTGAGTTAATTGTCCTTGTGCTATATTGTGCTGAAAAAAACATTTATTCCAGGGACAGAAAACTCTAGGTAGGGACAGTGTCAGTTTCTTTCACTCTGCAAGTCCTTGTTTCCAGGGACCTGGAAGGACAGTGAGTGAATTGTCCTTTTGCTATATTGTGATAAAAAAAAACATTTTTTTCTAGGGACAGAAAACTGTAGGTAGGGAGAGTGTTTTTTTTCTTTCACTCTGCAAGTCCTTGTTTCCAGGGACCTGTAAGGACAGTGAGTTAATTTTCCTTGTGCTATATTGTGATTAAAAAAAACATTTATTCTAGGGACAGAAAACTCTAGGTAGGGACAGTGTCAGTTTCTTTCACTCTGCAAGTCCTTGTTTCCAGGGACCTGGAAGGACAGTGAGTGAATTGTCCTTTTGCTATATTGTGATTAAAAAAAACATTTTTTTCTAGGGACAGAAAACTGTAGGTAGGGAGAGTGTTTTTTTTCTTTCACTCTGCAAGTCCTTGTTTCCAGGGACCTGTAAGGACAGTGAGTTAATTTTCCTTGTGCTATATTGTGATTAAAAAAAACATTTATTCTAGGGACAGAAAACTCTAGGTAGGGACAGTGTCAGTTTCTTTCACTCTGCAAGTCCTTGTTTCCAGGGACCTGGAAGGACAGTGAGTGAATTGTCCTTTTGCTATATTGTGATTAAAAAAAACATTTATTCTAGGGACAGAAAACTCTAGGTAGGGACAGTGTCAGTTTCTTTCACTCTGCAAGTCCTTGTTTCCAGGGACCTGGAAGGACAGTGAGTGAATTGTCCTTTTGCTATATTGTGATTAAAAAAAACATTTTTTTCTAGGGACAGAAAACTGTAGGTAGGGAGAGTATTTTTTTTCTTTCACTCTGCAAGTCCTTGTTTCCAGGGACCTGTAAGGACAGTGAGTTAATTGTCCTTGTGCTATATTGTGCTGAAAAAAACATTTATTCCAGGGACAGAAAACTCTAGGTAGGGACAGTGTCAGTTTCTTTCACTCTGCAAGTCCTTGTTTCCAGGGACCTGGAAGGACAGTGAGTGAATTGTCCTTTTGCTATATTGTGATAAAAAAAAACATTTTTTTCTAGGGACAGAAAACTGTAGGTAGGGAGAGTGTTTTTTTTCTTTCACTCTGCAAGTCCTTGTTTCCAGGGACCTGTAAGGACAGTGAGTTAATTTTCCTTGTGCTATATTGTGATTAAAAAAAACATTTATTCTAGGGACAGAAAACTCTAGGTAGGGACAGTGTCAGTTTCTTTCACTCTGCAAGTCCTTGTTTCCAGGGACCTGGAAGGACAGTGAGTGAATTGTCCTTTTGCTATATTGTGATTAAAAAAAACATTTTTTTCTAGGGACAGAAAACTGTAGGTAGGGAGAGTGTTTTTTTTCTTTCACTCTGCAAGTCCTTGTTTCCAGGGACCTGTAAGGACAGTGAGTTAATTTTCCTTGTGCTATATTGTGATTAAAAAAAACATTTATTCTAGGGACAGAAAACTCTAGGTAGGGACAGTGTCAGTTTCTTTCACTCTGCAAGTCCTTGTTTCCAGGGACCTGGAAGGACAGTGAGTGAATTGTCCTTTTGCTATATTGTGATTAAAAAAAACATTTTTTTCTAGGGACAGAAAACTGTAGGTAGGGAGAGTATTTTTTTTCTTTCACTCTGCAAGTCCTTGTTTCCAGGGACCTGTAAGGACAGTGAGTTAATTTTCCTTGTGCTATATTGTGATTAAAAAAAACATTTTTTCTAGGGACAGAAAACTGTAGGTAGGGAGAGTGTTTTTTTTCTTTCACTCTGCAAGTCCTTGTTTCCAGGGACAGAGAAGGACACCTGAAGGTAGCCCTTATTGCTTTTTTCCCATCTCCCTGCAGGCCATCTATTAGAATGTCTGGAAGGCAAACAAGGAGAGGCAGACAGTCAGGAGGCAATAAAAGAGGGCAAGCAGGCTCTGTGTCTGGGGGCAACAGTGCTGGTCGTGGACGCGGTGCATTGTCATCAGCACATGGCCATGGGACACGCTTGTCCTTCTTTTCGGCAGCTGGACATGTTGAGCCACATCATGCCGAAGACTTGGTAGAGTGGATGACCAAGCCCTCCTCCTCCTCCTCATCCTCTCTCACCCAGGCTCAGGGTACTGGAAAAGCAGCTGCCAAAGCGTCGTCTTCCCTGGTATCAATGTCAGACAAATCATCAGTCACTCCTTCCCTAGACCCACCATGTCCTCCTCCTGAGGAGTCCCCCGAACTGTTTCAGCACAGTGTTGGGTACATGCTCCAGGAGGATGCCCAGCGTTTCGAAGGGTCTGATGATGAAACCCAGCTAGAGGAAGGCAGTAGCGTGAGAGCAGACAGAGGGGATGCTCAAGAAGGACACCAATCTGGCAGTCATGTTCCAGCAGCTGCAGCATACTGCCAGATTGGCTCCAGTGATGAGGAGGGAGGGGATGATGAGGTCAATGACTCCACGTGGGTGCCTAATAGGAGAGAGGAGGAGGAGGAGGATGAGGAGGAGGCACATCTCCAACGAGGCAGGATGCCCTTTGGTGGCCAGCGTAAGGGCAGTACACCGACGGAATCACACCGCAGAGCTCCGCCTGTGCAGGGCGCTGCCTCTGCCCGTCATTCAAAAAGTTCTTTGGTGTGGGCCTTTTTTGAGGCTAGTGCATCAGATCGCACAGCTGCTGTTTGCAACATATGTCTCAAGCGTATATCGCGTGGCCAAAACATCAGCCGCTTGGGTACCACATGCCTGACCAGACATATGTTGACCTGCCATGCAGCTCGTTGGCAAGCCTACCTCAAAGACCCACACCAAAGAACAAAGCGGACCTCTCCTTGCACCGCATCAGCTGGGATCTCCAACCCCACTATAACTTCAGTCCTCTCTGAAACATGCACTGAGAGGAATGAAGGTGTAGAATTAGGTGTGTCACAGCCAAGTACTTGCGCCCACTCTGCTAGCAGTACACCGACGTCCGATTCTAGCAGGCAAATTTCCCTGCCCCAGCTGCTGGACCGTCGAAAGAAGTTCACTCCCAGCCATCCACATGCCCAGCGGTTGAATGCTAGCTTGGCTAAATTGCTAGCGCTTCAACTGCTGCCTTTTCAGTTGGTAGACTCGGCCCCCTTCCGTGAGTTTGTGCAATGTGCGGTTCCTCAGTGGCAGGTTCCCAAACGCCACTTTTTCTCACGGAAGGCTATTCCGGCTCTCTACCGGCATGTGGAAGGC
Source organism: Rana muscosa (assembly GCA_029206835.1). Lineage (NCBI taxonomy): Eukaryota > Metazoa > Chordata > Amphibia > Anura > Ranidae > Rana > Rana muscosa. Next base: position 523,401,647 of record CM055116.1, on the reverse strand, counting down.
AATGTCTTGGCCTCGCTGGACAGGGCGGTCAGCGGTAAGGTGCATATTACCGCTGACTCATGGTCCAGCAGGCATGGACAGGGACGTTACCTTTCTTTCACGGCCCATTGGGTCACTCTTTTGGCAGCTGGGAAGGATTCAGGACAAGGTGCAGTAGTGTTGGAGGTTGTCCCACCGCCACGCCTCCAAAATGCTACTACTGGTTGTGACACACCTCTCTCCTCCACCCCCTCCTCTTCTTCTTCCTCCATGGCCTCTTCCTGTGGTTTGTCCTATGAACCAGTGGTGCTCCGTAGCCGTTCACGGGGCTACGCAAGTACGCAGGCAAAAAGATGCCATGCCGTGCTTGCGCTGGTGTGTTTGGGGGACAGAAGCCACACTGGGGCAGAGGTCCTGTCTGCTCTGCAGGGCCAGGCCGAGAGGTGGTTGACGCCACGCCAGCTTAAGCCAGGAATGGTGGTTTGCGACAATGGCACCAACCTCCTCTCCGCCCTCCGACAGGGACAACTGACCCATGTGCCCTGTGTGGCTCACGTCCTTAACCTGGTGGTGCAGCGGTTCTTGGGCAGGTACCCGGGCTTACAGGATGTCCTGAGGCAGGCCAGGAAAGTCTGTGTGCATTTCCGCAGATCTTATAATGCCAGTGCTCGCCTGGCTGAGCTGCAAAAGGAGTTGAACCTGCCCAAGAACCGCCTTATATGTGACATGCCCACCAGGTGGAACTCAACGTTGGCCATGCTGCAGCGGCTGCACACGCAGCAGAGGGCCATCAATGAGTACCTGTGCGACTACGGCACCAGGACAGGGTCAGGGGAGCTTGGTTTTTTTTCTCCACGCCAGTGGGGCATGATCAGGGATGCATGCACTGTCCTGGCACCATTTGAGGAGGCCACGAGGATGGTGAGCAGTGACAGTGCATGCATCAGTGACACTGTACCTCTTGTCCACCTGTTGGAGCACACGCTGCGTGGAATAATGGACAGGGCACTTGAGGCAGAACAGAGGCAGGAAGAGGAGGACTTCCTTGCCTCTCAAGGCCCCCTTTACCCAGACAGTGTTCCTTCTGTCCCACCCATCGCACAGGAAGAGGAGGAGGAGGAGGAGGAGGAGGAGGATTGTGTCAGCATGGAGGTGGAGGCTGGCACTCAGCATCATCAGCAGCAGTCTTTTAGGGATGATTTACAGTCCCAAGAAACCAGTGGACTTGTACGTGGCTGGGAGGAGGTGGCTGCGGATCATGTCGTCCTTAGTGACCCAGAGGACTCCGGAGCGAATGCCTCAGCAAACCTACGCTGCATGGCCTCCCTGATCCTGCAAAGTCTGCGGAAGGATCCTCGTATTCTTCGGATCAAGGAGAGGGACCATTACTGGCTGGCCACTCTCCTTGATCCACGGTACAAGGGTAAGGTTGCGGACCTTATGTTACCGTCGCAGAGGGAGCAGAGGATGAGACAACTCCGGGAGGCCTTGCAGAAAGGTCTGTGCAACGCGTTCCCAGAGACTGGGAGGTTGCAAACTCCTGGTCCTGGACAACGAGTTGCTGAGGCTTCGGCCAGTCAAAGAAGGAGCGGTGGGGAAGGTGGCCGTCTGACCGATGCGTTCAGACAATTCTTTAGTCCGCAGCCCCAAAGTATGATTGGTTCCAGCAACCATCGCCAGCGTCTGATAAACATGGTGCAGGAATATCTAGGGGCAAGGTCAGACTTGGACACCTTCCCCACCGAAAATCCTCTGGCTTACTGGGTCTTGAGGATGGATCACTGGCCAGAGCTTGCACAGTATGCAATTGAGCTACTGGCCTGTCCTGCATCCAGCGTTCTTTCGGAACGCACATTCAGTGCTGCTGGAGGATTTGTCACGGATCACAGGGTGCGCCTGTCCACCGACTCGGTTGATCGACTGACTTTCATCAAGATGAACCAGTCTTGGATCACCACCAGCTACCACACACCTGATGCTGATATAACAGACTAATTGATTTTAAAATGTCACATCCCTTCAAGACTGATGCTGATGCTGAGTGCCTGTGCTGTTATGTTGACTGCCTATCCTCCTCCTCCGAGTCCTCAATGATACGATTGATGATGATAGCTTGGAAGATCATTTTTGTTTATGGGTGCCGCCACCAGTGCCTAACGCCCAATTTTTCAGCCCCTGTTTAACAGGGGCGTGTAATTACAATTTTTGAAGCAATACTTTGCAACAGGGCTCATTGCTGTGCTCCAAGTACAGTATCTGTGAGGAGTTGCAGTGTTGTGCCACCAGTGCCTAAGGCCCAATTTTTCAGCCCCTGTTTAACAGGGGCGTGTCATTACAATTTTTGAAGCAATACTTTGCAACAGGGCTCATTGCTGTGCTCCAAGTACAGTATCTGTGAGGGGTTGCAGTGTTGTGCCACCAGTGCCTAAGGCCCAATTTTTCAGCCCCTGTTCAACAGGGGCATGTAATTACAATTCTTGATCTAATAATTCACAGCAGGGCCCATTGCTGCACCCACCAAGAGTAACTGTCAGGGCTTACAGTGTTGTGGCACCAGCACCACCATCAAAGGCCCAATTTTTACTACCACTGTTCAACAATTATATGTAATTAAAATTCCTGATATAATAGTTGACAGCAGGGCGTTCCAGCACCAACCAAGAGTAACTGTGAGTGCTTACAGTGTTGTGCCAACACCAACAACTAAGGGGCCTATTTCTGCAGAGTATATACGGCAGGTCCCTACTTTCAAACATCCAACTTACAAACGACTCCTACTTGCAAACGCAAGAAGACAACAGGAAGTGAGAGGAAATCTACCACTAGGAAGGAAAATTCTCTCCTGTAAGAATAAATATGGGAGAAAGGTGTCTCCTCTGTACTGATGCTTTATCAGCAATCCTTGTTTCAAGAAAAACACCACATTTCAAAAACAGTTGTCATTGGGACGGAAAGTGAGGTGAAATGTTCTGAACAGGGGCACAGACAGCAAAACAAATGTTACAGGGGTGATAACCCTTACCTATGTTTTCCAAAAAGTTTAAAAATAGATTTTTGGGCTGGAGCTACACTTCAACAATGTACCTGTTCAAAATTACAAACAGATTCTACATAAGAACAAACCTACAGTCCCTGTCTTGTATGCACCGCCTGTATACGGCTGTTCAGAGTATATAGGGCCTTTTTTATTTTATGTGCGGGGTTCCCCTTAATATCCATACAAGACCCAAAGGGGCTGGTAATGGGCTGGGGTAGGGGGGGGGGGGTCATGGGGTAGCTATGCCATTTTTCTTAAAGAATTTCATCCATATTACCGGGACCAGACATTACATTAAAGCCGCAAGCAGTTTTAAATGGCTTTTTTTTCCTTTAGAAGTGTCATTTTGTGCAGGGACAGTTCTAAACACGGGAAACACGTGGCACTTCACAGGCATACTTTAGACACCCCCCAGGTACGATATTTAAAGGAATATTTGACTTTTTTTTTTTCACTTTATGCATCATTAAAATGACTGCTCCCGAAAAACGACCGTTTTTAAAACTTCTTTTTGCATTGATACATGTCCCCTGGTGCAGAACCCGGGTTCCCAAACCCTTTTTAGGACAATAACATGCATAATAGTTGTTATAATTAGCACTTTAGAATTCGAACGTTCGCATCCATTGTATTTAATAGGGTTCTAATGTTCGTTCGAACTTCCGGTCCGTTCGCGGGTTCTGGTGCGAACCGAACCCGGGGGTGTTCGGCTCATCACTACTCCCAACGCAAGGACCCAATCTCCACCAAGAGAGAACCCGAGGGAAATTACCATACCAACTCTACGTCCAAACCTGCTTGTAAACCATCTCCAACTGTCTTCGTGCAAGGTATCGCATAGTCCACACTGCTTGGCATCTACACATTTTAGGACTCCCTACTACTCCTTCTGCTACGATGCCCTTTACGATCTCTTCATTTAAGGTGAAAGGCCTGAACAGCCCACACAAACGTCAAATGGCATGGAAAGAAGCGACACGACTAAAAAGTGACATTATTTGTTTTCAAGAGACCCATTTCAATACTCACAGGCCCCCATCATTTACTCACAGTAAGTTCCCACATGTCTATATTGCAAATGGGCCGAAAAAAAAAGGTGGAGTAGCAATTGCCGTCAGAAACTCTACCCCGTTCGTACATCTGGATTCCCATCTAGATGTTTCTGGCAGATTTATCATACTTATCTGCGAAATCTCAACGATAAAATTAACGTTGGTAAACCTATATCTACCTAACATGAACCAACTTCGTTTTTTGAAAAAGATATGGAAAAAAGTTGATTCCCTAAAACAGGGACATGTCATTATGTACAGGGATTTCAATGCGATCCCAGCTAAGGATTTAGACTACTCGGGCGCTTCCCCCAACAGCATACGGAGGGCTACACTAGCCCAATTTATAGCGTCCTCTGGGCTTTTTGATGTGTGGAGATGTCAACACTCCACAGAGAGAGACTTTACTTTTTTTTCAAATGTCCACCATACCTACTCACGCATAGACTTGTTCCTTGTAGATAAATTTATGTTGCAAAAAATTGTCAAATCTGAAATATATGTGATAACCTGGTCCGATCATGCACCAACTTCCATTGTGGTGGGGGATCGTGAAGCCGAAACCAGAGCTAACAGGTGGCGGAACAACATATATTCCTTGTCATGCCCCAAAAACTCAAAACAAATTAGAAAGGCACTAAAAGAGTTCTTTAATATCAATGCTCCTTCGGTCAACAATCCCTTCACACTCTGGAATACACATAAGGTATATATCCGTGGCCTACTTATACAACTTAGCTCTAGACTCAAGAGGCAACGGTCGAAACAACTAGATGATCTGCTAACCAAAATACAGAACCTAGAATCCCTCAATAAACATCATACTACACAGGCTTTGCGAGATTCTCTATTCTACGCCAGACAGGAATTAAGAGCGCTTTTGATTTCCCAGCAAAATAACCGCCTACGTACGTTAAGAGCAAATACCTACAGATGTGGCAATAAGGCGGGGAAATTGCTGGCGAACCAACTAAAAGATCGTGTGGTTAAACAAAGGATTCCGCACATCTTGAACCCTAAAACAGGACTAAAAGTCTCCAATTCCAAAGATATCGCAGAAGCCTTCTGTGACTACTATGAATTACTCTATAATTTAAAAGACGACCCAAACACCCCCCAACCATCAGACACATTGATCAGAGAATTCCTGGCCTCGGTTAAGATTCCTACACTGTCCAACACAGACCTTGACTTACTGAACCATCTCTTTACAATACCTGAAATAGAAAAACAAATTAGAAAATTACCGCACAACAAAGCACCAGGTCCCGATGGTTACTCCTCTGAGTACTACCAATTGTTCAGTGCAGAACTTTCACCTTTTATGAATCAGATGTTTGATGCTGCAATAAACCAGGCTTCATTCCCACAAGAAATGCTCACTGCTACTATCATCACCTTGCCCAAACCAGGTAAGGATCCAACTACCCCACAAAACTTTAGACCCATTTCACTTTTAAATGTGGACATTAAAGTCTATGCCAAACTAATTGCAAACAGAATTTCAGGCCTACTTCCACAACTCATTGACCAGGACCAGGTGGGCTTTGTTCTGGGCCGCCAGGCCACAGAAGCGACCAGGAGGATGATTAATCTGATTCACCTGGCCGAAAAAAATAAAGGGCCTTCTCTGCTTCTCACTTTGGATGCAGAGAAGGCCTTTTGACAGAGTGCACTGGGGCTATTTGACCAGTGTCTTGGAGAAATTCGGTCTGACTGGCCCAATCCAAAGAGCAATTCTGGCGTTGTATTCAACCCCATCTGCCTTCGTCTATACGGAGGGAATGTTCTCCAGGAACTTTCGAATATCGAATGGGACTAGGCAGGGATGTCCCCTGTCCCCATTGATATTCGCCCTGGTGATGGAGCCACTAGCGGAAAAAAATCAGGGCTCACCCGCTAATCCAGGGCATCACCTCACAAAACACCCACCACAAAATATCTCTTTTCGCAGATGATGTCATATTGACATTATCTGATCCTGGTGTATCCCTTCCGGCTGCACATGACACCCTTACCCTATTTAGTAAGGTAGCTTATTATAAAGTAAATGCCTCCAAGTCTAGCATACTGGGTATAGCACTTGACAAAGATCTTAAAAAAGCCCTCCGGAGGGACCTACCATACCCTTGGTCTTCAGATTCAATAACCTACCTGGGTACCAAGTTGACCTCCCCGGTCTCAAACCTTTATGAGCTTAACTTTGTACCCTTAATAGCAGACTTACAAAAAGAAATGTCTAGACTCCAAAAACACTACATTTCGTGGTCAGGCCGCATAGCGGCATATAAGATGTTACTTTTACCAAAACTAACCTATCTCTTTAGAGCACTCCCGATTCCCATTCCAAGATCTTTCTTTACCATAGCACAAAAACAACTATCAACCTTCATTTGGGCGGGCAAAAAGGCGAGAGTTCCCCAAATTATGCAGAAGAAACACAAATCAGTTGGCGGCCTGGGTGTACCTATTTTGAAAGATTACTATATAGCGTCAATATTAGACCAGCTTAAAGGTTGGTATGCACAAGATAAGAGTACACCCTGGAGCCAATTAGAACAAGCATGGATATACCCCAGATCGCTGGTTTCCCTTATCCAGGCACAAACTCTGACACCCCCCAAGATTTAATAGCACATCCCACAATACAGGCAACATTGCACGCTTGGACTTACCTAGCGGAGGTATCACATTCAACCCTACCTCATACTGTGGTTCCTATCCTTATGGAAACCCTCAACTGGTTGATTCCCAATATCTCCCTGACTCAGTGGGTACAGAAAGGAATTAAAAATCTTGAGGATATTGTAGTAAATAGCAAATTGATCCCGTTCTCTGACATACAATCCAAATATGGAATACCACCATCTGAATTTCTGACTTACCAACAAATCTCTTCCTATTATCAAAAGTTCAACAACACAAACATCCTCTTCCCCACACTAGTATGGACATACTTGAATTCATCCGACCCAAAGGCAAAAGGCATATCTCTTATGTATAGTATACTAAATTCCAAAAAGGTTTTCTGTAAATTCAACCCATTACTGAAGTGGGAAAAAGAGTTGCACAAGGTCTTTTCTGAACAACAGTGGCTCCTAGCGATTAAAAACACACATCAATTCTCACGTTGCTCAAATTATGAGGAATTAGCTCAAAAACTTTGGATAAGATGGCACTACACTCCATATATAATGGCCAAGTTCTCTGAGGCACAGTCTAATCTATGTTGGAGGGGGTGTGGACAGGTGGGGACGTTGTCACACATGGTGTGGGCATGCCTCCACCTCCGCAGCTTCTGGTCTGAAATGTTCAAACTCGTATCGAAAATAACTGGAGTATTTGTACAACCTACCATTGAAAAAGCTATACTGAGCATTGACATGTCTGAATACCCACTATCAGTTAGGTCCATAGCCATGCACATTCTGTTTGCAGCAAGGTCTCTGGTAATGTGTAAGTGGAAAACGAATGAAATACCCAGTAAAGGAGAGGTGATCACAAAAGTCAATGCTATAGCAGAATACGAAAAAATATTAGCATACAGGGACGGTTGCATCTCAAGATATGAATCTCACTGGAAGATATGGAGGTCCAATTTCAAATCCCACGGGTAGTGATGCCTAGTACCATAACTCTATTTTCTATATCATTTCCTACCCTCTTTCATATTTAACTTTCTCACTGCACTCCTTTTCATCTATCTCCCCTTTCCCCCACCCTGAGTTCAGTTATAACCAATGTCACATCCTCCATAGCTGGTATGGAGGGCTTAAAGTTCGTATTATACTACATGATTCAGATTGTAAAGATGTTCCTAGATGTAACACCGTTCTACGTTTTTACTCAAAATTTTTGAAGTTGATTCTAGCAACAGATATAGGAGTGTAATGCCACACAGTTGTAGAAGTTTATGTATAACCATCACATTTGTCAACATTATTTGTAATGTACAGCAATTTTCGGCTTGTCACATTCCATTCCTTGTATCTATGACTATATATTCTTAATAAAAATTATTTGAATTAAAAGCGCGTTTTTAAAACAGGATTTTCCTGCCAGCAATCCGATGTCCAGAAAGACTTTTTCGAAAGTCATGTGTGCATGGAGCCTAAAGCCCCGTACACACGGTCAGACTTTTGCCCAACAAACTTCGTTTTGAGCAAGTTGGACCAACAATCCGACCGTGTGTACGCTCCATCGGACAAACTTTTTTCGTTTGGTTTTGGATTTCATCGGACAAAAGTTGGGTCTGCAAATGGACAAACTTTTGCCCAACAAAAGTCCGATGGAGCAAAGTCCGACCGTGTGTACAGAAAACCATCGGACTTTAGTCCGATGGACAAAACAACTAATGTTAAAATCAACCAACAATAGCAGAAGTTGACCAAAGGGTGGCAGTAAAGATCAGAAAAGAGCAGAAAAAACACGTGATGTTGTAAGAAGTTTTAAGAAAGTTTGCAGAAAAGTCCGAGCGTGTGTATGCTATGGGTGTTCCCAACCAACTCCGTTCGGACAAAAATCCACGGAAAAGTCTGATGGAACTCCGACCGTGTGTACGAGGCTTAAGGCCCCTTTCACACTGGTGGGAGTCCACCAGTGGATCCGCCCCCTCAGCAGGGAATCTCTCCACTAATACTCACTGAGCAGGCAGATGACAGATCCGTGTCCACTCCACTGATGCAGTGCAGACACAGACACAGCCTGCTGTTCTCTATGGATCTGTGGTCCGTTTCCATCTGACTGTCATCCGATCCGTGGGATGGATGGGGAACAGATACCTATTTGTCTGATTTTAGGGGACAGGAATGAATCGGATGTCAGTGGGTGTCAGCGGACACATGTCTGCTGACATCCACCACTCCATAGAGAACAATGGATGGTCCACTCAGGTCCGTGTGTCAGTTTTTCACATCAGCCCGTCAGTGTGAAAGGGGCCTTAGGCTCAATTCAGAAAGCTTTAACAAAAGATAGGGCTCATTTACACTTGCAGAAGCCCTCTGAAGTGGTTGTTTGACAGGCCCTGGGGAAGCATTATGTTGCCTCCTTACTGCTTGTTTTAACCTCTAAAAGTGTTACACATTGTTGTGGCGGACGGTACTGCCTGTGGAATGGAAAAGGGGGTTTACTTCTTGCCATGACTGTAAAGCCTAGCATTGTCTCTGTGGCCTGTGCACATCCACCATGTTGCATTTGCAACTTAAAAATGTGACTCTAGCATATGTTTTTACAGACCCCGAACTGCAAGTGTAAAGAAGCCCATAAAGATCTGCATTTCCTACCATGTTAGTATAATGTTGTCATCAATGGACTTAAATATAATATATATATATATATATATATATATATATATATATATATATATATATATTCTTCTTATGTGTTAGTTTTGCAAACTAAGCCTATGGTATGCATGTTATACAAAAATTTCCATTGATTGCATACAGCACTTTACATTAACTGGGGTATCTCTTTTGTTTATTACATGTCTTAGTTCTGCTTTAATGGTAAGTCTTCTCTGTATCTTATTTCCATCATCCTTTACACACCAGGTGAATTAACTAACCAACTGACATTGTCTGCTGAAATAAAAAAAAAAGGAACAAAGCAAGGATATATGACACAGTTCTACCTACAGCATTTTCAGTTTGAAACTATCATGGTTTCATACTACATAAACTATTTCATATGTGGTCAGGGGAACCAGAAGACATAAGAGACAAGTTTGGACATGTTTTAGGTGGCAGACTTGGGGTTGTCCAAAGTAATTATTGTTGGGTCAAAAAATGACAATATGGGTCTAAATATGAATGCATTATTAGTAAAAGTGACAAAGGGCCTCGACCCATATCTGTGGATATTCTGAAATAACAATGTAGATACCAATTCATCTGTCAGACGGGGTACTGGTCATTAACACCAAAAAGCAGCAAAAAGGGGAACCAACTGGATCACCCGAGTAAGACGTTGAATAAGGAGGACCAACCATGGTATACTAATGTAGAAAAACGTAATTGAAAAACAAGCCAGAATTGGCAAAATGTAAGGCTAGGGTGGCTATTACCCAAAATATTAAAAACAATAATGACAACTGTGTGACAGGGGTCACTTTGGGCTTGTGGAATCCAGCTTACCTTGGAGAGCACTGGAAGCTCCTTGTCCAGCTCTCCCAGCCCCTCCTATGTAAGTTACCCTGTGTCTATTAGGGGCACAGGGTGACCGAGAACCCCAGTCTGATCTGTACTAATCGGACTCACTGTACAACCACACTGGAATGTTGTATATATATATATATATATATATATATATATATATATATATTGTATATTGTCTCATATGGTTGGGGACTCTTTGCTGGGTCGTTTGGGGTGTGGCTGTATTCCATTGTTCTATTGTGTCTGTCTGCCTTGGGTATTATGGGATGTGTATGTGTTTATGCTGTGAGGAGGGAGGTGTGAATTCCTCCAACAGCTCTCCCTGCTAATTGGACAGTCTACTCCGCCCTGAATGCAAAGAGTGTTATCTCTGTGCACCGATGTACCAATAAACTGTTCATGGTCAGCAGCCAAAATGAGTACTGCCTAGTTTGTGGTTGCAAGTGGTTGGAAGATCTGATATCTATATTCAGACTGGAAGGAAGCGGTGTATGACGAAAGCACGTAAGCGGAGTGTGGGACGTTTCTTTACAACAAGGTTGCCACAAAAAAATCAACAGAACAGGGCCCCACACTCACACTCATGCAATACACAGACCATGAACACTAACCAATCCTTCATATTGACTAGCAGAGCTAGCGACGTCCTGACAAAGCAAAGATTATGTGTGCAAAATGCATTGACGTAGGCAGCGCCTCACGGTCCTGTGTTCTATCATGCATTCCATCACTCTGGCACCGTTACATCCGCTGCCCTCACAGACCCACCCGGCATGATGTACGGGCTCTGAGGGAACTTACCAGCTGCTTGGCCTCAATCCAGACCCGAATACTACCATAAGATATACAACCAATACGGTACACAGGACTACATTGACTGGCATTACAGTGGAGGAAGGCGACTCCCATCAAGGAGACATGCTCAAGTGCTGCAGGGAGGTGAGAGCCTTTGGGCAGCGCTACATTTGATATATATGCTGAGCTCAGCAGATCATGTTTTGAGCGTCTCAACGGGACTGTGTGTTATTATTATCCCCCATTGATCAAGACCTGAGCTTGGTTAGTGCCATTGGAGCTACCACTGTTCAGAGGTCGGTTGTGGCAGCATTGGGCAGTGTGCTTATAAGTGCACATTTCCAGTCACCGTGGTTGGTCCTCCTTATTCAACTTCTTACTCGGGTGATCCAGTTGGTTCCCCTTTTTGCTGCTTTTTTTGGTGTAATTATGAATGCTGCCTTTAATGATCACTTTCTTCGGATCCTAGATGCCTGACTTTCCCTAGCTTTAATATTCTGTCGCTGATCTGAAACAAGTATGCAGTTTGTCAAGTCACAAAACTCCTGGTCAGCATACTTTTTCTGGGTCAGTGATTTGGATGTACTGAAAGGACTGGACCAACATAAGAACCAAGGAGAGGGGGTGTGGGTGCAAACGTAAAAAAATATTTATTAGTCCATTCACCAGGGCTGGCTGATTCAGGCAGCAGAAGCTGACTCTGTATACAAGGAAAAGAAGAAAAGGAACAGCGCCTCCAAGTGAAGACTGTAATCATACTTTATTGAAACCAAAGTAAATGGGCACTTACATACAGTCTGTAAAATAAGTATTGAACACATCACCATTTTTCTAGGTAAATATATTTCTAAATGTGCTATTGATATGTCGGTAACAACCCATGTAATCCATACATACAAAGAAACCAAAACAAATAAGTTCAGAAATTAAGTTATGCGTAATAAAATGGAATGACACAGGGAAAAATAATGAACACATGAAGAATGGGAGGTGCAAAAAAGGCATGGAAAGCCAAGAAACGAGCTGAAATCTATTAGCTGGTTCAACTGATGCTTCATTATTGAGATGTCACGCAAGAAACATCTTATGATGGGTAAAAGCAAAGAGCTCTCTCAAGACCTTCACAGCCTTATTGTTGTAAAACATATTGATGGCATTGGTTACAAAAGGATTTTTAAACTTCTGAATGTTCCAGTGAGCACTGTTGGGGCCATAATCCCCAACATAAGAGCCAGACAACTAGGATTTTCAGTGGGAGTCCAGCAAAGGCAGGCTCTATTATCCTATTAGTACTGGTCACCTTTATATAGCCATATTTTACAGGTCAAACTTATGGAATCAAGTACTGTCTGCACTGAAAAAAAACCCCATAAGCATTGGCCATTATAACGGCTTTTAAACCTCTTTAAATTTTATATTTGGATTTAGAGCAAAATCATTCACTTAAATGTAGTTATAGGGATACTGATGCATTTGGAGGTAAGTATTAAAACTCTTCATAAGATAATTATCTAGTGTAAAAATAAAACCATAGATCTTTAAAAATATCTTTGAATAATTAATCTAAATTAATTTAGATAGAAAAAAAAGGGGAGCACTGGAAAAAGCATTACTCAGGGAATGAATAATTGGCAGCGTGGTGTAGAATGTGTTAAGCTTCCTAATAATGTGTGCACTCAGCCTTAAATTATTAAGCACAAAAAGAACTAAAAGTGCTAAGCTGCGGAAGAAATGTCATACTAAATATAACAATGAGCTGCCACAGAGAAAGCAACAAAATGGAAAATTCTGTTATCGCATCTGGCAGGCTATGCGTTGATGGGCATGATTATAGCTTTGAATCTTTTTGGATTGGAAAGTAAAAAAAGTGGTAAAGTATTTGGAGTGTTCCCGCTGGTAGCTACAATTGTACCCTCTTTAAAGAATATGCAACATTAACTTTAACTACATGATATCTTGTTTAAATTGCCTAAAGCACCTTAGAAAAAACATGCACGTTCCCTATTTTGTGTGATGTACTCCTACAGCTCAGCACATAATCAGTGTCCCACTTCACAGTCACATCAATATTCCAATGCATATGAGCTTTTGTGTAATCTTAGAAAACCTTATTGCCATAAATCAGGGGTGTAGTCTGTGCTTTTTACCTTTAATCAAACCTTATTTTTTCTTTAAAGTTACATTTCAATCGTCTTATGTCAAAATTTGTAGTGGTGTTGATGCTATCAAAGGTGTTGATACATGGGACCATTGTGCCATGTATCAACATGATCAGGTGAAATCTGTTAACCCCTTAGCGCCGTGCACTAGGGTTTTAGATGCTGTGAGGCTTGGCGGGGTTCAAGATAATGTGATCGCTGTGATTGGCTGTCACGGCGGGTGCATGATTGAAAAGCTCCCAATTGGCACAGCTGTTTTTGCAATATTGCACGCAAACATGCGGCCGCTCGGCACCAAGGCTCACCCGTCGAGAGGCCGCATTGTTGCGTTCTGCTGGTGCCAAGACATGGATGGGTTTGCTTTGGGTCTAGGATGTAGATCTATTGCCCCATTATATAATTGTAGAATTGTGGACAAAGAAAACACAAGTCTACTGAGACCAACTTTTATCTGGTCAATCCCAGGTCCTGAATTTAAAACTGAATTTATGTTTCTGTTTTTCCAGTTAAGTGATATTACTTGATATGTGTGTATGTATGGTACGCGCATTTATGTATTATGAATGGCAACTCCAGGTCTTGATGAGACCATAACTTTAGTTTTTTGTATAACAGCTGAAGGATAGAGTTAAGCCTCATACACACGGTACGATTGTTGGTCAACCGAGCATCTGATTTTTGTCAAAAGGGCGTGTGCCAGGATCTTGTCTTGCATACTAACGGTACACAATTGTCGTGCCACAAACATGAACGTAGTGACATACTAAGAGGAATTTCAGCTCTTGAGCGCCACCCTTTGGGTCCCTTCTGCCAATTTCGTGTTTTGTGAGCACTGATTCCAAGCATGCGCATTTGTACTTACGACTTTTGTGTGACGGATTTGTGTACTGACCATACAATAATCTGATGTCAAACCGTTGTCCGACGAAAATTTACTAGCATGTCATTAAACATTTGTTGGCCGAATGTTGAACAACAATTGTCAAAAGGAGCGCACTAAGATTTTAGGACAACAGTCTGTCAACATACAATCCCCTGTCAACAATCGTACCGTGTGTACGAGGCGTTTAGACCCTGTTCACACTTGAGCATTTTTCAGCTTGAAGCACTACACTCACAAATGCTCAACAAGCAAAATCACATTCAATTCAATGTCCCCAGTTCACATTTGAGCATTTTGTTGCCTGTAGCAAAATGGCTGTCGCTCAGAAAAGTACATGAGCTTCTTTTCGGGCAGATTTGAATGTTTTTGTCCCCATAGACTTCAATGGAAAACGCCTGAACGGTGAGAAATTCAAGTTTTTTTTGTCATTTTCAACTCAAGCAGCAGCTCCCCTCCCCTTTTTTTAACATCACTCCACACCTTAATCAGGTTTCTATTGGCCACAGCAAAAATGCCTAAATGAAAAACACCTGAAAAAAAAAAGTCTATAATATTTGCAAAAATGCCTGAAAACGCTTAGCTCAAGTGTAAATGTAGCCTAAGACACGCACTGCCATTTAAGGCAAAAACATAATATAATATTTATAATAATATAATAATAATAATAATAATATAATTCTGGGTTAGGAGGATGGCTTGTTCCAATGCTAAAGCTAAATGTCCCATTCCTCACATTTAGAAATGTCTCTTATGCAGATATGTCAGTCAGTAAACTCTTTGCAGGCAATATGTAAGAACAACATAACAAATCTTCCCTTATTTATTAAGCTAACTGGTTTTATTTAAATTCAAAATTATTTTTTTTTTTAAATGTGTAAAAATTAATTAATTGTAGACACTGTTTGGCATCTCCTAAAACTTCTATAATCTTCTGATGGTTGAATTTTAATTTCCCTGATCACATTTATTCAATGTATTTTATACATTATTATTCATCTAGTTCTCCATTATGGTAATGACATGTTAAAACCCCCTGTGTGCAAATTAAGCAATGTAATTCCCCAGATTTAACTTTCAGCTCCGAATTGTGTGTTTTGATTACATGCCATTCAGGTAAATTCATCTAACTGACAGAACTAATATACTATAATTTGGATATAAAATGTAAGTTGGCAGAGAGAATCCCCAATCTGACTACATGACTTTAATGGTGATTTGATTGGCTTCTGTTTGGGAAGTATCTTCCCAAATGTTATGTTTCGAGAGTGTGAAATGTACTCTCAAATCAGCCAGGAGGCACTGAGCAGACAAAACACCGATGAAGTTAATCACACAAGGAGAGCCAGTTGTTCAGTTTGGCATCGACATAAAGCTGATAGCACACCAGAAGGAGCTTGCACTGTATAATGAATTGATTCCAACTTAGAGGATTATTTGTGTGGTTACGACTTTAATTGTGTCATCTAGGAGGATTTGTGACACACAATTTTAATCTCCTATTATTGTAATGATTTGCCACCAGAAAGGTCTTTTGCCAGCTTGCTTTGAAATGAGCTTGCTGAATTGAGCCAAATAGATAGATGAGTATATAGCATGCCCCATCTCCTATATAAGCATATTTACTTATTATTTTTTTACATTCAGCTGGCTCAGCCTTCATACCAATCACTTTTGTTTGGAGCTTAATCACAAGCAGTCAAGCCCAGCACTCCAGATCCACTAATATGCCAGGTGTTAAGGATATCCCTGATTGAGCATATATGACAGTGAAGATGAATGTGCAGTTGATTGAACCACCTGTGCTTAAGTAGAGACGCACTTATAGGGAATTTGTCAGCTATAAGGAACTGTCATTATTTTAAAAGACCTGACAGATTTTCATAATTATCCAAAGCCTATAGATCAGAAGCTCTGAAAAGCTAAGCATTCATCATCATTTCTATTTGTATTTCAAGCACATCCTCCTTTCTTCTTTTTTTTTTTTTTTTGCTTTATTTTGCATCTTTTTAAATCTGCTGCGCACCCAAAATTTCATGCAATAGATATCTTTCATATGTAGAGTTTAACACTGAGGGGGATATTTACTAAGACTGGAGCCCTCAGAATCTGGTACAGCTGTGCATGGTAGCTGTGACAGACCCAACTGGGACAGGGGGTTCTGGAGGGGACTGCAGGGTAGCCTCTTGCTTACTGACTATGGGCCCTGGCTTTTGAGGGGGCTCTATTCTTGGGAGGTGTGTGTCTGGGGGACCCTTGGAGTCATTTTGCTTCGGAGTCAGGTCTGTGTCTCCTTGAAACACCCAGACACTGGGAACGTAGGATCTGGATGCAGATTTGGGGACTCTGTGCCCAAAGCAGCAATGACTGCATCACCCACCTCCTAGACTTAACAACCTGATGCTGGGGTCTCCTGCTATAATCTGTTTATTAAGATGTCCTTCTCTCATGGTATATTTCCCCATTTTGTGCCTCCTAGGATGAATTCCCATTGTTAATTGAATCACCTATTGTTTCGGCCTGTCTGTTTTTATTGTGTCCACTTCACCTCGTTACCAAACTATTGTGGAATGTTATATGTTTATGTTAATTTGCTTACTGTTTAATTAGATTGCTGTTTATATTTATGTTAGCTGTTCATTAGATGTACTACAATTACTGTTTACAGTTTGCATTGTTTAAGATAATGTGATCAAGTTCTTACCTGATTTTGTGTGGTATATACAGTATTTTGTGTGAGTTTACAATAAAGTGAGTTCCACTTTGCGCCTAAGCTAGTGTCGTTTAGTTCTTGGGTGCAATCTTTAGCTAAAATACCTGGTTCCTGGCTCCAAAGTGGAGTAAGCTAGAGCTTGATGGAGACACCCAGGTTGGGTGCCAGTTGGTGCTTCAGAGTAGCCAATCAGCTTCTAACTTCAGCTTGTTCAATTAGGCTTTGACAATAAAACCTAGACGCTGATTGGTTTCTGAGCAGAGCTGCACCAGATTTTGCACTCTCCAGTCTTAATAAATCTCCCCCTGAGTATGTAATACAGCATCTATTGTCCACCCTACAATGCCAGCCCAAGCTTTTAGACATGTTATCCAACCATATATGAGCAAGAACCCCATTTACTTCTTACTCAATATATAATACACAATAAAGGGGGTATGGCTAAGGTGAAAGGCACGCTGCTCAGCATCAACTCTAGAACATGAAAAAATAACTATGCTGGTTTTGATAAAGTCATTAAAAAAGACTGCTTCTTCATGATCTTGTTCAGAAAGTTGCAATATATGCTTAGTAGCCATTTAAGTAAACTAGATTAAAGTTGCAGCATCTGGAGTACAATGTCACGTATGAGTTATAT
The DNA here is from genome assembly GCA_029206835.1 of Rana muscosa. Classification (NCBI taxonomy): domain Eukaryota; kingdom Metazoa; phylum Chordata; class Amphibia; order Anura; family Ranidae; genus Rana; species Rana muscosa. The sequence goes on along the minus strand of CM055116.1, from coordinate 523,384,240 downwards.
TAGTGTAAACTTACAATTCTGATATAGCAGCATTAAAATAATGCACAATGCACACTATGCTAAGGTCAATATCCAAATCAATAATGTAATAGACAGAAAAGGGCAGGCGTGTTGGCCAGTAAACATGGGTGATGAATTTTATTCATTGCAATTCAGTGTAGCGTTATAATTAACTTTTATTTCTTGTTCAACAAAATATTTTGTAGACTTGCAAGTAAATGAATTTTCAGAACTGGAAAAGAAACAGATAATGTAACTGTGTTCTGTTATGTTTGTTAGATACTTTAGGCCATACTAGTCAAAGTGTCTTGAAGAGAACCTGTCACTTTGTAAAATACCACACCTGTATGAAAATCCTTAAAGCGGAACTTTACCCATAACAACTTGATAAAAAATAATGTTCTTTAGAAATACATTCCACATTAATAATTATGCTACCAAAATGATTGAGTGCTGTAAATTGCCCTCTGCATTGCTCCTGAGAGACTGCTATTTTACTGAAGCCCAGAGCCCCTGAGCAGCAGTAAATCTTTAGGCTGTCAGCAAATCGGTCTCTAGTGGTTCCAATTTTCAACACAATTCCAAAAATAGAAAGCAACTGAGCATGTGCAGGGAAGGACGAGATGGCATATTGCTGGATTTTAAACAGTGTAGGCCACTTTTTTAATGTTTTACATAGCTATACCTGCAAAAGAGCCAGCCTGATGTGATCTTGAATGACTTCATTTTCTGACTAAAAATCCATTTTAAAAAGAAGAAGTAATTCTCATACTGCATAGTTGATGCCACTTTCTAGTTCCAGGACAATAATGTGTCTGGAACAGGTTTGGCTTTATTGCCTGGAATAAGTATGCAGCCTGGAGGACAGAGTATGGCCTCACAACAGGTACTTTTTAACAAAGAGCTAACTGTAAAAAAACAAGCAGATTCATGTATCTAGTGTAAGCATAAATCTGCTTGCAATAAAGCGACATATACTCTAGGATACCTCTTACAGCAGACCCCTTGATAAATTAAACCAACATGATATCTATGAGTATTGCTATAGATTGGGGTCAATTAAGAACATTAAAACAAAGTATAAAACTGATAATTTTTTGTTTCAAACAAATCAGTTAGATGTTAGAGTAAAATCCAGCCAGGACAAGTGGTGAAGGCTTTTAAATAGAAATTAATTAAATAGAAATGAATAAAGATTGTGGTGTGCATTTGCAGGAGGTGCAGAGCCCATCTGGGGGAATGTTGAAGAAAAGTCAGTGAAGTACCGAAGAGGATGCACAGTGAGGAGCAAAACAGGTAAACATGCCACTTTAAAGGCATACTTGAGTAGGGTGACTGACCTTCAAAATCATAATCTTTACATAACTGTGGTAGATAACTCTGTATATTTGGGTGATGGCACCATAAGTCTCATTTGAATTGTTTTTAAACAGCGCACATTAGGCACACCACTGGATTGAGGCCGGTCAAGACAATGTCCCAGTTTAAACACATAGTAATTTTATTGTTCTTTCAGGGACAAAACAGCTGTCCAGGAAACCATTTAATTAATAACCCAATGTATTACTGCCTCCTGCCCAGTCAACCCAGGATTGATTACTGTCAATGATGAAAGGAAAGTTGGAGAAGAAGGAAGTGTAAATGTCCCCCAAGAGCAAGAGGTGTCAGTTTTTTCTCTAATTATTTTGCCTTTTTGGTGATATACTTTATATTGTATGTCTATCTTTGATACTTCTCCACCTCATCAATCATCATCCCACATCCTATCTAGCAGTACATAATGCCATCAACTGACCTAGAATCAAATGTAACATACTGGAGTAAAATATTTCACTTTGTGGCACTAAGATCTCCTCATCACAACCAGGACCCCCATCAGAGATGACTGTTTGAATTTCAGTTCTTTCTTTCCTGTTTTAAATCAAACTTCCCTTCGCATTACATTGGCATCTTTCACAGAGCTTTTCTTCCTTCTTCTTCCAAATTCCAATTTGCTAAGACTTGGGAGTAAAGCCCCGTACACACGACCGGTTTTCCTGCCAGGAAAACTGCCAAGAGAGCTTTTGGCTGGGAAAACCGGACTTGTGTATGCTTCCTCACAGTTTTCCCGTCAGGAAAACAGCCGGGAATCCCGGCGGGAAAATAGAGAACCTGCTCTCTATTTTCCAGTCAGGATTCCCGGCGTTTTTTTTTCCGCCAGATCTACTACTTTCCTATGGTAAACACTGCGAGGCAGTGCCGATGGAGCATACACACAGCTGGGATTCCCGGGCAAAGCTCCATGGCAGTTTTCCTGCCGGGTTATCGGCTTTCCCCTCGGTTTTCTCGGCTGACTTTTTTCCCACCGAGCGTGTGTACAGTGTTTAAGCCTTGAACTACCAACACTGATGCAGCTTTTCACTTTCACTTTTCACTTTCAGCTTTTCACCCTCTTTTAAAGTCCTAGTGGCACATTCAGCATCCTCATGTGAGTAAGGCAGGCCATAGATGATGTGATTTTTTTTCTGCAACCACGGTTTGCAGGAAAGAAAATCACTCAATTCGCCCATTAACACAGTCAGTGTTGATGGGGGAATCCCTCCAAAGAAGCTATTGTGTTCTCCCAGCGGGTGGGGGGCAGAGGGTGCGGGGTTGCTCGGGGAGCCATCACTACCGGGAGAACACAGTGATTTTTGCTAGCTGCTATAGCCACTAGCAATAATGACATGTAAAAGTCCAACATGCTGGCTGTACCCAAGTCGATCAATGGATTGACTTAGGTACAATCAGCCTGCCCATAGACGGTTCGAATCTTGGCCAGTTCAGCAGAAACCGTCAGGGGTTCAAACCGTTCGAACCATCTATGGCCAACTTTAGAGTGTAATAAGTTATCTGATCTAACAGTTTTAGGCATTTTGCAGGGATAAATGACCCTGTAGGCAATTCTGTAGAAACAGTGGTACAGCCTGCTGCAGTTATGTTTGATACTGCTGCAATTACCTCTTACCCCAATCCCCAAAATTTTGGAGTGGAAGTGGAACTAAAATTTTACCTTCAATGCTACTCTTCTTTCTTGTTGATGTGTTTTAAATTGCCCTGCTGCTTCCTTTCAAAATTTAATAAGGATCTGTATAAACAGATATTCAATAGTCGGATAGAGATACTCAAGCTTACTCAATGTTCAGTACTGGGGACATATAATTTGTAATTACTTCTCATGACTTAAAAGTTATCTAGCCATATTTAGTATTAAACAGCAATGTATTAAAAGGGTCTTAGCAGACCACTAACACTTTGTGAACAGCAGGTGTGTAAGCTCAGGACGGGGTTTCCTGCTGTGTGTGTCTGTTGTGGCTAGCAATTCTTTCTAGTAATGAGACTCCCATATCCACTGTGCTCCTGCTATTAGCAATGTATGCTGTAATTCTGCACTTACATAAAATGCCTCCTCACAGTAGAAGATTCATTACTAAATCATGTTGCTTTCAAACCAGTTTTCCAACAGCAATTTGTTTTACACTGAATTCTCTTTTAGTGTGGGATATCATGCTTAACTTGAATAATGTGTTGAAACTTTGGGGGAAAAAAACTTGTAACATGGTCAAAAGCTCCATTCTTATACAGTTACCCTACTGCTTAAAAAGTAACTTCACTAAGATGTTTAAAAATGAAAGGTCAGTAGCTACAAATACTTTTAAACAACAGGTACTTACCAGTCTATTGATTTTAGTGCTGCCTTCCTGGAGCTTATTTTTCTCATTGCCAACTTGGATTTGGGAGCAGGCTGTGACTGGCTGTGACTTCCTGGAGACTGGTCCTGCAGCCTCCTGGATTATGTGACATGCCCCAGGAGGCTGCGGAAGGGGAGGGGGCAGGACATGTGATGTCATCCTTGCCTAGGCGAAGATTGCAGAAGCGGGAGCAGGTACTGACAAAAAATGGTACTCCCTTCTCCCAAAAAACCTGCAACTAAGTTATGGTCTGGGGGAGGGACAGAATCAGGAAATAATCCACTTAATATCTACAAGACAAGCAGAGACATAGGGCAACAACGCTATGCCCTTATAGAACTTTCTTTTAAACTTTTATAATGTGTTTGTAAATAAAGCTCCTCTAAAGTGATTGTAACGTTTATTTTTATTTCTTTATTATTAAAATAACAAATAATGGATTTGCACAGATTAGTTTAGATACTATTTTTCTCAAGTCCCCAACCCCAGCTCCCCCTCCCCTGCTGGATGGCCCCACACCAAGCTGCTTGCTATGAGGGCACTTGCAGCATGCTAGTTCCCGAACCCATGCTCGTTCCCGAAGCCTGCTCTGTGTGTCCAAAAGACAAACAGCGGGCCTCGGCCCTGCCACTCGCTCCCTCGTCACTTGCTCTGATTGACAGCAGCCAATGGCTCCCACTGCTATATCTGAGCCAATGAGGAGTGAGAGAGCCCCGTCTCTTGTGCATATCATTGGATCAAGAGTGGGCTCAGGTATGTATTCAAGGGGCTACAGGAGAGGCTGCATGCAGAAGGTTTTTCTATGCAGTAAGGTAAAAAATACTTCTGCCTTTAAACCCACTTTAATTGACTTTGGAAAAGGGTGGGCAAGAACAGATGGTGATGGGAGGCATTCTAAGCAGCAAAGGGTGTCTGATGACCTTCACCGGGAACTGAAGATATGCCAGGTAAAATTGTACATTCATTGTCAAAAATTATCAGAAATCTTCTATGGGTGAATCGGTGTGATTTGCATTAAAGGAGAAGTGTGAGGTAGCAAAAAACAAACATACATACTCACCTCTCTGCTACAGCATCGGTCCAATGCTGCAGATGTCGTCGCTGGTTCTAAGACCAAGAACTGAGTGCAGTTTTTTGTCTTCTTTGGGCAGAGAGCAGTGACTATCGGTCACTGACTCTGCCCCTCCAGTGCTCACTGTAGTACTGGGATGTGGAGGGGGGGGCAGCTGGCTTATTCTCCAGCGGCATGCTGAAAGGCTGAGCCAATTACCAGTCAGGTATCTGGGTGGATGCCAACCTTAAAGTCAGTTACTTTGCAGAGCCTGGACAGCCAACAGCGGTTCCCTGGAGGATGTCGGATGATAAAACACGTAAGGCGTGGTTTTGGACGTGACACCATGCACGCCGGGTCCATACTTGCGGCCTAAGAGTGTGGCTGGAGTCACCTCGGCTATATTATAGAGTGCACTATACTAGTGTCAGTTAAGACACTGACAAATGTAAGTGTTTTGATGTGTTTTTTTATATTTTTTATATAATAAAGTCCTTGATTGTTTTACATTATGTAAGCCTTTTCTTCCTCCTTTGGATCATGTTTTATAGTTGAATAATGCAGAGTGCCAGTATGGAGAGTTCTTGAAAGAGATCTACTGATCCGGGAGGAGATCCTGACTGCCAGATTCACATGCGCTGTATGCTGATTTATACAATAACTAGCACTTTTCACTGGTAAGTTTATTTAGTGTATTTGGCGGTGGAGAGCACTGATACGGAAGAGGAACTCAAGGATTTATTATTATTGTTCTTTGAGAGCTTTCTTTATTCTTTTTACACTGGACTTTTTTTCTTACATGGGGCACTTTATCTATTTTCTTATATGGGATACATTAGCTATATTCATTAGTGCCTATTTGTCAGAAGTATTTGTTCAATTTACAGTTTTTGGATTAATGTTTTTTCACTTGCAAAGGAGATTTATATTATATATATTATGTAGCAGTGGGAACCCCATGCTACTCAGAAGATTGCTGGTTTACACCATAATTTTGGAGAGGCAGGCACATTGATTGTTGAGGCCTGGGCTAGCTACCATGGATCCCATTGTACCTTGCTGCCTGCAAGCAGTAATTCCTGCACTGACTCCACCTCCTGAAACCCCTCCTCTCAGCGCCTCTGTAGTTCAGAAGGCAGGCTCTGTGAAATGTGTGGCACAGCAGTGCCTACTCACAGGGCACAGTGAGGACGTTTTACAAATTTCAAAGAAGTTAATGTGTGGGGATCTTAACAAAGTACGTTTAAAAACTTCAAGGTCATTTAAATTCATAAGCATATGCTACAAATAATTGAAATATAATGTGGAAATATGATTTCACATTTTGTCCTTAGATATACATCATTGTACTTTAAATTCCAAGCTAAATTACCCTAACCACCCTACCATTTAATTATTAATTCCCTACATAGCTATCAAATACTGTTCACTGCCATGTTAGAAAAAAAAAAAAAAAGAATAATTTGAAAGGAATTTATTTGTACACATTTTTACACTGCGGATATCTTTCATCAATAGCCTCTTACAGTATACTACACTGCAATTTTTCTTATAAGATGGGAATAAGCAAGCTGGATGTTCACTTCAAAATATATCATAGCAGCGTGCAGACTGTAGAGAATTGTGCAATTACTTTTAAATCACTGGACTGTGGCCACTACTAGCTGCTTTCATCCCTTTCTCATACAGTATAGTGTTTTTCATGCATTTCATAAAGCACTACAAATGTAGCTAGGATTATTGTACTGAAGCTGTGAAGCATTTCATGCATCAAATGATGGCTAACTCATCTGATCTCTTAGTTTCACTGGAGGTTAGAAGGGCACCATTTACTTGAATCAAACATCTCCTGTTCGTGTATAAAAATAAAAAATATCTGTACATCTACAGCACATGCATTATATTTCAAGTGTATGTGGAACCTAACAATGATTTAGTCCCCTATTTGGTCTTTTTGGTCTGTTAAATTTACTATTAAACATGTTTGGATAAATCTGTTTGTTAAGTTCGAACAAAATATATATATTAAAAAAACTTGTGAGTTGATCATTCCTGTGTTCTCTGCTTGTTCTGTTATCAATTTGATCAATTACGTTGTTTTCAGCTATATTTGAGGACTACAGAACCACACCCGTCTATGTTATGAAGAATTGGTGAGGGGCATTGTTCTGTGGGCTTTTCTTATTTCTATTGTGCAAATGCAGAAGGCTTAGAGAGAACTGCCATCCTAATACTGAAAGTGTGTTACCAGCATAATCATCCAGTGAAAATAAAGGGAAAATTTGAAAAAATTGAATGTACAGTAGACCGGATGTGGCCTAAAAATTGTATAGGATAAAAAAAGAGCTGAAATGGGAGCCTGCAAATATGTGTGTTGACCTTCATATCAATCTCTGTGTCCATGTGAATCCTTGGATCCAAGACCCAGGCTATATGCAGGACCTTGACTTCTTTCCAGTTGCAGATTAGCCTTTCCCACTTTAATGCTCACCATACACAGAGACATAGAAAAGTGACAGCAGAAAAAGAATGGGTAGTCCATTGAGTTTGCCCATTTTTTTTTCTTAACTTTTTTGTCTGAGTATAGATCTATGTTTGCCACAAGCATGTTTGAAGCCATTTACTGTTGACTATTTCACTACCTCTGCTGGAAGTTTATTCCAAGCATTAACTACCACTTCAGTAAAATAATACTTTTTAAGATTAGTTTTGCTGCAGTTAGTTTGAGGTCATGTCCCTGTGTTCTTGATTTTGGTTTCATATTGAAAAAACTGCCCTCCTGAACCTTATTCACCCCCTTGTTTGTATTTAAAGGTTTCAAACAGGTCTCCCCTTTGCCTTCCTCCAGATTGTACATATTAAGTTCCTGAAGTCACTCTCGATATGTTTTATCCCCCACACCTTTCACCATTTTGTTAGAAGATTCAAACAAGGAAGACGCCGCTCCAGGTGAGCAATCACTACACTCCGGATGTGCTGGGTGCAAGCCACGGCTCGCCACCAATGATCAATAGGAAGAAAAGAATGGCTGCACACCACAGGAACGTTCCAACGATTTCATTCCAAAATTAGCAAATGACGGCCAACAAAGACAGAGTGTTAGGAAGCTCTGTTTACGATACATCTGTACTGTGCACAGAAGATATCATCTTATCAGTTGTACTAGATTTGAATACTGTGGGAGAGATTTACTAAAACTGGAGAGTGCAAAGTCTGATGCAGCTGTGCATGGTAGCCAATCAGCTTCTAACCCTAAGCTTGCTTAGTTAAGCTTTGACAAAAAAATAAAACTAACTAGAAACTGATTTCTATGCATAACTGCACCAGATTTTCCACTCTCCTGTTTTAGTAAATCAACCCCTGTTTATCGTAGCAAAATGTTAAAGGTTAGGAGCTGGACTTCTTTGTTGTATGTTCATGAGAACACCCCATCCCAGCTATTGGAACAGATCATGCTGAGCTTGTAGTGAACCATGACACCTCTCTTCAGAAACATTGAAAAAATAAGAAGTATATATTATTATAATTTTTTTAGGTATGCTGTGTGAACTGCATTGCTCCAAAATCTAAATACACTTTAAGGTGGGTCGGGCAGCCCGTCGATCGTGGGCTATCTGTCTACCACTGACAGGTGACAGGTAGACCGCGAAGACATCCCACTGTTGCCCTCCCTGTCTTTTCTTCAGAATGACACATGCTCATGCTATTCGTATCTGCAGAGACAGCCCCCGCCCCTTGCATACATGCGGCTGCAGGGCGTGAAAAGTCTCCGGAATAGCTCGGGCAGGTTTGGGCTCTTCTTCGAACACACCCAAGCTCTTAATACGGATATTGCATGCTGATCACCACCGGCCCTCCTCCCCGATCCAAGGATACCATGTAGGAAGGTGAAAGAGAATTGCCGGCAGAGATTAGCACCACTGCACCTCCCCTGCACCACTCTGAATTAAAAAAAAACTTCTGTGCCATCCTAACACTCCAGCCCTCCTGATGCCACAGCACCATGCCCTCCTTACACCCAGTCCTCCTGACACCACAGCCCTCCTGATGTTCCAGCACCATGCCCTCCTGACAGCACAGTAGCATTCTCTTCTGATCCCACCAATACCACACCCACCTGTCCCCCCAGTACCATGTCCTATTGAGACCCCAGACCTCCTTATCCCCCTGTACTGTGCCCTCCTAATCTCCCAGTACCATACACTCCTGACCTCTTTGCATTGTGCCCTCCTGACCCCCCACCAGTACCATGCCCCCTGACCCTTCTATACCTTGCCCTCCTGACCTCCCTGTACCATGTCATCCTGACCCCAGCCATACATCCTACTGACCCCTGTACACTGCCCTACATCCTACTGACCCCTGTACACCGCCCCAGGTAGGCTAAGTTTATATTTTTAGAGAGGCATTTGCTTTAGTACATTTTTCTAGGTTTTCTTCATGTTGTCTCTACTTTTTATTGGGGGCTTGCTAGTTAATTTCTTTTAAACTGTTGTTACCTTAATCACATTTTAGGTCAGGTCAGATTATCTTTACTTACCTCTATTTTTCTGACTACTGCTTTACCATAGGTTCTTGATTTTCAAAGCACTTACAGTTACTTCTGGAAGAAGTGTTAGTGAGATCTTTGTGTGCTTGAGTTTCTGGTCTGCAAACCTGCTCTGGCCACTATAGCATCATATGACCTGGTAGTGTTAACTGTGTACCCTTATGTGTTTCACCACCTACTGTTGAATTTTCTATAATATATATTAGATAAAAGATCCATTAAGGAGATTGGGAACCCTCATAGGCCTCATTCACACAGGCATATTGATCTGTACGTCCATGCGAAGGGGCTAACTTCACCTGCATGGGATGCACAGGTGTTCTGTTCAGATGCCTGCAGTCAGTCTGTTCAAATCAATGACTGGCTAAATAAACCTACATGGATCTCCACACATGAATATACTAAAATGCAGGTCCGATGCATGGATCAGAACGGAGTATGTATGTGGAAAATCTCTGCATCCTGCACAGGTGAAGATGGCCCCTCCGCCTGGGTGTACAGATCAGTACAGACGTGTGAATGAGGCCTATGAGGGTTCCCAACAATTCCCTTGATGAATTCCTTATTTATTATATATTATGGAAAATGCAAAAGGTGGTGGTGGTGGATTATACAAAGGTGGGTGCATACACCTAAAACTAACAGGTGTAACGAAACAGAGTCAGGAATTACAGCAAAAAGGTCTCACTGTCTGAAAATCTGAGATACATAACATGCCAGGGGCTGACGTTGCAGGCCCTATCTAGAACTGAAATATAATGTTTGGGTGGACCTTTAATAAAATAATACTGTATTTTACAATATTTTAATAAAGTGATTTTGTTTAGCCCACTGACAATAACCTGATCTGTTATCACATTGCATTGGAAAGCGTTGATAACTAAAATATAACTTTGCTTATAGTAATGCTAATGTTAGTGCCATATTTTACTCCATACATTGTGAATCAGCTCTACAGTGGACATATGTGTAATATTATTGTGGATCTTTCATTATACAGATAAAAGCTTTATCATGGTTGAACTATAAAATTTATAGCATTCTTTTAAATAAATATAATGTAGCCTGATTCTTTTTTCATTTTTTCTAATTCTGTGAGTCCAATGCCACATTTTTGTAGTTCCGGTGCCCTGGATATGCCATTTACCATGACAGGGATGTGACATGACTCTGGTGTGCCAAAAAAAAAAATCCTCTTTTTGCTTTCATTCCTCTTGTTCTCCCTAGGGGCCCTTGTTCCATAAAGTCTGCACTGCACTGGCTAAGCAACTATGCCAGCTCTTCTAAATAGCAAGCTACAGTTAAGGCAGCACAGAAACACATTACTGTGCTCATGAAGCATGCTGACTAATCTAGACTGCACTCATTTTTAACCTCTAGAGAACGATACAATAGAAAATAGCATTAAAAAAAAAATCTGAGAAAGAAAGACAACATAAGTTGTCTAAAAAAAAAACATATACATTTCATACTATTATAACATATACACTGTATTTTTGTTCATACAGTCAAATACTGGTGCTAGAAGCAATCATAAATAACATATTATTATCCTTCTAAAATAATCTCTACTGACAATTTATGAAGGCTGGCATTATGAACAATTTTAAAATGCTAATTTCTTAAGCTGTTATGCCTTTTCAAAAGACTGAATACTATGCACCACTGTTCTCTTACACAAAAATCATCAGATCTTTGATCACCATCTCAAACACTTGTGTAGTAATATATATAATATAATGCAAAGTATTAACAACAAGTACTTCTCCTTAAAATGTAAGTTTACCTCTTCAGAAAAAATAAAAAAGTGAACTAAAAAACACCACAACCCCCTCCCTCACCCAGTCCTCGCTGTTTCACCATCCACACAGCCTGGTGCAGCTGTCCTGGGATTTGAAGACTGCGCTGGTCTTGTTCTTCTTTCCCCAGGGAAGCCAGGATGGATCAGAGTGGTTCTTATTGGTCAGCACCAGCACATGACTGTGCTGACCAATTAAAACTACTTTGATCCATCCCAGAGACCTTGGGAAAAATGGATGGTGAAACTGTATTACCCACAGAGGTCATTTTAGTAGTGACCGGGGGGTAGGAAGGGTGTAGAGTAATTTTTTTCTGAAAAGGTGAAGTAACCTTTTAAGGTTACTGGAATGTAATTCAATGCACATTTTCCTCTTATGAATGCCATATTTGTGCCAATAATTATAAAAACAAATGTCAGATTGCCCCTTGTATAATCTATCAATGATAATTATGCTTGAATCCTAAAATCATTATGATGAACTACATAATTTGTATGTAATTACCCATTACAGTGTTGCCAATAGTTATTATCTAAATGTGATAATTTAGTTGGAAGTTGAATCCTGGGGGCTCAGTCACTTGTGAAACGTCTTCTGGGGATTCCAGTGGCAAAATCTTCCCACCATACTTTTTGGCTCTGTATCCATCCACTTTGGAAGGATATATTATAATAAATTTTAACATATAAATTCAGTAAGATTGTGCCTGGAACCCTCCCATTTTTAACAATGGCAGCAGACCTAGATATATAAACACAGAAGTGCTAAGAAATTTAAAAAAAAAATGTTGGTGCTACCAAAAACTAAAATATCATCATCATGATCACCCTGCTCCTGTTTGGCTCATTGTTTTTCCCTAGAATTATGTACATAGCTTGACATTAGATTGCAGGCATTGCACAGAACACATTCATATTTAAGCATTTATATGTGTAGCACTACCCCCAGCTGCTGGTTATATTTTGGGTCTTGCCGTTACCTGTCTGTTCCACCGTATCCGTCATAGGGGTTCCATTGAAGAGTTTTCACAGATGTCAGCACCAACACAGAGGGGGTGATTTACAAAAGACCTGCACCTGTGGTGCAGTGGAGAAATTGGAGCAATTGCACAAAAAACGGGACTCAAAACATTTATCAAAAATGATGGTGCACTTATATGCACCAAATTATATTTACATAGGAAGCGCTGTTGCGCACTTGCACAATCTTTCGCGCCTACCATTAGCAAGCGCAGCCAATGTAATCTTCAACATTTTTGTCTGAATACTGTACATACCTTTACTAGTTTACCATCTTCTGTTACCAGGCTAAAAAGTATGTATATAATATTGTTCAAATGCACAAATTCTGTCCAGAACATGTAGATCTGTCTTACAACTAATCAAAGCCTGATTGCACAGTGTATGGGGAAATGAATTGCTCAGAGAAATGAGTGGATGTAAATGTCATCCAATCAGATTGCACAGTGTATGGGGAAAGAATTGTCCAGAATGCACAATACACAGACATGTGTTGAGAAGATGTTTTCATGGAAGTTTTGGCTCCACCAATGATTATAGACTATCACCATAAAATGCACAATTACAAGTCCAGTAAACATCTGCACAGTTGTTGATAGGAGGAAGATCTCTAGAATGAATATTGAATTGTTTCAAAAATAAATGAATGAAAGGAATAAAAGTGGAAGCAATATTCTCCATGTGATAGGGAAAAGCTCGTTAACATGATCAGCATTACAATGAGCAAGTGCCCGATGTCTGTTTCATATTTAAGAATGTGTATGCGCCCGTTCGCGCAACGATTCCGCGAATCCAGCGCAACTTGCCAGCATGCGCCATGTCGCAATAATTATTCCTGCCCGCGCAAATGCGCCAACATTTTCTTAAATCAGCCCCATAGTCTCTTTTCCAATGGTTTTATTAAAGAATGTCAATGAGAGGGATGGAGGGTTAGGGGAGATTCAGGTACCTTGCTTTTGCGGATCACGGGTACTTCCTAATCCAGAGGACAAACAGCTTCCAAAGTGGATATAGCAACCACTGAATAGGCCTCTCTCACTGACCTAGCAGCCGGTGCGGTGCTCGGCCAAAAGTCTCTGCCACAGACTTGAAGAACTCACAAAGTCTATGCCACAGACTTGAAGAATACACATAGTCTAAGTACAGTCACACAGTACCAGTTTCTTTCAGCCGATCCGGCGACACTGTGAGGTAGATATGCCAGGATGTGTCCTCCAATTGAGTCTCCAGGCTCTTCCCGAGGCACCAGCCCTTTTGGGTCGGTCCTCTCCTGGTAAAAGTCCTCCCCTGGTTTCTCCAATTGCTCGGCTTCTTCCCGCAGGCAAGACAGCAAAGGACCACCCCTGATCAGCCGGCCCCGAGGCAGGGAACTGCTACGGCACACCTTAGGCCAGGAGGGCCATCAGGTCAGAGATCCTGGAACACGGCATCTGTCCCTTAAGTACCCTCTCCCAGAATGCACAGCTGGGGGGCAATCCCACTGAGCTGCTTCTGGGCAAGAGTTACCCAATACATCCAGCCTGCTGCATTTCCGACCCTGACCGCTGGTGACAGCGACACCCACAGTCAAGTGGAAAACGCGCAACACAACTGAACTGGAACAGAAACCAGTAATTTACCAGAATTATTCTGAGCTAAACTACAGCTCAGACAACTAAATTTACAACTAGCGCCTACCCAATAGGAGCAGGGCGCTACATATGAATATCATTCATATTTCATATTTTAAAGGTTCTTGTATGCATAAGGTGATGCAGCTTTTTTTTATGACAACAATAAACCTGACAAAATGTTTGTAGTGATGATAAACCCTTGTACTTAGCAATCAGTTTGGGAAGTGCTGACAAGACTTATATCAACTTTTATGGGGAAAATGAGCAGGTAAGGATCCACAGGACTGCTAATATACCTGTAAATATATAAGTCACCTGAACTGTTTTTCTCTAAACAACTTTTCATTCTGGTGCAGACCCTTTATTTGGATAGGATACCAAGATACCAGAACAGACAATGCAGTGCATTGGGTGGCAATGAAACTGAATGACACTGCAATGCATTAACATGTGTAACACATCACTGCAACACATAGGTATGAAGAGTCCCCTAGGGTATATTCTAATGATGCTTTGCATTAGTGCACATTCATGTACATTGTGGTGTGCTATCTATGTGTATTCAATGAATGACACTGCAATGCAATTCACTTTTACTTGTGTTTTACTGCCACATTTGTGTATGAATATAGGAATAGGCTCTAAATCCCACAATTAATGCTTAAGGGTCCCCGCTCAGGCTATCAAGGTCCAATGAGTTGGATGCCACTGACTAGTGAGGGTGCAGGCTGAGGAAAGTTCTATCCAGACCCAAGACATACTGCAAAAATAGTAAAAGATAGCTTGGCCGTCACACACCTCACCCGGCCCAAGTGGTTAGCAGGTAAAAGCATCCTTGGCTCAATTCATCCAGACCATGACTCCAACATATTTCACCCTACCCCTAGGACTTAATCATGGAGAAACATGGATGCTGGGTGAAACATGTTGGAGTCATGGTGTGGATGAATTGAGCTGATGCTGCTTTTACCTGCTAACCACTCAGGCCGGGTGAGGTGTGTGGTGGCCAGGCTATCTCTTAGTATTTCTACATATATTTGGTATATATATATATATTACTGCAATAGGCTCTAAAAGCTATGCTCTTGTTTATTAGGCCTTAAATGGTTTATAAAATATGCACATATCCTCAAAGTATATATCTACTTGCCCTAATTTAAAGTTGACCATATATGGATCGAATTGCAGCCGGTTCAGCAGCAACCAGACACATTTCAATCTATCTATGGCCTGTTTATCAGAAGTCATTCTAATAATCGACTTCTGACGAATGGGAATATTGGAAAATTTTCATTCAATTGGTGGCTGCAGCCAATTAGCAGCAAAATCGAAGCCGTCATACTAGATAAGATCCCTAAGCACCGTAAAGTTTGGCAACCATGGGTGGACCATTATCTCCCACCTTCCTTTGACTCTTCTCTCCTTGAACCCTGACGTTTGAGGCCTGTCTGAGTTTATTGATCATGTCCAAGTGCCTGGCTCAAGTGGCTGCCCCCACTTCACTCCTTCTTCTCTCTCCCTTTTTCTTCTTCTTACACCCCCTGCTTACCTTGTTTACTGGTCTTATTATTTTTTTCTCTTCTAAACATTATTGGTATTCCCTTTTGTCTACCGATGCCTAACGACATTGGATCACCCGATGGCGTTATAGTTCTAATCACATGGATTTTTTAATAAGTGTATTCGGAAGACTTTAACCTCCGTGTTCTCTATACTCACACCCTGAAACCATTTGTTCCACTACATCACAGTACTGCTTTGTTTATTCTAATTTGTGCAGATGTGAGATTACTTGTGACTCTCTATGTCTATGTGTTACTGCTAGCACTAATTGTACTATTACTGTTATATATATTTTATATTAGTTACAATAAAAATATTGAACAAGATAAAAAGCCTTCTGTGTGCAGCAGCACCCCCTAACAATCACCTCAGTTTCCTCTTTGTCTAGCGATGTCTACTAATGTCTCAGCCATCTGAGATTCTCCTCCCTGATTGGCTAAGACACATCAGCGGCACCATTGGCTCCCACTGCTGTCAATCAGCTAGCCAATCAGGGGAAAGAGGGAGGGCAGGTCAGGGCTCCGTGTCTGAATGGACACAGTGAGCTGTGACTCAGCTCGGGTGCCCCCATAGCAAGCTTCTTGCTGTGGGGGCACTGAACAGGAGGGATGGGCCAGGATCACAGAAGAGGGACCCGAGAAGAGGAGGATCCCAATGAAAAAAAGGAAGAACAAGAGCGCACCAGCCTGGTGTGATATCGTTCAGGATAATTTATTTAAAATAAAAGCAATAGAAAGGTACTCACAAAACTAGTACAAAAGTTCGCATTGTACAAACAGTGCCTTGGAGGCTGCAGCATGTGAAACCCAAACCACACTTCAACCGATCAAAGTCAAAGTGTGGTTTGGGTTTCACATGCTGCAGCCTCCAAGGCACTGTTTGTACAATGCAAACTTTTGTACTAGTTTTGTGAGTACCTTCCTTTTTTTCATTTGCTACTAGGACACCCCTATCCACGAAGGGCAGCAAGGCCGGTGCTATCGTTATAGATTACTGAATGGTCGATGGTCATCTCGTGCGCAGGATTGTTTGTTGTTTTTCTGCCACTTTAAAAGAGGAGGATCCAGGCTGATCTGTGCAAATCCACTGCAACGGAGCAGGTAAGTATTACATGTTTATTATTTTTATAGGAAAAAAATGAGCCTTTACAATCGCTTTAACTGTTTCAGCCTTTAAAAAATAAATAGGCATTGTTGTGGCTATGAGCAAGTAAATCAATTCTAGGTGTGAAGCAGGTTAGAAAGTGACAGATGCTAGGTCTACATCTAATCTGTAGTATTAAACCCGCCACTACTACGTTGACACGCGGCATGCAAATTTAGTGATAAATCTAACATTTTTTTATCTCATTTTTTCCATGGATAGATTAGATCAGCTCCAAGCAGTATAATACAGTTTAAAGATGAAATGGATCAACCCTTGGTCATTTATTCATCTTCCAGATCAAATGCCCCCTGCTATTGCTGACATTATGCCAATAGCGCACCATTCTGAAAACGTGTTTGTCTGCTATCTCTTTATATCTTTTTTAAATTGTGTCATTTAATTTATCCAGTTAAGATTGCTCTGGCAGAATCAGACAACCTTTTTGCACTGGTGATGAAAGGAATGTTTATAATGCTGTTTGAAACAGAACACTTTATGCAGCATGCCCACCGCATACTCCTTACTCTCTGCGGACTAAAAAAAAAAAAAAAGGTTATCTCCCATATTGTGCACAAAACTCCCAGAATCCTTCAAAGGAATCTGACTGCCTACAGTAAGCAGATGTGTATTTTCTTAAAGGAAGCAATTGTACTTTCGGAAATGTAAATAGTGAGAAATAAAATCAGCATGATAAGCAAAGCAAATGGGTCATAAGGGTGGGAGCTGGCTGTAAAATGATTAAATCGGTTTACGCACATGGGTGTAACGTTCTGCACCCACAGTAGTGTCAAAGAGATTTGGAAAGGCGAAAGCTGCTTGATAGCTCCATTATTCCAGATGACTTAATTAAAAATTGGAGTTATACCACATAACAGAACCATTGGCAGCTGTAAAACCAAATAACCCATCAGAGGTTGCAATAACACTGCAGCCAAATATTGTGCAAAGCAAACAAATATGGATTTCATATGTACTGTGAACCCATGTGTGCGAAACAATATTTGGTAATAACAGCTTTGCTGTTCTGCTTTACTGAATACGTGTACATAAACTGTGGATGATAAACACCCTTCACCCTGAGGCCTAAACATGTTAACACGGAAAGCAAGATATAAAGCATATTTGTTGTCGAGAAGGACATGGAAAAATTTTACTGATACATCCCATGAACCAATTTTTGTATGAAACATGTGCAGTTCTATGCACCTTGCATGAAATGAATATGCACAATAAAATACATATAAAATGAATAAACATTTTGATAACCAAAACATATGTGAAAAAGCGGTTGTGAACTTGTAAATACACCCAGTGATGTGACTAGCATTAGGTGATGCACAAAGATGAAACAAATCCTCCTACATAAGTTGTAATTGTGTATCTGCAACCATTTTTTTCGTAGATCGATCAGAAAACACAAAGAAGAAAGGATTTATTCTTAGTTCTAGCAGCGTGGGGGTGGATCTAAAGTAATCTCAGGCACAGCTCTGAGCCCTGATTGGGGAGAAGGGACAAATCCCCCTTCACACAGTATGGAGGACATGTGCAGCTGTGGATAAGTCACAGGCTGTGTGCTGCAGCTCCCTCCCAGTCACCTTTTTAACTCTTGGTGTCGGGAAAAGCTGCCAAAAGTGATTCATGCTAATAACAGAATAACAAGGCAGCAGAGAAAAAAAATGCCACTCAGAGCTTTGGAGAGAGATATGTACACAGTATGGAAGGATGTTTTTTTTTTTTTTCATATTTCATGTGTGAGGTTTACAACCACTTTAAGGGTAACTGTAAAAAAGCACAATATATTACAGGTGCATCAAAACAAAAGGTGTGCAAAGTTTTAATTGGTTTTCTTAAACCACTTAACGACCGCCCCATGTACATATACGTCGGCAAAATGGTACGGACAGGCACAATCATGTACCTGTACGTGACTGCCTTCGTATGGGTGGGGGGTCCGATCGGACCCCCCTCCGGTACATGGAGCGGTCGGTATCGGTTCGGGAGCGATCCGTGATGAAGGGGCGGCCATTGGTTTCTGGCCACCCCCTCGCGATCGCTCCCGGCAAATGAGATGCTTCCCCTGTCTGTGTAATGTAAACACAGGCAGGGGAAGTGATGTCATCTCTCCATGCGGCGCTCTATTCATCCTGAGAGGAGAGAAGACATCAGGTTAGTGCACCAACAGCCCACTGACACGTAGGTACACATAGGCACATATTTCACCCCCCCCCAGTCACCCCCAGATCACCCCCAGCCCCCATTCACAGTGTCACTGATTGCAGTGATCATTTATTTACTGATCACTGCAATCAGTGACATTTGTGATAGTAAAAGTGTCAGGGCAGTTAGTGTTAGGTCCCTTTAGGTCCAGGGTAGCCCCCTAACCCCCCCTAATAAAGGTTTAATCCCTTGATCACCCCCCAGGTAACCCTTTCACCCCCTATCACCACTGTCACTAAGCAATAGTTTTTCTGATCGCTGTATTAGTGTTAGTGGTGCCGCTAGGTAGCCAGTTATTTTTTTAGGTTTGCCGCCAGGTTTTTATAGCATCAGGTACCCCCATATATTATCTAATAAATGTTTAACCCCTTGATCGCCCCCCCAGGTAACCCTTTCACCCCCTATCACCAGTGTCACTAAGCGATCATTTTTCTGATCGCTGTATTAGTTATGCTGGTGCTGCTAGGTAGCCAGTTATTTTTTTAGGTTCGCCGCCAGGTTTTTATAGCGTCAGGTACCCCCATATATTACCTGATAAAGGTTTAACCCCTTGATCGCCCCCCAGGTAACCCTTTCACCCCCTATCACCAGTGTCACTAAGCGATCGTTTTTCTGATCGCTGTATTAGTTATGCTGGTGCCGCTAGGTAGCCAGTTATTTTTTTAGGTTCACCGCCAGGTTTTTATAGCATCAGGTACCCCCATATAAAACCTAATAAAGGTTTTAACCCCCTGATTGCCCCTAGAGTTAACCCTTTCACCAGTGATCACCAAATAATTGTCACTGGTGACACTGGTTAGCCAGTTAGTTATTTCGTTATTTAGGTTCCCTGTCAGGTTTTTATATAGCGTCAGGTACCCCCATATATTACCTAATAAAGGTTTTAACCCCCTGATTGCCCCTAGTTAACCCTTTCACCAGTGATCACCGTATAAGTGTTACGGGTGACGCTGGTTAGTTAGTTTGCTTTTTATAGTGTCAGGGTACCCGCCGTATATAACCCAATAAAGGTTTAACCCCCTGATCGCCCGGCGGGTGATATCAATTAGGTTTTAGTGTCAGTTAGGGTCTGCGCTGCCCCTAGGCAGCGCAGGTTAGTGCCAGTAGCGCTAACACCCATGCGCAAAGCATACACCTCCCTTAGTGGTATAGTATCTGAACAGATCAATATCTGATCTGATCAGCTCTATACTAGCGTCCCCAGCAGTTTAGGGTTCCCAAAAACGCAGTGTTAGCGGGATCAGCCCAGATACCTGCTAGCACCTGCGTTTTGCCCCTCCGCCCAGCCCAGCCCACCTAAGTGCAGTATCGATCGATCACTGCCACTTAAAAAACACAACACACATAACTGCAGCGTTTGCAGAGACAGGCCTGATCCCTGCGACTCCAGTGCTGTAGGAGGTGATTTCACCACCACAGTTAAAAAAAAGAGCATATATGCCGAAGCATGGGGGCAGCAGGGGCAGAGGAGCGATTTTGCTTCTAATGCCGCGTACATACGGTCGAAATTCCGACGGAGGCTTGCCCGTGGAAAAGTCCGACCATGTGTACGCGGCTTAACTTTTGCGGGAGGATGCCCCCATACTTCGGCATATATAAATGGTGCATGTATGCCCATCATTAGAAGTGGATGAATGAAGGGAGGTATTCTAATGGTGGGTATACCCACCGATTAATCTCTTTTTTTCGTTCAGCCAACAGGCTGCATGAAAAAAAAGATTACAATACATGTCCAACAAGGACCAGCAACGTACTGGTATGTTGCTGGACTTTGAATGGTTATACCAGAATGATGCCTGCTGCCTGTGGGTTTAGGTATCATCTTGGTATCATTATTTTCAGCCAGCGGCCGGCTTTCATGTAAAAGCAATCCTAGCGGCTAATTAGCCTCTGGACTGCTTTTACAAGCAGTGGAAGGGAATGTCCCCCCCCCCGGATATAAAAAGCGCCATTGGGAAATTGGGAAAGCATTTTATAACACCTATCTTGGTGTGGTCAGATGCTTTGAGGGCAGAGGAAAGATCTAGGGTCTAATAGACCCCAGTTTTTTTTTTTAAAGAGTACCTGTCACTACCTATTGCTATCATAGGGGATATTTACATTCCCTGAGATAACAATAAAAATTATTAAAAAAAAAAATGGAAGGAACAGTTTAAAAATAAAATAAAAAAGCAAAATAAATAATAATAATATAAAAAAAAAGCACCCCTGTCCCACCCTGCTCTTGCGTAATGGCGAACGCAAGCGTCGGTCTGGCGTCATATGTAAACAGCAATTGCACCATGATTGTGAGGTATCACAGCGAAGGTCAGATCGAGGGCAGTAATTTTAGCAGTAGACCTCATCTGTAAATCTAATGTGGTAACCTGTAAAGGCTTTTAAAGGCTTTTAAAAATGTATGTAGTTTGTCGCCACTGCGCGTTTGATGCGAAATTTTAAAGCATGTCGTGTTTGGTATCCATGTACTCGGCCTAAGATCATCTTTTTTATTTCATCAAACATTTGGGCAATATAGTGTATTTGTCAGGGTCACCTGTGGCCAGGTGACAGATGCACACCGTAGGGGGACAGGAGTGCACCGCGAGGTAGTGAACCCTATGGCAGGCTTCTGCGGATAGGAAACTGGGTGGTTGTGGAAAGCGGGACCAGAGGAGCACAACCGGGATCCCAACGGAAGCGAGAGCCAAGATTCCCCAGGGCGCGGAGTCTAAGACCCAGCTGGTCTTCTCCAGGGCCTCTAGTGGTGAGGATGTTACGCTGCAGGCTGGGACCAGGTCGCGGCCCCTGGAGTTTCCTAGCTCACGCCCCGTAGGATAAGGGGAAAAGAGGGGAAGCAGCAGCACACGATAGAGAGAACCGAATAACAAGCTGAAGGTCAGGGGCCACAAGCAGACAAGGATAACGAAGAACGAGCCGAAGGTCAAGGGTCACGAGCAGACAGGGATAGTCGGGGACAAGCCAATAACGTAACAGAGAGACAGACGTAGCACACGGCAGGCAGGAACCCAAACACACAATGCCTAACAAACACGTTGATCAGCAAAACAGGCTTGCAGTGCACAGGTTAATATAGTGTTCTGTGATAGGGCCTGGGGTGGAGTCTGGCTGGGAGAAGATTATAAAGGAAGCCAGGTGAAAGGGCTCAGGCCTCTAAGATGAACACATGGGAAGGAAGGTAAGCTGACAGACAAACACTACTGCATATCCATGACAGTACCCTCCCTCTTATGGGCCCTCCCCCGCCTGGGCCCAGGCTTAAAGGGAAATCTCTGATGAAACCTTCTCAACAGATGAGGTGCAGCGACATCAGATGCAGCGATCCAAGACGCCTCCTCAGGACCAAAACCTCTCCAATGCACAAGGTACTGAAGAATGCCTCTGCAGAGCCGAGAATCCAGAACTTGTCTAACCTCGTACTTAAGATTATCCTCAGAGACTGAAAACGAGGTAGGGAGATGACAAGAAGATCTATTGAGGACCAAAGGCTCTCTAGGAATAAGCAAGGGCATGAGAGGATCAACAGGAATCTGAGGAGGGTCCCCTAGACCCTTAAAGGGGAACTGGTCATCTTGCACAGGACCATCAGACTGGGCAGATGTCAGTGGAACCCTGAAGTCAGGTTGGTTAGAAGGTGACATGTCGCCGGAGTCAAACTGAATAGCTGAAGGACAAGCAGAATGTCCCGAACAAGAAAAAGTAGGAGGCTCACTGGGCATGGGCTGGACTGGCATAACTAGTACAGAGGCAGAGTGAATAGCTGAGTCAGGTGTAGCGACTACCTGAATCGCATCGCAAGACGTAGCGACTGCAGGACTTGTAGACAAGCTAGCCTGGCTGTGCGTCCAAGGGTGGTTAGGGACAGAGAAATGTAAATGGTTATGCAACCTGGAATGAATGGCCGGCTCAGATTCACAGGGGGCAACCTTGGGTAGGCAGGACGAGGAACAGGAGGGACCCCAAGCCAGGATCTGTCCAGTAGTCCAGTCCACATGAGGAGAATGGAGCTGTAACCATGGGAGACCCAAAATTATAGGCGTTGAGGCCTTGGATAAGATAAGGAAGGATATCCACTCCTGGTGGAGTGTCCCTACTGACATCTTAACAGGGAGGGTCTGGAAGCGGATAGGTCCCCCTGGGAGAACAGTACCATCAATCGCCAAGACCACCAATGGTGTGGTGAGGGGCAAAAGAGTAAGTCTCATGGACGATGCGATTTCCCAGTCCATAAAATTACCAGCGGCTCCGGAATCCAGATATGCTGAGACCGAATGAAAAGAAGCACCAACATGAAGGAACACAGAAAGCAGAAGACGAGAAGGGGAAGGTGATATTTCTGGGTCCAATACTCCACTTTCCAGATGAAGTGGACCCGAACGTTTTTCTGGACAAAGAGAGCAAGTGTCACGAAAATGACCTTTGCCCCCACAGTAAAGACACAGACCAAGAGTTCTGCACCTAGCACGTTCCTCGGGGGATAGCCTGGTCCGACCCAGCTGCATGGGTTCCTCAGCTGGTAGGAGATGCTCTACGGGTCGAAGAGAGGGGAGCTCAGGCTGACTAAGAACCAAGGAGTGCTGGCGTTGCTTTTCTAAGGTCCTCTCCTGAAAGCGAATATCGATCTGGTTACACAAGGAGATAACGCCGGCCAGATCAGTGGGGATGGTTCTTCCTGCTAATTCATCCTTCACTCTATCAGACAGGCCATGCAAAAAGGTTGCGACTAAGGCCTCATTGTTCCAGCTCAACTCAGCCGACAGTATGCGGAAATGAAGGGCATACTGTCCCACAGAAGCAGACTCTTGGCGGAGACGTAAAAGGGCGCTGGCCGCTGAAGAGACACGAGCCGGTTCTTCGAAGATATTCCGAAAAAGTTTCAAGAAGCCAGACAGGCTAGAAACCACTGGATCATTCAGTTCCCACAGAGGGGCTGCCCAGGCTAAAGCTTCACCAGAGAGGAGGGAAATGATATAGGCTACCTTAGCCCGATCAGACAGGAAGTTTTGGGGCTGGAGCTCAAAATGAATTGTGCATTGGCTAAGGAACCCCCTGCAAGCCTTGGAGTCCCCAGAGAAACGGGACGGAGCTGGCAGTTGTAGTGAGTGTGTGGCTGCGACTGGTGCAATAGGTGCAGCCGCTGGTTGTATTTGAGGTTGCGGATTCAGGGTTCCCAAGGAGGCCTGAAGCTGCTCAAAGCGAGAAGCCAGATCCTGGAGGAATCGCATCACCTGAGTCTGATTCGATTCCTGGGTTTCAAGTCTGCAAACTATGCCCTGCAACGGATCATCCACGGGTAGCGGGATGTCAGCCGGGTTAATGGCTGATCAAACTGTCAGGGTCACCTGTGGCCAGGTGATAGATGCACACCGTAGGGGGACAGGAGTGCACCGCGAGGTAGTGAACCCTATGGCAGGCTTCTGCGGATAGGAAACTGGGTGGTTGTGGAAAGCGGGACCAGAGGAGCACAACCGGGATCCCAACGGAAGCGAGAGCCAAGATTCCCCAGGGCGCGGAGTCTAAGACCTAGCTGGTCTTCTCCAGGGCCTCTAGTGGTGAGGATGTTACGCTGCAGGCTGGGACCAGGTCGCGGCCCCTGGAGTTTCCTAGCTCACGCCCCGTAGGATAAGGGGAAAAGAGGGGAAGCAGCAGCACACGATAGAGAGAACCGAATAACAAGCTGAAGGTCAGGGGCCACAAGCAGACAAGGATAACGAAGAACGAGCCGAAGGTCAAGGGTCACGAGCAGACAGGGATAGTCGGGGACAAGCCAATAACGTAACAGAGAGACAGACGTAGCACACGGCAGGCAGGAACCCAAACACACAATGCCTAACAAACACGTTGATCAGCAAAACAGGCTTGCAGTGCACAGGTTAATATAGTGTTCTGTGATAGGGCCTGGGGTGGAGTCTGGCTGGGAGGAGATTATAAAGGAAGCCAGGTGAAAGGGCTCAGGCCTCTAAGATGAACACATGGGAAGGAAGGTAAGCTGACAGACAAACACTACTGCATATCCATGACAGTATTTTAGTGCATTAAAATAAAAAAAAGTGTATTTTCCCCCAAAAAATGCGTTTGAAAAATCGCTGCGCAAATACTGTGTGGAAAAAAAAATGCAACACCCACCATTTTAATCTGTAGGGCCTTTGCTTTAAAAAAATATATAATGTTTAGGGGTTCAACGTAATTTTCTTGCATAATTTTTATTTTTTTTCATGTAAACAAAAAGTGTCAGAAAGGGCTTTGTCTTCAAGTGGTTAGAAGAGTGGATGATGTGTGACATAAGCTTCCTAATGTTGTGCGTAAAATTCCAGGACAGTTCAAAATGACCCTATTTTGGAAAGTAGACACCCCAAGCTATTTGCTGAGAGGCATGTCGAGTCCATGGAATATTTTATATTTTGACACAAGTTGCGGGAAAAAGACAATTTTTTTTTTATTTTTTTTTTGCACAAAGTTGTCACTAAATGATATATTGCTCAAACA
This sequence comes from Rana muscosa, assembly GCA_029206835.1. NCBI lineage: Eukaryota > Metazoa > Chordata > Amphibia > Anura > Ranidae > Rana > Rana muscosa. Next base: position 523,359,090 of record CM055116.1, on the reverse strand, counting down.
TGCCATGGGCATATGTGGAATTACACCCCAAAATACATTCTGTTGCTTCTCCTGAGTACGGGGATACCACATGTGTGAGACTTTTTGGGAGCCTAGCCGCGCACGGGACCCCAAAAACCAAGCACCACCTTCAGGCTTTCTAAGGGTGTAAATTTTTGATTTCACTCTTCACTGCCTATCACAGTTTAAGAGGCCATGGAATGCCCAGATGGCACAAACCCCCCCCCCCCAAATGACCCCATTTTGGAAAGTAGACACCCCAAGCTATTTGATGAGAGGTATGGTGAGTATTTTGCAGATCTCGCTTTTTGTCACAAAGTTTTGAAAATTGAAAATAAAAAAATAAAAAAATATTTTCTTTTTTAATTTTCAAAAACAAATGAGAGCTGTAAAATACTCACCATGCCTCTCAGAAAATAGCTTGGGGTGTCTACTTTCCAAAATTGGGTCATTTGGGGCGGTTTTGTGCTATTTTGGCATTTTATGGCCTTCGAAACTGTGATAGGTAGTGAGGAGTGAAATCAAAAATTTGTGCCCTTAGAAATCCTGAAGGCGGTGATTAGTTTTCGGGGTCCCGTACGCGGCTAGGTTCCTAAAAAGTCCCACACATGTGGTATCCCCGTACTCAGTAGAAGCAGCAAAATGTATTTTGGGGTGCAATTCCACATATAACCATGGCATGTGTGAGCAATATATCATTTAGTGACAACATTTTGTAATTATTTATTTTTTTGTCATTATTCAATCACTTGGGACAAAAAAAAAAAAATCAATGGGCTCAACATGCCTCTCAGCAATTTCCTTGGGGTGTCTACTTTCCAAAATGGGGTCATTTGGGGAGGGGGGGGGTTTGTACTGCCCTGCTATTTTAGCACCTCAAGAAATTAGATAGGCAGTCATAAATTAAAAGCTGTGTAAATTCCAGAAAATGTACCCTAGGTTGTAGACGCTATAACTTTTGCGCAAACCAATAAATATACGCTTATTGACATTTTTTTTACTAAAGACATGTGGCTGAATACATTTTGACCTAAATGTATGACTAAAATTGAGTTTATTCGATTTTTCTTATAACAAAACGTAGAAAATATAATTTTTTTTCGAAATTTTCTGTCTTTTTCCATTTATATAGCAAAAAAAATAATAATCACAGAGGCAATCAAATACCATTAAAAGAAAGCTCTATTTGTGGAAAGAAAATGACGCAAATTTTGTTTGGGTACAACATTGCATGTCCATGCAATTTCCAGTTAAAGCAGCACAGTGCCAAATTGTAAAAACACCTCTGGTCTTTATGCTGCGTATTGGTTCGGGGCTTAAGTGGTTAAACAGCAGCCATATTCTAAGTATAAAAGCCTGTATCCTGCTACACTGATGCAGAGAATGGCTCTTTGTGGAAGCATTGGTCTCCTTGCACCGGTCCGACATGCCCCCTGTTGATGAAGATGGAGGTCTTCAATTATAAGGAAGCATCAGCTTTGCCAATTGAAGAACACTAGTCTGCCTCATGAAAAGGTGCGTTAACCTCTGTAGGGAGACCACTGCTTCCACAAAGAGAGCAAGTGTTCCTCTCTCTTTCTCACTTTAGGAGTAAAATTTGTCTTGTCAGATAACAGTATTTCAATCAAAGATTAAGGAATTTCTCATTTCAAAATTGCTAAAGGCTTTTCGCTTAGAGAAGTCTACTTAGCTTATTAACCCTTAATGCCTGAAGGTAAAACAAATCTTAACATCTGAAATTTCCCAAGCAGTTGTTCACCAAAGCACCTTGTTCCCATGTTGATGGGGACAAGGGCCTCTTCCCCACAACCCTGGCCAGTGTTTGTGGGGGTCTACGGGCTTGGGGCTTATTGGAATCTGGAAGATATTGCCCCCCCATGTGAGAGTGTAGGGGTACATTGTACCCCTACTCATTCACCAAAAAAAGGGTCAAAAGGAAATAAAAACACAGAGACAGTTTATATATATATATACAGTGTATATATGAAAATATCCTACCAACATCATGCTGAGAAGTTGTAAAAAAAAAAAAAAAGTTTGCCTTTTTATGGCAAGAAAAATTTACTCTGCATAATATAGCTTATTTATCTAATATCTATTTTTGTGGTTGGTTGGTTGTTTGTTTTTGGATTGTGTGGTGTGGAGAAGGTTTGGAACTTCTGTTGTGTCTTTATTGCTGTGTTTCCTTTAGAGAGATTCACTTTCTCTATTTGTCCTAACGTTTGACAACTCTCTAAAAGATCATTTCCCTTATGCTGGAGAGATCTCCTCTCACTTCCTGCTGTATTTTGGGACAAAGGGTAGAGAAAACATCACTAAAAAAAATCGAAACCCCAAGAATTTTTTTTTTAATATACTGCAGCTTATTAGTTCTTAGATGCAGTGGTTGCGATAGTTTTCTTTTTTTAATTTTTTTTTTTCACACACTTCCTGTCCTAAGGTTAACACACTCACTCACTACACTGTATTTGTGAAGGAAGCCATGGTAATGACTAGGCTGCCTTATTGTTTGGGACTACTAGCTCCTTGTCTATGCCTCATCTCCTTTAGACCCCTTTCACACTGGGGCTAACACTGAACTGACTTTAGAGGCATAAAAAAATGCAGACACCTCCATCAGCCGCATCTTTTCTGTCTGTGTGCATGAGGCTTTGTGTAACTTCTTGAAGGATAAAAGTATTACTGTATGTGCTTTAATTTTATACATTTTTATTAGAAAACAATTCTATTCATAATGTAAAACCTTACCCCATTTTTTGGATATGCTATCCATCCAAGATCACCCATCACGGACCGTGAATCCAATAAGTTCACTGTAAATAAAATAATAAATACATAAATAAACTGTCCATAAAAAGTTGATGTAATAAGCAGAACTGCTATGTCTTAAAGGATAGCTGTACTATTAAAGCACAATGCAAGCTTGAAATATTAAAAGCAAAACTGAAGACAAAGAGCAACATACAAAGATAAAATACAAACTGCATATAGGAGGCTGTTTTACCCAGTTCTAAGATGTACACAGCTCTGTTAATCCATACAGCACTGTCTGGGAGGGCAGGAAACCTGATTTTTCTCTACTGCAGTTAAGTAACTAACTTAAAAGCCTTGCCCTTTCCTAAGACTTTGACTGGACAGTAAAAAGAGGAGCAGTACACTGATATATTCTTTGTTACTCTGTTCTCTCTTCTTATAAGCATGTTCCTTGTTAGCACTTAAAATGTAAAAATTCCAGAGTAGGGTTATGTCACAATCTTTCCTGCGTGATCCTGAAAGTACTGTAGCAGGAGGCCAGGAGTAAGGCAAGTATATTTTCTAACTTTTTTTCACATAAATGCTTTTTTTTACTGTTATACTAATGTGATTTTAAACGAAAAAGGGAGGTCTGACATAATTCCCACAATTTTTTCCAAATTTTCCCCACCTATAACAAAACCCTGTAAAGCCCTGTACACACGATTGGATTTCCTATGGATTTTTAACCAATGGATTTTTCCATCGGAAATCCGATGAAGCTGACTTCCATCAGTCTTGCCTACACACCATCAGTCAAAAAACCGACCGTTCTAAACGCAGTGACGTAAAACACTCTGACAAGCCGAGAAAAATGAAGTTCAATGCTTCTGAGCATGCGTCGACTTGATTCTGAGCATGCGTGGCTTTTTATCCGATGGAGTTCCCCACAGACGATAGTAATTTGCTATCGTTTTTTTTTCCATCAGATAAATTTAAAACATGTTCTATTTTTTTACACCGATGGAAAAAAAAACGATGGGGCCCATACACGATCGGTTTGTCCGATGAAAAAAGTCAACAGGGCTTAAGCTAATTATTGACCATGCTAGTAATGTAGATCAACCCTTCTTATGCTTGGTACACACGATATTTTTTTAATTTTTAGAACCCGATGGGCTGGATGAAAAAAAAAAAACTGAGGAGGTCGCTGTTCTAACTATGCGATGCTAGTACAGCGATCTCTCAGCTGTGCTATTGTGCTGTGACAGGAGGACGGCACCCCACCAGAACACACAGGTCAGTGCTCTCAGCCATTGGCTGCAAGCGCTGATCAGATGCCAATCAGTTGCTGGTTTTCCAGCATGCTCGTTGTTCTGTCTGGCTTCTTTTGGACGAGGAGCTGTACACACTGGCCAAAAGTTGGCCAGTAGCTGCTGAACCAACCGTTTTTTACAGATTTTCAGCCTGTGTATACCTAGATTTAATATTATTATTATACAGGATATATATAGCACCAACAGTTTGCACAGCACTTTACAATGTAGAGGGGGGAAAGTACAATTACATTACAGTTCAATACAGAATGAATAGGAGGGCCCTGCTCATGAATAGTGATGAGCCGAACACCCCCGGGTTCGGTTCGCACCAGAACCCGCGAACGGACCGAAAGTTCGCACGAACATTAGAACCCTATTAAATACAATGGATGCGAACGTTCGAATTCTAAAGTGCTAATTATAACGACTATTATCCATGTTATTGTCCTAAACAGAGTTTGGGAACCCGGGTTCTGCACCAGGGGACATGTATCAATGCAAAAAGAAGTTTTAAAAACGGACGTTTTTCGGGAGCAGTCATTTTAATGATGCATAAAGTGAAAAAAAAAGTCAAATATTCCTTTAAATATCGTACCTGGGGGGTGTCTAAAGTATGCCTGCGAAGTGCCACGTGTTTCCCGTGTTTAGAACTGTCCCTGCACAAAATGACATTTCTAAAGGAAAAAAAAGCCATTTAACCACTTAACAACCACCTGCCGACAAATAACGTCGACAAGGTGGTTGCTTAACTCTGGGAGGACGTTATATAACGTCCTCCCAGAATCGCGCTCCCGCGCGCCCCCTGGGGCGCGCACACGGGAAACTCCGTGACCGCCGGGTCCAGAGGACCCGGCGGATCACGAATCGCGGTAAATCGCCGCTGATAGCGGCCGTTTACCACGTGATCGCTCCGTCAAATGACGGAGCAATCACTTGTAAACAGACCGGCGTCATTTGATGACGCCGGTTCCTCCCTCCCCTCTCTGTACCGATTGGTACAGTGTGAGAGGGGAGGGGGAGGGAGAGGATGGCAGCAGCAGCACTGTGGGCTGGATCTGTGACAATTGCAGTCACAGATCCAGCCATCCATCCATCCCTGCTCAGCCATCCCTGTGCTATACCCTGCCAATACTCTGCAATACACCCTGCCAATACTCTGCAAAATACCCTGGTGCAATACTCTGCAATACCCTGGTGCAATACTCTGCAATACCCTGGTGCAATACTCTGCAATACCCTGGTGCAATACTCTGCAATACCCTGGTGCAATACTCTGCAATACCCTGCGAAATACTCTGCAATACCCTGGTGCAATACTCTGCAATACCCTGGTACAATACTCTGAAATACCCTGGTGCAATACTCTGCAATACCCTGCACAATACTCTGCAATACCCTGCACAATACTCTGCAATACCCTGAAAAATACTCTGCAATACCCTGCAAAATACTCTGCAATACCCTGCGCAATACTCTGCAAAATACTCTGCAATACCCTGCACAATACTCTGCAATACCCTGCACAATACTCTGCAATACCCTGCACAATACTCTGCAATACCCTGAAAAATACTCTGCAATACCCTGCAAAATACTCTGCAATACCCTGCGCAATACTCTGCAAAATACTCTGCAATACCCTGCACAATACTCTGCAATACCCTGCACAATACTCTGCAATACCCTGCACAATACTCTGCAATACCCGCCACAATACTCTGCAATACCCTCCACAATACTCTGCAATACCCTCCACAATACTCTGCAATACCCTCCACAATACCCTGTGCAATACCCTCCACAATACCCTGTGCAATACCCTGCCATACACCGCAATACCCTGCCATACACCGCAATACCCTGCCATAGTCCGCAATACTCCGCAATGCCCGGCAATACTCCGCAATGCCCGGCAATACTCCGCAATGCCCGGCAATACTCCGCAATGCCCAGCAATACTCCGCAATGCCCGGCAATACTCCGCAATGCCCGGCAATACTCTGCAATAACCACTTCCCGCCCTCCGGCCGTCATATGACGTCCTTGACTTTGTGCGGGGATATCTGAATGATGGGAGCAGCTACAGGCATCATTCAGATATTAGCTTTTTCAGCCGGCGATTCCCTACACCATAAGAACAATCATAGCGGCTGTTCCACCGCTTGATCATTCTTACGGGAGGCGAGAGGGGATGTCCCCCCCCCCCCGCCGCCCTCCGGTGCTTCTACCGACTCACCGCTACGATCAAAGCCAGGATTGTTGTTTTTTTTTTTTGTATTTTTTTCAGGCTTCCCAGCCTAGAGGTGAGATGTGGGGTCTTATTGACACCCCCCCCCCCATATCTCACTGTAAAGAGGACCTGTCATGCCATATTCCTATTACAAGGGATGTTTACGTTCCTTGTAATAGGTATAAAAGTGATCAAAAAAATGTTTAGGGCGGAAAAACATGTCAAACTAAAATAAATAAAGTAAAATGAAGAATACATTTTTTTTTTTTTTTAAAGCGCCCCTGTCCCCGTGAGCTCGCATACAGAAGCGAACGCATACGTAAGTCCCGCCCACATATGAAAACGGTTTTCAAACCACACATGTGAGGTATCTCTGCGAACGTTAGAGCGAGAGCAATCATTTTGGCCCTAGACCTCCTCTGTAACTCAAAACATGTAACCAGTAAAAATATTTAAAGCGTCGCCTATGGGGATTTTTTAAGTAGCGAAGTTTGGCGCCATTCCACGAGTGTGTGCAATTTTTAAGGGCGACATGTTAGGTATCTATTTACTCGGCGTAACTTCATCTTTCACATTATGCAAAAACATTGGGCTAACTTTACTGTTTTTTTTTTTTTTTTAAGCACAAAACATTTTTTTTTCATAAAAAACGCGTTAAAAAAATTGCTGCGCAAATATCGTGCGAGATAAAAAGTTGCAACAACCACCATTATATTCTCTAAGGTCTTTGCTAAAAAAACATATATAATGTTTTGGGGTTCTATGTAATTTTCTAGCAAATAAATGATGATTTTTACATGTAGGAGAGAAATGTCAGAATTGGCCTTGGTGCTCCAGAACGCCTGAAGGTGCTCCCTGCATGTTGGGCCTCTGTATGTGGCCACGCTGTGTAAAAGTCTCACACATGTGGTATCGCCATACTCGGGAGGAATAGCAGAATGTGTTTTGGGGTGTAATTTGTGGAATGCATATGCTGTGTGTGAGAAATAACCTGCTAATATGACAATTTTGTTAAAAAAAAAAAGAGAAAAAAAAAATCTTGATTTTGCAAAGAATTGTGGGAAAAAATGACAACTTCAGAAAACTCACAATGCCTCTTTCTGAATACCTTGGAATGTCTTCTTTCCAAAAAGGGGTCATTTGGGGGGTATTTGTACTTTTCTGGCATGTTAGGGTCTCAAGAAATGAGATAGGCCATCAGTACTTCAGGTGTGATCAATTTTCAGATATTGGCACCATAGCTTGTGGACTCTATAACTTTCACAAAGACCAAATAATATACACCAATTTGTACTTATTTTTACCAAAGATATGTAGCAGTATAAATTTTGGCCAAAATTTATGAAGAAAAAATAGTAATTTGCAAAATTTTATAACAGAAACGAAAAAAAAATCATTTTTTTACAAAATTTTCAGTCTTTTTTCTCTTATAGCGCAAAAAATAAAAAACCCAACAGTGATTAAATACCACCAAAAGAAAGCTCTATTTGTGTGAAAAAAAGGACAAAAATTTCATATGGGTACAGTGTTGTATGACTGAGTAATTGTCATTCAAAATGTGAGAGCACCGAAAGCTGAAAATTGGTCTGGTTATTAAGGGGGTTTAAGTGCCCAGTGGTCAAGTGGTTAAAACTGCTTGCGGCTTCAATGTAATGTCTGGTCCCGGTAATATGGATGAAAATCTTTAAGAAAAATGGCATAGCTACCCCATCACCCCCCCCCCCCCTACCCCAGCCCATTACCAGCCCCTTTGGGTCTTGTTTGGATATTAAGGGAACCCTGCAACAAAAAATAAAAAAGGCCCTATATACTCTGAACAGCAGTATACAGGCGGTGTAAACAAGACCGGTGTAAACAAGACAGGGACTGTAGGTTTGTTCTTAAGTAGAATCTGTTTGTAATTTTGAACACGTACATTGTTTAAGTGTAGCTCCAGCCAAAAAATCTATTTTTAAGCTTTTTGGAAAACATAGGGAAGGGTTATCACCCCTGTAACATTTGTTTTGCTGTCTGTGCCCCTGTTCAGAACATTTCACCTCACTTTGCGTCCCAATGACAACTGTTTTTGAAATGTCGTGTTTTTATTGAAACAAGGATTGGTGATAAAGCATCAGTAGAGAGGAGACACCTTTCTCCCATATTAATTCTTACAGGAGAGAATTTTCCTTCCTAGGGGTAGATTTCCTCTCACTTCCTGTTGTCTTCTTCCGTTTGCAAGTAGGAGTCGTTTGTAAGTTGGATGTTTGAAAGTAGGGACCTGCCGTATATACTCTGCAGAAATTGGCCCCTTAGGTGTTGGTGTTGGCACAACACTGTAAGAACTCACCGTTACTCTTGGTGGGTGCTGGAACGCCCTGCTGTCAACTATTATATCAGGAATTGTAATAACATATAATTGTTGAACAGTGGTAGTAAAAATTGGGCCTTTGATGGTGGTGCTGGTGCCACAACACTGTAAGGCCTGACAGTTACTCTTGGTGGGCGCAGCAATGGGCCTTGCTGTGAATTATTAGATCAATAATTATAATTGCATGCCCCTGTTGAACAGGGGCTGAAAAATTGGGCCTTAGGCACTGGTGGCACAACACTGCAACCCCTCACAGATACTGTTCTTGGATCACAGCAATGAGCCCTGTTGCAAAGTATTGCATCAAAAATTGTAATTACACGCCCCTGTTAAACAGGGGCTGAAAAATTGGGCCTTAGCCACTGGTGGCACAACACTGCAACCCCTCACAGATACTGTACTTGGAGCACAGCAATGAGCCCTGTTGCAAAGTATTGCATCAAAAATTGTAATTACACGCCCCTGTAAAACAGGGGCTGAAAAATTGGGCCTTAGCCACTGGTGGCGGCACCCATAAACCAAAATGATCTTCCAAGCTATCATCATTAATCGGATCATTGAGGAGGAGGAGGAGGATAGCCAGTCAACATAACAGCACAGGCACTCAGCATCAGCATCAGTCTTGAAGGGATGTGACATTTTAAAATCAATTAGTCTGTTATATCAGCATCAGGTGTGTGGTAGCTGGTGGTGATCCAAGACTGGTTCATCTTGATGAAAGTCAGTCGATCAACCGAGTCGGTGGACAGGCGCACCCTGTGATCCGTGACAAATCCTCCAGCAGCACTGAATGTGCGTTCTGACAGAACGCTGGATGCAGGACAGGCCAGTAGCTCAATTGCATACTGTGCAAGCTCTGGCCAGTGATCCATCCTCAAGACCCAGTAAGCCAGAGGATTTTCGGTGGGGAAGGTGTCCAAGTCTGACCTTGCCCCTAGGTATTCCTGCACCATGTATATCAGACGCTGGCGGTGGTTGCTGGAACCGATCATACTTTGGGGCTGTGGACTAAAGAATTGTCTGAACGCATCGGTCAGACGGCCACCTTCCCCACCGCTCCTTCTTTGACTGCCCGAAGCCTCAGCAACTCGTTGTCCAGGACCAGGAGTTTGTAACCTCCCAGTCTCTGGGAACACGTTGCACAGACCTTTCTGCAAGGCCTCCCGGAGTTGTCTCATCCTCTGCACCCTCTGCGAAGGTAACATAAGGTCCGCAACCTTACCCTTGTACCGTGGATCAAGGAGAGTGGCCAGCCAGTAATGGTCCCTCTCCTTGATCCGAAGAATACGAGGATCCTTCCGCAGACTTTGGAGGATCAGGGAGGCCATGCAGCGTAGGTTAGCTGAGGCATTCAGTCCGGAGTCCTCTGGGTCACTAAGGATGACATGATCCGCAGCCACCTCCTCCCAGCCACGTACAAGTCCACTGGTTTCTTGGGACTGTAAATCATCCCTAAAAGACTGCTGCTGATGATGCTGAGTGCCAGCCTCCACCTCCATGCTGACACAATCCTCCTCCTCCTCTTCCTGTGCGATGGGTGGGACAGAAGGAACACTGTCTGGGTAAAGGGGGCCTTGAGAGGCAAGGAAGTCCTCCTCTTCCTGCCTCTGTTCTGCCTCAAGTGCCCTGTCCATTATTCCATGCAGCGTGTGCTCCAACAGGTGGACAAGAGGTACAGTGTCACTGATGCATGCACTGTCACTGCTCACCATCCTCGTGGCCTCCTCAAATGGTGCCAGGACAGTGCATGCATCCCTGATCATGCCCCACTGGCGTGGTGAAAAAAACCCGAGCTCCCCTGACCCTGTCCTGGTGCCGTAGTCGCACAGGTACTCATTGATGGCCCTCTGCTGTGTGTGCAGCCGCTGCAGCATGGTCAACGTTGAGTTCCACCTGGTGGGCATGTCACATATAAGGCGGTTCTTGGGCAGGTTCAACTCCTTTTGCAGCTCAGCCAGGCGAGCACTGGCATTATAAGATCTGCGGAAATGCACACAGACTTTCCTGGCCTGCCTCAGGACATCCTGTAAGCCCGGGTACCTGCCCAAGAACCGCTGCACCACCAGGTTAAGGACGTGAGCCATACAGGGCACATGGGTCAGTTGTCCCTGTCGGAGGGCGGAGAGGAGGTTGGTGCCATTGTCGCAAACCACCATTCCTGGCTTAAGCTGGCGTGGCGTCAACCACCTCTCGGCCTGCCCCTGCAGAGCAGACAGGACCTCTGCCCCAGTGTGGCTCCTGTCCCCCAAACACACCAGCGCAAGCACGGCATGGCATCTTTTTGCCTGCGTACTTGCGTAGCCCCTTGAACGCCTACGGAGCACCGCTGGTTCCGAGGACAAACCACAGGAAGAGGCCATGGAGGAAGAAGAAGAGGAGGGGGTGGAGGAGAGAGGTGTGTCACAACCAGTAGTAGCATTTTGGAGGCGTGGCGGTGGAACAACCTCCAATACTACTGCACCTTGTCCTGCATCCTTCCCAGCTGCCAAAAGAGTGACCCAATGGGCCGTGAAAGAAAGGTAAGGTACCTGTCCATGCCTGCTGGACCATGAGTCAGCAGTAATATGCACCTTACCGCTGACCGCCCTGTCCAGCGAGGCCAAGACATTGCCTTCCACATGCCTGTAGAGAGCCGGAAAAAGTGGCGTTTGGGAACCTGCCACTGAGGAACCGCACATTGCACAAACTCACGGAAGGGGGCCGAGTCTACCAACTGAAAAGGCAGCAGTTGAAGCGCTAGCAATTTAGCCAAGCTAGCATTCAACCGCTGGGCATGTGGATGGCTGGGAGTGAACTTCTTTCGACGGTCCAGCAGCTGGGGCAGGGAAATTTGCCTGCTAGAATCGGACGTCGGTGTACTGCTAGCAGAGTGGCCGCATGTACTTGGCTGTGACACACCTAATTCTACACCTTCATTCCTCTCAGTGCAGGTTTCAGAGAGGACTGAAGGTATAGTGGGGTTGGAGATCCCAGCTGATGCGGTGCAAGGAGAGGTCCGCTTTGTTCTTTGGTGTGGGTCTTTAAGGTAGGCTTGCCAACGAGCTGCATGGCAGGTCAACATATGTCTGATCAAGCATGTGGTGCCCAAGCGGCTGATGTTTTGGCCACGCGATATACGCTTGAGACATATGTTGCAAACAGCAGCTGTGCGATCTGATGCACTCGCCTCAAAAAAGGCCCACACCAAAGAACTTTTTGAATGACGGGCAGAGGCAGCACCCTGCACAGGCGGAGCTCTGCGGTGTGATTCCGTCGGTGTGCTGCCCATACGCTGGCCACCCAAGGGCATCCTGCCTCGTTGGAGATGTGCCTCCTCCTCATCCTCCTCCTCCTCCTCTCTCCTATTAGGCACCCACGTAGAGTCAGTGACCTCATCATCCCCTCCCTCCTCATCACTGGAGCCAATCTGGCAGTATGCTGCAGCTGCTGGAGCATGACTGCCAGATTGGTGTCCTTCTTGAGCATCCCCTCTCTCTGCTCTCACGCTACTGCCTTCCTCTAGCTGGGTATCATCATCAGATCCTTCGGAACGCTGGGCATCCTCCTGGAGCACGTACCCAACACTGTGCTCAAACAGTTCGGGGGACTCCTCAGGAGGAGGACATGGTGGGTCTAGGGAAGGAGTGACTAATGATGACATTGATACCAGAGAAGAGGACGCTTTGGCAGCTGCTTTGCCAGTACCCTGAGCCTGGGTGAGAGAGGATGAGGAGGATGAGGTGGGCTTGGTCATCCACTCTACCAAGTCTTCGGGATGATGTGGCTCAACATGTCCAGCTGCCGAAAAGAAGGACAAGCGTGCCCCATGGCCATGTGCTGATGACAATGCACCGCATCCACGACCAGCACTGTTGCCCCCAGACACAGAGCCTGCTTGCCCTCTTTTTTTGCCTCCTGACTGTCTGCCTCTCCTTGTTTGCCTTCCAGACATTTTAATGGATGGCCTGCAGGGAGATGGGAAAAACAGCAATAAGGGCTACCTTCAGGAGTATACTGTGCAGGAGGCTTAGCAACAATGACACTGACACTGTCCCCTGCCTATCATTCTCTGTCCCTAAACACAAGGATTTGCAATATGCTTCAGCAAGATTGGTTTAGCACAGAATAGCACACTGACACTTTCCCTCACTGTCCTTCTCTGTCCCTACAAACAAGGTTAAGCACAGAATAGCACACTGACACTTTCCCTGCGTGTCCTTCTCTGTCCCTAAACTCAAGGATTTCAAATATGGTTCAGCAAGATTGGTTTAGCACAGAATAGCACACTGACACTTTCCCTCACTGTCCTTCTCTGTCCCTACAAACAAGGTTTAGCACAGAATAGCACACTAACAGTTTCCCCGAGTGTCCTTCTCTGGCCCCAAACTCAAGGATTTCAAATATGGTTCAGCAAGATTGGTTTAGCACAGAATAGCACACTGACAGTTTCCCTCACTGTCCTTCTCTGTCTCTACAAACAAGATTTAGCACAGAATAGCACACTGATAGTTTCCACGAGTGTCCTTCTCTGTCCCTAAACTCAAGGATTTCAAATATGGTTCAGCAAGATTGGTTTAGCACAGAATAGCACACTGACAGTTTCCCTCACTGTCCTTCTCTGTCCCTACAAACAAGGTTTAGCACAGAATAGCACACTGACAGTTTCCCCGAGTGTCCTTCTCTGTCCCTAAACTCAAGGATTTCAAATATGGTTCAGCAAGATTGGTTTAGCACAGAATAGCACACTGACAGTTTCCCTCACTGTCCTTCTCTGCCCCTACAAACAAGGTTTTGCACAGAATAGCACACTGATAGTTTCCCCGAGTGTCATTCTCTGTCCCTAAACTCAAGGATTTCAAATACGGTTCAGCAAGACTGGTTTAGCACAGAATAGCACACTGACAGTTTCCCTCACTGTCCTTCTCTGTCCCTACAAACAAGGTTTAGCACAGAATAGCACACTGACACTTTCCCTCACTGTCCTTCTCTGTCCCTACAAACAAGGTTTAGCACAGAATAGCACACTGACAGTTTCCCCGAGTGTCCTTCTCTGTCCCTAAACTCAAGGATTTCAAATATGGTTCAGCAAGATTGGTTTAGCACAGAATAGCATACTGACACTTTCCCTCACTGTCCTTCTCTGTCCCTACAAACAAGGTTTAGCACAGAATAGCACACTGACAGTTTCCCCGAGTGTCCTTCTCTGGCCCTAAACTCAAGGATTTCAAATATGGTTCAGCAAGATTGGTTTAGCACAGAATAGCACACTGACAGTTTCCCTCACTGTCCTTCTCTGTCCCTACAAACAAGGTTTAGCACAGAATAGCACACTGATAGTTTCACCGAGTGTCCTTCTCTGTCCCTAAACTCAAGGATTTCAAATAGGGTTCAGCAAGATTGGTTTAGCACAGAATAGCACACTGACACTTTCCCTCACTGTCCTTCTCTGTCCCTACAAACAAGGTTTAGCACAAAATAGCACACTGACAGTTTTCCCGAGTGTCCTTCTCTGTCCTTAAACTCAAGGATTTCAAATATGGTTCAGCAAGATTGGTTTAGCACAGAATAGCACACTGACACTTTCCCTCACTGTCCTTCTCTGTCCCTACAAACAAGGTTTAGCACAGAATAGCACACTGACAGTTTCCCCGAGTGTGCTTCTCTGGCCCTAAAGTCAAGGATTTCAAATATGGTTCAGCAAGATTGGTTTAGCACAGAATAGCACACTGACAGTTTCCCTCACTGTCCTTCTCTGTCCCTACAAACAAGGTTTAGCACAGAATAGCACACTGATAGTTTCCCCGAGTGTCCTTCTCTGTCCCTAAACTCAAGGATTTCAAATACGGTTCAGCAAGATTGGTTTAGCACAGAATAGCACACTGACAGTTTCCCTCACTGTCCTTCTCTGTCCCTACAAACAAGGTTTAGCACAGAATAGCACACTGACACTTTCCCTCACTGTCCTTCTCTGTCCCTACAAACAAGGTTTAGCACAGAATAGCACACTGACAGTTTCCCTCACTGTCCTTCTCTGTCCCTAAAAACAAGGTTTAGCACAGAATAGCACACTGATAGTTACCCGAGTGTCCTTCTCTGTCCCTAAACTCAAGGATTTCAAATACAGTTCAGCAAGATTGGTTTAGCACAGAATAGCACACTGACAGTTTCCCCGAGTGTCCTTCTCTGTTCCTAAACTCAAGGATTTCAAATATGGTTCAGCAAGATTGGTTTAGCACAGAATAGCACACTGACACTTTCCCTCACTGTCCTTCTCTGTCCCTACAAACAAGGTTTAGCACAGAATAGCACACTGACAGTTTCCCCGAGTGTCCTTCTCTGTCCCTAAACTCAAGGATTTCAAATATGGTTCAGCAAGATTGTTTTAGCACAGAATAGCACACTGACACTTTCCCTCACTGTCCTTCTCTGTCCCTACAAACAAGGTTTAGCACAGAATAGCACACTGACAATTTCCCCGAGTGTCCTTCTCTGGCCCTAAACTCAAGGATTTCAAATATGGTTCAGCAAGATTGGTTTAGCACAGAATAGCACACTGACAGTTTCCCTCACTGTCCTTCTCTGTCCCTACAAACAAGATTTAGCACAGAATAGCACACTGATAGTTTCCACGAGTGTCCTTCTCTGTCCCTAAACTCAAGGATTTCAAATATGGTTCAGCAAGATTGGTTTAGCACAGAATAGCACACTGACACTTTCCCTCACTGTCCTTCTCTGTCCCTACAAACAAGGTTTAGCACAGAATAGCACACTGATAGTTTCCCCGAGTGTCCTTCTCTGTCCCTAAACTCAACGATTTCAAATACGGTTCAGCAAGATTGGTTTAGCACAGAATAGCACACTGACAGTTTCCCTCACTGTCCTTCTCTGTCTCTACAAACAAGGTTTAGCACAGAATAGCACACTGACACTTTCCCTCACTGTCCTTCTCTGTCCCTACAAACAAGGTTTAGTACAGAATAGCACACTGACAGTTTCCCTCACTGTCCTTCTCTGTCCCTACAAACAAGGTTTAGCACAGAATAGCACACTGACACTTTTCCTCACTGTCCTTCTCTGTCCCTACAAACAAGGTTTAGCACAGAATAACACACTGACACTCTCCCTACCTATCCTTCTCTGTCCCTAAACACAAGGAATCCAGGATTAGTAAAGGAAAAAAATGACACTGTCCCTGCCTATGCTTCTCTTTCCCTGCTCCGGAACACACTACACAAGGCCGCCGCGCTGGCGGCCTTTTATAGTGTGGGGCGTGTACTAAACCCCCTCAGCAATAATTGGCCACAGGCATCCTGCCTGTGGCCAATCATTGCTCTTCTCCTGCCGGCGCTGTGATTGGCCAAGCATGCGGGGTCACAGTGCATGCTTGGCCAATCACAGCGCCTGGATGACACTGCGATGGCGTAGTGCATTGTGGGCCATTCGCGTCACTCGAATTTGGCGCGAACGGCCCAAATCGTTCGATCTTCGTCGAACGATCGAACAGCCGATGTTCGAGTCGAACGTATGTTCGACTCGAACGCGAAGCTCATCCCTACTCATGAAGCTTATAATCTAAAGGGAGGGGGAGGTGGTACAAAAGGTAATAGCTGCAGGGGGTGATCTGATGGATGTAACTCAGGTACGTAAATGTGCCAGGGATCGCCAAAAGGTGGACAGGTTAGGGGCTGACTGGACATACTTAGGCAAGGAGTTTCAGAGGATGGGAGATGCTCTTGGGAAGTCCTGTAGGCGATCATGGGAGGAGGTAACAATGGAGCTAGAGAGCAGGAGGTCTTGGGTGGGAGAAGCGAAGTGAATGATTTGGGTGATATCTGCATATGAGGTTGGTGATGTAGCTGGGGGAGATGTTGTGGATGGCCTTGTATGTCGTGATTAGTATTTAGTATTTTATGTGTTGGGGTAGGGGAAGCCAGTGAAAGGATTGGCAGAGAGGAGCAGTAGTCATGGATCGGTTAGTAAGGTGTATTAGTCTAGCAGTGTCATTCATAATAGACTAAAGGGGGAATAGCCTGTGGAAGGGTAGGCCAGTGAGGAGAGAGTGGCAGTAGTCGAGTCGGGAAATAAGTCAATACGTTGTTTTGTGGTGTCGTTAGACAGGAGGGAGCTTTACTGAGGGTTCATTGAGTATCTTCAGAGTTGTAGGGGTTCCTTGAGCAATTATTTTTTATTTACCTTCAGAAAATTAACCATAGACACAAATGATCTTTTTAGATATCTAAAGGAGGGAATTCTAACCAATGACCACCAATGTAAATGGAGCATTCTTTTCACTGACTACAGATGTAAGAAGTATTTTTCCCACTGTCATTGATCCTCAATGTTTGCCCCTTGTTTCACAAAATCTTGGGGCACTATGTGCTTATAATAACCTAATATACATTCATACAAAAAATGTATACAAAAGATTTTTCCCAATGAAAACAAGAATAATTGGTCCTTTCTTCCCCTGATCACCAGTAAAAGGAGACCCTTCTTTCAATGATTACCAATGCAAAGAAGTCCTTCTCCCATTCATTTAAAGTGGTTGTAAACCCACTTTTTAAACAAAGACCTACAGGTAAGCCTAGATTAAGGCTTACCGGTAGGTGCATGAAATATCTCCTTAACCTACATGGTTAAGGAGATATTTGTATGTAAATGCGGCGACGCTGACGTCACCCTATTCACAAATTCGGCTAGGTCGCAACATTCGACGACGTAGCCGAATTCGACAGCTCACGTGCGCATGAGCGGAGCCACGTCTTCGCCGCTCCGGCCAATCACAGCGCCGGAGCGGCGCTGTGATTGGCTGCAGCGGCGATACCCGGAAGTAACATTCCGGCTATCGCCGCAGCGATGGATGCGGCTAGAGGAGGGACACGGACGACTTCGGGGGCCCCGATCGAAGGTAAGTGGTACATAATGAGCTAGTATGCTAGTCATACTAGCTCATTATAGCTTTGTCTTGCAGGTTAGTAAAAAAAAAAGATAAAAGGGTTTACAACCACTTTAAAGAGAGCCTGGCCTCGTACACACGACCGATTTTCTCGTCCAAAACCGTCAAGAAAAGTGCCGCGAGAGCTTTTTTGTCGAGAAAAACGTTTGTGTGTATGGTTTTACGACGAGAAAATTGCCGAGAATCTCGACGAGAAAATAGAGAACCTGCTCTCTATTTTCTCGTCAGGATTCCAGATTTCCTCGTCGTGTTTCTCGTCGGCCTGTTTTGTGACGAGAAAATGGTTCGTGTGTATGCTTTTACGACTCTTCCAAAAGCGCGCATGCTCAAAAGCAACTATGAGACGGGAGCGCATCTTCTGGTAAAACAAGCCTTCGTAATGGAGAGAGCACATTCGTCACGCTCAAAATTATTGCATCGTTTAAATGTTCTGCATTGAAATCTTCGTTAGAATGTTACATTAATCAAAACGAGTGACCTTCTTTTGCTGCTGATATTCACACAGAGTTATGACTATTTTTTTTTAACCTTTTTCATGCTGCTCTTAAGAAGATTTATGTGTATTATATCGTGCAAGTTTTTAGGAATAATTTAAATGGTTATATTTTTCAAAATTATGTTAATTATAATTTCGCAATGTTTTGATAGTGATCTCCCATTTAATTTTGGAATCTATATTAGTTAAATTTTCCACCATGTTTTTTTGCAAAGCAGATTTAGTTATTCTTTTGGGGGGTTGTTATCTGTCCCTTTTTTTGTCAGTCAAATGTATCTGCTTACTCCAAAGCTAGATTTTTAATTTTTACAAATACACATAGTCAAGTATGAACTTAAACAAAAATCACATTTATTCATGTTTCGAAATAAAATAAAGAGAAGGTAGCGCTGGAGAACCTGCTGCCATTTGTGCATCCCAGGGACCCCAGAGCACACAGCAACCCTGCGTGGACCCTAAAATTGGGAGCTTGAGAAGGCCAACATTTTTGAACACAATTTGATGCTGGCCTCCCAGAGGTCAGGAACAGCAGCAGGTGATATATATGTCCCAAGTGTGTGGTACTACAACAGGCTGCCTTCTGTCCGACCACAATGAAGCAAGGCCATCACTTCCTCTTCTTCCTGGCAACCTTCCCTGCAACCTTCCCTGAAGCCTTCCCTGCAGCCTTCCTTCTTCGTTTGGCTGGAGGCTGGGCCACTGGAGGGGTACTCCTGTCAGGAGGAGGAGGAGGAGATGTAGCAGAAGGGGGTGGGGCAGAAGAAGAAGGTGGAGGTGTAGCAGAAGGGGGTGGGGCAGAAGAAGAAGGTGGAGGTGTAGCAGAAGGGGGTGGGGCAGAAGAAGAAGGTGGAGGTGTAGCAGAAGGGGGTGGGGCAGAAGAAGAAGGGGGAGGTGTAGCAGAAGGGGGTGGGGCAGAAGAAGAAGGTGGAGGTGTAGCAGAAGGGATGGGGCAGAAGAAGAAGGGGGAGGTGTAGCAGAAGGGGGTGGGGCAGAAGAAGAAGGTGGAGGTGTAGCAGAAGGGGGTGGGGCAGAAGAAGAAGGTGGAGGTGTAGCAGAAGGGGGTGGGGCAGAAGAAGAAGGGGGAGGTGGAGGTTGAGGTTGGGTCAGTTGTGCCACCTCACATATGGCGGTATTGGGGGTAATTTTCTCCATCACCCCCTTGTTGAGCAAGGTGATGAGCAGGGGCTTGCATAGGAGGCGTTGCTCCATGCTCATCACCTTGAACTTAGCCTCCACTAGGCCGGCAATGGCCTCTTCAGGGGATGTGGGCTCCTGGAGGGTGGCATGGGCCTCACGAATAAGGGCCATTGCTGCCTCACTCGTGCTCCTGTGCCTCCTGCCTCTTTTGGGAAGCCGGATGGGAGGCACCTGGGATCTGGTGCTTCTCCTTTGCCCTGCCACCTCCTGGCTGCCACTGGGCCCTGCCACCTCCTGGCTGCCACTGGGCCCTGCCACCTCCTGGCTGCCACTGGGCCCTTCCTCCTCCTGCCTGAGAGTTTCCAGACCCTCCTCCTGGCTGATTTCATCCTGTGTATGAAAAAGGGACATAGTTTAATATGTTGGTTTAATCTTTGCATCAAACTTTGTAATCCTGATTGAAGCAATTAGAATGTAAATCCATAAATCCTTGCTTTAAATTTACCACTACATCAGATTGACTATTTAGCACCCAATTAAGTGCAGACTAATGTCTACAGATCTTGATTTCACTTGTGGAATCCAAAATATTTTATGTTTGTCATCTTGACATATTTGTCAAACATTAAGTTTATCCCAATACATTTTCACTTAATACTATACCTGGCTCCAGATGGCCAAATCAGGATCATCCAGGATGGCTGCCTCCTCTTGCTCCAGAGAAGGCTCAGGTTGGCTGCGGGGAAGTCTGGGGGGAAGAGTGGAGAGTGATGGCCTTGTCTCAATGTGGTCATCCAGGAAGGACATCCTGTTGTAGTACCACAAAATCGGGACATAAACATCACCTGATGCTGCTCCTGACCTCTGAGAAGCCAGAACCTTAGAGCGTTCAGTCCTGTAGGTACCTCTCAAGCTGCCAATTTTAGTGTCCACTTGTTTTGCTGTGGCTGTGGGCACCTTGGTATGCACAAATGGGAGCAGCTTCTCCAGCGCTGCTTTTCTCACCCCTCTTTTTTTGTGGATGGGGTTTTTCGTCTCCCACAGAGCCAGCAGCTCCTTTACCCGGTCAATAAATTCCGCCAGGAAATCCTTGTCGCTTATAAAGACATTCATATTGTATCTGCAAGTTAAATAAATTATATATAACTAATGTGAGGCAAACAGTCTAACCTCCTTAACATCCTAGTCACCATATATATCCTCCAACATTCTCAAGACAGTATAGGCCAACAATTTGTACAAGTCACAAAATCACATACCTTCGTTCGCACGTCGTCACTTGAACTCCTCTCTCCGCACACCGAATGTACTATAGTCACATGTGTGTTTGCTATATACACACCACGCATGCGTCAAAATACGAACACGTCGCTCCGCACACGTCGCCCGCCCATGACGTTCTAACTAACATCTTTTCCCCGCCCCTTCTCTTTCGGCGCGCAGACAGATATGGCGGAGTTACAGCAGGTGTCTGATAATTCCGCAACTAACGAGGAGGAGACAAGCCCGGAGACCGAGGAAACGTCACGATCAAGGAGGAGATTCAAGGCATCGAATATGTCTTTGGCGGAGATGGCGGAGATGGTGGACATCTTGCTCAAGTCTGATTATGATGCAAAGCATGGGCCGTATAGCAAACCAAATAGAAGGAAGGCCAAAATCCTCACTAAAGTCGTGAAGAGTCTGAAGGCGAATTTCGGGGTGAAACGCTCAAATGAGCAGCTCAGAAAGAGGTGGTCAGACCTCAAACTGAGGGAGCCAGAGCAGTTGAGGAGCATAAAGAGAATGCTCGATAAAAGTAAGTAAAATGTAGACTTTTCTGCTATTAATCTTTTTCTAAACTTACATGTTGCTCTTTATTTTGGTTTCTCATATTGGACTCCCTTCCAAAATTTAATATTTTGAACTTGGTTGGGCACAGTAATCGTTCGTTACGTTACCGACACTTCGTTCGGCCACTATCCACGGTTTTGGCTTATTTTAGAGCCACAAAAGTAATTAGACATCTGCCATTTTTGCTCTAATATTGTGGCGAAATTTTTAGGCTAGATGATGTGTTTGTAAAGAGAATGAAATGCTAACTTTTATCAGTGTAAAGGAGAGGACACTCAGCAGCTGCTTCCACATCTGTACTTTGGAGCACTATAGTGTGGGCCACCAGACCTGCCTTTTTTGGGTGTCCCACACAGGTGCATCAGTGAATTTTTGTGGTGCCTCCATGTCAAATAAATTACATCCAAAGGTGAATACTAAACATATTCTTGGTCATAAATAATGCATTCTTCTTTAAATTCTGCCCAAACACACACTTGTACCACACTTCCAAGCAATTTAGCCTGTTTTTATTTTAACATTGAGATTTACAGTGTGATAAATAGACCTTTTGTTTGATTCTCATAGGGGAGAGAAGACTGGGAGGAGAACACTCCAGGGAGCACATGCACCCCACAACTTCCAAGCAACCCCAAACTCCCAAAGACCCACAACCGAAAGATGTGCAGGAAGTTGAGGTGGAGGAAGGAGAAGTGCAAGAAGGAGAGGTGGATGACGTTGTGGATCTGGTCACCACAACAGGTCAGTATCTGTCACCACAGCTTCAGGTAAGAGATGTAGGCCTGCAGAGATATAATACCTTTTGTTTTTTGTTTTTAGGGGATATAAATGTTGTGAAGGATAGTACACGGTTCTCTGCTGACAGTGCCCTCCGCCTCATCCAGCAAGTGATGGAATGTAGCACGGAACTGGACCTAATTAAACAAAGAATCCATGTGATGGAACAAACATTTAAAGACATTCTCGATGTTTTGGGGAGAATTCAATAAGCCATCCAAACACATTTGTTTTTACATGTTTGTTATTGCACATTTTAGAATATTTTTGACAATCAAACCAGCCAAAAATTGAATCTGCACACAGTGTGTCAACATGTGCTATCTGCCATCAGGGGATATCCATGTACGTTTTTTGGGGGTGCAACCCCTTCCTCGTATCTAAAGTCGGTGAACTGAGGAAGGGGTTGCACCCCCAAAACACGTCCATTGATCACCCCTGATGGCAGATAGCACATGTTGACAATAGGGATCAGGATTGTAAACTTCCTAGATGAAAAAAATCCAAAATGTGTGCATATTAAATTTTTGGCTGGGCAAGGGGTGGCAGGACCCCATATTAGGACGGGCACATAGAGACATAGTTTGTGTAAGTGAATGTCTCAGATTGCTCAGAGGTATCCAATGTTGTAATTTTTGGAATGCAACTGTTATTTTTGTATTTTCATAAGCAAAAAATTGCCGGGTTGTGGCCAGGCCAACCCAAAAAACAGAAAAAACTAAAAATGGTGTGAATGTGCACAGAGTAACATATTTGACCACAAACAACGTGTAGCTTCTTTTTATAATACCCTCTAAGCTTATTTGGTTATTTTGTAAGGTTACATAGTGAAATGGTTGTTAGTTACTAAAGTAAAATACACTTGGCACTACAAATGCACTAAGACAAACTAGGAGACAGGAAAGAACAAATAATTAAAGGTTTAAACAAGCTTTTTATTTGGATCCTTAGACATAGGTTGGCATAGGAATTGCCCCCCTACCCGTGAAATACTCCATGTATTTGTCCCGAACCTCACGGGCATTTTGGGAGGGCAAGCCAGGACGGGCAGATTCCAGGCCCGGCAGGGGATTTGCAGGGGAAAGTCCAGCCTCTGGCAAAACTGAGGCCATATAGGAATTTGATTTTTGGCTCAGAAAGTTGTGTAGCACACAGCAGCATAATATGACATAGTTTATTTTGTAGTCCGCCAAGTGTATTGAAGTCATAAAAAGGCGGAACCGGCTGGCCATTATGCCAAAGGCATTTTCGACAACTCTTCGGCCCCTGGCCAGCCGGTAATTGAACACCCTCTTGTCTGGGGTCAGGGTCCTCTGTGGAAATGGCCTCATAAGATGCCGTCCGAGTCCGAAGGCTTCATCAGCCAAAAAAACAAAGGGGAGTCCTTCAATATTCCCTGCATCCGGTGGCAATGCAAGGTCGTCACTCTGGAGACGGAGGGCAAACTCCGTCTGGATGAAGGATCCCCCATCGGACATCGGGCCATTCTTCCCTACATCAACATAGAGGAATTCATACCGTGCTGACACCACCGCCATCAGCACAATGCTATGAAACCCCTTGTAATTGTAGTAGTAGGACCCAGAACGGGGTGGCGGCACGATGCGGACGTGCTTCCCGTCTATGGCACCACCGCAGTTGGGGAAGTCCCACCGCGTGGCAAACTCCGATGCCACAGTCTGCCATTCCTGTGGTCGTGGAAGGAAGCTGTGGAGTGAAACAAGATGAAATAATAATATTAGAATACAAAAGTCATACATTACAAGGAAATTCTCTGAAAAAACATTAGAGGCCAACATCAATCAAATTCTACGTTTATTAAGGTGTTTAAAATAAGTATAATGGAAGGCTCATTTATCATATTCATCACCCCCTCTGATGGGCCATTACTAAATTATTTTGGGGGGGGGGAGATGTGTTTGGCCACAGGATAGCATTGCAGTGGCGGTGCGTCCAGAGTGGGCGCTGGAGCACTGCCCCCTCTCTCCTGTGCCCATCACTCAGAACAATACATAGGTTCATGCGTTGCATTAACCTATGTATTGTCTATGCCGCCCACTATTCAGGTGGATGGCCTCTTGTAAAGCGACCGACATATGAATAATTGCGGCATTTAGGGGGTTCAAATTGCATAGCAGAAACAGGTAGTAAAATAGTCTTGCACATTACAACCTAAGGGATGTAATTGGCTTCCTAAAAGTAAAATAGGGGACGCAGGCGGGGGGGGCATTCCTTGGGGAAACACTGGCAGGCTGCTCTGCCAATCATGTTCACCAAGTCTGTTTAATGGTAACATGATTGGCTGATGCAACATCAAGGGAAGGAGAAGACATCAAGGACAGAAGAAGGATGGCGCTGACCACAAGAAGGTAAGTGCAGGGCTGGGGGGAAACTGGCTGCATTAGAGGGGACTAAATGGCTGCATTGGAGGGAACAATATGGCTGCATTAGAGGGGACAACTGGGGGCGTTTAATAGGCACCAGAGCAAAAAAGGAGGAAGTTTATTTCCTAAATTGGGGTTTGAACCTCCAAACATTTGGAGCAACAGGCGCCCCTGCTGGAAAAGTTAGTGAAGGGAAATATTTATGGAGGAGAAAAAAGGGGCAATCTAAAGCTTCCAGCATGCATGGGGACAAAGGGGACATTCTCAGCATATTACAATCATGGTAATTAGGGAAGGATGAAAGAAATACAATACATTAGCATACATGTAATACATAAAATGTGATGTTAATGGAGAAAACTTACCATAATATAGTCCTCCTGCAGGACTTGTATAATGCCAGAACAGGTGTCTGGGATTATGAGGCCCAGAGCCTGGGGGGAGATGCCTGTGGTGAACTTCAAGTCCTGAAGACTTCTCCCTGTCGCCAGGTAACGCAACGTGGCGATGAGCCTCTGCTCAGCACTGATGGCTTCCCGCATAACGGTGTCCTTCCTGGTAATATAGGGGGACACCAAAGCCAACAGTTCCTGAAAAACGGGGTCAGACATCCGCAGAAAATTCCTGTAGTCCTCAGGATTATTCTCGACGATCTCCCGCAGCAGAGGCATATGGCAGAATTGGTCCCGCTGGAGCAACCAATTCTTGGTCCATGAACTCCTCCTCACACCATTCATGGACTGGTCTTGGTCCAAAACAAGCAGACCAACACCAAGCGCACGCACAGCACGAACTCGACGACGAGAACGTCCAGGCGACATGGCTAAGAAACGGTCGTCTTATCAGAACGTACAGAACAGAACGCACTTTAGAACAGCAAGGCCTATGAATAACGAACTGAAAATCAGAAACGAACAGGCAAGAATGCACTGTAAAACAGATACGACCTGCCTAGACGCCCTGAAAGTCAAGATAAGAACCCACAAGCACAAACTGAACCGCAGAAAACGATCTGAAAAGTACGAAGACTGAAAAGCGCGAATCGTCTCTTCCCAAACTTTTACTTCACACGCGGTAACACGACATCAGCAAAAGCAGCCCAAGGGGTGGCGCCAAGAAAAAAGATCTTCCCCTTTATAGTGCCGTCGTACGTACTGGACGTGACCGCGGAGAACAACGAGGAAATTGGAAATTGTCAGTGTGTACGCATGGAAAGCTTGACGAGAAAATCGACAAGCTTAACAAGAATCTCGTCGAAAAAAACGACGTGTTTTTTACGACGAGAAAATCGGTCGTGTGTACGAGGCTCCTGTCTCCACTTACCAACTAGGTAAGGAGGCATTTCACTAATTATCAATGTAAAGGGACACTCCATTGACCACCAATATAAGGGGGCATGTCTCAACCGGCTATATACAAAAACGGGCATTTCTCCACTAACGACCAATATAAAGGGACACTACAATTTTCACTGTCTGCATTTATATTGTGGGCATAGTTATTATTCGTTTTATTTTATCATAATTTTTACTACTATTTTTTGTATATAGTAGCTTTTGGTATTTGAATACTTCAAGTATGCCACATTCCTTATTCTTGTATATATTCTTAACCTGTTAATGCTAATGTGCCGTGAAATATAGATGGAAAGTTATTTAAAAGCTTTATGTTAATAAAAAAGTTGAGAAAGGCTGGTGCAAAGACACATTCTTCTTTTTTTGAACCATAGAATCTTTGGACCTGTCTCTCTGCATGCTGCAACTATGCATACCACAAATACCCTTCTTGTAGTATTAAATTAACCCTTCAGGCAGCATTTAGGGGGCTATATCTTTCTGACCTTCCATATGATGCTTGTGTACATGCAGCCTCGAACATGTGCCTATATGCATTTAACCTCAAAGCCCAACTCTGCACATAAGAACTTTCCAGGTTTAGAGCAGTAAACATGCCTTAAGCCTAGTACACATGGGCCAAATGTCAGGCATTGTCCGGTTCAATAGAAACCGGACAATATTTGGCCTTTGTGTACGGCAGCTGGTCCCACAGAAGCCGACTTCTGTTGAAGGATCATGACCAAAAAAGGTCTGCCGACCGGATCCTCGTGTGTTCTGGCTGGGGGGCTGTCCCCCCATCAAAACACAATAGCTCAGCAGGGGAGATCGCTTAGCTAAAATTGCATAGTTAGTACAGTGGCTCCGACTTGAGCTGTCAGTTTTATTTTTTTCATTCAACCCACTTGGTTGAATAAAAAAATAAATAAAATAGCAGTGTGTATGAGGCTTTAACCTTACCTGCAACCTGTTTGCTAAAAAACTGTTTATTATCCTGTCCTCCCTACTTTTATAGACCCCAGCTCTGCGGCCATGTCTCTCATCCCCTCTCCTCCTGGCCATTCAAAAAGCAAATGGTCTCAGGCTTCATTTTGTGATTGGCTAGGAGGACAGAGACTCAACTGCAGCTCTAGGGTCTGAACTGCAACACTTACATCTATAGTACCCTAGAAATACAGCTGTACTAATACAACCATGTAACCAACTAACTTTAAAATGCTAAATAGAGCCTGCATGAATGAAGATTTAAAGCTAAGGCTTAGGTATGTTTACTGATTTTAACCTGCTATGGTTCTCATGCAGAGTTTGACTTTAAGTTGTGAAAAATTCAATCTGACTGGCCTCTACCCACATTTGCATTTCACTGCTCTTTGTTCTGTCTAGTTACAAAGGCAATAGTGTAGCTAACAATGTTTAACGATATGAAGAAAAGTAAAGTACAGAGCTGTAAAGCCTAGATTTGCTGTGCCAGAAAAAAAAATCTTCTGATTGATTATTTTCTCCTTTCTCGTAGCTCACAAAAAAGATGAGAAAGGACATGAGAGGATTAAAGCCTGCAAGTTCCTTGACCCTGTCTATTAAGTAGCCTCAATGGGAGTGAAGGGGTCAATGAATGCAGTGCCGATTACAGTACGTGATTCCTTTATAGCTCTGCAAATTAAAACAAAAAGACATCTGTATTTAAATTTGAATGGATTAAACTAGAGAGCAAGACAAGCTTATGAATAAAAAATAATAATGATTATTCAGAAAATAAAGTCTTAAATAGCTAAACTGAGATTTCCTGTGTTAAGATAAGACAATTTTGACTTAAATAAACACAGAAACACAGAAGGACATGTTTACATACATACTCACCTTTCACTGCAATAAAGCAACCTACCATAACCAACCTATATTATAGTTCTTCAAGCTGAAATTAGATCGTCAGTCATGGGCTACTACACATCACTGCTTTTGTATTACGTTATTAAACAAGCCAATACGAGAATCAATCACTATTTAAGAGTATGTACTGCATTCTGTTAGTATTACATTTGACCTGATCTTTAACATTATCTTTCAAATAAACACACGATATATATATATATATATATATATATATATATATTTATACAGGTGCATCTTATAAAATTAGAATATCATCAAAAAGTTAATTTATTTCAGTAATTCAATTCAAAAGGTAAACTCATATATTTTATATAGATGTGTTACACACAGAGTGATATATTTCAAGCACATTAAATAAGACAAATAAAAAAAAAGATTTTTTAATACAGAAATGTTGGCTTACTGAAAAGTATGTCCTCAACCAAGTATGCACTCAATACTTGGTTGAGGCTTCTTTTGCGTGAATTACTGCATCAGTGTGGCTTGGCATGGAGGCGATCAGCCTGTGGCACTGCTGAGGTGGTATGGAAGCTCAGGTTGCTTTGATATTGGCCTTCAGCTCGTCTGTATTGATGGGTCTGGTGTCTCTCATCTTTCTCTTGACAATGCCCCACAGATTCTCTATGGGGTTTAGGTCAGGCGAGTTTGCTTGTCAATCAAGCACAATGATGTTTGGCAGTGTGGGCAGGTGCCAATTCCTGCTGGAAAATGAAATCAGCATCTCCATAAAGGTGGTCAGCAGAGGGAAGCAACCTAAACCTTTTATCAGGGCCATTTGGGTGATTTCTGTTATCATTATGATTTAAAAAGGATACAAAAAACGATGTGATAATGATAATAAATGGCTTCATGTGATTGCTATCCTTAAATAAAAGACAGTTTTTTTGGCATGATCAGTCATATTTTCACTATTAATGCCAAAATTACACAATTTCTGCCAGTGTATGCAAACTTTTGGGCACAACTGTACTATTTACTATATCATACACATAATCTGAAAAGCAATGCCTTCAAGCTCTTTAAGACTCCCTTCGTCCCCTGTAGAGCTTTCAACACAAACAAAACAAAAAACAACTGGAAGCTTTGTAATGCTCAAAATTACAAGATTTCCAGGCCATAGGTTCTGGCTTTGCACCTCCCACCTTGCGTCTTACTACTGGACTATTACTATAATGAGAGGCTTCTTTAACCAGAAGAAAGACCATAAGGTAGGAAGGACAGGACAAAACCAGTCAACAACTGGTCAGTATTAGCATTACAGAGCAGTCCAGGTTTATTCTTTAAATTTTTTGTTTGTAATGCAGTAGACCATAATGCATACTAGTGCATTACTGAGCATTCTGCCACCACACAAATGCCACGGGGGGGGGGGGGGGGTTGGAATGCCATTACAAATTAGCAGCATCAGACCCTCTTTAATCATTCTTCTCTCAAACTTGGTCTATCGCTCGCCCACAATCCCACCTTTAGAAAATGAGTGCTAATTTCCCTAATGGCTGTTGCAAGATACAGTGCAGGATGAGGTTAATGGAATTTGGAAAACTCTTAGCAGGTGAAAACCTCCCCTCCACTCTCTAAGCTTGGGATGCATTCAAATCAGTTACTAGTATCCTTCATAGGCCAAACCGACAAATTTTAAAGGACATTTACACTCTGCTCTGGATGCTGAAGTGGAGCTTGTTAGGGTGAACTATTTATACACCTGTCAACTACCTATGCAGCCTTGGCTGAGGCACAACATCTCTTATGCCATGTACACATGATCGGTTTTATCAATGAAAACAGTCCCATGGACTTTTCTCATCGGACAAACCGATCATGTATGGGCCCTATCGGTCTTTTTTCCATCGGTGAGAAAAAATAAAACATGTTTTAAATTTATCCGATGGGAAAAAAAACCATAGCAAATTCCGATCATCTGTGTGGAACTTCATCGGACAAAAAACCCATGCATGCTCAGAATCAAGTCGACGCATGCTCAGAAGCATTGAACTTAATTTTTCTCGGCTTGCCGGAGTGTTTTATGTCACGGCGTTTGGGACGGTCAGATTTTTGACTGATAAGGTGTAGGCAGGACTGATGGAAGTCAGCTTCATTGGATTTACGATGGAAAAATCCATCGGATTAGAATCCATAGGAAATCCGATCGTGTTTTCCGGGCTTTACAATAACGTGAAGTTATCTTGCTTGACTATGGTGTGAAAAATCATCAAGCATTAACCTTTCTTTCTCTTTTAAATACTCCATATCTTCTATAGCAAAAATTGTAGATGTCAATGGAATGCTGGTAAATCCAGTACATGTTCATAAAACCTTTGGGCACCTCTATGCACAATTATATCACAATGAAGTCTCCTCTTTGAATAATTTGAAACACATTTTTGAAGTTCACTCATTCTCCTCAAAGTGCTTCTGTAGATAAACTCATTATGGTTCAGGAAATAAGTGATACCATTTCATCCTTTCAACCTAGGAAAACCACTGGCTAAGATGGCCTGGAATGGTATATCGTAAATTTTTAGTTGCTTGCCCCTATTTCTTTCTCGTACATCACGGGACACAGAGCGACATAATCATTACTAATGGGTTATATAGTTACCGTCAGGTGCTGGCACTGGCAACTTCCAAAACCGGAAGTACCCTCCCCTATATAAGCCCCTCCCATCCGGGAGCACCTCAGTTTTTTGCCAGTGTCTAAGGTGTTGGCCAAGAAGAAACATGTGTTTTTCACTGAGCTTGCGTACAGGTTCTTTTGGGCCTCAGTAAGCTATTCCGGATCCGACCAAAAAAGCTTCATAGCTAAACGGTCGGTACCCGGGCCTTGCAGAGAAGAGCAAGGTTCTGCCTGTAATGCTTCTCTTAGGAGAGCTGGACCCTGGGATCCAGAGCTCTGGTCATACCCACGACCAAGATGTTTTCTGTGCAGGGTGCTATACAGGTCCAGGGGAGTGGAATCCTTGGGAACCCGGTCCCTGAAGGTTTGATTACAATGCCTGCCGTGATAGGTGAAGTTTGGGCTTTTGTGGACCAAACAAAGTCCTGCGGCGGGGAACAGGTAAGTGGGGGCCCCCAGGAACTTGGTTCTATTGGGGGACCCCCAAGCCTAATTTGTCTTTCTGTCTGTTACCTAACGGTATTCCCGCTAATATCTGTGCATGCCTGTAACTACTAAAAAAATGTAATAATTTTTAATGGTGGTCAAGAAAAAAAAAAAAAAAAAAGAATGTTTTTTTATATATGTTTAGTATATTAAACTGCGGTACCTGTGTTTGTCCACTAGAGGCCGCTGTGGAATGTTTTTCTTGTCATATGGACTAGTTTCTTCTCAGAGAGCAAAGTCCAGGCAGCTGGTGAGTTCTCCTACAGGAAACTGTTTCCTCTGCCATGTTGCAGTGTTCGTCTATCCCCCGGCCTGCGGCAAAGGGGGCCCTGGCTCCTGTCCCTGGTTTCCATGTTTGAAAATTAGCGCCGAGGCGCACGTGGCCGCGCGCGTGCGCGTGCACGCGCCTCTATATATAGAGGTGGCCGGAAAAAGGGGCGGGGCCTGGGGGATGACGCTCTGTGCGCGCCGCAGCGCTTCTGCGCATGTGCGGGCGTCCCAGCAGGTTTTTAAAAAGCCACATTATTGCAGATAAGCTGGTTATGAAGTACAGAGACAGAGCTGGCAACATTTAAAGGCATACAGCATAGCGGTTGATACAGGCATCCCCTAGAAAGGCACATTAGTAGACACCAACTGTGATATAGCAGCAATTGTGCTAGACTATTCTCAGTAAAAGTGGTGTATTACGGCTGGAATACCTCAGCTTTAGGCTTAGGAATATGCCGTCCAGTAGCTCCGGAACTGAATCTTCCAGGAAGCGAAGGGGGTCTCATCGGGCTCTGAGGATCTTGGGCATACTCCTGCTGCACCAGTCTCCCCTGAAGTTCAGAGGTAAGTGACCGTAGAGACCCCGCAGGGGTACTTGGTACTGTGGCTGTCCTCAGTCACCTGCTCCTGTGTATGTAACAGAGGAGGTTTTTTCCTCAGCTCTGGGAGGATTAGAGAGAGATTGTCAAAATTTATCGCTGCCTCCCTGTCAGGGAAAGCACGCCCGATCTCCGTCTCCTCCTTCAGAGTGCCTGTTAGCAGAGCAACAGTCCCATACAGGGATCGACCTGCCTGAAGGGGATCAGGATAAGGTTGATTCTGTTATAGAGGAATCAACAGTGGGGGAACCTTTTCTCAGCATCTCAAGCTGAAAGATTATGGGTTCAGTCTCTGACTAACATGGTCCGATCAGCATTTAAAAATGCACCTTGCGGAACCATCAACCACTACTGTATCCTCGTTGGGGTCGCTAGAAGCCCCCAGACTGTTTGTTCTTTTCCACTTCACCCTTTACTGAAAGGGCTCATTTACCAGGATTGGGAACGTCCTGAGAAAATATTTATTCCCCCAAGAGATTTCCGGTGGTCTATCCCATGGAGGATAAGTTCATCAAAAAAAAAAAAAAAATGGAAGGTCCCTACAGTGGACGCAGCCATCTCTTGTATGTATAAATCACTGACATGTCCAGTGGATAATGTCCAAATGTTCAAGAACCCAATAGATAAAAGATTGGAGTCCTTATGAAAATCTGCTTGGTGATACAACCAGCAGTAGCAGCTATTGGGGTCTGCTAAGCAGTGAAGGATCAGTTGAAACAGGTCTTGAGGGACTTGACAGATCAGCAGGCTTTGCCCTAGCTGATCTACCTAGAGCCTTAGGCTTTGCGGTTGATGCCATAGAGGATTCAGTCCATCAGGCCTCCCGCCTTACGCTGTCTATAGTACATATGCGTAGGCTCCTATGGCTCAGAAACTGGTCTGCTGAAGCTCCCTGTAAAGAATGGCTGGTTAGCGTCCCATTTCATGGTGAACGCTTATTCAGGGAAAACCTGGACAAATATATCCAGAAAATTTCCAGCGGTAAAAATACGCTCTTGCCGGTTAAAAGCAGAGTTAGAGGTCCCTCTTTAAGAGGCCTGCTTCTCCAGTCCCTGGGGCATCGGCTGTGTAACAGTTCCGACGGCCTCCTCGGTCAAATCCCGGGGGTAAAAAACAGGGACAGTAGCAGGGTAATAAGAAACCCTGGGTCAGGGGAGGTACAAAACCTCCCCCAAAGTGAAATTCATTGAAGCCCCCACTCAGTCGGGTGGGGGGAGGACTCCAGTTGTTCGCAAGAGACCTGGCGGGACACGATCAAGACAGATAGGTGCTCTCCGCAGTAGGTTTGGGATACAGTTTGGAGTTAAAAGACTCTCCTCCTTCCCATTTTTTGAGGTCAAACGTGCCAAGGGATCCCCGGAAGAGAGAGTCCCTCCTGTTGGCACTAGAACAACTATTGCTCCAAGGAGTAATTATGGAGGTTCCCCTGGAAGAATGAGGGTTCGAGTTTTACTCAAACCTCTTTACAGTCCCGAAGCAAACGCGGTCGGGAGGCCCATATTAATTCTAAAAGGGCTATACAAATTCCTGTATATCAGGACTTTTCGATGGAGTCGATCCGATCGGTGGCCACTGCCCTACAAGGGGAGGATTGGTTAGCCACGATCGACATCAAAGATGCTTATTTGCACATTCCCATCTTTCCAGTCCACCAAAAATTTCTACGCTTTGCAGTAGAAGGGCGCCATTTTCAGTTCAGAGCCTTACCCTTCGGTTTGGCCACAGCACCACGAGTGTTTACAAAAATTCTGGCCCTTTATTGGCCAATCTAAGAACACAAGGTGTAATGATAATGGCATATCTGGATGACTTGTTGCTGATAGACCACTCAGTGAAAAAACTAGACGTGGTCGTTCACAAGACGTTCAAGTATCTGGAATCTCACGGTTGGATTATCAACCGAGACAAGTCAGCCCTAGAAACCAGTCAAAAGTCTGGAATACTTGGGGCTAAGGTTGGATTCAGGCCAGAGAAAAATATTCTTGCCTCGAGGAAAGGTGTTGTCTTTGAAAGATTTGATCCACTTAGTGGGTACAAAAAAGACAAAAGACAGCCGTCCATACGCCTGTATATGAGGCTGCTGGGAAAAATGGTGGCATCATTCGAAGCAGTACCCTACGGTCAATTCCATTCAAGGAATTTGCAAGGGGCCATACTGTCAGCCTGGAACAAAAAAGTTCAGGCCCTAGACTTACAATGTCCTTGTCCCCTTCCGTTCGCAAGAGCCTCCGTTGGTGGTTGGTTCCCCAGAATCTGGAAAAAAGGAAATCCTTCAGTCCGATTTCTTGGAAGGTGGTCACTACAGATGCCAGCCTTATAGGCTGGGGAGCAGTATTGGAGCAATAGTCTCTCCAGGGCAGATGGTCGGATGCAGAAAAGGCCCTGCCCATCAATCTCTTAGAGATACGAGCGGTATGCCCTAGTAGCATGGACATCCAAACTCCAAGGGTCCCCTGTCAGAATTCAATCAGACAATGCCACAGCAGTGGCATATATCAATCATCAGGGGGGCACCAGGAGTCGTGCAGCCCAGAGGGAAGTAAATTACATCCTGAAATGGGCAGAAAAATATGTCCCAGCCATATCTGCGGTATTCATTCCAGGAGTGGAGAATTGGAAGGCGGACTTTCTAAGTCGCCAGCAATTAGGCCCAGAGGAAGGGTCCCTTCACCCCGAGGTTTTCTGGACAATATGTCAGCGGTGGGGAACATCGGATGTAGATCTTCTAGCATCCAGATTCAACGCAAAGGGGGACAGGTTTGTCTCTCGGACAAGGGATCCCCTAGCTTGCGGCTCGGATGCCCTAGTGTTCCCTTGGGATCAGTTCAAGCTGATATATGCATTCACACCGCCAATGGTTACCTCGATTACTCCGCAGAATCAGGGTAGAAAAGAAACCAGTGATTCCGGTGGCTCCAGCGTGGCCCCGAAGAGCGTGGTACGCGGAGATTGTAAAATTTCAGTGGGGAGTCCTTGGACTCTCCCACGTCGTCCGGCTTTCGCAAGGACTGATATACCACCCTTCCTTACCAGCCCTAGGTTTGACGGCCTGGCTATTGAAGCCCACATTCTAAAAAAGAGAGGGCTCTCTAATGCTGTGGTATCTACCATGATCAATGCCAGGAAGCCGGTATCCAGGCAGATCTACTATAGAATCTGGAAGGCGTACATCGTGTGGTGTGAGGCCAAGAAATGGCATCCACATAAGTACGTAATAGGTAGGATTCTGGACTTCCTACAATGGGCTGTAGATAGGAAGCTTGCCTTGAGTACTATCAAGGGTCAGATTTCGGCCTTGTCAATATTTTTTCAAAGGCCCTTGGCTTCGCATTCACTAGTCAAAGCCTTTATACAAGGAGTGATGCGTATTAGTCCTCCGGTTAATATTCCCATATGTCCATGGGATCTAAACTTGGTTCTGTCGGTTCTACAGAAACAACCATTTGAACCATTATAGCATATTTCCTTAGTGCTTCTCACCAGGAAATTGATTTTTTTAGTAGCCATTTGTTCGGCTAAAAGAGTATCGGAATTAGCAGCTATGTCCTGTAAGGAGCCATATCTGGTTATCCATAAGGACAGAGTAGTGTTACGTCCTCATCCAGCCTTTCTTCCTAGGGTGGTATCGAGGTTTCATTTGAACCAAGATGTGGTTCTTCCTTCTTTTTTCCCCAAGCCTACTTCGGTAGAGGAAAAGTTATTGCATTCTTTGGATGTAGTAAGAGCAGTTAAAGCTTATCTAAAAGCCACTGCTCAGATTCGCAGAACGGATACTTTGTTTATTCTGCCGGAAGGCCCCAGAAGGGGTCAGGCAGCGTCAAAATCTACTTTAGCCAAGTGGATTCGACAGGTCATAATACAAGCCTATAGCTTGAGAAGTAGACCGCCTCCGTTCAAAGTTAGGGCGCACTCCACGAGAGCAGTTGGAACTTCATGGGCAGTGCATCACCAGGCCTCCCTGGCTCAAGTCTGTAAGGCCGCAACATGGTCTTCAGTACACACGTTTACTAGGTTCTACCAGGTGGACGTTAGAAGTCAGGAGGATGTCGCCTTTGGGCGCAGTGTGTTGCAGGCCGCAAAAGATCCTCATGTCTGATAGCGCTCAGCTTATATATGGTGTATCCCCCCCCTCATTTGGCATTGCTTTAGGACATCCCATTAGTAATGATTATGTCGCTCTGTGTCCCGTGATGTACGAGAAAGAAAATAGGATTTTTATAACAGCTTACCTGTAAAATCCTTTTCTTGGAGTACATCACGGGACACAGAGCTCCCGCCCCTCTTTGGGGACACTTATTGCTTTGCTACAAAACTGAGGTGCTCCCGGATGGGAGGGGCTTATATAGGGGAGGGTACTTCCGGTTTTGGAAGTTGCCAGTGCCAGCACCTGACGGTAACTATATAACCCATTAGTAATGATTATGTCGCTCTGTGTCCCGTGATGTACTCCAAGAAAAGGATTTTACAGGTAAGCTGTTATAAAAATCCTATTTTTTCTTAATACCTTCAAGCAGCCTATGATTCTAGCTGTTTGTCAACTTCAATGAATGAGGCTCTTATAGTTGTTCTTCCAAAGTTAGGTAAATACACTTCAAATGCCTAGTACACACGACCGGGATTCCCGGCGGTAAAAAGTCACCCGGGAATCCCGGGGGGAAAACCGAGAACCTGCTCTGTAACTTTCCCCGTGTACACACCAGAGGTTTTCCCGTCGGGAAAACTGCGGTGAGAGCTTTGGCCGGGAATCCCGGGCCATGTGTATGCTCCACCGCAGTGTTTCCCTTAGCGAAACATCTGGGAAAAAGACCGCCGGGAATCCCGGCAGGAAAATAGAGAACATGTTCTCTTTTTTCCCGCCGCGATTCGCGGCAGTTTTCCTGCTGGGAAAACTGCAATTTAGCATACACACGGTCGTTTTCCTGGCGAAAAACTGTCATGGCAGTTTTCCTGCCGGGAAAACCGGTTGTGTGTACGAGGCATAACTGAGTACTATAGGCCTATTTCACTTCTGAATGGAGACAAAAAAATATTTCAAAATATTTGGCTATTCACTTATCTTCTGCTATTGCTTCAACTGTTTGAATGAATGTTCTGACTAGTTGGGTTTTATTCCTCAAAAAAGTATAATTGCTAACATCAGAAGACTGTTAATAAATTTTTTCAAGTTGGTAATTTTAGTAATGAAAACGTTATCATTAGCGGTTAACAGCATGAATTCATAAACAATCGTTCTTGCCAAACCAACCTATTCTATAAGGAGGTGAGTTGCCATCTAGATAAGGGAAGGCCCATAGACGTGGTGTATCTGGATTTTGAAAAGGCATTTGATACAGTTCCCCATAAACATATACTGTACAAACTAAGGTCTGTCGGCATGGACCATAGGGTGAATACATGGATTGAAAACTGGCTATAGGGGCGAATTCAGATGTTAGTGATAAATGGGTTCTCAGAATGGTCCGGTGAGGAAAGCGGGGTTCCCAAGTGTTCTGTACTGGGACCAATCCTATTTAATTTATTCATAAACGATTTATTCATCCCCCCCCCACCGCCATCCGGTGCTTCTCCAGGCTCTCCCGTGCCATCGGGGGCCCGGAGAAATAATCGTCTGGCGCCGGCTCACGACGATAGAGATTTCTATGACTGTCGGAGGCCCGGGCGCGACGTTGTGACGTCACGCCCGGGTACGTACCCGGATGTTAACAAAGCCGCAATCGTGGCTGTCAGCATGAGATCGGTGAATTTTTTTCCCGATCTCATGCTTTCCAGCCTGGAGGAGAGATGTGGGGTCTTATTGACCCCGCATCTCTCCATAAAGAGGACCTGTCACAAATATTCCTATTACAAGGGATGTTTACATTCCTTGTAATAGGAATAAAAAGTGATCCAAAAAAAATAAATAAAATAAAAAGTGTAAAAATAAATAAATAAAATTAAGTAAAAAAAATTAAAATATATATATTTTTTTAAAACGCCCCTGTCCCTGGTAGCTCGCGTCAGAAGCGAACACGCATGTAAGTCCCGCTCACATATGTAAACGCCGTTCAAACCACACATGTGAGATATCGTCGCGTGCGTTAGAGTGTGTGCAACAATTCTAGCACTAGACCTCCTCTGTAACTCAAAAATAGTAACCTGTAAAAAAAAATAAAGCGTCGCCTATGGAGATTTTTAAGTACTGAAGTTTGATACCATACCATGAGTGTGCGGAATAAAGCGTGACATGTTAGGTATCTATTTACTTGGCGTAACATCATCTTTCACATTATACGAAAAAAATTGGGCCAACTTTATTTTTTTGTTATTTTTTAATTCATTAAACCGTTTTTTTCCCCAAAAAAAGGCATTTGAAAAATTATTGCGCAAATACCGTGCGAGATAAAAAGTTGCAATGACCGCCATTTTATTACCTAGAGTGTCTGCTAAAAATATATATATAATGTTTGGGGGTTCTGACTAATTTTTTATCAAAAAAAAATATGATTTTTACATGAATGAGAGAAGTGCCAGAATAGGCCCAGTATTGAAGTGGTTAAACCAGCACATAAAGTTATCATGCTTGGCATCCTATTCCAGAGATAATGCAAGAGACTGTATAATACAAAATGTTTTAAAGTTATCATAATATTTAATGTACATACCCATTCTAATAAAAAAAAAATAGATCTGCCCTAGTCCTACCAGCACAGGGGAGCAAAGATAGAATTGTAAGTGAGTAAGCTTTAATTATGTTAAGTCATAAACTATCTTATATCTCCTCCCTCTGGACCACTAAAGAACCAATAAGAGAACAGTATTATGTTTCACTATAGGAGGTCAATGTGACACAAAACATCCTTGATCAAATTTAAAATAATATAAAATGGTTTGGCCTTGGTCTAACTCTATATATGAAAAATACATTGAAATCTTGTTCAAATGCCTTTCTGTTTATCTGCATAATGGCAGCTTAATGGAGTTGCTTCAAATAATATTAAAGATGAGAATGTGCTGCTAAAGGGGTAGGGGGCAAGAGGGAAGCACAAGGCACAACAGAGGACTAATGTACACACGACCATTTTTCATGACGAGAAAAATGCCATTTTTAAAAATGGTCGTGAAAAACGGTTGTGTGTATGCTCCAGAGCATTTTTCTCTACTAGAAAAATGGCCGATTTTTTTTAGAACCTGCTCTATTTTTTCTCGTCGTTTTTCACGTCGTTCTTTTTAACGTCGTGAAAAACGGTCGTGTGTATGCTTTTACAAGGGGAAAAAAAACGTGCATGCTCAGAATCAAGTATGAGACGGGAGCGCTCGTTCTGGTAAAACTAGTGTTCGTAATGGAGATAGCACATTCGTCACGCTGTAACGGACTGAAAAGCACAAAGACTGAAAAGCGCGAATCGTCTTTCACCAAACTTGATTAACACGAGGATCAGCAAAAGCGTCCCAAAGGGTGGCGCCATTCGAATGGAACTTCCCTTTATAGTGCCGTCGTACGTGTTGTACGTCACCGAGCTTTGCTCAAGCGTTTTTTTTTTCATGAATGTGTGTATGCAAGGCAGGCTTGAGAGGAAACACGAAAAATCACGTTGAGAAAAACGTCGTTTTTTTCCATGACATGGATAACGGTCGTGTGTATGCGGCATAAGCATTTGACACATTCTGAAGTGTAACATTTTAGTGACTGTATCTCTACAAGAGTCAAAGATTGAGGTTTTCGAGAATGGTAAGCATGAGAAATATTTTTTTGCTCGCTACTTCTATTTAAAGCTAAACAAAAAGTACAAAACAACAAACTGTGAGCAGGCAGGCTATTTACGGCGATATCTCTTTTGCGATAAAATAAACATACCTGCTTGTTTGCAGTTTTCAATACAATGTACATTGAGCTGCACCTGTTTAGCTCAGGGTATATTTTTTGGCGTGGTGCCTGTGCATCCGCATGAGTAACATCATCCTGTACATGCCAAAAAGGCAATGGCTGAAGAGCCAGGGAGAAGATTCTGGCATTGGCAAGGGACCTTGCAGATGTTAGATCATTGGTGAGGAGGTATTTGCAGCTTTTGTTCAATTTTAAGCTCAAGTTCTCTACTGCCAAGGTCACTTTAAAGAAAACCAGATGCTTCACCTAGCTTTGTCAAAGCAAAGGGTTGTTATAAAAAAATAATTTTTTCTAAACCTACTGTATAAAAAATCGCAGTTTTGTTTGTCTGATATCACACTCACAGTTTGTACCAAAAAGCTTAAATGTTTTTTTTTCTAAGCTGACTATTTTGAAATGGATAGACTATTCATATAACAGCGCTACTTTAGGAATTTATCACATTTCATTGATTACAAGTTGGAATATAGATGTTCTTGGCAAGGAGGTTCCATTCTCACCCACAACTCTCTGAGCTGCAATTACTGTAATTAAGTGCTTCAGAGCAGTATATTTTTCTTGTATGTTATAATGGATGCACAATGTGTATTGATCTACTTTGTAGCCCATCATTTAAAATACAATCATATCTTTTAAACACCACAAGTGAATTTAATTAGAGAAAATAATATCTACCTTTATTGTAATTAGCGACACATAGATTTTACATGAAATGCTATTTTCTGAAATATAATTTATTTAGATTCAGATTTAATGAAAAGGCAGTCACTGCCACTTTTTTCTGTTTCTCAGTTAGTTTGTACATGACTTGATAGGGCTAATGAAATCCATGGTTTCAATAATTCACAATTTCAGGCACGAATGGAACAATTAGTGAACTACTAATGCTATTTAGCAAATATTGCAACTGTGCTACAAATCTGAATGTTGGCTCCATTTATTCCACGGTAGCCAGAGTAAACAGACCATCTCACAGGCGTTGATTTACTAAAACTGGAGAGCACAAAATCTGGTGCAGCTGTGCATGGTAGCCAATCAGCTTTTTAACTTCGGCTTGTTTAATTAAGCTTTGAGAGAAAAAAAAACCTGGAAGCTGATTGGTTTCTATGCAGATTTTCACCAGACTTTACACTCTCCAGTTTTAGTAAATTAACCACTCGGTGTACTTTCTAATGCCCGTGCTGTGTAACTTTCTCTCCCCCTGCTTTTTTTATCACCAACAACACTAAAGCCCTGTACACACGATCGGATATCCTATGGATTCTAATCCGATGGTTTTGTCCATCGGAAATCCGATGAAGCTGACTTCCATCAGTCTTGCCTACACACCATCAGTCAAAAAACCGACCGTTTCAAACACTGTGATGTAAAACACTCCGATGAGCCGAGAAAAATTAAGTTCAATGCTTCTGAGCATGCGTCGACTTGATTCTGAGCATGCGTGGGTTTTTTATCCGATGGACTTGCCCATAGACGATCGGAATTTGCTATCGGTTTTTGATCCATCGGAAAAATTCAAAACATGTTCTATTTTTTAAAACCGATGGAAAAAAGACCGATGGGTCCCATACACGATCGGTTTGTCCGATGAAAAAAGTCCATCGGACTGTTTTCATCGGTAAAACCGATCGTGTGTACAGGGCTTAAGACCACTTTCACACTGAGGCACTTTTCAGGCGCTTTCACGCTAAAAAAAAGCACCTGAAAACGTATTTCCATTAAAATCAATGAATGGTTTCACACTGGAGCAGTAAGCCTCATACACACGACCGAGTTTCTCGTCGTTAAAAACACGTCGTTTTTCTGGACGAGATTCTTGTTAACCTTGACGAGTTTCTCGTCAAGCTTTCCATGCGTACACACTGACAATTCCAAATCTCGGCGTTGTTCTGCGCGGTCACGTCCAGCACGTACAACGGCAGTATAAAGGGGAAGATCGATTTCAATGGCGCCACCCCTTGGGCTGCTTTTGCTGATCTCGTGTTACCATGTGTGAAGTAAAAGTTTGGGAAGAGACGATTTGCGCTTTTCAGTCTTCATGCTTTCAGTTCGTTTTAGCGTGACGAATGTGCTATCTCCTTTACGAAGGCTTGTTTTACCAGAAGATGCGCTCCCGTCTCATACTTGATTCTGAGCATGCGCGCTTTTTGAAGAGTCGTAAAAGCATACACACAAACCATTTTCTCGTCGCAAAACAGGCCGACGAGAAACACGACGAGAAAATCTAGAATCCGGACGAGAAAATAGAGAGCAGGTTCTCTATTTTTCTCGTCGAGATTCACGGCAGTTTTCTCGTCGTAAAACCATACACACAAACGGTTTTCTCGTCAATAAAGCTCTCGTGGCACTTTTCTTGTCGGTTTTGGACGAGAAACTCGGTCGTGTGTACGAGGCTGTACACTGAAAAAAAGCACTTCATAAGCGGCTGAAAAGCGCTTCAAAAGCGCTCAGTGTTTTACTGGCAGTTTTTCAAGCGCCTCAGTGTGAAAGTGGCCTTAAAAGTTTGAATCTGATTGGTGATCATAAGAAATATCTTAGCATTGACATTTGTATTAGGCATATTTTGGAGTTCTTCTGAATCGCATGCAGGGGCTGATATACCACTAAAATTCCCATCAGGGTGGATTTATGCATTACCAGTGGCGGGACAAGATAATCCAGTGCACAGGGAAAAGATGTCAAACTGCATCTCCCCACTTCAGGTGGGGTGGTGGGTGGGCTAAAAACAGTGCGTACGGTGTTGTACTGAAACGTATGCAGTGGTTATGGCATGCACTAAAATAATACCAAC
Organism: Rana muscosa; assembly: GCA_029206835.1. Lineage (NCBI taxonomy): Eukaryota > Metazoa > Chordata > Amphibia > Anura > Ranidae > Rana > Rana muscosa. The sequence goes on along the minus strand of CM055116.1, from coordinate 523,317,051 downwards.
GGTTATGACACACCACAGTAAACTGAAGAGCTTACAGTGGAACTTCACCCAAAAGGGAAAACATTTATGTACTACTGATGTTTTAATATAGAATAAAGTAGATAAAGGTGATTTTATTTTTCAAACTGCTTGTTTGAATAGTGATCCTAATGCCCCTTTCACACTGGGCGCGGGAGGTGCGCTGGCGATATAGCGGCCCTATACCGTCGTTTTTGCAGCGATATTCGGCCGCTAGCGGTGCGGTTTTAACCCCCGCTAGCGGCCAAAAAAGGGTTAACACCGCCCGCAATGCGCCTCTGCAGAGGCGCATTGCCGGCGGTATAGCCGCGCTGTCCCATTGATTTCAATGGGCAGGAGCGGTAAAGGAGCGGTATACACACCGCTCCTTCACCGCTCAAAAGATGCAGCTAGCAGGACTTTTGGAGCGGTTCTGCTAGCGCACCGCCTCAGTGTGAAAGCCCTCGGGCTTTCACACTGAGACTGCACGGCAGGAGTTTTTCAGGCGGTATTTAGGCACTAAAACACCTGAAAAACTCCTCAGTGTGAAACGGGGCCTAAGTATACTTTTTATAACTGTCCTTGTGGAGGCACAGTGGGAGCAATCTTAAAGCGGAGCTTCAGTAATTTTTTCATCTTTCCATCTAATAAATCCTCTGCCCTTGTTGTTTTCATTTTGGATAGTAAAACATTTTTTTCTGCCAGTAGATACCTTATACAGCCCACTTCCTGTTTCTTGTCTGGTAAAAAGCCTAGACTTATGACATCTTGCACAGCTCTCGCTCTCACTCTCTTGAGAGTTTGCCAGGAAGGGAGGGGGAATGAGTCAGAAGAGGGCCAATGAAAGCTGCAGAACTGGAGGTGTGTCTCTGTGTGTCTGTGTAAATCCAGGAAGTGAACAGGCAGCAGCTTCAGCTGCCCACAGTTAAAATGGCTACAGCCAGACTCAGAGGAGGGAGATTTCTGAAGCATATTTGGAAAGTACAGAATCACAGTATATATAAAATAATATACAAAGTGGTTGGAGAGAAGCTTCAGAATGGCAAAGATGTTTTTATTACAAATTATGTGAGCAAACTGCAGTTCCTCTTTAAAGAGTCCTGTTCTAAGTGACTGGCGTGCAATTGCAAAGCATTCTCTGAATACCACCCATGCCTAGATGCCAACCTCCGGTGTTCACAATGTAGCAGACCAGCCACTCAGCATGGGACCCAGAAGCAACTGGAGATTACTGGAGTAGCAGTGATTTACAGCTTCCATGGGAATCAAAAGTAAATATGGTAGGCTGGACCAATTTACAATGTAACTATGTATAAAATATCCATACCCAAAATAATTTTTGAACATAATGTATGGCTAAATTAAGGGCAGAGAGCATTAGAGCTGTCAGAATAGTTAGTACTCTACCAGGGACCAGTGCTATGAATAAGAGATATAGTTATAGTAGCAATAATAATAACTGTAATGATATTTTTTATTATTATTATTATTGTTGTTACAAAATTGTTCATGCTTTTGCACACAATTACTTTATAACCCTAATACAAACTTCGTTAAAGGAGAAGTCCAGCATGAGCTTTTTAGGCTGGGCTTCTCCTCTGGGTCACAGAAGTGCAATTCGTTTTACACTCCTGTGACCCGTTTTCATCGGAGAGCGGTCGTAAGTCCGCTCTCCGCTGACGTCACTGCCATCAGTTGGGGCAGCGCGTCATCACGACGCCAGCTGCCCTGATTGATGGCAGTCTCAGCGAGCCACTGAGACGCTGGGACAGCCTCTCCCCGCTCCTCCACGGCTCAGCGCTCCAATTAGCGTGGAGAAGCAGAGAGGAAAGAGGCTCACTGACAGTCAGCGGCTTTCCTCTCGGGGATCTGTGAGAACCAAGCCAGCGGCGATGTTCAGTGGCTCGGTTCTCAGTGCACAGACGGCGGGGGACAGATGGAGCATCGGTCTGATGCTCCATCCACCGAGGAAAGTATGAATATAAAATAACCTGGAAACCCATACTTCTCTTTTAAACTTTTTTGCTAGGATTCTTGGCGGCATTCGGCATACAGGGTAATTTTAGCCTGTAGTAGAAGTTCAGAGGGCAATAAATCTACACTGCTAAGACAGCTGCTTTTTACTGCACAGAGGGAATCAGTGACTAGTAAGGTTCTTGAGGTCTGACTTCAACTTTTCTATACTGGAAAGTTCAAAACTCAGTTTCCTGTAATGTTGTTCACTTCTACTCCAGCCCCATAGCAGCGCCATGGATTGCTATGGCTATTATTACACCACTGGTAATGACTATGCACACTCAGTGATGCACACAACTATAACTTTGTACGTATGGATATTTTAGAATGTAAGCTCCACGAGCAGGGCCCTCTTGTCCCTTCTGTATTGAATTGTATTGGAATTGTCCTGTCTCCCTTAACATTGTAAAGCGCTGCGCAAACTGTTGGCGCTATATAAAGTGTGTATAATAATAATAATACTAATAACATTTACTTACATGTATAGTTGGCTAATATGTAGTTTGCTCCAAATGCTAAATATATGTGAACTATACACTGGTATACCTAGATAAATATAATTTTTGCTACTATATCTGGGGCTATTTTACATCTGTTAGCTATTTTTCATGCACATTTTTGTAATAAAAATACAAATTTAAGCAAGCACTGATAGCACTATGGGGCTAATTAACAATGGACATATATACATAAAATTGAGGCTTTGGTGTATAGTTGCCCTATGGTGCAGGGAGAGCTCCATTTTTACGGAGAGTTGATCATGTGACTTTGACAGGCCATATTATTGGACTTTTTTTTCCAAACATCCAATCAAATTTAAATTGCGTCATCAGTTTTCCTGATGACGCGATTTTCGCGAAATGCATTGAAGTGCCAGCACGCCATCACTTTGGAGCTGTGATCTTGTGAGTTCTACATTTTAACAGCTTTGTTGCATGCCGGTTTTTATATCACTTAGTGAGTAGTCCGGCCGCTGCCTCTTTTCTATAGCTGTGAGTGTACCTGCCTTTGTACACTTTTTTACCCTGCTTTATTTTTAATAAAACGGTATCACACTATCCCCGGTTTTTTGTGACTCATTCCGGTGCAGCCGTTTGATTCTCTGCAGAGTGGAGGAATATTACATTCTCCCCTTAAGAAGTTATTGCTGCAATCATTATGGGGAACTGAATACGTATGGGAGAGATTGAACAAGGAAGGATCCTGAGAGAAATTTCTATATGCCTGATGGTCTTTGATGGCCGCTTACATTTGGTAAGCAGATTTTGATTGTCACGTCGGGTGAAGCATTTTATAGGTACATTGCACTTTCTGTGAGCACGGTGGTTGAAATATAAGAGATTGGAATACAGCTATTACATCATTATTTATATCCATATGTCTAATGAACATTGTCTTTACACTTGAGTGGTGTATATGGGCATATAAAAAATGCCTTACACTGCTACTTAGGAATGCTTGTTGTAATGATTACAGATTTATGATAACCTAAATTGGTCCTTCAGCTTTGTGTTTTCTGGAGCTACTCCTTTGGTGGGCATATGTTCCGTATATATCTTAGTAAGTTTGGGGTTATTTACAATATAAAGTAGTACAGTGGAACCTTGGTTAATGATTAACGCGGTTAACGAGCGTTTTGAAAGACGAGCAACTGTTAAAAAAAAAATCCTGACTCGGTTTGCAAGTGTTGTCTCGCATAACAAGCAGAATTCAAGCTAATGGGGTGTGCAGTACCGCATTTGGCCAGAGGTGCGGGGGCTCCGGTGACACTCGGAGGGGTTCGAAAATACTCGGAAATACTCAGTTCCCACGTGTTTTGGAGCCTTTCCGAGGGTTTCTGTGTTCAGCCGAGCTGTCCCCGAGTATTTCTGAGGCTCTCCGGCGCCCCTCCACCTTTGGCCACATGCGGTATTGCATGCAATAGAAGTCAATGCGGAATGAATTATCTTTGTTTCCATTGACTTCTATGGGGAAACTCGCTTTAATATGCAAGTGCTTTGGATTACAAGCATTCTCCAGGAACGGATTATGCTTGTAATCCAAGGTTCCACTGTACTTCCAATACAATTAACAACTTCTGCTTTAATGGTATATATGTAGCAAAAATATGGACTTTGGGAAAGGTTCTACTTTCAAATGTAAGGACACATTGATTAAATTCATAGCAAAATATATATTTTTTGGAGCTTGTGTGTAAAGTCTCAATTTTTACAGATTTGTGTTCTGCAGTCATCAGCTTAAAAGCCAAATGAGTTTGTTGAATACATTTTGACAAATGGAAAAGTTAAACATCGGTTATTTATTTTGTTCATTTTTCATTCCAGGGCCTAAGGAGGCAGGAGTGCAGTCTGGGAAGAGAAGTTAAGGAAGAAATGGCAAGGCTTCATCAAAAGCAAAAACTATCAGACAGGCAAAAAAGAATGTGAAGAAAAAGGAGGTGTAGTACTGTACTATTAGGGAACTGGGATTTGGTTTAAAACAAGGAATCTGGGGGAAGTAACATGTATATATATATATATTTTTTAAATAAATCCTGTAGAAGGCACGTATTACAGCTATAGGCACAATTTGTTTATTCAGAATGAAAACAATAATTTTGATGTGCATATATAGATAGATAACACCTTTAATGACATTATTACTGGAACAAATCAACCCAATTAATATAGCAAATTTGTACATTTATATTCAGTTTCTATACAACAGAATTCTATTAAGTAAATGAAGAAATGCAATGATCCACAAAAAGCCAATTACCATGTATCCAATCTTTCAAACTAACAGCAAATTAAAAAAACCTCTTGCTAATTTATTTTGCAAAAATTTAATTGTAGAAAAAGAAACAAACTTTGTCTATGTATAGCTTTCTGTTCTGTACAAATGTCAGTGTAAGGTCCGTGTAAACAGAATGTAGGCAGATTTGCTGTAAACAAGTAAATGATTTTCAGACCTTTTGAATAACCCTGTTGGTGATTTTCATACAGGTGTCAGGAAAACAATGTAGAGATGAGTAAAGTTACCTTCTAAAAAGTTTGGTCCATTTACTAAGTCACTGACCCAGAATAATTATGCAGATTAGGGGTTCTGATGTACCATTTATGTCACTCACTGCAAGCTTATTTAGGGTTAATAAGTTCGGAAGCAATGAGGCCTTTAAAATTCCAGGCAAATGGCTAGCACACAGATAAAATATATACATGAGAGCTGTTTACCTGTCAAATGGGTTGTATTTCTGGCCATCCAGTCCTGAAATGTATACAGCACTGCCCCACAGTGATGCCCTGTCTAGCAAGATAGGGGGCCTGATCTTTATCTTTTTCAGTTTCATTTTTACTTACCAGTCCCCTCATTGCTCCCACCCTGTGATTGGACAGTGAAAGGAGCCGTATCAAACTGATGAGCTCATCTCTATGTCACTTTGTTCTCAACTTATTCTTTATCAGCATGTACCCTGCACTGCAACACAACCGATTGGCATTTTGTGTTGCTTATCCTTACTCCAGCCTGAACTGTGCTGTACAGGGGACTGTAAAAAGCTGATGTCAGGTTAAAATCAGTTGTTTGTATTTAAAAATATACATTTAACCATAGGTGTGCGCAGCCTATTGCATTATATATATATATATATATACATATACATATATATATATATAGAAGTAGGGCAGAGGACGGTGTCAGTAGAGCAGTAGAGCAGAGATTGTTGTTAGTAATGTATTTTTATTATTTTTTTATTATTACTTTTTTGCAATGAATTTTTTTTAATTGTTACAATATTTCTATACAATAAGGCCTCATGCCCACGGACGTTTTTACAGCCACTTTTATGAGCGTTTTTGTTAAGGTTAAAAACGGCTCTCCATGTTAGCCTATGGCTAAGTATGTCCTAGGGAGTGCACCAACCCCCCCATGTTGAGGGCATGTGGCTTGGTATGGTCTAGTAGGGGGGGGTGCTCGCTCGCCCCCCTTTCCTGACCTGTCGGGCTGCATGCTCGGATAAGGGTCTGTTATGGATCCTGGGGGAACCCCCATGCCATTTTTTTTGGTGTGGGGGCTTCCCCTCAAGATCCATACCAGACCGAAGGGTCTGGTATTGTCCTGGGGGGAACCTCACGCTAATTTATTTGAAATTTTTTGCGGGGTTTCCCTTCAAGGTTCTCCGCACACGAGTCGCCCCGCTACTCGGATCATCTTGATCCGACTTCTGGTGCGACCTCTATTCAAATCAATGGGCTCCCGTAGGGAACCATTGATTTTGAATAGAGATAGAAAAACGCGGCTGAAAGCTAGCGCCGGGAAACGTGCATTGAATTCAATGCAAAACGCAGAAAAAATTGCGTTAAAAACGCTGCTTTTTTTCCTGGCGTCTGTACTAGCTTTACAGCCCGTTTTTTTTAAACGTTCGTGGGCATGAGGCCAAATTATTATTTTTTTAAAAAATTTTGGGAGCCGCATTGGGGGGCTTTGGTAAAATATCAGTGGTCTAAACAGACCACTGACCCTGATGTTTCACTTTTGGGACAGAGAAAGGGACTGAGGACAGAGATTCCCCAGTCCCTTTCTCTGCAGCCAAGCAGTAGGGGAAATCTGTGCAGCACAGGGTGATTAGGGTGTGCCCAGGCACACCTGGCACACCCTGTGTGCACGCCTATGCCTTTAACCCCTTAAAGGGGAGTTCCAGCCTTTTTTTATGTTTATTAAAAGTCAGCAGGTACAAAAAGAGTAGCTGCTGGCTTTTAATAAACAGACACTTACCTGCTCCTCTGTCCAACGGCACAGCCGAATGGAGCTTCGCTCCTCTCCCCCCTTCTCCACCGGTGCCTCCATTCCTACTGTGGGCAACTGGCCGTGACAGCTTTCAGCTTCACGGCCGGGCACTCACTGCACATGTGCGAGCGGGCTGCGCAATCTCAGTGGCCAGGCGATCGCTTGGGACCTGTCACGTGTCCCAGGTGATCGCCTCCAGGGAGGGGCCCGCGAGTCGCCTAAGCGGGCCCTGGGCGGAAGGAGGAAGTGGGAAAAGAAGTCCCACTCCTACTCAAGCCCCCACTCCCCCCCCAAAAAAAATTACATGCCAAATGTGGCATGTAAGGGAGCGAGGAGTGGATTAGGCGGAAGTTCCAATTTTGGGCGGAACTCCGCTTTAAGGCCTGGTTCACACCTATGCATTTTTTAATGCGTTTTCAGTTTTGCAGAAACACACTACAGTCCATTTAACATGGTTTCCTATGGGTCGTGTTCACATCTGTGCATTATTGGCCAGGGACTTTGTTCTGGTTTTTGGTTCCATGGACTTCAATGGATCAAAAATGTGTATAGAAAAACGCAAAATGCACCTGGAATATGCAAACTGCAATCTGCATGGGTGTGAACCAGGTTTAAAGCCTAAGCCTCTTTCTGACACTTGTTGCTTACAAGTTAAAATCAGGATTTTTTGTTAGAAAATTATATAGAACCCCCAAACATTATATATATTTTTTTAGCGGAGACCCTAGAGAATAAAATAGTGATTGTTGCAATATTTTATGTCACACTGAATTTGTGCAGCGGTCTTTCAAATGCAATTTTTTGAAAGAAATACGCTTTCATAAATAAAAAAATAAAATAAAATAAAAGTAAAGTTAGCCCAATTTTTTGTATAATGTGAAACATGATGTTACGCCAAGTAAATAGATACCTAACATGTCATGCTTTAAAATTGTGCACACTCGTGGAATGGCGACAAACTATGGTACCTGCTAGAGTTATTTATCTCGCTCTTACAATTGCAGCGATACCTCATATGTGTGGTTTGAACACTGTTTACATTTGCAGGTGTGAATTACATATGCGACGCTTCTGCGCGTGAGCATGGAGGGATGAAGCGCTTACAATTTTTTTTCTTATTTATTTAATTTTATTTTTACATTGTCCCTTTAAAAAATAAAAATTAACACTTTTATTGCTGTCACAAGGAATGTAAACATCCCTTGTGACAGTAATAGGCAGTGACAGGAACTCTATATGTAGGGATCTGGGGTCTATGAGACCCCAAATCCCTAATTTGAACTTAAAAGCATTCAAAACATCCCCTCCCGCTGTTTCTAATAACAGTCGAGCGGCTGATTAGCCGTATCGGTTGTTATTACAATTAAGCCAACTGTCGGCTTTAAAAAACGGTACCGGGGTGATGCCTGCAGCAGCGCTCATCACCCGGTACAACCCCTTGAAGCTGAATGCCGCATATTTGCGTTACATCGACGTGAAGGGGTTAAGATGTATAAATGATCACAGGGTTGTAATAATTTGTGTTGTTTATATCTGTTGGAAGTTCAGTTGTGAGTCAGGCATACAAAGTTAATGACACCCCTAGATCGGTTCGCATATCGCAGTGCGAACTGTCAGTTCGGACATGAATCGGATCGCATGGGTGTGAACATCCATGCGATCCGATTCTGGTGCGGACCAAAAATGGGTCCTTCACGACTTTGGTCCGAATGCGATGCAAATTCAGCCATACAATCTGTATGTCTGAATTCACATCGCACAGACATTGCATGTGATTTTCACTGCAGTGCAATGCGAATCACATGCGATATCGCACAGTGCACCAGTGTGAACCGTGACAGCAATGGGCCAATTGCCATTCATCAGCATTGTGCATGCAGTGGGCATAATTTTATTCGTTACTAGCAGCTGAATAGTACTGTCTTAGCAAAAAAGGAAACTTTCTTAGAGAAAAGGTGATTGCTCTACATCACCTTATTTACAGATCATGTATTAACTTCTTCAAAACTAAGAACTTTCTTCAAGGTACAGTCATCTATTATCTCACAAGAATGCAAAAATACTGGGTTTAATGAATAAAAAGAGTCAGTCTTTCCTGTTACAGTTATCAAGATATTAAATTTCCGTTTTCCAACCTGTAGTGCAAAAACAATGCTACACATACAAAGAAGCAAGTAAATGCTACCACTTATGTTGTCCATGCCCATGCCACTGAACACTGGACTGTTGTGGAGATTTTCCTGGCTTTATCCCTGCCACTGCAGAAAGGACATAGCAGCTCTGTGTGAAGATTTCCCACTCCCCCTCCCACTTGGAAAACAGTGGCAGTGGACTTATTAGAGAGGCTGGAGGAGGATCATGGGACATGTATTTCCCTGAGGACCAATACAAAATGCAAGTAATGGGGCTTGAACTACAACCCCCACCAAGCCTGCATAAAGAAGGAGGAGGTCAGGAGATTTTTCCTAGGCAGTACACCAGAGGTCTGGGTAGAGCAGCATGAGGCGAGATAGCATAAAGATCTTCATGCTGGGAGTATCACATGTGACCTATGTGCTGAGGGACTAGGCCACTGCTAGTATAAAGTTTATGCTGTGCTATGGACTGGAGTCACCCCAGGCAACCCAGAAGTGATTGGATATCTGACCAAAAGAACCATTGTTGTTGTGGTGCTGGGTCTGGTGAGAGGGCCTTGCAGCCATGAACTGTTGCTACTGGAGAGACTGAGCCATTTAGGAACTGACTACACAGCTGCCTAGTAGCCTTATTGCTGCCTGTAAGATTGACTGGGACTGTTCTCATGAGCACCAACAGTACACTGGGCCCCCACGCTAGTTGGTTGAAGATTTAGGACTAAAGACTGTCCCTTTACGGTTGCTACACAGAGACCTTTGCCCAATTGCTTAGTTTGAGAGGTACCTCTAAGGGGACATTGCACCAGACCCTAGCCAATCTCTTAAAGTACACTCTTAACCAGTTATAGTATTCTTATCCCCACTGCACTTAATGTTTAAATGCACTGCTTATTGATGACTTTACTGTTTAATGAGTTGATTCCTAGTGGTACAGACCTCTCTTCTACGTTACTTTAACATATCAATTACAATTACATTGTCTAGCAGCCTTAATCTACTCTCTGTGTATGTTCATTTATGCTCAAACCACCATTCATTCTATCCCGTACCAATATGTTGGAGTTAATTTGCAAATGGCAAATAGACTGTGCACTTTGCAAGTGCAGTTGCACTCATTTTCTTTAGTAAATGTAATTTGGTAAAGCTTCATTTTGTAAGGATTACACAATCAGATGCAAGGCAAAAAAACAGAATTTTTGCTTGAGTGTGATTGGATGATGGATATTAGCAGAGCTTTACTACATTTACTTAGCTCTGGGGAAAATTCATTCAACTGCTCTAGCAAAGTGCACAGTCTATTTACCTTTAGTAAATCCACCCTAATTCATTTACCACTAAATAGTCTTGTGTCTATTTCCTGGTACTAATTCACAGCCAACTCAAAGGTATATATATTAGTTTTCTTATAAGTGCAGTGACTTTCATTCAACCAGGTGTTTCAGAGAGGCTGAGGTTGTTCTTGAACTTAAGGTGCAGAACAGAGAACCCAAATTACCAAGCAGCTCCTTCAGGGGTAGGGCTATATAAGTACACCATTATTTTTTTTTAGCAAGTTAGTTTAAGCGTCAGTGGCTATAAGTAAATCATGATCTCATGGTCACAATAAACATCCAATATTTTTTATTGGTTTGGCTATAACAAACTTACATAGTAGGTGAAGATTAAAGTTATTCTGACATCACTTACTCTTTTATATGACATGGCTCACTTTGTCAAGCTTGAATTTCTATAGACTGTACACTATAAACTGTATCGTTTTAATATAAAGTAACTTCACCTGTCATTCACGGGATGTCTCTAAATTCCGTGGATCTTTAAGATCCACGGAATTTAGAGACATCCCGTGAATGACAGGTGAAGTTACTTCATATTAAAACGATAGGATAAGGCTTGCTAAATCTAATACTAGTCTATAAACCATTGGCATTAAATGATTAGGAGTTGCCAATGTCTGATGCAAATATGCATCAGACTGGGAAAACTGGCATTGTAGAGTAATATCACAATCGAATAAGGGACATTTTTTATACAACCTGTTGAACTTTGCAGAATGTAACATTGTACTAACATTTCTACTTTAATATCAAAGACTATGACTTAGTAAAATGTCACTATGATCTCTGTATTTTTCTAACCTACTATTAAGAAAACACAAAAGTCATATTATATGTTAAAGATTATTAATTTGCCGCAGGAAATTAAATGGAATTTCAAACCAAATTGGGTTGAATTGTGGAAAAATTACAGACATAAGAATTGTAATGTTTATTGTTTAAACAAATTATTGTTAAATGCCTGCCCACTACCCTCAAACAACGCCCCTCTTGCTGTATGTCTTATAATAGGAGAGCTACTTATATTAACACCTTCACATATGCCTTTTGCCACTGGGTTAATTGTCCAAAAGAAATGGGCCCCAAGATGAGGCGATGGAAATTTAAGAAAGGAGTGCCCCTGGGATGGTGCGGATTGGACCAATGATATGGATCTGACAAGTGAGTATATAAAAGTAGAAAATATTTATTTAAATACAATAATCGCAAAAATAACAATATACAAAAATTGGTTATTAAAAACAAAGAACTGACATGCAATTGGGATTGCCAAGATACATGATTTCACACACCGAATGTTGACAATGGGGTCAATACATAAGGGGGTGGGTGAAGCCGACTTGTTTCGGAGACAGATGACTGGGTTTATTCAAAGCACCTGTGTATAATTCCTTCTTCAAGGTTTATGTATTGGCAAAAAAGTATTGGGTGTTTTTTTCTGATAAAGAAGAACAGAAAACATGATATCAATATAAAAGTAAATGATGGTATTTCGTTTCTTTTAGATCTCTCATAGAGAGCATAATTTGCATACTAATCAATGACAAAATATCCAATGAACTTTTTGAAGTGTTCAATAGTTAGAAAGATGCAGAGTACTTACATCCCAGAATGATCTTTACATATGTGGATAAAGCACACACAGGGGAGGCACGTCAGATGAATGGATCCTCAGAGAGCAAGAAGCCCAGTCCAAGGATGGTTGTTCCCAGTCAAAAATAATAATAAGAGAAGGCCTGGCCCTTTAAAGGAAAAATATGGGAATATATGTACTACTGTCCAGATATTGTGGACTGTAGATTGTCTTGTTAGGGCTGACAGGCTAGATTGCAATCTTATTGATGGGTGGAACCACACGGTACATCAATGCTCATGAGGATGGCCAACAGGCAGAGCAAAATAAGATCTATTGGGGAATAAAAAGGAAGTACATAAAAAGGGGGGAATGCCTATGAAGAAAAATGGGATATTGTAGGGTTCCAGATGGGTGTAGTAATCCCATCTGGTAGAGGGGGATTAAAGAGAGGTTTTAACCAGTATACAAGTAAGTAATCCACTTAATTGTATACTGGTTAAAACCTCACTTTAATCCCCCTAAAATGCCCCATTTTTCTTCATAGGCATTCCCCCCTTTTTATGAACTTTTTATGTAGTAAGTGACTGTAGATTTAATGGAAAGTTTTGATATTTTTGCAAAAAAGTACATGAATGCTATATTGGTGCATAGGGGAGCTGGAATTTAGAAGAAAAAAAAGTGCACAAAGGTGAACTTACCCTTTAAGTGGTAGGTGGCCCATAATTAGAAATGTAAACAAAAAGGGCAGACTGTCAGATCTGTATTCAACAAACAGGATCATGGGAGTGGATTGGGAAGACTGTCACTGGAGTAAATTTCATACTACTTACTTATTTATATTTACTGGACTGGTAACTTGTAACTGGCTATTGTGAACATGCTAGTTTTGTAAAGTGTGTCAGTTTGGTTTAATGAAATTCACAACCAGTTTCTCTGTCAGGGTTTCGTTTGTCTAACTTCCTATAACAATGGGGGCAGTACTGCTAAGCAGCAAGCTTTCACTCTCTGTTGGTTTTAATAGACTTGTTATAGCGGTAGTTCAAAGAGCATAATACACTGTATACTGACTTCTCTTCTATTCTTGACTACTACCCCAGAAGGCAGCCCTGGGCAAATGTTCATTCAATGTGTTAACATACATCTTCATCTTCTGGCGTTTAATAAGTATTGCATTTGTTTCTTGCAAATGTACAAGACACAAATGGCAATGTTACTATATAAAATTATCACTTAAAAATATATAACACACGACAAACAGTACAACTAAAATATAAAATGGATCATAAACACAATCATATTGATTTATTAACATTTTTCACAAAAAACCTAAAGTAAAAAAAATACACGCAGTTCATAAAATGAATGTAAATCACAGTTAAGAATAACCAATACAGCAAAAAAAAGGCAAAGTAATAATGTTTGCAATCCTCCAAAGTAGGGATGAGCTTCGAGTTCGAGTCAAACTCATGTTCGACTCGAACATTGCCTGTTCGTACGTTCGCCGAAAAGCGAACAATTTGGGGTGTTCGCGGTAAATTCGAAAAGCCGCGAAACACCCTGTAAATGTCTATGGGAGAAATCTAAAGTGCTAATTTTAAAGGCTTATATGCAAGTTATTATCATAAAAAGGATTTGGGGACCCGGGTCCTGCCCCAGGGGACATGTATCAATGCAAAAAAAAGTTTTAAAAACTGAATTTTTTTCGGGAGCAGTGATTTTAATAATGCTTAAAGTGAAACAATAAAAGTGAAATATTCCTTTAAATTTCGTACCTGGGGGGGGGGGGGGTGTATAGTATGCCTGTAAAGCAGCGCTTGTTTTTCACCGTGCTTAGAACTGTCCCTGCACAAAGTGTAATTTCTGAGGGAAAAAAAGTCATTTAAAAGCACTCGCGGCTATAATGAATTGTCGGCTCCCGGCAATACAGAGAAAAGTCATTGATAAAAAATAAAAATAAAATGCGTGGGGGTCCCCCGAAATTCCATTACCAGGCCCTTCAGGTCTGGTGTGGATATTAAGGGGAACCCTGCGTCAAAAAAAAAAATGAAGTGGGGTTCCCCCCAAATATCCATACCAGACCCTTCAGGTCTGGTATGGATTTTAATGGGAATTCCACGACAAATTAAAAAAAATGGCGTGGAGTTCCCCCCAAATATCCATACCAGACCCTTTATCCGAGCACGCAACCTGGCAGGCCGCAGGAAAAGAGGGGGGGATGAGAAAGCGCCCCCCTCCTGAACCATACCAGGCCACATGCCCTCAACATGGGGAGGATGCTTTGGGGGTCTGTGACCCCTCAAAGCACCATGTCCCCATGTTGATGGGGACAGGGGCCTCATCACCACAACCCTTGCCCGGTGGTTGTGGGGGTCTGCAGATGGGGGGCTTATCGGAATCTGGAAGACCCCTTTAACAAAGGGGACCCCCAGATCCCGGACCCCCCTATGTGAATTGGTAAGGGGTACATTGTACCCCTACCATTTCACAAAGAAAGTGTAAAAAAACAAAACACACAGACACAGTTGGGAAAGTCCTTTATTAAAAATAAAAAAATAAAAAATAAAAAACCCATTCCAGAGTTGTAATCCAGTGTCCCGCGGTGATCCGATGTCCAGCGCTGCAGTCTCCACTCCACACGAAACGTCATTGGCTGAGCGGACCTGATGGGGAACTTCCTCCGCAGTGTAATAAATGAATAAACCCCGCCCCTTCTCAAGTTCCCCATCAGGTCTGCTCAGCAAATGACATAGGGGGCGGGGTCACCTTCACTGGGTGTAAAGCTGAGTGGACCTGATGGGGAACGTGAGAAGGGGCGGGTCTATTCATTTATTACACTGCGGAGGAAGTTCCCCATCAGGTCCGCTCAGCCAATGACGTAGGCGGGGTCTGAGGTACGAGGGGGCGGGGTCACCCGTCAGATCATAGGGGTAAGCCCCGGCTTTCCCCGCTTGCGGGGAATAGCCAATGACGTAGGCAGGATTCCCACGTAATTTTTTTTTCAATTTGATGCAGGGTTCCCTATTTGGCGTGGAATTCCCCTTAAAAACCATACCAGACCCTTCAGGTCTGGTATGGATATTTGGGGGGAACCCCACTTCATTTTTTTTTATTTGACGCAGGGTTCTCCTTAATAACCATAGCAGACCTGAAGGGCCTGGTAATGGAATTTGGGGGGACCCCCACGCATTTTAATTTTTTTTATCAATGACTTTTCTCTGTATTGCCGGGAGCCGACAATTCATTATAGCCGCGAGTGCTTTTAAATTACTTTTTTTCCTTCAGAAATGACACTTTGTGCAGGGACAGTTCTAAGTACGGGAAACAAGTGCTGCTTTACAGGCATACTATACACCCCCGCCCCCCAGGTACGAAATTTATTGTTTCACTTTTATTGTTTCACTTTAAGCATTAATAAAATCACTGCTCCCGAAAAAACTGGCGTTTTTAAAACTTTGTTTTGCATTGATACATGTTCCCTGGGGCAGGACCCGGGTCCCCAAACCCTTTTTAGGACAATAACTTGCATATTAGCCTTGATAATTAGCACTTTTGATTTCGAACGTTCAAGCCCATTGTATTTGATAGGGTTCTAAAGTTCGCGCAAACTTTAGGTCTGTTCGCAGGTTCTGGTACGAACCGAACAGGGGGGGGGTGTGTTCGGCTCATCCCTACTCCTAAGCTGTATGGTGTTCAAGTTGAGTCCTGGGGTGCCCCAAAAATACAGTCACCCAGCATACTGTATGCAGAATTTATTGCTTGTTTATCTAGGGAGGATGTAATACAGGGTGTCACATCTTTGGCCCAGCCCAGAGTTTCTCTTTGAGGATGTAAGCTAATTTAGTGTGTAAGCTAATTTAGTGTGTCAAAAATATATGAAGAATGAAGGGGCGTGAATTTGTCTTTTAATTTAGCAAAACATTATTTTTTTTTCCATTTTTGTTTTTATGGTGTAGCCTGCAATCATGTAGATGGCATAATTATTTTCAACCTGGTGGCTATTTGAAAAAAAAAAACACAATTAACGGTCCAGTTAATCCCCCCACACTTAGAAATTTTGATAGCTTTTACTACAATCATTGAAGCCAGAGTCCATGTTCAGAAGCTCCCAATAAGTGAAACTTAAGATGAAGTCACATGACAATTACATCGCTTTGACCCTGGCTGTGGGAAGGAAAACAAAACCTAGTGCATGGAATAATAAAAGGAAAATATATACTGTATATCCTATCCTTATAACATATGGTGGAGCCCTAATCAGCACACACCATAAGCTACTGACAGATTTATTGCCCCCAAGCAGACTTTTTAGAGGTTTGAACACCCTAAGGGTTTTCAATATTTTTTCAAAATCCTGAAAAAAAAATGGCTATTTTCATTGGTATCACACACTATTGTTTATTTAATAAAAAAGTGAAATTACAAAAACAGTCCTTTGTGCATGTACACAGGACCCTCTTAGAAAAAAAAAAACTCAATACTGAATGCCAGTCTGTGTACCTATAAGAAAGTCTCTGCTGCTGGCATGATGTATAGACAATTATACTGCATAAAAAAAAGGATTTATTTTTTAATAATTGCATTGGAATGAAAAGAATGAAAAGAAAAATACTTATTCACGGCATAGCTGCTATTGTGATGATGACAATCCTGCAGGGTTTTACAGATATAAAAACGTATTTCTAACACAAACACCCTCACCTGTAAAACGAACTGGCAAAGGAAAAAATGGCAGCCTTGAACTTCAGCATACTGTGATTCATTTAGCATATTGTTTTTTTAGTCACCAAAAGGAGACCAGAAATTAAAGGTGGAGAACCCTCACTTCTGGATGAGGAAATGGATGGCATCAAGGTAAACTGGTAAGGAATTTAAAAGACCCCATCACAAGTTTGCTTCATGGGAAGAAACATACTGCTGCTAGGTCCTTGCTCTTTGTGGTGTTCATATATCTGGATTGTAGATATCACTATTTACAATGGCTTCATGTATTGGTTTCTGCCATACTGCCAAAAAGTCACACATATGAAGCTAAGAGGGAGTTGCATTACAGACCAGATATCCTCAAACACTCTCTTTTCTAGGCTTGAACATGTATGGAAAATCATAATATCATTTTTTGAAATCCTGTTTACTATGAAAAAAAAAACAAAAGAGGTATTTGCTTCAGCATCACTATTCTAGCTGGTGTGGAAAGTACTTTGAATCATTGCTCCTGCCTGAAGTGCTATTCACAGACATTTCTGATGGCAAATGTGGCTTCCTTCCACACCTCACACCACCATGACATGCCGTCAGCCACAGTACTACATTTCCCATGATCTCTGCTGTCCTCTGCCAGAAGCAGCAGCATATACAATTGAAGTGATTGACAAGGCTGGGTACTACCCCTTTTCCTCCAAGGGCTGCAGAAAAGCATAAGGTACACTAGGGTTGGCATGGAGTGGCAGTAAATACGTTATGATTTCTGAGGCACATGATTGCGCACACTGTGTAATTACTTTGATAAAATTATTTTGCTAATACATAATAGCAGACATTGCCTTTTTGTGGATGACAGATTTATGCTGCAGAAGAAGGTCCAGGAACCACATTGTTGCATGTGATAACAGGCGGGATTTGAGAGTCAGCCAGCTGCTAGCATGGGAGGAGATAGACGATGACTGCCAAACATCAGAAGAAATAATGAATACAAGCTATGCTAAGTACCATCAGTGCTACAATGACAACACTGCTTACAATTTCTAGGCAGGAGTTGTCAGCATATAAAAGGAAGGTATGTTATGCAGGCTGTATTTATGGCAAGATTACCAGGTATGTTTTATTAGAAATAGCAGTGGGAGGAAAAATTTTCAGGGGACAATGATGTATATCTACAGTATATGCACACTTTGATACATATAATGTGTGTGTGTGTATGTAAGAGGGACAGGCACTTTTTATTTACTCATCAAGCTAGCCAATAAACATAGATATACCAAGAAGGGTTTTGTACAGCAAATCCCTGGCATAAAACAAACAAAACATCAAAAAAGGAACTACTTGTGCACTTTTTTGCCTTTTCAACCAAGCAGTAGGCTCCCAGAGCAAAGAGAGTGAAGCCTCGTACACACGGCCGAGATTCTCGTCGAAAAAAACATGTCGTTTTTTTCGACGAGATTCTTGGACAAGAAACTTGTCCCGGCCGAGTGTACACACGCTCCTTTCAAAGAACCCGCAGTTCTTTGAATGGAGCGAACACGGTGACGTCATCGAGTACG
This sequence comes from Rana muscosa, assembly GCA_029206835.1. Lineage (NCBI taxonomy): Eukaryota > Metazoa > Chordata > Amphibia > Anura > Ranidae > Rana > Rana muscosa. Next base: position 523,298,972 of record CM055116.1, on the reverse strand, counting down.
ACGAGCATGCGCTCGTCACATTCGATGCCGTCGCCGCCATCTTGGTTCACCCTACCTATGCCTAGGAAGCTACCGCGCATGCGTCGAAGTCATTTCGAGCATGCGCGGGCTTCCCGGCGAAAAGGTAAGTGTACACACACACACAATTTTCTCGTTGAGAAACAGGCTGACGAGAATCTCGACGAGAAAATAGAGAGCAGGTTCTCTATTTTCTCGTCGAGATTCTTGTCGCTTTTCTTGACGGGAAACCATACACACGAACGAATTTCTCGGCAAAAAATCTCTGCCAGCAAGTTTCTTGCTGGTTTTTGCAGAGAAACTCGTTCCTGTGTACGAGGCTTGAAAGACAGAGTTTGACCATTAGTCAATTTGCACATGTAAAGGTCTGTAGACTACAAAGTCTAATTCATGAAGTTTGAATACAAGATATGATGTTATGTTATGCTAGTTACTTTAAATAAAAAGCAGTTAACCACTTCCCACCCGGCCTATAGCAAAATGACGGCCGGGCGGTGGTTCAGTTATCCTGACTGGGCGTCATATGACGTCCAGCAGGATAACCGCTGCCACACGCCCGTGGGGGCTCGCATCGCGGCGATCGGTGGTGCGGTGTGTCAGTCTGACACACGCAACACTGATCTCGGTAAAGAGCCTCTGGCGGAGGCTCTTTACCACGTGATCAGCCGTGTCCAATCACGGCTGATCACGATGTAAACAGGAAGAGCCGTTGATCGGCTCTTCCTCACTCGCGTCTGACAGACGCGAGTAGAGGAGAGCCGATCGGCGGCTCTCCTGACAGGGGGGGTTCGCGCTGATTGTTTATCAGCGCAGCCCCCCCTCGGATGCCCACACTGGACCACCAGGATGCCGCCCAGGACCACCAGGGAAGCACCTAACATGTGGATGGCCAGGTAAGTCCCCCATGGCCATCCACATGTACAAATGTATGCACAACATATGCCAATCAGTGCCCACAAATGGGCACTGATTGGCACCATCATGGCACCAAAAAAATTTGTGATGCCCAGCAATTCCACCCACCAGTGTCATCAGTGCCACCCACCAGTGTCTATCGGTGCCACCTATCAGTGCTCATCTGTCCCCATCAGTGCCCATCTATCAGTGCCCATCCGTATCACCTATCAGTGCCACCCATAAGTACCCATCAGTGCCACCTATGAGTGCCCATCAGTGCCGCCTATGAGTGCCCATCAGTGCCGCATACCAGTGTCACCTATCAGTGCCCATTAGTGCCGCCTATCAGTGCCCATCATTGCCGCCTATCAGTGCCCATCATCAGTGCCCATCAGTGCCACCTCATCAGTGCCACCTCATTGGTGCCCATAAGTGCCGCCTTATCAGTGCCCGTCAGTGCAGCCATATCAGTGCCCGTCATTGAAGAAGAAAAGGTACTTATTTACAAAAAAATAACAGAAACAAAGAAAAACTTATTTTTTTTCAAAATTTTCACTCTTTTTTTATTTGTTGCGCAAAAAAGAAAAATCGCAGAGGTGATCAAATACCACCAAAAGAAAGCTCTATTTGTGGGAACAAAATGATAAAAAATTGTTTGGGTACAGTGTAGCATGCCTGCGCAATTGTCATTTAAATTGCGACAGCGCTGAAAGCTCAAAATTGGCTTGGGTAGGAAGGTGTATAAGTGCCTGGTATTGAAGTGGTTAATCACAAAAAAATACAAATTTATAAAAACATTATGGTGCAAAATTGGACAAATCAGAAATAATTGTAAAGGTTGTTTTGTTTTGTTTTTATATAAAAATAACAAACATGTTATACTTACTTACTCTGTTCGAGGGTTTTGCACAGAGCAGCCCTGATCCTACCCTTCTGGGATGCCCCGATGGTGGTCCTGGCTCCTTCACTTCATCAGGTGCCCCCACGGAAAAAGCCGCTTTCCATGGGGGCACCTATGAGGGCTCGTTCCCGAGTCCCACTGCTGCATAGAATGCATTAAGGTGAAAAACATTGAGACTTTACAATCACTTTAAACATACAGAACCATAACCTTGGATAAGTTAGAACCATTACCAACATACCTAATTAATAGACACTTTTCGTATTTCAAAATCTACATTATTTGTTACAGGTAAAATGGAAGGAAAGTTAGCTTACAGTGTTATAAATCCAGTAATATCAAAATAGTTCATCCGCCCCCACAGTGCCCACAGCTTATAAATCTTCTTTTTACATTAAAATACTGCCACTATATACCTTTTTGGATGATCTGTATACCAGGGTTACATGATAAACTGCACAGTTTCTCCAGTGCTGAGAAATCAGGAAGGAGGAGATTTCCACTGGAGCCTTTATACACGACCCCCTGTGTGATGTCAATATCATGTGACCTGGCTAGCTCTAAGAACAAGTAACTGTTCTCTCCAGCATAAAAGACACAACTGAGCATGTGCAGGTCGGCTACTCTGCCTGTGTTAGCTGGCCTTCCCCAGATAGACAGTGCAGGAGGGGGAGGATCTGTGCATACAGGATAAAACAGCTTTTTTACAAAATGCAAAGGATTAACCCCTTAAGTTCCACAGTGAGTATAACAAGCATGATATGCTGCATATACAGACTGATTTTGTGGGTTTAGTAACACTTTAAAGTTCAAACCCAGCCCCTGTTATATATTTAACTTTTTATCAATGGGCAAGGGTTGGGTAAGGTTCCTATGGTTTTTTCCCATTGAGGAGGTTTTGATTTACTTATTATCCTAGTGGCAGAGTGTTCCAGGGACAGTAAGCAACAGAACATATCTAATGGGGACAGAGACAGCAACAAAATACCTTTTTATAAAGTATGGAAATGTTAGAATTAGTTGTTTTTTTTTTATTTTTATTTTTTTTTGGTTTTACAAATAATGAAAAACATGGTATAATGTAGATCGTCAAAGTGATAAAGTGAACAAGAGCAGAGATAGCAAATACAATATGACCTAAATATGAGGATGTTACATAGTAATATATCATTATTTTTACAGGGTGATGAGTCGCTGAAGGCGGAGGTCTCCAAGTATGACTTAGATAGCCAAGCATCCTAAAAAAATATAGCACAAAGATTTCACCGCTCCAGGTGAAAACTGAGATCTCCCCTTGCTGTGACAAAAAGCCGAGTGCCAGCCTAGGTCCGCTACCAAGATGTGTACAACAAGAAAGGAAGGAAAGTGGTGGCACCACTGGCATAGAAAAATTGTCATTTATTAAAGTTTCATAAAAATCTTGCTTGCAATGACTAAGCACAGGTGTGTGAAAACACATCTGCTGAAGCCACAGGAATATTGTGTGCTTATCATGTTCCCGATTTTTATGAAACTTCAATAAATTACTATTTTTCTATGCTGGTGGTGCTGCCACTTTCCTTCCTTTCTTGTTAGCCAAGCATCCTAACATGCGAGAAAGGAAAAGAGGGGAAGGTGGGGAGGGAGTTAGAGAAAGAAAGAGATGGGAAGGAAAAAGGAGAGAAAAGTGGAAACTAGAAACCAATGGAAATCAATACTTTAGACTAAGACGTTAAGACACCTACTGGTGAAACAAAAAAACTACAGTCCTGGGTAGACCAAAATACTTGAATAAGGCCTAGTCAAGGGAGCTGGTACCTGGATTTGAAAGTAAAGTTGTCTGGTAGCCTTGTGTCAGGAGAGGTTAGATGAGGCCAAGGCGAGCATTGGAAGGAGCATATCAATGCAGTTCTGGTAAGATAAGATCCATAAAAGGTATCCAACTTGAGGTGAAACGCTATATAGAAACCTAGTTGAGCAATTCCATGGCCAGTTTTACTCTATAGAGCAAGATTTTCAACTCTTTTTTGACATTTGTAACGGTTGGCGGTTTTGGGGAAGTCCATTTTTTTGAGTATAGCTCTGCATAAGACCAACAGACAGATGTAAGTCTGATGTGGATAATAAGAGAGTCACATAGGTAGTTGTGAGACAGGTTGAAGTGTTAATGAGCCATAACCAGAAAGGAGTAACAGAGGATACTTAGAAATAGAGCACCTAGTAACTTCATGTATAAAGCTGGTCATGTGATCCCAGAAATTAGATATTTGTGGACATGACCAGAAATGGTGCTTAAGGAGGGGTTTGTTAGATCCGCACCACTGGCAGTTGTGGTCCTGGGGATTGTCTTGCTGTGAGGAAAAGGATGAAGGCTCTGTGAAGGAGCTTAAATTGCGACTGTTGCCAGATTTCATAGGTCATTAGCTTCATTGCGATTGATATTGTATTTTATCTGTAAGTGTGTCATATAGAAAGTCTTTTAATTTTTAAGATATAAAAGAAATATAAAATTAGAGGTTGGTATATGTCCGGGTTGGAGTAAGTTTGATTGTGGAACAGGTGATCTATCAAGTGAAAGTTGGAATCGCTTGGCTTTGGCGGTGACTTTGCATAGTCAGAAACTTGTAGGTAGTGGAGGAAGTGATGGTAAGGGAGGCAAAAAGTGCTGGAAAAATCCAGAGCCAACGCCTATGTCAAACATACAGACAGAATGTGAGAAAGACCTTTAGGTTAGAGAAGGCCTCTTAATGCATACATTTTGGGAGCATGGGGTTGCCATGTATAGGTAAGAATCGAGACTGCTCTATTTATTCTGCTGGGAGTAAATAGACTCTGCTGTCCATTTACACCCAACTACCCTCCCATGTGCTCTGCCTAAATGGAAGAGGACATATCTACTTCTGTTTTTTTTTATCAGTCCTGGAAGTAGGCTAGTCTAAACGAACACAAGCCCATTTAGATTCACCTGTCCAAAGGGATAAATGAACCTTCTGATCAGGTCCACCTGAAAAACAAACAGGCGTACCTGATCGGAAGAGCAGTGTGGAAGGGGCCTTACTGACTTACATGATTGATACAGCATAGTGCATAAGGAGGATAATAATTATTTTGGTCTTTAAGCTGCTCTGATTAGATGTAGCTTGGTAATGATCAAAACTAAAAAAAAAAAAAAAAAAAAAAACGCCCGGACAACCTTAGATAAGAAACTTATATTAGCTTTCAGTACAGAGCATTAGACTTTTTCACAGCTGCAAGACTGAACATCAGGTTCTTTTTAGGTTATTGTCATCCTGTCTAATTAACCTCTACCAAGTGTTTCACAAATGCTCCTAATTTTCCAGTTATGGTTTGCAACCAAGGTAACACATTCTCCTTCTTTTATATCAAAACGTATCTTTTACCTTTAGCCAATACAAGTTCTCACAGCACATGAATGTCACTGCATCCCCAACAGAATTGGCATTACAAATTCAGTGTCTCAATACATTCTCAGCTGCTCTAAAGTTTTATTTCCCAGAAGCAATGATTCATAGACTGAATTTGTAAAAACAGAAATGGATCACCATCTGCAGATGTCATGGCATACAGTTGACAAGTTTTAGTTTTCACCTCTAAAGGACACAAAAGCAATCATTTTATAGAGGGCAAAAGGGTTCTCAACCTCATACGGTATAACAGTTCTACTGTGTAAAATTTGAAGGAAAGCTAAGCATTGGAAAGTGTTGTAGATTTTGCAATAACAGTAATAAAATACAGGTATTCAAAAATGACCACACAACACCTAAGATAAACTAGCGTTCTTGGTCTATTTAAAACACACTAATATACAGTATATGTGTCAGGAGCAGGGATTTGACAGGCCTAACCCACTGTGAAAATATAGATTTTATTTCTATATACCGTATTTCCCGGTGTATAAGGCGACCGGGTGTATAAGACGACCCCCTAATTTTACATTTTTTAAAGATTTTTTGCTTGTACTGACCTTATAAGACGACCCCCCTTCCGAGGCTTCCGACGCTTCATATTTCTTCCTTCTTCTTGCTGGACGCGGAGCCATATTCTTCTTCCTTCTTGCTGGAGCTGGAGCCAATCACGGTGAGCGATGTATTCTATTAATGAATACAAAGCCTGCTTGGATTGGCAGAGGCTTTGACATCATCAGCCCATGCCTCTATGACTCTCAAAGCCAATCCGAGCAGGCTACTGTATGTAGCCTGCTCGGATTGGCAGAGGTTGTTACTCCAATCTAAACAGGCTCTGTATTCATTTAAATACATCGCTCACCGGGATTGGCTAAGCGGTATATACTGTATGTAGTCGAAGCACATCCAGCAGGCATTCGAGCTGCTGACCCGGCATATAAGACGACCCCTGCTTTTTGGCCATTTTTTTTAAGGGTAAATGGTCGTCTTATACACCGGAAAATACGGTATTTTAAACACATGACCACTATCAAACAAATACTCAAACAAATACTCCATCAATAGTTTGCCTTCATGAATAAAAAAGAAGTATACATTACAATTAAGACATAATTAAGCTCTAATATTCTTATGATGAATTATAATGGGATTAAATGATGGTATAGGTTCTATATCATAAAACATTTATTACATTAATGCAGCGTACACACGATCGGAATTTCCGACAACAAAACCGTGTTTTTTTTTGCGACGGATGTTGGCTCAAACTTGTCTTGCATACACACGGTCACACAAATGTTTCTCGGAATTTCCGAACGTCAAGAACTTTTGTTGTCGGAAAAATTGAGAACCTGCTCTCATACATTTGTTGTCGGAAATTCTGACAACAAATGTCAGATGGAGCCTACACACGGTCGGAATATCCGACCAAAAACTCACATCGAACATTTGTTGTCGGAAATTCCGATCGTGTGTACGTGGCATTAGACTTTAATCTGCCAATCCTTATCACATTATTTTTACATAAATATTTTTATTGCTGCCCTTTATCAACTTATATGTTTTAGAGTACTTATTGTTTCCAGTGTTAACATGAATTTTCATATCTTTACTTATCTTATTAAGAGCAAAGGTTCATTAGTTAGTTAAGTATAAAACACTGAAAATATTTAAAATAATAGTCTTAATTATTAATACCAGTAAAAAATAAAAATATTAAAAACAATAATAATATGAATTCTTTATTTTTACCTGGTGATCTGGACAGTAAAACACTTCCTGTCCTAGGGTGACTCTACTCTGGATGGAGGAGCAATAGAGCGACCTTTGACAACAGTGTTGTCAATCTAGGAAGAAGGTAGTGTTAGATGCAGATTTAGATAAACTTGGTTAGATGGGCAACATGATTGTCCTAATACTTTTACTTTAACTGCCAATTTAGCTGGTCAGCTTGGTCTGTAAAAGGAAGTTGAATAATATTACACTTACTGGCTGGATCAGTAGGCAATAATGGCAAAAAAATCTAAAAAAGGCAAAATAATATTGCAGCCACCACAACTAAAAGTTGGTGTGCTACAATAGAATGCATTTTTGGTTTTGGGTTTAATACCACTTTAATTATTAATATCATAATGTATATTATTACATCTAGCCAGCAGGTTAAGCTTTAGGCTTCTATTTCCATGTTTTCTAGTCTTCTATTGAAAAATCCTAAAAGTCTTATTTATAGAGCTCAGTAGTTTTGACTACACTTTACCACTTCAGGACCGCCCACAGTATATTTACGTCATTTACGTCATTACTTTGACATTATATACTGTTGTAATGACGTTCGATATCACTTCCGCATTCCGGCCTTAAAGGGATGATTTTTTTCAACTCTTAAACACAAAATTACTTTTTTTTTTTGCTTTATAGTGTACCTGTGAAATCTGAGGTCTTTTTTTAAATGAGATCTTGCAAAAAATAGGCCCTTATTTTTTTTTTTTTTTTTAAGAAACAGTAAAAAAATAAAAAATAAAAAGTACAAGCAGAAGCGAACGCATATATAAACGGTGTTCAAACGACACATGTGAGGTACTATTGGGCGATCGTATGTGCGAGGGCAATATTTCTAGCACTAGACCTCCTCTGTAACTATAAACAGGCAACCTGTAAAAAATGTTAAAGCGTCGCCTATGGAGATTTTTAAGTACCATAGTTTGTTGCCATTCCACGAGCTTGTGCAATTTTAAAGCATGACATGTTAGGTATCTATTTACTCGGCGTAACATCATCTTTCACATTGAAAAAATGGGCTAACTTTATTGTTTTCTTTTTTTTTTTTTATTAGAAAAAGGGAATTTTTCCCCCAACAAATTGAGTTTGTAAGATCGCTGCGCAAATACAGTATGATATAAAATATTGCAACGATCACCATTTTATTCTCTAGGGTCTCTGCTAAAAAAAATATTCAAATAATGATTGGGGGTTCTAAGTAATTTTCTAGAAAAAAAATCGAATTTAAACTTGTAAACAAAAAGTTCCAGAAAAGGCCTGGTCTTAAAGTGGCACTAAACCCACATCATAAAAAAAACTATTAATAAATACTGTATTACATGCTGATCATACTTACTCAGTCACTATGAGATTAATTTTTTTTCTAAAACAATTACAGGTCCATCATCCCCATACAGAAATAGAAGGGACAATGTAAAATAAATAGTGTCTGTTTAGGATCACTTTAAGCACAGATGTCAATAACTCAGACCCAGTGGCGGTTGGTGGGTTTTTTATTGGGGGGTAAACAACCACCTCCCCCCACCCCCGGGCGGCTGACGTTGCGGCACTACCACACCCCACTCCAGGCAGCCAGCAGTCCAGCACTTACCCGATCTATGTGGCAGGCTGTGGTGTCCTCCAGCGCGGTCCACCCGCCGTGCATGCGGCGGTGTGCGGGCAGCGGCTCTGGTGTCCGCTCCTCCAGCATCTTTCTCTGTCGTGTGTCTCCTCTCTCTTCCGCCTAAGCGCTAGGCATCCAAAAGGATTGACGCTTTGGCCAATCGGGAAACAGGTCTGCCTCCTGATTGGTGGGGAGGAACTTTAGTGTGAAACTTGGTGGGCTCAGAGCGCAGTGTTCTGCGCCCCAAGTGCACCCTTTTTTGATGCCTATTAGAGCCTCTGGCTCTAATCACATGCTTCAAAAAAACACTCTCCCGCCTTTGGAATCCATAGTCTGGCGCCCTGATATGTAGATCAGACGGCCAAATGCATTGATAAGGGGGGTGGTGCCCGTGCGCCCTCTATGGACGGGCCGCCACTGCTCAGACCTGTGACTGATCCCTCTCATTCTGTACAGCTCTGTCTGAGGTTTCAGTTATAGATAGCCTACTGTTGTGCCCTCTCTTTAGAAAACCCATAGTGCTCTGGGAACCCTTTGTCATAAATGTAATGTTATTTAATAATAGAATAATAGTATATGGTAAATATATACATTAAAAAAATAAAACTATCTTAACATAAGTCTCTCTTAATGGGGTGGGACATTGGGACATTAAACTGATTAAAGAAATAAAGAAAAAAAAATACCAATTAAAGAATTCACTACTGTATATTTTTAAAATGTATAAAAACAATATTAGGCATCATGTTTAAAGGGCCCACATTATTTAATTTCACGTGTAACATGAATTATTAGAGCTCTTGTCAGCATAACCAAATCACATTGCTATTTTGAGTAACAAATTACCTCTTTCTTGCAATGAAAACTGTGACACAGACAGCATGAATCATGTGGTCTCTGGCTACCAGTAGCACTGTAGGTGTTTCTCATCATTACAGACTATAAAGAGTCTGCTATTTTTAATCAGACAAACCATTACTGGAAGAGTGACATAAGTGGATCAGTAAGGCATATGCAAAAGAAAAAAAAAAACTACAAATATTACACAAAAATTGGAATTTTCAAATATTGATATAACCAATCACCTTTATATGTACATCTAAATAAAATAAGAAGAGTATATTTCTCCTTTAAAGCAATATACTCTCTATTTAAATAGGTTCACTTAGTATTATTGCACAAATGATTACTGTCTTATGCTGAAAACATTTAGGGCAAGTATGATTAAATAGATATTCAAATGTGTTTATATTCCCATACATGTAGAAAAACCACTGTAACCTCAAAGAAAAAATTATAAATGAATGCACCAGACTTGTAAATTGTCTTATTAAAATTCACAGAAAACAGCTAGTCTAATAATATCAGTGCTTTATGCTTCATTTTTCATGAATGCAATACAAACACTAATACATTATTATATTCTAAAATATAGAGGGGATAATGCAAACACAAATGGCAAACAGTTTCACTAAAAACAAATAATACATCAGGGGCTGCGGAAAAAAAAATTGCAGAAATAGGAATTTATAATAAATTAATAGCAATATTCTAAAGAAAAATATTAATTGAAGCTTGGTAAAAATTTAATTTTCAGTTTCAGCTCAAATGGTGTAACTTTTTTTCAAATGTGTGTGAATTGAACACACATCTTAGGGCCAGATCACTTGACAGGTATACTGCATTTTTCATGTGTTTTAGGTGTGTCTTACATGTGTTACAACTAAGGACATTATGGTGTTGATTTACTAAAGGCAAACAGGCTGTTCACTTTGCAGGGGAAGTTGCACTTTTCAGGAGAATTTTCCCCAGAGCTTAGTGAATGTCTTTAAATTTCACGTTGCAAGGAGGAACCAATCACATGCAATACAAATAAAAGAAAGCATCTTTGCGTGCACATGATTGGATGAGATTCAACTCATTCACTAAGCTCTGTGAATTTTTTTTGCAAAGTGCAACTTCCCTTGCAATGTTAACAGTCTATTTTCCTTTAATAAATCAAGTCCTATGTATGCCTCTATTAAACTGCATCAAAATGCTGCAAGTGTGATTTTTTTTTCTTTACTTCACCATTCCTGGTGTAAACAGGTTTTGTTATATATAATATACAACAAATTTGATTTAAAAAAAAATGACAGTGTAATGAAAATCACATGTAGAAAACTTACATGACAGCATTGGAGGATATGCATGGAAACTGACAGAATTTGGCAAAGAAGACATTTTCTCTTGCATTAAAAATTATTTTACAAATGTGCAGAAACAGTACACAAAAAATAATACATTTCACCCAAGGAAATAGGGTAGAAAGTCCTGAAGTCATGATGAAATAGATAAATTGGTAGCACCTAATTTTGTTTGGTTTTGGATTTGGATAGAGGGGAAGAGTAAACATTTCTGTCTGGTATTTATATTTGACTGTGACCCCAGGAGGGACAGCTTTCCTAATTTCCTGTACCTGCAACAATAAGCACAGACAGCAATAAAAAAAATAGAAGCTTTAATTCTTCCCTATTCACAAGATGTGTTTTTGCCTGTGTCCTAGCTGGAAAAATTCACAACAGGAAGTGAGGGAAAATTTCCCGAGCAGGCACACTGAGGGAAATAACAGCCTGTCAGAGGTTCTTACTATTCCCTGATATATTCCAAAGAAAATGAAAACTTTTAGATAGAGCCCTTATGCTGCGTACATACGACCATTTTTAATGACGAGAAAAATGACATTTTTTTAAATGGTCATTAAAAATTATTGTGTGTGGGCTTCAGAGCATTTTTCACGCCGTGAAAAACGGCCATGAAAAAATTGGAACATGCTCTAATTTTTCACATCGTTTTTTACATCGTCGTTTTCTCGTCATGAAAAACGTCCGTGTGTGGGCTTTAACGACGTTCATAATGGAGATAGCACATTCGTCACGCTGTAACGGACTGAAAAGCACGAGGCTGAAAAGCGCGAATCGTCGCTCAACAAACTTTACTAACATGAAGGGTGGCGCCATCCGAATGGAACTTCCCCTTTATAGTGCCGTCGTACGTGTTGTACATCACCGCGCTTTACTCAAGCATTTTTTTCCACGATAGTGTGTAGGCAAGGCAGGCTTGAGAAGAATCACGTCGAGAAAAATTACGTTTTTTTCAATGACATTAAAAACGGTCGTGTGTACGTGGCATTATTCTCAGTACTGTCAACAAAGCATCCTAAAAATAAATTGTTTGTTGTACAGCAATTATCTTTTTTCCATGAAGAATACAAGATGTCAATAATAATTTTTTTCTAAAAAAAAAAAATAGGTGGTAGAGGAAACTATTTTCAAGCATGTGTACATAATATGATGAAAAAGCGTAATTTAGAGCAGACATCACAGAACTGCAGAACAGTTTTTTTTTTAGTGATACTTAGATATCATCAGACAGAGAAATAGATATTGTTAAGACAAATAAACAGAGAAATAGGGTAAAGCTTTTTAAGCCCTGTACACACGATCGGTTTTACTGATGAAAACAGTCCGATGGACTTTTTTCATCGGACAAGCCGATCGTGTATGGACCCCATCGGTCTTTTTTCCATCGGTGTTAAAAAATAGAACATGCTTTAAATTTATCCGATGGAAAAAAAACTATAGCAAATTACTATGGTCTGTGGGGAACTCCATCGGATAAAAAACCCACGCTTGCTCAGAATCAAGTCGACGCATGCTCAGAAGCATAGAACTTCATTTTTCTCTGCTCATCGGAGTGTTTTACGTCACGGCGTTTGGGACGATCGGTTTTTTGACTGATGGTGTGTAGGCAAGACTGATGGAAGTCAGCTTCATCGGATTTCCGATGGAAAAATCTATCGGTTTAAAATCCATAGGAAATCCGATCGTGTGTACAGGGCTTTAGAGATCAACTTGTGAGTGGCAAGGTTGTATGTCTTTTCACGGACAGGATAGCATTTTTAGTGCCTATGTGCATCATCTGCTGGACATTTTATTTGGAACTAAAACTATACTTGGTCTAGAACCCAACATGATTACCTTATACGACCACCTTGTCACAGCTCTATGCACTCACTTTAATCGTATAGGAGTCAAACCTTTGAATAATTCTTTATCTGGCTTCCATGTAAATTTCAGCAGAACTTTTTTCAGCTGGGTCAGATCCAATTCCGCCATGTTTCCTCTTTCTGCAATGGCAGTTTTACTCATATAACTTTGAAGATATGTTTTGGTTTTTACCTTCATTATGTTTAACTTCTACATTATTTTAATGTCTACTCCTGGTCACCCTGAAACTGTTCCCCTTCCACTACATCAGTGACATATAATGGAGTAATGTAGTAATTCTAGAGAAACTACCAATCTGTGTCATCAAATGCTCCAGATTAGCCACCACAAGCATCACCACCAATACCAAAAATATTCTCTACTCTTTGACCTAAACATGAAAGTGTATATAACTAGAATATAATGCTTACTCTTAAGGTTTAGGTTGGAAGAAAAAAAAACAGTAGAAACACCATGGTGATGATTAAAAAAAAGCTAAATAAACAAAGGGAGAGTTGACATTGAGGGGTTGATTTACTAAAGGCAAATAGACTGTACACTTTGCAAAGTGCAGTTGCACTCTGCAAGAGCAGTTGTTCCATACCTTAGTAAATGAGGTAAACTACACTGTGCAAAAAAAAAAAAATAACCCAATCACGTGCAAGGAAAATAAAAAAAAACAGCATTTTTGCTGGATAATGGAAGTCAGCCGAGCTTCTGCTCATTTTTTACACTCTGGAGCAACTGCGCTTGCAGAGTTCACAGCCAATTTGCCTTTGGTAAACCAACCCCAGAGTGTCAGAAAGACAGTGGGAAGTTATCCATGCCACTGTGGCCCATTGCCATTAATACAGAATGTTTAACCTTGTGGTAAAATGTTTTCTTACAAGAGAAACAGCTAGTATGTCTAGGCCAACAGCAGAAAACACAAAAGGCAGACTATTTTCAAGAAAAAAAAATATTTGAGTGATCTTTGGTGCTTAGGTTCTTAGGTTCTTGAACCACGCTGATTACAAAAAGGGTTCCTTAATGTTTTCTAGAACTACCTGAGCCACTAGAAGATTAGTTGTGCGCGATGGCTGTGGAAAAGGGTACATATAAGGGTTTGAACATGCAAGACAGTGTCAAGAAACCAACACTAGATTGTAAAACTGGCAGAAAGCTTTTGGTGTAAATGCCAAAGATTAGGAATATCTATACCACTTGTGATTGAGTCCTATAAAGGCCAACTACAACCTAAGAAATGTATTTTCCTATCTCTATATGCAACACTACTACATTGGGAGGTTCTAATTTCCTGTACTTGTTTCCTTCTTTCTGATGTCATAAGTCTACAACTCTGATTACATAGACAGAAAGGTCTCTAGCAGTCCAGTGCAGACAACCCTGGCCAAACAGTTGAATATTTTTAGATATTACAGTTTCCTGCCTTGGTTTTAGGCCAAAAGAGATATTTTACCATTTATCAATATAGACCCCTTTAATAATCTGTAAATTTAAGATTCAAATGTACTTAAACTGTAGTCTCTGGATTTTGTCTCTTGGATAAAGCAAGGATGAAAACTAGTCAAAATAGGTAACCTGGTTTGGTTGTCCAAATTTAGCTAATCTAGAACAATATCCATAACAATATCCATAACATAAACTGGTACAGTATATGCAAAGGTACTAACAAACATATGACATCTTATTATCTAAAGTTAGCCATTTGACATGCCTGGACAGTGTTTGTAAAAGAAAAAAAGCTTAAGGGAAAAAATATAATCGTGAGACATTCCTCACTGAAGGTTTCTAGTTTAATATATTCTAATATTCTTATAACAAGCAGACAGCTGTGGGCATAGCCCCCCTGCTAAGTTGATAAAGACTAAAAGCACAAGGTTTGTTCTTCCATTTAAAGAGAAAGTGTAATAGAATCCCCCTATACACAAAGTTACTTTCCAGTCCAAACTGAGCTAATTTTTTGTTGTAAATTAGCTAGTACAAAATGATTAAGACAAAATCAAAATTAAACTAACACAGCATCAAGTTATGTCTTTCCGTTATGTTAATTTTTTGAGGTATAAAACTTCCCAGACTCCAGCTGCTATATTGTTTACCACCGTTTGGGTTTTCTGTTTGCCTTAGATCACACTACAGCAATAGCTAAGCAAGCACGGAATGCACACAGAAACCCCTGCACTGCAAAAAGTATTTTGAGCTATATAAAAATAAAGTCTGATGAAACTTATTACCTTTTCTGCCATAAACAAAATGCAGGGAAAGGTAAATAGTTTTTGCTATGTCTTATTTACTGTATTGCTAATGTTTTTGGTTTGCCTATATTTTTCTCTTAATTGTAACCAGAAGTCCTTGACTTTAAAATAGTTATAATACCATAAAGCAATACTGAGTTTAAAAAGTTGTACAGATAATACTCTTAGTTTAATCTTTTATCTCTTTCATGTCCCACCATTCATAATGGTGGTACATTTTTAGCTGTACCCTCAATTTCATCATTAAAGGCAACAAAAGACTCCCCAATATTCTCAAAAGAAAGTAGCCTACTCCTATGGCACAGTTTAGTATCCTAAATGGAGCTTGGTTTCTCTATAGAGGACCCTGGGATATCGGTCTGTAAAAAAAAAAATTGAGCTTTGCATAGACCACGTGACCATCTCCATACTGTTTATTTTTTGTAGCATCCTTAGTTAAAAATAATTATATTTTCAGTGGGAATTTACAAAACATAAAGAGCATTGGGAGTATAATAGAGAAAGGTACATAACTCATTTGCAGGCTACAAAGGCTAGATGGCATTAGATAGAGGGCATACAAATACAGCTCTAAAACTGGCTGTTTGAATGACAATGTCTTCATAACTGGCTATAATGGGCTAGGAAAGCTGTAACAAACATACTTTTGAATAATGATGTCACATAGAGATGATAAGCTGTATTTCTTCTAGAGCAAATGGTTTAACTGTTGCAGAAAAAAAAAGAGTTATCCAAAATAAGCATTCATTATTTTATGAGTATCATAGTACTGCAAGTTTTATTTATTATTTGTAAGATATATAGTTTTTCCCTATACAATGGCTGGGTCACAATATGTCAATGTACAGAAACCATCTTTTACTGATCTAAATCCTCGTGGAAAAAAAAAAGCTAGAGCCAAAAAAGTATTAGGCACCATCCCTTGACATTTTTTTATCAGAAAAACTACAGTTAAAATGAGCTTCTGAACATGAAAACTGCTTGCATTTAAAATAAAACTGACAAAGGATGGATAGCATATTGGGATTGTGAATGCCAACCAACCAGGTTTCAACATGGATTTTGTACAAAATGTAAGACATAGATAGGGTTGCTCATTATAAGATGCAAAATATCCCTGTTTTATTTTTCTCTACTCCCTGTTTTATTTTCTCTAGTTTTCATTAATCTTCCATAAAAATTGAAATATTTATGAATCTATGGGAGAGCATTTCTCTAAAACATAGCAAGTAAAAAACTTTGGCCAACTCGCCAAAACATAAAAGTTGTAACTTGTTGTAAACAATAAATTCCTAAAAAAAAAAGAGAGAAAAAAAACAGCACTATATTCATACTATTCTGCTCCCATCAAGTGATCTATCCAGATTGAAAACTTGACTAACAAAATGATTTTGTTTGCTATAGTCTTTGATGTTCTGACCGTTTTTACAAATGAATGCTTCACTGAATGACTGAATGTTTATAGAGGAAGTGTTATTAAACTGACACAGAATTTCACATTTCATGACAATGCCACCAGTACCTAACTAAAGAAACTTAGGTCTTTCATAAAAGACTCAGTATCTTAGAGGAAGTCATCAAATTATTACAGGCCTATTTCTTTCCGCACTGTGCATGAACTATTTACCATAACAAAGGTTTCACATTTTCATTCTCTAAATAATAGCTGAAAAGCCTCAAAGGATTTCTGAAATTTCTGGCCTCATGTGCCTACCCCTTTGCTTTGTGGTGTGCTCCTGTTTTTAGTAGGGAAGGGTCAAAAGGGGCAGAGACGTTGGCAGTGAAATGGACAGTCTTTGTGTTGTTTGGTTGGAGACATAAAGAATAAGCTTAGAGGGGAGTTTTGTAACATAGGGATTTTACTTAACCTCATTAGTTCCAGATGGGCCCTAATACAGTAATATCCCTCATGCAATGAATTGGGTTAATATATTGAAATGTCAGATTTTTAAATCACAGGGTACTGATGTTTGTGCACTTATTTGCACTTTTTTTTTTTTTTTGCACAGTTTTAACTAAGAAACATTAAAGAGACCTGTAACACAGTTCCACCCAGTAACTCTATACTGAACTTCTCCCTTGGATTCACACATGTTGTGACGTCTAGACTATCATCCCATTGTTTGTATATCTGAATCGTGTCAAACAATATTCTAAGGTAGCTCATCAAAGTGACACTGCTAAACCATGACAGGTTTGGTTGCAGTATTAATTCTCGTAGCCTGTGGGATTTACCTTAACCATCTGGCCATAAAAAAAAGTTCAAAAGTGTACATTGTATGTTTATATTCACCATATGACTTTTGGAAGGAAAGCAATAGGAGAAATATGATAACAACTAATAATAGCATCATGTAGTGTCAAATTGAAAAAAAAAAAAAAAAAACTTTATGTACTGTTTGAACTTAACAAAAGATTGATTGGTAAAATTGCTCTAAGGTAATGATGCTTTTTGTATTTGTCTGAAAATAAACAGCCTTGACGTTTTTGGCTTTGTAGGTATACACAGGACTGTATTTTCTATATAACTTATTATATTTATTAGGTGCATTTACACACTGCTAAACACACATATAGATGTGTAATGCAGCATTCATTTTTTATGAAATGTATGCCTCTAATGCTATAATAACAGTGTATGAGGTTATAAAATACTCCATACCATGCTTATATGCTAACTACACTTATATTTTGCTGTCATTAATAAAGTTGCATTTCCATTGACAAGTGTTTTTTTTTTTTTTCAGCAATCTTCTCATGATGCTGCTCTTAAGAGCACATCAGAGACACTTGAAAGCCTTTAAGGAATCAAAGAGGGGTGGAAAATCCTATTTACCATAGGTAAAATGTTCTTTCTAATAAAGTAAATTAACAGAGATTTGCAATTCATAGGCAAGCCATTAATGGTGAGTTTTATATTTGATCTGTAAAGCAGTAACAAACACAAGTGCACTAAAAAAATAAAAATAAAAAAAATAATAATATTATATATTTTATGTACAGGCTTGTTATGATAAAGTTATTGTTAAATTGCATTTTTACACTGATTACACAAGACGTATATACTGTATGAATAAGCATCTCCCAGCTTATTCTGACTGAACCATCTTCAGGAGGTGAAACTTTCCAGGTCATTTTTATTTTTCTAGAAGAAGAACAGATTATGGATTTCCTCTGCCTAGTTTGAGATCTCCATTTGATTTGGCACAAAGACAGCGCTTTTATCCATGACAAGGTCTACACTACCAGTGTAAGTTAACTTCCTTTTGTACAATATACTATAATAGGTATGAATTGAGATTTTTACCATCTACTGCTAGCTGCGTAAATTTGTAACACTGTGAAAACCTCTAAAAATAGTCAGACACGTGCATGTGATTCACAATGATACATGTGTGGTGTAAAAATGCACTTGATATGTTAAACTGTGAAAAAAACGAAGTGATAGAATAATTACTTTGTTGGCAAGGAAAATAAAATGTATGCATTTGATTTCTAAGGCCATGATAGGTCAGAAATTTGTACCAGTAATTCACGTGATATACATAGGGCCTTCTAAAAAAAACATATTTCAGATTAGTTTTTATTTTTTTTCTTATTTTTTTTTATTTTGGGTATTAACATTCTATCCACTCTAGTAGGGATGAAAAATAGAATAGATCAAAGGATATTAGCCATTATCAAATAATAAGGAACAAATACTAGCAAAGATAGAACTACTACATGTATAATAAAACACACTAACAGTAGCACGTAAATAGTGGGCAAAATAAGGCCTATTTTATGAACCTCCCTTAACGGTCATTCTTCGCAAATTTATTACATGTTTTTATTGGTCCTTGTATTCTACTACATCTTCAACTGGGTCACACATTCAGTTCAATTGTATCTGTGGCATAA
The DNA here is from genome assembly GCA_029206835.1 of Rana muscosa. Classification (NCBI taxonomy): domain Eukaryota; kingdom Metazoa; phylum Chordata; class Amphibia; order Anura; family Ranidae; genus Rana; species Rana muscosa. The sequence goes on along the minus strand of CM055116.1, from coordinate 523,280,187 downwards.
ATCCTTGAGATGCTTAGTGATCTGTATTCTATCACAGCTTGAAATGTAAGCTACAGATGGAGAAGGCTATATAACAGGAAAACTGTTAAATAATTTTGTAGACTGGCCATAACGTAACATTCATATACAACCCACATCTTGCTGTGTGTGTGTGTGTAGGTGTGTGTGTCTGTGTGTTTTTTTTTTTTTTTTTATCAAACGAATCAGAAAGGAAGCTCTATTTTTTTTTATAATTTTATGGTCGTGATGTTGGGAAAATTTGTGTCTTTTCAGTCTATAATATGTTCAAGGCCAATACACATCCTGATGGTCTGCAGTCAATCATTGGTTATCAAAGGACAATAAGCCATACTTTAAAAAGTGCAAGTTCACATCTTTTTCCAATATTTTCATTTTCTTAATGTAATGTTGGAGTGATATCATGGCATTGTGTTAATTTGGTGTAACAAGATGCAAGATGTTTTAAGTTGGAAAAATCATTTGCTTTAAAAAAATGCCCCGGTGCTATCTACTATTTTCATAATAAACCTACATGGTAACTGCCAAACTTAATATGTACCCAAATGTTCTGAGAAAACCCACTGAAACAATGTTCAGAACAATATAAACACATTAAGCGAAACCACAAAATAGCAGACATGTAGTGGCTGGCAACCACTACCTTTGTTCCTACAGCCAAACTCTTAAAAGTCCAATTATTTAACTTTTGCATCTTGGGACATTCACCAACTGCTTTCCTGTCTTATTTTCCAGCCGTGATACAGTATACAAACATCTAAGACTATTCTGTTCAGGGTTTTCAGCTTTTGGGTTGAGGGATGCATATATGTGTAATTAGCCTTTATAGTTGTACAAACTTTTTAAATGGGCCTACATACCCAACCAAAGTCCCATTTCCAATAGGAGCCAGTTGATTTTTTTTTTTTTTTTTTTTTTTTTTTAAATGTATGCTTTTCTTTAAATACAATTGAATAGATTTTGTTTCTCAGCAAATTATTTCTAGTCAGAATATTTGCAGTATAATGAACCACTATAATAAAATGAACCACTGTATCAAATTATCATATACCGGTAATACAATTCTACACCTATAAAACATCAAGAAAAAAAAAACATTTACCAGAACACTAATATATCTTAAAACTGTGACCACTTTTATTCTTGGCAAAGCATAAAGAGATGATTGCATAAGGGCAGCATTGATATTAAGGGATACCAATAGCAACTCCATTTGAATTACTTTTGTATTGCATAGCTTGTTTTTTTTCAAAACACATTGTTCACATTCACAGAATGACAGATAATTAGCCCAAAGTGTGTTATACATAATAGTGAATGACCTCCTTGTTTCTCCTTTATTGATCACCCTTCAGCCGCTATCCTATCCCTTTATGAGTAATACAGCTATAAGAGTGGTCTACAAAAAAAGAAAAAAGACAAAGTAGCCTGCAACCTAGCAGTTGTAATGTAATAAACTCAGAGACTACTATTGCTCTTGACTCATTTCCAAGGCTCAAGGAACAACTTGCTAACAAGACATCAGCATAAACCCTGCAGCAACGCTCTGACCCAAGAGTCAACTCCATTCTCATCTCCTCCACAATATTATCAGTACTGCACAGCATGAGATCACTTTGGTGTACTGTAATACAGGGACCATGCTAGAACACTAGAATTAGCAATTTTCTTTTAACTTACATATTTATTTATTTTAAAGTCTGTAGAAGCCAGCCTATAAACGCAATATACCACAAAAGATCATAATCTGTTATGCAGGATTATATATGGAGAAAAAAGTACATATTAATGCGATATGTAATATGAAAAGTAAGCGACTTGTGATGGTGCCCCATTTAAAGCAGAACATTGATGGCAATATATTTTTTTAATACAGTGCTTGGAACTTATCTAAAGATCTTTATAGGCTTCCGGTCTCTGTTACTTATTTACTGCAACCATAAACCATGCAAGTTATTTGTAGACACCTACACGTTATTTGTAGACCCATACAAGTTATTTGTAAACTACTCTTCACAGCTTTATTAAACAAAGACAAGTGACAAGCTTGGCTCTTGCCAGTTCACTTCATTTGCACATGCTACCTATTGTTATTTAATAGTGATTGCCAGCAGTATGAACACAGCAGACGTATAAGCATATACCCCCTTTAACAATGTTTTACCACATTGTTTAGAGAATGATCATGAATTATAGGGAAGCAGAATAACATTGATGGAAATCTATATTTTCCTATAGTGTGCGTGGGACTTATATAGAAATTTTTATAGACTTCTGGTCTCTGTTAATTATTTGCTGCAACTATAACCCATACAAGTTATAAGTAGACACATACAAGTTATTTTTAGACCCATACACGTTATTAGTAGACACATACAAGTTATTTGTAGACCCATACAAGGTATTTATAAACATATACACGTTATTTGTAGACACATACAAGTTATTTGTAGACCCATACAAGGTATTTATAAACATATACAGGTTATTTGTAGACACATACAAGTTATTTGTAGACCCATGCAAGGTATTTATAAACATATACACGTTATTTGTAAACTACTCTATACAGCTTTATTACTGTAAACAAAGACATAGAAGTGACAAGCTTGGCTCTTGCCATTTTACTTCAATTGTACATGCTACCTATTGTTATTTAATAGTAATTGCCAGCACCCAAGACCCAGTATGATTACAGCACACTTATTAACATATACCCCCTTTAACAATGGTTTTACCACATTGTTTAGAGATTTATCATGAATTATAGGGAAGCAGAATAACATTGATGGCAATATATATTTTGTATACTGTGTGTGGAACTTATATAGATATCTTTATAGGCTTCCGGTCTCTGTTATTTTATTTTCTGCAACCATAACCCATACAAGTTATTAGTAGACATATACAAGTTATTAGTAGACCCATACAAATTATTAATAGGCATATACAAGTTATTTGTAGACCCATATAAGTTATTAGTGGACACATACACGTTATATGAAGAATCATACAAGGTATTTGTAAACATATACAAGTTGTTTGTAAACTACTCTATACAGCTAAAGACATAGAAGTGACATGCTTGGCTCTTGTCATTTTACTTCATTTGTACGTGCTACCTAATACCTATTATTATTTTTTTTTAACAAGAGAAATACCTATTATTATTAGTGATTGCCAGCACCCTAGACCGAGTATGAATGCAGCACACATGTAAACATATGCATATATTATAGTTTCCTTGCTTTTGCCTGTGATGAATGGTGGTGGTGTCACAGAGATCCTGCACTTTGATTGTCAGCTTTGCTGCCTAATGTGTTCAGGGCTAATGTACACACCTAAATAAGGATGATAAATAATAGAGCTCACCTTCATTGCTTGGGCCAGCGATGGTCTTGGAGTAGGTGCTGGTAATCAGCCATATCCAAAGGGTTAAATGGGTTCCAAATCCACCCCACCAAGAAGATCCACTATGAATCCTGGACAGTCCAGCAGCAGCAGATTTGGCACCACTGACATGCAGCATCTTCTTTCAGCAGCAATCCTTTATTAAATAATAATAAAAAAAAAACCCTCTTGCCTGGCTGTTTCAGGATCCTTTCCAGCAGCAGCACGCAGTCCCGACAATTCCCATTAACGGCTGTCAATCCAAGAGCTGATGGCGATCGAGCACTTGTCGGTTGTCCTTGCTGTCAGAGGTGTCTTTCTGGTAGTGGGATGTGATCAGGTGTAAAATTCCTCTTCTTTTTTTCTTTTTCCTTCCTCCTCCTCTCCTCCAAATAACCCTGATGTGCCTCCTCCGTCTCTCCTCCTATTCCACACTTTGATTTGGACGAGTGTGATGGCTCAGAGGAGCCAGATGACGGGGGTTGAAGATGAGGGATGTGTCAACAGCAACCCACACACTTTTTTTTTTCTCTCTCTCCCCCCCCCCCTCCTCCCCTTTAACCAAAAGTCAGATGTTCAGCATCATCATCGCAGGATGGAATAGAGCTGAGAGGGGTAGAGCAAGGGCTTGGGAGATCGCAGCTAGCGATGATGTCCAAATTAAGGAGAGCAGATCGCAGTAGGTCCCTGGAGAAGACCATCACATGGAAGAGGTAGGAAGGGAGGAGGAAAGCTAAGGATGTCAAGAAGTAAACATCCAGACGTCAGTGCAGTGCTGTGATCGCACTGTCCAGAGGTCGGCTCAGCTGCCAGGGATGCTGAACACACATACACATCAGCAGGGGGGAGAGGAGAAAGTCAGTGGGAAGTTCAGCATACCCTTGCACTTTCAAGGAATCAACTCTGAGCACAGCATCAAAGCCTGGATTAAATTGCCAAGATCCTGTCCACAGCATCAGAAGCGCAGGCTTTTGTCCACTGCATCAGTCAATGAACAAGACTGCCAGACAAGGTCTTTCTTGTCTACAGCATCAGAACGAAGCTGTATGTGTGACTGATATCCCCTCCTCTATCAGAAGCTGAGTGTGACTGCTGAGCTCTCCTCCATAGTATCCACATCTCTAAATGACTGCTATGCCATCTTCTCCATAGCATCAGAAGCTGTAGGTGACTCCCATGCTTTCCTCTACAGCATCCAAATCACTATGTGACTCCCCTCTAGAGAATCAGAAGCTGTAGGTGACTCCCATGCTTTCCTTCACAGCATCCAAATCTCTATGTGACTCCCCTCTAGAGAATCAGAAGCTATATGTGACTCCCATGCTTTCCTCTACAGCATCCAAATCACTATGTGACTCCTCTATAGAGAATCAGAAGCTGTATGTGACTCCCATGCTTTCCTCTATACAACATCCAAATCTCTATGTGACTCCTCTATAGAGAATCAGAAGCTGTATGTGACTCCCATGCTTTCCTCTACAGCATTCAAATCTCTATGTGACTCCCCTCTAGAGAATCAGAAGCTGTATGTGACTCCCATGCTTTCCTTTACAGCATCCAAATCTCTATGTGACTCCCCTCTAGAGAATCAGAAGCTGTATATGACTCCAATGCTTTCCTCTACAGCATCCAAATCTCTATGTGACTCCCCTCTAGAGAATCAGAAGCTGTATGTGACTCCCATGCTTTCCTCTACAGCATTCAAATCTCTATGTGACTCCCCTCTAGAGAATCAGAAGCTATATATGACTCCCATGCTTTCCTCTACAGCATTCAAATCTCTATGTGACTCCCCTCTAGAGAATCAGAAGCTGTATGTGACTCCCATGCTTTCCTCTACAGCATTCAAATCTCTATGTGACTCCCCTCTAGAGAATCAGAAGCTATATATGACTCCCATGCTTTCCTCTACAGCATTCAAATCTCTATGTGACTCCCCTCTAGAGAATCAGAAGCTGTATATGACTCCCATGCTTTCCTCTACAGCATTCAAATCTCTATGTGACTCCCCTCTAGAGAATCAGAAGCTGTATATGACTCCCATGCTTTCCTCTACAGCATCCAAATCTCTATGTGACTCCCCTCTAGAGAATCAGAAGCTGTATATGACTCCAATGCTTTCCTCTACAGCATTCAAATCTCTATGTGACTCCCCTCTAGAGCATCAGAAGCTGTAGGTGACTCCCATGCTTTCCTCTACAGCATTCAAATCTCTATGTGACTCCCCTCTAGAGAATCAGAAGCTGTATGTGACTCCCATGCTTTCCTCTACAGCATCCAAATCACTATGTGACTCCCCTCTAGAGAATCAGAAGCTGTATATGACTCCCATGCTTTCCTCCACTGCATCACAATCTGAGTGTGGCTGTCATGCTTTCCTCCACAGCATCAGAAGCTGCTATGCCTTCCTCTCTACAGGATCATATTCCGTATGTGATTGCCATGCTCTCCTCCACAGCATCAGAAGCTGAATGTGACTGCCATGCCTTCCTCTCTAAAGCATCAGAAGCTGAGTGTGACTGCTATTCTCCTGTAGCCTCTGGTGTGTGTGTGTGTGTGTGTGTGTGTGCCTGGGAAGGATGCAGGCTGTGTCTGAGCTCCTTCGTCTGCTGCTAGAGAGCATTGTGGTTGCACATAACTCCTATGTTCCCTGAAAGGCACAATAAGGTGCCCCCACCACTCAAACCTACTTGAGTCCTTGTCCAAAATAGTAACAGGCAGACAAATGGAATCAAAACAATATAAAGTGTGACATTTGACACTGAAATCCTAAAAAAATCCGGTTTTATATTGTTGGGAAAAAAATGTATTTCTGAGTGTACTGGTTATAACTGTCAGAAATGCATCATGCATTGTAGCTGCACCGTCTCCCTTTATTCTTTATGCCCTGTACACACGATCGGATTTCCGATGGAGTAAAATCCGATGGAATTTTCTGTCGGAAATCCGATGAAGCTGACTTCCATCAGTCTTGCCCACACACCATCAGACAAAATTCCGACCGTCCAAAATGCCGTGACGTAAAACACTCAGACGAGCCGAGAAAAATTAAGTTCAATGCTTCTGAGCATGCGTTGACTTGATTCTGAGCATGCGTTGGATTTTTCTCCGTTGGAGTTCCACACAGACGATCAGAATTTCCTATCGTTTTTTTTTTCCATCGGAAAAATATAAAACATGTTCTATTTTTTAACACCGATGGAAAAAAGTCCGATGGGGCCCACACACGATCGTTTTTTCCGATGAAAAAAGTCCATCTGACTTTTTTCATCGGAAAAAACGACGTGTGTACAGGGCATTAAAGCACTGCACAAACTGTTGGTGCTATATATAATAACAATAATAATAATTATTATTAATAAAGAATATTAGAGAAGAATGCCAAGGGATGAAAAAGTAATATGGCTTGATGACTCGTTTTCATTCTATTTCCTACAACCAGATGGGTTTATTTTTAGGGACTGCCAGAGCCTGGAATCAAGCTACAGCTTCTTTTGCAATCTGTTAAACATGGCAGGGGATGTAAAATGGCAATGGTAGCCATCACACTGGAGTCTTTGTGTGTCATGAATACTCTATAAAATTGTATAGAGGCCAAAGTGTATGGAGATATTTTGCAGGACCAAATTCAAACTTTGTTTCCATATTTCAGGATAATAATATCCCAATACACACCTTTAAAAAGGAAAGAGTTGTTTCATGGACATCAAGATGAAGCTAAAGTGATTCTAAATGCAGAAGTTTTTTTTTACAGTAATGCATTCTATGAATTAAAGTGATACTAAAGTCTTGTTTTTTTCCGTTAAAAATAACAAACATGTTATACTTACCTGCTCTGTGCGGTGGTTATGCAATAAAGCAGGCTTGTTATACTCCCTGTGGAACCTAAGGAGGTAATCCTGTGCATTGTGTAAAAAGGCTGTTTGATCCTGTCTTCATTGTTCCTTCCCTTCTTCCACAGTCCACAAGCCATCTGCGAAAAACACAGAGCCCTAGGAGGCACTCTGCACATGCTCAGTTTGGTGTATATTGATAGAGAGTGCTTTTTCTTTTTTTGGAAGGGTGCATGTGATCGACAGGGTCAATCAGCACTGTCCAGACAGAGGGTCAGGGGTCATGCAGTCTCATAGGACAATCTTGAGGAGAATGAAAGTCCTCCTACAAGCTTTAACCAGTGCTCGACTGGACAATGATTGAAGTCACAAGACTGCTATATACTGCTGATGAGAAAAGGTATTTAGTAGTTTATATTTACTAAAATAATTGCATTTCCATGTTCTGTGTACTGTGAGAGACCAGATATAGTAAAAGCAGGGTACTGGGTTTAGTAACAATTTAATGTAAAAAACCTTCTGTGTTATGCTCCCCCACCCCCCATCCCCCTAAAAAACTTATTTGGGCCTGATCTCATTTCAGCATTGTACCCAAGAGCAGTGACTTTCTCCTCTATATCTTTCCTCACTGGACATGGAAGCAGAAGAGGGAGCATTCAGCTCATGCTGCTGTCAATCGCAACTTGTGAAAAAGGAGCGGGGGCGGGGCAGAGCCTCGCTGTGTATGTCAGTGGACGTTGCGGGCGCGGTGGAGTGGCGCTGTTTTTTTTGGCTGGGCAGTGGGGTTGTGTGTCCTACCTGACACACATACCCTGACCTACATACACTGACCTACATGTGAGTGTGTGTGTATGTATGTCAGTGTGTGTGTGTGTGTATGTATGTCAGTGTGTGTGTGTGTGTGTATGTATGTCAGTGTGTGTGTGTGTGTGTATGGGATGAGTTCTGTGACTGGTCACAGTGATCACATGGTACAGACAGGGCCAATCACAGCCCATCTGTACCATGTGATTAGCTGCAGCCAATCACAGCTAATCACAATAGTAAACATGGAATTAATAGTTTTTATTCATAACAAATGGTTACTTATAACTGTAAAATTCCCAGTGATAAGCAATCAATAAGCAAAAAAAAATAAAAAATCCTGATCACCTCCCCAGATTAGTAGAGTGTTACTATGAAAAAAAAAATATATAACATTTTTTTTTTGGTTGTTTTTTTTTTACATGCTGTCACCAGTGTCCCTGATCACTGCCACACCAGTTACACTATAAGAATGGTCAAACCTTCCCATAGACACACTCCTAAACCATGTGGACAGCCTTTCCAGAAGAGTTAATAGCTGCAAAGGATGGGCCAACTCAATATTGACTCCTATGAACTAAGACTGGGATGCCATTAAAGTTCATGTGCGTGTAAAGTCATGTGTCCCAATACTTTTGGTAATATAGTTTATTTGATGACGCTGTACTGCACGTGTGACAGTATGTCATTTTTTTTAAAATTGTAAAAAATAATTTTTTTTATTTCTTCATTTTCCCAAAAAATTGTGACAAAAAAAATACAACTTCAAAAACCTTGCCATGCCTCTTACTAAATACCTCGGGCTGTCTACTTTGCAAAAGAGAGCCATTTTAGGAATATTTGTACTGTCCTGGCATTTCCGGGCACAAGAAAAGACTGTCACTAGATCAGAATTGATCAATTTTCAGATAATTTGTGGACTTTCCTACAGACTAATAATAAAAATATACACTGATTTAGGTTATTTTCACCAAAGAAATGTAGCAGAATACATTTTGGCCTCAATTTATGAAGAAAGATTATTTATTTGCAAATGTTATAACAGAAACAAAGAAAAACGTTTACATTTCGGTCTTTTTTCATTTATTTAGCAAAAAAAAAAAACAGTGGTGATTAAATACCACCAAAAGAAATCTCTATTTGTGTGAAAAAAATTATAAAAATGTCATATTAGTACAGTGTTGCATGACCGCACAATTGTCATTTAAAATGAGACCGAGCTGAAAGCTGAAAATTGGCCTGTACAGAAAAGGGGGTAAAAGTGTCCAGTATTGAAGTGGTTAAAAAGGAAAAAAAAAATAAGATTTTCGCTTTCTTTACCCTTATAGAGAAACTCCACCTTTCTTGAGAAAAAAAAAAAACATTCCTCACTGGGTGATCTATGTACATTGCAGGGATTTAAAAAAACATTGTTGCAGAATCCTACCTTTTGTCTGTGTCCATGTGGAAAATTAAATCTAATTGGAGTGGTTTTATAATTATCAACCAGCTGCTGCATCTGCAGGGCTCTAATGAGGATGTGATTTCCTATTGGGAGTATCTCACCAAAAATGAATTTTTTGTTGCAGAAAATGTATCTTAGTGCAGACTTCTGGGAAAATCAATGAGCCAATCACACAAGCAGGAAATGACATATCTGTGAAGCGGTCTGTACACATTCTGTGTAAAGAACACCCCCAGGTAGCCATATTGCATTGCATTTTACAGAAAATTACAGAGCTGCAGATTGAAAAGGAAAGGTCATTTTTAATAGAATTCAATAACAACATGACTTGTGTAGCAATTGTACAGTATATGCTATTTTTTTTATTTGCAATTCCCCCCCTCCCAAAAGTGGAGTTACCCTTTAAAGAACTGAATACATTTTCTTAAGCACTTGTGAACCTAAGGCATATGGGAAACAAACAAAAAAACTCCATAGAAGGGCCTGGAGCAGTGCCGGCTGATGGGTTCTCATTTTAGGGGGGCAGCAAACATGCACCAACCCCCCATCCGCCAGACCACCCGCGGCACTGACCACAGCGGCACCTGCAGGACCACCCACGGCACTGACCACCCATGGCACTAATCACCAGCCGGACCACCCGCAGGTGGACTGGCGGCACTTACCAGCTGTGTGGCGGGGCTCTCATCCCTTCCTGCATTGGCGGGGCTTTTCTCCTCCTCTCCTGCAGTCGTGGGGCTGTCCTCCTCCTCTCCATTAGTGCGGGCAGCAGCGGCTCCGGTGACCGCTCCTCAGGCTTCCTCCCCTGTGTGTCTCCTCTTCCACCAAAGCGCTAGGCATCCAATAGGGTCGCCTGGCGCTTTGGCCAATTGGGAAACAGGTCTCACAGACCTGCCTCCTGATTGGTGGGGAGGAACTGTAGTGTGACCGTAGCGAAAATTAACCCGCTATCGTCACACAACAGGATGGTCTCTGGACGTACCGCTCTGCGCCCTGAGCCCACCCTATTTTGAAGCCTATTAGAGCCTCTGGTTCTAATCACGTGCTTCAAAATACACACCCCACGCCTATCCCCGCCATAGTAATTCATGTGCCTGACGTCCTGAAAGGGGCTGGGCACATGGATAGGGAGGGCGGCAGAGGTGTTAGGACGGGGCGGCGGCGGCCACGGGCCCACAATGCATGGGCCGCCACTGGCCTGGAGCATAAACCGTATGCCTTGCTCCTCTACCCCAGCCACTATTAGTGAGACTTTCTCTATACCACAGGAGCAGCTGCTGCAATTTGTTCCTATTTAACCCCTAATTATCCCTGAATTTACCCTAATCATCACTAATAACTTCCTTCTCCTCTTTTCTTAGCTAATAATTTTCTGCTGACATTTTCTATTTTTGTACCATTAATATTAACATTGTTTTTTGCTTTTATTCGTTTTATACATTCTTTTTTTGAGAGTGTTTTTGTCTTGAAAAAAATGGTTCTTATTTTAAAGCTGTTTTTGCTCACTCACTGTTGGAGCCTCTGCTGGGAATGATGTGCCATCTCCACACCATTTTCTACCTATTTATTTTATTTTTTATCTGCTTACAGTTAAAATAAAAACAAGGGTCATTCATTGTGTCCCTTCTCTCCAATCAGCTTTCAGACCTCTCCCCACTGAGCTCTGCAGAGTGTAACTTCAGATCTCCACCTACTTTTTTTCTGAACTCTCAGACAAGCTTATAAATTCCACACTTTGAACAGATGTAGGAGGATTTGTTTCATCTCTGTGTATTACCTGAGGCCAGTCCCTTCACTGGGTATATGTAAGGGTTTACAACCACTTTAACCACTTCAGCCCCATAAGATTTGGCTGCTCAATGACCAGGCAATTTTTTTGCGATATGGCACTGCAATGCTTTAACTGACAATTGCACGGTCGTGCGACACTGTACCCAAATAAAATTGATGTCCATTTTTTCCCACATATAGAGCTTTCTTTTGGTGGTATTTGATCACCTCTGCGGGTTTTATTTTTTGCGCTATAAACAAAAGAAGAGTGAAATTTTGAAAAAAAACACAATATTTTGTACTTCTTGCTATAACAAATATCCACAATTTAAAAAAAAAACAAAAACAATTTTTTTCCTCAGTTTAGGCCGATATGTATTCTTCTACATATTTTTGGTAAAAGAAAAAGGCAATAAGCGTATATTGATTGGTTTGCGCAAAAGTTATAGCATCTACAAAATAGGGGATAGATTTATGGCATTTTTTAATTATTATTATTATTTTTTACTAGTAATGGCTGTGATCTGCGATTTTTATCAGGACTGCGAAATTGCGGCAGACAAATTGGACACTTTTGTCAAATTTTTGGGACCATTGACAATTATACAGCGATCAGTGCTATAAAAATGCACTGATTACTGTATAAATGTCACTGGCAGGGAAGGGGTTAACACTAGGGTGTTTATACTTAGTATGAACACATGATCTGTCTCCTCTCCCCTGAGAGAACCAGGATCTGTGTACACACACACAGATCCTGGTTCTCGCTCGGTCACAAGCGATCGCGGGTGCCCGGCCTGTCATCGCACCTGCCGGGCACTCACATCGGCTCCGGCGTCGTGCCGCAGGCCCCCTAGTAGTCAAATGGCGAACCGACGAACAGCTCCGTCGGTTCGCCCAGGGGAGCCAACCTGCCGCAGTATAACTGCGGCGGCTGGTCGGGAAGGGGTTAACTAGAGACTGCACCATTACCATATTTTCTATCACATGTTCTGTTATCTTAGTTTGACAATCTCAAAGAGTATTTGTCTATCGGGCCCCAGACTTTGCAGTGCTTAGTATGAAGTAAATTTTGGTATACGAAGGCAATAGCTTCAGGGGTCTCAAACTGGCGGCCCTCCGGCTGTTGCGAAACTACAAATCCCATCATGCCTCTGCCTGTGGGAGTCATGCCTGTAACTGTAAGCCTTGCAATGCCTTATGTGACTTGTAGTTTCACAACAGCTGGAGGGCTGCCAGTTTGGGACCCATGCTTTAGGTGTATGTAAGCTAAAACTTTTTTCTTTTAAGTTTTGAGCTTGGAAGTGTTTCAACTCCAGTCAGGTTTTAAGGCTCAACAGAAAACAATGAAAATCCCTCTACCTTGAATTTCCTGTATAATCACAGGGAGGACTTAATGCTTTCAATATACAGTAGTACACGGAACACATTCAAAAAGGCTTATAAAGTCACACAACTAGCCAAGATTATATCTAAAAGACAATATTTTTTATTACTCTGGGACCAATATCACCCCAAAGGGTACATTTATTAAAACCTACAATACACCAACAGCACATACAGTTCTTTATAAAATAATGTAACAGGCCTATTCTTATTTACTATAAATTACTTATTCTCTCAATTATTTCAGTTTAGACTTAATATTAGAAGCCATGTGCATTTATCTAAATACATAAAATATTATATTGTGCACAACAAACTAATTAGCCATAACATTATGACCACTGACACATTAAAGTGGTTGTATAGCCCCGATTTTATTAATTTTTTTACTCACCTGTAAGGCAAAAGGCATAATGAGCTAGTATGCACCGCATACTACGAGGCCTCGGTAACTCACCTGGTCCACGCCGAGGTAGCTGACATGTTGCCTCGACGTGTCTTTCGGGTATCGCAGCTCCAGCGCTGTGAGTGGCTGGAGCCGCGATGTCGTCACTCCCGCGCATGCTCACGGGGGACTTCTTTCCGGCAAGGTCCGGCGTTTGCCGGGCCTTCAGGCGAGAATCCCCTGTGCGCATGCGCCACTGCAGTCAGCGGCTCATTGCAAGGGGAATATCTCCTAAACCGTAAAGATGTAGGAGATATTTTTTTTACCTACAGGTAAGCCTTATTATAGGCTTACCTGTAGGTAGGGATGAGACGAACACCCCCTCGGTTCGCACCAGAACCTGCGAACGGACCAAAAGTTTGCGCAAACTATCGAACCCCGTTAAAGTCTATGGGACTCGAACGTTCGGAATCAAAAGTGCTAATTTTAAAGGCTAATATGCAAGTTATTGTCCTAAAAAAGGTTTGGGGACCCGGGTCCTGCCCCAGGGGACATGTATCAATGCAAAAATAAGTTTTAAAAAAGGACGTTTTTTCGGGAGCAGTGATTTTAACCACTTAAGGACCGGCCACGGCATATATACGTCGGCACATACAGGCATAATCACCTACCTGTACGTCCCCTTTAACTGCCTGCCGTGTGGTCGTGCTCGCGCTGCTGGCAGCGCACTCGCGACCCTGCCGCCATCCCCGTGAGTCGGACCGCGAGTCCCGCGGACTCGAGCGCCGCGGGGTTCCCCGCGATCGTCTCACGGAGGGATGGAGCGGGGAGATGTTAGTGTAAACACAACATCTCCCTGCTTGCCTACTGACACTGTCACTGATCTCTGCTCTGTGTAATCAGAGCGGAGATCGGTGACGTGTCACTCGTAGCCACGCCCCCCTCAGTTAGAATCACTCCCTTAGGCACACTTAACCCCTTCAGCGCCCCCTACAGTTTAACCCCTTCACTGCCAGTGTCATTTTTACCGTAACCAGTGCATTTTTATAGCACTGATCGCTGTAAACATTACAATGGTCCCAAAATGGTGTCAAAAGTGTCCGATGTGTCCGCCATAATGTCGCATTCACAATAAAAATCCTGATCGCCGCAATTACTAGTAAAAAAAAAAATATATATTAATAAAAATGCTATAAAACTACCCCCTATTTTGTAGACGCTATAACTTTTGCGCAAAGCAATCAATAAACGCTTATTGTGATTTTTTTAACCAAAAATATGTAGAAGAATACGTATCGGCCTAAATGGAGAAAAAAATATGTTTTTTTATATTTTTTTGGGGGATATTAATTATAGCAAAATGTAAAAAAATATTGGTTTTTTTTCATAATTGTTGCTCTATTTTTGTTTATAGCGCTAAAAATAAAAACCGCAGAGGTGATCAAATACCACCAAAAGAAAGCTCTATTTGTGGGAAAAAAAGTATGTCAATTTTGTTTTGGAGCCACGTCGCACGACCGCGCAATTGTCAGTTAAAGCGACGCAGTGCCGAATCGCAAAAAGTGGCCTGGTCCTTAACCAGCCAATATGGTTCGGGGCTTAAGTGGTTAATGATGTATAAAGTGAAAAAAAAAGTGGAATATTCCTTTAAATATTGTACCTGGGGGTGTCTATAGTATGCCTGTGAAGTGGCACGTGTTTCCCGTGTTTAGAACTGTCCCTGCACAAAATGACATTTCCTGGTGCCTCCATGGCAGCATACTAATGGGTTGATGGCTCCGCCCCCGATCAACCCCCAGGACCACGTAACTCTATAAAAGAAAGAGTTACTCCCCCCCTCAGGCATTCTTTTTTTCTGTCCTCATCCCTACAGGATCACCAATCAACCCTACCTCACCGTCTCATGGTGTTACTGTTGCAGGTTCATGCTCTCCTGCAGTATGGAGTCCCATGTCTTGGGCTGCTAAATGCGCCAGATAAGTATGGGAGCCTATTTTTCTGTGGATCTTTTTAGGGCCAATATATTTCAGGAACATATTCCTTCTCCTCTAGGGGAATTGGCTAGCAATACAGGTACTCCGGGTCACACACTACTTTCACCCGTACAACATCACCTGGCTAAGCCCTGAGTGGATCCAACATCCGGGCCATGGTCACGCTGTCTTCCGCAGCATTACTGGCTCCCTACTTCCCCCCAGCTTGTTTGGACACTTTGCGCGCGCCACAGAGCTCAGCCTCGTCATCTCGGGAGGCGGGGTTTCGACGTGACGCAATGGCGCATGCGCAGTAAGCCGGGCGAAGCCGAACGGCGGCCATCTTGGTACACCCAGGCGGGATTTCCTTATTTAAACAGCCTGCTGTCCCAGTCTGAAGCAGGCTGTCAGAGGGAGATCATCCCCACATGAATTTTCTTCTTGTCCTGTCTATCTCACCAGATGGAGCCCAGCCAAGGTAAAGAACATACATTCTAATGATGTTACGTTTTCATGAATGATTTAAATAATTATGCCTGCATTTAAATATGGTTGTTATATGTATATGCATATCACTTAAAACCTTCTGATTAGTTAATTCTCAAATTAAATTTACCCAGGTGCCCCCGTATTACCGCATCAAAAAGATCCTCAACATACCACTAGGTAAGGGCTGCAACGTTTAGGTAAGTTTTTTGCATTCAAAGAGCACTATTTTAAGGGATACATAGAAACACCTATTGTTCTGTTTCTTCTTAGCCCGCACCATGAGTCCAACCGCACGTCCTCTCATCGAGATTCTCACGATAGGCGTTCAGGGGGACACAGAAGCTCCGGTCACTCATCCTCAGCCTATGCTTCTCGTAGCGGCCAAAGATCACCCCACCACACCTCAAGCAGGCATGATTCTCAGCGCAGGCCTCCACAGCCAGGGAGGAAGGATTGCTGGGTGTGTGGCAAGCATGCCTTACCAGATAAACTGGCATGTGGCCAATGTTTTTTGGAAGCTACGGCGGACAGGCAGGGGTCTATAAGCTCAATCAAAGATCTGGTCAAAGATACCATTCGAGAGCTAGCCTCATCTCAGGATCAGTCCACTCCACCTGTAGAGCAAAGGGCAGTAGAGACAGCTAGTCTCCAGCCGGATTTAGAAATCAATTCAGATAATGATACAAATACAGTCGAGGAAAGCTCATCAACTTTTGATTTTGGGTTAGTGGAACCTTTTATCAATGCGGTTAAAGACGCAATTCCATGGGAGGAAGATCCTGAGCCCCCACCCAAAGCGGGGAAGTATTTCCCTCACCTGACCAGGAGGAGATCAGCCTTCCCTCTAATAGAAGAGATCAGAGGAGTAGTTATGGAAGAGTGGAAGAAGGTAGATAAAAGACCGATAGCCTTCAATCGCTTTTACAAGCTATACCCACTAACAGAAGTGGATGCTCAGAGATTCCTCCAGCGTCTGACGATTGTTCCTTACTGGCCAAGGAGACCGTGGTTCCCGCTCCTAGTCGAGATGGCCCTGTGCAGCCCATTACCCCTCCCGCTCACGAGCAAGCTGCTATCCCAAGGCGACTTCCTACACCCGCATCCTGAGATTCTAGACTTGAGGGCCTGGAAGTTGAGCGGAAGAGGTTGGGCGACTTAGGATGTTCAATTTACATATAAATACAATCCCTTTTTGGTAAATGAACAATTTAATATATGTTTCAGGCAATTTATGAATTCATGATCAAGACTTCTATACACCTTTCCCCCATTAACGGGAACCTTTGACATTTCCTGAGCGAAGCGGAGCAACATCTGTGCATGCGCACATGGATGGTGCTGACTCCATTTTAGTATCCTCTATATCATCCTGAGGTGTGGATTGTCTTAGGAACAGTGGTTCATTCCACTGACTCCTTTTTCTTCTCTTTTTTGTCTCTTTTTCGTTTTCTTTTCCTCTCCTTCTCTCCTTTTTTTTTTTCCCCTTGTTTGGAGAACCCTTATGTATGCTTTGCCAAGACCTACTTTTCTTCATATTGACATGTTTTAAATCAATGCTAATGTATGTTTTTTCTTCTTTACATCTGAAGTGGGAAATTTCTATTTCAATAATTCATTAAAACATTCCTCAACGTCCAGTCCTGATGAAGCCTTACAGCCGAAACTGTTGAACCCAAATGGACGTCATTGTCAACTATATACTATTCTTTTCTGTTACATGTTAGGTAGTAGATGTATACCTGTAACGGTTAGTGATATGTGTATATTAGTTTTTTATTTGATGTGATCAATAAATTTTCTACTTTTTTATAAATATCTTGTCGTATCCACTGTTATATCAGCACCTTTAAAGTCCCATATCCCGTTCTTCGAAAATTGACAATTTTAGGGATGTCATTGCTATAACATATTGTTTAAAGGTATGCTGATCTCTGTCCCCTACCCTTTGACCTTTTTGACATATAAACTCTTATAGGAGAGAATTTCCATTCCTAGGGGAAGATTTCCTCTCACTTCCTGTTGTCTTCCGTTTGCAAGTAAGAGTCGTTTGTAAGTTGGATGTTTGAAAGTAGGGGTCTGCCATATATACTCTGCAGAAATTTGGCCCTTAGGTGTTGGTGTTGCCACAACACTGTAAGCCCTCACAGTTACTCTTGGTGGGCGCTGGAACGCCCTGCTGTGAACTATTATATCAAGAATTGTAATTACATGCCATTGTTGAACAGTGGTAGGAAAAATTGGGCCTTTGGTGGTGGTGGTGGTGCTGGTACCACAACACTGTAAGTCCTCACAGTTATTCTTGGTGGGCGTAGGAATGGGCCCAGCTGTGAAATATTAGATCAAGAATTGTAATTACATGCCCCAGTTAAACAGGGGCATAAAAATTGGGCCGTAGGCACTGGTGCCACAACACTGCAACCCCTCACAGATACTCTAGTTGGAGCGCAGGAATGAGCGCTGCTGCAAAGTATTGCATCAAAAATTGTAATTACACGCCCCTGTTAAACAGGGGCAGAAAAATTAAGCCTTAGGCACTGGTGCTGGTGCCACAACACTGCAACCCCTCACAGATACTCTAGTTGGAGTGCAGGAATGAGCCCTGCTGCAAAGTATTGCATCAAAAATTGTAATTACACACCCCTGTTAAATAGGGGCTGAAAAATTGGGCCTTAGCCACTGGTGGTGGTGCCCAGAACCAAAATTGTTCTTACAAGCTATCAGCATGATCATTGAGGAGGAAAAGTATAGTCACTCAGCATAACAGGATAGTCACTCAGCATCAGCATAGGCAGTCTTGAAGGGAGCTGACATTTCAAAAAAAATTATTCGGTTACATCAGCATCAGGTGCTTGGTAGTTGGTGGTGATCCAAGACTGATTCAATTTTATGAAGGTCAGTCGATCGACCGAGTCGGTGGACAGGCGCACCCTGTGATTGGTTACAAAGCCTCCAGCAGCACTGAATGTGTGTTCCGAAAGAACGCTGGATGCAGGACAGGCCAGTAGTTCAATTGCATACTGTGCAAGCTCTGGCCAGTGATCCATCCTCAAGACCAAGTAACCCAGAGGATTTTCGGTGGGAAAGGTGTCCAAGTCTGATCTTGCCCCTAGGTATTCCTGCACCATGTAAACCAGACGCTGGCGATGGTTGCTGGAACCGATCATACCTTGGGGCTGCGGACTAAAAATTTGTCTGAACACATCGGTCAGACGGCCACCTTCTCCACCGCTCCTTCTTTGACTGACCAAAGCCTCAGCAACACGTTGTCCAGGACCAGGAATTTGTAACCTCCCAGTCTCTGGGAACACATTGCACAGACCATTCTGCAAGGCCTCTCGAAGATGTTTCATCCTCTGCTCCCTCTGCGATGGCAGGATAAGGTCCGCAACCTTACCCTTGTAACGTGGATCAAGGAGGGGTGCCAGCCAGTAATGATCCCTCTCCTTGATAGCACGAATACGAGGATCATTCCGCAGGCTTTGCAAGATCAGGGAGGCCATGCAGCGTAGGTTTGCTGAGGCATTCGGTCCAGAGTCCTCTGGGTCACTCAGGACGACATGATCCACAGCCACCTCCTCCCAGCCACGTACAAGTTCATGGGTGTCTTGGGACTGTAATTGATCCCTTGAAGACTGCTTCTGATGCTGAGTGCTAGGCTCCACCTCCATGCTGACACAATCCTCCTCCTCCTCCTCCTCCACTTCCTGTGTGATAGGCGGGCCAGCAGGAACACTGTCTTGGATAAAGGGGGCCTTGAGAGGTAAGGAAGTCCTCCTCTTCCTCCCTCTGTTCTGCCTCAAGTGCCCTGTCCATTATTCAACGCAGTGTGTGCTCCAACAGGTGGAAAAGAGGGACAGTGTCACTGATGCATGCACTGTCACTGCTCACCATCTTTGTGGCCTCCTCAAATGGTGCCAGGACAGTGCATGCATCCCTGATCATGACTCACTGGCGTGGCAAAAAAAAACAAGCTCCCCTGACCCTGTCCTGGTGGCACATTGGCACAGATACTCATTACTCTGCTGCATGTGCATTCGCTGCAGCATGGCCAACGTTGAGTTCCACCTGGTGGGCATGTCACAGATTAGGCGGTTCTTGGGCAGGTTAAATTACTTTTGCAGGTCAGCCAGCCGAGCACTGCCATTATATGACTGGTGGAAATGCACACAGACTTTCCTGGCCTGCTGTCAGGAACTTGGTAGGAGGCCGAGATGCTGGGTGCCTGGTAACTGAAGACAGACGTGCTTCGAAGGTCCAGGAGACAGAGACCAGTGGAGCAACTGGAAAGCTGAGCCGGGAGCCAGGCCAAGGATCATTCACAGGAAGACAGTCCGTAATCAGAATGACCAGGGATGAGCCGAGTCTTAGTACAGGGAGCAGGATATGCAGAGTTCAATAGACAAGCCGGGGGCGGATGCAGGGAGTAGGCAGAAGGAGGTCAGGTGCAAGCCAAGAGTCGAGCCAGAGGATCAGGAAGAGCGGGTCAGAACAAGCCGGGTCGGTACACAGGAGATCAGATCAACAGGTGATTCAGGATACAGGAACACAGGGGGAGCTGAAGATAAACCAGCAAATGCAGACACTAGCAGACTTCCTTATATAGGCCCATGTGACCTGCTGGTAGAGATGCTGGGTCCTAAAGTCCTTCTCCTTCTGTTGTTTCCCTGACAGTGCCTTTGCCTATGCAGGTTTGCCAACCCTGCACCATTACGCACAGGGATGCGCCTATTTCCCTGACAGTGCCCCCCCCCAACGGGCAGCCTCTGGATGCCCAGTTGCGCTCATTTTGCGGGATGACTGGTGCGAAATCTTTGTATAAGCCTAGGGGCGTGTACATGACTCGCAGGTTCCCAAGAGCTCTCTTCTGCAGGGTATCCTTTCCACTTAATTAAAAACTGAATTGTCCTACCTCTCCGACGACAGTCAAGGATGGACTCCACTTCGAATTCAGTCTCGTCTCCAACCAGGACCGGAGGTGGGGGTATTTCTTCTCTCCCTGAAAAAGGACTGGAAATTACATGTTTAAGAAGTGCAACATGAAATACAGGGTGGATTTTATACGATTCAGGCAAGGCAAGTTCGAAGGCTACTGTATTTATTTCCCGTTTTATTTCAAAAGGGCCAATAAACTTCGGTCCCAATTTTCGGGAAGGACAAGGCAGTTTGAGGTTTGCAGATGAGAGCCACATCTTGTCCCCCACCTTAAAGGCAGGGTTTCCTCTCTTCTTCTTGTCATACTGTCTCTTATATCCTTCTTGGGCTTTACGCATTGTGTCCTGGAGAATCTGATAATTGGTTTGGATGGAATTTATTCTGTCCTGGACTGCCAGGACTGAGGATTCGGGAATGACATTGGGTAAAAATTAAGGGTGGTAGCCATAGTTCGCCCAAAAGGGTGACTGGTTGGTAGCAGTGTGCACAGAGTTGTTATATGCGAATTCTGCACAGGGCAATAATGAGATCCAATCATCCTGAGAAAAGGAACAAAAACAACGCAGGTATTGCTCTAAGGTCTGGTTAGTCCTTTCTGTTTGGCCGTTACTCTGGGGATGGTAAGCTGTGGAAAAACATGTCTCAATTGATAGTGATTTGCAAAGGTTCCTCCAGAACTTAGAGGTGAATTGTACACCTCTGTCTGACACAATGTTATCTGGTACTCCGTGTAGTCTGACTACTTCTTTAATGAAAATTTCTGCTGTGTCCATGGCAGACGGTGTGCCCATCATTGGTAAGAAATGCGCCATCTTGGATAGCCGGTCTACTACTACTAGAATGGTTGTAAATTCTTCTGAAGGGGGTAAATCCACAATAAAGTCTAAAGAAATATTTTTCCAAGGTTGTTCTGGAACTGGCAGTGGTCTTAACAGGCCCCAGGATTTCGTGTTGGACCCCTTTTTCCTTTGGCATATTGTGCAGGAGTTGACATAGTCCTTACAATCGGCTCTCAGAGTGGGCCACCATAAAGACCGTTGGACCAGTTTGGTCGTTTTTCGGACCCCAAAGTGGCCAGCCAGCTGGTGATCGTGGAAAGTTTTTAGGACCTGAAGCCTGGCTTGCTGTGGGACAAAAATCCTGTCTTGATGCCAAAGGAGTCCCTCCTGGCTTCTGAGGGAGGAGATTTCTGTTTCCGTGCACTGAGTGGATGCTTGTTCAATTGAAGCTCTTAAATCAGGCTGGATCAAGAGGAAGTTTTGAGGGGACAGAATTGGACTGGGTGTGATCTCTTCAGGGGTATCAGGAAACATTCTGGACAAGGCATCGGCTTTTCCATTTTTGGACCCTGGGCGGAAGGTGATATGGAAATTGAATCGAGAAAAGAATAAAGCCCATCGAGCCTGCCGGGGTCTCAGTCGCTTGGCCGTGTGGAGATACTCCAAGTTCTAATGATCTGTAAAGATCAAAATAGGGTGGACGGCGCCCTCCAGGAGATATCTCCATTCCTCCAGGGCGGTCTTTATTGCCAAGAGCTCTCGATCCCCTACGTCGTAGTTCTTCTCAGGCTGGGTCATCTTCCGTGAAGAGAAGGCCACGGGATGAGGTAGGGCTTTGGGCCCCTGACGCTGGGAAAGAACTGCTCCTGTGGCTACTTCGGAGGCATCAACTTCCAGAACATAGGGCAAGGCAGGATCGGGATGCTGTAAAACAGGTGCAGAGGTAAAGAGGACCTTTAGTTGATCAAAGGCCGTTTGTGCTGCTTCGGACCACTGGAATCTGATATGCTGACGTGTTATCTGGGTAATTGGTGCTACAATGGTAGAAAAGTCTCTTATAAATCTTCGGTAAAAATTTGCGAAGCCGATGAACCTCTGAACACTCTTCTTATCAGAAGGGGCCGGCCACTCAAGAATGGCTTTCACCTTCTGAGGATCCATGGCTATCCCATTGGTGGTGATAATGAGTCCGAGGAAATGGATTGTCATCTTCTCGAAGTCACATTTTTCGGCTTTTACATACAATCCGTGTACCCTGAGGATGCCCAGTACCTTTTTTACATGTGTTCTGTGAAGCTCCAGAGTAGCTGAGAATATGAGGATATCATCGAGGTAGACGATAATGAAGTGGTCTAGGTACTGCCGGAAGATATCGTTTATGAAATGTTGGAATGTGGCTGGGGCGTTGCATAATCCAAATGGCATTACTAAGTATTCAAAATGTCCAAACCTTGTTCTGAATGCTGTTTTCCACTCGTCCCCCTCCCGGATGCGGACAAGATTGTAGGCTCCACGTAGGTCTAGTTTAGTGAAGACATGAGCTGTACGGAACCTGTGGAAGAGTTCTGGGATGAGGGGGAGCGGGTAGCGATTTTTAAGAGTAACTCTATTCAATTCTCTGTAATCCACACATGGCCTCAAAGTTTTATCCTTCTCCTCAACGAAGAAAATGCCGGCACCGGCAGGAGAGGAGGAAGGGCGGATAAATCCCTTTTCAAGGTTTTCTTCAATATACTGTCTCAAAGTCTCAAGTTCAGTCTCAGAGAGGGGAAAAATATGGCCAAAAGGAATCTCAGCCCCCGGTAACAACTCAATGGGGCAATCATAGGGACGATGCGGGGGTAGAGTATCTGCTTTCTTCTTGTCAAAGACATCCTTGAACTCCTGATAGGCTGCTGGTATATTGGGATCCACACTGGGTGTAGGTAGAACAGACATGCAACTGGAAGAGTCCTTGGTTTCAGGAACAAGACAATGCTGCCGGCAGTAGGGAGAGGTGAAGAAAACTTCCCTTTTGGACCAGTCAATCTGAGGGTTGTGAGCTTGTAGCCATGGGGTTCCCAAGATGACAGGGAATATAGGAGAGCTCAGGACATCAAAACGTAGAAATTCCTAATGACTAGAATTGATGGAGGTAAGGATAGGTGCCGTTTCCTGGGTGACATGCCCGGAACTGGGCATTGAGCCGTCGGCCAGGTGGACAGTCAGTCTTTGGCCCTTGTGGTGGAGGGGAATAGCGAGTCTCTTTGCCAGTGTCAGATCCAAAAAGCAACTACATGCCCCGGAATCCAGTATTGCTTGGAGGTGAACTTCTTGTCCTGCTATCAGTAATGTGACAGGAAGAGTAATGTGAGAGGAGGAGGACCTGGACACCTGACAGTTGACCGTGGTGCGGAGGACCGATTTCCTGGGTCTTATGGGGCAAAAGGTTATATAATGACCGGTTCCCCCGCAAAGGTTCGCCTGTCAGCGACAAAGTCTCTCCCCTGAGGTTAATGCCGGATGGGCCAGGCCAAGCTGCATAGAACTAGATGTGGGCGGATCTTCGAGAAGTTGGGGGGTTTGGATGCGTTCAGACCAGCGCTCTCGTAAGCGTCTGTCGAGTTGAATAGTCAATAGGATGAGACCCTCTAGAGTTGAAGGGGTCTTGACTCTAGACAGTTCATCCTTGAGGGATTCAGACAGTCCCAGCCGATACTGATAACGTAACGCTGCCTCATTCCATCCTGAGTCTGAGGACCAGGTACGGAATTCCACTGTGTAATCTTCCGCAGGGTGCTGACCCTGCCATATGGCATGTAGAGCAGCTTCAGCAGTGGCCGCCCGCAGGGGATCGTCATATAACTGGGCCATGATTTCAAAGAACTGGTCCACAGAATTGATGAGGGGACTCTCCTGCTCCAGTAAGCCATGAGCCCATACTTGGGGTTCGTCAGTCAGCAAAGAAATGATGAATCCCACTTTCACTGCTTCAGAGTAAAAGGTCCGTTGTTGCAGAGCCAGGTACAGGTAACAGGCGTTTTTAAAGGATCTGAATTTCTTCCGATCACCGGAGAAGCGTTCAGGTGTTGGCACTCGTGGTTCCGGAGGGGGCATCACCACAGCAGGAGTGGTTGCCAAGGAACTAGTTAAAGATGACCCTTGACCTGCGGGAGAAGGTTTTGCAGGCAGGTGCTGCAGTCGGCCCTCTAATTGGCGGTACTCTTTCTGGAGTTCTTGGATGGCCTGGGTGAGGGCTGTGATCTGTAGGCTGGCGGCTTCCAGCGGGGAGACACCTCCGTCGGCCTCTGACATGGCTGGTTTATACTGTCAGGAACTTGGTAGGAGGCCGAGATGCTGGGAGGGCTCACCTTGCGGCCGAGTGCAGCACACCACTGAAGATGACACAGCAGGTGTAGTGCCCACAGAAGCACGGGTGCCTGGTAACTGAAGACAGATGTGCTTGGAAGGTCCAGGAGACAGAGACCAGTGGAGCAACTGGAAAGCTGAGCCGGTAGCAAGGCCAAGGATCATTCACAGGAAGACAGTCCGTAATCAGAATGACCAGGGATGAGCCGAGTCTTAGTACAGGCAGCAGGATATGCAGAGTTCAATAGACAAGCCGGGGTTGGATGCAGGGAGCAGGCAGAAGGAGGTCAGGTGCAAGCCAAGAGTCGAGCCAGAGGATCAGGAAGAGCGGGTCAGAACAAGCCGGGTCGGTACACAGGAGATCAGATCAACAGGTGATTCAGGATACAGGAACACAGGGGGAGCTGAAGATAAACCAGCAAATGCAGACACTAGCAGACTTCCTTATATAGGCCCATGTGACCTGCTGGTAGAGATGCTGGGTCCTAAAGTCTTTCTCCTTCTGTTGGTTCCCTGACAGTGCCTTTGCCTATGCAGGTTTGCCAACCCTGCACCATTACGCACAGGGATGCGCCTATTTCCCTGACACCTGCCTCAGGACATCCTGTAAGCCCGGGTACCTGCCCAAGAACCGCTGCACCACCAAGTTAAGGACATGAGCCAAACAGGGCACATGGTCAGGTGTCCCTGTCGGAGGGTGGAGAGGAGGTTGGTGCCATTGTTGGAAACCAGGGATGAGCCGAACACCCCCCTGTTCGGTTCGCACCAGAACCTGCGAACAGACAGAATGTTTGTGTGAATTTTGAAACCCTATTAAATACAATGGACTCGAACGCTCAAAATCTAAAGTGCTAATTATAAAGGCTAATATGCAATTTATTGTCCTAAAAAGTGTTTGGGGACCCGGGTCCTGCCCCAGGGGACATGTATCAATGCAAAAAAAAAGTTTAAAAAATAGACGTTTTTACGGGAGCGGTGATTTTAATAATGCTTAAAATGAAAAAATAAAAGTGAGATTTTCCTTTAAATTTCGTACCTGGGGGGTGTGTATGATATGCATGTAAAGTCGTGCATGTTTCCAGTGCTTAGAACTGTCCCTGCACAAAGTGTCATTTTTGAAGGAAAAAAAGTCATTTAAAACTCACTCGCGGCTATTAATGAATTGTCGGCTTTTATCAATACATAGAAAAGTCATTGATAAAAAAAAAAAGTGTGGGGGTTCCCCCAAATTCAATTACCAGGCCCTTCAGGTCTGGAATGGATATTAAGGGGAACCCCGCCGCAAATTTAAAAAAAAATGGCGTGCGTTTCCCCCTAAATATCCATACCAGGCCCTTCAGATCTGGCATGGATTTTAAGGGAAACTCCACCCCAAATTAAAAAAAATGGAGTGGAGTCCCCCCAAAAATCCATACCAGACCCTTATCCGAGCACGCAACCTGGCCGGCCGCAGGGGAAGAGGGGGGGACGAGAGAGCGCCCCTCCCTCCCTCCTGAACCGTACCAGGCCACATGCCCTCAACATGGGGAGAACAAAAAACAAAAAACATTCCAGCGATGAAGTGTCCCGCGGCGATCCCGATGTCCAGCGCTGTCCGTCATTGGTTGTGCCTGAGCGGACCTGATGGGGAACTTCCTCCGCAGTGTTTTAAATGTATAGACCCGCCCCTTCTAAAGTTCCCCATCAGGTCCGCTCAGCGGGTCTATTCATGTATTACACAGCGAACGAAGTTCCCCATCAGGTCCGCCCCCTCGGTATGTCCGACCCCGCCTACGTCATTGGCCTGAGAGTACAAAGCACAGGAAGAGGCCATGGAGGAAGAAGAGGAGGGGGTGGAGGAGAGAGGTGTGTCAGAATCACCAGTAGTAGCATTTTGGAGGCGTGGTGGAGGAACAACCTCCAACACTACTGCACCTTGTCCTGCATCCTTCCCAGCTGCCAGCAGAGTCACCCAATGCGCCGTGAAAGATAGGTAACGTCCCTGTCCATGCCTGCTGGACCATGTGGTAATATGCACCTTACCACTGACCACCCTGTCCAGCGAGGCCAAGACATTGCCTTCCACATGCCGGTAGAGAGCCGGAATCACCTTCCGTGAGAAAAAGTGACGTTTGGGAACCTGCCACTGAGGAACCGCACATTCCACAAACACACGGAAGGGGGCAGAGTCTACCAACTGAAAAGGCAGCAGTTGAAGTGCTAGCAATTTAGCCAAGCTAGCATTCAACCGCTGGGCATGTGGATGGCTGGGAGCGAACTTCTTTCTGCGGTGCAGCAGCTGGGGCAGGGAAATTTGCCTGGTACAATCTGACGTCGGTGTACCGATAGCAGATTGCCCGCAAGTACTTGGCTGTGACACACCTAATTCTACACCTTTATTCCTCTCAGTGCAGGTTTCAGAGAGGACTGAAGGTATAGTGGGGTTGGAGATCCCAGCTGATAAGGAGCAAGGAGAGGTCCGCTTTGTTCTTTGGTGTGGGTCTTTTAGGTGTGCTTGCCAACGAACTGCATGGCAGGTCGACATATGTCTGATCAAGCATGTGGTGCCCAAGTGGGTGATGTTTTGGCCACGCGAGATACGCCTGAGACATATGTTGCAAATAGCAGCAGTGCGATCTGATGCACTCGTCTCAAAAAAGGCCCACACCAAAGAACTTTTGGAATAACGTGCAGAGACAGCAGCGGCCTGCGGTGTGATGCTGTCGGTGTGCTGCCCTTAAGCTGGCCCCTGGGGGGCATCCTGCCTCGTTGGAGATGTGCCTCCTCCTCCTCCTCTCTCCTATCAGGCACCCACGTAGAGTCCGTGACCTCATCATCCCCTCCCTCCTCATCACTGTAGCAAACCTGGCAGTATGCTGCAGCTGGGGGAACATGACTGCCATATTGCTGTCCTTCTTGGACACCCCCTCTCTCTGGGCTCACGTTACTGCCTTCCTCTAGCTGAGTACCATCATCGGAGCCTTCAAAACATTGGGCATCCTCCTGGAGCATGTACCCAACACTGTGGTCAAACAGTTCGGGGGACTCCTCAGGAGGACATTGAGGGGCTAGGGAAGGAGTGACTGATGCCATTGAGCCGGGGGAAGAGGCCACTTTGGCAGCTGCTTTGCCAGACAAAGTTCCCCGAGCCTGGGTAAGAGAGGATGAGGAGGATGAGGACGGCTTGGTCATCCACTCTACCAAGTCTTCTGCATTTTGTGGCTCAACGCGGCCAGCTGCCGAAAAAAAGGTCAAGCGTGTCCCACGGCCATGTGCTGATGAGGATGCACCGTGTCCATGACCAGCACTGTTGCCTCTATACACAGAGCCTGCTTGCCCTCTTTTATTGGCTCGTGACTGTCTGCCTCTCTTTGTTGTCCTTCCAGACATACTAATGGCCTGCAGGGAGATGTAGCTGCACAAAGCTGAGATGTATATATATACTGATTATACTGCAGCTAGCAGAACCAACTGCCTGCCTGTAGTATTATTAGTATGAGAACACCAGCAATCGTCTTCAGTTAGCTTTAGTTGCACACTGTGCAGAGGACACAGTACACTAACTGAAAATACTGCAGCTCCCTGCCTGTGGTATTAGTATGAGAACACCAGCAATTGTATTGAGGTAAGCTTTAGGTGCACACTGTGCAAAGGACACTAAAACAAAATACTGCAGCTCACTGCCTGTATTTGTATGAGAACACCAGCAATTGTATTGAGGTAAGCTTTAGGTGCACACTGTGCGAAGGACACTAAAACAAAATACTGCAGCTCCCTGCCTGTATTTGTATGAGAACACCAGCAATTGTATTCAGGTAAGCTTTAGGTGCACACTGTGCAAAAGTATATAGTGTGGGGCGTGTACTAAACCCCCTGAGACATAATTGGCCAAAGCCACCCTGGCTTTGGCCAATTATGGCTCTCAGTTTTTTCTGCGCTGTGATTGGCCAAAGCATGCAGGTCATAGTGCATGCTTGGCCAATCAACAGCCATCAATGCACTGCGATGCCACAGTGAATTATGGGCCGTGACGCGCCACTCGAATTTGGCGTGAACGGCCCATAATGTTCAAAATTCGGCGAGCAGCTGAACAGACGATGTTCGAGTCGAACATGGGTTCGACTTGAACTCAAAGCTCATCCCTACTGTAGGTAAAAGTACAAAAATATACTATTCAACCACTTTAAGTGAATAACATTGATGATCTCATTACATCGGCATCTAAAAGTCAGTGCCAAGTATTAGACAGCAAGTAAACATGTTGTCCCTAAAGTTGTTGTGTTGAAAACAGAAAAAATGGGCATCACAGTTTGTTGTATATGGGCCTGTGTAGTCGCAGACTGGTCACGGTGCCCCTGCTAACCCATGTCCACATCCAAAAGTGCCTACAGTTGGCACATGAGCATCAGAACTGAACTGTGGGGCAATAGAAGAAGGTCTGATGATTCATATCTTTCGCATCATGTGGATGGCCAGGTGCATGTGTGCTGCTTACCTAAGGAAGAGTTGGCATCGGGATGCAGCATAGAAAGAAAACAAGCCTGTGGAGGTACTGTGATTCTTTGGGCAATGTTCTGCTCAGAAACCTTGTGTCCTGCTATTCATGTGGATGTCACTTGACATGTACCACCTACCTAAAAATTGTTGCTGACCAAGTACAACCCCCTCATGGAAATGGTATTCCCTGATGGCAGAGGCCTCCTTCAGCATAATAGTGCACCCTGCCACACTGCAAAAAAGAATGGTTTGATGAAAACAACAAAGCATTTGAGGTGTTGAATTGGTCTTCAAATTATCCAGATCCCAATCCAATCTAACATCTGTGGGATGTGTTGGAAAAACAAGTTTAATCCATGAAGGCTACTGAAGGCTTTGTGGCAGATGCCACGGCATACCTTCAGAGGTCTAGTGGCATCCATGCCTCAAATGAGTCAGTACTGTTTTGGGGGCAAAAGTGGGACCTACTCACTATTAGGTGGGTGGTCAAAAAGTTATGGTTGATTGGTGTATATCTCTTTGGCCATGCCGACACTTTAAAACGTAGTGGTAGAGAGGCTCTGGAAGCAGGTTTTCACATTATCAAAAGATGGACAAAGTCATTGCTTAAGCCCAATTGATTTGCATTTAGCAGCTCATTGCAAAGACGGGAACCTGAGTTAAGAAATCTAAGTGTAATGAATCATAAAGAGCACCAAATGAAAATCCTTAGATGTCCAAAGCCTTTATTGTTCAGCTGCTTACAACAAACAGGGAAAATTACAACATGTTTTGGGGTCACACAATCCAACTTCATCAGGGCTGGAGGAAAAGTTTGAAATAACTCACTTAAAAAAGATAACAAAGAACAATTGCTACTAAAATACACATGTACAAGATAAAAATAAATAATCATAACATCAACTCTGTCTGTCCTATGAGGCTGCAGGACCCCTGCCCCTCTGTCTGTAAAGTGCTGATTGGCCCTGTGCTGATCACATGCACCCTCCCAAGAAAAAAAAACTCTCTAGCAATACAAACCAAACTGAGCATGTGCAGAGCGACTCCAAAGGATCTGTCTTATCAGGAGATGGATTGGGGACAGTGGAAGAAGGGTAGGATCAGAGAAGACAGGATAAAACAGCCTTTTTACACAATGCAGAGGATTAACCCCTTAGGCTCCACAGTGAGTACAACAAGCATGCTTTACTGCATTTACAGACTGATTTTACTGTTGTCGGTTTAGTAAAACTTAAAGTGATACTAAAGTCTCATTTTTTTTGTCCATTAAAATAACAAACATGTTATACTTACCTGCTCTGTGTAATGGTTTTGCACAGAGCAGCCCAGATCCTCCTCTTCTCAGGTTTCTTTTCGGTGCTCCTGACCCCTCCCCCCTGCTGAGTGCCCACACAGAAAGCAGCTTGCTATGGGGGCACCCAAGCTGCAACTTCCTGTGTTCATTCAGACATGAAGCCTAGCCCCCTTTCTCTCCTCATTGGCTCACTGACTTTGATTGACAGCAGAAGAAGCCAATGACACCTTGCTGCTGCCTCAGCCGATGAGATGAAGAGTCCCGGACAGCTGAGTCTCTTGTGCAACATCGCTGGATCTAGATGGACCTCAGGTAAGTATTAGGGGGGCTGAGGGGGTCTGCTACATACAGAAGGTATTTTATCTTAATGCATAGAATGCATTAAGATAAAGAAAAGCTTCTGCCTTTTTAATCACTTTAACTATGTATAAAAAATAAAAATAAAGGAAGCCACATTTCACACTAAAAAACACATTAAACTGTATGCACACACACTGTATTGAAAGATGCTACGGACTTCCTTTAGAGATATAACATAAGAGATGCTATCAACCTTCACAATCACAAACACAGATCGCAAAGATTACAGTGTAACAAAACCTAACCAAAGTGCTTCAGCTGTTGTATGGCTGGATGCAATCTGTCCAAAGGGATACAAATGTTTCCACTGCTAGAAACATAGCTGGTTGCAGTGAGACAAACGCTACGACATACAAAATAGCTATTACTAAACAAATGGGCTTGGCATAAACTAACTATGTTCAATAAAACAAATATACTTCTATAGAAAGCATGAAGGGAAGTAGTGATATGTATAATTAAAACATAGTAGATGAAACAGATATACCTAAGCCAAATGGCAGAATATTAAATGGATCCAACAATACTCCTAAGCAGACTAATCTAAATACGATGAAGAAAGGAAGGTGCGCCAAACTAAGTGCAGTAAGACAGGCTTTAATGGCAAATCATATAAAAAACAGCCAAATGGCTACTCACAAGATGTAGGATAAATTCAGGCATGTAAATGGTTAATGGTGGTCCGGTGTCATCTAAGGCGGTCCTCGGGGGAGATGTTGGTACCAGATGAAAAGTTAGCTGAGGATGGCTGAAGGCAGGATGAAAGGAAGGCTGGAGGCAGGTAGTGGTGTCAGCAGAGGAAGAAACATCCAGGCTGTAATCGATGTAAAAAACCCTGCACCGCTGGAACAGCCAGGAGGTAACCAGGAAGCTGCAGGCAGGTTGCGGTGTCAGCAAAGTAAGAAAACGTCCAGGCTGTTATAGGTGTAAGAAGCCCTGTACCGCTGGAACAGCCAGGAGGTAACCAGAAAGCTGCACATCAGCGTGCGCTTCACCGTGGAGCGCAGCGTGCCGTTGGACCGGAAGTGACGTGGAGATTGGAACGGACCAATGGGATGACGCGTTTCACAGCATCCGCTGTTTCATCAGATCCATGGAGAGCATTGTCATAGGTGGATGTGATATAGTTGGAAGACGTAACGTGATTGGTTGAAAACATACTGGAAAAAATAAATCGTCATTGTGATTGGTTGAGGGAGAGATATGGGAGATATAATGACTCAGAGTTATATAAGAGATATATGGTAGGGGGGGAGGGGAGGAAATTGATTGGCATGGGATATTATCTATACGAAAGATTAAAAAATGATGATAGAAAAAGTAGTAATGAGAATAATCAGAAATTCATAAATGTTTGCATGTGGGAGAACAGCGCTATAATGGAAATTAGTAATGAAGCTGAATAAATGTTTGTAAGGAGGAGAAAAGCACTATGATCGAAGAGGCATATATGGAGTGGAATAATACTGAAGTTGTTATGGGGGAACAATTTGGGGATGCATAGTGAAGGTATATAAGGGGAGGGTAATAAATTATTATATAATATAAGGGAGAACAGTACTGGGGGGGAGGGGGGGGAGAAGAAAGAAGAAAAAGGGGGGGGGAGGAAGGAAAGGGAGAAAAAAAGGGGGGATATATATTATAATAGATAAGAGAGATGTGGAAGTGAATAGAGCAAGGGGTGGGGGAGGGGGAAGGGGAATGGAGGGGGATAATGATGGGAAAAAAGACATGGGAGAAATGAGTGAAATGAACGATGAACATGGTTATTATGTATGAGTAATAAAGGGGTATAGGTCATTGCAGGAATACATATCTAATTCATTATATCCAAAATACATATACATGCATCTATATATATATATATATATTCATATATACATACATACAATATATAAATAAATTAATAATACGAAATACATATAAAACATACAATATAATATATCAAGGCGGATAAAATAAGGTGCATAACAATTTATATAAGGAATATACCAAAACAGCTATAGATCTACAAGAGCAGCACACTGTGCATATATGCATATTAAAAAGCATATATGTGTGTATATGAAAAAAATATGAAAAAAATTGTGAAAAAAATTCCTACATATATATATATATATACATATATACATATATATATATATACACATATACATACATATATATACACACACACACACACATATATCTCTGATAAATAAGATACTGGGGTATAGGATGGCCGGGCATCAACAAATAAAAAATGAATACAAAATTTATAAAAAAATAGTTAATTAAGAAGGTTGAAAAAAAAAATCTATATATAAAAAATTGTTGTTATATATATCTCAGGGGGAGAACTCTAATGGAATAAATAATAATAGACAAACTGGTATATGGGTAAGCGAACGCACAAGAAATCGCATAGATAAAGGAAGGCGAAATATAAAGTAATAATAATAATGCAGGAATATTAGATGATGTTGTTGGTTTCAATTTCTTCGTTGAGGCCATGGGGTGACATGGTATTCAAAGAATAAATCCAATAAGTTTCCTGTCTGCAGAGGCGTTGGAATCTTTCTATAGCAGTAGGAGTTTCTGGTATTGCCTCTATAATCCAAACCTGGAGGGCGCTAAAATCTTTATGGTGGTGTGCTGCAAAATGACGAGCCACGCTGTATTTAGGGTTATTCTTTTGGACTGCACGGCGGTGCTCTCCAAATCTGGTCCGTAGGGCTCTGATGGTTCTGCCTACGTATGAACAGGAAATACAGTACACTACATACGTGGTAGAGCAGTTGTAGAAGGAACTGAGATTGAAGGTCTTACTGTTGGCCTTAAAGGTTTTTTGGCCATGGGTGACATGAGGGCAGGTAAGACATAGGGCCTTTTTGCATTGAAACATCCCTACAATGGGAATTAGGGTAAGCTGTTTGAGCATGTAGTTTTTGTGATGATTTAGTGTTTTAGTTTTGCTAGGGGCGATTTTGCTTTTGATATTGGGGGCCCTTCGATAGGCAAACTTGGGAGTAACTGACACAGATTTTGATAGATGAGGATCTTGGGTGAGGATGCCCCAGTGTTTCTTGAAGATATTCTCCATTTTTTTGTGTTTTGCATGGTACTGGGTAATAAAACGAGTAGTAGGTTCAGAGTTAGATTTTTTGGGGATGGGCAGAGATTCTTGCTGATAGGTGATACGAGCCTCTTCGATCAGGTGGGGAGGATATCCTTTTTCGATGAATTTGTTTTCAAGTGAAATACTTAGAGAAGTATAATCTTCTAATCGGGTACAGTTGCGTTGGAGTCTATTGAATTGACTCTTTGGGACATTGTTAATCCACATAGGATGATGGCAACTGGAAAAATGTAAATATGAGTTTCCTGCTGTGGGTTTGGTAAAATTTTTTGCAAGGATGGAGTTGTCCATATTATTATTATTATTATTATTATTATTATTATTATTATACAGGATTTATATAGCGCCAACAGTTTGCGCAGCGCTTTACAACATCAGGGAAGACAGTACAATCACAATACAATTCAATACAGAGGGATCAGAGGGCCCTGCTCGATAGAGCTTACAGTCTAGAAGGGAGGGTCACGTGAAACAAAGGGTATTGGCTGTGGGGGATGATCAGGTGGACAGAATGGAAATATAGTTATTAGGTGTGGGTGGGATAGGCTTCTCTGAAGAGGAGTGTTTTTAGGGATCCTCTAAAAGCTAATAGAGAAGGAGATAGACGGACCGATTGGGGTAAGAAGTTCCATAGGCTTGGGGAGACTCTGGAAAAGTCCTGGAGTCGAGCATGGGAGGAGGTGATGAGCGAGCTAGAGAGCAGGAGGTCTTGAGAAGAACGAAGAGAACGATTAGGTTGGTATTTAGAGACTAGGTCAGTGATGTAGCTGGGGGCAGTGTTATGGATGGCTTTGTAGGTGGTCGTTAGTATTTTGAATTTAATTCGTTGGGTGAGTGGAAGCCAGTGGAGGGATTGACAGAGAGGGGAAGGAGACACAGAGCGGTTGGTAAGGTGGATGAGTCTGGCAGCAGCATTCATGATGGACTGAAGGGGGGTTAAAGTTTTCTGAGGTAAGCCAATGAGGAGGGAGTTGCAGTAATCGAGGCGAGAAATGACCAGGGAGTGGATAAGGAGCCTTGTTGTGTCTTTGGTTAAAAAGGGGCGTATTTTGGAGATGTTGCAGAGGTTGATGCGGCAAGATTTGGACAGTGATTGGATGTGAGGATTAAAGGAGAGTTCAGAGTCTAGAACTACTCCTAGGACCTTGGCGTGTGGGGATGGGCTGATAGTTGTGCCATCAATTTTAACAGAGAGATCGGGGGAGGAGGCACGAGGGGGAGGAAAAATGACCAGTTCAGTTTTGGATAGATTACGTTTGAGGAAGTGGTGTGACATCCAAACTGATATATCTGATAGTAAATTAGAGATACGTGAGGCGAATGAAGAAGTGAGTTGAGGGGCAGAGAAATAGATTTGAGTGTCGTCAGCGTAGAGGTGGTATTGGAAGCCGTGGGAGGCTATCAGCTGACCCAGGGAGGAGGTGTAGATTGAAAATAGGAGAGGTCCAAGAACAGAACCTTGGGGGACCCCAATTGAGAAAGGAAGGGGAGAGGAGGAAGTAGAGTTGTAAGTAACGCTAAAGGTGCGGTTGGATAAGTAGGTAGAGAACCAGCGAAGAGTACAGTCGCGGAGACCAAAGGCATGGAGTTTTTTGAGGAGGAGGGGGTGGTCAATATGGAAGAGCTTGAGGTCTAAGAAGCATAATGATGATGAGGTCAAGGTGAAGGTTAGTCCGAAATTGTTGCAATTGCAATAGGTTAAAAATTCTCTGACTGAAGTGGTTGGCCCATCCCAGATGATGATAATGTCTTCTATATAGCGACCGTAAAAAATGAGGTTGGCTGCAAAAGGATTGTTGATGTCAATAAATCTGGACTCCCATAGTCCCATAGTGAGGTTGGCGTAACTCGGGGCAAAATTGGCGCCCATAGCAGTACCTTGCTTTTGGAGATAGAATTCTCCTGCTGAAAGAAAATAGTTGTGCTCGAGACAGAAACGGGTGGCCAGAAGGATGAAGTCTATTTGTGCAGTATTGAGATTGGGGTCATCTTTCAGAAAATGGGCAACAGCTTCAAGTCCTATAGAATGTGGTATAGATGTATAGAGAGAACATACATCTAGGGATACCCAAATGTATGATGGTTCCCAAGTGTAGGGTTTCAACAAATCAATTAAATGAGTACTGTCCCGAATGTAAGACGGAAGAGCTTGGGCTAGGGGTTGAAGGAAATTATCAATATATAGAGAAAAACTGGTAGTGATGCTGTCCATAGAAGCAACGATGGGGCGGCCCGGCGGGTTGGAGATATCTTTATGGATTTTAGGTAAATGATATAGGTAGGGAACTTGGAAGAAGGGTTTCAGAAAAAAGGCGGCCTCTAGTTTGTTCAGTATTCCATCCGTGCAAGCTTGTTTGATAATGGTGGTGGCTTATTAGCCAGAGGCTTAAACTTTGCCCCTA
Organism: Rana muscosa; assembly: GCA_029206835.1. Lineage (NCBI taxonomy): Eukaryota > Metazoa > Chordata > Amphibia > Anura > Ranidae > Rana > Rana muscosa. Next base: position 523,243,986 of record CM055116.1, on the reverse strand, counting down.
CCACCCTTCCCAACTCCTTTACTATGTTTAATGATCTTAATAAATTTATCCGCAACCTCACCCTCCAATAGTGATGAGCCGAACACCCCCGGGTTCGGTTCGCACCAGAACCCGCGAACGGACCGAAAGTTCACACGAACTTTAGAACCCTATTAAATACAATGGATGCGAATGTTCGAAATCTAAAGTGCTAATTATAACGACTATTATGCATGTTATTGTCCTAAAAAGGGTTTGGGAACCCGGGTTCTGCACCAGGGGACATGTATCAATGCAAAAAGAAGTTTTAAAAACGTCCGTTTTTCTGGAGCAGTCATTTTATTGATGCATAAAGTGAAAAAAAAAAGACAAATATTCCTTTAAATATCGTACCTGGGGGGTGTCTAAAGTATGCCTGTGAAGTGCCACGTGTTTCCCGTGTTTAGAACTGTCCCTGCACAAAATTACATTTCTAAAGGAAAAAAAGCCATTTAAAACTGCTTGCGGCTTTAATGTAATGTCTGGTCCCGGTAATATGGATGAAAATCTTTAAGAAAAATTACATAGCTACCCCATCACACCCCCCCCCTTACCCCAGCCCATTACCAGCCCCTTTGGGTCTTGTATGGATATTAAGGGGAACCCCGCACACAAAATAAAAAAGGCCCTATATACTCTGAACAGCAGTATACAGGCGGTGCATACAAGACAGGGACTGTAGGTTTGTTCTTATGTAGAATCTGTTTGTAATTTTGAACAGGTACATTGTTTAAGTGTAGCTCCAGCCAAAAAATCTATTTTTAAGCTTTTTGGAAAACATAGGGAAGGGTTATCACCCCTGTAACATTTGTTTTGCTGTCTGTGCAGTGTGCACCTGTTCAGAACAGTTCACCTCACTTTCCGTCCTAATGACAAATGTTTTTTGAAAATTTGGGGTTTTTATTGAAACAAGAATTGGTGATAAAGAATCAGTGGAGAGGAGACACTTTTTTTCCCATATTAACTCTTACAGGAGAGAATTTGCCTTCCTAGGGGTAGATTTCCTCTCACTTCCTGTTGTATCCTTCCGTTTGCAAGGAGGAGTCGTTTGTAAGTTGGATGTTTGAAAGTAGGGGCCTGCCGTATATACTCAGCTGAAATTTGCCCCTTACATGTTGGTGTTGCCACAACACTGTGAGCCCTCACAGTTACTCTTGGTGGGCGCATGAATGGGCCCTGCTGTGAATTATTAGATCAAGAATTGTAATTGCATGCCCCTGTTGAACAGGGGCTGAAAAATTGGGCCTTTGGTGGTGGTGGTGGTGTTGACACAACACTGTAAGGCCTCACAGTTACTCTTGGTGGGCGCAGGAATGGGCCCTGCTGTGAATTATTAGATCAAGAATTGTAATTACATGCCCCTGTTAAACAGGGGCAGAAAAATTGAGCCTTAGGCACTGGTGCCACAACACTGCAACCCCTCACAGATACTGTACTTGGAGCACAGCAATGAGCCCTGTTGCAAAGTATTGCATCAAAAATTGTAATTACACGCCCCTGTTAAACAGGGGCTGAAAAATTGGGCCTTAGCCACTGGTGCTGGTGCCACGACACTGCAACCACTCCCAGATACTCTAGTTGGAGTGCAGAAATGAGCCCTGCTGCAAAGCATTGCATAAAAAATTGTAATAACACACCCCTGTTAAACAGGGGCTGAAAAATTGGGCCTTAGCCACTGGTGGCGGCACCCAGAAACAAAAATGTTCTTCCAAGCTATCATTGTCAATCGGATCATTGAGGAGGAGGAGGATAGTCAGTCAAACATAACAGGACAAACTCTCAGCATCAGCATCAGTCTTGAAGGGATGTGACATTTGAAAATAAATTAGTCTGTTATATCAGCTTCAGGTGTTTGGTAGCTGGTGGTGATCCAAGACTGGTTCATCTTTATGAAGGTCAGTCGATCAACAGAGTCGGTGGACAGGCGCACCCTGTGATCCATGACAAATCCTCCAGCAGCACTGAATGTGCGTTCTGAAAGAACGCTGGATGCAGGACAGGCCAGTAGCTCAATTGCATACTGTGCAAGCTCTGGCCAGTGATCCATCCTCAAGACTAGGGATGAGCTTCGTGTTCGAGTCGAACATACGTTCGACTCGAACATCGGCTGTTCGATCGTTCGACGAAGATCGAACGATTTGGGCCGTTCGCGCCAAATTCGAGTGACGCGAACGGCCCACAATGCACTACGCCATCGCAGTGTCATCCAGGCGCTGTGATTGGCCAAGCATGCACTGTGACCCCGCATGCTTGGCCAATCACAGCGCCGGCAGCGAGGAGAGCAATGATTGGCCACAGGCAGGATGCCTGTGGCCAATTATTGCTGAGGGTGTTTAGTACACGCCCCACACTATAAAAGGCCGCCAGCACGGCGGCCTAGTGTAGTGTGTTCCGGAGCAGGGATAGAGCAGCATAGGCAGGGACAGTGACTTTTATTTCTTTCTTGCTTAACCTGGATTCCTTTAGTTTAGGGAAAGAGAAGGATAGGTAGGGAGAGTGTCAGTGTGTTTTGTGCTTGTGCTATATTGTGCTTAAAAAAAACATTTTTTCTAGGGACAGAAAACTGTAGGTAGGGAGAGTGTGTCAGTTTCTTTCACTGTCAAAGTCCTTGTTTCCAGGGACCTGGAAGGACAGTGAGTGAATTCTCCTTGTGCTAAATTGTGCTTAAAAAAAAACATTTTTTCTAGGGACAGAAAACTGTAGGTAGGGAGAGTGTGTCAGTTTCTTTCACTGTCAAAGTCCTTGTTTCCAGGGACCTGGAAGGACAGTGAGTGAATTCTCCTTGTGCTAAATTGTGCTTAAAAAAAACATTTTTTCTAGGGACAGAAAACTGTAGGTAGGGAGAGTGTGTCAGTTTCTTTCACTGTCAAAGTCCTTGTTTCCAGGGACCTGGAAGGACAGTGAGTGAATTCTCCTTGTGCTAAATTGTGCTTAAAAAAAACATTTTTTCTAGGGACAGAAAACTGTAGGTAGGGAGAGTGTGTCAGTTTATTTCACTGTCAAAGTCCTTGTTTCCAGGGACCTGGAAGGACAGTGAGTGAATTCTCCTTGTGCTAAATTGTGCTTAAAAAAAACATTTTTTCTAGGGACAGAAAACTGTAGGTAGGGAGAGTGTGTCAGTTTCTTTCACTGTCAAAGTCCTTGTTTCCAGGGACCTGGAAGGACAGTGAGTGAATTCTCCTTGTGCTAAATTGTGCTTAAAAAAAACATTTTTTCTAGGGACAGAAAACTGTAGGTAGGGAGAGTGTGTCAGTTTCTTTCACTGTCAAAGTCCTTGTTTCCAGGGACCTGGAAGGACAGTGAGTGAATTCTCCTTGTGCTAAATTGTGCTTAAAAAAAACATTTTTTCTAGGGACAGAAAACTGTAGGTAGGGAGAGTGTGTCAGTTTCTTTCACTGTCAAAGTCCTTGTTTCCAGGGACCTGGAAGGACAGTGAGTGAATTCTCCTTGTGCTAAATTGTGCTTAAAAAAAACATTTTTTCTAGGGACAGAAAACTGTAGGTAGGGAGAGTGTGTCAGTTTCTTTCACTGTCAAAGTCCTTGTTTCCAGGGACCTGGAAGGACAGTGAGTGAATTCTCCTTGTGCTAAATTGTGCTTAAAAAAAACATTTTTTCTAGGGACAGAAAACTGTAGGTAGGGAGAGTGTGTCAGTTTCTTTCACTGTCAAAGTCCTTGTTTCCAGGGACCTGGAAGGACAGTGAGTGAATTCTCCTTGTGCTAAATTGTGCTTAAAAAAAACATTTTTTCTAGGGACAGAAAACTGTAGGTAGGGAGAGTGTGTCAGTTTCTTTCACTGTCAAAGTCCTTGTTTCCAGGGACCTGGAAGGACAGTGAGTGAATTCTCCTTGTGCTAAATTGTGCTTAAAAAAAACATTTTTTCTAGGGACAGAAAACTGTAGGTAGGGAGAGTGTGTCAGTTTCTTTCACTGTCAAAGTCCTTGTTTCAAGGGACAGAGAAGGACACCTGAAGGTAGCCCTTATTGCTTTTTTCCCATCTCCCTGCAGGCCATCTATTAGAATGTCTGGAAGGCAAACAAGGAGAGGCAGACAGTCAGGAGGCAATAAAAGAGGGCAAGCAGGCTCTGTGTCTGGGGGCAACAGTGCTGGTCGTGGACGCGGTGCATTGTCATCAGCACATGGCCATGGGACACGCTTGTCCTTCTTTTCGGCAGCTGGACATGTTGAGCCACATCATGCCGAAGACTTGGTAGAGTGGATGACCAAGCCCTCCTCCTCCTCCTCATCCTCTCTCACCCAGGCTCAGGGTACTGGAAAAGCAGCTGCCAAAGCGTCCTCTTCCCTGGTATCAATGTCAGACTCATCATCAGTCACTCCTTCCCTAGACCCACCATGTCCTCCTCCTGAGGAGTCCCCCGAACTGTTTCAGCACAGTGTTGGGTACATGCTCCAGGAGGATGCCCAGCGTTTCGAAGGGTCTGATGATGAAACCCAGCTAGAGGAAGGCAGTAGCGTGAGAGCAGACAGAGGGGATGCTCAAGAAGGACACCAATCTGGCAGTCATGTTCCAGCAGCTGCAGCATACTGCCAGATTGGCTCCAGTGATGAGGAGGGAGGTGATGATGAGGTCACTGACTCCACGTGGGTGCCTAATAGGAGAGAGGAGGAGGAGGAGGATGAGGAGGAGGCACATCTCCAACGAGGCAGGATGCCCTTTGGTGGCCAGCGTAAGGGCAGTACACCGACGGAATCACACCGCAGAGCTCCGCCTGTGCAGGGCGCTGCCTCTGCCCGTCATTCAAAAAGTTCTTTGGTGTGGGCCTTTTTTGAGGCTAGTGCATCAGATCGCACAGCTGCTGTTTGCAACATATGTCTCAAGCGTATATCGCGTGGCCAAAACATCAGCCGCTTGGGTACCACATGCCTGACCAGACATATGTTGACCTGCCATGCAGCTCGTTGGCAAGCCTACCTCAAAGACCCACACCAAAGAACAAAGCGGACCTCTCCTTGCACCGCATCAGCTGGGATCTCCAACCCCACTATAACTTCAGTCCTCTCTGAAACATGCACTGAGAGGAATGAAGGTGTAGAATTAGGTGTGTCACAGCCAAGTACTTGCGGCCACTCTGCTAGCAGTACACCGACGTCCGATTCTAGCAGGCAAATTTCCCTGCCCCAGCTGCTGGACCGTCGAAAGAAGTTCACTCCCAGCCATCCACATGCCCAGCGGTTGAATGCTAGCTTGGCTAAATTGCTAGCGCTTCAACTGCTGCCTTTTCAGTTGGTAGACTCGGCCCCCTTCCGTGAGTTTGTGCAATGTGCGGTTCCTCAGTGGCAGGTTCCCAAACGCCACTTTTTCTCACGGAAGGCTATTCCGGCTCTCTACCGGCATGTGGAAGGCAATGTCTTGGCCTCGCTGGACAGGGCGGTCAGCGGTAAGGTGCATATTACCGCTGACTCATGGTACAGCAGGCATGGACAGGGACGTTACCTTTCTTTCACGGCCCATTGGGTCACTCTTTTGGCAGCTGGGAAGGATGCAGGACAAGGTGCAGTAGTGTTGGAGGTTGTCCCACCGCCACGCCTCCAAAATGCTACTACTGGTTGTGACACACCTCTCTCCTCCACCCCCTCCTCTTCTTCTTCCTCCATGGCCTCTTCCTGTGGTTTGTCCTATGAACCAGCGGTGCTCCGTAGCCGTTCACGGGGCTACGCAAGTACGCAGGCAAAAAGATGCCATGCAGTGCTTGCGCTGGTGTGTTTGGGGGACAGAAGCCACACTGGGGCAGAGGTCCTGTCTGCTCTGCAGGGCCAGGCCGAGAGGTGGTTGACGCCACGCCAGCTTAAGCCAGGAATGGTGGTTTGCGACAATGGCACCAACCTCCTCTCCGCCCTCCGACAGGGACAACTGACCCATGTGCCCTGTGTGGCTCACGTCCTTAACCTGGTGGTGCAGCGGTTCTTGGGCAGGTACCCGGGCTTACAGGATGTCCTGAGGCAGGCCAGGAAAGTCTGTGTGCATTTCCGCAGATCTTATAATGCCAGTGCTCGCCTGGCTGAGCTGCAAAAGGAGTTGAACCTGCCCAAGAACCGCCTTATATGTGACATGCCCACCAGGTGGAACTCAACGTTGGCCATGCTGCAGCGGCTGCACATGCAGCAGAGGGCCATCAATGAGTACCTGTGCGACTACGGCACCAGGACAGGGTCAGGGGAGCTTGGTTTTTTTTCTCCACGCCAGTGGGGCATGATCAGGGATGCATGCACTGTCCTGGCACCATTTGAGGAGGCCACGAGGATGGTGAGCAGTGACAGTGCATGCATCAGTGACACTGTACCTCTTGTCCACCTGTTGGAGCACACGCTGCGTGGAATAATGGACAGGGCACTTGAGGCAGAACAGAGGCAGGAAGAGGAGGACTTCCTTGCCTCTCAAGGCCCCTTTACCCAGACAGTGTTCCTTCTGTCCCACCCATCGCACAGGAAGAGGAGGAGGAGGAGGAGGAGGAGGAGGATTGTGTCAGCATGGAGGTGGAGGCTGGCACTCAGCATCATCAGCAGCAGTCTTTTAGGGATGATTTACAGTCCCAAGAAACCAGTGGACTTGTACGTGGCTGGGAGGAGGTGGCTGCGGATCATGTCGTCCTTAGTGACCCAGAGGACTCCGGAGCGAATGCCTCAGCAAACCTACGCTGCATGGCCTCCCTGATCCTGCAAAGTCTGCGGAAGGATCCTCGTATTCTTCGGATCAAGGAGAGGGACCATTACTGGCTGGCCACTCTCCTTGATCCACGGTACAAGGGTAAGGTTGCGGACCTTATGTTACCGTCGCAGAGGGAGCAGAGGATGAGACAACTCCGGGAGGCCTTGCAGAAAGGTCTGTGCAACGCGTTCCCAGAGACTGGGAGGTTACAAACTCCTGGTCCTGGACAACGAGTTGCTGAGGCTTCGGCCAGTCAAAGAAGGAGCGGTGGGGAAGGTGGCCGTCTGACCGATGCGTTCAGACAATTCTTTAGTCCGCAGCCCCAAAGTATGATCGGTTCCAGCAACCATCGCCAGCGTCTGATAAACATGGTGCAGGAATATCTAGGGGCAAGGTCAGACTTGGACACCTTCCCCACCGAAAATCCTCTGGCTTACTGGGTCTTGAGGATGGATCACTGGCCAGAGCTTGCACAGTATGCAATTGAGCTACTGGCCTGTCCTGCATCCAGCGTTCTTTCGGAACGCACATTCAGTGCTGCTGGAGGATTTGTCACGGATCACAGGGTGCGCCTGTCCACCGACTCGGTTGATCGACTGACTTTCATCAAGATGAACCAGTCTTGGATCACCACCAGCTACCACACACCTGATGCTGATATAACAGACTAATTGATTTTAACATGTCACATCCCTTCAAGACTGATGCTGATGCTGAGTGCCTGTGCTGTTATGTTGACTGGCTATCCTCCTCCTCCGAGTCCTCAATGATACGATTGATGATGATAGCTTGGAAGATCATTTTTGTTTATGGGTGCCGCCACCAGTGGCTAAGGCCCAATTTTTCAGCCCCTGTTTTACAGGGGCGTGTAATTACAATTTTTTTAGCAATAATTTGCCATAGGGCTCATTGCTGTGCTCCAAGTACAGTATCTGTGAGGGGTTGGAGTGTTGTGGCACCAGTGCCTAAGGCCCAATTTTTCAGCCCCTGTTTAACAGGGGCGTGTCATTACAATTTTTGAAGCAATACTTTGCAACAGGGCTCATTGCTGTGCTCCAAGTACAGTATCTGTGAGGGGTTGTAGTGTTGTGCCACCAGTGCCTAAGGCCCAATTTTTCAGCCCCTGTTCAACAGGGGCATGCAATTACAATTCTTGATCTAATAATTCACAGCAGGGTCCATTGCTGCACCCACCAAGAGTAACTCTGAGGGCTTACAGTCTTGTGGCAACGCCACCACCACCACCACCACGAAAGGCCCAATTTTTCAGCCCCTGTTCAAAAGGGGCATGTAATTACAATTCTTGATCTAATAATTCACAGCAGGGCCCATTGCTGCACCCACCAAGAGTAACTGTCAGGGCTTACAGTGTTGTGGCACCAGCACCACCATCAAAGCCCCAATTTTTACTACCACTGTTCAACAATTATATGTAATTAAAATTCCTGATATAATAGTTGACAGCAGGGCATTCCAGCACCAACCAAGAGTAACTGAGTGCTTACAGTGTTGTGCCAACACCAACAACTAAGGGGCCTATTTCTGCAGAGTATATACGGCAGGTCCCTACTTTCAAACATCCAACTTACAAACGACTCCTACTTGCAAACGAAAGAAGACAACAGGAAGTGAGAGGAAATCTACCCCTAGAAAGGAAAATTCTCTCCTGTAAGAATAAATATGGGAGAAAGGGGTCTCATCTGTACTGATGCTTTATCAGCAATCCTTGTTTCAAGAAAAACACCACATTTCAAAAACAGTTGTCATTGGGACGGAAAGTGAGGTGAAATGTTCTGAACAGGGGCACAGACAGCAAAACAAATGTTACAGGGGTGATAACCCTTACCTATGTTTCCCAAAAAGTTTAAAAATAGATTTTTGGGCTGGAGCTACACTTCAACAATGTACCTGTTCAAAATTACAAACAGATTCTACATAAGAACAAACCTACAGTCCCTGTCTTGTATGCACCGCCTGTATACGGCTGTTCAGAGTATATAGGGCCTTTTTTATTTTATGTGCGGGGTTCCCCTTAATATCCATACAAGACCCAAAGGGGCTGGTAATGGGCTGGGGTAGGGGGGGGGGGGTCATGGGGTAGCTATGCCATTTTTCTTAAAGAATTTCATCCATATTACCGGGACCAGACATTACATTAAAGCCGCAAGCAGTTTTAAATGGCTTTTTTTTCCTTTAGAAGTGTCATTTTGTGCAGGGACAGTTCTAAACACGGGAAACACGTGGCACTTCACAGGCATACTTTAGACACCCCCCAGGTACGATATTTAAAGGAATATTTGACTTTTTTTTTTTCACTTTATGCATCATTAAAATGACTGCTCCCGAAAAACGACCGTTTTTAAAACTTCTTTTTGCATTGATACATGTCCCCTGGTGCAGAACCCGGGTTCCCAAACCCTATTTATGACAATAACATGCATAATAGTTGTTATAATTAGCACTTTAGAATTCGAACGTTCGCATCCATTGTATTTAATAGGGTTCTAATGTTCGTTCGAACTTTCGGTCCGTTCGCGGGTTCTGGTGCGAACCGAACCCGGGGGTGTTCGGCTCATCACTACTCAAGACCCAGTAAGCCAGAGGATTTTCGGTGGGGAAGGTGTCCAAGTCTGACCTTGCCCCTAGGTATTCCTGCACCATGTATATCAGACGCTGGCGATGGTTGCTGGAACCGATCATACCTTGGGGCTGCGGACTAAAGAATTGTCTGAACGCTTCGGTCAGACGGCCACCTTCCCCACCGCTCCTTCTTTGACTGACCGAAGCCTCAGCAACTCGTTGTCCAAGACCAGGAGTTTGTAACCTCCCAGTCTCTGGGAACGCGTTGCATAGACCTTTCTGCAAGGCCTCCCGGAGTTGTCTCATCCTCTGCTCCCTCTGCGATGGTAAGATAAGGTCCGCAACCTTACCCTTGTACCGTGGATCAAGGAGAGTGGCCAGCCAGTAATGGTCCCTCTCCTTGATCCGAAGAATACGAGGATCCTTCCGCAGACTTTGCAGGATCAGGGAGGCCATGCAGTGTAGGTTAGCTGAGGCATTCAGTCCGGAGTCCTCTGGGTCACTAAGGACGACATGATCCGCAGCCACCTCCTCCCAGCCACGTACAAGTCCACTGGTTTCTTGGGACTGTAAATCATCCCTAAAAGACTGCTGCTGATGATGCTGAGTGCCTGGCTCCACCTCCATGCTGACACAATCCACCTCCTCCTCCTCCTCTTCTTCCTGTGCGATGGGTGGGACAGAAGGAACACTGTCTGGGTAAAGGGGGCCTTGAGAGACAAGGAAGTCCTCCTCTTCCTGCCTCTGTTCTGCCTCAAGTGCCCTGTCCATTATTCCACGCAGCGTATGTTCCAACAGGTGGACAAGAGGTACAGTGTCACTGATGCATGCACTGTCACTGCTCACCATCCTCGTGGCCTCCTCAAATGGTGCCAGGACAGTGCATGCATCCCTGATCATGCCCCACTGGCGTGGTGAAAAAAAACCGAGCTCCCCTGACCCTGTCCTGGTGCCGTAGTCGCACAGGTACTCATTGATGGCCCTCTGCTGCGTGTGCAGCCGCTGCAGCATGGCCAACGTTGAGTTCCACCTGGTGGGCATGTCACATATAAGGCGGTTCTTGGGCAGGTTCAACTCCTTTTGCAGCTCAGCCAGGCGAGCACTGTTATTATAAGATCTGCGGAAATGCACACAGACTTTCCTGGCCTGCCTCAGGACATCCTGTAAGCCCGGGTACCTGCCCAAGAACCGCTGCACCACCAGGTTAAGGATGTGAGCCATACAGGGCACATGGGTCAGTTGTCCCTGTCGGAGGGCGGAGAGGAGGTTGGTGCCATTGTCGCAAACCACCATTCCTGGCTTAAGCTGGCGTGGCGTCAACCACCTCTCGGCCTGCCCCTGCAGAGCAGACAGGACCTCTGCCCCAGTGTGGCTCCTGTCCCCCAAACACACCAGCGCAAGCACGGCATGGCATCTTTTTGCCTGCGTACTTGCGTAGCCCCTTGAACGCCTACGGAGCACCGCTGGTTCCGAGGACAAACCACAGGAAGAGGCCATGGAGGAAGAAGAAGAGGAGGGGGTGGAGGAGAGAGGTGTGTCACAACCAGTAGTAGCATTTTGGAGGCGTGGCGGTGGAACAACCTCCAACACTACTGCACCTTGTCCTGCATCCTTCCCAGCTGCCAAAAGAGTGACCCAATGGGCCGTGAAAGAAAGGTAATGTCCCTGTCCATGCCTGCTGGACCATGAGTCAGTGGTAATATGCACCTTACCGCTGACCACCCTGTCCAGCGAGGCCAAGACATTGCCTTCCACATGCCGGTAGAGAGCCGGAATCGCCTTCCGTGCGAAAAAGTGGCGTTTGGGAACCTGCCACTGAGGAACCGCACATTGCACAAACTCACGGAAGGGGGCCGAGTCTACCAACTGAAAAGGCAGCAGTTGAAGCGCTAGCAATTTAGCCAAGCTAGCATTCAACCGCTGGGCATGTGGATGGCTGGGAGTGAACTTCTTTCGACGGTCCAGCAGCTGGGGCAGGGAAATTTGCCTGCTAGAATCGGACGTTGGTGTACTGCTAGCAGAGTGCCCGCAAGTACTTGCCTGTGACACACCTAATTCTACACCTTCATTCCTCTCAGAGCAGGTTTCAGAGAGGAGTGAAGGTATAGTGGGGTTGGAGATCCCAGCTGATGCGGTGCAAGAAGAGGTCAGCTTTGTTCTTTGGTGTGGGTCTTTAAGGTAGGCTTGCCAACGAGCTGCATGGCAGGTCAACATATGTCTGATCAAGCATGTGGTGCCCAAGCGGCTGATGTTTTGGCCACGCGATATACGCTTGAGACTAGGGATGAGCTTCGAGTTCGAGTCGAACTCATGTTCGACTCGAACATTGCCTGTTCGCCCGTTCGCCGAACAGCGAACAAATTGGGGTGTTCGCGGTAAATTCGAAAAATCTATGGGAGAAATATAAAGTGCTAATTATAAAGGCTTATATGCAAGTTATTGTCCTAAAAAGTGTTTGGGGACCCGGGTCCTGCCCCAGGGGACATGTATCAATGCAAAAAGAAGTTTTAAAAACGTCCGTTTTTTCGGGAGCAGTGATTTTAATAATGCTTAAAATGAAAAAATAAAAGTGAAATATTCCTTTAAATTTCGTACCTGGGGGGTGTGTATGATATGCATGTGAAGTGGCGCATGTTTCCCGTGCTTAGAACTGTCCCTGCAAAAAATGTCATTTTTTAAAGAAAAAAATGCATTTAAAACTGACTCGCGGCTATTAATGAATTGTCGGCTCCCGGCAATACATACAAAAGTCATTGATAAAAAATAAAAAAAAAGCGTGGGGGTTCCCCAGAATTCAATTACCAGGCCCTTCAGGTCTGGAATGGATATTAAGGGGAACCCCACCGCAAATTTAAAAAAAATTGACGTGGGGTTCCCCCAAATATCCATTCCAGGCCCTTCAGATCTGGCATGGATTTTAAGGGGAACTCCACCCCAAATTTAAAAAAAAAATGGCGTGGAGTCCCCCTAAAAATCCATACCAGACCCCTTATCCGAGCACGCAACCTGGCCGGCCGCAGGGGAAAAGGGGGGGACGAGAGAGCGGCCCCCCTCTCTCCTGAACCGTACCAGGCCACATGCCCTCAACATGGGGAGGATGTCCCCATGTTGATGGGGACAAGGGCCTCATCCCCACAACCCTTGCCCGGTGGTTGTGGGGGTCTGCGGGCGGGGGGCTTATCGGAATCTGGAAGACCCCTTTAACAAAGGGGACCCCCAGATCCCGGCCCCCCCCATGTGAATTGGTAAGGGGTACATTGTACCCCTACCATTTCACGAAGAAAGCGTAAAAAAATGTTTAAAAAAACACGCAAACAGCTTGAAAAAGACCTTTATTTAAAAAAAAAAAAAAAAAAAAAAACATTCCAGCGGTGAAATCCAGTGTCCCGCGGCGATCCCGATGTCCAGCGCTGTCCTTCATTGGTTGTGCCTGAGCGGACCTGATGGGGAACTCCCTCTCAGTATTTTAAATGTATAGACCCGCCCCTTCTAAAGTTCCCCATCAGGTCCGCTCAGCGCACGAGATGCGGAACATGAGAAGGGGCGGGTCTATACATGTATTACCAAAGTGAGAGCAGTTCCCCATCAGGTCCGCCCCCTCGGTATGTCGGACCCGCCTACGTCATTGGCTTGAGCGGGGAACTTCCTTCACTGTGTAATTTAAATTTACATAGTGAAGGAAGTTCCCCGCTCAAGCCAATGACGTAGGTGGGTCCGACATACCGAGGGGGCGGACCTGATGGGGGACTGCTCTCACTTTGGTAATACATGTATAGACCCGCCCCTTCTCATGTTCCGCATCTCGTCCGCTGAGCTGACCTGATGGGGAACTTTAGAAGGGGCGGGTCTATACATTTAAAATTCTGAGAGGGAGTTCCCCATCAGGTCCGCTCAGGCACAACCAATGAAGGACAGCGCTGGACATCGGGATCGCCGCCGGACACTGGATTTCACCGCTGGAATGTTTTTTTTTTTTTAAATAAAGGACTTTTTCAAGCTGTTTGCGTGTTTTTTTTAAACATTTTTTTACGCTTTCTTCGTGAAATGGTAGGGGTACAATGTACCCCTTACCAATTCACATAGGGGGGGGCGGGATCTGGGGGTCCCCTTTGTTAAAGGGGTCTTCCAGATTCCGATAAGCCCCCCGCCCGCAGACCCCCACAACCACCGGGCAAGGGTTGTGGGGATGAGGCCCTTGTCCCCATCAACATGGGGACATCCTCCCCATGTTGAGGGCATGTGGCTTGGTACGGTTCAGGAGGGAGGGGGGGCCGCTCTCTCGTCTCCCCCTTTTCCCCTGCGGCCGGCCAGGTTGCGTGCTCAGATAAGGGGTCTGGTATGGATTTTTAGGGGGACTCCACGCCATTTTTTTTTTAAATTTGGGGTGAAGTTCCCCTTAAAATCCATGCCAGATCTGAAGGGCCTGGAATGGATATTTGGGGGAACCCCACGTCAATTTTTTTTTTAAATTTGCGGCGGGGTTCCCCTTAATATCCATTCCAGACCTGAAGGGCCTGGTAATTGAATTCTGGGGAACCCCCACGCTTTTTTTTTTTTTTTTATCAATGACTTTTGTATGTATTGCCGGGAGCCGACAATTCATTAATAGCCGCGAGTCAGTTTTAAATGCATTTTTTCCTTTCAAAAATGACATTTTTTGCAGGGACAGTTCTAAGCACGGGAAACATGCGCCACTTTACAGGCATATCATACACACACCCCAGGTACGAAATTTAAAGGAATATTTCACTTTTATTTTTTCATTTTAAGCATTATAAAAATCACTGCTCCCGAAAAAACGGCCGTTTTTAAAACTTCTTTTTGCATTGATACATGTCCCCTGGGGCAGGACCCGGGTCCCCAAACACTTTTTAGGACAATAACTTGCATATAAGCCTTTATAATTAACACTTTAGATTTCGAACGTTCGAGTCCATTGTATTTAATAGGGTTCTGAAGTTTACACGAACATTTTGTCTGTTGGCAGGTTCTGGAGCGAAACGAACAGGGGGGTGTTCGGCTCATCCCTGCTTGAGACATATGTTGCAAACAGCAGCTGTGCGATCTGATGCACTCGCCTCAAAAAAGGCCCACACCAAAGAACTTTTTAAATGACGGGCAGAGGCAGCGCCTTGCACAGGCGGAGCTCTGCGGTGTGATTCCGTCGGTGTGCTGCCCATACGCTGGCCACTCAAGGGCATCCTGCCTCGTTGGAGATGTGCCTCCTCCTCATCCTCCTCCTCCTCCTCCTCTCTCCTATTAGGCACCCACGTGGAGTCAGTGACCTCATCATCCCCTCCCTCCTCATCACTGGAGCCAATCTGGCAGTATGCTGCAGCTGCTGGAGCATGACTGCCAGATTGGTGTCCTTCTTGAGCATCCCCTCTCTCTGCTCTCACGCTGCTGCCTTCCTCTAGCTGGGTATCATCATCAGATCCTTCCAAACGCTGGGCATCCTCCTGGAGCATGTACCCAACACTGTGCTCAAACAGTTCGGGGGACTCCTCAGGAGGAGGACATGGTGGGTCTAGGGAAGGATTGACTAATGAAGATAATGATACCAGAGAAGAGGACGCTTTGGCAGCTGCTTTGCCAGTACCCTGAGCCTGGGTGAGAGAGGATGAGGAGGATGAGGTGGGCTTGGTCATCCACTCTACCAAGTCTTCGACATGATGTGGCTCAACATGTCCAGCTGCCGAAAAGAAGGACAAGCGTGTCCCATGGCCATGTGCTGATGACAATGCACCGCGTCCACGACCAGCACTGTTGCCCCCAGACACAGAGCCTGCTTGCCCTCTTTTTTTGCCTCCTGACTGTCTGCCTCTCCTTGTTTGCCTTCCAGACATTTTAATGGATGGCCTGCAGGGAGATGGGAAAAAGAGCAATAAGGGCTACCTTCAGGTGTATACTGTGCAGGAGGCTTAGCAACAATGACACTGACACTGTCCCCTGCCTATCCTTCTCTGTCCCTAAACACAAGGATTGAAAATATGGAGCAGCAAAATTGGTTTAGAACAGAATAGCACACTGACACTTTCCCTCACTGTCCTACTCTGTCCCTCCCTACAAACAAGATTTAGCACAGAATACCACACTGCTAATTTCCACGAGTGTCCTTCTCTGTCCCTAAACTCAAGGATTGAAAATATGGAACAGCAAAATTGGTTTAGAACAGAATAGCACACTGTCAGTTTCACTCACTGTACCTCTCTGTCCCTAAACTCAAGGATTGAAAATATGGTTCAGCAAAATTGGTTTAGAACAGAATAGCACACTGACACTTTCCCTCACTGTCCTACTCTGTCCCTCCCTACAAACAAGATTTAGCACAGAATAGCACACTGCTAATTTCCACGAGTGTCCTTCTCTGTCCCTAAACTCAAGGATTGAAAATATGGAACAGCAAAATTGGTTTAGAACAGAATAGCACACTGACACTTTCCCTCACTGTCCTACTCTGTCCCTCCCTACAAACAAGATTTAGCACAGAATAGCACACTGATAATTTCCACGAGTGTCCTTCTCTGTCCCTAAACTCAAGGATTGAAAATATGGAACAGCAAAATTGGTTTAGAACAGAATAGCACACTGTCAGTTTCACTCACTGTCCTACTCTGTCCCTCCCTACAAACAAGATTTAGCACAGAATAGCACACTGCTAATTTCCACGAGTGTCCTTCTCTGTCCCTAAACTCAAGGATTGAAAATATGGAACAGCAAAATTGGTTTAGAACAGAATAGCACACTGACACTTTCCCTCACTGTCCTACTCTGTCCCTCCCTACAAACAAGATTTAGCACAGAATAGCACACTGATAATTTCCACGAGTGTCCTTCTCTGTCCCTAAACTCAAGGATTGAAAATATGGAACAGCAAAATTGGTTTAGAACAGAATAGCACACTGTCAGTTTCACTCACTGTACCTCTCTGTCCCTAAACTCAAGGATTGAAAATATGGTTCAGCAAAATTGGTTTAGAACAGAATAGCACACTGACACTGTCCCTCACTGTCCTACTCTGTCCCTCCCTACAAACAAGATTTAGCACAGAATAGCACACTGCTAATTTCCACGAGTGTCCTTCTCTGTCCCTAAACTCAAGGATTGAAAATATGGAACAGCAAACTTGGTTTAGAACAGAATAGCACACTGTCAGTTTCACTCACTGTACCTCTCTGTCCCTAAACTCAAGGATTAAAAATATGGTTCAGCAAAATTGGTTTAGAACAGAATAGCACACTGACACTTTCCCTCACTGTCCTACTCTGTCCCTCCCTACAAACAAGATTTAGCACAGAATAGCACACTGCTAATTTCCACGAGTGTCCTTCTCTGTCCCTAAACTCAAGGATTGAAAATATGGAACAGCAAACTTGGTTTAGAACAGAATAGCACACTGACACTTTCCCTCACTGTCCTACTCTGTCCCTCCCTACAAACAAGATTTAGCACAGAATAGCACACTGATAATTTCCACGAGTGTCCTTCTCTGTCCCTAAACTCAAGGATTGAAAATATGGAACAGCAAAATTGGTTTAGAACAGAATAGCACACTGTCAGTTTCACTCACTGTACCTCTCTGTCCCTAAACTCAAGGATTGAAAATATGGTTCAGCAAAATTGGTTTAGAACAGAATAGCACACTGACACTTTCCCTCACTGTCCTACTCTGTCCCTCCCTACAAACAAGATTTAGCACAGAATAGCACACTGCTAATTTCCACGAGTGTCCTTCTCTGTCCCTAAACTCAAGGATTGAAAATATGGAACAGCAAAATTGGTTTAGAACAGAATAGCACACTGACACTTTCCCTCACTGTCCTACTCTGTCCCTCCCTACAAACAAGATTTAGCACAGAATAGCACACTGATAATTTCCACGAGTGTCCTTCTCTGTCCCTAAACTCAAGGACTGAAAATATGGAACAGCAAAATTGGTTTAGAACAGAATAGCACACTGTCAGTTTCACTCACTGTCCTACTCTGTCCCTCCCTACAAACAAGATTTAGCACAGAATAGCACACTGCTAATTTCCACGAGTGTTCTTCTCTGTCCCTAAACTCAAGGATTGAAAATATGGAACAGCAAAATTGGTTTAGAACAGAATAGCACACTGACACTTTCCCTCACTGTCCTACTCTGTCCCTCCCTACAAACAAGATTTAGCACAGAATAGCACACTGATAATTTCCACGAGTGTCCTTCTCTGTCCCTAAACTCAAGGATTGAAAATATGGAACAGCAAAATTGGTTTAGAACAGAATAGCACACTGTCAGTTTCACTCACTGTACCTCTCTGTCCCTAAACTCAAGGATTGAAAATATGGTTCAGCAAAATTGGTTTAGAACAGAATAGCACACTGACACTTTCCCTCACTGTCCTACTCTGTCCCTCCCTACAAACAAGATTTAGCACAGAATAGCACACTGCTAATTTCCACGAGTGTCCTTCTCTGTCCCTAAACTCAAGGATTGAAAATATGGAACAGCAAAATTGGTTTAGAACAGAATAGCACACTGTCAGTTTCACTCACTGTACCTCTCTGTCCCTAAACTCAAGGATTAAAAATATGGTTCAGCAAAATTGGTTTAGAACAGAATAGCACACTGACACTTTCCCTCACTGTCCTACTCTGTCCCTCCCTACAAACAAGATTTAGCACAGAATAGCACACTGCTAATTTCCACGAGTGTCCTTCTCTGTCCCTAAACTCAAGGATTGAAAATATGGAACAGCAAACTTGGTTTAGAACAGAATAGCACACTGACACTTTCCCTCACTGTCCTACTCTGTCCCTCCCTACAAACAAGATTTAGCACAGAATAGCACACTGATAATTTCCACGAGTGTCCTTCTCTGTCCCTAAACTCAAGGATTGAAAATATGGAACAGCAAAATTGGTTTAGAACAGAATAGCACACTGTCAGTTTCACTCACTGTACCTCTCTGTCCCTAAACTCAAGGATTGAAAATATGGTTCAGCAAAATTGGTTTAGAACAGAATAGCACACTGACACTTTCCCTCACTGTCCTACTCTGTCCCTCCCTACAAACAAGATTTAGCACAGAATAGCACACTGCTAATTTCCACGAGTGTCCTTCTCTGTCCCTAAACTCAAGGATTGAAAATATGGAACAGCAAAATTGGTTTAGAACAGAATAGCACACTGACACTTTCCCTCACTGTCCTACTCTGTCCCTCCCTACAAACAAGATTTAGCACAGAATAGCACACTGATAATTTCCACGAGTGTCCTTCTCTGTCCCTAAACTCAAGGATTGAAAATATGGAACAGCAAAATTGGTTTAGAACAGAATAGCACACTGTCAGTTTCACTCACTGTCCTACTCTGTCCCTCCCTACAAACAAGATTTAGCACAGAATAGCACACTGCTAATTTCCACGAGTGTCCTTCTCTGTCCCTAAACTCAAGGATTGAAAATATGGAACAGCAAAATTGGTTTAGAACAGAATAGCACACTGACACTTTCCCTCACTGTCCTACTCTGTCCCTCCCTACAAACAAGATTTAGCACAGAATAGCACACTGATAATTTCCACGAGTGTCCTTCTCTGTCCCTAAACTCAAGGATTGAAAATATGGAACAGCAAAATTGGTTTAGAACAGAATAGCACACTGTCAGTTTCACTCACTGTACCTCTCTGTCCCTAAACTCAAGGATTGAAAATATGGTTCAGCAAAATTGGTTTAGAACAGAATAGCACACTGACACTTTCCCTCACTGTCCTACTCTGTCCCTCCCTACAAACAAGATTTAGCACAGAATAGCACACTGCTAATTTCCACGAGTGTCCTTCTCTGTCCCTAAACTCAAGGATTGAAAATATGGAACAGCAAAATTGGTTTAGAACAGAATAGCACACTGTCAGTTTCACTCACTGTACCTCTCTGTCCCTAAACTCAAGGATTAAAAATATGGTTCAGCAAAATTGGTTTAGAACAGAATAGCACACTGACACTTTCCCTCACTGTCCTACTCTGTCCCTCCCTACAAACAAGATTTAGCACAGAATAGCACACTGCTAATTTCCACGAGTGTCCTTCTCTGTCCCTAAACTCAAGGATTGAAAATATGGAACAGCAAACTTGGTTTAGAACAGAATAGCACACTGACACTTTCCCTCACTGTCCTACTCTGTCCCTCCCTACAAACAAGATTTAGCACAGAATAGCACACTGATAATTTCCACGAGTGTCCTTCTCTGTCCCTAAACTCAAGGATTGAAAATATGGAACAGCAAAATTGGTTTAGAACAGAATAGCACACTGTCAGTTTCACTCACTGTACCTCTCTGTCCCTAAACTCAAGGATTGAAAATATGGTTCAGCAAAATTGGTTTAGAACAGAATAGCACACTGACACTTTCCCTCACTGTCCTACTCTGTCCCTCCCTACAAACAAGATTTAGCACAGAATAGCACACTGATAATTTCCACGAGTGTCCTTCTCTGTCCCTAAACTCAAGGATTGAAAATATGGAACAGCAAAATTGGTTTAGAACAGAATAGCACACTGAAACTTTCCCTCACTGTCCTACTCTGTCCCTCCCTACAAACAAGATTTAGCACAGAATAGCACACTGCTAATTTCCACGAGTGTCCTTCTCTGTCCCTAAACTCAAGGATTGAAAATATGGAACAGCAAAATTGGTTTAGAACAGAATAGCACACTGACACTTTCCCTCACTGTCCTACTCTGTCCCTCCCTACAAACAAGATTTAGCACAGAATAGCACACTGCTAATTTCCACGAGTGTCCTTCTCTGTCCCTAAACTCAAGGATTGAAAATATGGAACAGCAAAATTGGTTTAGAACAGAATAGCACACTGACACTTTCCCTCACTGTCCTACTCTGTCCCTCCCTACAAACAAGATTTAGCACAGAATAGCACACTGATAATTTCCACGAGTGTCCTTCTCTGTCCCTAAACTCAAGGATTGAAAATATGGAACAGCAAAATTGGTTTAGAACAGAATAGCACACTGTCAGTTTCACTCACTGTCCTACTCTGTCCCTCCCTACAAACAAGATTTAGCACAGAATAGCACACTGCTAATTTCCACGAGTGTCCTTCTCTGTCCCTAAACTCAAGGATTGAAAATATGGAACAGCAAAATTGGTTTAGAACAGAATAGCACACTGACACTTTCCCTCACTGTCCTACTCTGTCCCTCCCTACAAACAAGATTTAGCACAGAATAGCACACTGATAATTTCCACGAGTGTCCTTCTCTGTCCCTAAACTCAAGGATTGAAAATATGGAACAGCAAAATTGGTTTAGAACAGAATAGCACACTGTCAGTTTCACTCACTGTACCTCTCTGTCCCTAAACTCAAGGATTGAAAATATGGTTCAGCAAAATTGGTTTAGAACAGAATAGCACACTGACACTTTCCCTCACTGTCCTACTCTGTCCCTCCCTACAAACAAGATTTAGCACAGAATAGCACACTGCTAATTTCCACGAGTGTCCTTCTCTGTCCCTAAACTCAAGGATTGAAAATATGGAACAGCAAAATTGGTTTAGAACAGAATAGCACACTGTCAGTTTCACTCACTGTACCTCTCTGTCCCTAAACTCAAGGATTAAAAATATGGTTCAGCAAAATTGGTTTAGAACAGAATAGCACACTGACACTTTCCCTCACTGTCCTACTCTGTCCCTCCCTACAAACAAGATTTAGCACAGAATAGCACACTGCTAATTTCCACGAGTGTCCTTCTCTGTCCCTAAACTCAAGGATTGAAAATATGGAACAGCAAACTTGGTTTAGAACAGAATAGCACACTGACACTTTCCCTCACTGTCCTACTCTGTCCCTCCCTACAAACAAGATTTAGCACAGAATAGCACACTGATAATTTCCACGAGTGTCCTTCTCTGTCCCTAAACTCAAGGATTGAAAATATGGAACAGCAAAATTGGTTTAGAACAGAATAGCACACTGTCAGTTTCACTCACTGTACCTCTCTGTCCCTAAACTCAAGGATTGAAAATATGGTTCAGCAAAATTGGTTTAGAACAGAATAGCACACTGACACTTTCCCTCACTGTCCTACTCTGTCCCTCCCTACAAACAAGATTTAGCACAGAATAGCACACTGATAATTTCCACGAGTGTCCTTCTCTGTCCCTAAACTCAAGGATTGAAAATATGGAACAGCAAAATTGGTTTAGAACAGAATAGCACACTGAAACTTTCCCTCACTGTCCTACTCTGTCCCTCCCTACAAACAAGATTTAGCACAGAATAGCACACTGCTAATTTCCACGAGTGTCCTTCTCTGTCCCTAAACTCAAGGATTGAAAATATGGAACAGCAAAATTGGTTTAGAACAGGATAGCACACTGACACTTTCCCTCACTGTCCTACTCTGTCCCTCCCTACAAACAAGATTTAGCACAGAATAGCACACTGCTAATTTCCACGAGTGTCCTTCTCTGTCCCTAAACTCAAGGATTGAAAATATGGAACAGCAAAATTGGTTTAGAACAGAATAGCACACTGACACTTTCCCTCACTGTCCTACTCTGTCCCTCCCTACAAACAAGATTTAGCACAGAATAGCACACTGACACTTTCCCTCACTGTACCTCTCTGTCCCTACAAACAAGGATTAGCACAGAATAGCACACTGACACTTTCCCTCACTGTACCTCTCTGTCCCTACAAACAAGGATTAGAACAGAATAGCACACTGACACTTTCCCTCACTGTACCTCTCTGTCCCTCCCTACAAACAAGGATTAGCACAGAATAGCACACTGACACTTTCCCTCACTGTACCTCTCTGTCCCTACAAACAAGGATTAGCACAGAATAGCACACTGACACTTTCCCTCACTGTACCTCTCTGTCCCTACAAACAAGGTTTAGCACAGAATAACACACTGTCACTGACACTCTCCCTACCTATCCTTATTTGTCCCTAAACACAAGGAATCCAGGATTAGTAAAGGAAAAAAAATGACACTGTCCCTGCCTATGCTTCTCTTTCCCTGCTCCGGAACACACTACACAAGGCCGCCGCGCTGGCAGCCTTTTATAGTGTGGGGCGTGTACTAAACCCCCTCAGCAATAATTGGCCACAGGCATCCTGCCTGTGGCCAATCATTGCTCTCCTCGCTGCCGGCGCTGTGATTGGCCAAGCATGCGGGGTCACAGTGCATGCTTGGCCAATCACAGCGCCTGGATGACACTGCGATGGCGTAGTGCATTGTGGGCCGTTCGCGTCACTCGAATTTGGCGCGAACGGCCCAAATCGTTCGTTGTTCGTCGAACGCGCGAACAGCCGATGTTCGAGTCGAACCTATGTTCGACTCGAACACCGAGCTCATCCCTACCCTCCAACGTCATTTCAACATGAAAGCCTTTAATACTGTCACCTCACCGACTATCCCCCTTGATATTACACTTGACCTAGCAGATTCTTCTGCTGACGCACAAACTATTCAAGATCTATGTGACCTATGGAATGTAGATGAAGATGATGATCTGGTAGTATGGTCACAATACACCCAATCTAATCCATCTATAGTTCACACTTCTTTTAGACCTAAATCCATTTTTAATCCCACTCAGTCAAAAGGTCCATACCTGTCAACTTTTTATCAAGTAGTTTTTAAAGAACTCAGCGACTTATGCACATTGGAATCGTCTAAAACTCAACGTTATAATAACAACCTCAGTCCACCAGAATACCAAGCCTTAAAATCTTTGAGTACAAACCCTGATATCATCATTAGATCAGCAGATAAGGGAGAAGGGATAGTGATACAAGATAAAAACGGCTATACGAAAGAGACCACTCGACTCCTCTCTGATAAAAACACATATATAAAATTGAACACTGCCAAAATTCACAGAAGAAGCCACCACCATTATCAAACAAGCTTGCACGGATGGAATACTGAACAAACTAGAGGCCACCTTTTTTCTGAAACCCTTCTTCCAAGTTCCCTACCTATATCATTTACATAAAATCCATAAAGATATCTCCAACCCGCCGGGCCGCCCCATCATTGCTTCTATGGACAGCATCACTACCAGTTTTTCTCTATATATTGATAATTTCCTTCAACCCCTAGCCCAAGCTCTTCCGTCTTACATTCGGGACGGTACTCATTTAATTGATTTGTTGAAACCCTACACTTGGGAACCATCATACATTTGGGTATCCCTAGATGTATGTTCTCTCTATACATCTATACCACATTCTATAGGACTTGAAGCTGTTGCCCATTTTCTGAAAGATGACCCCAATCTCAATACTGCACAAATAGACTTCATCCTTCTGGCCACCCGTTTCTGTCTCGAGCACAACTATTTTCTTTCAGCAGGAGAATTCTATCTCCAAAAGCAAGGTACTGCTATGGGCGCCAATTTTGCCCCGAGTTACGCCAACCTCACTATGGGACTATGGGAGTCCAGATTTATTGACATCAACAATCCTTTTGCAGCCAACCTCATTTTTTACGGTCGCTATATAGATGACATTATCATCATCTGGGATGGGCCAACCACTTCAGTCAGAGAATTTTTAACCTATTGCAATTGCAATAATTTCGGACTAACCTTCACCTTGACCATGGACCCTGCATCATTATGCTTCTTAGACCTCGATCTCTTCCATATGGACAACTCCATCTTTGCAAAAAAATTTACCAAACCCACAGCAGGAAACTCGTATTTACATTTTTCCAGTTGCCATCATCCTATGTGGATTAACAATGTCCCAAAGAGTCAATTCAATAGACTCCGACGCAACTGTACCCGATTAGAAGATTATACTTCTCTAAGTATTTCACTTGTAAACAAATTCATCGAAAAAGGATATCCTCCCCACCTGATCGAAGAGGCTCGTATCACCTATCAGCAAGAATCTCTGCCCATCCTCAAAAAATCCAACTCTGAACCTACTACTCGTTTTATTACCCAGTACCATGCAAAACACAAAAAAATGGAGAATATCTTCAAGAAACACTGGGGCATCCTCACCCAAGATCCTCATCTATCAAAATCTGTGTCAGTTACTCCCAAGTTTGCCTATCGAAGGGCCCCCAATATCAAAAGCAAAATCGCCCCTAGCAAAACTAAAACACTAAATCATCACAAAAACTACATGCTCAAACAGCTTACCCTAATTCCCATTGTAGGGATGTTTCAATGCAAAAAGGCCCTATGTCTTACCTGCCCTCATGTCACCCATGGCCAAAAAACCTTTAAGGCCAACAGTAAGACCTTCAATCTCAGTTCCTTCTACAACTGCTCTACCACGTATGTAGTGTACTGTATTTCCGGTCCATGCGGCCTATTATACGTAGGCAGAACCATCAGAGCCCTACGGACCAGATTTGGAGAGCACCGCCATGCAGTCCAAAAGAATAACCCTAAATACAGCGTGGCTCGTCATTTTGCAGCACACCACCATAAAGATATTAGCGCCCTCCAGGTTTGGATTATAGAGGCAATATCAGAAACTCCTACTGCTATAGAAAGATTCCAACGCCTCTGCAGGCAGGAAACTTATTGGATTTATTCTTTGAATACCATGTCACCCCATGGCCTCAACGAAGAAATTGAAACCAACAACATCATCTAATATTCCTGCATTATTATTATTACTTTATATTTCGCCTTCCTTTATCTATGCGATTTCTTGTGCGTTCGCTTACCCATATACCAGTTTGTCTATTATTATTTATTCCATTAGTGTTCTCCCCCTGAGATATATATAACAACAATTTTTTATATATATATATATATCTTTTTTTCAACCTTCTTAATTAACTAATTTTTTATTAATTTTTTATTAATTTTTTATTCGTTGATGCCCGGCCATCCCATACCCCAGTATCTTATTTATCAGAGATATATGTGTGTGTGTGTGTGTATATATGTATGTATATGTGTATATATATATATATGTATATATATATATATATATATATATAGGAATTTTTTTCACAATTTTTTTCATATTTTTTTCATATACACACATATATGCTTTTTAATATGCATATATGCACAGTGTGCTGCTCTTGTAGATCTATAGCTGTTTTGGTATATTCCTTATATAAATTGTTATGCACCTTATTTTATCCGCCTTGATATATTATATTGTATGTTTTATATGTATTTCGTATTATTTATTTATTTATATATTGTATGTATGTATATATGAATATATATATATATAGATGCATGTATATGTGTTTTGGATATAATGAATTAGATATGTATTCCTGCAATGACCTATACCCCTTTATTACTCATACATAATAACCATGTTCATCGTTCATTTCACTCATTTCTCCCATGTCTTTTTTCCCATCATTATCCCCCTCCATTCCCCTTCCCCCTCCCCTCCCCCCTCCCCCACCCCTTGCTCTATTTACTTCCACATCTCTCTTATCTATTATAATATATATCCCCCCCCTTTTTTCTCCTTTTCCTTCCTTCCCCCCCCTTTTTCTTCTTTCTTCTCCCCCCCCCCCCCAGTACTGTTCTCCCTTATATTATATAATAATTTATTACCCTCCCCTTATATACCTTCACTATGCATCCCCAAATTGTTACCCCATAACAACTTCAGTATTATTCCACTCCATATATGCCTCTTCGATCATAGTGCTTTTCTCCTCCTTACAAACATTTATTCAGCTTCATTACTAATTTCCATTATAGCGCTGTTCTCCCACATGCAAACATTTATGAATTTCTGATTATTCTCATTACTACTTTTTCTATCATCATTTTTTAATCTTTCGTATAGATAATATCCCATGCCAATCAATTTCCTCCCCTCCCCCCCTACCATATATCTCTTATATAACTCTGAGTCATTATATCTCCCATATCTCTCCCTCAACCAATCACAATGACGATTTATTTTTGCCAGTATGTTTTCAACCAATCACGTTACGTCTTCCAACTATATCACATCCACATATGACAATGCTCTCCATGGATCTGATGAAACAGCGGATGCTGTGAAACGCGTCATCCCATTGGTCCGTTCCAATCTCCCCGTCACTTCCGGTCCGACGGCACGCTGCGCTCCACGGTGAAGCGCACGCTGATGTGCAGCTTCCTGGTTACCTCCTGGCTGTTCCAGCGGTACAGGGCTTCTTACACCTATCACAGCCTGGACGTTTTCTTCCTTTGCTGACACCGCAACCTGCCTGCAGCTTCCTGGTTACCTTCTGGCTGTTCCAGCGGTGCAGGGTTTTTTACATCGATTACAGCCTGGATGTTTCTTCCTCTGCTGACACCACTACCTGCCTCCAGCCTTCCTTTCATCCTGCCTTCAGCCATCCTCAGCTAACTTTTCATCTGGTACCAACATCTCCCCCGAGGACCGTCTTAGATGACACCGGACCACCATTAACCCTTTACATGCCTGAATTTATCCTACATCTTGTGAGTAGCCATTTAGCTGTTTTTTATATGATTTGTCATGAAAGCCTGTCTTACTGCACTTAGTTTGGCGCACCTTCCTTTCTTCATCATATTTTACAGAGCCTGCTTCTGCTCATGGTAGCTGCCGCTGGTGCTTGCATCATTTATATTCACTGACTCCTTGGATCTTAGGCTCTGCCAGAACTTACTTTGCGCCATTTTTTCTCTTTTTTAATCTAAATACGATTACAGAGGGAAATTGAAAAGAGAGATGTGTATACAGGTACTCTCACTTAAAGCGGAGTTCCAGGCTATTTTTAGTTTATTAAAAGTCAGCAGCTACAAAAAATATAGCTGCTGACTTTTAATAAACAGCCACTCACCTGTCCCATGGTCCAGCGATGCGGCCGCACAGAGCCCCGCTCCTCCCCCCCTCCTCTCCGCAGCGCGCCGTCATTGGAACTGTGGGCACCTGACCGTGACAGCTTGTGGCTTCACGGCCAAGCGCGCACTGCGCATGCGCGAGTCGCTCTGCGCCCGCGGAGTGGACATGTGATCTTCTGGGACCTGTCACGTGTCCCAGAAGATCGCCTAGAGGGAGGGGCTGCCTAGGGGTAGAGGAGGAGTCACCTAGGCGGCCTGAAGACCAAACAAGGAAGTGGGACAGGAAGTCCCTCTCCAAAGTAAGTACCCCCCCCCCAAAAAAAAAAATTACATGCCAAAAGTGGCATGTAAGGGGGTGAGGAGTACTTTGTAAACCTTCCTGTTTTTTCACCTTAATATCAAAACTCAAAATTGTGTGCACCCTTGAAATGGTAAAAACTATGGTACCTAAAATTTTAATTGGTGATACTTTAAAATCCTTTACATGTTATTAGTTTACAGTTCCAGGACCTATGAATTATGGCTCTAGTATTATTGTTCTCATTCTGGCATTCACAGCAATTCCTTACATGTGTGACTTAACCGCTATTTACATACATGTGCGCGACCTACACTCATTTTTGCACTAGTGTGTTTGTGTAAGGGGGACGGGAGGTGCATTTACATTTTTTGTCATTATTTTTACAACATATTTATTTTATAACAATGTATTTTTTACTTATAATAAGGGGGCACAAAGGGTTCCTATGTGATAGAGTGGACAGGAGACAGGTACTATTTATAGTGACATCAGGGGTCTATTTAGACCCCCAATGTCTCCTCTATAATCCACTGCAGCTAATCAAGTGCAGATTGTGCTTGATTAGCTGCTTCTTCGGCTACAGAATTCAGGGAAGGACAGCTCTGAAACTGGAAATGATAAAATGAACATCACTTTCATGTTCATAAGTCACAAAGGAGATTGGGAATGGATGTTCCTTGATCTCCTCCTTCTCTTTCTCTCTGGCCTGTTTATTGTGGACCTTGGCTCCCTGGAGGAAAGGTCACCACCAGGGCCGGGACAAGGGGTGGGGCAGGAGGGGCGCCACAAGGAGATTGGGAGGTAGGAAATTTGTGTTGGGACTGGGAATTGGGGGGGGGGGTGTTAGGGGGTAAGAATTGCTCTATATAGGGAAATTTGGGGAGGTGTGCTAGGAGTGGTGATTTGGGAGGGAGGGAGGGTGTGTTGGGGGGGAGGATTGGTGAAGAGGATTTGTGCTAGGGGGGGGGATTTGAGGGGTTTGTGCTAGAAAAGATAATATGGTAGGGGATTTGGAGTGGGGGGGGTTTGTGCTCGGAGGGGAAATTTGAGGGGTAGAGGGGAAAGTTGTTTTTTTTGAGTGGTGGGGGAATTTGTACAGGTGGCATATGGGGAGAAAGAGAATTCGAGCTGGGGGGGGGGGTAACGGGGATTTTAGCAGGGGGGTGGATTTGTACTGGGAGGAAGGGGGGATTTATGCTTAGGGGGGAGCATGCAGATTATGGCTCAAATTTTTACTGTACATAATACAGTGAGTGAGTGTTGTCCCCCTAAAATAGAGAAAGCATGTTACTGGCAGTATCAGCAGGTTGAAACAAAGAAAAATATGTATGCAGCCACCTTTTTTTAAGACTGGTAAGCTTCAATATATTACAATTTTATTTTTGGGTTTAATTACACTTTAAGTTTATACATTTATTTAACCATATGTTTTGATTTTATGTTGTCATATTTTATTTAAAGTGTTACATGACATTGTGATTTTTTCACACCAAACCAGGATTTTACAGTCAGTCTTTATGCTATATAATACCAACTTTTTCCCAAACATCATTTTATGTGTGTATGAAAACCCTAGGTTGTTCATATATAGCTACAATGACAAATACCAGAGACTATATTTTGTTCAGTACAAGCAGTACAAGTGCAAATGTAAATTAAAATTGGAAAATAGATTTTTACAGTACAGATGTATTTTGAGTTGTTTTTATGTTTGACAAATCCAACTGGCAAAGTTTGCCAAAAACAGATTCAGCTCTTTCTCCCAAATGAGAAAATATTACATAAATGTACCTTAGTCACTCTCTGGCAATATGAAAGGATTGTGAATTATTATGGAACTCCAGCAAAAATACACTCAGTGGACATGTTATCAAGTGCAGTTTACCTGTACATTTACGCAAAGCAGCAAGCAGTGAATCATGTCGCTGCAACCCAATATCTATAGCTAGCAGATGTTAAAATGAGGTGAATGATCTAAGCAACTTTGACCATGGAATGATTGTTGGTTCTCGAGGTGGCAGTTGCGGCTTTTTTTTTTTTCTTTTTTTGCTGCCCTCCTGGGATTTCATGCACTGCAGTTACTAGGGTTTGCCATGAACGGTTTAGAAAAGAAAAGCTTTTTAAAAGAAGTGAGTGGGGATTCGGGAAGATGGATTTAGTTTTGATTTATTCACAAACTTTTTAGGTTGGTTTTAACACTTGATTTAACTTGTATTGTAAAAGTCTTCTTATGAAGCTGGAAAATCAGATACATTGGCGAATATTAATTGTATTTTTAATTAGTACAGGATTTGAATGTTTTGTGTTTTTTTGTGGTAAGCAGGGATGAGCCGAACACCCCCCTGTTCGGTTCGCACCAGAACCTGCGAACAGACAAAATGTTTGTGTAAACTTTAGAACCCTATTAAATACAATGGACTCGAACGTTCGAAATCTAAAGTGTTAATTATAAAGGCTAATATGCAATTTATTGTCCTAAAAAGGGTTTGGGGACCCGGGTCCTGCCCCAGGGGACATGTATCAATGCAAAAAGAAGTTTTAAAAACTGCCGTTTTTTCGGGAGCAGTGATTTTAATAATGCTTAAAATGAAAAAATAAAAGTGAAATATTCCTTTAAATTTCGTACCTGGGGGGTGTGTATGATATGCATGTGAAGTGGCGCATGTTTCCCGTGCTTAGAACTGTCCCTGCAAAAAATGTCATTTTTGAAAGAAAAAAATGCATTTAAAACTGACTCGCGGCTATTAATGAAAAACAACACACAAACACCTTAAAAAAGTCCTTTATTTAAAAAAAAACAAAAAAACATTCCAGCGGTGAAATCCAGTGTCCCGCGGCGATCCCGATGTCCAGCGCTGTCCTTCATTGGTTGTGCCTGAGCGGACCTGATGGGGAACTCCCTCTCAGTATTTTAAATGTATAGACCCGCCCCTTCTAAAGTTCCCCATGAGGTCCGCTCAGCGGACCAGATGCGGAACATGAGAAGGGGCGGGTCTATACATGTATTACCAAAGTGAGAGCAGTTCCCCATCAGGTCCGCCCCCTCGGTATGTCGGACCCGCCTACGTCATTGGCCTGAGCGGGGAACTTCCTTCACTGTGTAATTTAAATTTACATAGTGAAGGAAGTTCCCCGCTCAAGCCAATGACGTAGGCGGGTCCGACATACCGAGGGGGCGGACCTGATGGGGAACTGCTCTCACTTTGGTAATACATGTATAGACCCGCCCCTTCTCATGTTCCGCATCTGGTCCGCTGAGCGGACCTGATGGGGAACTTTAGAAGGGGCGGGTCTATACATTTAAAATACTGAGAGGGAGTTCCCCATCAGGTCCGCTCAGGCACAACCAATGAAGGACAGCGCTGGACATCGGGATCGCCGCGGGACACTGGATTTCACCGCTGGAATGTTTTTTTGTGTTTTTTTTTAAATAAAGGACTTTTTCAAGGTGTTTGTGTGTTTTTTTAAACATTTTTTTACGCTTTCTTCGTGAAATGGTAGGGGTACAATGTACCCCTTACCAATTCACATAGGGGGGGCGGGATCTGGGGGTCCCCTTTGTTAAAGGGGTCTTCCAGATTCCGATAAGCCCCCCGCCCGCAGACCCCCACAACCACCCAGCAAGGGTTGTGGGGATGAGGCCCTTGTCCCCATCAACATGGGGACATCCTCCCCATGTTGAGGGCATGTGGCCTGGTACGGTTCAGGAGGGAGGGGGGGCCGCTCTCTCGTCCCCCCCTTTTCCCCTGCGGCCGGCCAGGTTGCGTGCTCGGATAAGGGGTCTGGTATGGATTTTTAGGGGGACTCCACGCCATTTTTTTTTACATTTGGGGTGGAGTTCCCCTTAAAATCCATGCCAGATCTGAAGGGCCTGGAATGGATATTTGGGGGAACCCCACGTCAATTTTTTTTTAAATTTGCAGTGGGGTTCCCCTTAATATCCATTCCAGACCTGAAGGGCCTGGTAATTGAATTCTGGGGAACCCCCACGCTTTTTTTTTTTTTTTTATCAATGACTTTTGTATGTATTGCCGGGAGCCGACAATTCATTAATAGCCGCGAGTCAGTTTTAAATGCATTTTTTTCTTTCAAAAATGACATTTTTTGCAGGGACAGTTCTAAGCACGGGAAACATGCGCCACTTTACATGCATATCATACACACCCCCCAGGTACGAAATTTAAAGGAATATTTCACTTTTATTTTTTCATTTTAAGCATTATTAAAATCACTGCTCCCGAAAAAACTGCAGTTTTTAAAACTTCTTTTTGCATTGATACATGTCCCCTGGGGCAGGACCCGGGTCCCCAAACACTTTTTTAGGACAATAACTTGCATATAAGCCTTTATAATTAGCACTTTAGATTTCTCCCATAGATTTTTCGAATTTGCCGCGAACACCCCAATTTGTTCGCTGTTCGGCGAACGGGCGAACAGGCAATGTTCGAGTCGAACATGAGTTCGACTCGAACTCGAAGCTCATCCCTAGTGGTAAGTGGGTTTTTGCAATAAGATTAAGCAGCATGGTTAAACATTAAGCAAACCATCCCCAACAGCCCCTTTCCCCAATACCTGCCAGTCTTCTTCTGGGTCAGTTGTCTTTCATGCCATTGGGCAGCCACTGGGACTTCTTGCGCATTGGATTGTCCCAGGTAACTGGCTTACTTCTGAATGAGCATAGGTTTACACTACCCAGAACATATGGCATATTCCTCATACAAACCATACTGGAATCCTCAAATGGTTAAAAGGGTGTTCCAGTGACCTCCGACTAATCATGGTGCACAACATGGATAAAACATGCCACCAGTACACTGACAAGCTGCAATGTTCTTAATTCTTGTATAATCACATAGAAAAGCAACATTTAAGGGCCACACAGGAAGTTTTACACTTGAACTAATAGCTTATGCAATCAATGGAGAGAGTTGGACCAGTGCGCTCAAAGAGTAGTGTCCGTATACATGCAGTACATGCATAAGGTACTCATTCATTAGGCTCCACTTTAGTAAACCAGTTCATTTCATTTCAAAAAGTTGGCAACAATGAGCCTCTGAACAGGGTTGATAAGGCTAGAATTCTGGTATACTCTTCATTATGCACAAATTCACCAAACATATACTGTATGGAAGAATTGAAAGGGGTTCTTGATAAGTACAAGAGTTATGCCTCGTACACACGACGGGAAAAACGGCTATGAGAGCTTTTGGCCGGGAATCCCGACCGTGTGTATGCCCCATCGCAGTTTTTCCGACGGGAAAAAATCCTGGCGGAAAAACTGTTCGTCTGTATGCTTTTCCGAGGGGAAAAAACTGTGCATGCTCGGAAACAATTTGACGCATGCTCGGAAGCATAGAACTTAATTTTGTTGGCTCGTCGTAGTCTTTTACGTCACCGCGTTCTTGGCAGTCAAAAGTTCACTGGACTTTTGTCTGAGCGTGTGTATGCAAGGCAGGCTTGAGAGTAATTCTGTCGGGAAAACCGTCGGTTTTTTATCCGACGGAAAAACCGGCCGTGTGTACTAGGCATTATAGTCACCCCAGACTGGGGTCAACAACTCACCATTGCTGGCAAGTGCTGCAAGCTCCTTTTTGGTTTGACAGAAAATTACTGCAAGAGAGCCCGTCCAAGCCCAGACTACTTATAAGCCAGAGCTGCTATTCCATGAGCTATCAAACATCCAGCAGCCACTTACTGCTCTAACAGCCTTGAGGCGATTCAGTTCACATTTGCAGCGCTATGCAAGTTATTCACTCACTCACTCACAGCTGTCAAACACCATTATATTGTGTGTGGCTGTTCCAAGACAATATATTTCATCCCTTAAGCTGCCTGAGCTATAAAAGATTCTACAACATCTTCCCCCAGCTATGCTGTTCTATCTACAGGGGCTGCCCCCTTCTGGATTATTTACTATTTACCACCAAACTCTGTATTATTTACTCCTGACCCTTGCACTTTGTGGTACACACTGCTGACCTTTGAACTCTGTGATACTTACTACTAACCCCTGATGTCTGCATTACTTACCGTAGACACTAGACTTGTGCACAACGGAAAAATTCGTTCCGTTTCGGTTCGTTTCTTTCCGGTCCTGTTGATTCGTAATCATTCGTAATTTTGCTAGACGGGATTTTTCGTGTTCGGACTCATTCGTATTTTTGCAAGCGACATTTTTCGTTGAATTTTTTGTTGCTTTATAATTCGTACTTTCGGTAGAGTACGTTGTTTTTCGTTGATTCTGGACACAACTCCTACTTTCGTAACTTTTTTTGGGTTCGTACTTTCGGTAGAGTACGTTGTTTTTCGTTGATTCTGGACACAACTCCTACTTTCGTAACTTTTTTTGGGTTCGTTGATTCGTAATTTTCCGTGTCTCTCTCACAACGACGCTGCCTATTATGCCTAATGTGCTTCGAATGGATTTGTACTTTTCTAAATACATTGCGGTTATTTGTAACGATTCGAAATCTCGTATTTTACTTTCGTTTTTTACATGCGGCTATAGCCTCTGCCCCTGTACACCATTTTGAGAGGGTTCAGCACGGTGAGGGAGAAGCAGAGAGCAGAGCAGAGTGTTATTGTGCTTTGAATGGATTTGAAATCTCGTATTTTACTTTCGTTTTTTACATGCGGCTATAACCTCCGCCCCTGTACACCATTTTGAGAGGGAGTTCAGCACGGTGTGGGAGAAGCAGAGAGCAGAGCAGAGTGAGTGTTATTGTGCTTCGTATGGATTCGTACATTCGTAACTTTTTCATAACGAATTATGCCGAAGACATTCGGGCATTCGCTATTTGCGGTATAATTTATTTCGGATTCGGTCTTATTCGTAATTGCTTTGTTCGGAAATTCGAATGCTTCCGAATGTCCGAAAGTTGCTAAATTCGGACGAATTTCAATTCGTTACGAAACGAATTGCACAAGCCTAGTAGACACCTGCAGTATGAGTTACACACTACTGGCCTCTGCATTGCTTACCCCTGACCCCTGCACTCTGTAACACACTAGTGACCCTTACACTCTGCATGACATACTACTGACCCCTGCACTCTGCTTTACATTCTACTGACCTCTGAACTCTGTGTTATTCCTGACCACCACACTCTATTTTGCCTCGTACACACGGCCGGGATTTCCGACGGGAAAAAGTCAGTCGGAAATCCCGACGGGAAAAAAGAGAGCCAGTTCTCTTTTTTTTGCCGGACGTTTTTGGCAGTTTTCCCGTCGGAAAAACTCAGATGGAGCATACACACGGTTGGGATTCCCAGCCAAAAGCTCTCATCTGAGTGTTTCTGACGGGAAAACCGGCCGTGTGTACTTACTATTGATTTCTGAATGCTGTGTTACCTACTTATGGCCTCTGCACTTTGCATTACATACTACTGAGATCTTATTTTTGTGTTACTAACTACTGACTCATGAATTCTACCTTACTTACTACTGACTCCTGAGTTTTTCAAACCTCCCTTACTATTTAATGGGGCCCTGCTAGGTTATCTCCTTAAAAATAAAATGTATTGCACCCTGGTGATCTTTGATTTATTTATTGTTGTTCAGATAGATCTCTATCTTTCCAGAGTTTCCTAACCCTGCCCTAGATTATGTTCTCTTCAAATATTTAGGTGAAGGGTTACATCTAATTCTTTATATCACATTTCCGGAGGGCCACTGGGGATGCAGAAATTCACTGTAATAGCCTGTATTACATATTGTCAGATCTTATCTGTTTCAGGTGCTGCTCAAGCAACTTGCCATATTAAACTCAGGGGGTCACTCATTTTAAGGACAGGCTCAGCTGGTTGTTTCAGCAGTAAACAATGCATGGGACAGGGACAGCAGAAACAGGCCAAGTAGGTTCATGATGCACATGCACATTTTTAGCAATGCAGAAAATAAACATAGTTTCAATGCAGAAGGTCTGGTATAGCAAATACATAGCATACACTCCATATATATATATAAATGGGACTTTTTAATCAATACCATAGACTATAATATAAATTTAAAGACGTTTTAATTAATCAATTAAAAAAAAACACACAAAAGAGAGAGCTATCTGTACTGTTATATGTATCAACAATTTCCGATAGATTGCATTTTTACCTCCAAAATTACCCTCAAAATCTTGCTGGCCAATGGGCTAAAATACTTTTACAGTCTATTATAGAGACATTATTCCCATTCAGTTAATGCGAATTCTTGCAGTGGGATAAGGATAATTCTCAGTACACACGACCGGTTTTCTCGACAAGACTGCCGGGAGAGTTTTCTTGCCGAGAAAACCGGCTGTGTGTACGTGGCTTTCAGTTTTCTCGTCGAGAAAACTGGCCAGATAACCCGACGAGAAAAAAGACGACCTGCGGTCTTTTTTCTCGTTGAGAATCTCGTCGGCCTGTTTCTCGACGAGAAA
The DNA here is from genome assembly GCA_029206835.1 of Rana muscosa. Classification (NCBI taxonomy): domain Eukaryota; kingdom Metazoa; phylum Chordata; class Amphibia; order Anura; family Ranidae; genus Rana; species Rana muscosa. The sequence goes on along the minus strand of CM055116.1, from coordinate 523,208,194 downwards.
CCCGAGCGTGTGTACACCGTGGAAACCCGCGCATGCTCGAAATGACTTTGACGCATGCGCGGTAGCTTCCTAGGCATAGGCATAGGGTGTAGCAAGATGGCGGCGACGGCATCGAATGTGACGAGCGCACGCTCGTCATAGTCGATGACGTCACTGCGTGCGTGCCATTCAAAAGAAGGGTGGTTCTTTTGAATCGTACGTGTGTACACTTGGCCGGGACAAGTTTCTTGTCAAGATTCTCGTCAGGAAAAACAACGTTTTTTTCCTGATGAGAATCTCGGCCGTGTGTACAGGCTTTAATGTTTTTCCCAGATCATAGATCTTCTTCATCAGGAGATATTAGAGTATTAGTATGTATCAAAGAGTCAAAGCAATTAAGCAATGAGGCATCAAAGGAAGACCGCAAGGGCCATACTGGGTCCTGAATTGCCAAAATTGTATATGTTCACAGGAGGTCTTCTCTATGTAAAAAGTAATATCAGAATCCTCCTGAAGGGTTAGGCTGATCCTTTGTGACTGGATTCTTTTGAACTGGGAAAGGGAGTAGGTGCCATACATCTTCTTATATGGAACCTTGGTGTGTTACCAGGACAGGCTAGTTTGTATATCTGGGAGCTTGCTCTCTATATATACAGTATATCTTTGCATTGCTAGTGTGTATATGATCTGACTCTGACCACCAACTAAGATCAACTGGGCGATAGTAACCACTTTGGGATTACTTTTTGTGTAAAGCACACCTTCTATAAAAATGAACAATTTTGGTGTGTCCCTTTTGGTAGGAAAAAACACCTGGTTCATTGCCTAAATTGTTGGACTCTTTGAAAGATACATACCTTTTATATTTCCTCATCAACAGCAGATCTATGGTCTGGGAAATGTGTTGAGAATATTTTTTTACCCTTGTCAACAGAATGCTAACAGTGACTTTGTGCCTGATTGCAAAGCGATTTTAGGATAGTGAGTAGTGGGCATTTTAGAGTAATTCCAAAGAAATGTGAAGTATGGGAATTTTTTAATACATATTACAGTATGGATATACAGTAGCTCTCTTTTATGTAAATGTAATATCTGTGAATAAAACTTGCTTTATATATTATAGTCTATGGTATTGATCCATGAGCAGGGCACCCAAAATGTTTTATATGTTGGGGTTTTGTAGCTCAGTGATAGCGCCAAAACAGTGAGTTTACTCCACACCAGAAATCGTTTTCAGGGCTTTCCTGCCCACTTTTATTTAAAAGAAAGTAAAGTTCAGACAGGTATGTCATCCCACGCAGGGGGTTCTCACCATCAATATGAACAAAACATAACAATTAGCCTCCTGGCTCTCTTGGCAGCTTTACTGCTCCGATTAAAATCTCTTGGTCCTCCTACCTATTAGTATCTTTTGGTATTTCTGACCATCAAACACGTCCCAGTGTTCATGTACAGGCGCTGTACCTCATCTCTGCGTCTTTCCTGGCAACTCCATGCTGCTTTGTCCCTCATGTCCCTCGGCTCGGGTCTTGGTCTGTCCTGACCTGGACAGTACAGTGCATACGAGCACCTCTCATGACTCTCTTCACACACTGACCTCCTCGAGAGGGTGGGACCCTGAGCTCTAACGCTGGCTCTCATATGAAGCCAGCACACACCCGCGCCATTACTGTGCTTGCTTCTTACAAAATCTGACGTAAACCACCATTTTAACCACTTTAGCCCCAGAAGGATTTACTCCCTTCCTGACCAGAGCACTTTTTGCGATACGGAACTGTGTCACTTTAACTGACAATTGCGCGGTCGTACAACATTGCACCCAAACAAACATTTATGTCCTTTTTTTCCCACAAATAGTGCTTTCTTTTTATTTTTTGCGCTATAAACAAAAACAAAACAATTTTGAAAAAAAGCTATATTTTTTACTTTTTGCTATAATAAATATCCCCAAAAAATTAAAAAAACAAATTTCTTTCTCAGTTTAGGCCGATATGTATTTTTCTACATATTCTTGGTAAAAAAAAAATTGCAATAAGCGTATATTGATTGGTTTGCGCAAAAGTTATAATGTCTACAAAATAGGGGATAGATTTATGGCATTTTTATTATTATTTTGTTTTTATTAGTAATGGCGGCGATCTGCAATTTTTATTGTGACTGCGACATTATGGCGGACACATCGGACACTTTTGACACTGTTTTGGGACCAATGTCATTTATACAGCGATCAGTGCTATAAAAATGCACTGATTAATAACACTGGCGGGGAAGGGGTTAAACACTAGGGGGCGATCAAGGGGTTAAGTGTGTCAGAAGATCCCTGTCATGTTGCTAGGCAGAACAGGGAAATGCCTTGTTTGCATCTCCCTGTTCTGCCGCTCCATGACACGATCGCGAGCACCCGGTCGACATCGAGTCCACGGGACCCACGGGCACGCTTACAGAGCATGCGGCGCGCATGCCCACAATGCCGCGATTTAAAGGGGACGTACAGGTACGCCCATTTGCCCAGCTGTGGCATTTTGCCGGCGTAAATCGTCGTGCGCTGGTCGGCAAGGGGTTAAACAGTGGCACAGGCTCGCCCTGCCACAATATGTATATGTATGTATGAATGTGAGTTAGGGACCTTGGAATATAAACTCCCTGAGGGAAGGGACTGATGTGAATGTACAAAATACAGTATGTAAAGTGTTGTGTAAATTGGTGGCGCTATATAATGTTGCCTTATGAGTTTATGTGAAATCTCCATTAATAGCTGTAAAATATTGTAATTATGATTTTTTATTTTATTTAGCTTTGTATCAATGTGTGTGTGTTAGATAGCGTCATAGAAGTCTGTGTTATACAGACGATGCGGTGCCTATAAGCTTGTGTATCTAAACAATGGGACCCAAACCTCTTTGTTCTACAAATATTCACTTCAAAGGATCCCTCATTTAGGATATGCAATGAAGGTGGCCAGCCCCTCATGAATACATAATGTCCCTGGAAATGTCAGGTACCGACAATTTAAATCTCCCACTCAATATATTCTGTGCCAAGGATTTGCAAAAAAGAGGGCTGATTTAGCCAATCCTTAACCAGGATTAGGGAGGCCCACCAATCAGCGCCACGCTGTGTCAACCAATGAGGCACCAGTCTGTACTGATATGCACAGACTAGATGGGAGGTGAGAAGCTCACTCTCTGGTTGAGCGGTTGGTTACCTGAATGAAACCTTTGTGGGCCAAAGCCTGGTAACTATTGTAACTAAATATGTTTGTCTGATGTCTTTTCTGTTTGTAGATTAATGCTTTAAGGTTTATACTCTGTATTCTTAAATGTAATCCCTGATTTTTACCCTTTTCCCATACAAATAGATAGATTTCTGTGTATTTGCTTAGACTTTCTACTACTCACCAATACATTTTTGTTATTGTGTTAAAGCTTTTACTCATGGTCAAAGAACTCTCATTTAACCCAAATCATATCTGAGAGATATTAAATCTCAAATATAATAAACGGGTAACAATAAGTACCTGTAATGAATAAATACATCTATATATATGGCATTTCAAGGTACTTTTTCTAAATTCAGGCATTAACCCAATACGTTTGTCAGATATAATATATTTTTTGTTTTTCGTCTTCTTAATAATAATCTATTTCAATTATTTATCAATGCGTACAATTTGGCTTGTATCACTTACAATGTACATAAATGGTAAAAGATTCTCATGTTTAACTGTAGCTTGCAAATATGATGCTGCTTTAAAGAATTTTAAACTACATTATTACCTAAAGCGTTACATAGCTGCTATATTCAGTGAATGAAATGAATCCAGGATCAAGGAAAGTGGTCAGTTTATGAAATAAATCACGCTCTCTATAACACCCCAGGGAGAGATATCTGTACACTATTTTATTTTTACAGATTTCTTGATAAAAAAACATTTAGAAAACGATGAACTTCTAAAGAAATGAATGGGAATTTTTGCTCCACTTTTACAGATTTTTTATTTATTTTTTACTGAAAAGCTATCATTATATTAGAAGTAAATATGATATGGTCCTAAAGGCATACACCACAATACACTTAGGCCGGGTTCACACATATGCAAATTGAATGCACGTTTCCCCACATTCAATTCGCATAGCAGGAGAATGTGACTGGCTCTCTATGGAGCTGGTTCACATATCTCATCAGCGGGTCCGGTGCGGTGTGCCAGAAAAACGTTTGCCTTTTTTGGTGCGTTTTAGGTTCGATTTCAGCCCAAAATTCGGGCTGAAATCGGACCTGAACCGGTGAACCAACACGCACCGGTCCCCTGCTGTGAGCCGCATGCGGTGGCGGTGTGAATCCGGCCTCGCTCATACCTTTTCTATGTTGCAAGCTCAGGGTTTAAAGGTTTAGACTTGCAACCAAGATGCAGCTCAAGTACTTTCCCCTGCTACCTATGGTCCTGTCCGGATGGGGGGATTTTAGCAGACGGGAAGATTTGTACTCAGGGGAGGGGGGCATTTTTGCTGGGAGAAAATCTTGTCTTGCAGAGATAATTTATGCTTGGGGGCGGGGGTGAGTAATCAGCATGCAAATTAGTGCTGGATTTTCTTTGGGAGTGAGAGTTTTTTTTTTCATAGATGGGGGAAGTAGAAAATAGTATTGCTTAAAAGAGGAATTATTCACTCCCTTGACCCACTCTGTACTTTACACACCCCTGCCTCCTACACTCTGTGAATTACAAACCCATAATCTCTGCACCGTACACATTACACACTCCTAACAACTGCACTCTGTGTGTTACACACTACCAAACCTATATTCTGTGTGGTACATATTCCTAATCCTTGCACTTTGTGCATTATGTACTGACCCCTGAACTCTATGCATTACTTACTTCTGACCCCTCACCCTGTATTAGTCTTCTGACCACTGTACTCTGTGAATCACATACTCCTGACCTCTGCCCATTGTGCATTGTGTACCTCTAACCTTTGTACTGTGGGTTACATACCACTGATCCATGCACTCTGTGTGTTACATACCCCTCACCCTCTGTACTCTGTGTTACATACTGCAGACCCCTGCATTGTTTGCTATACACATTCCTAAGTCCTGCAATGTTTACATTATGTGCTCCTGACCCCATCACTAGGTGCAGTACTTACCACTAACCCCTCACTCAGTATGTTTACCACTCCTTACCACTGAGCCCTGTATCTTACTTACTTCTGACTCCTGTATTTTGTTCATTACACCCTCCTGTCCCCTGCACTCAGTGAGTTATGCACCCCTAAACTCAGTACTCTGTGTGGTATGTACTTCTGACTGCAACACTCTGTATATTAGACATATGCAGAACGGAAAATTTTGGCTAGTTTCGGATAGATTCGTTATGTTACCAATTTCGTTCTGTTATGGAATTAGTTTTTTTTTTGTTTCGGAATTCGTTTAGTTTTGCTTTCGTTAAAATTTGTTTCATTTATTAATGTTCTAACTAATTCCAACTTTTTTAGAACAATTACAATTTAAATCGGTCGAAAAATGATAGACTAACTAGAATTCTGTGTGAAGAAATAGCTGGTAGTTAACCACTTAACCCCGGAAGGTTTTACTCCCTTAATGACACAAGGATTTTTTTGCGATATGGCACTATGTCGCTTTAAAGTGGTTGTAAACCCACTTATGCAACTTGCACCTACAGGTAAGCCTAGATTAAGGCTTACCTGTAGATGCATGAAATATCTCCGAAACCTACATGGTTTAGGAGATATTTGCAAAAAAGACATGCACCGATGTCTACGGCGCGTGCACGCCGTAGACAACGGTGCATTCAGTCAGAATCCCCGGAGCGGCGCTGTGATTGGTCGGAGCGGCGATACCCGGAAGTAACCTTCCGGGTATCTGTGGAGCGATGGCTGTGGCTGGAGGGGGAGACGAGGACGGCTTTGGGGGCCCCGATCTAAAGTAAATGATGCATAATGAGCTAGTATGCTAGTCATACTAGCTCATTATGGCTTTGTCTTGCAGGTGTTTTTAAAAAAAAAAAAAAATGGGTTTACAACCACTTTAACTGACAACTGTGCGGTCGTGCGACGCTGTACCCAAACAAAATTTACATCCTTTTTTTTTTTCACACAAATAAAGCTTTATTTTGGTGGTATTTGATCACCTCTGCAGTTTATTTTTTTGCACTATAAACAAACAAATTGCAACAATTTAAAAAAAACTTTTTTTTCTTTTACATTCTGCTAGAAAACATATCCTAAAAAAATATAAAAAAAAACAAATTTATTCATCAGTTTAGGCCGATATATATTCTTCTACATATTTTTGGTAAAAAATATCGCAATAGGCGTATATTGATTGGTTTTTGCAAAAGTTATCATATCTACAAACTACGGGGTCAACTTAGGGACTTTTATTTATTTTTTTATTGTTTTTACTGGTAAATGGTGGGGATCTGCGATTTTTAGTGGGACTGTCACAAATCTGACCCCAAATTGCACTTTTTGGGGACCAGTGACATTATTACATTGATCAGTGCTATCAAAATGCACTGATCAATGTAAAAATGTCACTGGCAAGGTAGGGGTTTATCACTAGGGAGCGATCAAGGTGTTAAGTGTGTTCCCTCAGCGTGTTCTAACTGTAGGGGTGATGGTTCTTACTGAAATATGACAGAGATCACTGCTCCCGAACACTGGGAACAGTAGAACCCTGTCATGTCACTAAGCAGAATGGGGGAACTGCCTTGTTTACATAGGCAGTTCCCCGTTCTGCCTCTCCTCAACATGATCGCGGGCCACTGGCGGACATTGAGTCCGTGGGACCCATGTGCCCGCTATCCTGCTTTTACGGACTGATGTACAGGTATGTCAGTTTGTGCGGGAGAGCCATTCTGCCGACGTATATCGGCATAAGCCGGTTGGCAAGTGGTTAAGCAGCAGTCCGGGAAGCCAGCCGCCGCATCCTTAACAACCATGAGTCATCATCTGTCAGTGGGTAATATAATTAAAAACAAAAAAATGGTGTTGGGTCTCCCCCCTAGTCCATACCAGGACCTTAGGGTGGCATCATGTGACGTCATAAGGGGGCGGTGCCACCGGGTGACATAGATATCTGGCCCCGCCCCTTACCTATATAGGAACTGTCAAAGCGCAGAGCCCTTACGATGTACCCGATACCCATTCACATGGGGGGCATTATCCGAGGGCCCCCTTATTAAAGGGGGCTTCCAGATATCGATAAGCCCCCCGCCCACAGACCCCCACAACCACAGCCCAGGGTTGTCGGCAAGAGGCTTTTGTTCCTATCAACATGGGGACAAGGTGCTTTGGGGTAAGGGGGGCAGAGCCCCCCACCCCAAAGTGCCCACCCTCCATGTTGAGGGCATGTGACCTGGTATGGTTCAGGAGGGGGGGCTCCCTTGTCTCTTCTTCTTTTCCTGACCTGCTGGGCTGCATGCCCGGATAAGGGCCTGGTATGGACTGGGGGGGGGCCCAATGACATTTTTAAAACATTTTTCTATTGCTGGGCAATGCCAGCATTCTTTATCTTTACATTCATCTGTCAGTGGGGAAGCCCGCCTACAGATGATGACTCATGCTTGTTAAGGACGCGGGCGGCCAGCTTCCTGGCCCACTGTTTAACAAGAAGCTATTTCTTCACACAGAATTAGAATCGGTCGATCATTTTTCGACCAATCAGAATTCTAATTGTTCTGAAAAGTTGGAATTCTTTAGAAAACGTATAATTTTTTACGTATTTTAACAAAATTCATTACTATTTGTTACTATTTCCTTCAGAGATTCGTTTTTAAAACATTTTTCTATTGCTGGGCAATGCCAGCATTCTTTATCTTTACATTCATCTGTCAGTGGGGAAGCCCGCCTACAGATGATGACTCATGCTTGTTAAGGACGCGGGCGGCCAGCTTCCTGGCCCACTGTTTAACAAGAAGCTATTTCTTCACACAGAATTAGAATCGGTCGATCATTTTTCGACCGATCAGAATTCTAATTGTTCTGAAAAGTTGGAATTCTTTAGAAAACGTATAATTTTTTACGTATTTTAACAAAATTCATTACTATTTCCTTCAGAGATTCGGATACATCCGCATATTCGTTACTATTTCATTCGCGATTCGGATACACCCGGATCTATGAACAACCAAAAATTTGTCCGAAAATGTAGTCGGACCGAAACAAATTGCACATGTCTACTGTATATTACTTATTCCTGACCCCCTGCTGACTACCTGCATTACATACCCTCATTCTCTCTACTCACTGTGCTTTACAAACCCCTGCCCTATATACATTATATTGTTCATTACTTACTTCTGACCAAAGTGTCTCAATGGTTGCTGGATGATAAGTAGTCCCTGACTATTTTAATGATGTTTAAGCTCAGACAAAGTGTTAGTGCTCTGTATTTTTAGTGTGCAGAGAAGCATATGTAATGAAAGTGTTTCACTTCTTGAAAATTATTATCTTGAAAATCATACATGTGAAACTGCAATTTGTGGCACAGCATTTAAAGCATATTTTATGGCATATGTGCATAAAGTAAATACAGTGCATACAGTGAAAATGGTCAGGTTTTATTAATCAAAAAACACTTTTTAGGCCTTCCCACTGTTAACACAATTTAGACACACATGCTATTATTCGCCTTAGGGTGTCCGTCTTTTACAATCGTCTCTTTACTTGGCTGGTAGGTAGTGATTAGTGAATCAAGCAAAGTTTGGTTCACTAGACACTCGCCAACAATAAATAAAATTCATGACCCCTGGATGTAACAGCATTGAAATCTATAAGAGACAAATCTTTTAAAAAAAAATTCTGACATATTTCAGGGCTAGTTTGTAAGCCTTTAGTAAACAAAATCAATTCCCCCCATCAGAAGCTCTTGAGAATTATGGCTGGCCCTTTAACTCCACACAGTGAGGCATTCCACATTACCTGCTCTCACCTATGACCATCTGTCTACTTCTGCGAGTCCTGATCCTACTCCCAAGCTTGATCTGCCTGTGCTACCCAGCTTTACTGTGGACTGGCTGCCGGCCAACACTACTTGGGTAAGCCTATCATCTCACTTTGGAGTATTGCTTATAGTGTAGCTAGAGTGTCCATGTCAATGCTGCTGCTGCCTTGTTAGGAGAAGTCCTGGGTAATATTCCACTCCCAGTAGCTGTTATGCTCATGTGCAATAGAACAGTCTTTTTTTATTTTTTTTATTTACATGTATTTATTGTTTTCAAAAAATTATACATGCCAAAACAAAGCAGAGAAAAGCGGAATAACATCAGTACAATATCTTATTACATATCATAAAAGGGTTAGAATACACTACCATTCATGTGCATCCGCTAGTAAGAGTGCCTGTACAACAACAACTGGCAAACTGAATGCCCATTGGATCCCTGGGAGAGAGTCCAATCAAATCCCCCCCACACCCATAAAGGGAACTAACTGTGTCGGGAGGAAGAGAATAGACCCCCACCCATCAACCCTCCTCATGGCGTATCTTCCACCAGAGGTTGCAGTGGTAGTAAGATGTACACATGTTTGAATTATACTATAATACATTGCACTGCTTACGTCAGTGTATGGCAATAACATGGAGTAAGCCAGTACTATCAAAGCACGAATAGGGATTCACTCCCATGTATGTGGCCCATGGTTCCCAGATCTCCCTGAATTGGGTAAAATTGTCTGAGATGGAGCTCACCATTTTCTCTTGGGACATAATCCACGATATTTTGCGTTTAGCCACAGCAATAGAGACCTTGGGAAGCTTCCAGGCCCTAGCTAAGGTGAGTTTAGCACTCAGGAAAATAAAAATAAAATAGTTTTTGGGAAAGTTTCAGGGGCCTTGGGGACCAACTGGTTAAGAAGGTCTATTGAAGAAGATCTGGGAATCACAAGTCCTGTAACTTTGGACGCTATTTGGAAAATGTAATTCTAAAGCTTCTGACTTTTGGGCATTTCCACCAAATGTGTAGCATAGATCCCCTCATTTGGCACCCTCGGAAGCACAGAGAAGATGCCGAAGGAAACATGGTGGAAAGAATGAGGGGTGTTAGGCACCATCTGGTAACGACCTTTAAGCTCACTTCTGCAAGAGAGATATTGAGGATACCCTTAAATGATCTGGCGAAGGCTTTGTGCCAGATGTCCAAGTCCCAAGATTCCTGCGTATCAGCCTCCCACGCCAGCAGATAAGGAGTTTTCCGGCTCTTCAGGGCAACCGAGTAAATTATGGAAATCCCCCCTCTCTGCTCCATCAGATGTCCACACCATTGTTCATAAGGGGTGAATTGGGGAGGCTCAGGTGTTGTAGACCAGATAGAATTAAGGAAATGTGATATTTGATGAAATCTGAATCTCTCCGAGGCAGGTAGCTTCAGATTCTTAATACAGTTGGGGAGGGAACTGGGTCCAGCGGGAGTAAAGTAGTGTCCAATGCGGTAAATCCCTTTATCCAGCCATCACCGGAATGCTCTGATGTCCATTCCCGGATGGAATTCCGGATTATGGAAAATGTGCGCTAAGGGTGTACAAGGAGAGACTAAAGATGGGTTGTGCCTGAGTTTACCCCATATCTCGAAAGTATGAGATAAGGATTGTGACAGTATAGGGGGCCTAGTCTTGGGAGAACACCATAAAAGATAGTCCAGGGTAAAGGATTGGACCGCCTGTCCTTCCATTTCTACCCAGTCGGGTCTAGCCATTCTTGAATAAACCGTGGAAAGCTGAGCAAGTCTAGCCGATTGGTAATACCAAAACAGATTAGGGAGACCTAATCCCCCTTTGCTCCTAAGTCTAAAAAGAGTTTGCCTCGCAAGGCGATGGCCCGATTTACCCTAGATAAATTTGACTACTTTACTCTGAAAAGAAGTAAGATGGTCCTTTCTAATGGATATTGGGAGTGAACGAAATAGGTAAAGAAGCCTTGGGAGTAGGGTCATTTTAACGGAATTTATCCTCCCTAACCAGGAGAGTTGGTGCGGGTGCCACTGTTTGAGATCCGACTCAAATTTTTTGTAGATGGGGGGATAGTTGGCTTGGTAGAGTTGTTCGAATTTGGGGGTTAGATTTATTCCTAGATAACGGATGGAGGACTTACTCCACATGAAGCAAAAAGAGTCCTTCAGCCGGGCCACCAGTGACGACTGGAGAGAGATGTTAAGAGCTTGAGACTTAGCATAGTTAACCCATAACCCTGATATCCCTGCAAAGTCTTCTAGAAGCTTGCATATGACTGGTAGAGTTGTGGTAGGGGAAGTAATGAACAGGATAAGATCGTCCGTGAACAAGCCACACTTATGGACGTTAGGTCCGCAGCGGACCCCTGCTATATCAGGGTTGGAGCGAATAGCAATTGCTAACGATTCAATTGCTATTGCAAAGATCAGTGGTGATAGAGGACATCCCTGGCATGTTCCCTTCTCTATTTTAATGGGATCAGAGTATAGTCCTTGCAATTTAATCTTGGCTTCGGGGGTGGAGTAGAGAGACCTAAGGAGTCCTGTAAATCCCGGGCCAAGGCCCCATAGCTCCGGTATTGTAAATAAATAGGACCAAGAGACTAAGTCGAAAGCCTTTTGCAGGTCCAACGACAATAACATCCCAGCTTGATCATGACCGCCATCCCACCCAGATTGCAAGATAGACACCACATCCACCGCCCTCCTAATTTGGTCCGGCCTTGCCGTCCGGGAATAAACCCAACTTGATCTTTGTGTATATACTTACCGATAAAGGACGCAAGACGATCGGCCATAACTTTAGTCATTATTTTTAGATCATTATTGATCAGGGATATTGGTCTATAATTATTGACTTCTCCGGGATCTTTGTCAGGTTTAGGGATGACGGTGATGAATGCGGCATTCAGCTGAGGGTCCAGGGGGTAAGTAAGGTATAGAAAACCCATCTGGTCCCGGGGCAGAGTTTTTCTTTAGGCCTTTAATTACCTCTAACACTTCTTCCGTTGAGACTGGGGCCTTGAGTCGGTCTCTACGTTTTTTCGATAAAGTGGATATGGGGAGATTGTCCACAAGATTAGTCATAGTAGGGGTCTTTGCCCTTTGTCTACTATACAGGTCCGCGTAAAATTTGTGATGTGCGTCCATGATCCTAAGAGGGTTCGCCGTGGGAAGTTGGCCCGCTATGTTAATTTTGGGGAAGGTATATGTGCGAGTTTGTGGGGTAAGTTTGGAGGCCAAGAGAAATCCAGGCTTGTCCTTTTGATGATAATACCTCGCCCCTTGCCATCTTATACTTTTTTCGGCATTGGCAGTCAAAGCTAGCTTTAGTTCAAGACACGCTGAATCGAGACAGGACGAGGGGAAGCGGCGTGGGTCTCTCTTGTGTTCCAAACGGAGCACCTGGAATTTATTTTCTAGGTTCTCAATGTCAACCCTTTTCGCCTTATTAATTTTTGCTGTGATTTGGATGATTTTGCCTCTAATAGTGGCTTTATGTGCCGCTCACAGTGTCTCTGCAGAGATATCGGGAGTATTGTTCAGTAGAAAATATTCAGAGATGGCCGATTCAATCTCTTTTTTATTACCGGGATCCGATAAGATCGTTTCATTTAAACGCCAGTGGGGGGATTTAGCGAGTGTAGCGGGGGTATATATCACCATACTCAGCAGGGAGTGGTCTGACCAGACCTTATCCGTGATTTGGGATTTACTGACTGAGGAAATCCGGGTGTGTGAGACCAGAAGATGATCTATTCTGGCATAGGACTGGTGGGCATGTGAGAAGTGTGTGTAGTCCTTTTGGGTTGGGTTCATCTCTCTCCAAATGTCCGTGAGGCCCTGTCGAAATACCATTTTGGCAATCTTTGAACTTAACCTGGTAGGGCGTACATTCTGTGCCGAGGGCGGTTTGGACTTATCTAGGCCCTGATCGAAGGCGACATTTGAATCCCCGCCTAGAATTACTGAACCTTCCAGAAGGGGGTCCAAGGTTTTGAAAAGGTTACTGAAAAATTTCAGTTGACTAGAGTTAGGGGCGTAATAGGACACCACAGAGTATAGACGACCATCAATTGTGCCTTTGATCAGGACAAATCTCCCCTCGGGGTCCCTATGTTTTGACTTCAAAGTGAATCTACAGTTTTTGGAGATAAGAATCGCCACTCCTCTAGTTTTATCGTCAGCACTGGCTAGAAAGAACAGGGGAAATTGAGCGTGTATGAAGGCGGGCTTGTATCGGGTCAGGAAGTGGGTTTCTTGCAGGAAGAGGATATCTATTTTGCGAGATTTCATAAAGTCTAGAACCTTCCTCCGTTTGGAGGGGGAATTTAAGCCCTGAGCATTGTGAGTTGCTACTCGTAATGGAGTAGCCGAAGGGTTAGAACTAGCCATGGAGCAGGAGGATTGGGGAAATGCCCAATTCATCGCCACTTACCTGAAATGAGCATCCGTGCTGGTCTTGGATTTCTGTCCAAAGAGTAAGCAGAGGCCTTCCGTGGTGAGGACGCATATCATCTGACCAACGACTGACTGCAAGAGAAAGAAAGGTGAGTATAGGACAGAAAAGGAAGAGAGGAGGAGGGGGAGGGAAAGGAAATCCCAAGCTCGCTAGGAGCCCGGGTGAGCGGCAAGTGCGTGGGTACCTGTGGCTCAGTAACTCTACTAACACGTCCAAGCCCTGCAAGCAGGGTGGACACCTAACCCAGTGAAAAGGCATCACCAAGTCCGTGGGGTAGGGGGAGGCGCAGCAACACCGCCTCAGCCTCGGCGCACCTAAAAAACAACTGCATAGCAAAAAACATTGTCAAAAATTGGGGGATTAGGGGACCCGAGGGCCCATCCCCGGGTGGCCCGACCACCCCCCCATAAATAAAACAGGAGGGGGGAGCCCGGGTCCTGTTGTTTTGCCACCCACGGGCAGAACAACATCCGTGTGCTTAGGGAAAGAACACTAGGTATAAGGAGTAAACAGTATATCAAGAACAGTAACGACCAAAAATTAGTATTAGAGCTGGAAGGAAAAAATTAAAAAAAATTGAGATAAAGTCTTGAGCAGGAGCTCTAATTGTTTCTGGAACTGCAAACAGAATTTAACCTATAAAGGGAGAGAAGAATAGGGGCCTGATGCCCCAGTGACCCCTGGAACTTGGGGGAATTTCAAAAAGGGAGTCCTTTTAAACTGTAGCCAGGAAGCTTGACTCGTGGTGTCATGGTGGTCTGGTGTCCTTGGACTTTTTGAATTTAGGTTTGTCTTAAGTGCTCGTCAGCAGGCTCGCTGGCGATGGGCGTTTGGGAGATCCAGAAAGAGAATTGGAGAGGTCCATCGCTGCTTCTTGGGAGATGAGATGGAAGTCTAGGAGTAGTCATTCTCCATCTTGGAAGCTGTGGAAAGAGTGTGCCCTGCCCTTGTATTCAAACTTCAGAGCAAAGGGGAAGGCCCACCTATATTTAATGTCACGTTGCAATAAGACTGAGAGAAGGGGTTTCAGGGCTCTCCTTTTTTGAATAGTAGTCGGTGAGAGATCTGCAAACACTTGAATGGCGTGACCCCGGCACGTAAGAGGGTTTTGATGTCTGCTCAGCTTCATCACCTCTTCCTTCACCGAGAAGTAGTGTGGTTTGACGACAATGTCCCTGGGGGTGCCATCTTTCCTGGGGGGCCCCCAGTGTTCTGTGGGCACGATCGATTTCCAGTTTTTGTTGGGGGATGTTAGGGATTAGCTGTTTAAGGAAATCTTGCACTACAGAGATCGATTCTGGTACCCCTGATTCTGAAATTTTCCCTCCTGGACCTATTCTCAAGGTCATCGATCCGGGACAATGCTGTATCCAATTGGTCCTGCAGTATCTGTATATGATTAGAGTTCTGTCTGGTTGTGGATATTGTCTGATCAAGCTTGTGCTCTATAGAAAAAAACAACTCTCTAGCAATACACACAAAACTGTGCATGACGCTTGCCCCCCCATCAGCAGATCGATTGGAGACAGTGGAAGAAAGGAAGGAGCAGAGAAGACAGATCGAACAGCCTTATTACAAAATGCAATGGATTAACCCCTCAGGTTCCACAGTGAGTAAACAAGCATGCTTTACTGCATATACAGACTGATTTTACTGCTGTGGGTTTAGTAACACTTTAACGGATACTCCGTCTATAGTTTTTTCCCAAAAAATACTTTCCCATTATACTGGAGGAAATGTAGCCATGCTTGCAGCCAGTCAAGAGTCCCTTTCCTTAGATTATAGGGATCCTTCAATCAATATTTTCCAGCAGATACATAAATACATCTCCATGTAGTTTGTATGCTCTAAACTGTGTGGCATAATATGTTGTTTTTCTTTCAAAACAGTCTCAGTTTGTTAAGAAACTAAAATATACAAACAGAAAAAAATCACAAGAATCCCCCCCACACTTCTTTTTTGGGAAGGCTTTCGACAAGATTTTGGAATGTGTCTGTGGGAATTTGTGTCAATTCAGCCAAAAGAGAATCAAGGATTTCTAATGGATGAAAAGATCTGGCTTGCAATTGGCATTCCAATTTATCTCTGAGGTTTTTAGTTGGGTTGTGTGCAATCCACTCAACTCCCTTGGCACCAAACTGGCCGAGCGAGGTCTTCATGGTGTCGGCTTTGTACATGGGGGCAAGGTCATGCTAGGACAGAGAAGGGTTTTCCCCAAACTTTTGCCACATCTCAGAATGACTTTGTATTTTGTAGAAAAAAACAAACAGCAGCATGCATAAGATCGATAGATACATTTCTTGTGTACGTTGTATAAATTTCCATGATAATGCATCTCTTCATACAAAATGTGAAACTTCTATACACCTCCATGCTATAAAAGTTGTACAAGAAATATACTATAAAATTCCTTAGTGTTGTAAATCGTTGCAGTGGTAGCACCCTGCCAAGCGCAATTAAAGTTCTTTTCCCATTTAAAATCAAACTATCTGATAAGTCACCTATTTTCTCTCTTGAGTGGACGTCACATTTGTTTGCTGTCTGATCTTTACTGAGGTGCATAGAAATTTAACGTGTGTGTGTGTGAAGCACCACATAATCACAGAAGATTGTACACAGAGACTACATATACTGTATCGGTTTTATGACTGCTGCTGTCTGTAAAATTTTACAGACACCAACAGGCATAAAACCGAGTGTACTGCAATGAGAGGTGATGTTGTGACTTTTAAAAGGAGATACCAGCATTTTGGGGACATATTTTTTGAAAACAAGAGGGGGTATATTTGCGCACAACATGCATGGAAGTTCTGCAGACAGGCTATAGTATACTTGCGTAGTTCAGAATAGTTAGTACCATGTAATATTGTGCCTAATTTGTTTTTCAGTTTAAATACAATGGCTGTTTTACCAATGTTTGCACTTGAGAACTCTTATGTGTATATTTTTTATTATTAATGGCTGCATAACTTGAAGACGCTTGTATTTCATTTTTGGCCTTACAAAAAAATTGAAAAGCAGTGCCATGAATCCAAATGAGCGTTTTAAGGAGGAACATTTACTGTAAGCAATCCAGCAGTAATTTTGGTTATGGTCTAGTGTCTTTTTATGCTCTTTTATATCTAGCCTTGCCTTTCTTTTGTCACTAGGGTTTTTAGCAACAGACAGAAAGGATAATAATAGCATGTGAGCATCCAGATGTTTCATGTGATTATGCCAGCTAGTGACATTAAGCCTAGTAACATTGAAAGCATTCAGTGAAGGTGAACTGAAATCTGAGGTTATTAAACTATGGCATGAAACACATTTTTCTCAGCTTTTAATGTTAGTAATTAAATTGTTGTATTCACAACTGAAAAGTGAGGATGTTTATCTGGAAAAGTGCACACAATAGGGGAATTTAGAAAAAAGGCATGCAGCTCCGCTATTTAATATTAGGGCGCTTTCACACTGCCCCGCTGCGCTTTTTCTGCGGCACAAGTGCAGCACAGTGTACCTGCAGTTTTTGTGTGAGTTGGCTGTGCTTTCCAATAGATTCTATTATGTTCTGAGGTTTTGGTGCATTTTCTGAAAGTGAACCAAGAGTACTCGATGCGGGTACTCTGCGCTGTGGCCAAAGCACAATGGATCAGTTTGAAGCCACCCTTATGGCGTTTTTTTTTCCATCAGTAAAATTTAAAACAGGTTCTATTGGGGCCCACACACAATCTTTTTTTTGATGAAAAAAGACAGATGGACTTTTTTCATCTGACAAACCGATCGTGTGTGGGCCCCATCGGTCTTTTTTCGATCGGTATAAAAAAATAGAACCTGTTTTAAATTTTACCGATGGAAAAAAAACAGATAGCAAATTCCGATCGTCTGTGGGGAACTCCATCGGAGAAAAATCCACGCATGCTCAGACTAAATTACAAGACGGGAGAGCTCGTTCTGGTAAAACTAGCATTCGTAATGGACATAGCACATTCGTTATGCTGCAAATTTTTGTATCGTTAAATGTAGCGCATTCTTTTCTTCTTTCTATAAACGTTTTTCCCCCCAAAAATTATTGTTGCGGATATTCACACAGAGTTCAGACAAAATTATTTCTTTGAGATCTCATGAATCTTCGTATTTTATTTTAAAGGCAGGATTCAAACTTTTTTTTTTTTTTTTTTTTTTCTAGTTTTGAATCAAGATCTCCTAATATTTTTCTGGCCTTTTAATATTTTATAGTGATGTCCATATTTTTTTATGGTCAAGTTATCACAACAACATTATTATCTTGTTTTTTTTTTACCTCAAGGAGGTTGGTGTTGGTGTCCCTTGTTAATTACACATTGTATTTATGAAATGTACCTTCCTACTCACAAGAAAAACACATAGGCAACTATTTAAATTAAATCAAATATCCATTTATTCTGGAAAAAAATTAAAGATGAAGGGCAACAATTGAGAAATTAGTGGAATATATGCCGACTTTGGACCCCAAAGGCAGACATGAAGAAAAATAAAATCAATTACATGAGGAGTCCCTCGAATTGGGATCACAATCTGGTCCCCGAATCACAGAAATCAGGAGCAGCAGCAGATGTCATACATGTCCCCAAGCTGTGGTACTCCAAAAAACTGCATCTTCTGGCAGAGCAGCTTGAAGCCAGGGAATCACTTTCTGGTCTTGCTTGTAGCCTTCCCTCCACGCTTCCATGCAGTGTTCCCTCCTCGCTTCCCTGCAGCGTTCCTTCCATGGCTCCCTCCACACCCCCTTGCAGGCTGTGGCTCTGGTGGTGGCAATGTGGCAGGAGGAGGAGGAGAAGGAGGAGAAGGATGAGCCAGATCGCAAAGGTGTGTGGCCTCTGTCAGCTGGCCCCTCCCTGCCCTGTGAAGGGCCGTAGATATCAGCTCCTCACAGAGGGCACGTTGGCCCTCTTCCACTTTAAGGAGTCTATTGGCCACATAGCACCCATAGGACTCGACTGGGTTGAGGGGGGCCCTCATGATCTCAACTGCTTCCCTTATTATTTTCAGGGATTCCTCCTCCACCGAGTCAACCTCCTGGGCCTTTTCCGTCTCACCTGGAGGGGAAGCACCTGTGACTGGCTGCTGCCACTTGGCCCAGCCTCCTCCTGGGTGCCACTCACCTCTGCCTCCTTCTGGGTGCCACTCACCCCTGCCTCCTCCTGGGTGCCACACTCCAGAGCCTCTTCCTCCTGGCTGACCTCATCCTGTGTATAAAAAAGGGACATAGTTTCAGTTTTTGGTTCATCAATCACACACAATTTCCAGCTCATGACTGTTGCAAATTAAATGTTACTAAATAGAAAAGACTATCATTCTGACCCTAGCATTTTTCATTCTTCTCCCAAATAATTCTGCCCACTATATTTATTTATTTATTTATTTTTGAATAATAACATCTAGTTCCCAACAATTATTCTATGACAAAAAATATTTTGAAAAATACTATACCTGACTATAGATGTGAAGATCCGGCTCTTCGAGGTCAGCCAGCTCCTCGGCACCCTCTGCAGGGGTGGAGGGAAGGGTGGAGGGAACGCTGGAGGGAAGGGTGGAGGGAACGCTGGAGGGAAGGGTGGAGGGAAGGCGGCAGGGAAGGCTGGAAAGTGATTCCCTGGCTTCTATCTGGTTGTCCAGAAATCGCAGGTTTTTGTAATTCTACACCTTGGGGACATGTACTTGGTCTGCTGCTGCTCCTGATCTCCGGGATTCGTGGACCTCTTTGTATTGCTTTTTGTAGCTGTTCCTCATAATATTGATTTTACTGTTAGTCATGTTATAGTCTGCCTCTGGGATCCAGGTCTTCATATATTCCACAAATTTCTCAATTGTTGCCCTCCTAACCTCACGATTGTGGTATAATGGGTTTTTAAGCTCCCATAAATTGGTGAGCTCTCTAGATTTATCTATGAAAGCTCTGAAGATTACCGGATCCTTGAAACTCTGCATTTTTGCTGCAAGATAAAACACAAGACAAAAACACTAGGTCAGCCTAAACTGTCCTAATATTATCCCAATATAGTCCTTTAAAATCATGAATCAGTATAGGCCACTGATGCCCCAACTTTAATTTTTACCTTCGTCAGTGACGTTCGGAACTTCCGGTCCTCCTTACTCCACTCACACAAAGTCGTTATCATTATATTCCCTGCGCATGCGTGAAACTCTGCCCACGTCGGCCGCCCCTGACGTTCCCGCCCCTGACGTTCTTCCTCGGATATTCCCCGCCCCTTCTCGTTCGACGCCCAGTGGGAGACGACATGGCGGTGACACAGCAGGTGCGGGTTATTTTAACTTCCGACGAGGAAAGCCCAGAGCCGAAAACTTCCTCATCCAGGACAAGATACAAGACCAGTAATATGTCCTTTGCTGAGATGGCGGAGATGGTGGACATCTTGCGGAGGAGAGATTAGGATGGGAAGCATGGGCCATACCACACCCCTAATCTCAGGAAGGCCAAAATAATGGGCAAAGTGGTGAGGAGTCTGTACCATAAATTTGGGCAGTACAGGAAGATCAAAAGAATGCTACTAAAAGGTAAGTATTTCTCCTGTGTTATTAATAATTTGTATATTATACTTGCATGTTTTGCTCCATGTGCTTTGATTGACTGGTTGGATATTTGAAAAAGGCCACTTTCAGGGTAGTGGCCAAAGTATAATCGTTCGTAGTAAACATCAATCCTCCTCCAAAGTAGATATGTTGTGCAGATACAGGTAAACCACACTTGGTCATGCCTGTTTCTAATAAAACAACGTTTATAAACATTGTTGTCTAGATGTGTTTTGAACTAGAATGTGAAATGCAAACTTGATTCCACAGATGTACTCTGGAGCACCTGTGTGGGACCCCAGAACAACCTTTTTAGGGTGTCCCACACAGGTACTAGAGTGGATACTTTGGGGGTGTCTCCATGTGTGTAACTTGGTCAAAAAAGGTCAGGATTCCAGTTTAGAAATACATTTTAAAACATGTCATCAGCTTGTAACTCTGCCAAAAAGACAATTGTACCCCACTTACAAGCAATGTTTCATATTCCTATTTCTGACCTCAAATATCTGTGTGCTAAGTATACCTTTTGTTTCATTCTCATAGGGGAGCGGAGACTTGGAGCACACCACTCTGATGAGGCCAGGAACCCCACACCTCGGAAAGAACAGAGGGAACCCCAACCTCAAGGAGATGTGGAGGAAGTGTGCGAGATTGTCACCACAACAGGTCACTGCCATACACCACAGATTCAGGGAATAGATGCATGCATGCATGCATATTTTTCAGACATGCGCTTTTTATTTTTTTTAGGTGATGTGCTGCTTGTGGAAGATCAATCTCCTCCTTTCTCCAGTGGGAGCGCACAAATCATAATCCAGGATCTCATGGTTATGAGTCGAGAAATCGACGTTATAATGCACAAACTCTATCGTTTTGACCAACAAATTAAAAACATGTTTTTCTTGCCACCATTTCAAGTTATTTTGGCCTAAAAGTTTCTACATTTTTGTGTGATTTAACAAGCCAAATTTTGAAGATGCACACAGTGTGTCAACATGTGCTATCTCCCATCAGGGAAAATCAATGGACGTGTTTTGAGGGTGCAACCCCTTCCTCGCAACTCACGTAGGTGAGAGGAAGGGTTTGCACCCCCAAAACACGTCCATTGATCCCCCATGATTGGAGATAGCACATGTTGACATTTGGCATGGGATCAGGAGGAAAATCCCCATTCTGACGCACAATTTGTGTGCATCTTCCAAATTTGCCTTGTTCAGGGGTGACATCACGCCATCTCATGAAGGCAACAGCAACACATTTTTGAAATACTATATAATGCCTGATATTACCTTCATTTTTTCAATAAGGTTGAACTTTGTAAGTTCCCTTGTTTTTATATATTTTTTTTTTTTTTTTACATGCGTGTTTATGCAAAACAAAAACCACTGTTTAGAATGTCCCCCAAAAATTTAGAAGGCACAAGTTGTGCACAGAGTAAAAATCTTTTTCTACTCAAAAATGTGTGGCTTCTTCTTTCTATGCTCAATACCATTTAGAAAAATATGTTCTTGTTTACCGTGACAATTGTGGTTATTTACTAAAGACAAAGCCACTTGGCACTACAAGTGTACTAGGAGAACATGGGAGACAGATTCAAGAAACACAAGCAATAATGAGATATCAAGTTTTTTACAGATTTTACTTTTTTTATTTTTAAAAGTTATAAAATCAGAGATTGTCTGGCATAGCAATGGCCCCCCTACCCGTAAAGTAATCAACATATTTATCCCGCACTTCACGGGCACTTTGGGGGGCCAAGCCAATACGGCCAGTATCCAGGCCCATCAGGGCATTGTCTGCAAGTCCGGCCTCTGGCCCAACAGAACTCAGATAAGTGGGTGCATTTCTGCATAAATAGTTGTGCAGCATGCAGCAGGTAAAAACAATATGATTGATCTTGTATTCCGCCATATGGATAGAGGTAAGAAACAGGCGGAACCGGCTGGCCATTATCCCGAAGGCATTCTCAACAGCCCTCCAGGCTCTGGCCAGCCGGTAATTAAAAACCCTCCTCTCCAGGGTGAGGGTCCTCTGGGGGAATGGCCTCATCAGGTGGGGTCCCAGCCCAAAAGCTTCATCCTCGATAAAAACAAATGGAAGGCCCTCAACGTTCTCCTAATAATGTGGTAGTGCCAGGCCACCACTCTGGAGACGTCTGGCAAATTCCGTCTGTGCAAAGACTCCCCCATCCGACATCCGGCCATTCTTCCCCACGTCCACATACATGAACTCATAGTGTGCCGACACCACCGCCATTAACACAATACTATTAAACCCCTTGTAGTTGTAATAGTATGACCCCGAATGGGGTGGTGGCACTATGCGGACGTGTTTCCCATCGATTTCCCCTCCGCAGTTAGGAAAGTCCCACCGCTCGGCAAAATGGGATGCCACAGTCTGCCATTCCTGTGGCGATGAAGGAAACTGTGGAGTAAAACAAAAAAAATTATTAGGACTTTTGCACATAACATTGCAAGCAGATTACACAAAAACATTCTTGCCCAACATCAGTATAACATTAGTTTTTTGGGAAGTAGTTATAGCCACAAATAGAAGGCACAATTGTCACATTCCTCACCCCCTCTGATGGCTCATTGCACACATTTTAGGGGGGGAGAGGGGTTCTAGCTGAGTTTGGGCCTACAAAAAATAAAAATACACCACTCTGCCTGATTGTAATGAGAAGCAAAACATTTGTACACATTTTAGGGGGGGGGGGGGGGTTCTAGCTGAGTTTGGGCCTACAAAAAAAAAAGACACCATTCTGCCTGATTGTAATGAGAAGCAAAACATTTGTACACATTTTAGGGGGGGGGAGGGGTTCTAGCTGAGTTTGGGCCTCCAAAAAAAAGTAAAAAAATACACCACTCTGCCTGATTGTAATGATAAACCAAACATTTGTACACATTTTGGGGGGGGGGGGGGGGGTTTAGCTGAGTTTGGGCCTACAAAAAAAAACACTACACCACTCTGCCTGATTGTAATGATAAACCAAATATTTGTACACATTGGAGGGGGGGGGGTTAGCTGAGTTTGGGCCTACAAAAAAAAAACACTACACCACTCTGCCTGATTGTAATGATAAACCAAACATTTGGACACATTGGAGGGGGGGGGGGGGTAAAGCAATACAATGGAGTTGTCAAAATATCTTGTTAAGTGACTAGGCTAGGGGTGTTTGGGCCCAGGATAGCATAGTGGAGAGGTTAGTGAAGACAAATATGCATGTAGGCCAAAAAAGGGTACAGCTTGCATGAGGACAAAGGGGACATTCACAGCATATTACAATCATGGTAATTAGGGAAGGATGAAAGAAATACAATACATTAGTAAGCATTATATACATATAATGTGATGTTAAAGGAGAAAAATTACCTTAATATAGTCCTTCTGCATAACTTGTATGATGGCAGACCAGGTCTCTGGAATAATGACCCCCCCAGAGCCTGGGGGGAGATGCCTGTCGTGAACTTGAAGTCCTGCAGGCTTCTCCCAGTCGCCAGGTATCTCAAGGTGGCGATGAGCCTCTGCTTGGCAGTGATGGCCTGGCGCATCACAGTGTCCTGCCTGGTGATATAGAGGGACACCAAGTCCAACAGACGGTGAAAAACGGGGTCCGTCATCCGGAGATAATTCCTGTAGTCATCAGGATTATTCTCCTGGATTTCCCGCAGCAGAGGCATATGACAGAATTGGTCCCGCTGGAGCAACCAATTCTTGGTCCATGAACTCCTCCTCGCCCTGTTCATGGACTGAGCTTGGGTCAAAGTATTAACCGCAACACCAAGAGCATACGCAACACGAGCTCTACGATGAGAACGTACTTCCAACATGGCTTTAAACCGGTCGGCTGGTCAGAACGAACTTAAACAGAACGCACCAAGGAACAGCAAGGCCTGTGAAGAACGACCTGAAAAACAGTAACGAGCAGCCAAGAAGGCACTGCAAAACAGAACTGACCTGACTGCACGCACTGAAAGACAAATACGAACCCACAAGCACTAACTGAAACGCAGAAAACGATCTGAAAAGCACGGAGACTGAAAAGCGCGAATCGGCTCTCACCAAACTTTTACTAACACGCGGTAACACGAAATCAGCAAAAGCAGCCCAAAGGGTGGCGCCGTTGGATTTGAACTTCCCCTTTATAGTGCCGTCATACGTGTTGTACGTCACAGCGTTTTGGACGGTTCTTCACAGGTCTTGCTGTTCCTCGGTGCGTTCTGTTTAAGTTCGTTCCGACCAGCCGACCGGTTTAAAGCTATGTAGGAAGTACGTTCTCATCGTAGAGCTCGTGTTGCGTATGCTCTTGGTGTTGCGGTTAATACTTTGACCCAAGCTCAGTCCATGAACAGGGCGAGGAGGAGTTCATGGACCAAGAATTGGTTGCTCCAGCGGGACCAATTCTGTCATATGCGGGAAATCCAGGAGAATAATCCTGATGACTACAGGAATTATCTCCGGATGACGGACTCCATTTTTCACCGTCTGTCGGATTTGGTGTCCCCCTATATCACCAGGCAGGACACTGTGATGCGCCAGGCCATCACTGCCGAGCAGAGGCTCATCGCCACCTTGAGATACCTGGTGATGGTGTGTAGGCAAGACTGATGAAAGTCCGTTTCATCGGAATTCCGATGAAAAAATCCATCGGATTTTATTCCATCGGAAATCCGATCGTGTGTACAGGGCATTAGAATAATTCTCATATATAAGTATAATATTACAAATGAACGAAAATCAAGTTTTTTACAGTATCAAAGAAATAAATAGGTAAGAAATTTTTCCTAGGGTAGAAGTAAATGCAAACCACTACAAGGAAAAGAGGGATTAGTCAGTCGAAGAAGTATGTAACACATGCTCCACTCATCTCTCTGGGATTTGCATTTACCTCTTCCCTAGCCATTGACTGAATACCGTATATACTCGAGTATAAGCCGACCCGAATATAAGCTGAGGCACCTAATTTTACCACAAAAAAATGGGAAAACTTATTGACTCGAGTATAAGCCTAGGGTGTCCATCTGCATGCCTCACTGTGCCTCACTTTGCCTCACTGTGTCCATGTGCATGCCTCACTGTGCCTCACTGTGTCCATGCCTCACTGTGCCCAATCTCCCTACCTGATCTCCGGCGCTGTGTGACTAGACTGATGTTTAACATGGGAGTCTTTGGAAGGCGTGCCCAGTTGAAAAAATCGGTGCTCCCTGGCCGTAGGTCCCCTGAACAACAAACTCTGCACACTTGTAGATGAAAAATGGGGCTACATGTGTGCCAAATTTGGGGTCCAGAGGACCTAGGGCCGGACGGTACCGGGTCCACAAATTTACCAGAGAAATTACTTTTTAACATTGGAGTCTATCGAAGGGGTGCCAGGGTTTGAAAAATCGGTGCTTCCCGGCTGTGGGTCCCCCGGACAACAAACTTTGCACACTTGTAGGGGAAGAGTGGGGCTACATGTGTGCCAAGTGTGAGGTCCAGAGGACCTACGGCTGGCCAGGATCAGGTGCACAAAGTTGAAGATGGATACAGACTCGAGTATAAGCCGAGGGGGGCATTTTCAGCACAAAAAAATGTGCTGGGCACTGGTGAGACTGAGCTGATAGGCACTGATCAGGCTGCATTGATGGGCACAGGTAAGGTTGCACTGATAGGCACTGATGAGGCTGTATCGATGGGCACTGATGAGGCTGCATTGATGGGCATTGGTAAGGCTGAGCTGATGGGCACTGATGAGGCTGCATGGATGGGCACTGCAGAGGCTACATTGATGGGCACTGGTGAGGCTACATTGATGGGCACTGGTGAGGCTGCATTGGTGGGTATTGGTGAGGCTGCATTGATGGGCACTGGTGAGGCTGCATTGATGGGCACTGGCGAGCCAAGCAGCAACCAGCAAGTGAGCCTAACCCCCCTCCCCATGATGACGTGCTTGGGCTGGACTTACTTTAAAATGTGGGAGGGGTTATCAAATTTACCTTTGGGCTGAAGCCACTGGTCTTTTTCCCCCCTAGCACCACCCCTATGTATTACAGAGGTAGGTTACTGTGAACTGTGTGTTTTTCATTAAGACTTATAAGCGGGTTTGTTTTTGATTGTTTTATGGGCTAGGGTGTATTGTTTGTATTGTTGTATATAAATTTTTTTGCAATTGCATAAATAAACTTTTGATTTTTACAGTGCAGAAACATCTTTTAGGAGTGCTATCTATATTGTGTGGATGTTTCATTTACAGTCATAAAATAGAGGAGACGTATGGAGTAAATAAAAAACAAACATACATACTCACCTCCACCAATGCTGTCCTCCAGCAGCTCTAAGCCCAAGAACTAAGCAATTACATGATCATCGCTTATTTCTTGGTCAGCTCTGAGCAGAGGTTGGTGACTCTGAGTCACCACTCTCTGCTCTGCCCCTCCGGCACTGGACAGGAAAAGGAGTGGAAGCATTTGGCTCCAGCTCCCAGCTGAGAGCTTAATGCTGAATGCTGAGAGCTGAGAGCCAGATCCATCTGTTAATCAGGCAGCCAAGTGGATCCTGACAATATGGTTGGGATCCTTCCAAAGCCTGGACTGGCTCAATGATGTCAGCCAACAGGGGCCTTTTGCCTGCTGATTCTGGGTGATCGAAGTGCAAAAGTAAGTGGACTCCTGTGGCCCAGAAGATAAGTATGACCAAAGAAGCTATGGCCGTACTTAATTTTTAAGCCTTACTTAACCCTAATGGGTCCTATTTTTTAACCATTAAAGTGGTTGTAAAGGCACAAGTTTTTTTTTACCTGCATGCATTCTAAAAATATAGAATACAATGTAAACTGATTATTGACAGTAGAACTAATGTTTGAAAAAAATAAATAAAACTGGTCAAAATAGAAAAATAAAAATGTTTTGGTCTATTGATTTAATTGAAAATAAAATAATTTTTACAAGACAATATTGACAAAAAAAAAAAGGTTGGCCCATAATGTAGTGTTACTTTGTTACCTTAAGTTATTTCAAAGCTATCACTCAATAAACAGGCTAATAATTGAAATTTAAAAATTGCTTTGGTCTATAAGGCCATACAAGTATGAGAGCTGACGTTGTTAAATACATACATTTTATATTAACCCACAAGCAGTTACATCTGGCCTATTATTTTTTTCTAGAATTTCTGATAAACTGGTAATCATCACAAGGTACTAACTTTCAACTAAGGTCATAAACATCAAATCTAATGCAAGCCATAGGAAACTGAATACATTACAAGTTTCTTTGCATATGAAAGTGAATATAATATAGGATTCACAACCTGATATTGTGTAGTTTTACCAAAGTGAATCATAATTAATTGTAGAAAGTACTCCTGTCCTGCACCCAGTTCCCAACTAAAGTGTTACTGTTCTTTTCAACCCCTCTCCTCTTTCTCCTTCAGGTGACAGATATAAGTATCTCCAGTTGCCAGACAATGGCCAACATGTGGAGTGAAATACTAATACTACAAAGGTGAGAGGACCAATGTCACCTATCCTTTAATTCTTTTGTTGCCAGGCCTTGCCTACATTTTTTACCTTACGGGGTAGAACCATTTTTACTATTTTCTATTTCTTTGCATTTTCCAATAATACTGGCAACATGAAATAATGGTATGGTTGATTTTGTACATGATACAATGATAGGAAAACCAAGATGGGATTGCTGTGCTTAATATTTATTAAAATAAAACAAAAATTACAAATTTTATCAAAACATCAAGGCTGTCTTCACAGCTGTGTGTTGTGATAAGTGTTACTGCAACATATGTTGGTGGGGGTGAGAGCACTGAGCCGCTGTCATGTGAAATCAACATTAAGGAGGAACTCTAGCTCAGAAGCGGGTGGCACTTGATCAGTTAACTCTTTTTACTCCATGGCTAAACTCTTCACACTGTTGCCATTTGAGCATTTCAAACACTCCTTTTGTTAAAGAACACCTTTTCCTCAGGTGTGCAGAATTTCTGAGCCAGTACCGCGGAACCTGTACCGGTCTCCAGCAACTTAGCACCTCCATCAATTCACTCCTAGTGACTAATCCTAGTGTTGCTACTGGTTACCGGAAACACACTATTTACATTTCCTGTGCTTGTTTTCTACTTCTCAGGGCCTTTTAAAACTCTCTATCTTCTGTGACTCCAGGATGGGTCCCTAGGCACTCTGTGCTGCCGGTCTGGTCCCAAGAAGTTGGGAACCAGTTGCTAGTAAAACGCAAACATATAACCCCCTTCACTACCAGAATAACTGTAACCTTGGCCACATCACCTGTTTACTGGCTAGTTGGCTGCTTTGGCATGTGACATAGATAATGTAGTCATTACCAACGACAACATAGCTTCCTCAGGACAGCATTCTGTTTGTTAGACTCTGTAATCTTCTCTAACTTTACTCCCCTAGTTCTTTTGATACATCATGCATGCACCCCTTTAGTGGACTTCAGACCAGCCAAATTAAGTGAATAGGTAAAGATCCTTTTCTGAGGTAGTTTGCAAATAACAGTTAACAGTTTCTCAAGGACACCTTCACAAAGTTTTCTATACAAAGCTCTCCAGTGCTCCATAAAGTGACTGTACCTTAGGCAGATGGCAAAGTCCATTAAGAAATCCTCTTAAAGTGAATGTAAACCCAGTTCATGAAATTTGAGCTGGGCACATATATCTATCTTTATATGCAGTGCTTTCTTCTCTCTCTTCAAAGCACAGAGTCCCGTAGCTTTCTCCTGCTCCGTTCTTCTGGTATCAGCATGATAACTTCTGACACGTTTTCTGACACATGATAAAACTAGGCTGAATTTTGTGTCAGGGTGGGTGCTATAAATAGATTAGCAGAAAGCTGCTCTACTTAGAGGACAACTCTGGAATTCTCTGCCTATGTGGAGAGGAGTGTGTGCCTTTTCTCCAATCAGCTGTCTCCCAGTGTAATCCAACACTACACTGCTACTGCTGAATGAGGAAGAGAAAATTCTAAAACAGTATATAAACTTATTTAGGAGGATTTGTTTAATCCCTGTGTATCATTTGTGGCTGTTCACTTCACTCATATGTGAGGATTTACATACACTTTAAGGCAAAAGTCAATTAAGGCAATAAATCTCCCATGTGCAATGATAGTCCTTTTAGAGTTCATGATTGGGCAATAATACCCAAAGACAGTAGGTCCATCATTGCCATTTGTAAGTTCATGAGGGTTTTCAGGTTTCAGACCCTACTGGGAACCCAGACTGGGCTCCCATCACCCCTCCAAAGGGGTTGATCCAATCCAACAGTCTGCCGGTCATACA
Source organism: Rana muscosa (assembly GCA_029206835.1). Classification (NCBI taxonomy): domain Eukaryota; kingdom Metazoa; phylum Chordata; class Amphibia; order Anura; family Ranidae; genus Rana; species Rana muscosa. The sequence goes on along the minus strand of CM055116.1, from coordinate 523,178,943 downwards.
CACGATCGGATTTTCCGTCGGGATAAACTCAGATGGATTTTTCAGACGGAATTCCGTTCAAGTTGTCTTGCATACACACTTTCACACCAAATTCCAACCGTCAAGAACGCGGTGACGTACAACACTACGACGAGCCGATAAAAATGAAGTTCAATGCTTCTGAGCATGCGTCAACTTGATTCTGAGCATGCATGTTTTTTTCTCCGTCGGTGTTCCACACAGATGAATGGAATTTCCGATAGAATTTGTTTCCATCGGAAAAAAAGAGAACATGTTCTCTTTCTAAATTCCGATGGAAAAAAGTCAGATGGGGCACACACACGGTCGGAATATCCGATGAAAAAATTCCGTCTGACTTTTTCCATCGGAAATTCCGATCGTGTGTACAAGGCATAACAGATACATTTTGGCAATATTTCCCCAACCAGCTCTCTAGGGCATTGGGTGAGCTCTTTTTATATGGTATGACCTGCAGGGGTGGGGACCTTGCTGAAAAGTGTGGCAAAAATGTTAACCCCTCCTGCTCTGTCACCACCAGCTCAGCAGGTCAACCTAAGGACACAGTGAAACATCAAGACATTGTAACAATTTATGCCTGACTGGTTCAATTACCTTGAAGACATGATCACACACAGGAAAAACACATTAACCGCTTTGGAGGCAACTGCCTACAACCTGATTGAAATTTGGCTGGTTCAGGAGGGACCGGACAAATTTTGATCATTGTGTGGCTGACACCTCTTGACAGAAGCTTCTCATTTCATTGACTTCCATCAAATGGACTTGCATGTTGGAACATTTTTCTCAAATCGTGGCTACGGCCAAGCTACAGGTGTCGCTGTCAGGATACAGTCACAGTGGTGCAGTGGGTAGCACTTTCGCCTAGCAGTAAAAAGGGTTCAACTCCAAACCACGGCACTACCTGCCTGGAGTTTGCATGTATTCCCTGTGCCTGTGTGGGTTTCCTGCGGGTACTTCGGTTTCCTCCCACACTCCAAAAGACATGCTGGTCGGTTAATTAGCTTCTGTCTAAATTGGCCCTAGCATATGTATAAATGTGAGTTAGGGACCTTAGCTTGCAAGCTCCTTGAGGGTAGGGACTGATGTGAATGTATAACGTATATGTAAAGCGCTGCGTAAAATTGACAGCGCTATATAAGTACCTGAAATAATAATACAATACAATGCAAGTGCTGCACGTGGTAGTGCCATTCATTCAGAATGACATCTTACACTTTTTGTAGTTATAGAGAATGCACCCACAATTCAGTACACCAGAAAACACATGCTGTGCTTTGTGGTACACTGTTTTGAAAAAAAAGTCATGTAGGTTTTTGGATGTAGTGGGTGATGAGTTGTGGTGCGCTGTCTTAACACAACACACATTATCATGCATCAGTTGTTAGTGTATCTGAGGGCAGCCTAAAAATGTTTCTCAACCCTTTAAAGTGTGTGAGAATGTGTGTAGCAGTGGAGGCTCATACATAGGGGCTTCTGGAGCAACGCCCCACCAGGCTTGTTGCAGAAAAAAAAAGAAGGAGAAAATAAATAAATAAATAAACAAATAAAAAATATATATATACATTTTTATAATTATTATTATAAATAATATTTTTTTTAATAATAAACTATAATTATTTTTTCTTTGGAGTTTCTCTCTAGCTGTGCTGTTGCCGCTACTTGCTGGGTAAATTAGAAAAAAAAGTCTAATCTGCCTAGCAACAGGATGTCCATCTGAAAAATCATTAACAAGTTGTATGTAGAACACTGTAAAATAAGTTCTCCACTGTTACTGGCTGGTCTCCAGAATTCTATTCTGTGAATAAGAGGCTGTTAGGGTGGGTTGAAATACCGACCTTGGCCCACCTGGTCTATGGAGCCCTCCTTAGTGGGGTGGCAAGATCTTCCCTGCCTGCAATAGCACAGCTTGGCCTGATGCCCAGCAATGTCCCCCCTCTGCAAGTCGCACTCCGACACTTTGTCTCTTCCTCTCCAGTCTCCACCCCCCGGCCAGGGCCATCTTGTGTGCAGACTAGGGAGGAAAAGTAAAAGAGAGGAGAGGAAAGACTCACTGAGAGCCACCAGATTGAGAAGAGTAAAGCCCTGTACACACGATCGGATAACCTATGGATTTTCGTCCGATGGATGAATCTGTTTTTCATCAGTCTTGGCCACACACCATCAGTCAAAAAACCGACCGTTCCAAACGCGGTGACGTAAAACACTCCGATGAGCCGAGAAAAATTAAGTTTAATGCTTCTGAGCATGCGTCGACTTGATTCTAAGCATGCATGGGTTTTTTAACCGATGGACTTGCCCATAGACGATCGGAAATTCCCATCGGTTTTTTATCCATCGGAAAATTTTAAAACAAGTTCTATTTTTTCAAACCGATGGAAAAAAGACCGATGGGTACCATACACGATCGGTTGGTCTGATGAAAACCATCCATCGGACGGTTTTCATCAGTCAAACCGATCGTGTGTACGGGGCTTTAGTGATATAAGTCTACAGCTTTCTAAACCAAACTGCTAGTTTACAGTGCATTTTACTAGCCCCCGGTTTATTTTAGTTAGCTATAACCTTTAAAGTATACACATTTTTAAACCCTGCTCCCAGTTATCTCCTATCCATCCTGGACTACAACACACTTTCTGTGCTGACTTCTCTAGATGTTAGCACAACAAATTGTACTTTACACCGCAAACCCATAGCAGAGCCATGTACCTGTGTTTCTAACCTCATCCCTGGTCCAAAACATTATAGTATCCCATGCTATTGTACAGTAAATCCGTCACCCTTGGCTCTTTTTTGGCTGGTTATAATGTGTTGAGCTGTTCCTGCGCTGATTTAAAAGGTAAGTTCAGCTTCACCGAAAAATCTGTAAGGTGAACGTACACAGGACCCCTCCTCACCCCCCCCCCCCCAAGTCCTGCTTACCTGAAGCACGGCGATCACCCATACTGATAGACAGGGGTCGCCGCCCCACTGGTCCGGGGCTTAGAAATCCCCTGCAGCTTAATCTCTAAAATGTACCTCGTCAGGAGGTACGTTTAGAAGCATTCTAATTGGTCGGCGCCGTCACATGGGCTTAATCTCAAAAACGTACCTCGTCGGGAGGTACGTTTAGGAGGATTCTAATTGGTCGGCGCCATCACATGGACCATCACCGAGCAATCAGAACCCGCGTAGCCTGTCCAGTCACCGCAGGTGTAGAGGAGAGAAAGCTGCTGGGATTTAAAATCCCCGGACCAGTACAGCGGCGATATGAGCTGTCAGTGCGGGGGATTGCCGGACTCCAGGTTAACGGGACCAGGGGGGATGGGGAGAGGGTCCAGTGTAAGTTCACCTTACAGATTTTCTGTAGAGGTGAACTTACTCTTTAACCAGTAGCTGACCAGCCCCCGTCATTATATTGTGGCAGGTTGAGTCTCCTGGGAAAATCGTCGTAGTTGTATGTCATGCGGCTTAAGATCACTAGGCCATGACGTGATGTCCGCTGGGCACCCACGATCACTCCTGAGAGAGACAGAACGGAGATCTCTCAATGTAAACAGACAGATCTCCATTCTGTCAGGGGAGAGGAGACAGAACTGCTGTTTATACTCGTTATGAACAGCTATATGTCTCCTCCTCCAGGCAGTCCTATCCCCCCCACAGTTAGAACCACTCCCTAGGACACACATTTAACCCCTTGATCACCCCCTAGTGTTTACCCCTTCCTTGCCAGTGACATTTACACAGTAATCAGTGGCTATTTTTAGCACTGATCGCTGTATAAATGTCAATGGTCCTAAAAAAGTGTCAAAATTGTCCGATCTGTCTGCCGCAATGTCGCAGCCCCGCTAAAAATCGCAGATCACCGCCATTACTAGTAAAAATAATAATAATAATAAAATGCCATAAATGTATCCCCTATTTTGTAGACCCTATAACTTTTGCGCAAACCATCAATATACGCTTATTGCTATTTTTTTACCAAAAATATGTAAAATAATATAGATTTGCCTAAACTGAGGAAGATTTATATATATATATATATATATATATATATATATATATATATATATATATATATTTGGTGGGGGTATTTATTATAGCAAAAAGTTAAAAATATTGCCTTTTTTTCAAAATTGTGACTCTTTTTTCGTTTATAGCGCAAAAAAATTAAAACCGCAGAGGTGATCAAATACCACCAAAAGAAAGCTCTATTTGTGGGGAAAAAAAGGACGTTGATTTTGTTTGGGTAAAGTGTCACAGGACGGCGCAATTGTCAGTTAAATCGACGCAGTGCCGTGACGCAAAAAATGGCCTGGTCATTAAGGGGGCAAATCCTTCCGGGGCTGAAGTGGTTAAACACATATCTGCTTTAGAGTGATATCGCCTATCATGTCCTATGTTACCTCCATTTTTTCCTACAAATGCATTATTCTGCCCTTGTGCTTGGTAAAATCTCATTTAGCCTGCCATACTATAGCTTTAGGAAAGTAAAAATGTAGGCAATGCCTTGTGACTAATCTAATTTATTTAGGGTGCAAGATTTCAAAAGCACTTACTTTCATTCTTTTGGCATTCTGATCCCCTTCTTGCCTTGTTACATACATGTAGCTTTAAAAATAGCATGTAGAGGTCAGATCTATGTAACATTCTAAACATTATATAGAGGGTTGCAGTCAGGACTATGCAATGTACAACATAATGCACAGAATGCAGTGGTTTGGAGTATATACTTGCATATATGGTCAGTGGAAGAAAGCAAAATACCCTGGCATCAGTGGAAGGAAAAATCCCCAGCAGCAGTGGTCAGTGAGAGAAATTAATTGGTTTGTGGCCAGTGGGAGGCTGAATGTCTAGCACCAGTGTACAGTGGAAGAAGACTGTCCTGACATCAGTGGTCAGTGAGAGGAATGCCGTGTACACACGATCAGAAATTCCGACAAAAAAACTCAGATGTGAGCCTTTTGTCGGAAATTCCGAAATTCCGACCTTGTGTAGGCTCCATCGGAATTTTTCTGTCGGAATTTCTGCCAACAAAAGATTGAGAGCAGGTTCTCTATTTTTCCGACGGAAAAAGTTTCTATCGGAAAATCTGCTCGTCTGTTTGCAATTCCGATGCCCAAAAAACACGCATGCTCAGATTCAAGAGCCGAACTGCCTATTGAACTTCATTGACCTCGGCTCGTCGTACGTGTTGTACGTCACCACGTTCTTGACGGTCAGAATTTCTGACAACATTTGTGTGACCATGTGTATGTAACACAAGTTTGAGCCAACATTCCGTCAGAAAAAATCCACGGTTTTCCTGACGAAATTTCCGATGTGTGTGTACGCGGCATAAGAGTGCCTTACTTAATTTTTTACAAACTGTTATTCTGCAAACACTCCAGTTACATTAGCAGTCAATATGGGGAAAGTGTATATGTATAAATATATTAACTCACGCTAGAAGTGATTATTAAATACATACCATATATACTCGAGTATAAGCCAAGTTTTTCAGCACATTTTTTGATGCTGAAAAAGCCCCCCTCGGCTTATACTCGAGTCTCCTGCTGTTCATGCTGCTGCAGTCGGCGGCCGTCCACTGTAACAAAGCCCCGCCTCCCAATGCTGGGATCAGTGTTTAGTGTTTCGTCTATCGCGGATGAGGAGGAGGTGGAGCTTTGTTACAGTGGACGGCCGCCAACTGCAGCAGCATGGAGATCAAAGGTACACGGGAGATCAGATAGGCACAGTGAGGCTGCTAATGGGCACAGTGAGGCTGCAGATGGACACAGTGAGACTGCAAATGGGCACAGTGAGGCTGCAGATGGACACAGTGAGGCGCAGTGAGGCTGAAAATGGGCACAGTGAGGCTGCAGATGGGCACAGTGAGGCTGCAAATGGGCACAGTGAGCACAGTGAGGCTGCAGATGGGCATTGTTGACCCTCTTTTCTACTTACAGTCGCTGCTGCATTTCCCACCCTAGGCTTATACACGGGTCAATACGTTTTCCCAGTTTTTTGTGGTAAAATTAGGTGCCTTGGCTTATGTTCGGGTCGGCTTATACTCGAGTATATACAGTAAATTGCAGCTGCTGTACACAAAGATAAAACAACAAAGATCACAAGCGCTAAAATAGGTGGAAAAAAAAAAGTTTTTTTGTGAGTAATTGATCACAAAAACCCCAAATATTCAGAAAAATATAAACAAAAGGGGAGGACCAGAATCCAGAGCAGCAAGAAAAAAATTGTACCCGGAAGTACAAAACGCACACCATACACACACTATTATCCAGCGCTCATGGAAAGTCCCAATAACTAGTGAAGACTTTGGGAGTAATGATGAAAAAACTTTGTCCGTTTATTAGTGACAATAGAAAGTACACAAAGTGCTAACACTTGAACAAATGAAAATAAAGAGAAAATGCAGCACTCACAAAATATATTTAGCATGTGAAAAGCATTGTGCGGATGTGCTCCAGGTAATAAAGAGCAAAAGTGCTCCAAACTTCAAGTTGCATCACACACCCCTCCTGTGTCCCTACTTACCAAAAAGAATGGACTTTGGCTTTTCAGTCCAGGAGTCAATCAAGCTTGAACGTTGGCCATAAATGGCATATCACAGGAGGATCCTCCAAATTTGTTCTCCAATCGTGATGATAAGTGAATGATGGCACCAAAAAAGCAAGGAAAGACTGATAGTGAAGTACAGTAAAATACGCTTTATTGTGGAGGTCCTTGATGACGCCTTGTGGGAGGGCGAAACGCATTGACGTAATATCCGGTGTTTGAGTCCAGACAACTTCTGGTTTCTGTGGAACGCACGCTGGATGCAGTGTTTCCTGATTGTTATCACTGCAATACCTGATGCAATATGAATTTTTTCAGTCTGTAAGTACCTATCCACTTTGAGCAATAAAGCGGTTTTTACTGTACTTCACTATAAGTCTGTCCTTGCTTTTTTGGTGCCTTCATTCACTTATGAGAAGAATTCACTTGGAGAAGAATTTTGAAATCAATATGGGGGGCATTTCACACTGACCACCAACACTAATGTAATGGGGCATTTACACTGACCACCAGTATAATGGGGGACTCCACTCTGACCAACAATGTATGGTGGACTTCTACACTGACCACAATGTAAAAGGGGATTTACACTGACCACAAATGTGAGAGCAATTCTACACTAACCACAAATGTAACAGAAGCATTCACACGTATACCAATATAATGGGGCTTTAACTTTGACCAACAAGGGATGTTTAATCTATGCCTTGCCTATAAATAGAATGGGTGACTTTACACTGCCCCAATCTAATAGGAAGATGTACATTGACCACCAATGTAACAAGGGTATTTACACTGACCACCAATGTAAAGCGGACATTTGCAATGACCACCAATGTAAAAGGGGCATTTGCACTGACACTAATGTATCAATGACATTTACACTTACCACTAATGGGACATTTTCAATGACCACCTGGGAAATCACCAGGAGATCGTAAGTATGTCCTTGACTAAGCCCTGGTTCACACTGGTGCGATTTGACATGTCAAATCGCATGTCAAATCGGCGAAATTTGCCGCAAATTGCGGGCAATGGCACCGTCCTAATCGGTGCGACGCCGCATCTGCGGCACTGCACCGATTACAAAAAGTAGTTTCTGTACTACTTTTTGCGATTTCAGCCGCGATTTACATTGACATCTGTTTCAGATGTCTTTAAAATCGTGGCTGAAATTTGGACTGCCAGCGGGAGTGAAATCGCGCGAGTTCAGCTGAACTCGCAGGCTTCACTCCCGCAGCCCCAGTGTGAACGTGGGCTTAATATGAGATATTTGCACTGACCAGGGGTAACACTTTTCTTTACAGTGATCACAATGTAATGCAGGAATTTACATTGACTGCCAATGTACTAGGGACATTTACACTGGCTGCCAAAATATTAGGGACAATCACACTTACACTTATACCTGCACATCAACCACCAGGGATGCAATTAGGGGATCCTGTTACATTGGCGGTCAGTTTAAATGTCCCTGTTACATTGGTGGTCAGGGTAATGGGTCCCTGTTATATTGGTGGTCAACGTAAATTCTATATGGAACATGGTTTGGCATGCTGGAAAATTGGTCAAAGCAAGGAAACTGTAGTTAGATGTTGCACCCAGGGGAAAAAATCCATTAACAGAGTACAATATTGGGTATACAGTGTTGGCCAGAACTACAAATAACAAGATTTGGGGGTACTTTATTCAGATGATTGTAAAATGAGCAAACCATGTGGGAGTGGGAGAAGCAAATATAATTTTAGGATATATCACTAGAGGCATCACCAGTGGGAAGAAAGAGGTCCTGATTGTCTTATATAGATTTTTTGTTCCAAATTTTTGAATACTTTTCCCAGTTCTGGGGGTCTCATTTACAAAAGAGATTGATAAGTTTAGACAAGTCTATAGGCAGGCAACAAAAATAGTGAAAGGTTTCAGGAAAAAACCCTTGTGATAAGTTAACCCCTTGCCGACTGCCTCACGCACATTTACGTTGGCAGAATGGTTCGGGCAGACAAAGCAACGTATATATAGGTTGCTTTGAACCTGCCCCCTAGCGGGCGCTCGCCTGCCGCGGTCTCCGTGACCGTGCCCATGGGACCCGCGGACTTGATGTCTGCCGGTGTCCCGCGATCAGGTCACGGAACGCCAGAACGGGAGGATGTCTTTGTAAACAAGGCATCTCCCTGTTCTGCCTGGTGACACAACACTGATCCGCTGCTCCCTCTCTTCGGGACCAGCGATCAGTGATGTGTCACAGTAAGCCACGCACCCTAACAGTTAGAATCACTCCCTAGGGTACACTTAACCTCTTCCCCGCCCCCTACTGGTTAACCCCTTCCCTGCCAGTCACATTTATACAGTAATCAGTGCATTTTTATAGCACTGATCGCTGTATAAATGTGAATGGTTCCAAAATAGCATCAAAAGTGTCCGATGTGTCTGCCATAATGTTGCAGTCATGATAAAAATCGCAGATCGTTGCCATAACAAGTAAAAAAAATGTTATAATAAAAATGCCATAAAGCTACCCCCTATTTTGTAGACGCTATAACTTTTGCGCAAACCAATTAATATACGCTTATTGCAATTTTTTTTTAACAAAAATATGTAGAAGAATACGTATCGGCCTAAACTGAGAAAAAATAGGATTTTTTACTCACCGTAAAATCCTTTTCTCTGAGTCCATGGACCGACACAGCTTCTCTATTGACAAAGTGGGTATTATCCGTTAATTAGGAGTGACTAGGCAGAAAAACTTGTAAAAAGTGTTGCATCACACCTTCTACAGTACCGCCCAGGGGGCGGACCCTCTGGGTATAACCTCTCAGTCTGCATATCGCAGATCAGTTCGTCAAAAAGCAGTACAAACTTAAAAGGAGGGGTGGGTGCTGTGTCGGTCCATGGACTCAGAGAAAAAGATTTTACGGTGAGTAAAAAATCCTATTTACTCTTTCGTCCATGGACCGACACAGCTTCTCTATTGACAAAGTGGGACGTCCCAAAGCAGTGTCAGAGAGGGGTGGTAACAGCATAAAAACAAACTTCACCCCAAAACACAAAAACGGCACTCCTCCAACGGAGGAGTTGCAACTCTAAACAGCCGCTTGCAAAACCTTGCGGCCGAAAGAGGCATCCGAAGATGCACCTCCATCAACTTTGTAGAATTTTGTGAAAGTGTAAGCGGACGACCAAGTCGCCGCTTTACATAGTTGGAAAACAGACGCTTGATGTCGGAAAGCCCAAGAGGCACCTATTGCCCTGGTCGAATGCGCCGTGACAGGAAAGGGGGGTGCCTGACCCTTTAAGGCGTAAGCCTGGATTACTATCTGTCGGATCCACCTAGAGATGGTGGCCGATGAGACTGCTTGGCCCTTTTTGGCACCAGCCACCGAAACAAACAGTGAGTCTGACTTCCGGAACAGGGAAGTAGCAGATAGGTATACTCTCAAAGCTCGGACAACGTCCAAGGAATGCAACGCCGACTCCTTAGGATTCGACGGCTGAGGACACAAGGATGGAAGTACAATGTCTTCGTTGAGATGAAAAGCCGAAACGACTTTCGGAAGAAAGGAAGGCTGCGGCCGCAGCACCACCTTATCCTTGTGGAAAATCAAATAGGGAGCCTTGCAGGACAAGGCTGCCAGCTCAGAGACTCGTCTAACTGACGTAACAGCCACCAAAAAGACCACTTTCTGAGAAAGTGTCAACAGGGGAATATCTCTAATCTTCTCAAACGGTGCCTTCTGAAGCACCGAGAGGACCAGGTTCAAGTCCCACGGAGGTAACGGGGGACGGACCGGAGGGGCCACATGTCGAACCCCCTGCACAAATGTACTCACGAGAGAGTGAGTCGCCAGGGGTCGCTGAAAAAAGACAGCCAGGGCAGATATCTGACCCTTAATCGTACTTAGGGCAAGCCTTTGGTCCACCCCATGCTGTAAAAACAGCAGGATTCTGGAAACCAAATAGGTACGCGGATGCCATTTCATTTCCTCACACATGGAGATGTAGGCCTTCCAAGTGCGGTGATAAACCTTCCTAGAGGACGGTTTTCGAGCACTTCTCATAGTAGAGATTACTGAGTCTGACAGGCTCCGGTCTCTCAGTACCTGGTTCTCAACAGCCATGCCGTTAAAGCTAATGACTGTAAAGCAGGATGGAGTATGGGACCTTGCGATAGCAGGTCCTTCCGTAGTGGTAGGCGCCAGGGGACGTCTGCTACCAGACGTACTAGATCGGCGTACCAAGGACGCTGAGGCCAATCTGGAGCGATTAGGATCATTGGAATTCCCACTTCCTCCACTCTGCGGAGAAGAAGAGGAAGAAGCCTTAAGGGAGGGAAGGCATAGATTAGCCGATACTGACCCCACAATGCTACCAACGCGTCCGTTGCGTCTGCCCATGGGTCTCTTGACCGGGCCACAAACCTCAATACCTTCCAATTGAGTCAGGAAGCCAGAAGATCTACGTCTGGTGTGCCCCATCTTTGGCAGAGGAGTTGGAACACCTCCGGGTGTAAGGACCATTCTCCCTGGTCCAGCATCTGGCGGCTCAGGTAGTCCGCCTGCCAGTTTTCCACACCCGGAATGTACACGGCCGATAGTGCTGGTACGCTCTTCTCTGCCCACTTCAGGATGCGAGCAACCTCCGATGCTGCAGCTGAGCTTCTTGTTCCTCCTTGATGATTGACATATGCCACCGCTGTGGCGTTGTCTGACTGGATCCTGACTGGACGCCCTTGCAGCCTCTGAGACCATTTGAAGGGGCACAGCTTGATCGCCCGGATCTCCAGGACATTGATCGGCAGGAGGGCTTCCTCTGGGGTCTAGCGACCTTGCGCCGACTGGACACCCCAGACTCCCCCCCAACCTGTAAGGCTGCCGTCCGTCGTGATCACTATCCAGTAAACAGGAAGAAATGACTTCCCGGCCATTAGAGCCGGTGCTGTCAGCCACCATACCAGAGATCTCCTGACTAGGTGGCTCACTCGGATTTGATAATCCAGAGATGAAGGGCATCTGTTCCATCTGGACAGAACTTCCTTCTGTAACACTCGAGTGTGGTATTGAGCATATGGGACCGCCTCGAAGGAGGCTACCATGAGGCCCAACACTCGCATGCAAAAACTGAGTGACGACCAATTCCTGGAAGTCAGCTGCCGTACTGCAGCCCGGAGGGTCTGCAACTTCTCCACAGGGAGGAATACCTTTGCCTCTGAGGAATCCAGAATCAATCCCAGGTACACTAGGCGTTGAGTGGGCACCAATACTGACTTTTGCGTGTTTAGTATCCAACCACAGTTTTGAAGAGTCTGACAGGTAATGGACATGCTTACCTCTAATTCTGAGCTTGAAGGGGCCTTCAGCAGAAGGTCGTCCAAGTAACCTATGATAGCGATACCCCGCTGTCTTTGAAGTGCCAGAATCGGAGCGAGCACTTTGGTGAAAGTCCTGGGTGCTGAGGCAAGGCCAAATGGGAGGGCCACAAACTGGTAGTGGTTCTTCCCGATAGCAAATCACAGAAACCTCTGGTGTCTGGAGTATATGGGGACATGCAGGTATGCATCCTTGATGTCCAAGGAGGCCAGAAAGTCCCCCGGATGGAGAGCCGTGACTACAGATCGAACCGACTCCATCCGAAATCTTTGTACTTTCACAAAGCAATTGAGGGCTCTGAGATCCAAGATTGGCCGAACCCCCTCCTTCTTCGGCACAATGAACAGATTTGAGTAAAAACCCTGACCCCGTTCCTGTTCTGGAACTGGAATAACTACCCCGCGTTCCAGTAGACCCTGGACCGCCCCATACAGGGCCTCCCGACGGGTCGGTAGTAGCTGGAGATTGGAGGTGATGAATCTGTCTGGTGGACAAGAGAGAAATTCTATCTTGTAGCCTGAGGAGATTACTTCGCAAACCCACCTGTCGGAGACTAGAGCAGTCCACTGAGTCGCGAATTTGCGAAGACGTCCCCCAACCCGAGAGCTGGGTGGGGGCGGACCTTCATGCGGACGCAGATTTGTCCGCAGGCTTGTTGGGTCTGTGGGACCAAGGACGCTTTTGACCTTGGGCAGGCGCTTTATTGGCCTCGGGTCTTTTCCCTGTCGCCCTAAGGGGGCGAAAAAAATGCTTGCGTGCAGTAAAGGAGGGCCCTTGCCCTTGCCGTGGCCCCTTACCCTTGCTAGTTTGGGGAAGCAAAGTGCTTTTACCTCCTGTGGCATCCTTGATGATGTCATCCAGAGAAGCCCCAAAAAGTCTGTCGCCCTTAAAAGGAAGACCCAACAGGGCTTTCTTGGAAGTCTGGTCCGCAGACCAGCCCTTTAGCCAGATCAGGTGGCGTATTGCTACTGCATAAACCAAAGCTTTTGACAGCAGGGGAATAGTATCCATGTCTGACTCGCAGACAAACTTAAGGCCCTGGACCAACTGGTCGGCCAAAGTTATCTCATTAGGAGGAGCATCTCCCTCCTTTAACCCCTGGAGTAGCAATTTTGCCCATTCAGTAAGTGTCTGAGACACTAGAGCCCCCGCCAATGCCGGGCGTACTGCCGAGCCTACCACTGAGTATAGGTAGCGAGCGAGTGCTTCAGCCTTCTTATCCACAGGGTCCTTGAAAACAGGAGCCCCTTCTACTGGAATAGTGGTGGCTCTATTAAGTCTGGACACCGAAGGGTCCACTATAGGGGGAGAGGTCCATATCTTCAGAAAACTCTCCTCAAAGGGGTACCGTACTGCAAATCTCTTTGGGGCTGTAAAGACCCTCAGTGGGTTCTCCCATTCCTTGTATAAGAGTTTGTCAAAATAAGACACACAAGGGAACACCTTAGCAGTGCGGGTAGGTTTACGAAAACCAAAGGGGACTGGAGTATCTGCTACTTCTGCAGTATTTTCCAACTTTAGCGTATCCCGCACTGCAGTAATAAGGTCAGATACCAAAGCCGTCTCGCGTACTGACCTGGACTTGGAGTCATCCTCACTGTCCGATCGGTCACGGTCTGCAGTCTCTGATGCATCAGAATCTGGGCCATGAGCCGTAGCTGGACCTGGTTCTGCATCAGAAATATCCCCAGAAGATTGCAGGGGACGGGGGCGTTTATTACCCCCTGTATTCCCGTGTGCTGCTTCCACCCTGGCAGCAATTGCCTCTAGGATTGCCGACATAGCGTCCATAGACACCTCAGGGACACCAGCTGCTAAATCTGGTGTTTCAGGGGAGAAGACATCTGGCTCAGATGCCATGCTGACAACACGCTGACACCCACAGGGCTCCAGGCAAGATATCAATAGGCCACCCTCCGGTGCTGCAGAGATGCTGGGTCACCCCGAGGACTCACCACCCTGGATAGGTACTGCTATGCTGCAGTGTGCTGCGCCTGTGATGCTGTCCCTCTGCTGCTGTGTCAGTCTGCTTCTTTTATCAGCACTTCCTGTGTGAATTTTCGTGCCAGTGTAATGCACCCTAGAGGCCGGAGGCTCTCGCAAAATGGCTGCCAAAAACGTCTGTATGGAAGATAATGTGGGCTCCAAGAAAATGGCCGCGGAGCCGAAGATAGAGGTCAAGCAGCCGTAGCCCACAAAAAGATGGCCGCCGAATGGCAATATATACATACAGGGTGGACAAACATGGCCGCCGATCACCTGATAGGGGCCAGTGGGTGTGGCCGAACCACAGGAATATGGCCGCCGGACAGTCACAAGAGGCCAAACTTGGCATGGACCACCTCAAAATGGCCGCCGACAGCATGGAGGAGGAAGCACACACACACACACAGGTAAGCAGAAATTACATTTCTTTTAAATGTTAGTTACAGCCAGCCCCGCTCCAGTGGAACCCCTTAGGTGACCCCCAGCACCCAGCAACCTTTAGCTAGAAGCCCAGGGAGGAGGGAAAGTCAGGGAGAGAGGGAAGAAAGGGGCCACAACCACTTACTTGATCTCTCCAGGAATGTCCAGCTAAATCACCCAGCCGAGGCAGGGGAGTTTTACTTACCTATCCTGCATGTATTATGCTGGAAGACATTCCAAACAGATCATCGTCCGCACACGGAAGGTGACTGTTGGCCAGGCATGCTGTAATTGGACCCAAAAGGGACGATCATATGTATGCCCTGGAGCGTGACGCTCACCGGACAGGCTGCTGCGACTCGGCCGTAAGGTCAGCCGAAGCTGAGCGGTCCGATGCAAGCCTTGGAGCATAAGCTCACCGGCCAGGCTGCTGCGACTCGGCCGTAAGGTCAGCCGAAGCTGAGCGGTCCGATGCAGGCCCTGGAGCGTAGGCTCACCGGCCACCCATGGAGCGACGGGCATGTCGTGGAAAACCCAGCGCGTAGCTAGGGTCGGCACACGCTCGATGGCCGAAACTGGGGAGACTACAAGGATCGAGGATCCAGCCTGTCACCCAGTTGGCAGTTGATCGAAGATCGCAGGAAACAACAAATGTAGCAAAAAAATATATATTTATATATATATTTTTTCCCCCGGACCAATGGGCCCGAAGGGAGCCATGTCCTACTCCTTGCTAGACAGAAAAAAACTGATCTGCGAGATGCAGACTGAGAGGTTATACCCAGAGGGTCCGCCCCCTGGGCGGTACTGTAGAAGGTGTGATGCAACACTTTTTACAAGTTTTTCTGCCTAGTCACTCCTAATTAACGGATAATACCCACTTTGTCAATAGAGAAGCTGTGTCGGTCCATGGACGAAAGAGTAAATTAGATTTTTTTTTTTTTAATTGGGGATATTTATTATAGCAAAAAGTACAAAATATTGCTTTTTTTTTTTAAATTGTCGCTCTATTTATGTTTATAGCGCAAAAAATAAAAACCGCAGAGGTGATAAAATACCACCAAAGGAAAGCTCTATTTGTGGAAAAAAAAGGACGTCAATTTTGTTTGGGAGCCACGTCGCACGACCGCGCAATTGTTACTTAAAGTGACACAGTGCCAAATCGCAAAAAGTGGCCCGGTCATTTGGCAGCCAAATGGTCCGGGGCTGAAGTGGTTAAGAGATGTATAGCTCATTGGTAGGGCAAAAGAGTGTGTTTACTCACCAGAAGTATGTTTCAGGTCTTTTTCTACCCACTTTTATTTAAAAGAAAGCAAAAAAGTTTACAAATGAAAGTCTTCCCACACAGAGGTTCTCACCATCAATACAACAAAGGAACAATATTCAGCCTTGTGGCTATCTTCACAGCTCTACTGCTTAGGCCTCATGCCTTGGTCCCCCAAATCATCTAACATACAGTCCCAGTGCTCATGCACAAAAATGTTGTACCTTTGTCAGCTTGACTTGTTATCCTGCAGGTACCTGCTGTTCCATCTCTCCCAGGCTTGGGCCTTTGTCTGTCCTGACCTGGACAGTATGGTGCATACATGCGCCTCTCTCTCTGCTCCATTCATACACTGACCCCCTCGGGGGGGGTGGGGCCCTGAGCTCGAACCCTGGCTCCAAGATAAATGCAGCACACACATGTGCCATTAGTGTGCCAGTTTCCTGGAAAACCTGTCCCAGACTGCTATTTTAAACAGTGACAAGGCCTCACTCTGCCACACTCTATACCAGTGTTTCTCAACATTTTTACCTTCCAGGAACCCCTGGAAAAAAGTCTGAGAGCTCGAGGAACCCCTGAAATAATTTTCATATCTACAGTTCATGGAACATCGGTTTGATCAGCGAGCTGTAGATATAACAACAATTATTCTTATGCCGCGTACACACGGCCGTTTTTTCCTTTCGACGAGAAAAACGATCGTCTGTGGGCTTTTTGCATTTTTTTTCGACGAGAAAAACGGCATTAAAAAGAACGAGAAAAATTAGAACATGTTCTAATTTTTCTCGTCGTTTTTTTTGACATGTTTCCCGCGGCAGTTTTCCCATAGGGAAACACTGCCGCGGAGCCCACAGATGGTCGTTTTTCTCGTCAAGAGAAAAAATGACGTGAAAAACGACCGTGTGTGGGGAACAAGCCGTTCCCTCGTTGATCGTGTGTACGCAGCATTAGAAATAGCATTAAGCAATAGAATAAATACTAAAGCTTACCTCCTTAAGGTGAAACTCGTGCTTGCTTTTTTTGCACAGATACCCAATTCTGGGTCAAACCTAAGATAAGCAGTGTACAGGGGGTCAGCAGGGCAGAGCACATGGGGATTCAGGAGGGAACAATACAGGAGGGGGCAGAAGAGCACAGCACACTACAGGGGCTAAGAAGAGCACAGCACAGTACAGGGGGACTAGGAGGGAACTGTATAGTACAGGAGGGCCAGGAGGTAACTGTATAGTACAGGGGGGCCATGAAGGAACAGTACCAGGGGAACCAGAAGAGAATAGTACAGGGGCCAGGAGGAAACAGTACAGGGGGCCAGAAGAGAACTGTATAGTATAGTGGGGCCAGGAGAGAACAGTTCATGGGGGCCAGGAGAGAATAGTACAGGGGAAGCTGGAGTTAATATTACAGAGTGGGCAGGAGAGAATAGTATGGGGGCCAGGAGGGAACAGTACAGGGGGGCCAGGAGAGAACTGTATAGTAAAGAGGGGCCAGGAGGAAAAAGTACAGGGGGGCCAGGACAAAATAGTACAGTGGGGCAAGGAGTTAATATTACAGGGTGGACAGGAGAGAAAAGTACAGGGGGGCCAGGAAAGAACAATACAGGGTGGCCAGGAGATAATAATACAGTGGGGCAAGGAGAGCATAGTACAGTGAGGCCAGGAGGAAAAATTACAGGGGGGCCAGGACAAAATAGTACAGTGGGGCAAGGAGGAACAGTACAGGGGGCCAGGAGAGAATAGCACATGGGGGCCAGGAGAGAACAGTACAGGGGGACGAGGAGAGAGCAGGAGAGCCAGGAGAGTATAGTGCATGGGGTCCAGGAGAGAACAGTACAAGGGGCCAGGTAGGAACAGTATGGGGGGGGGGCAGGAGAGAACAGTACATAGGGGCAGGAGAGATTAGTACAGGGGGTCCAGGAGAGATTATTACAGGGGGGAAGAGAGAAACAGTACAGGGGGGCTAGGAGAGAACTGTATAGTACAGGGGGGACCAGGAGAGAACAGTACAGGGGGGCCAAAGGAGAATAGTACAGGGGGTTCAGGAGAGAATATTATGAGGGGCCATTAGGTAACAGTACAGGGTGGTGAGGAGAGAATAGTACAGGTGTGCCAGGAGAGAGTAGTACAGGAGGACCAGGAGTACTATTCTGCCATCACTCCTCTATGATTCTATGTTACTATTATGGAGAAATCCCTGATTAAATATGGTTATGATTATATTTGGTCATTGACCTCACTTAGGTTACCCAGCCAGTTTGTTTACAAACAGCAGTCAGCCTGAGATCTGTCACTTAGCTGTGGTAGTGCTGCCATCATTAAATGACATGTTCTTGGCTGTTTTTTTTACAAACGGAAGCTGACTGAAGATCTGTCATTTAACAGTGGTAGTGTTACCACTGTTAAATGACAGATCCCCAGCTGCTATTTAAATAGCCTATGACACTAGAGGTCAGTAGGTGGGTCTCATGACTATGCACACATGTTGATTGGCATGCAGTGATTGTATAATTGGGAACTCCATCTACCACTGCCAGCTATACCATTATCAATTCCTTAAACGGTAACTCCACTTTCGTGGGGGAAAATAAATAAATAAATAATATAGCGTATACAATTGCAAGTCATATTGTATACAAGTCATATTGTAATTGAATGTCATTAAAAATTACCTTTCCTTTTCAATATGCAGCTCTATGGCTACCTGGAGGTGTTCTGTGCAGCTAATTGATAACTATGAATCCACTCCCATTAGATTCACTTTCCATCATGGACACAGAGAAACACACAGGGATTTCTTCAGAATAACAATGGGTTGGAATCTGCAACAAAGTTTGTTAAAATCCTTGCAATGTACATTTCTCGCACGATTCTCCCATCATTGATCAGAAAATCGTTTGTTTTTCAAAAAATTTCCAACATGTCGGATTCCTCAAATTTGATTGCCGCACGAAAATCGGCTGTTGCTGCAGCCCACTAACGGTGCGAAATTCGTAAGAAAATTATTTGATACGATTTTCGAAAGAAAATTCTTTCGAAATTCGAACCGTGTATGGCCGCCTTTTCTCTTTAAAGATGAACTGTCCATGGCATTAAAGGTTTGTGCATTCTTAACCCCTTCCATACTGGGCCATTGTAAAATGACGCCGGCAGGAACCCTCTCTCCCTCAGGGTGACCGTCATATGACGTCCTGGGTTTGAGGGGGGATATCTGAATGATGCCTGCAGCTAGAGGCATCATTCAGATATCCTTTTGTTCAGCCGGCGATCCTGTGCACCATAAGAACGGTCATAGCCGCTTGATCGTTCTTATAGGCGGCGGGAGGGGACATCCCCACCCTCCCGCCACCATCCGGTGCTTCTCCGGGCTCTCCCGTGCCATCGGGGACCCGGAGAGAATCATCGGCGCCGGGGGTGGGTCACGTGACGAGCATAGAGATGACTGGTGACCAGATGGTCACCAGTCATCTTCGTCGGAGGTCCGGGCGCGATGTGATGACGTCACGCCCAGGTCCTCAAATGTAAACAAAGCCGCCATTGCGATCAGTGAATTTTTTTTTTCACGATCTCATGCTTTCCAGCCTGGAGGAGAGATGTGGGGTCTTATTGACCCCGCATCTCTCCATTAAGAGGACCTGTCACACACATTCCTATTACAAGGGATGTTTACATTCCTTGTAATAGGAATAAAAGTGATCCCAAAAAAAAAGGGTAAAAAAAAAAGTAAAAATAAAAAAAAAATAACTAAAATAAAAAAAAAAAAAATGTTTTTTTAAAACGCCCGTACCCAATAGCTCACGCTTAGAAGCGAACACACACGTAAGTCCCGCCCGCATATGTAAACGCCGTTCAAACCACATATGTGAGGTATCGCCACGTGCGTTAGAGCGCGTGCAACAATTCTGGCACTAGACTTCCTCTGTAACTCTAACCTGGTAACCTGTAAAAATTTTCAAAGCGTCGCCTATGGAGACTTTTAAGTACCGAAGTTTGGCGCCATTCAATGGGTGTGCGCAATTTTAAAGCGTGACATGTTAGGTATCTTTTTACTCGGCGTAACATAAGCTTTCATATTTTACAAAAAAATTGGACTAGCTTTACTGTTTTGTTATTTTTTAATTCATGAAACCATTTTTTTCCCCAAAAAAAGGTGTTTTAAAAATGATTGCGCAAATACCGTGCAAGATAAAAAGTTGCAATGTCCGTCATTTTATTCCCAAGGGTGTCTGCTAAAAAAAACATATATAATGTTTGGGGGTTCTGAGTAATTTTCTAGCAAAAGAATGATGATTTGTACATGTAGGAGAGAAGTGCCAGAATAGGCCCGGTATGGAAGTGGTATAAAAAGCCCTGTATGGAAGTGCCCATAAATTATGCCAATCATTGCCCATCATAAATGCATGCCAGTGCCTCCTAATCAGTGATACCTATCAGTGCCATCTATCAGTGTCCATCAGTGCCACATATCAGTGCCCATTAGTGCCCATCAGTGCCACCTATCAGTGCCGCCTATTAGTGCCAATCGGTGTCGCCTATCAGTGCCCATCGGTGTCGCATATCAGTTCCCACCAGTGCCACCGATCAGTGCCCATCAGGGCCAATCAGTGCTGCATATTAGTGTCCATCATCAATGCCCATCAGTGCCACCTCATTGGTGCCACCTCATCAGTGCCCATCAGTGTCGCCTTATCAGTATCCATCAGTGCAGCCTCATCAGTGCCCATCAGTGAAGGAGAAAACGTACTTATTTGAAAAAAAAATATCACAGAAACAAAGAAAACATATTTTTTTCAAAATTTTCGGTATTTTTTTCACAAAAAATAAAAACCCCAGTGGTGATGAAATACCACCAAAAAAAGCTCTATTTGTGGGAACAAAATTATAAAAAAAATGTTTGGGTACATTGTTGCATGACTGCACAATTGCCGAAAGCTAAAAATTGGCTTGGGCAGGAAGGGGGATAAGTGCCCTTTATTGAAGTGTTTAAAAGATTAAAGCATTGTGGTTATAATGTTGCTGTTCTGCATAAAATTTAATATGTTTTGCTCTTGCCTAGATGTCACCTCATTAAGATTAGCTTCTCATTTTGATCAATTGAATTGTATTGGAGTCTGTTGTTGTTTTTTAATGTATCATTGTGTCTTCTATATAATAATAAATAAAGATTAAAAAATAAATAAAGATTAAAGCATTAAAATAAGCTCTCCCCACTGAACTATTATACATTTTTTTTCGGGTGAGAGGATTTGTACTTGTCCTTCATAGTAGTGCCTAGCTAATCATGTCCTTTTTTAACAAAAGCTTGCAAAGTCTTTTAAAAAGGGAAAACTTCCCAATGGATTTGTCAAATGTCCAGCAAACCAAACTTTTCCTAGTTCTCTCATCCCTAATCCATATCTAAATGATTTGCAGAAAAAGATGTCTATAGGGATTTTGAAAATTTGTGTGCATTATTTTTTTATTCCTGCTGTTCTAGAATATGAAGAGGTTACTAAATACAGATACAAATACAAATACGTAAGTGATGTAATGTAATGTATTGTATTGTATTTTTCAGAAGAAAACTGTACTGATTAAACTAAAATCTTACGATCTGGTATCATACAAGAGATTTTTTTGTGTTTGTCCCTTTTGGATAATATCAGATAAACTGTCTCTAAAACTGTGTACTAGCGATCAGATTATTGTATGATCACTTCGAAAGAGGTATTTTTTGTATGATTTTCTGATCATGTGTACCGGCCTTTAGCCTGCTTCACATGATAAAGTTGAAATTCTGCAGGCCTCATTGACAAGATATTACAAGTCCTAACTTGATTAGAGCACCTGGTTCCCTGATTGGTCAATCTGACATAATACCTGTTATTAATTGTCAGTAACATCAGTGAGCCAGTAGCTGTGCCCCATTTTGTAGGAAATACAGTATTACAAATGTATAACTGATTGTTTACTACATGCTTCCTGTAGCAACCCTCCAAAAGGACCTAATCCATAAAATACACTATACTTTACTTATTTAACATGTACAATGTAACATGTAAAATATAACTAATGTCTGGTCCTTTTTAGGTAGAATATTTTAACTGTAAGTCAGCCAAACAATAACATAAAAAAGTGAACTCCTCCATCAAATGCTTAACCATATTTGCCTGTTCTAGTAGCTAGAAATATTCAGATTTCCCACCATAACTAGCAAGTAAAATGACAAAATAGCCAGATTTTATATTTCAATCAATCATTAGTATTTGCTGTATGCAAAAAAATAAAAATACATTCAGATCCTGTGCATAGTTTTTTTTAAATAATACAATAAAGAGATACTGTAAATTGCATAGTTACATGGCTAGTCAGGTTTAAAAAAGACACATCTAGTTCAACCAATAAAAAATAAATATTACAGACCCATATACACAATCCTATATCCACAGTTGATCCAGAGGAAGGCAGAAAAACCCCAGCAAAGCATGATCCAATTTGCCCGAGAGGCAATCAGATATTCCCTGGATAAACTTTACCTATAAATGTTAGCACCCAGTTATATTATGTACATGTAGGAAATAATCCATTGCCAAGAAAATGTTTGTAATGTTCGTGGCATGCAATGAAATACTACTACTACTAGTGAAAATATAAAAATTGGTGCACAAATATGTGGGTAGAAATGTCCCTGCTTCAGTGGTGTCACTGAAATGAAAAACTGTCCCCAAGTTGGTGATGTGACTGGAATGAAGAAATGCCCATTAGTCAGTGGTGTTGCTGAAACAAAATGCCCCAGCGTCGGTTGTTTCACTGAACAGAAAAATGCTAGAGTCAGTGGTGTCATCGGAAGGAAAAAAGTCTCTGCGTTGGTGTTGTCACTGAAATAAAAAAATGTTCCTGCATTGAAGGTGCCACTAAAAAGAAAAAATGTAACACCCTACTCAGTTCTTTTTTATGGGGATCTAAGGCACCCAGAATCTCATTTGAAATTCTACAAGTACTGGTCAATAGAGGAGGTTTAGCTTTACCATATGTACTATTTTGACTCACAGCTAATGTATGGTGTATGTTCCCACAGATGAATAACGCAGCCATGTCGAAGCAGCAGTGGCCACCTCTTATGAATCTCTTTTAATTCTTCTTATCGAGGGGAGGTTCCTTCACAAGGGAGTGGGGCTATTCTCTCTATATCTAGAAAGATTTTGAAACTATGTGCTATTATAATTTCAGATATGGCCTTGTATTTATCTCTGAACGCTTCTATCTGGTATTATCCCATTCTGTGGGAATTCTCTACTTTGGAGGGGGGTCACAGATGGGCACACTATGGTATTAAATAAGTTCGCCATCTTTATGAGCCTTGTCAGTTTAAATCATTTACCCAAATGCGGAATGAAAGGGGTATACTTAGTTCATGGTATTTTCATTATGCTCAGCTTAAACATGCTGTGATGAGTCAATATGGACCAGGGGTAGTATCTCTTACAAATACCAAATAAGAAACTCTTTTGTTACAGCCTGAGCACACTAAATTGGTATCTAATTACTACTCGGTACTAACTTAAATTGATAGTAGGCAGTGCCATAGGTACCTGAGGGAGGTGGTTTGTTATTGTAGCTGACTTAACAGATGAATTATGGCTGGAAGTTCTTGATACATATGTGGGCATGGTGATCTCATCTAGGGAAAAATTATTCAGCTGCATTATCTACATCAAATGTACTATACCACTCAACGACTCTTTAAAATGAGAGCACAAATGGCAGGCTAATATGGGATCCTTTCTACATATGTTATGGGATTGTCCTAAGGTCAGACCTCTTTGATCTCAGACCACTGAATTTATAGCTAACACATTTGATTTGCCGAATGTGTGTAGCCCTCTGGTGTGTCTTTTGGGAGTGTTGTTATGGACAAGGCTACTAAAAATTTTCTGAGGCTTTTATTTTTCTATGTACAAAAACTAATAGCATTGGAATGGATAACTATTGATACTCTTAGCCTGCAGGCCTGGAAAAAGCTGGTCAACATGGACATCCCGCTATATGAGATGACATATGAGGCTAGGGGTTGCACGAAAAGTTCAGAAAAATATGGTATAGGTCGTGAATTCATTAGACACAGTGACAGAGAGCCCATAAAGGATTAATGCATAGTTTTGTTGCAGGTCCGCCCGTTCCAGATAACCGACATGAGACACTGCTGAGATTTGGATATATTGTTGTCATATGCATTGGGATAACTTTTGGTACACTCTGCACTGTTAAAGCATTTTTATGCTTCTGGTTTTATTTTTGTTTTTTTGTTTTCTCTTTTCCTTGTCAATTTTGTTTATTGAATATTAAATAATAAAGACAGTTACAATTAGTAATAAATAGTTACAACAAATGGTAATATTAGTTAAGTATATGATAATAATTTGGATGGAATTATACATATCTGAAGATTAGATATTTTACATAAACAGGTAATCAACTCGAAAATGAAATGTTAATTTAATATAAACAATTGAAAAATTGATTATGTAAACATGTGCTAATACACTTAGTTCCAGGCATATTCAATTAATATATAGCCACTATGGAAAGAAAGCTAATTGAAAATCAACTAATTCAATAAAAACTTCAAAAATGTATAATTATTGTAAGTAAAAACTAAATATAGTATTTATGTATAATACATTACCATTTAAATATGGTAATACAAAAAATAGGGAAATAGAAAAAAAAGGACAGAGTAATAGTAAAAGGGAAAGAATGAAGGTAAGAAAGAGAGAAAAGATTCTAGGGTAAGAAAGTTCTCCGGAGCATCTATATTGTAAGAATATTATTAACCACTTCAATACCATGCACTTATGCACCTTCCCGCCCAGACCAATTTTCAGCTTTCAGTACTCTCACACTTTGAATGACAATTACTTAGTCATGCTACACTGTATCCAAACAAAATTTTTATCATTTTCTTCTCACAAATAGAGCTTTCTTTTGGTGGTATTTAATCGCCACTGGGTTTTTTATTTTTTGCGATATAAGCAAAAAAACAGCAATTTTTTAAAAAAAAAACACTTTTTTTTAGTTTCTATTGTAAAATTTTGCAAATAAGTAATTTTTCTTCATAAATTTGTGCCAAAATGTATACTGCTACATATCTTTGGTAAAATGAACCCAAATTAGTGTATATTATTTGGTCTTTGTGAAAGTTATAGAGTCTACAAACTATGGTGGCAATCACTGAAAATTTATCACATCTGATCACGCCTGATGTACTGAAGGCCTATCTCATTTCTTGAGACACTAACAAGCGAGGAAAGTACAAATACCCCAAAATTACCCCTTTTTGGAAAGTAGACAGTCCAAGGTATTTACTAAGAGGCGTGGTGAGTTTTTTGAAGTTGTATTTTTTTCCCACAATTCTTGGGAAAATTAATTTTTTTTTTTTTTTTACACAAACTGGTCATATTAACAGTTTTTTTCTCTCACACAGCATATGCATAATTGCAACTACACCCCAAAATACATTCTGCTACTCCTCCTGAGTGTAGAGATACCACATGTGTGAGACTTTTACATAGCCTGGCCATATACAGAGGCCCAACATTGAAGTAGCACTTTCAGGCGTTCTACAAGCATAAATCGCACATATCCTTTCTCAACCACCTATTACACTTTTGAAGGCCCTGGAGCACCAGGACAATGGAATTTTCCACAAAATGACCCCATTTTGGAAAGCACACACCCCAACGTATAATCTATGAAGCATTATGAGTCTTTTGAACGGTTCATTTTTTTCCAGAAGGTTTTGGAAAATGTGGAGAAAAAATGAAAATGCATTTTTTTTACACAAAGTCGTCCATTTATAAGATATTTCTAACGCATAGCATATACATAGCAAAAATGACACCCCAAAATGCATTCTGCTACTCCTCCTGAGTATAGCGATACCACATGTGTGAGACTTTTACACAGCCTGGCCATATACAGAGGCCCAACATTGAAGTAGCACTTTCAGGCGTTCTACAAGCATAAATCGCACATATCCTTTCTCAACCACCTATTACACTTTTGAAGGCCCTGGAGCACCAGGACAATGGAATTTTCCACAAAATGACCCCATTTTGAAAAGCACACACCCCAACGTATAATCTATGAAGCATTATGAGTCTTTTGAACGGTTCATTTTTTTCCAGAAGGTTTTGGAAAATGTGGAGAAAAAATGAAAATGCATTTTTTTTACACAAAGTTGTCCATTTATAAGATATTTCTAACGCATAGCATATACATAGCAAAAATGACACCCCAAAATGCATTCTGCTACTCCTCCTGAGTATAGCGATACCACATGTGTGAGACTTTTACAAAGCCTGGCCATTTACAGAGGCCCAACATTGAAGTAGCACTTTCAGGCGTTCTACAAGCATAAATCGCACATATCCTTTTTCAACCACCTATTACAATTTTGAAGGCCCTGGAGCACCAGGACAATAGAATTTTCCACAAAATGACCCAATTTTGGAAAGCACACACCCCAACGTATAATCTATGAAGCATTATGAGTCTTTTGAACGGTTCATTTTTTTCCAGAAGGTTTTGGAAAATGTGGAGAAAAAATGAAAATGCATTTTTTTTACACAAAGTTGTCCATTTATAAGATATTTCTAACGCATAGCATATACATAGCAAAAATAACACCCCAAAATGCATTCTTCTACTCCTCCTGAGTATAGTGATACCACATGTGTGAGACTTTTACACAGCCTGGCCATATACAGAGGCCCAACATTGAAGTAGCACTTTCAGGCGTTCTACAAGCATAAATCGCACATATCCTTTTTCAACCACCTATTACAATTTTGAAGGCCCTGGAGCACCAGGACAATAGAATTTTCCACAAAATGACCCAATTTTGGAAAGCACACACCCCAACGTATAATCTATGAAGCATTATGAGTCTTTTTAACGGTTCATTTTTTTCCAGAAGGTTTTGGAAAATGTGGAGAAAAAATGAAAATGCATTTTTTTTACACAAAGTTGTCCATTTATAAGATATTTCTAACGCATAGCATATACATAGCAAAAATAACACCCCAAAATGCATTCTTCTACTCCTCCTGAGTATAGCGATACCACATGTGTGAGACTTTTACACAGCCTGGCCATATACAGAGGCCCAACATTGAAGTAGCACTTTCAGGCGTTCTACAAGCATAAATCGCACATATCCTTTCTCAACCACCTATTACAATTTTGAAGGCCCTGGAGCACCAGGACAATAGAATTTTCCACAAAATGACCCCATTTTTGAAAACACACACCCCAACGTATAATCTATGAGGCATTATGAGTCTTTTGAACGGTTCATTTTTTTCCAGAAGGTTTTGGAAAATGTGGAGAAAAAATTAAAATGCATTTTTTTTACACAAAGTTGTCAATTTATAAGATATTTCTAACACATAATATGTACATAGCAAAAATTACACCCCAAAATGCATTCTGCTACTCCTCCTGAGTATGGCGATACCACATGTTTGAGACTTTTACACAGCCTGGCCACATACAGAGGCCCAACATCCAAGTAGCACCTCCAGGCATTCTAGCAGCATTAATTGCACATATCATTTTCTGACTACCGATCACATTTTTGAAGGCCCTTCATATATCTAACACATAGCAGGTACATACCAAATAACAAAAGATTACCTGTGGTTTTAGAACTGCAGTGGTCCACAGAGGAGAGCATCGGCCCAGGCAGCAGGCAGGGATGAGGTCAGCGACAGCAAAAGCAATCATCCAGGCAGCAGGCAGGAATACTGTCCATAGTTCGCACAGGCAGAGATACTGTCAGCACAGCCAGAGCACAGCCAAAGCACAGGTCCAGGTAGCAGGCAGAGGTGTCCTATCCTATCCTATCGATGATATCTTCGATATATTGGAGGTAGTGGAGTCGGTGATTTTGAGTTGCTTTTTGGTAGCAGACAAACGAATTAAAAAGGGCCATGTGAAACAGGTGAAACGCAACTTTTTTGTGCCAATAATGGGACTTTCTGGTTGATAAGTAGGGCTGTAGCATCTGGTCGTTTAAATCCACCCCCCCCATGTACAAATTGTAGTCGTGGACACATTCAGGCTTTACAATGGAGCCGCGTCTTCTTGGGATCTCCACCATGGTGTCATTGTGGATCGTAGAGAGGATGTGGACATCTTTCTTGTCCCTCCACTTCATGGCCAACACCTCCTCGTTCCTCATGGATGCCGATTCTCCAGGTCGCAATTTTTTTGTCAATAAATTTTGTGGGAATCCCTTCCGGTTTTTTTTGAAGGTACCGCAGGCCGGGGTTTGTTTACTGTAAAGGTGGCGAAAAAGGGGCAGGCTGGTATAATAATTATCAACATATAAATGGTAACCTTTTCCGAACAGGGGGTATGCCAACTCCCAGACAATTTTCCCACTGGTTCCAATATATGTGGGGCAATCACGGGGCTGGAGCTGGGAGTCTTTGCCTTCGTAGATTCTGAATTTGCAGACGTATCCAGTGGCTCGATCACATAATTTATTTAATTTTAACCCATACCTGGCTCTCTTGCTTGGTATGTACTGCTTGAACTGCAGTCGGCCGGTGAAATGTACGAGGGACTCGTCCACACAAATTTTTTGGTCTGGGATGAAAACTTCTTCAAATCGCTGGGAAAAGGCATTGATTAGGGGGCGTATCTTGTACAATTTGTCGTAGTTGGGATGATCTCGGGGAGGGCACTGTGAATTGTCATTGAAGTGGAGAAAGCGCATAATCATGTCGTATCTTTTCCTGGACATGACAGCGGAATATATGGGCATGTGTTGGATGGGGCGTTTGGACCAATATGAATGGACTTCGTTCTTTTTTGTAAGCCCCATATTGAACATAAGGCCCAAAAATAATTTAAATTCCTCCAATGTTAGACGCCGCCACTGGAACATGCGGGCGTAGGAAGAATCGGGGTTGGCAGCAATAAATTGGGATGCATACAGATTCGTTTGATCCACTATATTCTGCAGCAAATCTTGTGGGAAAAATAAACAAAAATAATCAAATTTAGAAAAATTTGTAGTGTCGGGCTGCACACCTGGCTGTGCGGTGAAAGGGGGGATGATAGCGGATCCTGAGTTGGCAGGCAACCATAAGGGGTTTGCCAGGGCATCGGGAAGGTAGGATTGGGGCTGGATTCTTCGGGTTGGGCGTGCATTTCCATTGCTTGTACTGGGCTCCTCTTCCTGGGGTATGGCGCTGCTGGTGGTGGGCAGTTCTCCTGATCTTGGTGCTGATCTTGGTGCTGATCTTGGTGCCGATCACATTCTTTTGGGAGGGACGGTTTCCTCCGGGGACTCGGACTCTGAGCCACTATCCTCCACTGGCTCGTATTCCGAACCAGAATCGGATAATGGGAGCTCCCCGCTGCTCTCATCATCCGACATGGCAAGAATGGCATATGCCTCCTCAGGTGTGTAAACCCTTTGGGACATTATGGCAGTGCTTATTGGTGGGCCTGTGTAATGGCACTGCTGGTGGTAGTGGTGGCGGTCTGTGTGGTAGTACCGATGGAGGTATTAGTGGTGGGCCTGTGTGGTGGTACCGATGG
Source organism: Rana muscosa (assembly GCA_029206835.1). Classification (NCBI taxonomy): domain Eukaryota; kingdom Metazoa; phylum Chordata; class Amphibia; order Anura; family Ranidae; genus Rana; species Rana muscosa. The sequence continues at coordinate 523,149,772 of CM055116.1, read as the reverse complement.
CGGTATGGGTGGTGGTGGTACCAATGGCGGTACAGGTGGTGGTGGTACCGATGGCGGTACGGGTGGTGGTGGTGGCGGCGGTACCGATGGCGGTACAGGTGGCGGTACGGGTGGTGGTGGTAGCGATGGCGGTATGGGTGGTGGTGGTACCGATGGCGGTACAGGTGGTGGTGGTACCGATGGCGGTACAGGTGGTGGTGGTACGGGTGGTGATGGTACCGATGGCGGTACAGGTGGTGGTACAGGTGGTGGTGGCACTACCGACGGTGGTATGGGTGGTGGTACTGGTGGTGGTACCGATGGCGGCACTAGTGGTGATACTGGTAGCGGGCCTGTGTGGCAGTATAGATGCTGGGCCTGGTGGCGGTACTGGTGGTGGTACTCGTACCGATGGTGGTACTGGTAGCCTGTGTGGCGGTGCCAATGGCGGTACCGATGGAGGTGGGCCTGTGACAGATGATTGACAGATGGGCTGATTGATTGACAGATGGGCTGATTGATTGATTGACAGATGGGTTGATTGATTGACAGATGGGGTGATTGATTGACAGGTGGGGTGATTGATTGACAGATGGGCTGATTGATTGACAGATGGGCTGATTGATTGACAGATGGGCTGATTGACAGATGGGCTGATTGACAGATGGGCTGATTGGCTGGGCTGATTGATGTGCTGGGCTGTGTGACAGGTCCTCTTTATGGGGGGGGCGTGTTGTGCACTGTAAACTTATGTAGACAAACTACACTGAGCTAACTTACTGATCTCTTCTCTCTCCTCACAGATCGGTGTGTGAGGAGAGAGCAGGGATCAGGTAGTAACTCCTGTGGAGTTTGTTTACATTTGTGACCGGCTGTGATTGGACACAGCCGGTCACGTGGTAAACAGCCAATTCATTGGCTATTTACTCTGATCGGGGACGCGCTGTGTCCAAGGGACACTCGCCTTCCCCGATCCCCGCTCTGCAAGCCTGTGGCGGCGCGCACGGAGCGCGCGCCGAGTTTGTTTTGACAGGTGATCGGCTGTGACTTTGACACAGCCGATCACATGGTAAACAGCCAATGAAATTGGCTGTTTACCGTGATCGGGGAAGCGCTGTGTCCGAGGGACACATGCCGTCCCCGATCAGCGCGCTGCGCGCCCCCGCGGGCGCGCGCAAGGCAATATCCTGCAGGACGTCATATGACGTCCAGTATCGATATTGCAACCACTTCCCGGACGTCAATTCGCTATTGACTGGGCGGGAAGTGGCTAAGTTAGTACAGAAGATAAATGTTCATGTTTAGTACTTGTTTCCACTCATATTGTTGTATAATATTATAGTATTATAGTATATCAAGGTCTTAATAAGGAATTGACAGGGATCGTAGGAAGAAAATACGTCATCCAAGGATTCCATATTTTCTCAAAATTTTGTATAGTATCGTTGGTTATGGCTTCTGATTTGGAAAGGATCATTGCTTGGTTTATTCTGTTTTTAGCTTCAGAGATCATTAATGTATTGGTTTTCCAAGCTTTGGCAATGGTTTGCTTTGCGGCTGTGGTGATCTGGAGAAAAAGCCTAAATTGAGTGTAAGAAATATGAACTGGTTTTATATTTAAAAGCGCAATAGTCGTGTCTGGAATGATAGCTATCGTAAATATTTTAGATACCATGAGGAACATTTCATTCCAGAACTTTTTTGCAATCGGACAATCCCAGAATGTATGTAAGTGCGTTCCCAGACCACCACAGCCACAGAAAACAGAATGGAGAGCATTGAGGAGCATATTTTGCAATTTTAACAGGAACCAAGTACCAGTGCATGATTATATTATAGTTTGTTTCCAAAGCAATTATATTTTGAGAAGACATTTTTGTATTGGTCCAGACTTTATTCCAGTCAGAAATGTCGATTTTGGTTCCAAGTTCTTTCTCCCATTTTTCCACATATGAAGGTAGCTTTGAGTCAGAAGTAGTGATCAGATGATTATATAACATTGAAATAAGACCTTTGGTATGAGGGTCTTGTTTACATATACGTTCGAATTGCGACATATTACTTAATTGATTAGTATCATGTAAATAAGCGAAAGAGTTCAGAAGCCGGGAGTTTGTGATGTTCACATATTTCAGGGAATGTTTTGAATGAGGTTAATGTTAAAAAATCAGCTAATTGTTTTAGGCCAGCAGAAGTCCATTTTTTGAAAGTATTAGGGTATGTGTGGGCTGGGTAAAATTTGGGGGTTTCTGATAACAGATATTAAGGTCTATGTGGAGATTGCAAACCTTTGGTTATTTTAAATTTATCCCAATTTATCCCAAATGGTAATTGTATGTTTGGTTATTTTATTTTCAATTATTTTATGGTCAGAAGAGGTAGACCATATTAGATTAGGTAAGGATGTTGGGTTACTATCAATTGTTTCAATTGCTACCCAAAGAGGGATTTCATGTTTTGTATGATATTTGGGGATATTCGCTATTTGTGCGTGGAAATAGGTGGTAAAATTGGGAAAGCCTAGTCCACCTTTCAATTTTGGGAGATATAGAGTGTGTGAGGGTAAGCGGGATTTTAGAGAGTTCCATATAAATGTTAGTGTTTTGCATTGAAGATTTCTCAAGAAGAATGAGGGTATTGGAATGGGTAAAACACGAAAAATGTATAATATTTTTGGAAGTATAGTCATTTTTATGACATTCATTTTGCCTATCCATGATATTGGGAGAGTAGACCATTGTTTTAGATAATTAGTAATTTTCTGTAACAGTGGGGGATAGTTAGCAGAGAATATGTCGGTGAGATCAGGAGTGAGAGTAATACCTAGATAAGTGAGGTGTGTAGATGACCAAGTAAAAGGGAGGGACGTTTTCGCTTGCTGTAATGTATCTGGAGATAAAGAAATATTTAGAGCTGTAGATTTTTGTGAATTTATTTTTAAACCTGATATTCGGGCAAATTTGTCTAATTTGTTGATAAGATTAGGGGCAGTAATATATGGGGAAGTCATAAAAATTAAGATGTCATCAGCAAATAAGCAAAGCTTATGTTGATGACCTGGTAATTCTATACCTTTGATTGAGGGATCTACACGAATGGATTGGGCAAGGGGTTCAATTAATAGGGCAAATAGGAGTGGGGAGAGAGGACATCCCGGGCGTGTACCTCTATTGATATCAAACATGTCAGACTTGTATCCTGCATATTTAGCATAAGCTTTGGGTTTATTATATAATGATGAAACCCAGCTTAGAAAGTGGGGGCCAAAACGCCATTTTTGTAGAGCAAAATGTAAACATGATACCGTGTCAAAAGTTTTTTAGATGTCTTGTGATACAAGGCATGTAGGTATTCATCTAGTTTTAGCTGCTTGGATCAATAGGGCTGTTCTACGGACACTATCTGAAGCTTGGCGCAAGGGGATGAAACCTACTTGATCTTTGTTGATTATGGAACCAATTATATTATTCAGCTGAAATGCCATAACTTTCGCTAGTAGTTTTATGTCTAAATTTAATAAAGATATTGGCCTATAATTTGCACAGGCTGAGTCATCTGACTGAGGTTTAGGGATCACTGTTATTATTGCTGTAAGGGTTTCTGATCTAAAAGATTAATTGTCGAGAAGGGAGTTGAATGCTTCTGTCAGCATGGGAGTTAATACATGGGAGAATTTTTTGTAGTAGAGGGCTGAGAACCCGTCAGATCCTGGACGTTTGTTTGGTTTGAGGGATTTGATTGCCAGTTCAATTTCACTAGGGGTAATGGGATTTTCAAGACTGTCGTATTGTGTCTAAGATAGCGTTGGGAGACTTAATTGTGAGAAAAATTATTCTGCGTTGGATTGGTCAAAAGATCTTTCTTTTTTATAGAGAGAAATGAGATGTTTATGGAAGGTGTGTAAGATTTTTACAGGATTACTTGTGTATCTATCTTGTGAGATTTTTAGTCTAATTGGTTTAAAAGGGTTATTTCGTTTTTTGAGTGCTCGGGCAAGGAGGGTACCTGGTTTATTTGCTTTAAAATAAAAAATTTGTTTAGATTTACGTAGTGTTTTGTCTACTGATTCTGATAAGAAGAGGTCAAGTTTTAAGCTAGCTTTATCTAGTTGTGACTTTGTGGTTGGAGTAGGGTTAGATTGAAAAATACTATGGCATTTATTAAACAAATTTTCTAGTTCTCGCTGTAATTTTTGCTTCTCTTTTTTAATATATGATGCTTGGCATATACAATAACCTCTAAGAAAAGGCTTGTGTGCTTCCCATAATGTTATTGGAGATGTGTCTGGAGATTTATTGTTGCCAATTTATTATTTTATAGTGATTTCTAATCCAGCGGAATTTGACGGGTGAGACAACAATGAGTAATTAATATGCCAGGTGGGGTCATGTTTTTTTGGGATTAGTGAGGAAAAAATAGATATAATAGCACAATGGTCAGTCCAAGTATACGGATTAATAGATAAGGCTATTAATTCTGGGGACATGCTCATAGAAATTAATATATGGTCAAAGCGTGAGAATGATCTATGCGGGTGGGAGGAAAATGAGAATTGACGTCTGGTTGGGTTAATTTCACACCATGAGTCTACTAATGAATATTGTAGGAGGAGTCTTTGGAAAGATTTGGATTGAGAATTAGATGTAGCTGGAGTTGGGGATTTATCAAGGTAAGGGTATAGTGTTTGGTTTGAATCTCCACATATCAAGAGTGTACCTTGTTTGTGAGTGTCTATTACTTGAAGTAAATGGGAGAGAAATGTTGTCGGTCTCTTATTTGGAGCGTAGTAAGAGACTACTGTAATTGGGATGTCACATAGATGACCTGTGAGTATAAGGTAACGGCCTTCTGGATCCTTGATCTCTGCTAAGGGGGAAAAAGGTGTGAATCGATGGAAAGCTATTAATACACCTGTATTTAGACCTTGTACATTTAAAGGAGCCATATATAAATCTTAAGTAGGTTATAATTAAACATATCAGGTATAGCTTGTACCATCAGACTTACCCCAGAGAAGGACAAAGAGAAAGAAAGAAATAGAAACAGAATATGAAAGAAGAAAAAGGAAACAGGAAGTATATATAGTCAACTTGTAGTAGTTTAAATATGTGATAAAAAATAAAATGTTGGCGTACCAGGTGTGCATGTCTAGCAGACCTGGAGTCACAAAGTCTGTCTGGGGAGCCCCCCTCACCACAACTGAAGTGGATGCAGTGACCACTTCCCAGGTTCTTCATGGCAAAAATCTAAAAATATAACAGTTAAAATTAGACAACCTTTTTGGTAATATAGTTAGATATAAACTTATAGGAGAGCAAAAAATAGATAATTCTCTATTTAATGACTGAAATAATTAAATAAAACAATTAGGAACTACTATTTTAGTTCAGTAATGTGTGTTTTATCGTATACTTCTATTCAGAAGTATTGGGTTAATTACCCTAGGGTTATCAGAGGGGGGAAAGGTAGGGTATACTTTTGGAGTCAGATTAGTGAGAGATAGGGTACCGCATTTGTTGAAATGATTCAATTAAGTAGATGGAGCATTTGGAGTATAGTTTAGTTTTAAATAAAAATAAAAAGAGGGGATGGGGTAGGGGAGGGGGGAGTAGGAGGGGAGGGGAGGGGATTTAGGGAGCTAAGTGAGGAGGGGGAATAAGGGGCAGGGAAAGGGAAGAGGGATTAAAGAGGGAGGAATTTGAAGTAAATAAGGGATATGTGAACATATACTCTTATACTTAACCTTTGTGATTAGGAAATCTTAACTGATGTGTTTTGAGTTCAATACATAGGCCAAACTAGAGTTTGGATAATTCAATCATGAAGTTGAGGGAGTTCTTTGTATAATGTAGAGATTATTCAGTCCATAGAGTCTGGAAGATCCAATTCTGGGGAGTTGAAGCGACCTCTTTTTGATGTAGCTTGTCTGCTTCTGTCAGTTTCCGGTTTTGATGAATTTTGTGGAGAGCTGGATAGCGTGCGCCGGCGAGGACTTGTAAATGATTTGTTGTATAGCTGGAGTTTTTGCAGTGTGGTCTGTAGTTCTTCCATGGATCTACTTGTGTATTTGGTTCCTTGGTGGGTGAATCGAACAGCGAATGGGAATCCCAATTGATAAGGGATGTGGTGGTGTTGGAGATTTTGAAGTAGCGGTTTCATCTCACGCCGTTTGGCTATTGCTATTGGCGATAAATCTGTGAATATTTGATAAGAATGTCCTTAAAAAGTTAGGGATTCTTAAATGCTGGCTGCGGCCATAAGCTGATCCTTAGTACGGAAGAAATGGAATTTAATAATTATGTCATGTGGAGCTCCTTCTGTTTTGCGTGCTGCTAATGCCCTGTGAATTCTTTTGAATTCCAGTCTCTCAATAGAGATGGAAGGGGACAATTCCTGAAAGAGCGCTGTCATGGACGATTGAAGATCAGTGATTGATTCAGGTATACCTCTTATGCGGAGGTTTGACCGTCGTGCTCTGTTTTCAAAGTCTTCCAAACGCGTTTGCAAAGTCAAATTTTCATCTCTGAGTAGCTCAAGTTCGTTGTCATGGGAAACTACATTGGTTTCAATGTCACCCATTCTGCATTCCAAGTCTGCAGTACGTTGGCCTAAGTCACGAATCTCTTTAGTCAATTTCTCTGTTATTTGGTCAGAGGTCTGTTGCAGAGCTTTATGAAGCATCTTCTCTATTTGTTTAAAAATATTTGGGTGTAATGTCTCAATTTGTTGTGTTAAAGAACCGGCACTTTGTTCATATTCTGTGTAATTTGAGTCCCGTGAAGAACTGTTTTCTGTCAGCGCTTTAGCTGTGTGAGGTGAATTAGACAGTGCCATTACAACAGAGCCTCTGAGAGGTTTTTCTTTGTGTGTTTTTGTCATGGCTTTCCTGCAGGTCACTCCAAAAAACATACTATTATGTTCCCAGGGCGTTAGGGAAGATTATGGAGTAGTCTTTGATTATTTACCCTGTCATTCAGGTGTCCGTGGAAGCCGTGAAGACCTGAGAAGAACGGAGCCTCAGCAGGACATGTCTGATACCGTCAGCTCCGCCCCTCCTCCTTCTTGTTTTCTCTTTTCATTGTATGTTAAGATGGACTATGTTGAAAAGCTATATGTAACCTTGGTAAATTCAATATGCTGCATGGACTGTTTTTTTTTTTTTTGTTCTGTACTTCTATTTATTTTTGGAAGTGTAATGGAGGCATGGGGTTCACTGTGTCTGAGGTGTTGGTGTAGAATTTTAACCCTGACATGTATTGTCTCCTGTATGGATTTGCCTATGCTATATACCTATTGTTTTTTCTGTACCATACTTGCATATAGCAATCAATAAAAATAATTTAAAGGCCCGTACACATGATCAGAATATCCAATGGGAATTGTGTGATGACAGGCTGTTGTCGGATATTCCAACCGTTTGTATGCTCCATCAGACAATTGTTGTCGGATTTTCCGCCAACAAATGTGGGATAGCATGCTTTAAAATTGTCTGCCAACAAATGTGTGTTGTCGGATTATCCGATCGTGTGTACACAAGTCCATCGGACAAAACGCCAAAGTACAAACACGCATGCTCAGAAGCAATGCTAACCATAACACAACATTAACAGAAGTTGCCCAAAGGGTGGAGCTAAAGAGTTTTGTGTTTGTTGGCTGACAATTCTTTGTCGTTTATATGCAATACAATATTGAAAAAATGTCTGTACTTTGCACCTTGTGAAATTGTGCAAATTAGCAATTAAATAGGTAAAAATATAGAAATAACTAAAAATAACAGTTGCTGCCCCTACTAAAGTGATATGTGCTTTAGATCAAGTGAGAAAAAAGGGTGAAGGGAGCGCTCAAATATATTACTCCACAGAATCATTAATAATAATAATAATAAAAATGAAAATAAAAAACAACATATGACCGTGATAAAAAAAATGCAAATATCATATCATAATTTCATATAGGATATTGAACTTCATTCAAAACTAGATACCTACAAAATATATGTAGCACACAGACCTTTTCCCTGCCTTTGGCTCCCTTGCAGGTCAAGGAACACCACGCTATATGCCCGTACCCTCCTGTTTGAAGAGGTTGAGCGGTGTTAACAATTTTGGATCCTGCAGCAAGTTATCCCATTAGACTGGTTCTCGTCTCCTAGATTGTAGGGACAAGTCTCTATTTCTCCCCAGGAAGGCCAATGTCCACACCACTTTAACTCCAACGCTGAGTTTATTTTATAAGCAAAGTTCAAGTTCAGCAGACAGGAAAGGTGGACAAGAGAAAGGACAGTAAGGTTTGGGAGATAGGTTCCCTGTAAGAGCGGATCCTAGCAGCTGGAGTGATGCTCCAACGTTCACTTTAGGTTTCCTAGAGATACGATCGGGAGATCCTCTGCCACAGAATATTTAAGTCCCAAACTTCTCAGCAATTGCAACACAAGGACAGGTGCCAGCGATAGCACGTTGCAAGGCCTGTGATGGATATTTGAATACCTCCAGAAGGTAACCAGGCCTCTCTTTCACCGTGAACTCTCACCGGTCCATCAGAAAGGTCCTCCCCCGGTCTCCTCTTCTTAGAGCGGGTCCACCCTTTCCCGGGCACCCTGGGATTGCTCTTAGAGAGACTAGGCCCCAGCTAAAGGTGCTGGGCCTACTATTGGAATTGCAGCCCCAGGCTAAATGTGCCTGAGACTGATAGACGTGCGCACCCCTGGCCTGGAGGGCCGGGTGGCGCGAACCGCTCACACTCTAGACTCCCGACTCAACCCCGAAAAAATGGCGTCTGCCCCTTATGTATCCTCTCCCAGCATGAACAGCAGGCCAAGCACGCCCACTGCCGAGAGAGGACACCCTAAGACATAGCAATGTCACCCACGGTTCAACTCTGACCTGATATGACAGTGCCACCTACAGGCCACAGGGAACTGCACGTCAGGTTGCATCACATAGGCAGAAGCGAGTACTAACAAATCAAAGTGGTCTGAGCCTGGCTACTAGCTCAGACCAACCCCTAAATTTAAGTACATAGCACCCCTGAAAAGTAAAGGGGCGCTACATATATATAATATATTAATAATAAAAATTATCAGTTCATCAATGGTGATAAAAGAGGTAATATAAAAGTCCTAAACGACTGTGACTCTTCTTGTGTAGTATGATGACTCTTCTCAAAGGAATTCAAAATAAACCTTCACCAGCTGAACAGTTGGTCACCCAAAGTGCTCAAATATGATTTCTGCTTACCAGATGAAATTGACCACTTTAACTAAAAAGTAGGTCTGATGCGCTTGTGTGCAAGACACTGCTTGCTGACAATGATGGATGCTGAACAGACAAGATAGCTTCCTCCCGCCGGGGATCATGAGTGGGATATATGCAGAAAATGACAGAGGAATCGAAAATAGTGTAATCCCATTTATTATAAAAATAAAAAGAACTAAAAAGCCAAATGGCTTGCTTACATGTAAAGTGCCTTAGCTCAGATTGCAATACAAGTTCCTGGCCAACGCCCTTCGGACAAAAGTCCTACGCTTTGTACGCAGAAAATCAGATCGTGTGTACCAGGCTTAAGAAAAAATTGCCCCTACGTTGGTGGTGTCACTAAAAAGAAAATATATGCCTGTGTCAGTAGTGTCACTGGAAGGTAAAATTTTCCATGGAATGTTTGGCCAATAAAGCAGCCCTAGTGTTGCTCTGGTATTACATCTTAGGGAGAAAGTTATGGCTTGTCTCCCACCATGCTCTGATATAGATGTGATAAAATAAGGGGACATACATCAGGATAACCCGACGGATCATGATGCTCCAGTAGTTCAGGTGGAACATAGACCCTGTAAGCTTAATCGAAATGTTGATGCTCTTTTCCTTGTTAATTAGTTTGGCTACATTGGTGTCTGGATAACAGTAATGTGTTATGGATGGCAGTTATTTATCCCCTGCCTTTGTATGATGGCTGGCGGGCTCTTTAGAAGACACAGCAGGGCTAATGAATGTGAGAGCTGATAAGACAGAAGGAAGTAGGGTATTGTGCAGGAAGAGATGATAATTGCCTACCAGTGTGAGGTTGCCTACACACATGGGAAAAAGCTCTATATGAGTGGCTGCCCCATGTGTTGCCACTGTATTTGGACTTCAGTGAAGTTTTCTGGCTGAATAAGCTTATTTCCTTTCTAGTACCGGAACTAAACTGACCTGAAAAGGAACATTTGGTATCACTTTTGCTAATTTGGAGTTTTACTTTGCTGTTAAGCCTTTTTTTTCAGTATAAAAGACTATATTGCTCCACAAAGTCAGTATCCTGTGATCCTGTTAACCTCCAAACTTCACGGGTCTTATCTCACATAATTATAGCACTGGATGCATATATATCATAGTTTGGTCGGAAATATTAACTTGAGCAGATGAATGAAATAACTGTTCATTTTATTGTTATTGTTGTCTGTAGATTCTGTATGAGCTTATTAATGTGTTTGGATTTGGAAACTTTGTGAGGATGGTCACTTTTAGATTCTTCACTGTCTCCAATTGATGATCAATTATTTGGTTGAGGCTTCAGCAGTTATTCTATAGAATGATTTACAGAAATGTATGTTCTGTGATTTATTTCTGTAAATCTTAGTTCTGCCAACTTTACTTTTCCTTGTAAAAAAATAAGCAGCTGATAATAACATATGACAGGGCTGACCAAATTTCTGAGTCAACTTTATTAAAACAGCTTGTACATTTTATTCTCTGCAGCAAATACAGTAACGATCCATGTCAGGCTATAGTTCAGGGATGGCGAACCTTGGCACCCCAGATGCTTTGGAACTACATTTACCATGATGCTCAACTGCACTGCAGAGTGCATGAGCATCATGGGAAATGTAGTTCCAAAACATCTGGGGTGCCAAGGTTCGCCATCACAAGCTATAGTTTATCTGAATGCCCAGTATGGTAGCTATGGTGGTGCAACATCCCAATAATTACTGCAAAAATTAGGGTTTATGGAGGGGACATTTGGAAAGGCACCACTATAACAATATATATGTAAACGACAAAATATTTATTTTATTATATTGAATACAATCTTCAAACAGTATTAAAAATGCATGCAACAGTGATACATGCAAAATTTGCACATGGTGATAAAACTTTCTTAATGCAAAGAACAGCTCTCTATCTTAAAAAAAAGTTGTGGGTATCCCTACGCGTTTCAACTCATGGGTCTTCGTCTCAGGGTTATCAAGAGCAACAGATTGAACAACTGTCTAAAATTATTAACAGTGGTGAGTATCATAAACACATATAAATGTGCATAAAGACATGTATATAGAAAGATATATCACTGGTGCATGTATTTTTAATACTGTTTTAAGATTGTATTCAATATATAAAAAAAAAAAATTGTCATTTACATATATTTTATAGTGGTGCCTTTCCAAAAGTCCCCTCCATAGACCCTAATTTTTGCAGTTATATTGAAGAAATTTATGGGCAATAATAGAATGCTATCATTTAACAAAATAACGTCTATTCTCGATCTAAATACTACAGAAAATTGATATTTCACTCCAGACTCCAATAGCAAGGGCATTTTTCAAGGCCTACCTGTACCAAATATGTTAATTTATGTGCTGTGCCACGTGAGGACAACCAACTCCAAAAATGCTTTGATCTGCTGGAGCATTAGTGTTAAGCTGTGCTTTGAGTCCTTGGTAGAGTTGAGCGGACACCTGGATGTTCGGGTTCGACGGGTTTGGCCGAACTTCGGAAAAAAGTTCGGGTTCGGGACCGAACTTTAACCCGAACCCGAACCCGAACCCCATTGAAGTCAATGGGGACCCAGACTTCTAAGGACTAAAAAGGCTCTAAAAAAGTAATGGAAAGGGCTAGAGGGCTGCAAATGGCAGCAAAATGTTGTTAAGAGCATGGCAAGTGCTCTGCAAACAAATGTGGATAGGGAAATAACTTAAAATAACATTAAAAAAATAAAAAAATAAAAAAATATGCTGGAGGCCCCCTTTTCAGCAGAAGAGGTACAGGAAGTCATTAAGAACCTCAGAAACTCAACGGCACGATGCCACGCATATGGTGGGAATGCCCCAGAATACGCCCTTTCTGGAATAAATTATTCAATTTAATGGATAAGCTAGTGGGAAAATAAAATACTTTGAAATAAAAATGTAGCGGGGTGCTAAATTTAAGGGAAGTGTTTGAGTGGTAAATAGGCTCAAACACCCTAATTCTGTAGGATTCATGGACCATTTTGTCCTTGGGGGACAGTATTGGTGTGCAGTTCCCTGCGGCCTACAGGTGGCGCTGCCATGGTAGGCTAGGGTTGAACCGCCGATACAGTGCTGTGCCTTTTGTGTCCCCTCTTGGCAGTAGTACAGCGGGGCGGGGAACCTGCTGTGCATGCCGGGAGAGCATATAAAAGGGGCAGACCTTTGGCCTGGGGGGCTGATGTTCAGTGGGGTCCACGCCCAGGTGCCTTCGGCCTGGGTGCATGTGTTCCTGTTCCATCTCGGGTACCTTTAGCCCGGGGTGAGGTACTATCCTGGAGTTCCTGCTGCCCTGGGTATGGAGGCCTAGGTGTGGGAGTAAAGCCTGAAGTCCAGAGCCTTCGTCTGGAGTCCGCTAAGGGTTGAGGAGTCTTAGGGTGCCGTCTCGTGTAGGGGACCCTGTTCCAGGGAAGGGAGGATCATTCTGATGGACCGATGCGGGAGTCACGGTGAAGGAAGGGTCTGTTGACTCCCTGGAGAGATGTCTTCCCCTTGATATGGGCTAGGTTCATAGAAGGAGAAGCTCAAGGTCATCTTGACTGTATCAGAGGCCTTATTCACCCGGCCCGTGGCAGGGGCCTTATACACCCTGGTCTGTGGCAGAGACCAAAGTTCTCCAGGTCCGTGGCAGGGGCCTTGTACACCCGGTCTGTGGCAGAGACCAACCTCAAGGTCTGTGGCAGAGACCGTGCACCTAAAACTGTTTGAGAAACCTAAGCAGTGAAGTGAATGTGCTACATTTGTGCCTGGACCTCCTCCACACCTTAAGCTGTCCTGTTTCTTTGCTCTAACCTTTTCTATCTGAGTACAATTTATTTTGCCATGAGAGAATAAGAGTTGTAATTTCAGCTGGTGTGGACATTGACTTTATTGGGAATTAAAGGACTTGCCTCTACCTACAGTAGAGGTGAGAATCATCCTCTGGAGGAGTTTTGACTCCGGCTGTGGACACGGCCCGTCAAGTACACCGCTCAACCTCTTTATATAGGAGGGTACGGGCTGGTAGTGCGGTGTGACTTTCTCCCTCCTGCGAGGAGCCAACAACATAAAGGCAGGTGAGGGGGAAAGGATCTGTGCGCTACAAAAAAATAAAATAAAAATTATAATCTTGACCTAGGAGGACGAGGTCCATATGGAGTAGGAGGTTGAGGTGGCGGTGGATGTGGCTGTGTAGGTGGAAGCGGCGGTGGAGGAGGACGAGGTAGCCAACACTGGTTCAAAAATACAACAATGGCTGGGTAAGGCCAGTGATGTGTCGAATTCTGTCCCCCGTCAAATAGTGTCCACCCTGTACTGCGCTTGCTCAGTATGTAGGACAAGTGGATTTCGAAAATCTCCCAAGACGAACGGCGCCTGCGTGGTGAGTTCAGGTGAAGGCCACACCATCCGTGGTTCAAGCCGAGCCAAGTGAGGCCATGCCCGAAGCGTGGCGATCGAAGCGAGCCCGTGAGGGGCCCTGTTACTATGTGCTACCGTATGTCCACTTGGATGGTGGGGCTTGAACCTGCACTCACAGCGCAGGCGCCGTTCATCTTCGGAGATTTTGTGAATCTCCTTGTCCTCTGTACTGTGCAAGCGCTGCGCCTTCGCAGTACGGGCCGGACACAATCCGATGGCCGGACAGTTTTTGTCACAACACCGGTATACATGTCTATTCTGCAGAAGGTACGGACAAGTCCTGTGGGATCCATGCCTGGTTCATTTTAATGAACGTGAGCTTGTCCACATTGGCTCTGGACAGGCGGCTGCGCTTGTCTGTGATAACGCCCCCTGCCGTGCTAAATACACGTTCAGATAATACACTGGCTGCAGGGCAGGCCAGCACCTCCAAGGCATAAAGGGCAAGCTCAGGCCATGTGCCCAATTTGGAGACCCAGAAGTTAAAGGGGGCAGACCCGTCATCCAGTACGTGTAGGCCTGTGGACACATACTGCTCAACTATGTTGGTGAAATGCTGCCTCCTGCTAAGACGTTCCATCTCAGCTGGTGGTGCTGGTTGTTGTGGCGTGCTCACAAAGCTTTTCCACATTTCGGCCATGCAAACCCTGCCTTCTGAGGTGCTGCCGGTGCCACGGCTGCGTTGGCGACCTCTTCCTCCTCCTCTGCCTTCGCCTTGTGCTTCCACCGTACGCCCGCTGTCAAGTGGGAATGCCACCAGCAGCGCGTCTACCAGCGTGCGCTTGTACTCGCGCATCTTACGATCCCGCTCCAGTGAGGAAATTAAGGACGGTACGTTATCCTTGTAACGGGGATCCAGCAGGGTGGCCACCCAGTAATCAGCACCAGTTAAAATGTGGGCAACTCGGCGGTCATTGCGGAAACACTGCAGCATGTAATCGCTCATGTGTGCCAGGCTGCCCAGAGGCAAAGAAAAGCTGTCCTCTGTGGGAGGTGTATCGTCTGTGTCCTCTGTATCCCCCCAGCCACGCACCAGTGATGGCCACGAGCTGGTCTGGGTGCCACCCTGCTGTGAACATGGCTCCTCCTCCTCCTCCTCCATCTCCTCCTCCACCTCGTCATCCTCCAGAACTGTGCCCTTTCTGCCGGACAATTGTGTACCTGGCGTTTGTTGGTGCAGGAACCCACCCTCGTAGCCACTTGTGAAAGACTGCCCTGAAAGCATTTGAAATGATCCCGCTTCCTCCTCCTCCTCATCCTCCTGTGCCACATCCTCTTCCATCATCACCCGAAGCGTTTTTTCAAGGAGGCATAGAACTGGGATAGTAACGTTGAGAACGGCGTCATTGGCACTGGCCATGTTGGTGGAGTACTCGAAACAGCGCAACAAGGCACACAGGTCTCGCATGGAGGCCCAGTTATTGGTGGTGAAGTGGTGCTGTTCCGCAGAGCGACTCACGCGTGATTGCTGCAGCTGAAACTCCACTATCGCCTGCTGCTGCTCGCACAGTCTGGCCAGCATGTGCAAGGTGGAGTTCCACCTTGTGGGCACGTCACATATGAGGCGGTGAGCGGGAAGGCCGAAGTTACACTGCAGCGCTGACAGGCGAGCAGCAGCAGGGTGAGAACGCCGAAAGTGCGCACACACAGCCCGCACTTTCTGCAGCAGCTCTGGCATATTGGGGTAATTTTTAAGGAACCGCTGGACCACCAAGTTCAGCACATGCGCCAGGCAAGGGATGTGCGTCAAACCGGCTAGGCCCAGAGCTGCTACGAGATTTCGCCCATTATCGCACACCTCCAGGCCGGGCTTGAGGCTCACTGACAGCAACCACTCATTGGTCTGTTGTTCCATGTCCCTCCACAACTCCTGCGCGGTGTGGGTTTTTTCCCCCAAACAGGAAAGTTTTAAAACTGCCTGCTGTCGTTTACCCCTGGCTGTGCTGAAGTTGGTGGTGAAGGTGTTACGCTGACCGGATGAGGAGGCGGTAGAGGATGAGTAAGCGGAGTAGGAGGAGTTAGCAACAGGAGGCAAACTGAAGCGCCCTGCAATCCTCGGTGGTGGAAGGACATGCGCCAAACTGCTATCTGCCTCAGGCCAAGCCGCCACTGCATTTACCCAGTGTGCTGTTAGGGAGATATAACGTCCCTGACCGTGCTTACTGGTCCACGCATCCGTAGTTAGATGGACCTTGCCACAGATGGCGTTGCGCAGTGCACACCTGATTTTGTCCCCCACTTGGTAGTGCAGGGAAGGGATGGCTCGCCTGGAAAAGTAGTGGCGGCTGGGCACGACGTACTGTGGGACAGCCAATGCCAACAGGCTTTTAAAACTCTGCGTCTCCACCAGACGGAATGACAGCATTTCAAAGGCCAGGAGTTTTGAAATGCTGGCATTCAGGGCCAGGGATCGCGGGTGGCTAGGGGGGTACTTCCTCTTCCGTTCCAATGTTTGGGAGATAGAGAGCTGAACGCTTCCATGGGACATTGTGGAGATGGTTGGTGACCCAGGTGGAAGTGTTGCTGGCAGATCCTCTGTTTGGGGGGTGGCAGGTGCCACTGTCACTACAGAGGTGGATGAAGAGGCCGAGACTGCAGCAGAAGAGGAAGCAGGAGGAGCCAGAGACCTTTCTTGGTTTTTGAGGTGTCTACTCCACTGCAGCTCGTGCTTTGCACTTAGATGCCTGGTCATGCAGGTTGTGCTCTGGTTGAGAACGTTTATGCCTCGCTTCAGGATCTGATTGCACAGCGTGCAAACCACTCGTGTCTTGTCATCAGCACATTGTGTGAAGAACTGCCACGCTAGGGAACTCCTTGGACCTGGCTTTGGTGTGCTCGTCCCTTGCTGCGTTGGGCAGTAGCAGACATACTGTCTAGGGGACGGACGCTCCGCTTTTGCACCCTGCTCCCTCTTCTGCTGTGCTGGTGGCTCTGTGCGACCACCGCCTCTTCCTCCAAACTACACTGGTCACCTGCATAACGTTGATTCCATGTGGGGTCGAGGACCTCATCGTCCTCCACATCATCTTCCACCCAGTCTTCACCCCTGCCCTCCTTGTCTGTCTGCACAATTGCGAAAGCAGCAGCAGTTGGCACCTGTGTTTCGTCATCATCCGAGACGTAGTGCGATGGTCCTCCCATGTACTCATCATGAAACATAAGTGGTTGGGCATCGGTGCACTCAATCTCTTCCACTTCTGGGGCAGGGCTAGGTGGATGGCCCTGGGAAACCCTGCTAACAGAGTCATCGAAAAGCAGAAGAGACTGCTGCATGATTTGGGGCTCAGACTGCTTGGCTGATTTGCAAGGGGGTGAGGTGAAAGACTGATGGACATGGGTTTCAGGTGCCAACTCTGATCTTTCATCAGAAGAGTGGGTGGGAGACAATGTGAAGGAACCCGAGGCACTGTCAGCAACCCAATCTACTATCGCCTGTACTTGTCCTGGCCTAAACATTCGTACAGCCTCATTAGGCGCGACAAAATACCGCCGCAGGCTCGGTCGCCTACTCCCACCTGAGGAAGGTGTTTCACTTGTGCGTGTATCTGGCACAGATCCACCACGTCCTCTCCCTGCAACAGGAGCTTCACCAGCAGCACCACGACCGGGGCCACCACGTCCCTTTGACCTTCTCCTCATATTTTCCAAATTTAGGATGTTGCCCTAAATGGGTGTTTTTGGAAGAGCAGAACACACCCACAGTACGTAACCGCTGAATCGCACAGCTACAGAACTGCAGAAAATACTATTAAAAATAAATGTTGTTTTTTTAGTATAGCACAGTAGAAGAAAACTATTTAGAAATTGTTTATTTCACACACCTCCACATATGTATAACACACTGCAAAATATTTTTTGTGGCCCTAAATGGCGTTTTTTGGAAGACCACAATACACCCACAGTACGTAACCGCTGAATCGCACAGCTACAGAACTGCAGAAAATGCTATTAAAAAAAATGTTGTTTTTTTAGTATAGCACATTAGAAGAAAACTATTTAGAAATTGTTTATTTCACACACCTCCACATATGTATAACACACAGCAAAATATTTTTTGTGGCCCTAAATGGCGTTTTTTGGAAGACCACAATACACCCACAGTACGTAACCGCTGAATCGCACAGCTACAGAACTGCAGAAAATGCTATTCAAAAAATTTTTTGTTTTTTTAGTATAGCACAGTAGAAGAAAACTATTTAGAAATTGTTTATTTCATACACCTCCACATATGTATAACACACTGCAAAATATTTTTTGTGGCCCTAAATGGCGTTTTTTGGAACACCACAATACACCCACAGTACGTAACCGCTGAATCGCACAGCTACAGAACTGCAGAAAATGCTATTCAAAAAAAATGTTGTTTTTTTAGTATAGCACAGTAGAAGAAAACTATTTAGAAATTGTTTATTTCACACACCTCCACCTCCACACACTGCAAAATATTTTTTGTGGCCCTAAATGGCTCTTTTTGCAAGCGTACATTAAAGTGCAAATTTTTTTTTTTGCCCCAAACGGGTCTTTTTTTACACGAGCAAAATAAAATGGAATTTTTTTTTTTTTTTTGCCCAATGGGTCTTTTGGAAAAGAGCACAATAAAGTGCCTTTTTTTTTCCTAAATGGATCTTTTTCCAAGAGCAGAATACACCCACAGTATGGAAACGGTGTATCTCTCAACGTAATATATGCAGTGCTGGTGCACTGAGCTTGCAGATAAAAGGTAGATTTTCTCTGACACTGGGCTCATAGCAGTGTAAAAAGACTGCACTGCAACACAAACAGGTAAACCTATGCAGATCGCTGAGTTATATCTCTGAATCTGGACTCCTATTCCTATATAATATATCTCTCTCCCTAAAAGCAAAAAACAGGAACCTGGCCCTACACTACACTGTCTCTCTATCTTTTCTCTCAGATTCCAGAATCAGGACTAACTCATGTATTTTTCTATCTCTCCCTAAAAGCAGCAGCAGCAGACTAGATCCTCTCCCTATCTATTCTGAAGCAGAGTGACGTGTGTGCTGTGTGCCTCTAGCTTATATAGAAGCTAGGTCACATGTTGCACTGACCAATCACAGCCATGCCATTAGTAGGCATGGCTATGATGGCTTCTAAGGGCACACCAGCTAATCAAAAGGTGATTGGCTAGCCCCTGAAGCATTTCTAACTGCGTAATTAGATTCCCGAACCCGAACCCGAACCCGGACTTTTGCGCAAAGTCTGGGTTCGGGTTCGGGAAAAAGCTAAAGTTCGGTACGGACCCGAACTTTACAGTTCGGGTTCGCTCAACACTAGTCCTTGGTAAATGTGCACCTAAACAAAACTATTCTGCTATATATATGATTAGAACAACAGTACAAGGGACATTTAAAGCCCAAATCCAGGCAATTAAAAATAATATCACTTGTTTAGGTCTAGGGAGACAATAAAAGATTTCCTTACCCGTTCCTCTGCTCCATAGTCTGGCATTGGATGTGTTGATGTCAAGAGTCAGTTAATGGCCAGAGCATGGGGAGCATGGGGAAGTGCTGTCTGCCTGGGGAGTGGAGGATCAGGTAAGTAAATCTGTTTCTCCTCTCCCTTAGATAAAACAAGCAGTTAACCAGCCCTGGCACAACAAGGGATGATTTTAAACTTTCCCTGAGTTGGGCTTTAACTGTCCCAAAATCTTATGTCCCAGATTTACAAAAGCAGGGTGCATACAAAAGGTTGGTGGGTGCCTTGCCTGGTTTATCTGTTCTGCCTAATCAACATGACAACTACATTTTTAAATAAAACCTTTCTATTTTCATTATATACCTTCTTTTAGACACAGTAACATCATCACTCAGTCTCCATGCTTCTCTATGAAATGCAAGTAAATCATGGTGGGTGTTGTACTGAAAACTGAAAATGAGTCCTGCAGATGCATCCTACAGCTTTTAATTAAAAAGTGGGAAGAAGTATCAGTATACTATGAGGATCAATCAGCTGCAGTGCTGATCAGTGTATTCTGACAATGGAGGTGTGTCGGCTGTCAGAATAAAATAACACAGCGAGGAGGATTTCTCTATTCACTTCTCTCTTGCGTCAATCTGTTCAGGTTTTTTCAATCAGCCTACTGGCTGATTTTAAAAACGGATTCATTTATGGGAAGCCTAAAGCTTGGCAGGATAAGATGATGCTTGATTGTCACCCAATCAACAAATGACACAGACTCTGTCTGACTTGCTGCAGCTACATGTGTGAAATCAGAGTAAGCAGTGTCAGTACAGGAGCATTTGGGACTGTGGTGCATATTATGATAGTGTAAAAATAATAACAATTTGCAGAAAATAAGGGTAATTTAGCCTATTGTCCCTACTGTTTTACATTGTCGGCTACAAAATGGCAAGTTCTCTTTTGAATCAGAAATATGTAACAATGTATAAAAAAGTTAGGCTAAAAACTGCACTTATACAGGTTGCTCATTGAGTTATCATTTATTCATGTTTGTTAAAATGTAAAAAGCATTAGTGTGTAGACTCTTATATCCCATCTCAAAACATATTGTCCTATTAAAGACAGGAAATTGTACATCTAATTCCAGATTGACTACTTTGCCATGTATTAGCCTTTCAAACAACATTAAATTATTCCCAGATCCAAAACTCTTCTTCTGCTTGCTGGGCTGTTGTGAAATTAAACTTAGTATACATCTTTTGATTAAGTCAATTGCTTTGCTTGAGGCTGTCGTCTTCATGGCAAATGATACACTAAGGATTTTCCTTTGCACCTACACTTATTTCTTTCATTAAAATTTTCAGTTTTCTTCTTTTTTATTTCCCAAAGTGCTTTGACTTATGTCAGCTGCTATATATCTTCCATTAGAAAATGGCATTGGCTTTAGTAAGAGGTCTTGGCCTTCATCTGAATCAAACATTGCAATTTCACTAAAGAGTTTAAAGATGAAACAACATTTCTGTACTCTACAGAAATGTTTTTGGAAACCCATTTCTGTCTAACAGATTATTATGTTCGTGTATGTTGCACTTAATGTTCAGAGAAAACATAGCTTCGGAGGCTAGAGCCATAAAATAACCTTTCTTGTTTTCAAGGTCCTCTAGACTTTTAATGTCTACTTTGTCTTTTTTAAGAGGTTTTGTAGTAGCTGTTAAAATTGAACTAGGTCACAATGCCAGATATGCATAATCCATTATATTAGGTATTTGCAGATCCTGGAGGACCATTCTTGCTGGCAATCCCAATATTTTTTTTGCAGTACGATATCATTTCATAAACCATGGGAACAATATTTATTAACTTCATTAAATTGAATTCTGTAAAATCAGATAGTTTTTTCACATTAAAGACATTTTGAATGAACTTTTTAAAAAAATGTCATTACCGTACGTTATTTATTTTTAAAGTTGAATGTGAACATTGGCATTGTGCAGATAGTGATAAATTGAATGCTGTTGGTGGCGTATGAAACCTATTGAGTATTAAATGGCACAAAAATGAATGTTTGCATTAAGTGGATATGTCAGTATTGACTCGTGTGTGAATGGAAAGCAAATGTGTTAGTTTGAATGTGTTTGTTAGTGCTAAATCTAATCTTGAATTTGTTAAATTTGGCTACATGTCAATTGTTTATGTTTTAAAACAATTAATATATTGGTCCCTTTTGGGTCAAATATTGTTTGATGAAATGTGAACAATCAATAGTTTTTAGTTCACACTACTAGCTTATGGCAGATGTTAAAGCAGTGTTCCGCCAAAAAAAAATATATTAAAAGTCAGCAGCTACAAATACTGCAGCTGCTGACTTTTAATATATGGACACTTACCTGTCCTGGGCGCCCGCGATGTCGGGTCCCGAAGCCGATTTGTCCCTCGGCTCTCGGGTGGAGGCGCCGCCATCTTCGGTAAGGGAATCAGGAAGTGAAGCCTTGCGACTTCACTTCCTGGTTCCCTACTGCGCATGCGCGAGTCAGGCTGCGCGTCCTCACTGGTCCCTGCTGTCTTATGGGACCTGTGTGTCTCCCAGAAGACAGCGGGGGGGACAGAGTAGGCACCGGACGTGTCGTAGGTCACCGCGATCACCGCTGTGATCTATTCCAGGAAGTGGGAGCAAATACCTGTATTACACAGGTATCTGCTCCCTCCTCCCCCCTGAAAGGTGCCAAATGTGACACCGGAGGGGGGGGGGGTTCCAAAAAGCGGAAGTTCCATTCTTGCACAGTTGTACAGTTGTTCTTTAATTAAAATGTATACGTCCAGTCTGCTTGAATTCCTGGATTTTGTAATGTAAACAGACAGATCTTAGGCAATGTCATCAACCAAATATGGATGTGACCATATTTGGTCACTCACTGATATGAACCAGGATCCCTGCTGCTCTATGTACAATCTTGCAGTGTCAGTGATCTGTCGTTTAGTGACAGGAGTGCAGTGGGTTACCATCATTGAGTGGTGGGGGGTCGTAATTGACAAAGACATTGCTGGACTGCGTGATTAACAATGGATTTACATTGATGGGTGAGGTAATTGAGGTGGATTTGCACCTGGGGACATACATAAAATGTTTGTACCTTGTGTGTGTACCTTGTTTTGATTAAAGGACATTTCAGTTTTGGTGTTTTTTTTTACTTTTAACTTTGTGGAAATAGATAAGGATTACTAATATCCGTGTACTCATCCCCTGGGGGGGATATCTGGGGGCTCCCTTATCATCTGAGTGGCTTTCAGAGTATTATTAATCCTCCTGTTAAACCTTTGCATCCTCTTGGTTAACGGATGTGGAGAAGATGCCCTTATGGGACCAAAGATCGAACACAAATAGATTAAATTAATGATTAAATAAAAACAATGACTAAGCCATGAACATTAAACATTTTATTGTGGATAAAATTGGCCATGGTCCTTTATTATTGGTATAACTTATCACACCAATAATATATACTTATAACTGACTTTCAATTACTTATAATCATACCAACTTTTTACAAAACTATTAACTATTATGCTGATCAATAGTTCAGCCATGAAAGCTCGAACTAGACTTGTACCACTTAACAACTCTTCCCACACGCCAGGCAACATTTTAAGAATCCTGGCACCCCACCCCGGGCCATGGCCAATTCAATACACGTCTGTAAATCGAGAATCAAAATGTAATTTCCAATTTCGGAAAGATGGACAAAATCGATTCAATAAAGACCATGCTCTCCACCTTCCAGGTTGATATACCTAAAAGAGAAACTTTGGATAGAAGGCAAAAATCTGCATATAATCCTATTAACTAGTTTACAGATTTTTTCCAGATGTAGAAGCCCAGGATTACACAACCAGGCCAGTCTGGGCACAACCTCAGAAAAAAATATAACTATCGAAGGCAGGATTGCAGGCAGATGTAAAAAATCTAGTTTAATTTTAGTGACCAAGTCCAGAGTTTTAAACAAACCCAAGTCATTTGCCGCTAAATGGATTATAATAACATCAGGTTGTATATTAGATGATAGTAAATCAGATAAATATGACATAAGGTTAACCTCGATAGCCATACTAATAAATATGAAAATCCGTATAGTCAAAAGTCAAGTTAACCTCATAGTTTCTATGTTTAGCCCGATGAATAAACAAGTGATCCATATATATAAATATATAAGGGGTCCATATAGTGAACTTGGTGTTGAGTTATTCACTTTACGGTCAACACAAAGGACAAGGGGGCACTCTTTGCGTCTAGAGGAAAAGTGATTTCACATCCAAATACGGAAAGGTTTCTTCACAGTAAGAGCTGTGAAAATGTGGAATAGACTCCCTCCAGAGGTGGTTCTGGCCAGCTCAGTAGATTGCTTTAAGAAGGGCCTGGATTATTTCTTAAATGTACATAATATAACTGGGTACTGACATTTATAGGTAGTTTATCGGGGGAATATCCGATTGCCTCTCGGGGGATCAGGAAGGAATTTTTTCCCCTGCTGTAGCAAATTGGATCATGCTCTGCTGGTTTTTTTTCCTTCCTCTGGATCAACAGTGGGTATAGAATTGGGTATATAGGATTGTACTATATATTTTTTTATGGTTGAACTGGATGTACTTGTGTCTTTTTTCAACCTGACTAACTATGTAACTATGTAACTATATAATATGAGCAGAAGCTAAAATGAAAAAATACACAAATTAGGCCTGATATAAGTTCTGTAACAATTTGACTTCCAGCCACCTAAATTCTTAATAACATCGACAGGCAATTCTAAACTGGCCGCTTCGGTTTGTTGCCTTATGGGTTTATGTGAAATCACCATTAACAGCTGTAAATAAAATTGCAATTAGATATATATATTTCGGTTAGAAGGAAATATATTTAAAGTTTTGAGTGCTGTGTATTTCTTACGGTAATTAGCTACAACTTCAAAGGGTGGCCTTTTGCTTTCCTGTTTACATCTCACATGGGCCGTAAACAAAAGCCTGCTGTGACTCATCCAATCAGGCTGTGCCCAATATTCATTTACTAGGTACAGTGACCAATTAGGGAGAATTATATTAGCCACCTTACAGAAAGGAGGGGGGATATATAATGCTTTTGTGAGCAAGCTAAGCCCTGTTGCTTTTGTTGTGGGAACAGACAGCAGCCATGCTGGGCTGACCTGAAGTTAACAGGTAATCTAACTCTATACTTGTAGCTTATATAGTATTGTAAATATGGGCGTTGTGCGTAATTTGTAAATACCATGTAAGCAAAGGGACCTACACCGTACATTGTGTTGTAAATACTGTCTGGTGTGTAATTTGTATATATTATGTAACCCTTACCCTATCAATAAATGTGTATTGCGGATAGAACTACCTCTTTTTGTACAAGATCTCTCAGATCAACAAGTTGCAGCACCAAAACAAAATGAATGAGTAGTAATATGCAATTGTCCTGAACCTAAATGGATTAAGCATTTTTTAAGGACAGCAGTAAACTGATACTGTGTGAGTGGAAGATCAGAGCTGTGGACTAACAGCTGATCCGAAACTAGAGGGCATATTAGCAAATATTGTGAAAGTAAAGAAAAAGCACAGACTTGAGGCCCATGCAATTGGCCAATCACTATCCATCAACCTTTGCCCAATTGTAATGCAACAATTGTCGAACAAAAGTAAGTCCCATACAAACATCAGAAATTAATAGACCTCCAGTCTTACCAGAAGATTTAGATAATACTTCAGGAATTTGGAATGCTCTGAAAAAGCACAAACTAAAGGCTAATTGAAAAAGGAGTGTTTCATCTGGGGAAAAGCAAACTGCTCAAGATGCCAATAGCAGTCCATGCAAAAGCTTGGACGTTATTGGAACACGGGCATCTGAATTTACACATTGCCGTTTACAGTAACCTTTTAAAGCTTAAGCCCTGTACAGACGATCAGTTTTACCAATGAAAACAGTCAGATGGACTGTTTTCATCGGACAAACCGATCGCGTGTGGGCCCCAATGGACTTATTTCCATCGGTGAAAAAAAACAGAACATGTTTTAAATTTTTCCGATGGAAAAAAAAAACGATAGGAAATTCCGATCGTCTGTGTGGAACTCCATCGGAGAAAAAACCCACACATGCTCAGACTGAATTAGGAGACAGGAGCGCTCGTTCTGGTAAAACTAGCGTTCGTAATGGAGATAGCACATTCGTCATGCTGTAACGGACTGAAAAGCACGGAGACTGAAAAGCACAAATCGGTTCTCACCAAACTTTTACTAACACGCGGTAACGCAAAATCAATAAAATCAGCCCAAGGGGTGGTGCCATTGGATTTGAACTTCCCATTTATAGTGCCGTCGTACGTTTTGTACGTCACAGCGTTTGGGACGGTCAAAATTTTGTCTGATGGTGTGTAGGCAAGACTGATGAAAGTCAGCTTCATCGGAATTCCGATGGAAAATTCCATCGGATTTGATTCCATCGGAAATCCGATCGTGTGTACGGGGCTTTAGTTAACGAAGAAAATTTTTGAGCAAGGAGGAAAACCGTAAATTTTCACGTAAAATTAAACACCAGCTAAAATTTTAACGAAATGAGTGTATGATTAACCTCCCTGGCGGTATGATTCTGTCTGGAATTATGTACCAAAAGCGGTACAATTATTTTGCATGGAAATTTGGCGTTATGTACTGTAGGCCTGCAATTCTTAGTAATTACTCACTTAAACCTGACTAAACAAGACTCTAGTAGACATCCCAGATGTGATAAATTTGAAACACAAAATCATGAATTATAATCTAATAAGTAATATAATTTAATTCAATAATGCAGAAGAAAATAATGACATTTGTCAAACAAAGAAAATTCAATACACATCCTGAGTGTGATACATTTTAAAGCATGGAACTAGACAAAGTCCAACGTCGCAATCTGGACAATGGTATCTTGTTTCTTTTCTGACTTTTTTACCATTGCCATCTCTCTTGGAACAGCAGACCACGCACATCCTGGTAGGTGCTTGCTTTTTTGCGGTTGGCGGTATATAGTCCAAAAAATGACGTCCAGTCAGGCGTTCTGGGTTGACAACGCCAACAGCGCGTCGACCGGGTCTGTTCACAGCTACTGATGGCATCTGGTGGTTGACAAAAATCTGCTCAGCCACCTTCCAGATGAAGTCGGAATGAACAAGAGGCATGCCACTCTTTGCTTTGTATAGGATATACGCATTCCAAAGGCATTGTTCCAAAAGATGCCTGAAAATCTTTTTATAATATTTTTTCTGCTGTTTGCGCATAGCCGGGTAAAATGTCATTGCCTGATCGGCTCTGTCGACACCTCCCATGGTGTTATTATAGTCCATCACAACTTGCTGCTTCAACAGATCTTTCCCACCTCTTGTGTGGACCATGGCAGTGGCGGTATTGTGCACAGTACTCATGAGACACACGTCCTTTTTGTCTCGCCATCGCATTGCCATCATCTTACCCTTCTGCCAGGCAACCATTTCTCCTGTTTTTAGTTTTTTCTTGCCAAACATAGATGGCATGCCACGTCGGTTAGGCCTAACGGTACCATACCAGTTTTATTTTGTAGCAAAACCTCAAAAAGTTCCGGAGATGTATAGAAGTTGTCCGTGGTCACACAATATCCCTGGTTCAGCAATGGCTCCAGCAGTGTAAGGACAGATGATGTGGCCATCCCATAGCCGCTGTACCTTGGGTTGAACTTCGTGCATTTACCGGTGTAAATGACCAAATTCCATATGTATCCGGTGGATGACTCGCGGAGCATAAAGAATTTGATGCCAAACCGCGCTCTTTTGGATGCAATGTATTGTATCCAGCTTAGGCGTCCCTTGTAGGCCATCAGACTTTCATCCACGCTGACGTCCCTGTCTGGCACGTAGGTCCGCTGGAAATTGGCCACGATCATTTGGCATACCTCCCAGATTTTCTTTAGCTTGGGCGCAGGATGCGTGGCCTCATCAAACTCCTCATTGTTCGTGAAGTGGAAATATTTCATGATGAGGGAAAAACGATATTCAGACATCACGGTGCTAAAAAACGGAGTGGCCAGTAGCTTATTGGTGCTCCAGTACCATTTCTGGAGCGGTTTCCCCACCACCCCCTGAAGAATAATGAGTCCCAGAAAGTGCCAGATGTCCTCTTTCGTCACCGGTTCCCACTTTCTGCTTTGGGAAAATCTGGCATGCAGTGTAGCGGATTGCTGATCGTGGTAACGATTTGTCTCTGTGACAATTTTTTCAATTACCTCTTCAGTGAGAAAAAATTGCAGGTATGCCAGAGGGTTGTTACACTCCACATCTACCTTCATCCCAGGTGATCCAGTGAAGGGAAATCTTGGGGGCGCTACCTGGTCCGTATCGGTGTCTATAGGGCACCAAGTGTGCACATCGCTGAGGTCGCTAAAGTCAGGTGCAGGATCATCGCCGTTGTCACTTGCCAGATCCGTGTCGGTGTCAGTGTCAGATGACAAATCTCCCCACGACTCGCTATCGCTCTCTTCTGCGAGCAACTCCGTGTCGCTGCCGCTGTCACTCATCTGCTCCAAAAGCGCAGTTTTGGTAAAGCGCTTTTTGATGCCATATTTTTATGGGCACAGATGACAGGCAAGGGGGCACTGTACAGGGCACTGTATGGTGATCAGAGATGATACATTGTAATACAGTGTAATCAGATACAATATACAGTAGGTGCCGCTGATATTGTGTCAATCTCGCCGCTTCTAGCGGCGATATTGACACCCTATGAGCTCCGTCGCGAGAGCCAGCGCCGAGCTGTCTCGTCATCGGGAAAGGAAAAAAAGTTCCTTTCACGATGAGCGACACGCATTGCCGATAGGCGGGGATCCGACGCGGATTCCCGCCAATACCAGGCACTGCGTTTGGTATGAATCCTGGGCGGGAACTCCACGCCAATTTTTAAAGAAAAAAACGGCGTGGGTTCCCCCCCAGGAGCATACTAGGCCCTTGGGTCTGGTCTGGATTTGAAGGGGAACTCTACGCCAAAAAAACGGCGTGGGGGTCCCCCTCAAGATCCAAACCAGACCCTTATCCGAGCACGCAACCTGGCAGGCCGCAGGGGAAGAGGGGGGGATGAGAGCGGCCCCCCTCCCTCCTGAACCGTACCAGGCCACATGCCCTCAACATGGGGGGTTTGGTGCTCTGGGGCAGGGGGGCGACCTGCGGCCCCTCCACCCCAGAGCACCCTGCCCCCATGTTGATGAGGACAGGGCCTCTTACCGACAACCCTGGCCGTTGGTTGTCGGGGTCTGCGGGCGGGGGGCTTATCGGAATCCGGGAGCCCCCTTTAATAAGGGGGCCCCCAGATCCCGGCCCCCCCACCCTATGTGAATGAGTATGGGGTACATCGTACCCCTACCCATTCACCTGGTGGAAAATAAATGGAAAGAAAAACACAACACAGTTTTTAAAAGTATTTTATTGCACCGCTCCGGAGGTCTTCTTCCGACTTCGGGGGTCTCCGGTGTCGTCGCCGCGTTCTCCGGTTCTTTCTTCTGCCGGGCCTCCGCTAACTTCTTTTTAGCTCTTTTGCTAACGGAGGCCCGGTCTTCTCCGTCGTCTTCTTCTTCTCCCGCTCTCCGGTTCTTCTCCCGCTCTCCGGTTCTTCTCCCGCTCTCCGGTTCTTTCTTCCGCCGGGCCTCCGCTAACTTCTTTTTAGCTCTTTTGCTAGCAGAGGCCTGGTCTTCTCCGTCGTCTCGTCCGGCTCTCCGTTGTCCTTCTGCCGGCCCCTCCACTAACTTCTTGGTAGCTCTTTTGCTAGTGGAGGAGCCGGTCTTCCCGTTGTCGCCGTCGGCGTCTTCTTCCCTCTTCTCCTCCTCGAGGTTGACTCGTCGCTTCCTCTCGCAGTAATGGTAAATCTTCGGTCCGCAGAGATTAATATAGGCTTCACATGACGTCACAGTCACATGCTCCGGGGCACATGTGCACATGACGTCACAGTCACATGCTCCAGGGCACATGTGCCCCGGAGCATGTGACTGTGACGTCATGGGACCATGTGACTGTGACGTCATGTGAAGCCTATATTAATCTATGCGGACCGAAGATTTACCATTACTGCAAGAGGAAGCGACGAGTCAACATCGAGGAGGAGAAGAGGGAAGAAGACGCCGACGGCGACGACGGGAAGACCGGCTCCTCCACTAGCAAAAGAGCTACCAAGAAGTTAGTGGAGGGGCTGGCAGAAGGACAACGGAGAGCCGGACGAGACGACGGAGAAGACTGGGCCTCTGCTAGCAAAAGAGCTAAAAAGAAGTTAGCGGAGGCCCGGCGGAAGAAAGAACCGGAGAGCGGGAGAAGAACCGGAGAGCAGGAGAAGAACCGGAGAGCGGGAGAAGAAGAAGACGACGGAGAAGACCGGGCCTCCGTTAGCAAAAGAGCTAAAAAGAAGTTAGCGGAGGCCCGGCAGAAGAAAGAACCGGAGAACGCGGCGACGACACCGGAGACCCCCGAAGTCGGAAGAAGACCTCCGGAGCGGTGCAATAAAATACTTTTAAAAACGGTGTTGTGTTTTTATTTCCATTTATTTTCCACCAGGTGAATGGGTAGGGGTACGATGTACCCCATACTCATTCACATAGGGTGGGGGGGCCGGGATCTGGGGGCCCCCTTATTAAAGGGGGTTCCTGGATTCCGATAAGCACCCCGCCCGCAGACCCCGACAACCAACGCCCAGGGTTGTCGGGAAGAGGCCCTGTCCTCATCAACATGGGGGCAGGGTGCTCTGGGGTGGGGGGGCCGCAGGTCGCCCCCCTGCCCCAGAGCACCAAACCCCCCATGTTGAGGGCATGTGGCCTGGTACGGTTCAGGAGGGAGGGGGGGCCGCTCTCGTCCCCCCTCTCTCCTGCGGCCTGCCAGGTTGCGTGCTCGGATAAGGGTCTGGTTTGGATCTTGAGGGGGACCCCCACGCCATTTTTTCGGCGTAGGGTTCCCCTTCAAATCCAGACCAGACCCAAGGGCCTGGTATGCTCCTGGAGGGGGAACCCACGCCGGTTTTTTCTTTAAAAATTGGCGTGGAGTTCCCGCTCAGGATTCATACCAACGCAGTGCCTGGTATTGGCGGGAATCCACGTCGGATCCCCGCTCAATACAGTGTCGCGTCTCCTCGCTATTGCAGCGAGCGCGACACGTGTCGCCACCCTGCTGCCGACATCTCGCCACTCCTGTCACCGAGAATCTCGGCGATGGGAGCGCGATAGAAACACAATATCGGCGGCACCTACTGTAACTGCTTTTATTTCTGTGTTTGTGTTGTGTGAACTTTTGAACTTTTTAAATTTGCCGCCCAGTTCCGCTCCCATGCGACGCTGCGGCTCGCAGGGAATGGAACCAGGAAGCGCCGACACTCGCCGGAGGTTTCGCTGGCGATCACAGCAGAGGACATCATCCTAGCTAAAAAAAACAACCCAGAGTCACGCTCGGGATTACCGCCAGGGAGGTTAACGGCGTTGCATTAATAAATCGAGAAACAAAAGAACTAAATTATCAGAAAATGTCAACGATTGGATACCCTTGGACGGCAAAAAAACACACCACAATGTCCATGCGGCCTTGTAACTGATCCATGTGGATGGCGCAAGAGAATTCTCAACAGCCGCGTTCACAGATGGTAAATGATGGACTATAAATGTTCGGGGCAAGTAGACCCCTGTTGATCTGCATCTGGGACTAGGTGATTAAAACAATCCAGCTGGAATCGGGACAGAGAATCCACAACAATATTAGTATAGCCAGGGATGTATTTTACTTTAATCCACAAATTAAGCTCTAAACGTGTAAGTACCAAACGACTCAAAACAGCTAAAACCGGTAAAGATTTGGATGACAAGCAATTGACTGCGTAAGACACAACTTTATTATCCGAATGGAACAACAAATGAGGATTGCGAAAACATTCCCCCACAGCTCTAATGAAACCAAAATTGGAAATAATTTAAGTAGTACAACGTTCTTGGTAAATCCACCATCAATCCAACTCTGAGGCCAAGAATCACCAGACCAAAGACCTTGATAGAGAGCACCATGACCGATTGCTCCTGCAGCATCAGTAAACAACTAAATTACCAAAGTATCCTGGAAAGGTTATTGCCAAAAAAAAACAACCGTTATACGAAGATAAAAATTCATCCCAAATGAGCAAGTCAGATACAATACCAGAGGTTATACAAACAAAATGTTTAGGAGAACTAAAACCTGCGATAGCTCTAAAATACGCGGCCGATTGGAATAATACAGGTTGCGAAAGCAAACAAACCCAATAACGACTGCAAAGTACGAACTGTCACCTTAGATTTTGACGTAATACTAGCGATTTTCCCTATTAGACAATAACAGAGAAAGGAGATCAACATAGTCGCCTCTACAAATCTTCTCTTTCACAGATTTGGTCAGATGGTAACCCAAAGGTGAAATTTCACAAGCTAAGGCCTCTTTAAATCTATTTTCAGGGACCACATTCAATTTTTTTTTCAATAAAGGTAATACCTTGTTACCCATCCCAGCAGTTTGTGTAGATGCAACAGAGTGACATTGTTCATGAACCAAAGAATCGTGTACAACTTGTGCAGAAATAAAAGTGTCTTAATTATCTGCCAATTCAGCAAAAAAAGATATTAGATGTAATAACGAACAGGAATGATCATGATCCAACTTACCACAGGGTTGCCCTGGGATACGGCCAGCAAATATGTACTAGACATCAGGGAGTTTAGCGTGTCATTCAAGATGCCTGCAGAAGGGGTTCAGAACCTGGAAGAATAACTACAGGAGAAGTAACAGTATCCGTAGCAACAATATTACAAGGTACAGGAGATGAATGCAGAAGAACAGTGGAGAAAGGGTTACTCAGTATATTCTCATTGATAACAGGAAAAGTATGTATCAAAGCAGGATTAGGTGAAGAAACAGTGAAGTCATGTGAAATACCTTTTCCTTTCTTCGTTTTAGGTTGCGGGGGCTAACGGGATTCAAACCGGCAAGCCGTCTTCATTCGTTTTGACCTGTCCCTGCACAGTTGTATCTGCTCCTGCTCTAATCTCAGGGCTGGTCACAGGAACAGGCTGTGTCAGCCATAAAGACATTGCAGGCAGGGCTGTGCCACCATCAATCAAAAAAAGGAGCCATGGCGACATCCAAAGGCAGTGAAGTAGGAGGAGTACCTTGAGGATATGACGAGGCGGACGGCATTGAAATATTAGATGCGATGGAAGGAAGTAAGTGGGAAGGAGCTGCTGAAATGGCCAGAGACAGGCTGGATGATAGCGGGGGGGGGGGGGGGAAAGAGGACAAGCACTGGCACATACATTCATCCCCGTATGGCACCGCGGCCCTCTCCACCATCTGTTGCAGCAATGATTCCATTGTAAGAGGAGAAACAACACAGAGGTGCTTCTTCTTCCGTTGCTGTCATCATTCTGATAACCGTTGTAATTTCTTTCCTTCTCATAGGTTGATCAAGTCACATGACCACCGTTGGAAATTACAGAAGATTTAACCACTTAAGGACCAGCCACTGTATATATATGTCAGCAGAAGGGCACCTGGAGGCACAATCACGTACCTGTACGTGGCCCTTTAACTGCTGACGTCGGGGTCGCGCGCGTGCCGCCGGCGGCACGCTCACGACCCCCCTGCCTTCCCCGTGAGTTGGGTCGCGATTGTCTCACGGAGGCATGGAGCGGAGAGATGTGTGTGTAAACACAACATCTCCCCGCTCCGCTACTGACACTGTCAGCGATCTCCGCTCTGTGTAATCAGAGCAAAGATCGGTGACGTGTCACTCGTAGCCACGCCCCCACACAGTAGTAATCACTCCCTTAGGCACACTTAACCCCTCCAGCGCCCCTAGTGGTTAACCCCTTCACTGCTAGTGTCATTTTCACAGTAAACAGTGTATTTTTATTGCACTGATCGCTGTGAAAATGACAATGGTCCCAAAAATGTGTCAAAAGTGTCCGATGTGTCCGCCATAATGTCGCAGTCACAAAAAAAAAAAGCTGATCGCCGCCATTACTAGTAAAAAAAAAAAAAATTATAAAAATGCCATAAAACTACCCCCTATTTTGTAAACGCTATAACTTTAGCGCAAACCAATCAATAAGCGCTGATTGCGATTTTTTTTACCAAAAATATGTAGAAGAATACGTATCGGCCTAAACTGAGGAAAAAAAATGTTTTTTTATATATTTTTTGGGGATATTTATTATAGCAAAATGTAAAAAATATTGAATTTTTTTCAAAATTGTCGCTCTATTTTTGTTTATAGCGCAAAAAATAAAAACCGCAGAGGTGATCAAATACCACCAAAAGAAATCTCTATTTGTGGGAAAAAAGGACGTCAATTTTGTTTGGGAGCCACGTCGCACGACCGCGCAATTGTCAGTTAAAGCGACGCAGTGCCAAATTGTGAAAACACCTCTGGTCATTATGGTCCGTATTGGTCCGGTCCTTAAGTGGTTAAATAAAGTTTTTTACAGGTAAGTAATAACCAATCATTTTAAATATATATATTAACTGTTTCTTTGTGTCATTCCTGGTCCCATAGGCAGGTGTCGCTATTTAGCTCTTTTCTGCCTTTCATTCTTTAACATTAGGACAAGATGTTTTGCATGTTTGCCCCCTCGTTGCAAGGTAGGGGACAAGTGTTGGTCAATTGTCTGACAAAGGGGCCCTGCGTGGCTCTGAAACGTTGCCCTTTTTGTACCATGTGACCACGATAATAAAGCTTTAGACCCTTCTTTCTTGGTGTGCTGATGACAGTTCTTCACTTGGATTGTTTATGGTTCCCAGCCTGTAGTCATTGCAACACCCATCTTAAAAAAAATTGCCATTTTCAGGAACGTGTACATGGGGAATATTGTGTTTGGACTCCTTGCAAGGTAAACCCCATAATATTAAAAAGCATGTGGTCTAGTATGATACAGAAAGTGAGTTTTAAAAAAATGATCTACCATCTATCTTGCACACTCACACCAGACATAATACCTTAATGTATTTATTTGCACCTGGAGTTTGCTTATGTAGCCAATGCCATGGTGTGTGTTTGGAGATCCTTTTTATCTTCAGATTTTTTGCAAAACATTTTTCAATAAAAATGTATTAAAACAAAATTTTTAGAACCATAAGTAAGTACAAATGTCATTGTAATTAAAGACTGTCTATTTCTTTTTGTGCGGGAACAGAAAAATCCACAACATCTAAAAATGCTATTAGTACCATGAAAATGTACTCTTTGTCTTTAATTCCTCCGAGGCATTCTCATGCATTGAGTTTAATAACTGATTTACTACAGAGAGTGGGTACATAAGGCATTGCTGCCCATGACTACTAGTTTTTTAAGCTTTGGGATAAAATTGTGTGATGCCACTACTGTGCTGTTTGCTAAAAATGAGAGAGAGTTGTACTTGAGGATTTGCAAAGCTATCCCTACATCTGATTTTTTTCTTATTATTACCCGCCAGACATCAGATTATCAGATATCAAATGGCAGGTCTGACAAGAGGAGGCAAAGCCCTGTATCTATCAAGATACTGTGTCTCTACACAGAGACACAGTGTAGAACAAGGAATGGTAAGTCAGTAATGGGGAAAAGATCAGCTGCAGATTAACTACAAGCAATAGCAGTGGCTAGTTATTTTCCCTCTGCTTGACATTTTTTTTACAGCTTTCCCAGTTCAGTTTCTTTGTAACGATAATGTTTTGCAATTTTGTTTAAAAAATTGCAGTTATGATCTATGCCTACACAAATCTACTAAACTATTTAAAATAAAATTGAACTCTTAAGTGAGTTATCAGTGAGATATTGAAATTTCTTTATAAATACAGTAAAACCTTGGTTTGAGAGTAACTTGGTTTGAGAGCGTTTTGCAAGACAAGCAAGATTTTTTCATAAATTTTGACTTGATATACAAGCAATGTCTTGATATACACGTAGCTTCATGTCACAACTGAGTATAAAAAAAAACGAGAGGCACCTCTAAGTGTAGCAATATGGTTACATTTAAAGAAGGTACAACATTTAGCAACTGTGACAGTAGGAGCTACTGTCACAGTAAAATGGACAGTTTGCTGGACACAGGGTATGCACATTTGTGAGGTGCAAGACTACAGAGCATAGATGTGGACTGGAGGAGACTGCTTTCGCAGCTTTCTCCAGGTTTTGGTATTCTGGAATAGGGCTTTGTAGTTTGGAGGTTCCACAGAGTCTTGGGAGGGACGGGATCTCCAACCCTGTATCCAGACTTTGCTGATTACCAGCAGGGTGTGTGCTCAGGTGAGTACAGCCCTTATAATGAATGTATGGGAAGACCTCATGGCTCCCAGTTGGAGACGGCTCCACACCAAGAGACAGGAGGTCTTCAGGAGTCAGAGAGGCTGTAGGAGACAGCCAGAAGAACGTTGGTGACTGCAAGAGGCAGAGCTGTAGATGCTAAAGGGAAGCTGTCTACTTTGAGGAGACCGGTGGTCTGGCTGACCAGGATAAAGTGCAGAAGTACTGCTACAGATAGTGCTACAGAGAGCCAGGTGGGCTAGCATTTTCTGTTCTGTGTATTTGATGGAGAAGAACCCCTGCGCGGGAAACTTTTGTTTGGACTTTAATTTTGCCTTTTTAATAAAAATGGGCTACCATGCCCTTAAATATAGTTCCTGACTGGCTTGAATCACTGGAAAAATGCATCTACCACGAGAGCTAACAACCCCCATCTTACACAACTCACATGGTTGATGATTAAAACAGGCACATCTAAGTATGCAGGCATCCGGGGTAAAGCTGTCCACATAGACCGTCTTCCTCACCGCCATCAATGTCATCCCTTAGACGCTGCATTTCACAAGCGATTCAAGCCTTGCTTTCAGATCGCTTCACTGCAGAGTAGTCGTGATTGCAAACTGACAGCGGTAAGAGCCGATGGTGTGGAGGATGGTCTATGTAGACAGCTTTACCCCAGATGCCTGTATACTTAGATGTGTCTTTTTTAATCATCAACTATGTGAGTTGCTAAATGTTGTACCTTCATTAAATGTAACCAGATTGCTACACTTAGAGACGCCTCTCTTCTCTTTTATACTCTGGAGCTCCTGCTGGATTTTGCCTCTAATCCCCTTGTGGAGGCTTCCATTTGTGGACAGACATTTTATGGTTACACAACCTATCACATTGCTATAATCTTTTTACATGGACTATAAACTGAAGGACTTATAAATGGTTGTGATATGAATCATTTGAGTTTCCATTATTTCTTATGGGGAAATCTGCTTTGATATAAGAGTGCTTTGGATTACAAGCATGTTTCTGAAACAAATTATGCTCGCAATCCAAGGTTTTACTGTACTGATAAAATAGTGATCTCAGAAATAAACGTGCACACAATAATCATCTAAGCACTAAATTAAAATGATATGTGTCTGATTTCTATACAATATGCACAGGGTCCCCAAATATAAACTGTGACACTAAAAGCAATTCCGATAGACATTGACATATTTACACAATTTTTGATTTTGTTATTACATTTTATATGGCATAATCATTATACTTGCAAGGGCTACAAAAATGACTTTTTCTTTTCTTACCTAAAATTATGTAGTGTGAAAATATGCTTTTCTCCCTCTCAACCTCTCTCTCTCTCTCTCTTTGTCTCTCTCTCTCTCTCTCTCTCTCTCTCTCTCTCTCTCTCTCTCTCTCTCTCTCTCTCTCTCTCTCTCTCTCTATATATATATATATATATATATATATATACTGCATATATATTTATGTATATTATTTATATATACTATCACCCTCTATATATATATATGTATATCTACAATAATCCTTTCACTTATTTTGGAAAGCTCTTAAATCATGCATTTATCTGATACCACCCACGGAGTGAAGTGTAAAATAAATAAATAAATAAATAACTCTTCTTAATAAAAGCTGACTCACATTAATTTACACATCAAGGTAAAGTGTGAAATTATACATCCGGCAGAATTAGCACTTTACTGAAGCATAACAATATAAGGCTTTTTATAGCTTGTGTTATGATGAGTCTATCATTTTTTATCCTAAAGCAATTAGTGATACAAAAAAAGGTAAATCATTCATCTGTGTCATGTACGTAAAGACTGTTCAATCATGTTTCTTTGTCTACATTTACTGTATAATATACCTTAACTATAATTTTGAGTTGAATATATATATATATATATATATATATATATATATATATATATATATATATATATATATAAATTGTCAAATATACATTTATAAGTCGTAGATAGAATAAAAGAGGACTTATATTGACTTTTTTCTTTGAAGATTGCAAGAAAGGTTTTTGAAAAGCGTTTTGGAATTTATTCGTTTTAAATTTTTTTGCTTTCATATATTTTCCCTTTACTCACAATTAGGGATGAGCCGAACACCCCCCGGTTCGATTTGCGGCAGAACATGCGAATGGACCGAAAGTTTGCGTGAACATTCGAACACCGTTAAAGTCTATGGGACCCAAACGTGAAAAATCAAAAGTGCTAATTTTAAAGGCTAATATGCAAGTTATTGTCATAAAAAGTGTTTGGGGACCCGGGTCCTGCCCCAGGGGACATGTATCAATGCAAAAAAAAGTTTTAAAAACAGAAGTTTTTTCGGGAGCAGTGATTTTAACAATGCTTAAAGTGAAAAAAAAGAGTGAAATATTCCTTTAAATATCGTACCTGGGGGTATAGTATGCCTGTAAAGTGTTTAAAACAGTCCCTGCACAAAATGACATTTCTAAAGGAATAAAAGTCATTTAAAACTGCTTGCGGCTGTAATGTAATGTTGGATCCCAGCAATTTAGATGAAAATTATTGAGAAAAACAGCATGGGTACCCCCCCTAGCCCATTACCAGGCCCTTTGGGTCTTGTATGGATATTAAGGGGAACCCCGCACAGAAAATAAAAAAAATAAAAGGCTTGGGGGCCCCCAGGCCCTATATACTCTGGACAGCAGTATACAGGCGGTCCCCGGGTTACAAACAAGATAGGGACTGTAGGTTTGTTCTTAAGTTGAATCTGTTTCTAATTTGGAACAGATACATTTTGTAAGTGTAGCTTCAGCCATAACATCTATTTTTAAGCTTTTTGGATAACATAGGAAAGGGTTATCACCCCTGTAACATTTGTTTTGCTGTCTGTGCCCCTGCTCGGAAGATTTCACCTCACTTTCTGTCCCAATAACAATTGGATTTAGAAAATTTCTGGTTTTTAGGGAAGCAAGGATTGGTGATAAAGCATCAGTGGAGACACCTTTTTCCCACATTAACTCTTACAGGAGAGAATTTCCCTTCCTAGGGGTAGATTTCCTCTCACTTCCTGTTGTCTCCCTCCGTTTGTAAGTAGGAGTCGTTTGTAAGTTGGATGTTTGAAAGTGGGGGACCGCCTGTATATACTATACGGCCTGCCCTATATACTCTGCAGAAAATTGGGCCTTAGGTGTTGGTGGTACCAGAACACTGTAAGCCCTCACAGTTACTCTTGGTGGGCGCTGGAATGGGCCCTGCTGTGAAATATTATATCAAGAATTGTAATTACATGCCCCTGTTGAACAGGGGCAGAAAAATTGGGCTTTTGGTGGTGGTGGAGGTGCCACAACACTGTAAGCCCTCACAGTTACTCTTGGTGGGTGCAGGCCCTGCTGTGAAATATTAGATAAAAATTGTAATTACACGCCCCTGTTAAACAGGGGCAGAAAAATTGGGTCTTAGGCAATGGTGGTGGTGCCACAACACTGTAACCCCTCACAGATTCTCTTGTTGAGCGCAGTAATGGGCCCTGCTGTGAAATATTAGATCAAAAATTGTAATTAAGCGCCCCTGTTAAACAGGGGCAGAAAATTTGGGCCTTAGGCAGTGATGGTCGTCCCACAACACTGCAACCCCTCACAGATATTCTAGTTGAGCGCAGGCATGAGCCCTGCTGCGAAACATTACAGCAAAAATTGTAATTACACGCCCCTGTTAAAAAGGGGCAGAAAAATTGGGCCTTAGGCAGTGTTGGTGGTGCCCTGAAACAAAAATATTCTTAGAAGATATCAACATGAACATTGAGGAGGAATAGGATAGTCACTCAGCATAATATGATAGTCACTCAGCATAGGCAGTCTTCAAGGGATCCCAGATCCAATGAAAAATTAATCGGTTACATCAGCATCAGGTGCTTGGTAGCTGGTGATCCAAGACTGATTCATTTTTAAGAAGGTGAGCCGATCAACAGAGTCTGTGGACAGGCACACTCTGTGATCGGTTACAAAGCCTCCAGCAGCACTGAATGTCCGTTCAGAAAGAATGCTGGATGCAGGACAGGTCAGTAGCTCAATTGCATATTGTGCAAGCTCTGGCCAGTGGTCCATCCTCAAGACCCAGTAACCCAGTGGATTTTCTGTGGGAAAGGTCTCCAAGTCTGATCTTGCCCCTAGGTATTCCTGCACCATGTAATTCAGACGCTGGCGATGGTTGCGGGGGGGGGTGCGGGACATTGCCAAAAAAAATCGGGAATTGCCACAAAAGTTGTTGAGGGGGGGTTGGGGGGGGGTGGTGATGGTTGCCGCCGGAACATTTTGAGAAAAAAAAGAGGACATGCGGGGGGCCGCCGATCGGGGGGGGGGGCATACTAGTCCGCCGATCGCGGGGGTGGGGGGGTCCGCCGATCAGGGGGGGGCCATACTAGTCCGCCGATCGCGGGGGGGCTCTTACCTGCTGCTGCTGCTCCTCTTCTTCTGTTCATGTTTCCTGCTGTGCGGGAAACATGATAGTCTCGCGGGAGTGCGGGAAGGAGGAGCCTCTGCGGGTAAAACCCGCACAATCCGTGCTGCCAGTTGGGAGGTAATTGTAACCTCCCTGGCTCTGAAAACGCATTGCACAAACCTTTCTGCAAGGCCTCCCGAAGATGATTTATCCTCTGCAACCTCTGCGAAGGCTGGATAAGTTCTGCAACCCTACCCTTGTAACGTGGATCAAGAAGGGTTGCCAGCCAGTTATGATCCTTCTCCTTGATACCACAAATCCTAGGGTCCTTTCGCAGGCTCCTTCACCTCCTCTTCCTGTGTGATCGGCGGGCCCGCAGGAATACTATCTGGATAAAGGGGGCCTTGAGAGGTAAGGAAGTCCTTCGTTTCCTCCCGCTGTTCTGCCTCAAGTGCCCTGTCCATTAAAAGGGACAGTATCACTGATGCATGCACTGTCACTGCTCACCATCCTCTCGGCCTCCTCAAATGGTGACAGGACAGTGCATGCATCCTTGATCAGTAGCCACTGGCGTGGCGAAAAAAGCCAAGCTCCCTTGACCCAGTCCTGGTGCTATACTCACACAGGTACTCATTGATGGCCCTCTGCTGCGTGTGTAGCCGCTGAAGCATTGCCAATGTTGAGTTCCACCTGGTGGGCATGTCACAAATGAGGCGGTTCTTGGGCAGGTTGCATTCTTTTTGAAGGTCAGCCAGCCGAGCACTGGCATTATATGACCGGCGGAAATTACCACAGATGTTCCTAGCCTGCCTCAGGAGATCCTCTAAGCCTGGGTACCTGCTCAAGAACCGCTGCACCACCAAATTCAGGACATGAGCCACACAGGGAACATGGGTCAAGTGTCCCTGTCGGAGGGCAGGAGGAGGTTGGTGCCATTGTCGCATACAACCATTCCTGGCTGAAGCTGGCGTGGCGATCATCCACCTCTGAGTCTGCCCCTGCAGAGCTGACAGAATCTTTGCCCGAGTGTGGCTCCTGTCCCCTAAGCAGACCAACTCAAGCACCGCATGTGACTCCTCCTCCTCTCTTCTATCAGGCACCCACATAGAGTCAGTGACCTCATCATCCCCTCCCTCCTCATCACTGGAGCAAACTTGGCAGTATGCTGCAGCTGGGGGAACATGACTGCCAGTTTCTTGTCCTTCTTTGGCACCCCCTCTCTCTAGGCTCACGTTACTCCCTTCCTCAGCCTGAGTACCATCATCGGAGCCTTCAAAACGATGCGCATCTTCCTGCAGCAAGTACCTGAAACTGTGGTCCAACAGTTCGGGGGACTCCTCCGTGCATGATGGTGGGGCTAGGGAAGGAGTGACTGATGACATGGAGCCGATGGAAAAGGCCGCTTTGGCAGCTGCACTGGCAGGCAAATTACTCTGAGCCTGGGTGACAGAGGATGAGGAGGATGAGGACGGCTTTGTTATCCACTCCACCAACTCTTCTGCATGTTGTGGCTCAATAACACGGCCAGCTGCAGAAAAAAAGGACAAGCGTGCCCCATGGCCACATGCTGAGGATGCACTGTGTCCACGACCAGCACTGTTGGCTGTAGACATAGAGCCTGCTTGCCCTCTTTTAGTGGCCTGTGAGCGTCTGCCTCTCCTTGGTGGCCTTCTGGACATGCTGTACATTTTGATTAGCAAAACACTGCCTGAAGTTTATTAGAAAAAGTACACCAGGAATGGCCTGCAGTCAGATATAGGCTTGGCTAGACTGGATGCAATGGATATATATATATGTAGGAGACTGTATATATATTTAATGCACTTCAGCTCACTGAATCACCTGCCTGCATAAAGTATATTTGAAAAAGTACTCCAGGAATGGCCTGCAGTCAGATATAGGCTTGGCTAGACTGGATGCAGTGGATATATATGTGTAGGAGACCGTATATATATTTAATACACTGCAGCTCACTCAATCACCTGCCTGCCTGAAATATATTTGAAAAAGCACCCCAGGAATGGCCTGCAGTCAGATATAGGCTTGGCTAGAATGGATGCAGTGGATATATATATATATATATGTAGGAGACTGTATATATATTTAATACACTGCAGCTCACTGAATCACCTGCCTGCCTGACGTATATTTGAAAAAGTACACCAGGAATAACCTGCAGTCAGATATAGGCTTGGCTAGACTAGATGCAGTGGATATATATATATATATATATATAGGAGACTGTATACCGTATATACTCGAGTATAAGCCAAGTTTTTCAGCAAATTTTTTTGTACTGAAAATGCCCCCCTCGGCTTATACTCGAGTCACCTTTTTGTGCCTGATCTCCTGGACTTTGGGGACCCGGTACCGGCCGCTCTTAGGTCCCCTGGACCCGAAACTTGGCACACATATAGCCCCATTTCTCCTCTACAAGTGTGCAAAGTCTGTTGTCTGGGGGACCTACGGCCGGGGAGCATTGATTTTTTAAAGCCGGGCACCCCTTCCATAGACTCTTATGTTAAACGTCAGTCTAGTCATGGGCCGACAATTCATTATAGCCGCGAGTGCTTTTAAATTACTTTTTTCCTTCAGAAATGACACAGGGACAGTTCTAAGAATGGGAAACAAGCGCTGCTTTACAGGCATACTATGCACCCCCCAGGTACAAAATTTAAAGGAATATTTCACTTTTATTGTTTCACTTTAAGCATTATTAAAATCACTGCTCCCGAAAAAACTGCAGTTTTTAAAACTTTTTTTGCATTGATACATGTCCCCTGGGACAGGACCCAGGTCCCCAAACCCTTTTTAGGACAATAACTTGCATATTAGCCTTGATAATTTGCACTTTTGATTTTGAACGTTCGAGTCCATTGTATTTAATAGGGTTCTAAAG
Organism: Rana muscosa; assembly: GCA_029206835.1. Taxonomy (NCBI): domain Eukaryota; kingdom Metazoa; phylum Chordata; class Amphibia; order Anura; family Ranidae; genus Rana; species Rana muscosa. The sequence continues at coordinate 523,107,060 of CM055116.1, read as the reverse complement.
TTCGTGCGAACTTTAGGTCTGTTCGCAGGTTCTGGTGCAAACCGAACGGGGGGGTGTTCGGCTCATCCCTACCTGAAAGTATATTAGAAAAAGTACACCAGGAACGGCCTGCAGTCAGATCTAGCTACACTAAATGCAGTGGATATATATATATATATATATATATATATATATATATATATATATATAAAGCACTACCCCGTAGGAGCTGCTGGTTTAAGTTTTTGGGCCTGTACTCTGCCTATCAACCCCTGTAATTTGGCTTGATTCCCCCTTGGCACAACTGGACAATAATAACAATAATGTGATTGTGGGCCCCTAAAGGCTATAGAGGGCCACAATGATATCACACAAAAATAAATGTAATTAAATATTGTTACCTTGTTGTGGTTTGCCCGCCACACAACTGCAAAAGACGGAGTCCCACACAAGAAGTAATTCAACCAAAAGGTAATATGTTTACTTGGTAAAGAAATAGAGATTACACATATGAAATTTGACTCAAACAGATCCCTGTGAGAGTCAACTGACATATATATACACAACAGTTCCAGAGTTTCACCTCTAAACTAAGAGACCCGAATTTTACTCAACTTAGGGTCTGACCTGAGGAAGTGCACAGTGGAGGAATCTCCCACTGTAATGATATCCACAGTGGGATACCTCTCCACCAAGTCCAACCCAGCTCACTGAAACAGCACAATGGCAATAAAATAAATGCAAAACAGTTGATTTACACGTGCAAGTTTAAAAAAGCTATCCGGCTCCCCCTGGTGGGCAGCTTTACTGGTGCGTGTCCCGCTGTATCAACCTAGTCAGTGAGCGGAACTGATGATTGTTCCTAAAAGTCTCCAGTAATCTTCGCTAGCCTTTGTTGGTACACTTTAGTATTTGTAATCCAAGAAAAAGGGTGAAGAATGGTTGAACAATTAACATGGTGTGGTGAAAGGGCAAGTGGAATACTGATCCTTCCCAAAGCGCTAAACCCACTCCTGAATGTAGCGTGTCTCCACTTAAGGCACTGCAGTTGCCAACAAGTATAAGTAAAACTATGGAAGTCACCTTCCTGCGACACAGTTAGTTATGTTTGTGGGCAGGTGCCCTCTCACCACATAAGGCCTCGCCTCGCTGGTATTCTCCGCTTGGGCCCTGTTGGTTCTCGGCCTCCAGACGGGTCGTGGTCCCTGGTCCTCCGCTTAGCCGCTCACAAGGCTTCGGAGGATAGGTGACTCTGGATGCTGAGGAATGTAGAGCGATCCCTCTCCCTGGTCCGAGCAGCAGAGCTGTATAGGAATTCCTCCGACAGACGATCCGGTCCCCATCACTCTAGGCCCAGGCTTCTCCGGCCTAAGCAGGCCTCTTGCCTGTTGCAAGATGGCGTCCCAAGAGACGGAACACAAGCCCGCCCTGTCTTAAATATGTTCTCCCAGCAGGCTGTGCGTGGCACCACGCACCCTGGCAGCACAGTGGCGTTGTGGGCCTTGTAGTCTATTTCTGACCCATAGCAATGGAGTCCCTGTCTCTCCGCACCACAAGGTCCGTCATGCATTGTTCCTATCATAGCTGAACCAAACAAATTGCAGCAGTATGATACAAATGGACAACAACAGGAATTAAGATCTCATTAAGCACAAACTGTAGTCCATAAGCTACGTGCAAAAGTGACACCTTGCTACATATATATATACGAGACTGTATATATATGTTAAATTCACTGCAGCTAACTGAATCACCTGCCTGCCTGAAGTATATTAGAAACAGTACACCAGGAACAGCTTGTAGACAGATCTAGCTACACTGAGAAGAGTGTATATATATATATATATATATATATATATATATATATACACAAGCCTGGATGTATATATATATATTCTAAATACACTGCAGCTAACTGAATAACCTGCCTGCCTGCTCAATCTAAATGACACTCTCTCTCGGTCCACGCCAGAAACACACTACACAGGGCCGACATGCAGGCGGCCTTATATAGTGTGGGGCGTGGACTTAGTCACCCTGAGTCATAATTGGCCAAAGGCACCCTGCCATTGGCCAATTATGGCTCTCTTTGCTGACGGCGCTGGGATTGGCCAAAGCATGCGGGTCATAGTGCATGCTTTGGCCAATCATCATCCAGCAATGCACTGCAATCTCGATGTGCATTATGGGGCGTGACGCGGCGCTCGAAATTGGTGCCAAAGCCCCATAATGTTCGTATTTTGACGAACGGACGAACAGCCAATGTTCGAGTCAAACTCATGCTCGACCTGAACATAAAGCTCATCCCTACTCACAATTAATGCTTACATGATTACATCAGTGCCAGGACATGATCTTCTGGTACCCTAGGTGGATTTCAAAGTGCAGTCAAATAAATAAAAAGTATTTATTTAAAATGATTTAAAATAAACATGATGCGATTAAAGTGGTTGTAAACCCTAGGATATAACTTTATTTAAAAAATTAGCACATAACACAGGCAGCTGATCGCTGCCTGTGAAAGTGTACTCACCCCTGTCATTAGCTCTAAAATCTTCTTTTTAGTTTTGATGACGTCACCGCGCATGCGCATTGTATCCCCGCAAAACCGGCAGTTGAAGTTTGCCGGTTTTTCATTTACATTCTTTCCGGCACTAAATGTGAGCGAGCCTCGTAAGCGAGCTTCCCCTCTGTCCGCAGAGGAGAAGTCTCGCAAAGTTATAGTCCTTCTCCTCTTGTCAGTGCTTTTACATTCATTGCCGTGTATCATGGTTGCTGCGGTAACGGCAATCCACATTGAGGCTTGGTTACGGCTCTATGAGATTTAGAACAGGGAAGGGCGGAAGTGTCGTCAGATAATGATTCACTCAACAGCACTAAAAATGGAGATTACTATACCCGGAAGGAGAGGAAAATATAACGGTTGATAAAAGGTATTTGCGGGCCTCGTTTTTAACAATCTTATATGTCATATGCATTGCGATGCCCTTGTGAAACATACTATTTCAAAAATACAAAAAATCGGCCGGGGTTTACTTCCTCTTTTAGGCCCCTTTCACACTGAGGTGCTTTGCAGGCGCTATTGCGCTAAAAATAGCGCCTGCAATGCGCCCCAAAAAAGCCGTTCAATTGTATCCAATGTGAAAGCCCGAGGGTTTTCACACTGGAGCGTTGCGCTTGCAGGAGGGTCAAAAAACTCCTGCAAGCCGCATCTTTGAGGCGCAATAGGAGCGGTAAAAATACCGCTTCTATAACGCCCCTGCCCATTGGAATCAATGGGGTAGCGCCTCCAAAACGCCCGCAAAACGCCACAAAGAGGCATTATTGCGGGCGTTTTTAATCCATTTTCGGCCGCTAGCGGGGGTTAAAATCCCCCCGCTAGCGCCCGCAAATCGCGGCAAAAAATACGGTATAGCGGCGCTAAAAATAGCGCCGCTATACCGCCAGCGCATCCAGCGCCTCGGTGTGAAAGTAGCCTAAGGTGGGATATGACTACCATGTGTAATTAATAAGCAGTCCATATAGTGAACTTGGTATAGAGTCATCACAAAGAACAAGGGGGCACTCTTTATGTCTGGAGGAAAAAAAATATGTATTGCCACATAAGGATATCCTTCTTCACACTAGTTCTAGCCAGCACAGTAGATTGTTTAAAAAAAGGGCTGGATACATTCTTAAATATGCAAAATATAACTGCATATTAACATTTATAGATTATAAACAAATTACTAATAATTTTGCTGTGATTGTCCCCAAATAATCAATAAACTCTAATAAACCAATAACTAATATAGCCAACTGCCAATACAAATCACTCTCTCCAGTGCTCTCAGACACCATAAATCAATATGCAGTTTTGACTCACTTATTTATTAAGCAGGTCATACCCATCTGGTAGTAATATCACAATAATTGTGTACTGTATAAACATTATGCAAATTGAATTCTTCATTATACTGGATCATCTAATATACTGCACCATATGACTTATTTTTGTTTTAATATTAGTGCAAATAAACGTGCGGTTCCACTTGATTTAAGACAAGCCGAAGAGGTGTAGATGCGGAAGAATTGGTGGAAAGGCATTTATGTGGAATTCAGATTTTGACTCGGAGATACTAACAAGTCATCTCTCACTGCTTTATAAGGTAGATTTAAGAGCACAGGTGTCAAACACAAGGCCGCGGGGAGAATCCGGCCCTCCAGGCCATTTCATGTGGCCCTCGCACCTCTCCTGCAGCTGCAGGAGAGCTCCAGCCCTCCTCTGGTCCTACTCCAGACCCTGTACTTTCTGGTTTCAAACAATGCATCCAGCTTCTTCCCAGCAGCAGCATTAGGAAAGGGGGGTGCACTGTGATGTAAGGGAGAGTGGGGGACTCAAATTCTGATGGTGGGGTGGCTCTTAACATCTAATGTAAGGGGAGGGGATGCGCTGGACATCTAATCTTACAGATACAACCGGCCCTTTTGAGAACACTCATAATGCTGATGCGGCCCACAAAGAAATTGAGTTTGACACCCCTGTTTTAGAGTAATTGATTTTGTTTAAAAGTGAGGATAATACCAACAAAGTTTAGCATTATTGCTGTAAGAGATGCTACACTTTGGAGATATTCTTTCCTGTTTAACATATATTTTGAGCCAAAGGATTAAGGAGAAGAATAAGTGAAGTGGAAATCTGATGCAAGAGCTATGTGAGTGGAAAGGTGGAGGTGGATAATAGATCTGGCATACCCACCCCTTTGGAGAAAAGCACACCTGGAATGACCATGGGGCACACCGGGCATTTGAACGGTGGGCCGGGGCCACTGGGCCGCATATCCTAACAGTCCACCAGCCTCATCTCCTCGCACATCCTTGCTGCACACCTGCCTCCTCCAGCAATGACTCCCAGCCACACAGAGCCCTCTCCCTGGCTGTATGCTGAGGCATAGAATAGGGGGGCCCTGTAGGTAGACACTGTCCAGCCAGCTCCTCCCCCATGGGAAGCAGAAGATGCGTGCTGCTCTCTGAAACTGGAACAGCAATGATTCCCGAGATGTCCAACCATATTGTGTCCACACACGGGGACAAGTGTCACAAGTCATGCCAAAGTGCGAGCCTCGGCGGTGTGGTGATGGCGGATCACAGCAGCACTATTGAAGAATATATTGATTGCACAGCATTGCTGCACTTTATGACACAGTGGAAAATACTTTGAATGCACAGAGACGTGTTTTTGCATGGACACTTTATTCCCTATATTTTTGGTTGATTTTACTTATATTGGTAACACAACTTAGTGCTGTATTTTAGAGTTTACATACTGTAAGTGTAAAATACCCAGGGAATATTGGAATACAGCTGTCTGTAAAGTAAATCCCACAGCTAGTGTAATATAAAACACATAATATAGATAGAGTGGGGGTGATTTACTATAGCGCTAAAAAATTCTCCTGCAGTGCCAAAAAATAGCGCTGAAAAAAAGGCCAATTAAGACTTCAACTCTCAGAAACTCTGCGCTAATGCAAATGAAAAGCAGCGCTATAGCCGGCAATAATGCCTGTCAGGTCACATATGCGGGAATAGTGGAAGTCAATGGGGCTCGAACCTGAAATATCCAAATTCTCACTGAAGCCTTATATGAAAGTTCTTTCCCATAAAAAGTGTTTGGGGACCCGGGTCCTGCCCCAGGGGACATGTATCAATGCAAAAAAAAGTTTCAAAAACTCCCGTTTTTTTGGGAGCAGTGATTTTAATAATGCTTAAAGTGAAACAATAAATGTGAAATATTCCTTTAAATTTCATACCTAGGGGATGTGTATGATATGCATGTAAAGTCGCGCATGTTTCCCGTGCTTAGAACTGTCCCTGCACAAAATGTCATTTTTGAAGGAAAAAAAGTCATTTAAAATAGGATTTTTATAACAGCTTACCTGTAAAATCCTTTTCTTGGAGTACATCACGGGACACAGAGCGACATAGTCATTACTAATGGGTTATATAGTTACCGTCAGGTGCTGGCACTGGCAACTTCCAAAACCGGAAGTACCCTCCCCTATATAAGCCCCTCCCATCCGGGAGCACCTCAGTTTTGTAGCAAAGCAATAAGTGTCCCCAAAGAGGGGCGGGAGCTCTGTGTCCCGTGATGTACTCCAAGAAAAGGATTTTACAGGTAAGCTGTTATAAAAATCCTATTTTCTTTCTCGTACATCACGGGACACAGAGCGACATAGTCATTACTAATGGGATGTCCTAAAGCAATGCCAAATGAGGGGGGGGATACACCATATATAAGCTGAGCGCTATCAGACATGAGGATCTTTTGTGGCCTGCAACACACTGCGCCCAAAGGCGACATCCTCCTGACTTCTAACGTCCACCTGGTAGAACCTAGTAAAACGTGTGTACTGAAGACCATGTTGCGGCCTTACAGACTTGAGCCAGGGAGGCCTGGTGATGCACTGCCCATGAAGTTCCAACTGCTCTCGTGGAGTGCGCCCTAACTTTGAACGGAGGTGGTCTACTTCTCAAGCTATAGGCTTGTATTATGACCTGTCGAATCCACTTGGCTAAAGTAGATTTTGACGCTGCCTGACCCTTTCTGGGGCCTTCCGGCAGAATAAACAAAGTATCCGTTCTGCGAATCTGAGCAGTGGCTTTTAGATAAGCTTTAACTGCTCTTACTACATCCAAAGAATGCAATAACTTTTCCTCTACCGAAGTAGGCTTGGGGAAAAAAGAAGGAAGAACCACATCTTGGTTCAAATGAAAACTCGATACCACCTTAGGAAGAAAGGCTGGATGAGGACGTAACACTACTCTGTCCTTATGGATAACCAGATATGGCTCCTTACAGGACATAGCTGCTAATTCCGATACTCTTTTAGCCGAACAAATGGCTACTAGAAAAATCAATTTCCTGGTGAGAAGCACTAAGGAAATATGCTGTAATGGTTCAAATGGTTGTTTCTGTAGAACCGACAGAACCAAGTTTAGATCCCATGGACATATGGGAATATTAACCGGAGGACTAATACGCATCACTCCTTGTATAAAGGCTTTGACTAGTGAATGCGAAGCCAAGGGCCTTTGAAAAAATATTGACAAGGCCGAAATCTGACCTTTGATAGTACTCAAGGCAAGCTTCCTATCTACAGCCCATTGTAGGAAGTCCAGAATTCTACCTATTACGTATTTACGTGGATGCCATTTCCTGGCCTCACACCAGGCGATGTACGCCTTCCAGATTCTATAGTAGATCTGCCTGGATACCGGTTTCCTGGCATTGATCATGGTAGACACCACAGCATTAGAGAGCCCTCTCCTTTTTAGAATGTGGGCTTCAATAGCCAGGCCGTCAAACCTAGGGCTGGTAAGGAAGGGTGGTATATCGGTCCCTGCGAAAGCAGGTCCGGACGATGTGGGAGGGTCCAAGGACTCCCCACAGACATTTTTACAATCTCCGCGTACCATGCTCTTCGGGGCCACGCTGGAGCCACCAGAATCACTGGTTTCTTTTCTACCCTGATTCTGCGGAGTAATCGAGGTAACAATTGTGGCGGTGGGAATGCATATATCAGCTTGAACTGATCCCAAGGGAACACTAGGGCATCCGAGCCGCACGCTAGGGGATCCCTTGTCCAAGAGACAAACCTGTCCACTTTCGTGTTGAACCTGGATGCTAGCAGATCTACATCCGGTGTTCCCCACCGCTGACATATTGTCCGGAAAACCTCGGGATGAAGGGACCATTCCCCTGGGCATAATTGTTGGTGACTTAGAAAGTCCGCCTTCCAATTCTCCACCCCTGGAATGAATACCGCAGATATGGCTGGGACATATCTTTCTGCCCATCTCAGGATGTAATTTACTTCCCTTTGGGCTGCACGACTCCTGGTGCCCCCCTGACGATTGATATATGCCACTGCTGTGGCATTGTCTGACTGAACTCTGACAGGGGACCCTTGGAGTTTGGATGTCCATGCTACTAGGGCATACCGGGCTGCTCGTATCTCTAAGAGATTGATGGGCAGGGCCTTTTCCGCATCCGACCATCTGCCCTGGAGAGACCATTGCTCCAGTACTGCTCCCCAGCCTAAAAGGCTGGCATCTGTAGTGACCACCTTCCAAGAAATCGGACTGAAGGATTTCCCTCTTTCCAGATTCCGGGGAACCAACCACCAACGGAGGCTTCTGCGAACGGAAGGGGACAAGGACATTGGTACGTCCAGAGCCTGAACTTTTTTGTTCCAGGCTGACAGTATGGCCCTTTGCAACTTCCTTGAATGGAATTGACCATAGGGTACTGCTTCGAATGATGCCACCATTTTTCCCAGCAGCCTCATGCACAGGCGTATGGATGGCTGTCTTTTTGAACCCACTAAGTGGATCAAATCTCTCAAAGACGACCCCTTTTCTCGAGGCAAGAAAATTTTTCTCTGGTCTGAATCCAGCCTTAGCCCCAAGTATTCCAGACTTTTGACTGGTTTTAGGGCTGACTTGTCTCGGTTGATAATCCAACCGTGATATTCCAGATACTTGATTGTCTCGTGAACAACCACTTCTAGTTTTTCCACTGAGTGGTCTATCAGCAACAAGTCGTCTAGATATGCCATTATCGTTACACCTCGTGTTCTTAGATTGGCCAATAATGGGGCCAGAATTTTTGTGAACACTCTTGGTGCTGTGGCCAGACCGAAGGGTAAGGCTCTGAACTGAAAATGGCGCCCTTCTATCGCAAAGCGTAGAAATTTTTGGTGGGCTGGAAAGATGGGGATGTGCAAATACGCATCTTTGATGTCGATCGAGGCTAACCATTCCTCCCCTTGTAGGGCAGTGGCTACCGATCGGATCGACTCCATCCGGAAAGTCCTGATATGTAGGAATTTGTTTAGCCCTTTTAGATTTAATATGGGCCTCACGTCCCCGTTTGGCTTCGGAACTGTAAAGAGGTTTGAGTAAAACCCGAACCCCCATTCTTCCAGGGGGACCTCTATAATTACTGCTTGAAGCAATAATTGTTCCAGTGCCAACAGGAGGGATCCTCTCTTCTGGGGATCCCTTGGCACGTTCGACCTTATAAAGCGGGAAGGAGGGGAGTTTTTTAACTCCAATTTGTATCCCAGATTTACTGCGGAGAGCACCCATCTGTCTCGGATCGTGTCCCGCCAGGTTTCTGTGAACAATTGAAGTCTTCCCCCCACCCGATTGGGTGGGGGCAACCCTTCATGCATTTGACTTTGGGGGAGGTTTTGTACCTCTCCTGCTCCAGGGCTTCTTGTTACCCTGCAACTGTCCCTGATTTTTACCTCCGGGATTTGACCGGGGAGGCCGTCGGAACTGTTTCACAGCCGATGTCCTAGGGACTGGAGAAGCCGGCCTCTTAAAAGAGGGACCTCTAACTCTATTTTTGACCGGCAAGAGTGTACTTTTACCGCTGGAAATTCTCTGGATATACTTGTCCAGGTCTTCCCCGAATAAGCGCTCCCCATGAAATGGGAAGCTGACCAGCAATTTTTTACAGGGAGCTTCAGCAGACCAGTTTTTGAGCCATAGAAGCCTGCGCATATGTACTACAGACAGCGTAAGGCGGGAGGCCTGATGGATTGAATCCTTTATAGCGTCCACCGCAAAGCATAAGGCTCTAGGTAGATCAGCTAGAGCAAGAGCCTGCTGATCTGGCACGTCCCTTAAGACCTGTTTCAACTGATCCTTCACTGCTTGGCAGACCCCTATAGCTGCCACTGCTGGTTGTGTCACCAATCCTGCTGTAGAAAAAGCAGATTTCAATAAGGACTCCAATTTTTTATCTATTGGGTCCTTGAACATTTGGACATTTTCCACCGGACATGTCAGTGATTTATTCACACAAGAGATGGCTGCGTCCACTGTAGGGACCTTCCATTTTCTGACGAACTTATCCTCCATAGGATAGACCACCGGAAATCTCTTGGGGGGAGTAAATATTTTGTCAGGATGCTCCCAATCCTGGTAAATGAGCCCCTCCAGTAAAGGATGGATCGGAAAAGAACAAACAGTCTGGGGAGCTTTTAGCGACCCCAACGAGGAGACAGAAGAGGAGGATGGCTCCGCAAGTGGCATTTTAAATGCTGATCGGACCATATTAGTCAGGGACTGCACCCATAACCTCTCAGCATGTGATGCTGAGAACGGCTCCTCCACTATTGATTCCTCTACAACTGAATCAACCTCATCCTGATCCCCTTCAGGTAGGTCGATCCCTGTATGGGACTGTTGCTCTGTTAACAGGCACTCTGAGGGAGGAGACGGAGATCGAGCGCTTTTCTCCTGTGACAGGGAAGCAGCAATTAGTGCTGACAATCTCTCTTCCAGCCCTCCCAGAGCTGAGGAAAAAACCTCCTCTGTTACATACACAGGAGCAGGTGAACTGGGGACAGCCACAGTACCAGGTACTCCTGGGGGTGCCCTACGGTCACTAACCTCTGATTCTTCAGGGGAGACTGGTGCAGCCAAAGCATGCCCAAGATCCTCAGAGCCCGATGGAGACCCCCTATTCCTCCTGGAATTTCTAGTCCCGGAGTTTTTAGACGGCATATTCCTAAGCCACAAAGCTGAGGTATTCCAGCCGAAAATACACCAGTTACTGATAATAGTCTAGCATAAATGCTGCTATAATAAACAGTTGGTGTCTACTAATGTGCCTTTCTAGGGGATGCCTGTATCAACCGCTTGCTGTATGCCTTTAAATGTTGCCAGCTCTGTCTCTGTACTTCATAGCCAGCTTACTGCAATAATGTGGCTTTTTAAAAACCTGCTGGGACGCCCGCACATGCGCAGAAGCGCTGCGGCGCGCACAGAGCGTCATCCCCCAGGCCCCGCCCCTTTTTCCGGCCACCTCTATATATAGAGGCGCGTGCACGCGCACGCGCGCGGCCACGTGCGCCTCGGCGCTAATTTTCAAACATGGAAACCAGGGACAGGAGCCAGGGCCCCCTTTGCCGCAGGCCGGGGGATAGACGAACACTGCAACATGGCAGAGGAAACAGTTTCCTGTAGGAGAACTCACCAGCTGCCTGGACTTTGCTCTCTGAGAAGAAACTAGTCCATATGACAAGAAAAACATTCCACAGCGGCCTCTAGTGGACAAACACAGGTACCGCAGTTTAATATACTAAACATATATAAAAAAACATTCTTTTTTTTTTTTTTTTTCTTGACCACCATTAAAAATTATTACATTTTTTTTAGTAGTTACAGGCATGCACAGATATTAGCGGGAATACCGTTAGGTAACAGACAGAAAGACAAATTAGGCTTGGGGGTCCCCCAATAGAACCAAGTTCCTGGGGGCCCCCACTTACCTGTTCCCCGCCGCAGGACTTTGTTTGGTCCACAAAAGCCCAAACTTCACCTATCACGGCAGGCATTGTAATCAAACCTTCAGGGACCGGGTTCCCAAGGATTCCACTCCCCTGGACCTGTATAGCACCCTGCACAGAAAACATCTTGGTCGTGGGTATGACCAGAGCTCTGGATCCCAGGGTCCAGCTCTCCTAAGAGAAGCATTACAGGCAGAACCTTGCTCTTCTCTGCAAGGCCCGGGTACCGACCGTTTAGCTATGAAGCTTTTTTGGTCGGATCCGGAATAGCTTACTGAGGCCCAAAAGAACCTGTACGCAAGCTCAGTGAAAAACACATGTTTCTTCTTGGCCAACACCTTAGACACTGGCAAAAAACTGAGGTGCTCCCGGATGGGAGGGGCTTATATAGGGGAGGGTACTTCCGGTTTTGGAAGTTGCCAGTGCCAGCACCTGACGGTAACTATATAACCCATTAGTAATGACTATGTCGCTCTGTGTCCCGTGATGTACGAGAAAGAAAACTCACTCGCGGCTATTAATGAATTGTCGGTGTTGCTTTTTTAATATCTATATTTAAGATTTAATATCTCACAGATATGATATAGGTTGAATAAGAGTTCTTTTGGACAAGATTTGAAAGTTTTAACATAATGAACATTTATTCTGTATTTGGTAAAGTCTAATCTAACATAAAGAAGCTATCTATATAGTCTTAGACAAGCAGGAAATAGTAGGTTAAATATACAAAGTATTTACATGGAGGAACATAGAGCATATTCCTCCTAAAACATTAAAGTACTAACATGTAAGTTATAGGTCAAACAGACCTTTGGCATAGTTACCCCATTAGACCCATCCTTCAGGCCATTCTTCCATAAAAGAGTGAGCTCCCATCTCCCTTTCTCTGAGTATATCTCTCTATACTGATACCCCATTGGTTGGCCTAGCTTGGGTCATGATTGGAGGGTTTACTCCATAAGTCAGCCCCCTTTCATGCAAATCCTGGTCACTCTATGTGGGCCGGAGATGTGATTGAAGTTTCCCAGGGTTATAGGTGAGGCTCGGTCCATTGTATTATCCCAGCATGGGACTCATTGACGAGAGTGGGTTTAACACAATGGCATTGTCTCTACAAGCGTGGGGCTCCGCCCTGTCTAGCTGTTAACAAAGGACCTTGCAAGGGTGAAGAAAGGGAATATATTCCGAAAGCTAAATGAACTATATCTACAGCAAGCTAATTGAAATATATTCGGTTAGCTAAATGAAATATATTCAGTTAGCTAAATGAAATACATGTACAGCAAGCTATTTGAAATATATTCATATTTACAATATTTTACCGCTCTTCAATGCAGTTTATACATGTCCCATAAGGCAACAGATGGCCCCTTGTGGCCAGTTGAGAATATGAGACTCGGCCACACCTAAAATAATGGATCATGTATAATCTGCTTTGAAATTTGGAACTTTTGGCTGTCATGGATATGCAGTAGTGTTTGTCTGTCAGCTTACCTTCCTTCCCATGTGTTCATCTTAGAGGCCAGAACCCTTTCACCTGGCTTCCTTTATAATCTCCTCCCAGCCTGACTCCACCCCAGGCCCTATCACAGAACACTATATTAACCTGTGCACTGCAAGCCTGCTTTGCTGATCAACGTGTTTGTTAGGCATTGTGTGTTTGGGTTCCTGCCTGCCGTGTGCTACGTCTGTCTCTCTGTTACGTTATTGGCTTGTCCCCGACTATCCCTGTCTGCTCGAGACCCTTGACCTTCGGCTTGTCTTTCGTTACTCTTATATCTCGTGCTGCTGCTTCCCCTCTTGTCCCCTTATCCTACGGGGCGTGAGCTAGGAGACTCTAGGGGCCGCGACCTGGACCCAGCCTGCAGCATAACATCCTCACCACTAGAGGCTCTGGAGAAGACCTGCTGGGTCTTAGACTCCGCGCCCTGGGGAATCTTGGCTCTAGCTTCCCATAGGATCCCGGTTGTGCTCCTCTGGTCCCGCTTTCCACAACCACTCAGTTTCCTATCCGCAGCAGTCAGCCATAGGGTTCACTACCTTGTGGTGCACTCCTGTCCCCCTACGGTGTGCATCTGTCACCTGGCCACAGGTGACCTGACAGTTTGATCAGCCATGAACCCGGCTGACATCCCGCTCCCCGCGGATGATCCATTGCAGGGCATAGTTTGCAGACTTGAAACCCAGGAATCGAATCAGACTCAGGTGATGCGATTCCTCCAGGATCTGGCTTCTCGCTTTGAGCAGCTTCAGGCCTCCTTGGGAACCCTGAATCCGCAACCTCAAATACAACCAGCGGCTGCACCTATTACACCAGTCGCAGCCACACACTCACTACAACTGCCAGCTCCGTCCCGTTTCTCTGGGGACTCCAAGGCTTGCAGGGGCTTCCTTAGCCAATGCACGATTCATTTTGAGCTCCAGCCCCAAAACTTCCTGTCTGATCGGGCTAAGGTAGCCTATATCATTTCCCTCCTCTCTGGTGAAGCTTTAGCCTGGGCAGCCCCTCTGTGGGAACTGAATGATCCAGTGGTTTCTAGCCTGTCTGGCTTCTTGAAACTTTTTCGGAATATCTTCGAAGAACCGGCTCGTGTCTCTTCAGCGGCCAGCGCCCTTTTACGTCTCCGCCAAGAGTCTGCTTCTGTGGGACAGTATGCCCTTCATTTCCGCATACTGTCGGCTGAGTTGAGCTGGAACAATGAGGCCTTAGTCGCAACCTTTTTGCATGGCCTGTCTGATAGAGTGAAGAATGAATTAGCAGGAAGAACCATCCCCACTGATTTGGCCGGCGTTATCTCCTTGTGTAACCAGATCGATATTCGCTTTCAGGAGAGGACCTTAGAAAAGCAACGCCAGCACTCCTTGGTTCTTAGTCAGCCTGAGCTCTCCTCTCTTCGACCCGTAGAGCATCTCCTACCAGCTGAGGAACCCATGCAGCTGGGTCGGACCAGGCTATCCCCCGAGGAACGTGCTAGGCGCAGAACTCTTGGTCTGTGTCTTTACTGTGGGGGCAAAGGTCATTTTCGTGACACTTGCTCTCTTTGTCCAGAAAAACGTTCAGGTCCACTTCATCTGGAAAGTGGAGTATTGGACCCAGAAATATCACCTTCCCCTTCTCGTCTTCTGCTTTCTGTGTTCCTTCATGTTGGTGCTTCTTCTCATTCGGTCTCAGCATATCTGGATTCCGGAGCCGCTGGTAATTTCATGGACTGGGAAATCGCATCGTCCATGAGACTTACTCTTTTGCCCCTCACCACGCCATTGGTGGTCTTGGCGATTGATGGTACTGTTCTCCCAGGGGGACCTATCCGCTTCCAGACCCTCCCTGTTAAGATGTCGGTAGGGACACTCCACCAGGAGTGGATATCCTTCCTTATCTTACCCAAGGCCTCAACGCCTATAATTTTGGGTCTCCCATGGTTACAGCTCCATTCTCCTCATGTGGACTGGACTACTGGACAGATCCTGGCTTGGGGTCCCTCCTGTTCCTCGTCCTGCCTACCCAAGGTTGCCCCCTGTGAACCTGAGCCGGTCATTCATTCCATGTGAAAAAAATGGTATAAATAAATTGTGCCCTTCCCATATATACCACCACTGCGCTTATGGGTTAAATAAACCTATACTAAATATAAAGCAGCCACTTTAAATAAATAAATATGAACAAAACAGTGTAAAATCAAAAAAGACCCCACACAGCGGCGCTAAAGAGCAGTATCCTCCCCCCTATGTCCGTGTTCAATGGACCGAGGGAAAAAATTACTGTTCAAAAAATTATTATATATATACACCCTGTGACATAAGTGAATAATGTGCACAAGTAAAATAAAGTCCACACAAATTCAATCCAAATGCGTGAGAAAAAATCTTCTTCCAATCCTTCACCACACACAGTGTTCAGTGTTTCGTGATCCCTCTCCCATCAGATGGACACTCACCAAAGCAAGTTGGGGCGTGGCTATGCGGTAACCGTCTGACGGATTATTCGACGTCACAGGATCGAACTGAGTAGCGAAGGATCAGTGAGTGGTAGCAGGAAGTTGGTGAGATCTCACTGTGATTACTGAGGGTCCGCTGCGACCTATACACTCGCTTTTCGGTGCATTGTGCTTTGGATTTGCAGTGGTTTTAATATGCCTATTTAAGTTTTGTTTTAGGTAATTGCAATATTTGGAGTGTGTGTGTTGGTGTGTAATTAAACTGATTTTACGTTACTACACTATTTGGAGCTTTTTCTTATATTTGTATATGGAATAATCCCTTAAAACACCTGATTTGAGTCTGGAGGATCGTTTGCACAGCTTTGTGAGATTTCTGTACACGTTTTTATGCCAAACACGAAAGTGTGAGGCAACTTGCTTTGGTGAGTGTCCATCTGATGGGAGAGGGATCACGAAACACTGAACACTGTGTGTGGTGAAGGATTGGAAGAAGATTTTTTCTCACGCATTTGGATTGAATTTGTGTGGACTTTATTTTACTTGTGCACATTATTCACTTATGTCACAGGGTGTATATATATAATAATTTTTTGAACAGTAATTTTTTCCCTCGGTCCATTGAACACGGACATAGGGGGGAGGATACTGCTCTTTAGCGCCGCTGTGTGGGGTCTTTTTTGATTTTACACTGTTTTGGTCATTCATTCCAGGTTGCATAACCATTTACATTTCTCTGTCCCTAACCACCCTTGGACGCACAGCCAGGCTAGGTTGTCTACAAGTCCTGCAGTCGCTACATCTTGCGATGCGATTCAGGTAGTCGCTACACCTGACTCAGCTATTCACTCTGCCTCTGTACTAGTTATGCCAGTCCAGCCCATGCCCAGTGAGCCTCCTACTTTTTCTTGTTCAGGACATTCTGCTTGTCCTTCAGCTATTCAGCTTGACTCCGGCGACATGTCACCTTCTAACCAACCTGACTTCAGGGTTCCACTGACATCTGCCCAGTCTGATGGTCCTGTGCAAGATGACCAGTCCCCCTTTAAGGGTCTAGGGGACCCTCCTCAGATTCCTGTTGATCCTCTCATGCCCTTGCTTATTCCTAGAGAGCCTTTGGTCCTCAATAGATCTTCTTGTCATCTCCCTACCTCGTTTTCGGTCTCTGAGGATAATCTTAAGTACGAGGTTAGACAAGTTCTGGATTCTCGGCTCTGCAGAGGCATTTTTCAGTACCTTGTGCATTGGAGAGGTTTTGGTCCTGAGGAGGCATCTTGGATCGCTGCATCTGATGTCGCTGCACCTCATCTGTTGAGGAGGTTTCATCAGAGATTTCCCTTTAAGCCTGGGCCCAGGCGGGGGAGGGCCCATAAGAGGGAGGGTACTGTCATGGATATGCAGTAGTGTTTGTCTGTCAGCTTACCTTCCTTCCCATGTGTTCATCTTAGAGGCCAGAACCCTTTCACCTGGCTTCCTTTATAATCTTCTCCCAGCCTGACTCCACCCCAGGCCCTATCACAGAACACTATATTAACCTGTGCACTGCAAGCCTGCTTTGCTGATCAACGTGTTTGTTAGGCATTGTGTGTTTGGGTTCCTGCCTGCCGTGTGCTACGTCTGTCTCTCTGTTACGTTATTGGCTTGTCCCCGACTATCCCTGTCTGCTCGTGACCCTTGACCTTTGGCTTGTCTTTCATTACTCTTATATCTCGTGCTGCTGCTTCCCCTCTTGTCCCCTTATCCTACGGGGTGTGAGCTAGGAGACTCTAGGGGCCGCGACCTGGACCCAGCCTGCAGCATAACATCCTCACCACTAGAGGCTCTGGAGAAGACCTGCTGGGTCTTAGACTCCACGCCCTGGGGAATCTTGGCTCTAGCTTCCCATAGGATCCCGGTTGTGCTCCTCTGGTCCCGCTTTCCACAACCACTCAGTTTCCTATCCGCAGCAGTCAGCCATAGGGTTCACTACCTTGCGGTGCACTCCTGTCCCCCTACGGTGTGCATCTGTCACCTGGCCACAGGTGACCTGACATTGGCTTTGCCCTCTGAAGTGAAATAAAACTCTTAAACTTTCCGTCTCTACAGTTCATATGTCTGGATCCCAGTATTGGTAGTCATCACTTGTTCTGGATGTAATAAGTCCATAATAAAAATCATAAGATACCAAAACACAAAAAAAAAACGAAGGGGAAAAAATAAAAATAAACATGAGGCTCCTTGTTCTCAACCGTCCAATAATAATAATTTGTGCGAAAGTCAATAATGTCCATCTGGTCATGTTGCCCTTGCTTCTGGGACAGACTTCCATGGTGATTCCACTTGGATACAGCATACAGTAATGGCCTTTGGACCCACTTTCCTGGCTTTCTGTGATTGTACTTTATTAATGTGGGCAAAGTTAGAGAAGGAAAAACACGAGTACTTTTAAGACATATGCCTTCAAATGAATGCGTATCTTGTCATTCTGAGTATTAAGGACCTTTGATTAAAATTGTTATAGATATACTGCGACCTAATATGAGTCCCTTTCCCATTGACAGATAAAATAAAATAAATTTAAATGGTTGCGCCTTAAGCCAGGTTGTCTGATTTCCATCCCCCATCTTTCTTCCTCCATTGTCATATGCCTGCCAGTAACTCTGCCCCGCCTTCTGCTGAATACCCCTGTGTGTGTATATGACCCTTCGAGTGTCCAGGGGGATCTTGTTGCCATGGCAACTCACCACAAACTCCTTTTACTGCAGCTGTGTTCAATTATACCAACCCTGATGGGTTAACGCCTTGGCGGGTGCCAAACTTTTGTGCATATAGCTCCCTCCTTGGCTACCGTGTGTAGCTACTGTATGAGTCCTGCCTTTAGCAGGCTAGGGAAGCGGTCATAACTTTAAGAGGTCTCTGTGCAGATTTAGGCAGTGTCATCTAAGCAGCCAAAAATAACATGATTTCAGAATGCGGATAAGTGTGATGTCACCAGGTACTTGTGGCTTCAGGGATGATTAGACTAAATTACTTCTTAAAGCGGAGTTCCACCCAAATTTTGAACTTCCGCTTTATACACTCCTCGCCCCCTTACATGCCACATTAGGCATGTAATTTTTTTTGGGGGGGGAGTGGGGGCTTCAGTAGGAGTGGGACTTCCTGTCCCACTTCCTCCTTCCGCCCTGGGCTCGCCTAGGCGATACGTCATATCGCCTTGTGGCGGCCCCTCCCTGTAGGCAATCACCTGGGACGTGACAGGTCCCAGGCGATCGCCTGTCCATTCAGAGAGCGCTGCGCCGTTCGCGCATGCGCAGTGAGTGCCCGGCCGTGAAGCCAAAAGCTGTCACGGCTGGGTGCCCACACAATGAATGGAAGCGCCGGCGGAGAAGGGGGGGAGAGGAGCGGAGCTCCAGGCGGCGCGGCGCTGGACAGTGGAACAGGTAAGTGTATGTTTATTAAAAGCCAGCAGCTACACTTTTTGTAGCTGCTGACTTTTAATAAACATAAAAAAAGGGTGGAACTCCCCTTTAAGTACAATTGTACTATACTTTCTGCTATTTGCCAATCACTATGAGTCTCACCAGTCCCAGTATATCTATATGATCTTCAAGCAACGCTCTTTGAACTTAGTTATGGCGCAAAAAGAAAACTGACCAATCATAAAAAAATACCAATGACCACCTATGATGACTGCCAAATATTAGAACTGTAGAGAGGACACTGTGTCACATATACAAGGAAACGAGTCACATGACTGTTGCTAAACCCCAGGTGTTACTGTTACTATTGTCATAGTTGGTAATAGCTACAATGACATACATTTATATAAAACCATTATCCCGTGCTGAAAGAGAGAAAAAACTGTTGGAACTTTGTCCCATCCCCCAAAATGCTATCGGGAAGTTTTATTGTTCTATATCAACATTTTTAAATGTTCCCATATAAGGTTCCCCCCTACTCCCCTCTTTTTTATTTTTTTTTATTTCACCCTAGCAGAGCCAAACTCCAGAATCACCAAGCAAAAAATTAAAAATAAGGTGATATAGGACAGAAAGAAAAATAGTTTTCTTAAAAAAAAGGAAAAAGAGAAAAGGAAAGATAAGAAAAAAAAAAGGTAAAAACCCCAAATTCAGATTGAATGCTGCCCCAACCTTTAACTCGTTAAAGAGCATTGAATCTGTACTTGTGTAAAAAAAATTTGAAGCTGCCTTAAATATTACAGCTATACAAAAGGCAACGCCCTTTCTCAGTAGTGGAAAAAAAACTACACCAAAAAGATTAAAAACAAAAGTTAAAAAAAGTAACAAAAAAAAATTCTGATTTTGGAGAGTGCCCCAACCTTTAAATTGTTAAAGAGCATTGAATCTGTATTTTGTTAAACAACAAAAAAAAAAATGATTGAAACTGCCTTTAAACCTTGCAGCTATACAAAAGGCAATGCTCTCTCTCAATAGTGATTAACATATTAACTGATTCTCAGTGAAAATCAATTTGCAAGTCCACTAGGCCACAGGAAGTTCTATCAGAGAGAGCCACTGTTTAACCACTTAACGACCGCCCACCGCCGATTTACGTCGGCAGAATGGCACGGACAGGCAGAATCACGTAGATCTACGTGACTGCCTTTGTACAGTTGGGGGGTCCATCCGGACCCCCCTTCTGGGCCGTGAGCGGTCGTTACTTCACCGGGAGCGATCCCAGATGAGGGGGCGGCCTTTCGATTCCGGCCCCCCCCTCGCGATCGCTCCCGGCGAATGGAAATGCCTCCTCTGTCTGTTTCAGACAGAGGAGGCAGGAGGAAGTGATGTCATCTCCTGTGCGGCGCTCACATATACCGAGCGCCGTACAAGAGAAGACATCAGGTCAGTGAGCACAACACTACACTGACACCAGGACACATAGGAACACTAATCGCCCCCCCAGGACCCCCAGACCCCCCCAGATCACCCCCCAGATCACCCCCCAGCCCCCAGTCACAGTGTCACTGATTGCAGTGACCATTTATTTAGTGATCACTGCAATCAGTGACATTTGTGACTGTGAAAGTGTCACTAAAGTTTAGTTTTAGGTCCAGTGTAGCCCCCAAACCCCCCCTAATAAAGGTTTAACCCCCTGATCACCCCCCAGATAACCCTTTCACCCCCTATCACCGCTGTCGCTATGCGATCATTTTTCTGATGGCTGTCTTAGCATCAGTGATGGCGATCGGTAGCCAGTAATTTTTTTTAGGTTCGCCGCAGGTTTTTATAGCGTCGGGTACCCCAATATATTATCTAATAAAGGTTCAACCCCCTTGATCGCCCCCCAGGTAACCCTTTCACCCCCTATCACCGCTGTCGCTAATCGATCGTTTTTCTGATGCTGTCTTAGCATCAGTGATGGCGATCGGTAGCCAGTAATTTTTTTTAGGTTCGCCGCAGGTTTTTATAGCGTCAGGTACCCCAATATATTATCTAATAAAGGTTAAACCCCCTTGATCGCCCCCCAGGTAACCCTTTCACCCCCTATCACCGCTGTCGCTATGCGATCATTTTTCTGATGGCTGTCTTAGCATCAGTGATGGCGATCGGTAGCCAGTAATTTTTTTTAGGTTCGCCGCAGGTTTTTATAGCGTCGGGTACCCCAATATATTATCTAATAAAGGTTTAACCCCCTTGATCGCCCCCCAGGTAACCCTTTCACCCCCTATCACCGCTGTCGCTAATCGATCGTTTTTCTGATGCTGTCTTAGCATCAGTGATGGCGATCGGTAGCCAGTAATTTTTTTTAGGTTCGCCGCAGGTTTTTATAGCGTCAGGTACCCCAATATATTATCTAATAAAGGTTAAACCCCCTTGATCGCCCCCCAGGTAACCCTTTCACCCCCTATCACCGCTGTCGCTATGCGATCATTTTTCTGATGGCTGTCTTAGCATCAGTGATGGCGATCGGTAGCCAGTAATTTTTTTTAGGTTCGCCGCAGGTTTTTATAGCGTCGGGTACCCCAATATATTATCTAATAAAGGTTTAACCCCCTTGATCGCCCCCCAGGTAACCCTTTCACCCCCTATCACCACTGTCACTAAGCGATCGTTTTTCTGATCGCTGTCTTCGTGTCGGTGATGCCAATCGGTAGCCAGTCATTTTTTTTAGGTTCGCCGCAGGTTTTTATAGCGTCAGGTACCCCCAAATATGATCTAATAAAGGTTTTAACCCCCTAATTGCCCCTAGTTAACCCTTTCACCAGTGATCACCATATAAGTGTTACGGGTGACGCTGGTTAGTTAGTTTGCTTTTTATAGTGTCAGGGCACCCGCCGTATATAACCCAATAAAGGTTTAACCCCCTGATCGCCCGGTGGGTGATATCAATTAGGTTTTAGCGTCAGAGAGGGTCTGCGTCACACCCCAGGCAGCGTCAGGTTAGTGCCAGTAACGCTAACACCCACGCGTAAAGCATACACCCCCCTTAGTGGTATAGTATCTGAACAGATCAATATCTGATCTGATCAGATCTATACCAGCGGTTTAGGGTTCCCAAAAACGCAGTGTTAGCGGGATCAGCCCAGATACCTGCTAGCACCTGCGTTTTGCCCCTCCGTCCAGCCCAGGCCACCCAAGTGCAGTATCGATCGATCACTGTCACTTACAAAACACAACACACATAACTGCAGCGTTCGCAGAGACAGGCCTGATCCCTGCGACTCCAGTGCTGTAGGAGGTGATTTCACCACCACAGTTAAAAAAAAAAAAGCATATATGCCGAAGCATGGGGGCAGCAGGGGCAGCAGGGCGGAGGAGCAATTTTGCTCCTAATGCCGCATACATACGGTCGAAATTCCGACGGAGGCTTGCCCGTGGAAACGTTTGACCATGTGTGTGCGGCATAACTTTTTTGCGGGAGGATGCCCCCATGCTTCGGCATATATAAATGGTGCATGTATGCCCATCATTAGAAGTGGGTGGATGAAGGGCGGTATTCTAATGGTGGGCATACCCACCAATCAATCTCTTTTTTCGTTCAGCCAACAGGCTGCATGAAAAAAAAAGATTACAATACATGTCCAACAAGGACCAGCAACGTACTGGTATGTTGCTGGATTTTGAATGGTTATACCAGATTGATGCCTGCGGGTTTAGGCATCATCTTGGTATCATTCTTTTCAGCCAGCGGCCGGCTTTCATGTAAAAGCAATCACAGCGGCTAATTAGCCTCTGGACTGCTTTTACAAGCAGTGGGAGGGAATGTCCCCCCCCCGGATATAAAAAGCGCCATTGGGAAATTGGGAAAGCATTTTATCACACCGATCTTGGTGTGGTCAGATGCTTTGAGGGCAGAGGAAAGATCTAGGGTCTAGAAGACCCCAGTTTTTTCAAAAAAAGAGTACCTGTCACTACCTATTGCTATCATAGGGGATATTTACATTCCCTGAGATAACAATAAAAATTATAAAAAAAAAAATATATGTAAGGAACAATTTAAAAATAAAATAAAAAAGCAAAATTAATAATAAAAAAAAAAAAAAAAAAAAAAAAAAAGCACCCCTGTCCTGCCCTGCTCTTGCCCAATGGCGAACGCAAGCGTCGGTCTGGCGTCATATGTAAACAGCAATTGCACCATGCATGTGAGGTATCACCGCGAAGGTCAGATCGAGGGCAGTCATTTTAGCAGTAGACCTCCTCTGTAAATCTAACGGGGTAATCTGTAAAGGCTTTTAAAGGCTTTTAAAAATGTATGTAGTTTGTCGCCAATGCGCGTTTGTGCGAAATTTTAAAGCATGTCGTGTTTGGTATCTATGTACTCGGCCTAAGATCATCTTTATTATTTCATCAAACATTTGGGCAATATAGTGTGTTTTAGTGCATTAAAATTAAAAAAAGTGTATTTTTTCCCCAAAAAATGCGTTTGAAAAATCGCTGCGCAAATACTGTGTAGAAAAAAATAATGCAACACCCACCATTTTAATCTGTAGGGCCTTTGCTTTAAAAATATATATAATGTTTGGGGGTTCAACATAATTTTCTTGCAAAAAAAAAAAATGTTTTCATGTAAACAAAAAGTGTCAAAAAGGGCTTTGTCTGCAAGTGGTTAGAAGAGTGGATGTAAGCTTCCTAATGTTGTGTATAAAATGCCAGAACAGTTCAAAACCCCCCCAAATGACCCCATTTTGGAAAGTAGACACCCCAAGCTATATACTGAGAGGCATGTCGAGTCCATGGAATATTTTATATGTTGACACAAGTTGCGGAAAAAAGACAATTTTTTTTTTAAAATTTTTTTTTGCACAAAGTTGTCACTAAATGATATATTGCTCAAACATGCCATGGGCATATGTGGAATTACACCCCAAAATAAATTCTGTTGCTTCTCCTGAGTACAGGGATACCACATGTGTGAGACTTTTTGGGAGCCTAGCCGCGTACGGGACCCCAAAAACAAAGCACCGCCTTCAGGCTTTCTAAGGGTGTAAATTTTTGATTTTACTTCTCACTGCCTATCACAGTTTCGGAGGCCATGGAATGCCCAGATGGCACAAAACCCCCCCAAATGACCCCATTTTGGAAAGTAGACACCCCAAGCTATTTGCTGAGAGGTATTGTGAGTATTTTGCAGATCTCGCTTTTTGTCACAAAGTTTTGAAAATTGAAGAAAAAAAAAAAAAAAAAAAAAATTTTCTTTCTTCATTTTCAAAAACAAATGAGAGCTGTAAAATACTCACCATGCCTCCTCAGCAAATAGCTTGGGGTGTCTACTTTCCAAAATGGGGTCATTTGGGGGGGTTTTGTGCTATTTTGGCATTTTATGGCCTTAGAAACTGTGATAGGTAGTGAGGAGTGAAATCAAAAATTTGTGCCTAGAAATCCTGAAGGCGGTGCTTGGTTTTCGGGGTCCCGTACGCGGCTAGGCTCCTAAAAAGTCCCACACATGTGGTATCCCTGTACTCAGGAGAAGCAGCAAAATGTATTTTGGGGTGCAATTCCACATATAACCATGGCATGTGTGAGCAATATATCATTTAGTGACAACTTTTTGTAATTTATTTTTTATTTTTATTTTTTGTCATTATTCAATCACTTGGGACAAAAAAAAAAAAAATATTCAACGGGCTCAACAGGCCTCTCAGCAATTTCCTTGGGGTGTCTACTTTCTAAAATGGGGTCATTTGGGGGGGTTTTGTGCTATTTTGGCATTTTATGGCCTTCGAAACTGTGATAGGTAGTGAGGAATGAAATCAAAAATTTGCGCCCTTAGAAATCCTGAAGGCGGTGCTTGGTTTCCGGGGTCCCGTACGTGGCCAGGCTCCTAAAAAGTCCCACACATGTGGTATCCCTGTACTCAGGAGAAGCAGCAAAATGTATTTTGGGGTGCAATTCCACATATAACCATGGCATGTGTGAGCAATATATCATTTAGTGACAACTTTTTGTAATTTTTTTTTTTTTTGTTTTTTTTTTGTCATTATTCAATTACTTGGGACAAAAAAAAAAAATATTCAATGGGCTCAACATGCCTCTCAGCAATTTCCTTGGGGTGTCTACTTTCCAAAATGGGGTCATTTGGGGGGGTTTTGTACTGCCCTGCCATTTTAGCACCTCAAGAAATGAGATAGGCAGTCATAAATTTAAAGCTGTGTAAATTTCAGAAAATGTACCCTAGTTTGTAAACGCTATAACTTTTGCGCAAACCAATAAATATACGTTTATTGACATTTTTTTTACTAAAGACATGTGGCTGAATACATTTTGGCCTAAATGTCTGACTAAAATTGAGTTTATTCGATTTTTCTTATAACAAAAAGTAGAAAATATCATTTTTTTTCAAAATTTTCGGTCTTTTTCCGTTTATATCGCAAAAAATAAAAATCGCAGAGGCAATCAAATACCATTAAAAGAAAGCTCTATTTGTGGGAAGAAAAGGACGCAAATTTCATTTGGGTACAACATTGCATGTCCGCACAATTTACAGTTAAAGCAGCGCAGTGCCGAATCCCAAAAACAGGCCTGGTCCTAATGGCCCGAAATGGTCCGGGGCTTAAGTGGTTAATGAAACAGTCCAAAAATTTTTTTTTACAATTTAGTTAGGCCTGACTAATTAATTCCATTCCAGGATTATCCTTAAAACAAGACATTTAAAAAAAAAAGGTTTTAAGGTCCTCTGTGTTTTTAAAGAAATTTGACCAGTCTTGGTTCGTTCATCCGTCCTTGTGTGTGTGTATTTCTTTCTAAAATACAAAACTCAAAACCATTAATAACACCTCACTGTACCTCTTCTGAGAGGTTTGTTATGGGCTACCTGGCAGTATATGCTTGGAACAGAGGTAATATGTCCCTCAACAGTAAGTACAGTGAAACATGCACAGACTCCCCCACATATCTGTACTCAAAAACAAAAAGTTATAGGAAAACATGGTGGGGTTTGTAAGTACTTACAGTCTAAGAAGACCCCATGTCAACATTAAACCTTTACACATATTAACAACACATGCGTCAATTCGGAAGGAGAGAAAAAAAAAACAGACAAAACCTATAGACCTACTGAATCCATAAGATGCCATAAGGTAATGTACTATGTTGTTTCCACGTGTCAGAGTGAATGAAGCTTCACTCTAACCACAGGAAAGGGAGAAGAAAAAAAACAAATTCCTATATACTATAGGACTCGAGATCTCATATCTGTGCACAGGTTATTTATTCGCGAATACATTTCAATTTGTAAAAAAAAAAAAAAGGTATAAATTTAAACTGGTACCAGTATTGAGCTCATTACAAACGAGAGAGAGAGAGGGAAAAAAAAAATTATCAACTAAACATAAACAGTACAAAGCATGTGCATTAATGTGATCACACTTATTGATAGCAATAAAGCAAAAATCTTGTTTACACCTGGACAGTTCATACACATCCATTCCATCACTCAGACACACACATTTGTTTAGATTGAAATTCCCTAGATTTTGTTTAGGGCTTTGGTAATTTGCAAATGAATTGCTAGGCGTTTCTGGCCACTGGGAGAATACTAAGGGACTGAATAAGAAAACAAAACAACACCCTGGAATACTATACTTACCTTTTGTTAGGCGCGTATTTACGCATATGAACAACTTTATATGTCCATATACTTCCAGGACTCACCTACCCTGAAAAAAATAACTTGCAGCAAAACCGTTATTACTTTATTTATTTTTTTAACTTATTTAAAGCAAACAATACAATGATCTAGTGAAACTAAATGCCCCAGATCTCTTAAAAAACATAACTTCTAGCTTGCAATTCATCCCATTTTAGTGTACTGGTTTGGTTCCCAATGGACAAATTTACTACCATTTTTCAAATTCCAGGAGTCCATAATGCTTCTTTTAAAGGATTGGAATTCTTTCACAAACTCATCCCGTTCCTGTTTCATTTGCCTAATCTCATACTGTAAAGCCTCATTTTTGGCCTTAATAGTTGAGGAAGGGATGTATGAATTTGTATTTTCATATTTCTTAGGCTTTTCACCCCAGCGAGGTGAGTACACTTCCACGTCATGCCTCTTGGTTGTATACTTTAATATCTTTTCACCAGAAGATGAACAAAACTGGGAAATGTGGCCGAATATACCACACTTGAAGCATTTTATCTTCTGTAAAGTATTAAAGCATCTCTTAATAACTGGTGTGGTTTTAGGCTGAGAATATTCAATGGCTGAAACCTGATTAACAACTTTTGCTGTATGAGAAATAGGGGCCCTTTCAAAAGAGCTCTCACCTTTCAATGAGCTGCTGGAACTAACACATACTCCAGACTGGGATAATTTCCTGTTGCCACTAGAAATACTCAAACTGGTTGCATTTCCCTCTATGGTATGTGTAGGTTGTACCCTCTGCCCTGTGCTGGAAGATGCCGATAATTTTTCACATTTTCTGTCTGCAGCCTTCAGCCCCTGTATTGTTGGCTGCTGGTGGCTAGCATTCATATTTGTCATAGCAACTCTTAGAGTACTGATATTACTTTTGGCTATTTCTAGATCTTTCTTGAGAGAAATGGTTTGCAATAATAATGACCTATAATTATTAGCTAACCAACAGGCCGCAAAAATTTGTGCCGTCTTACCCTCACGTTTGCTGTATTTTTTCTCTGTAAGTTTTATATTCACATACTCTTGTGCATGGTGCCATGGGTTTTTAGATTCCTCCATTGCTCTTATTATCTCAGCGCTATTTTTAACTTTAGCAATCCTGACCATCAATTTCTCCATGCTTTACAAGTTCAGTGATAATACAATAATACACCACAGAACAGAGTGGACACAATAGTCTAGCCCTAAGAATATGCACCCGAGTGGAGATACCAGCCTTAAAATAACACTACTATCTTCACTGAGTGAAGTCTAAACCCCCAAAAAAAAAAAAAGTGCTGAGATCCGCACACAAGGAACCATAGGTATACAGCTCTGTTTACACCATTATTTGCAACACTCAATTCAGTAAAAACTGAACTAACAAAAAAAATTCAAGGTATATTGTACTATGTCCAATGCACCCTACTTTACACCAAAAACAATCTTTCTCAGATATCAGCCTCAGTAGCCAAACAGTTTTGTACTTTAACTGACATCACTGAGAATATTACTGCTTGTAAATTCCCACTGTTAAAAAAAAGAAAACACAACAAAAGCCAAAATCTTTTGTTGGTTTCAATGCATCACGCAAACTCACACTGGTTAGAGCTAGCAATGAAGCTTAGTGAGGCAGAAAAACAATCATTAAAAACAAAATTTTTCCCGCCATGCAAAAATATATATTTTTTCTTCCACAAAACCAAGGACTCCTATTTTAGTGTCCTCTTTCCAATAAAACAATCAAAAATCAAAACAAAAATCCCTGTACCTCCTCCCCATTAAATTAACCGGTTTTTAATGGTACATCCAAAGTACTTATATCAATTATGATTTACGGGATATTAAAAAAAATATGTGGTGTATCCTCCCTCATATTAGAGTTAATCTAATACCCACTAATAAAACACAAACATTTACCTATATTTTCCCCAAATAGATTGGATAAGCTGACTCAGCTTAAATTCCTTCTATGTCTCATTTCCCTAGATAGATTGGATAAGCTGACTCAGCTTAACTTCCTCCTATCTTCTAATACACAAATTCATAGGGGGGGCAGGATCTGGGGGTCCCCTTTGTTAAAGGGGTCTTCCAGATTCCGATAAGCCCCCTGCCCGCAGACCCCCACAACCACTGGGCAAGGGTTGTGGGGATGAGGCCCTTGTCCCCATCAATATGGGGACATCCTCCTCATGTTGAGGGCATGTGGCCTGGTACGGTTCAGGAGGGAAGGGGGGCTGCTCTCTCCCCCCCCTCTTCCCCTGCGGCCAGCCAGGTTGCGTGCTCGGATAAGGGTATGGTATGGATTTTGGGGGGGACTCCACGCCATTTTTTAAAAAATTTGGGGTGGAGTTCCCCTTAAAATCCATGCCAGATCTGAAGGGCCTGGTATGAATATTTAGGGGGAACCGCACGCCATTTTTTTTAATTTGCGGCGGGGTTCCCCTAATATCCATTCCAGACCTGAAGGGCCTGGTAATTGAATTTGGGGGAACCCCCACGCTTTTTTTTTTTTTTTTTATCAATGACTTTTCTATGTATTGATAAAAGCCGACAATTCATTAATAGCCGCGAGTGAGTTTTAAATTACTTTTTTTCCTTCAAAAATGACATTTTGTGCAGGGACAGTTCTAAGCACGGGAAACATGTGCGACTTTACATGCATATCATACACACCCCCCAGGTACGAAATTTAAAGGAAAATGTCACTTTTATTTTTTCATTTTAAGCATTATTAACCACTTCCATACAGGGCTTTTTATACCACTTCCATACCGGGCCTATTCTGGCACTTCTCTCCTACATGTACAAATCATCATTCTTTTGCTAGAAAATTACTCAGAACCCCCAAACATTATATATGTTTTTTTTAGCAGACACCCTAGGGAATAAAATGACGGTTGTTGCAACTTCTTATCTTGAACGGTATTTGCGCAATAATTTTTCAAACGCCTTTTTTGGGGGGAAAAATGGTTTCATGAATTAAAAAATAACAAAACAGTAAAGTTATCCCAATTTTTTTGTAAAATATGAAAGCTTATGTTACGCCGAGTAAAAAGATACCTAACATGTCACGCTTTAAAATTGCGCACACTCATGGAATGGTGCCAAACTTCGGTACTTAAAAATCTCCATAGGCGACTCTTTGAAATTTTTTACAGGTTACCAGGTTAGCGTTACAGAGGAGGTCTAGTGCTAGAATTGTTGCACGCACTCTAACGCACGCGGCGATACCTCACATATGTGGTTTGAACGGCGTTTACATATGCGGGCGGGACTTACGTGTGTGTTCCCTTCTAAGAGCGAGCTATTGGGGACGGGCGTTTAAAAAGAAAAAAGAATAATTTTTTATTTTACTTATGTAGCGGGGTCCTCAAATTGATGGGATACACCTGGGCAATAGTGTAACCCAGGTGTATAATTGTGTTAGGATTCAGACCCCTTTTTGTTTCGTGGAGGATTGGAGGATGTAATATTCTCCTTTGCCTGTGGGTGGCGTAGTACCCACAGGCTTCAGGTAGAATCATCCCCTGCAGTGCTCCCTGTTTGGTCTCTTCCCGGAGATGGTATGGCTGGGGCGGGGAACCCGCCGGGCCGTTGAAGGGAGGAGATAAAAGGGGGAGACGCCCTGACCACGAGGTCGTCGTCTGGCGGAGAAGGAGGTCCTCGGAGGAGGAGGGTTGCGGTCTGCACCCAGGGCCCTTAGGCCTGGGTGCGGGAGATCCAGGAGTCTGGTCCAGGTGCCCATGGCCTGGTCCGGAGTCATGTTGGCGTCCATCCCAGGCACCTTTAGCCTGGGGTGAGGTACTATCGAGGAGGCCTGGGGCCCAGTACCTTCGACTGGGTCCCGCTAGGGTGGACTGTCCGAGGGTCCCTGAGCGGAGGGACTCGTACCTGAGGTGAGGAGGCCGGGGAGGTTACCCACTGGAGACCCGGAGCAGCACCAACCCGGTGACAGTGGGCCTCTGGGAACTCTCTTGGGAGGACACATCCCCCTGATAGGGGCCACAGCGCATCGAAGAGGGCTCCATTGCTGTTCATAGGGGTTGCTGGAAGAGACCCCATCCTTCCTGTTCTGTAACAGCCGGATTGGCTTAGGCGCCGCTGGTCATAGTATAGTGGCATAGAACTGAAACGTTAGGAAGTGACTTGATCTGCTCATCCCACCGTTGGCAAGGTTATAGGTCCCAACCAGTCTGCTGTTAAAAGAACTGTTTATCGTGCTTTGCTATTGGAGTGCCAAATAAACAAGTGTTGGACCTTTCTCCGGTGTGTGAACTCCAGTTACTGGAAGCAGAGGGGAGGCTGGTGAGCTTGTAAGTACAGACTCGGTACATTCGCAGAACACATTGGCCCGAGGAAACATCAGGAAGTGGCCTTCACCTCCCTATTGTAATGGGGAGGACATGGGCCGTGGCGCATCTCACTCTCACAACTCAGAAACCCCTAGACATGAGTTGGTGTGTAACAGATGAAGAAGTTGGAGAGAGGGTGAGGCCGCTACACTTATTTTTTTTTATTTTCACTTTTTTTTTACACTTTTTTTTATCACTTTTATTCCTATTACAAGGAATGTAAACATCCCTTGTAATAGGAATGTGTGTGACAGGTCCTCTTTATGAAGAGATGCGGGTCAATAAGACCCCACATCTCTCCTCCAGGCTAGAAAGCATGAGATCGGTGAAAAAAATTTCACTGATCTCATACTTACAGCCGCAATGGCGGCTTTGTTTACATTTGAGGATGAGGACCTGGGCGTGACGTCATCACATCGCGCCCGGGCCTCCGACGATCATAGAGATGACTGGTGACCATCTGGTCACCAGTCATCTCTATGCTCGTCACGTGACCCACCACCGGCACCGGACGATTCTCTCCGGGTCCCCGATGGCACGGGGAGCCCGGAGAAGCACCGGATGGCGGCGGGAGGGGGGGTGTCCCCTCCCGCCACCTATAAGAACGATTAAGCGGCGGACCCGCCGCTATGATCATTCTTATGGTGCGCAGGATCGCCGGCACTACAAAAGGATATCTGAATGATGCCTCTAGCTGCAGGCATCATTCAGATATCCCCCTCAAACCCAGGACGTCATATGACGTCCACCCGGAGGGAGAGAGGGTTCCTGCCAGCGTCATTTGACAATGGCCCGGTATGGAAGGGGTTAAAATCACTGCTCCCGTAAAAACGTCAATTTTTTTAACTTTTTTTTGCATTGATACATGTCCCCTGGGGCAGGACCCGGGTCCCTAAACACTTTTTAGGACAAACACTTGCATATTAGCCTTTATAATTTAGATTTCGAACGTTCGAGTCCATTGTATTAAATAGGGTTCTAAAGTTCACGCGAACATTCTGTCTGTTTGCAGGTTCTGGTGCGAACCGAACAGGGGGGTGTTCGGCACATCCCTGCTTGCCACACCTTGCGGATTGTCACTAGCCACACCTTGCGGATTGTCACTTGGCACGTCACCTGCCACACCTTGCTGATTGTCACTTGCCTGCCACCAGATGCAGATTGTCATTTGCCACGTCACCTGACACAATTTGCGGAATGTCACTTGCCACGTCGCCTGCCACACCTTGCGGATTGTCACTAACTTGCCTGCTAAGGTGTAGTTTTGGTTGTCTCTTGCTGTGTCCCAGACTCCCAGAGTCAGGCAGCAGAGAGATAATGTAATCTCTCTGCTGCCTGCACAGTGAGGGCGGAAGTCACTGCAGGAATGCAGGGCAGGCACGGGCGGTGAGAGATGATCTCATCTCTCTGCTCCCCCGCTCCCGGATAGCTGATTGGCCAGCTGCCACACTGAGCCTGCTCTCTCACTCTCACCTGCGCTGCCAACACACTGAGCAGCACGGTCTGCCCACGAACCACGCCGCCCGCCCACAAACCGCGCCGCAAGCGGAGCCGCCCGCTTTCTTACCCGTCTGTGGAGCCGCACGCTATCGCACCTGCCCGCAGAGCGGCCCGACGTGACTCACTGACGTCACTCGTTGCTAGATGTCAAGCGGCCCAGGCGTTAGCAACAAGTGCAGGGAAGAGGCTCCACCCACCTCCTCCACTGCTCCTGGTATCGTGTCAGTGCGCCGCATAACTACATTAGACGAGTCTCTCTCTCGGCGCCGCTGATCGGCTGATGTGAGAAACTCAGAGAGGCAGCGGAAGCCGCAGAACAAGTATTGTATATACTCGAGTATAAGCCGACCCGAATATAAGCCGAGGCACCTAATTTTACCCCAAAAAACTGGGAAAAAGTATTGACTCGAGTATAAGCCTAGGGTGTCCATCTGCATGCCTCACTGTGCCTCACTATGCCTCACTGTGCCCATTCTTCACTGTGCCCATGACTAGACTGATGTTTAACATGGGAGTCTATGGAAGGAATGCCCGGCTTTAAAAAATCAGTGCTCCCCGGCTGTAGGTCCCCCAGACATCAAACTTTGCACACTTGTAGAGGAGACATGGGGCTACATGTGTGCCACGTTTAGGGTCCAGGGGACCTATGGCCGGCCAGTACCTGGTCCCCAAAGTCCGGGAGATCAGCCAGAAAAAAAAAGAGCAAGCAAGTGAGTGTGACAGATGGTCTCGGGGGGGGCAATTGCCCTGTTGCCCCCCCCTGGATCCGCCCCTGCCTGAAAGTTGTGTGATTTTGATATGACTTTAAGCAATGCCTGTGTAATCTTGAGGTCAATGGATGCAGGAGTCGCAGGGAAAGGCGCGCAAATTTCCGTCTGCAATTTTTCTGCGATTCCAGGGAATGCCTGTGTAAACTTAGGCTACTTTCACACTGAGGCACTGGATGCGCTGGCATCTATACCGCTATACCGTAGTTTTTGCTGCGATTTGCGGGTGCTAGCAGGGTGACTTTAACCCCCGCTAGCGGCCGGAAAAGGGTTAAAACCGCCCGCACTAACGCCTCTTTGCAGCGTTTTGCGGGCGTTTTGGAGGCGCTACCCCATTGATTTCAATGGGCAGGGTCGCTATAGGAGCGCTATTTTTAGCGCTTCTATCGCGCCTCAAAGATGCGGCTTGCAGGAGTTTTTTTACCCTCCTGCAAGCGCAACGCTCCAGTGTGAAAGCCCTCGGGCTTTCACATTGGATACAATTGAACGGCTTTTTTGGGGCTCATTGCAGGCGCTATTTTTAGCGCAAGAGCACCTGCAAAGCGCCTAAGTGTGAAAGGGGCCTTAAGGTCTATGAACCTCAACTCGTATCAAAGTCGGACCAAAGTAGTACAGGGACTACTTTGAAGTCGCTGCGACTTGATGTCGCCCAGATATGAAGCATACTCATTGGAAATCATAGGGTATGACAGTCCCAAGTCGCATGACAAGTCGCACTAGTGGAAACCGAGCCTGAAAGTCACACCAAAGTAGTACAGGGACTTCTTTGAAGTTGGTGTGACTTAAAGTAAGCACAGATGAGAATGGTTATCATTGAGAATCATGAAAAGTCGCCCAACTGTGACTCAAGTCTTATATATTTAAATAGAAAGGAGCTCTCATTTATACTTGCATAGTCCTTACTGATTTACATCAGCAGAACAAATGCAGGAAGTAGGGATGTGTGCACATGGGCCAGAAGCAAATGTGATGTGATACCAAACAAATCAATGAAGCCCACCCACACCAAATCCACCCCCACCTTGAGTAAGCACAAGTACATATTCTACACTTACCCGGCAAATCAGCAGCACCTCCTCTCTGCTAAAGAGGGACCCGCCCTGTCCACCTAGATGGAGATCCTGACCAGCACAGGAACTTCCGGGTGATTACAATGACTCATTTCCGGGTCAGGAGGTGAAACCACACTCTGTTGATTGCAGCTGCGAATATTTGATCTCAATCAGGATTAGAATTGATTATTTGCAGATATGCAAATCTGTATTTCTACATATGATATTTGAAGTTAAACTTCAGGGAGTTTGATAAGAAATGGTGTCTCCCTGGCATAGCAGCAGATGAATTACAAAGGCAAAAGGCCCAGTTTGAGCCCTGCTTCATACTGACAGCAGGAGGAAATCGTTCAGCTGAACTCACACGATTTCATTCCCGGATGTCAGTCCCGACTGCAGGGGGGGGGGAGACATCAGAGACATCTGTCTGTGCAGGTTTCTGCACCTATATCAATACACATCACAGCAATTAGAACAGTGCAATTGCAACCGATTTGACATGTCAAATCGCACCAATGTGAACCAGAGCTGACACATACAACACTGCCTATCCTCCAGCTGAATTCATTACCTGCAATTCTCCACAGCTGTTATATATAAAGATTCCACCTTTATCATTTACTTGCAGGTGTGCTGAAGCCTAGGTTTACATTGGGGCGATTTGTCATGCAATTTCAGAAATCAAATCGCATGACTATTGGTGGCAATGGCACTGTTCCAATCGATGCAACCCCAATTTTGTGGCGCTGCACCAATTTGAAAAAGTAGTTCCTGCACTACTTTTGGCGATTTCAGGTGCGACTTCAATAGACATTTGTGTATGAAGCCACACCGATGTCTATAAAGTAGTACCTAAAATCGTGCTAGCTCAAGTGAAGTAGCGCGATTTCAAAAGTAGCATCAATGTGAACCAGGGCGAAGCGATTCGTTTTTTGGTACACAAATGCATATAGAAATAAAACAAAAGGATCTTGCACTTTGCCACTACCACCCACAAAAAAATAAAAAAAATAAACACACCAAAGCTCAATAATGTTTTTTTATTTTGCCAGCAGAAACAAAAATTATGTACATTCATTTACTGGCTTCAAAAAAATTTGGACAGGATACATGGTGCTCCATTTAGCAATTGGATTTTAAGGGCCCTGCTCATAGGAGCTTACAATCTAAAATTTGTCCAAACCTTATAGTGCACACAGCTTTACTTTTAGTGTATAACGGGCAACACATCACATTTTTATCTGCAAGATTCTAGAAACATACTTAAGTCATTATTCTTACAAAGCATTCCAACATATTAAAAAAGACACATGTTCAAAACCCCCACCCCCACCCCACAATCCACATATACGTACATTGGTGACCATGTTCTGCTGGAAGCTGCATTTCTGTGTACATGATTAAGCAATGAGATCCAAGAGTAGAAGGTCAGCAGATGCTTCCAAACGATTTTGCTTGGTCAGACAGGAACAATACACACACAATTTTTGATTAAAAAAATGCACAAGAATTTCTGCAAATAACACTAGTTGGGGGTTTGTCAATCTGCACAATATCATTTCTTCTCTCTCCCCCCCCCCCCAAATCACAGCAAAAAACTTGGCCTTCTCAGACCAAATGATCCCCCATACTGCAGGCCTTTATATAAGAGAGGTTGTATTGTTAGCAAACTGACACACGCCCAATAGAAGTACACGCCCAATAGAAGTACACACCCACCAGTATCTTTCAATCTGTCTCTTCGTGTATGTCTAAAGTGATTGCACCTGATGGGCAGGAACACATAATACTATTTACAACTGTGTTAGCCTTTGGCTATGTGCATCAAATCTTCAACTACAGGCCAAAGATCCAAGTCCATAAGCATATGTACCGGTGCAGTGTAAACCATACAATTTTAAATGTCCAAGTCCCTGGGCATGATTAGTGCTAACAAACATTAACATCAGGCCCTGGCTCCAATGAGCTTCCAATCTAAAGTCCAAAATAAACCTTCTTACATTAGAGACTATTTTGACAGGGGACAAATAAAATGCCAGCATGTCTTGGGATTGTGGTGAGAAACCCACACATGGAAAACATAAACTTCAACATAAGCATTAGCATGTTGGGGAATTGAACCAGCAACCCCAGTGCTGCTAGACGGAATTGCTACTCACTTAGCCACCAGGCAGCCTCACACATGTTCTCTGCATCTCTGTGTTGTGTACCAGCCCTAAGTCCATAGCCAAGTTCTGTGTCTCCAAGCAATATACAATATATTGGCCTAAGTATTGGGACGCCTGCCTTTAAACGCACATGAACTGTAATCGCATCCCAGTCTTAGTCCGTAGGGTTCAATATCGAGTTGGCCCAACCTTTGCAGCTATAACAGCTTCAACTCTTCTGGGAAGGCTGTCCACAAGGTTTAGGAGTGTGTCTATGGGAATGTTTGACCATTTTTCCAAGTGCATTTGTGAGGTCAGGCACTGATGTTGGACGAGAAGGCCTGGCCTGCAGTCTCCGCTCTAATTCATCCCCAAGGTGTTCTGTTGTGTTGAGGTCAGGACTCTGTCCAGGCCAGTCAAGTTCCTCCACCCCGAACTCACTCATCTATGTCTTTATGGACCTTGCTTTGTGCACTGGTCCAAATCATTTGGTGGAGGGGGATTATGGTGTGGGGTTGTTTTTCAGGGGTTGGGCTTGGCCCCTTAGTTCCAGTGAAGGGAACTCTTGAGGCATCAGCATACTGAGACATTTTGGACAATTTCATGCCCCCAACTTTGTGGGAACAGTTTGGGGATGCCCCCTTCCTGTTTCAACATGACTGCACACCAGTGCACAAAGCATGGTCCTTAAAGACATGGATGAGTGAGCTTCGGGTGGAGAAACTTGACTGGCCTGCACAGAGTCCTGACCTCAACCCGATAGAACTCCCTTTGGCTGAATTAGAGCAGAGACTGCGAGCCAGGCCTTCTCATCCTACATCAGTGCCTGGCCTCACAAATGCACTTCTGGAAGAATGATCAAACATTCCCATAGACACACTAAACCTTGTGGACAGCCTTCCCAGCCTTCCCAGAAGCTGTTCTAGCTGCAAAGGGTGGGTCAAATCAAATTTTAACCCTACGGACTAAGACTGGGCTGCCATTCAAGTTCATGTGTGTGTAAAGGCAGGTGTCCCAATACTTTTGGCTTAATTGTGTATCTGGCAAGATTTACAATGGTGGTGGAACCCTCCTACACATAAATACAACATTTAGACATAGTTTTAGGACCTGGCCGATGAGACAACTTCTCTACATGAAGCAGCATGTTTGGGATTTTAACCCAACCACTAAGGGATGCTAAGCAGAAGTTCTAACCTCTAAGCCACAGAGCTGCCACATGTGGAAACCTCCTACACGTAAATACACATAAATACTGCATTTCTTTGGACATACAGGTGATGGAATTACATTACTCAAGAGTTATTCTTCTTGATTTATTCTGTGATATTTGGTGTTTTTTTGTGGGTGAGTTTAGAATAGTGATATTACCCTCAAATTTTGGGGAATTACATTTTTATTTCTGATGTTGGAACACATATCAAAATTTTGGGGCTCAAATTATGATTATTTAGAAATAATAAAAAGCACAAAAAAATGTGACTAATTTTAAATTTGCATCAGCAATAGTATTGATTGTGGTTTGTAAAGACACCTGTGTGAGTTTGGATAAAGATTGGTGTGAGATGGAGAGTATAGTGAAAGTGACAGAGAAAAATATATTTTATCAAAACATTCCACATTCTAGCTTTCTTTCAAAACAAAATATTTTAATTAGAAGCAACATTGTTGCAAAGGAAAATTTATTTCAGAGAAAGATACTTTTCATCGCAACATTTGTGAAAGTTACAATTGTATCATTAGAATCAATGGCTAAAACGTGCATTGGACTAAAATAGCTCAGATTTTCACTTCCAAAACATGCTCTTAGCTCTCATTTCGGTATTTACTATAACTCTTGTGAA
This sequence comes from Rana muscosa, assembly GCA_029206835.1. Taxonomy (NCBI): domain Eukaryota; kingdom Metazoa; phylum Chordata; class Amphibia; order Anura; family Ranidae; genus Rana; species Rana muscosa. The sequence continues at coordinate 523,069,084 of CM055116.1, read as the reverse complement.
AAAAGTCACTTGAGTTAAAATTTGAGGGCATTTTTTTACTTCTCATGCCGTGTACACACGACCGTTTTTCTCGTCGAGAAAAATGACATTTTTTCATTTTGACGAGAAAAACGATCGTCTGTGGGCATTTTGTCATTTTTCCCGACGGGAAAAACGGAATTAAAAACGACGAGAAAAATTAGAACATGCTCTAATTTTTCTCGTCGTTTTTCTCGACATTCTTTTCCGCTGCAGTTTTCCCATAGGGAAACACTGCCGCGGAGCCCACAGACGGTCGTTTTTCCTCGACAAGAGAAAAAATGACGTGAAAAACGACCGTGTGGGGAACAAGCCATTCCCTCGTTTTTAATGTCATTATTCACGGCGGTTTTTTAACCGCCGTGAATAATGATCGTGTGTACGCGGCATTAGACTTTCAAAGATATTTCAGTGTAGAAATAACTTTTTCACACAGTTTAAAGGCAGATTATCTTTAAGTAATATACCGCATATTTCAGTACCATTTAGGCAATTATATCATGCTCTAAACATTATTTCCATGTGCACAACTCTAGTTTTTAGTAGACTAAGGATTTGGGCGCTATATGGATTCTGGGAGCTATAGTAAATTCGATTTTGGGAGTATTTTCTCTCCAGCGCTATAGTGAATACAGTTTTATGGCTAATTAGCGCTAATTGCCGCGATTTCGGCGCTATAGTAAATTACCCCCAGTGTAAGGCCCCATGCACACAGGGCGTTTTTACAGCCGCGTTTTTTACAGCTTAAAAACGCCTGTCCATGTTTTGTAAACATTTTTTGACCTTTTTAAAAAAATAAAAAAAAATCCCAGAGCGTTTTTTGCGCGTTTATGCGCGTTTAATAGCATCGGGCGTTTTTGCAGCTCAAACCTGGAGCTCCAGAACGCACTGGAATTGTTTTTTTTTTTGCAGCTGGAAAACGCCTATGCCACTTGGAGCTCATAAAAGCTCTATGTGTGCATGACACAATAGAATAACATGGATGGGCGTTTTGCAGCTGTAAAAAAAACGTCTAACGCTGCTGTTAGCAGCTGGAAAAACGCCCTGTGTGCATGGGGCCTTACCAGCTATTGCTCTGTCTCTCCCATCCCCCGGGCCATGAACCAGTACCAGTTCAGGCTGTATAGCGGGAGGTAAGCGGCGACCGTGGTCCGGACAGGGCCAACACAGACTGCGGTCGCCGCTCACATCCCGCTAAACGGCCATGCCTTTGTCTCCTCTCCTGGCTCTGGAGATCTGCAGGAGCAGGAGTCTTTTCATATTAGCAAGCTGGTGGGTGCCCAGCTTGCTAATGCCCCCCCCCCCCCCTTTGGGCTGCTCAGTCTAAATTGGCCAGGTCTATTTTTTGTCCTAGTTGGGCCTGGAAAAAAGTGTTCTTTGCCTACTTAATTAAGGGTTCAATACATTCTGGTGATCCTCCATGCTTTGTGGTGAAAAAATTGGGGACTTTTATATATTGAGATTTTTATTTTCATGGATTACACCATTGACTACACCACTGATTTCTAATTCACAGACTATACTATTGACTTTAAAATTTTGTAGTGGTCTCAACGTTCACGTTGATTATTTAAAATGTATCAGTTGTATTGAAAAAGCTATAGGAGCTAGAGCTGATATTGATTTATGGTATAGATAATAATAATTTAGAGTTTGGACTAAAGAAAATAATGAGGTGCCTTGACGAGGCTCTGTGGCTTAATCATGTGTTTGCAAATGTGTGCAAACTAAACCCCTGTTTTTAACGCAAACTGTTAGACAGGATAAATCAGTTGTCTGCAGGCTGGTTGGTAAGTTGAGATTGGAATTTCTTTGGTTTTGTTTTGTATAGATAATAACACCAGGGGTTGTCGATCCAGGGAATATCTGACTTCATTCTGAGAGATCAGGAAGAAATGTATTTTTCCTCCGTTGAAGAAAATTCGACCATGCTTGCTATTGGGTATTCTTTCTATTTGTCTTCCTCTACATCAACTGTGGGCATAAGATTCAGTTTTTTTATTGATTACTGTAAACTAGATGGAATTTTTTTTTGACTAATTATGTAAGGATTAAAAAAAAGACTTTTTATTTCTGTAATATATATGTAGTTTGCAATAAAAAAAATTGTACTTTATGTGCATTTACATTGTACTTGAACGTGTATATTACGTGTATTTATATTAATTTTACAGGTTTTAAGGGGTGTCGTTTTCTTTACTGTAACAAAGATTAATTACTAAAAGGTTTATGCTCATTTATGTTGTAATTCTGTATCTGTATAATTAGAATATAGAAGGATTTTACATATAGCATTCAATTTTGAGGTTTATTAATATTTTGCATATTTACTGTATCATATGAAATTTTTGACCCAAAGGGGCTTGAATTATAAAATTCTTCCATACCACGTTCAGACAAATACGCACACACTCTGGGGACAATTCAGGCAGGAGCAAACACTGTTTGATCACTATTACCTACAGATAAGCTTATTATAAAGCTTACCTGTAGGTACAAGGAATATCTCCTAAACATGCATAGTATAGGAGATATTCACTATTTCTGCATATGGTGACGTCACCGGTGCATGCCACTGGCCTCTTAAAAGACGGCATACTGAATATGCCATCCCTTCAGAGCGCTGTGCCGTGCCCGTGATTATGGATGTTTTTTTTTTTTTTTTTACAAGACTTTAGTACCACTTTAATATACACTATATTATCACATTGTGGGGAAGTGTGGGAAGTGCAAGCAGCTGATTTTAGTTTAGTGGATTTACGGTAGTTTAGGGTATTTTTAGGATCAGGGTGGCAGCTCACAAGGTTTTACCTATTTATCACTTTAAGATGAAACCTTATACAGTTGTGCTCGTAAGTTTACATACCCTGGCAGAATTTATGATTTCTTGGCCATTTTTCAAAAACTTTTCTTTCACTCATGGTTAGTGTTTGGCTGAAGCCATTTATTATCAATCAACTGTGTTTACTCTTTTTAAACAGAAACTACCCAATAGGGATGAGCCGAACACCCCTGGTTTCGGTTCGCACCAGAACCCGCGAACGGACCGAAAGTTCACACGAACGTTAGAACCCTATTAAATACAATGGATGCGAACGTTCAAAATCTAAAGTGCTAATTATAACGACTAATATGCATGTTAGTGTCCTAAAAAGGGTTTGGGAACCCGGGTTCTGCACCGGGGGACATGTATCAATGCAAAAATAAGTTTTAAAAACGGCCGTTTTTCAGGAGCAGTCATTTTAATAATGATGCATAAAGTGAAAAAAAAATGTCAAATATTCCTTTAAATATCGTACCTGGGGGGTGTCTAAAGTATGCCTGTGAAGTGGCACGTGTTTCCCGTGTTTAGAACTGTCCCTGCACAAAATTACATTTCTAAAGGAAAAAAAGCCATTTAAAAAACTGCTTGCGGCTTTAATGTAATGTCTGGTCCCGGTAATATGGATGAAAATCTTTGAGAAAAATGGCATAGCTACCCCATCACCCCCACCCCTACCCCAGCCCATTACCAGCCCCTTTGGGTCTTGTATGGATATTAACCACTTAAGCCCCGGACCATTTCGGGCCATTAGGACCAGGCCTGTTTTTGGGATTCGGCACTGCGCTGCTTTAACTGTAAATTGTGCGGACATGCAATGTTGTACCCAAATGAAATTTGCGTCCTTTTCTTCCCACAAATAGAGCTTTCTTTTAATGGTATTTGATTGCCTCTGCGATTTTTATTTTTTGCGATATAAACGGAAAAAGACCGAAAATTTTGAAAAAAAATGATATTTTCTACTTTTTGTTATAAGAAAAATCGAATAAACTCAATTTTAGTCAGACATTTAGGCCAAAATGTATTCAGCCACATGTCTTTAGTAAAAAAAATGTCAATAAACGTATATTTATTGGTTTGCGCAAAAGTTATAGCGTTTACAAACTAGGGTACATTTTCTGAAATTTACACAGCTTTAAATTTATGACTGCCTATCTCATTTCTTGAGGTGCTAAAATGGCAGGGCAGTACAAAACCCCCCCAAATGACCCCATTTTGGAAAGTAGACACCCCAAGGAAATTGCTGAGAGGCATGTTGAGCCCATTGAATATTTTTTTTTTTTGTCCCAAGTGATTGAATAATGACAAAAAAAAAAAAAAAATTACAAAAAGTTGTCACTAAATGATATATTGCTCACACATGCCATGGTTATATGTGGAATTGCACCCCAAAATACATTTTGCTGCTTCTCCTGAGTACGGGGATACCACATGTGTGGGACTTTTTAGGAGCCTGGCCACGTACGGGACCCCGGAAACCAAGCACCGCCTTCAGGATTTCTAAGGGCTTAAATTTTTGATTTCATTCCTCACTACCTATCACAGTTTCGAAGGCCATAAAATGCCAAAATAGCACAAAACCCCCCCAAATGACCCCATTTTAGAAAGTAGACACCCCAAGGAAATTGCTGAGAGGCCTGTTGAGCCCGTTGAATATTTTTTTTTTTTGTCCCAAGTGATTGAATAATGACAAAAAATAAAAATAAAAAAAAAATTACAAAAAGTTGTCACTAAATGATATATTGCTCACACATGCCATGGTTATATGTGGAATTGCACCCCAAAATACATTTTGCTGCTTCTCCTGAGTACGGGGATACCACATGTGTGGGACTTTTTAGGAGCCTAGCCGCGTACGGGACCCCGAAAACCAAGCACCGCCTTCAGGATTTCTAGGCACAAATTTTTGATTTCACTCCTCACTACCTATCACAGTTTCTAAGGCCATAAAATGCCAAAATAGCACAAAACCCCCCCAAATGACCCCATTTTGGAAAGTAGACACCCCAAGCTATTTGCTGAGGAGGCATGGTGAGTATTTTACAGCTCTCATTTGTTTTTGAAAATGAAGAAAGAAAATTTTTTTTTTTTTTTTTTTTTTTTTTCAATTTTCAAAACTTTGTGACAAAAAGCGAGATCTGCAAAATACTCACAATACCTCTCAGCAAATAGCTTGGGGTGTCTACTTTCCAAAATGGGGTCATTTGGGGGGGTTTTGTGCCATCTGGGCATTCCATGGCCTCCGAAACTGTGATAGGCAGTGAGAAGTAAAATCAAAAATTTACACCCTTAGAAAGCCTGAAGGCGGTGCTTTGTTTTTGGGGTCCCGTACGCGGCTAGGCTCCCAAAAAGTCTCACACATGTGGTATCCCTGTACTCAGGAGAAGCAACAGAATTTATTTTGGGGTGTAATTCCACATATGCCCATGGCATGTTTGAGCAATATATCATTTAGTGACAACTTTGTGCAAAAAAAAAATTAAAAAAAAAAAATTGTCTTTTTTCCGCAACTTGTGTCAACATATAAAATATTCCATGGACTCGACATGCCTCTCAGTATATAGCTTGGGGTGTCTACTTTCCAAAATGGGGTCATTTGGGGGGGTTTTGAACTGTTCTGGCATTTTATACACAACATTAGGAAGCTTACATCCACTCTTCTAACCACTTGAAGACAAAGCCCTTTTTGACACTTTTTGTTTACATGAAAACATATTTTTTTTTTGCAAGAAAATTATGTTGAACCCCCAAACATTATATATATTTTTAAAGCAAAGGCCCTACAGATTAAAATGGTGGGTGTTGCATTTTTTTTTTCTACACAGTATTTGCGCAGCGATTTTTCAAACGCATTTTTTGGGGAAAAAATACACTTTTTTTAATTTTAATGCACTAAAACACACTATATTGCCCAAATGTTTGATGAAATAATAAAGATGATCTTAGGCCGAGTACATAGATACCAAACACGACATGCTTTAAAATTTCGCACAAACGCGCATTGGCGACAAACTACATACATTTTTAAAAGCCTTTAAAAGCCTTTACAGATTACCACGTTAGATTTACAGAGGAGGTCTACTGCTAAAATGACTGCCCTCGATCTGACCTTCGCGGTGATACCTCACATGCATGGTGCAATTGCTGTTTACATATGACGCCAGACCGACGCTTGCGTTCGCCATTGGGCAAGAGCAGGGCAGGACAGGGGTGCTTTTTTTTTTTTTTTTTTTTTTTTTTATTATTAATTTTGCTTTTTTATTTTATTTTTAAATTGTTCCTTACATATATTTTTTTTTTTATAATTTTTATTGTTATCTCAGGGAATGTAAATATCCCCTATGATAGCAATAGGTAGTGACAGGTACTCTTTTTTTGAAAAAACTGGGGTCTTCTAGACCCTAGATCTTTCCTCTGCCCTCAAAGCATCTGACCACACCAAGATCGGTGTGATAAAATGCTTTCCCAATTTCCCAATGGCGCTTTTTATATCCGGGGGGGGGACATTCCCTCCCACTGCTTGTAAAAGCAGTCCAGAGGCTAATTAGCCGCTGTGATTGCTTTTACATGAAAGCCGGCCGCTGGCTGAAAAGAATGATACCAAGATGATGCCTAAACCCGCAGGCATCAATCTGGTATAACCATTCAAAGTCCAGCAACATACCAGTACGTTGCTGGTCCTTGTTGGACATGTATTGTAATCTTTTTTTTTCATGCAGCCTGTTGGCTGAACGAAAAAAGAGATTGATCGGTGGGTATGCCCACCATTAGAATACCGCCCTTCATCCACCCACTTCTAATGATGGGCATACATGCACCATTTATATATGCCGAAGCATGGGGGCATCCTCCCGCAAAAAAGTTATGCCGCACACACATGGTCAAACGTTTCCACGGGCAAGCCTCCGTCGGAATTTCGACCGTATGTATGCGGCATTAGGAGCAAAATTGCTCCTCCGCCCTGCTGCCCCCATGCTTCGGCATATATGCTTTTTTTTTTTTAACTGTGGTGGTGAAATCACCTCCTACAGCACTGGAGTCGCAGGGATCAGGCCTGTCTCTGCGAACGCTGCAGTTATGTGTGTTGTGTTTTGGAAGTGACAGTGATCGATCGATACTGCACTTGGGTGGCCTGGGCTGGACGGAGGGGCAAAACGCAGGTGCCAGCAGGTATCTGGGCTGATCCCGCTAACACTGCGTTTTTGGGAACCCTAAACCGCTGGTATAGATCTGATCAGATCAGATATTGATCTGTTCAGATACTATACCACTAAGGGGGGTGTATGCTTTACGCGTGGGTGTTAGCGTTACTGGCACTAACCTGACGCTGCCTGGGGTGTGACGCAGACCCTCTCTGACGCTAAAACCTAATTGATATCACCCACCGGGCGATCAGGGGGTTAAACCTTTATTGGGTTATATACGGCGGGTGCCCTGACACTATAAAAAGCAAACTAACTAACCAGCGTCACCCGTAACACTTATATGGTGATTACTGGTGAAAGGGTTAACTAGGGGCAATTAGGGGGTTAAAACCTTTATTAGATCATATTTGGGGGTACCTGACGCTATAAAAACCTGCGGCGAACCTAAAAAAAATGACTGGCTACCGATTGGCATCACCGACACGAAGACAGCGATCAGAAAAACGATCGCTTAGTGACAGTGGTGATAGGGGGTGAAAGGGTTACCTGGGGGGCGATCAAGGGGGTTAAACCTTTATTAGATAATATATTGGGGTACCCGACGCTATAAAAACCTGCGGCAAACCTAAAAAAAATTACTGGCTACCGATCGCCATCACTGATGCTAAGACAGCCATCAGAAAAATGATCGCATAGCGACAGCGGTGATAGGGGGTGAAAGGGTTACCTGGGGGGCGATCAAGGGGGTTTAACCTTTATTAGATAATATATTGGGGTACCTGACGCTATAAAAACCTGCGGCGAACCTAAAAAAAATTACTGGCTACCGATCGCCATCACTGATGCTAAGACAGCATCAGAAAAACGATCGATTAGCGACAGCGGTGATAGGGGGTGAAAGGGTTACCTGGGGGGCGATCAAGGGGGTTAAACCTTTATTAGATAATATATTGGGGTACCCGACGCTATAAAAACCTGCGGCGAACCTAAAAAAAATTACTGGCTACCGATCGCCATCACTGATGCTAAGACAGCCATCAGAAAAATGATCGCATAGCGACAGCGGTGATAGGGGGTGAAAGGGTTACCTGGGGGGCGATCAAGGGGGTTTAACCTTTATTAGATAATATATTGGGGTACCTGACGCTATAAAAACCTGCGGCGAACCTAAAAAAAATTACTGGCTACCGATCGCCATCACTGATGCTAAGACAGCATCAGAAAAACGATCGATTAGCGACAGCGGTGATAGGGGGTGAAAGGGTTACCTGGGGGGCGATCAAGGGGGTTGAACCTTTATTAGATAATATATTGGGGTACCCGACGCTATAAAAACCTGCGGCGAACCTAAAAAAAATTACTGGCTACCGATCGCCATCACTGATGCTAAGACAGCCATCAGAAAAATGATCGCATAGCGACAGCGGTGATAGGGGGTGAAAGGGTTATCTGGGGGGTGATCAGGGGGTTAAACCTTTATTAGGGGGGGTTAGGGGGCTACACTGGACCTAAAACTAAACTTTAGTGGCACTTTCACAGTCACAAATGTCACTGATTGCAGTGATCACTAAATAAATGGTCACTGCAATCAGTGACACTGTGACTGGGGGCTGGGGGGTGATCTGGGGGGTGATCTGGGGGGGTCTGGGGGTCCTGGGGGGGGCGATTAGTGTTCCTATGTGTCCTGGTGTCAGTGTAGTGTTGTGCTCACTGACCTGATGTCTTCTCTTGTACGGCGCTCGGTATATGTGAGCACCGCACCAGAGATGACATCACTTCCTCCTGCTTCCTCTGTCTGAAACAGACAGAGGAGGCATTTCCATTCGCCGGGAGCGATCGCGAGGGGGGGGCCGGAATCGAAAGGCCGCCCCCTCATCTGGGATCGCTCCCGGTGAAGTAACGACCGCTCACGGCACAGAAGGGGGGTCCGGATGGACCCCCCAACTGTACAAAGGCAGTCACGTAGATCTACGTGATTCTGCCTGTCCGTGCCATTCTGCCGACGTAAATCGGCGGTGGGCGGTCGTTAAGTGGTTAAGGGGAACCCCGCACACAAAATAAAAAAGGCCCTATATACTCTGAACAGCAGTATACAGGCGGTGCAAACAAGACAGGGACTGTAGGTTTGTTCTTAAGTAGAATCTGTTTTTAACCACTTAAGCCCCAGACCATTTGGTAGCTAAAGGACCAGAGGTGAATTCAGAATTTTGCACTGCGCTGCTTTAACTGTAAATTGTGCGGACATGCAATGTTGTACCCAAACGAAATTTGCGTCCTTTTCTTCCCACAAATAGAGCTTTCTTTTAATGGTATTTGATTGCCTCTGCGATTTTTATTTTTTGCGATATAAACGGAAAAAGACCGAAAATTTTGAAAAAAAAAATGATATTTTCTACTTTTTGTTATAAGAAAAATCTAATAAACTCAATTGTAGTCATACATTTAGGCCAAAATGTATTCAGCCACATGTTTTTAGTAAAAAAAATGTCAATAAGCGTATATTTATTGGTTTGCGCAAAAGTTATAGAGTTTACAAACTAGGGTACATTTTCTGAAATTTACACAGCTTTAAATTTATGACTGCCTATCTCATTTCTTGAGGTGCTAAAATGACAGGGCAGTACAAACCCCCCAAATGACCCCATTTTGGAAAGTAGACACCCCAAGGAAATTGCTGAGAGGCATGTTGAGCCCATTGATTTTTTTATTTTTTTGTCTTAAGTGATTGAATAATGACTAAAAAAAAAAAAAAAAAAAAAATTACAAAAAGTTGTCACTAAATGATAAATTGCTCACACATGCCATGGTTATATGTGGAATTTCACCCCAAAATACATTTTGCTGCTTCTCCTGAGTACGGGGATACCACATGTGTGGGACTTTTTGGGAGCCTAGCCGCGTACGGGACCCCGGAAACCAAGCACCACCTTCAGGATTTCTAAGGGCGCAAATTTTTGATTTCACTCCTCACTACCTATCACAGTTTGGAAGGCCATAAAATGCCAAAATAGCACAAAACCCCCCCAAATGACCCCATTTTAGAAAGTAAACACCCCAAGGAAATTGCTGAGAGGCCTGTTGAGCCCATTGAATATATTTTTTTTTGTCCCAAGTGATTGAATAATGACAAAAAAAAATAAAAAAATTACAAAAAGTTGTCACTAAATGATATATTGCTCACACATGCCATGGTTATATGTGGAATTACACCCCAAAATACATTTTTCTGCTTCTCCTGAGTATGGGGATACCACATGTGTGGGACTTTTTAGGAGCCTAGCCGCGTACGGGACCCCGAAAACCAAGCACCGCCTTCAGGATTTCTAGGCACAAATTTTTGATTTCACTCCTCACTACCTATCACAGTTTCGAAGGCCATAAAATGCCAAAATAGCACAAAACTCCCCCAAATGACCCCATTTTGGAATATAGACACCCCAAGCTATTTGCTGAGAGGCATGGCGAGTATTTTACAGCTCTCATTTGTTTTTGAAAATGAAGAATGAATATATATATATATATATATATTGTGACAGCAGGAAGGTAAAGTCACCTGGTTGCATCCAGGGGGGTAGATATATTTCGCCCAGATTCAGGCTTTACGCCGACTTATACAACTAGGTGGAGAGTTGTATAAGCCCAGCTAAGGCTAGTGGGCTCATGGATGACTCATATGTCTAGGGAGAGTGTGGGGCGTCGTGCAGACAGGGAGTTGATGAGACCAGCTGAAGCTTGTCAGCTCATTTAGGCCTCTATAAGAACTCCCAGCTTCATTAGATGTTAGCTTATGCCTGGAACCAGACCTGTGTGGACTGTCTAGGGAGAGTGAACCCCTGTGCGGTGAGACAAAGCCTGTGTGGCTATTTGCTTGGACATTTAAAACCAGGGACTTAGGGACTAGGACAGCACTAGGCTGATCCCAGTTGTTAGTTAGGAAACCTGTATGTTTAGTTAGAGGTCAAGTTGACCAGGATTTATTTTGTTTATGTTTCTTTTGCTTTGCTGTGTTTTGTCACTGTAAATAGAAAATAAACCGCACCTTTTTGATTTTGAAAACCACAACCTCCGTTTGCTGGGCCTGTTTTTGTGTGGGGAGCCCATCCCGGGGGTCACCCACACCCGCTGCCGAGCTAACCCCCTCACAGTTGGTGGAGAACCAGTGGCAGTTTTTTTTTAAGCCAGCATGGAGGAGATACTGAAACAGCTGGCTCTAGCAAATGCCAATCAACAGCAGACAAATGCAGGTTTGCAAAAGAGCCTTGCAGCCCAGCAGCAAGCTCATCAACAGAGCCTTGCAGCCCAGCAGCAAGCTCATCAACAGAGCCTTGCAGCCCAGCAGCAGACAAACGCAACTTTGCAACAGAGTCTGGAGGCTCAGCAACAAGCCCAGCAGCAATCTGAGGCCCGCTTCATAGACCTGTTGCAGAAGCAAGAGCAGAGACTACAACAACAGATGGAAGCAGTAATGCAGCAACGTCCGCAGACCAGTGAGGAAAGCCGTCCCACTAATACCGCGTCCTTTGGGGTCAGTCGTTTATTGACAAAAATGACTGGAGAGGATGATCCAGAGGTATTTTTGACCACATTTGAAAGGACCGCTGAAAGAGAAAAGTGGCCTGAGGAGCAGTGGGCTGGACTGGTGGCTCCTCTGTTAACTGGTGAATCGCAGAAAGCTTACTATGACCTAGAGCCTAACCAAGCAAAAGACTATGTGATGCTAAAAGCTGAAATATTGGCAAGGCTGGGTGTCACCCTGGCTGTCCGGGCTCAGCGTGTGCATAACTGGACTTTCCAGCTTGGAAAACCCCCCAGGTCTCAAATGTATGATCTCATTCACCTGAGCAGAAAGTGGCTACAGCCAGAGACTTTGTCCGCACCAAAGATTGTGGAACGTGTTGTAATGGATCGGTTTTTGAGAGCTCTTCCTACTGCCATCCAAAAGTGGGTAAGCCATGGAGACCCAGAGACGGCCGATGGTCTTGTGGATCGTGTGGAGAAATACTTGGCTACAGAGAACCTGACGGCCTCTTCCAGAGACACTCGGACTTTCCACCCTAAGACCAGACCATCCCCAGGGGCGGATAAGAGGATTCCAAGGGGTGAGGGTGGAGAGAGTGAGAGGGTGGGAGCTCTACCCCAAGTTTGGCGAGAACAGCCTGGGAAATCAGCGGCTCAAGAGGCGGCAAGAAGGATCGTTTGCTACCGCTGCCGGCAAGCGGGACATATTGCAGCCAATTGCCCGGTTGTGGAGGAACCCATGCAGTGTGACTTTCTGACGGGCAGACGTCAGTCGCTGTGTGCGACAGTCGCATGCACTGCCATTCGAGGAACTGAGAAACATTTATGCAAAATGTGTGTTAATGGTAGAAATGTTGTGGTATTGCTGGATTCAGGTAGCCTTGTGACCCTGATAAAGGCTGAGTTAGTTAAAACAGAGGTCTCTGGGAATAGCAAGGTAGCTGTTATTTGTGTGCATGGGGACACCCGAGAGTATCCAGTGACTACAGTGTGTTTCGAGACCCCCAAAGGTACCCTCTTTCATCCAGTGGGCTTAGTATCTCAGTTACCGCATGACGCCATTGTGGGAAGGGATTTTCCGAAGTTCTGGGAACTGTGGGATGATCCTGAGCCCCCCACTGGTGCCCCTATGTACCAGGAATGTGATAGCCAGAACTCCCCTGAGAGTGGTGAGGACTCTCCGGAATTTCCCTTATCAGTATTGGCAGGGGAGACTCAAGAAACTGGAGAGGAGCCCACCTCCTCAGACGAAAACCTACCGTCTGTGGAGTTTTCTGATCTTGAGGTTCACAGGGAAAACTTTGCCACAGAACAGTTGAAAGACCCCGCCCTAATAAAGGCACGGGAAAACGTAGTGAAAATAGATGGCGAGTTAGTGAACCCAGATAATACCTGCACTTACCCATACTTCAGCGTAGAGAAGGACCTACTGTATCGGGTGGCAAAAAGGGCAGAAGAAACCGTTGAGCAGCTTGTGGTGCCCAAACCTTACAGGAAGTTGGTGTTGGAGTTGGCTCATGGGCACATTCTTGGAGGTCATCTGGGGACAGAGAAAACCCGAGAGAGGGTATTACAGAGATTCTATTGGCCGGGGGTGATGAAGGACATAGAAAATTATTGTTCCTCCTGCCCTGTGTGTCAGAGGTCGGCCCCGATGCCACATTTCCGTAGCCCGCTGGTCCCTCTACCCATCATTGAGGTCCCGTTTGAGAGGATCGCCATGGATTTGGTAGGTCCTATAATCAAGTCCGCTAGGGGGCACCAGTACATATTAGTTATAATGGACTATGCCACCCGTTATCCCGAAGCGATCCCTCTCCGAAATACCTCGGCCAAAACCATAGCCAAAGAGCTATCTCTTGTGTTTAGCCGGGTGGGTATTTGTAAAGAACTGCTTACGGACCAAGGTACACCCTTTATGTCCCGGGTTATGAAGGAGCTGTGTAAATTGTTCAAAGTGACGCAATTACGTACATCTGTGTATCACCCCCAAACCGATGGGCTGGTTGAAAGATTCAACAAAACCCTAAAACAAATGTTGAAGAAAGTGGTGGATAGAGATGGAAAGGATTGGGACTGTCTACTTCCTTATCTGATGTTTGCTATTAGGGAGGTGCCCCAATCCTCTACGGGATTCTCCCCCTTTGAGTTACTGTATGGGAGACACCCAAGAGGGCTGTTGGATATTGCCAAGGAAACTTGGGAAAGTGAGAGTTCTCCCCACAGGAGTGTGATTGAGCATGTCGCCCTGATGCAAGACCGAATTGCACAGGTAATGCCCATCGTGAAGGAACATTTGGCCCAAGCGCAGTTAGCACAGCAGAGAGTGTACAACCGTGGAGCCAAGACCCGTACCTTTTCCCCGGGGGATAGGATACTGGTACTTGTCCCTACGGTTGAAAGTAAATTCCTTGCCAAATGGCAAGGCCCCTACGAGATAATGGAAAAAGTGAGCGAAGTGAATTACAAGGTCAGACAACCAGGAAGGCGAAAGCCCGAACAGATCTATCACGTTAATCTGTTGAAAGCCTGGAGGGATAGAGAGTCCCTAGTCGCAGACACTTGGTCACCAGCTCAAACTGGTTGCGTGATTCCTGAGGTTGGAATAGCAGCCACCTTGTCACAACCCCAACAACAGGAGGTTAAGGAGTTTGTGCTTCGCAACAAGGAGGTATTCTCTGAGCTGCCGGGACAAACATCTGGGGTAGAGCATGACATCATTACCCCGCCCGGTGAAAGGGTGAAGTTAAAACCCTATCGGATCCCAGAGGCCCGACGGGAGGCAATACGGGAGGAAGTACAGAAAATGCTGAACTTAGGGGTGATAGAGGAGTCCCAAAGTGATTGGTCTAGTCCCATTGTGTTGGTGCCTAAACCGGATGGGAGCTGGCGATTTTGTAACGATTTTCGTCAGTTGAACAAAGTTACAAAATTTGACACCTACCCCATGCCACGTATAGATGAGTTGATCGACCGGCTGGGAACAGCCCGATACATGACGACTCTTGACCTCACAAAAGGGTATTGGCAAATCCCCCTGGCCAAGTCGGCCAAAGAGAAAACCGCATTTGTAACCCCAGACGGGGCGTTCCAATATAAAAGAATGCCGTTCGGGTTACAGAATGCGCCGGCCACATTCCAGCGGAAAATGGACCAGATGCTGAGGCCCCATCGGAAGTATGCTGCGGCTTACCTGGATGACGTAATTGTCCATAGCACAGATTGGGCCTCACATCTGCCAAAAGTGCAAGCAGTCCTGGACTCTGTTCGGGAAGCGGGGTTTACGGCTAACCCCAAGAAGTGTACCATTGGGCAGGAAGAGGCCAAATATCTTGGGTACACCATTGGGAGGGGAGTAATAAAACCCCAACTCAACAAAGTCGAGGCCATCCAGAGTTGGCCACGTCCCAACAGCAAGAAGCAGGTACGAGCCTTTCTGGGAATCGCTGGGTATTATCGGCGATTCATTCCCCACTTTGCTTCTAAGGCTGTGCCCCTAACCAACCTGACGAAGGGGAAAGGGTCGGTCATGATTAAATGGACCCCCGAGGCTGAGGCAGCATTCCAATTCTTGAAACAAGCCTTATGTAGCCAGCCAGTGTTGTACTCACCCGACTTCTCTAAAGACTTTGTCGTACAAAGTGATGCGTCAGATGTGGGGTTAGGAGCAGTATTGTCCCAGGTCTGGAACGGGGAAGAGCACCCAGTCATTTACCTCAGCAGGAAGTTGAAGTCCCATGAGGTAAATTACGCCACCGTTGAAAAGGAGTGTTTAGCGGTGAAGTGGGCTCTAGATTCCCTTCGGTACTACCTGCTAGGTAGGCACTTTGACTTGGTTACGGATCACGCTCCGTTAAAGTGGATGGCTCAAAACAAGGAAACAAATAGAAGAGTGAATAGGTGGTTCCTGGCCCTCCAGGAATTCAACTTCACAGTAAAGCATCGCCCTGGCGTTCAAATGGGGAATGTGGATGCTTTGTCTCGAGTACATGAATGCCTGATTGCTGGTGTTCCAACCCCGAGGTTAAAACAAGAGGGGGGGGGTATGTGACAGCAGGAAGGTAAAGTCACCTGGTTGCATCCAGGGGGGTAGATATATTTCGCCCAGATTCAGGCTTTACGCCGACTTATACAACTAGGTGGAGAGTTGTATAAGCCCAGCTAAGGCTAGTGGGCTCATGGATGACTCATATGTCTAGGGAGAGTGTGGGGCGTCGTGCAGACAGGGAGTTGATGAGACCAGCTGAAGCTTGTCAGCTCATTTAGGCCTCTATAAGAACTCCCAGCTTCATTAGATGTTAGCTTATGCCTGGAACCAGACCTGTGTGGACTGTCTAGGGAGAGTGAACCCCTGTGCGGTGAGACAAAGCCTGTGTGGCTATTTGCTTGGACATTTAAAACCAGGGACTTAGGGACTAGGACAGCACTAGGCTGATCCCAGTTGTTAGTTAGGAAACCTGTATGTTTAGTTAGAGGTCAAGTTGACCAGGATTTATTTTGTTTATGTTTCTTTTGCTTTGCTGTGTTTTGTCACTGTAAATAGAAAATAAACCGCACCTTTTTGATTTTGAAAACCACAACCTCCGTTTGCTGGGCCTGTTTTTGTGTGGGGAGCCCATCCCGGGGGTCACCCACACCCGCTGCCGAGCTAACCCCCTCACAATATTTTCAATTTTCAAAACTTTGTGACAAAAAGCGAGATCTGCAAAATACTCACAATACCTCTCAGCAAATAGCTTGGGGTGTCTACTTTCCAAAATGGGGTCATTTGGGGGGGTTTGTGCCATCTGGGCATTCCATGGCCTCCGAAACTGTGATAGGCAGTGAGAAGTGAAATCAAAAATTTACACCCTTAGAAAGCCTGAAGGCGGTGCTTGGTTTTTGGGGTCCCGTACGTGGCTAGGCTCCCAAAAAGTCTCACACATGTGGTATCCCCGTACTCAGGAGAAGCAACAGAATGTATTTTGGGGTGTAATTCCACATATGCCCATGGCATGTTTGAGCAATATATCATTTAGTGACAACTTTGTGCAAAAAAAAATAAAAAATTGTCGTTTTTCCGCAACTTGTGTCAACATATAAAATATTCCATGGACTCGACATGCCTCTCAGTATATAGCTTGGGGTGTCTACTTTCCAAAATGGGGTCATTTGGGGGGGTTTTGAACTGTTCTGGCATTTTATACACAACATTAGGAAGCTTACATCCACTCTTCTAACCACTTGAAGACAAAGCCCTTTTTGACACTTTTTGTTTACATGAAAACATTTTTTTTTTGCAAGAAAATTATGTTGAACCCCCAAACATTATATATATTTTTAAAGCAAAGGCCCTACAGATTAAAATGGTGGGTGTTGCATTTTTTTTTTCTACACAGTATTTGCGCAGCGATTTTTCAAACGCATTTTTTGGGTTAAAAAATACACTTTTTTTAATTTTAATGCACTAAAACACACTATATTGCCCAAATGTTTGATGAAATAAAAAAGATGATCTTAGGCCGAGTACATAGATACCAAACACGACATGCTTTAAAATTTCGCACAAACGCGCATTGGCGACAAACTACATACATTTTTAAAAGCCTTTAAAAGCCCTTACAGGTTACCCCAGTAGATTTACAGAGGAGGTCTACTGCTAAAATGACTGCTCTCGATCTGACCTTCGCGGTGATACCTCACATGCATGGTGCAATTGCTGTTTACATATGACGCCAGACCGACGCTTGTGTTCGCCATTGGGCAAGAGCAGGGCAGGACAGGGGTGCTTTTTTTTTTCTTTTTTTTTATTATTAATTTTGCTTTTTTATTTTATTTTTAAATTGTTCCTTCCAAGTATTTTTTTTTTATCATTTTTATTGTTATCTCAGGGAATGTAAATATCCCCTATGATAGCAATAGGTAGTGACAGGTACTCTTTTTTTGAAAAAACTGGGGTCTTCTAGACCCTAGATTTTTCCTCTGCCCTCAAAGCATCTGACCACACCAAGATCGGTGTGATAAAATGCTTTCCCAATTTCCCAATGGCGCTTTTTATATCCGGGGGGGGGCATTCCCTCCCACTGCTTGTAAAAGCAGTCCAGAGGCTAATTAGCCGCTAGGATTGCTTTTACATGAAAGCCGGCCGCAGGCTGAAAAGAATGATACCAAGATGATACCTAAACCCGCAGGCATCATTCTGGTATAAACATTCAAAGTCCAGCAACATACCAGTACGTTGCTGGTCCTTGTTGGACATGTATTGTAATATTTTTTTTTCATGCAGCCAGTTGGCTGAACGAAAAAAGAGATTGATCGGTGGGTATGCCCACCATTAGAATACCGCCCTTCATCCACCCACTTCCAATGATGGGCATACACTCACCATTTATATATGCCGAAGCATGGGGGCATCCTCCCGCAAAAAAGTTATGCCGCACACACATGGTCTGACTTTTCCACGGGCAAGCCTCCGTCGGAATTTCGACCGTATGTACGCGGCATTAGGAGCAAAATCGCTCCTCCGCCCCTGCTGCCCCAATACTTCGGCATATTTGCTTTTTTTTTTAACTGTGGTGGTGAAATCACCTCCTACAGCACTGGAGTCGCAGGGATCAGGCCTGTCTCTGCGAACGCTGCAGTTATGTGTGTTTTTGTTTTGTAAGTGACCGTGATCGATCGATACTGCACTTGGGTGGCCTGGGCTGGACGGAGGGGCAAAACGCAGGTGCCAGCAGGTATCTGGGCTGATCCCGCTAACACTGCGTTTTTGGGAACCCTAAACTGCTGGGGACGCTAGAATAGATCTGATCAGATCAGATATTGATCTGTTCAGATACTATACCACTAAGGGGGGTGTATGCTTCACGCGTGGGTGTTAGCGTTACTGGCACTAACCTGACGCTGCCTGGGGTGTGACGCAGACCCTCTCTGACGCTAAAACCTAATTGATATCACCCGCCGGGCGATCAGGGGGTTAAACATTTATTGGGTTATATACGGCGGGTGCCCTGACACTATAAAAAGCAAACTAACTAACCAGCGTCACCGATACCACTTATATGGTGATCACTGGTGAAAGGGTTAACTAGGGGCAATCAGGGGGTTAAAACCTTTATTAGATAATATATGGGGGTACCTGACGCTATAAAAACCTGCGGCGAACCTAAAAAAAAAATACCAGCTACCAATCTGCATCACCGACAGTAAGACAGCGTTTAGAAAAACGATCGCTTAGCGACAGTGGTGATGGGGGTGAAAGGGTTACCTGGGGGGCGATCAAGGGGGTTAAACCTTTATTAGATAATATATTGGGGTACCTGACGCTATAAAAACATGCGGCGAACCTAAAAAAAATTACTGGCTACCGATCTGCATCACCGACACTAAGACAGCGTTTAGAAAAACGATCGCTTAGCGACAGTGGTGATAGGGGGTGAAAGGGTTACCTGGGGGGCGATAAAGGGGGTTAAACCTTTATTAGATAATATATTGGGGTACCTGACGCTATAAAAACCTGCGGCGAACGTAAAAAAAAATACCAGCTACCGATCTGCATCACCGACACTAAGACAGCGTTTAGAAAAACGATCGCTTAGCGACAGTGGTGATGGGGGTGAAAGGGTTACCTGGGGGCGATCAAGGGGGTTAAACCTTTATTAGATAATATATTGGGGTACCTGACGCTATAAAAACATGCGGTGAACCTAAAAAAAATTACTGGCTACCGATCTGCATCACCGACACTAAGACAGCGTTTAGAAAAACGATCGCTTAGCGACAGTGGTGATAGGGGGTGAAAGGGTTACCTGGGGGGCGATCAAGGGGGTTAAACCTTTATTAGATAATATATTGGGGTACCTGACGCTATAAAAACCTGCGGCGAACGTAAAAAAAATTACCAGCTACCGATCTGCATCACCGACACTAAGACAGCGTTTAGAAAAACGATCGCTTAGCGACAGTGGTGATGGGGGTGAAAGGGTTACCTGGGGGGCGATCAAGGGGGTTAAACCTTTATTAGATAATATATTGGGGTACCTGACGCTATAAAAACATGCGGCGAACCTAAAAAAAATTACTGGCTACCGATCTGCCTCACCGACACTAAGACAGCGTTTAGAAAAACGATCGCTTAGCGACAGTGGTGATAGGGGGTGAAAGGGTTACCTGGGGGGCGATCAAGGGGGTTAAACCTTTATTAGATAATATATTGGGGTACCTGACGCTATAAAAACCTGCGGCGAACCAAAAAAAAATTACCGGCTACCGATCTGCATCACCAACACTAAGACAGCGTTTAGAAAAACGATCGCTTAGTGACAGTGGTGATGGGGGTGAAAGGGTTACCTGGGGGGCGATCAAGGGGGTTAAACCTTTATTAGATAATATATTGGGGTACCTGACGCTATAAAAACATGCGGCGAACCTAAAAAAAATTACTGGCTGCCGATCGGCATCACTGACGCTAAGACAGCGATCAGAAAAATGATTGCTTAGCGACAGTGGTGATAGGGGGTGAAAGGGTTATCTGGGGGGTGATCAGGGGGTTAAACCTTTATTAGGGGGGGTTAGGGGGCTACACTGGACCTAAGACTAAACTTTGGTGACACTTTTACAGTCACAAATGTCACTGATTGCAGTGATCACTAAATAAATGGTCACTGCAATCAGTGACACTGTGACTGGGGGCTGGGGGGTGATCTGGGGTGTCTGGGGGGGCCTGGGGGGGCGATTTATGTCCCTATGTGTCCTGGTGTCAGTGTAGTGTTGTGTGTACTGACCTGATGTCTTCTCTTGTACGGCGCTCGGTATATGTGAGCGCCGCACCAGAGATGACATCACTTCCTCCTGCTTCCTCTGTCTGACACAGACAGAGGGGGCATTTCCATTCGCCGGGAGCGATCGCGAGGGGGTGGCCGGAAACGAATGGCTGCCCCCTCATCCCGGAACGCTCCCGGACACTTAGCCACCGCTCACTGTATAGGAGGGGGGTCCGATTGGACCCCCCAACTGTACAAAGGCAATCACATATGCTCTACGTGATTGTGCCTGTCGGTGCCATTCTGCCGACATATATATACAGTGAGCGGTCATTAAGTGGTTAAATTTTGAACAGGTACATTGTTTAAGTGTAGCTCCAGCCAAAAAATATATTTTTAAGCTTTTTGGAAAACATAGGGAAGGGTTATCACCCCTGTAACATTTGTTTTGCTGTCTGTGACCCTGTTCAGAACATTTCACCTCACTTTCCGTCCCAATGACAACTGTTTTTGAAAAGTGGGGTTTTTATTGAAACAAGGATTGGTGATAAAGCATCAGTTGAGAGGAGACACCTTTTTCCCATATTAACTCTTACAGGAGAGAATTTCCCTTCCTAGGGGTAGATTTCCTCTCACTTCCTGTTGTCTCCTTCCGTTTGCAAGTAGGAGTCGTTTGTAAGTTGGATGTTTGAAAGTAGGGGCCTGCCGTATATACTCTGCTGTAGGGATGAGCTTCGTGTTCGAGTCGAACATACGTTCGACTCGAACATTGGCTGTTCGATCGTTCGACGAAGATCGAACGATTTGGGCCGTTCGCGCCAAATTCGAGTGACGCGAACGGCCCACAATGCACTACGCCATCGCAGTGTCATCCAGGCGCTGTGATTGGCCAAGCATGCACTGTGACCCCGCATGCTTGGCCAATCACAGCGCCGGCAGCGAGGAGAGCAATGATTGGCCACAGGCAGGATGCCTGTGGCCAATTATTGCTGAGGGTGTTTAGTACACGCCCCACACTATAAAAGGCCGCCAGCACGGCGGCCTAGTGTAGTGTGTTCCGGAGCAGGGATAGAGTAGCATAGGCAGGGACAGTGACTGTTATTTCTTTCTTGCTTAACCTGGATTCCTTTAGTTTAGGGAAAGAGAAGGATAGGTAGGGAGAGTGTCAGTGTGTTTTGTGCTTCTGCTATAGTGTGCTTAAAAAAAACATTTATTCTAGGGACAGAAAACTCTAGGTAGGGACAGTGTCAGTTTCTTTCACTCTGCAAGTCCTTGTTTCCAGGGACCTGTAAGGACAGTGAGTTAATTGTCCTTGTGCTATATTGTGCTTAAAAAAAACATTTATTCTAGGGACAGAAAACTCTAGGTAGGGACAGTGTCAGTTTCTTTCACTCTGCAAGTCCTTGTTTCCAGGGACCTGTAAGGACAGTGAGTTAATTGTCCTTGTGCTATATTGTGATTAAAAAAAACATTTATTCTAGGGACAGAAAACTCTAGGTAGGGACAGTGTCAGTTTCTTTCACTCTGCAAGTCCTTGTTTCCAGGGACCTGTAAGGACAGTGAGTTAATTTTCCTTGTGCTATATTGTGATTAAAAAAAACATTTTTTCTAGGGACAGAAAACTGTAGGTAGGGAGAGTGTTTTTTTTCTTTCACTCTGCAAGTCCTTGTTTCCAGGGACCTGTAAGGACAGTGAGTTAATTGTCCTTGTGCTATATTGTGCTTAAAAAAAACATTTATTCTAGGGACAGAAAACTCTAGGTAGGGACAGTGTCAGTTTCTTTCACTCTGCAAGTCCTTGTTTCCAGGGACCTGTAAGGACAGTGAGTTAATTGTCCTTGTGCTATATTGTGATTAAAAAAAACATTTATTCTAGGGACAGAAAACTCTAGGTAGGGACAGTGTCAGTTTCTTTCACTCTGCAAGTCCTTGTTTCCAGGGACCTGTAAGGACAGTGAGTTAATTTTCCTTGTGCTATATTGTGATTAAAAAAAACATTTTTTCTAGGGACAGAAAACTGTAGGTAGGGAGAGTGTTTTTTTTCTTTCACTCTGCAAGTCCTTGTTTCCAGGGACCTGTAAGGACAGTGAGTTAATTGTCCTTGTGCTATATTGTGCTTAAAAAAAACATTTATTCTAGGGACAGAAAACTCTAGGTAGGGACAGTGTCAGTTTCTTTCACTCTGCAAGTCCTTGTTTCCAGGGACCTGTAAGGACAGTGAGTTAATTTTCCTTGTGCTATATTGTGATTAAAAAAAACATTTATTCTAGGGACAGAAAACTCTAGGTAGGGACAGTGTCAGTTTCTTTCACTCTGCAAGTCCTTGTTTCCAGGGACCTGTAAGGACAGTGAGTTAATTTTCCTTGTGCTATATTGTGATTAAAAAAAACATTTATTCTAGGGACAGAAAACTCTAGGTAGGGACAGTGTCAGTTTCTTTCACTCTGCAAGTCCTTGTTTCCAGGGACCTGTAAGGACAGTGAGTTAATTGTCCTTGTGCTATATTGTGCTTAAAAAAAACATTTATTCTAGGGACAGAAAACTCTAGGTAGGGACAGTGTCAGTTTCTTTCACTCTGCAAGTCCTTGTTTCCAGGGACCTGTAAGGACAGTGAGTTAATTGTCCTTGTGCTATATTGTGATTAAAAAAAACATTTATTCTAGGGACAGAAAACTCTAGGTAGGGACAGTGTCAGTTTCTTTCACTCTGCAAGTCCTTGTTTCCAGGGACCTGTAAGGACAGTGAGTTAATTGTCCTTGTGCTATATTGTGATTAAAAAAAACATTTATTCTAGGGACAGAAAACTCTAGGTAGGGACAGTGTCAGTTTCTTTCACTCTGCAAGTCCTTGTTTCCAGGGACCTGTAAGGACAGTGAGTTAATTGTCCTTGTGCTATATTGTGATTAAAAAAAACATTTATTCTAGGGACAGAAAACTCTAGGTAGGGACAGTGTCAGTTTCTTTCACTCTGCAAGTCCTTGTTTCCAGGGACCTGTAAGGACAGTGAGTTAATTTTCCTTGTGCTATATTGTGATTAAAAAAAACATTTTTTCTAGGGACAGAAAACTGTAGGTAGGGAGAGTGTTTTTTTTCTTTCACTCTGCAAGTCCTTGTTTCCAGGGACCTGTAAGGACAGTGAGTTAATTGTCCTTGTGCTATATTGTGCTTAAAAAAAACATTTATTCTAGGGACAGAAAACTCTAGGTAGGGACAGTGTCAGTTTCTTTCACTCTGCAAGTCCTTGTTTCCAGGGACCTGTAAGGACAGTGAGTTAATTTTCCTTGTGCTATATTGTGATTAAAAAAAACATTTATTCTAGGGACAGAAAACTCTAGGTAGGGACAGTGTCAGTTTCTTTCACTCTGCAAGTCCTTGTTTCCAGGGACCTGTAAGGACAGTGAGTTAATTTTCCTTGTGCTATATTGTGATTAAAAAAAACATTTATTCTAGGGACAGAAAACTCTAGGTAGGGACAGTGTCAGTTTCTTTCACTCTGCAAGTCCTTGTTTCCAGGGACCTGTAAGGACAGTGAGTTAATTGTCCTTGTGCTATATTGTGCTTAAAAAAAACATTTATTCTAGGGACAGAAAACTCTAGGTAGGGACAGTGTCAGTTTCTTTCACTCTGCAAGTCCTTGTTTCCAGGGACCTGTAAGGACAGTGAGTTAATTGTCCTTGTGCTATATTGTGATTAAAAAAAACATTTATTCTAGGGACAGAAAACTCTAGGTAGGGACAGTGTCAGTTTCTTTCACTCTGCAAGTCCTTGTTTCCAGGGACCTGTAAGGACAGTGAGTTAATTTTCCTTGTGCTATATTGTGATTAAAAAAAACATTTTTTCTAGGGACAGAAAACTGTAGGTAGGGAGAGTGTTTTTTTTCTTTCACTCTGCAAGTCCTTGTTTCCAGGGACCTGTAAGGACAGTGAGTTAATTGTCCTTGTGCTATATTGTGCTTAAAAAAAACATTTATTCTAGGGACAGAAAACTCTAGGTAGGGACAGTGTCAGTTTCTTTCACTCTGCAAGTCCTTGTTTCCAGGGACCTGTAAGGACAGTGAGTTAATTGTCCTTGTGCTATATTGTGATAAAAAAAAACATTTATTCTAGGGACAGAAAACTCTAGGTAGGGACAGTGTCAGTTTCTTTCACTCTGCAAGTCCTTGTTTCCAGGGACCTGTAAGGACAGTGAGTTAATTTTCCTTGTGCTATATTGTGATTAAAAAAAACATTTTTTCTAGGGACAGAAAACTGTAGGTAGGGAGAGTGTTTTTTTTCTTTCACTCTGCAAGTCCTTGTTTCCAGGGACCTGTAAGGACAGTGAGTTAATTGTCCTTGTGCTATATTGTGCTTAAAAAAAACATTTATTCTAGGGACAGAAAACTCTAGGTAGGGACAGTGTCAGTTTCTTTCACTCTGCAAGTCCTTGTTTCCAGGGACCTGTAAGGACAGTGAGTTAATTGTCCTTGTGCTATATTGTGATTAAAAAAAACATTTATTCTAGGGACAGAAAACTCTAGGTAGGGACAGTGTCAGTTTCTTTCACTCTGCAAGTCCTTGTTTCCAGGGACCTGTAAGGACAGTGAGTTAATTTTCCTTGTGCTATATTGTGATTAAAAAAAACATTTTTTCTAGGGACAGAAAACTGTAGGTAGGGAGAGTGTTTTTTTTCTTTCACTCTGCAAGTCCTTGTTTCCAGGGACCTGTAAGGACAGTGAGTTAATTGTCCTTGTGCTATATTGTGCTTAAAAAAAACATTTATTCTAGGGACAGAAAACTCTAGGTAGGGACAGTGTCAGTTTCTTTCACTCTGCAAGTCCTTGTTTCCAGGGACCTGTAAGGACAGTGAGTTAATTGTCCTTGTGCTATATTGTGATTAAAAAAAACATTTATTCTAGGGACAGAAAACTCTAGGTAGGGACAGTGTCAGTTTCTTTCACTCTGCAAGTCCTTGTTTCCAGGGACCTGTAAGGACAGTGAGTTAATTTTCCTTGTGCTATATTGTGATTAAAAAAAACATTTTTTCTAGGGACAGAAAACTGTAGGTAGGGAGAGTGTTTTTTTTCTTTCACTCTGCAAGTCCTTGTTTCCAGGGACCTGTAAGGACAGTGAGTTAATTGTCCTTGTGCTATATTGTGCTTAAAAAAAACATTTATTCTAGGGACAGAAAACTCTAGGTAGGGACAGTGTCAGTTTCTTTCACTCTGCAAGTCCTTGTTTCCAGGGACCTGTAAGGACAGTGAGTTAATTTTCCTTGTGCTATATTGTGATTAAAAAAAACATTTATTCTAGGGACAGAAAACTCTAGGTAGGGACAGTGTCAGTTTCTTTCACTCTGCAAGTCCTTGTTTCCAGGGACCTGTAAGGACAGTGAGTTAATTTTCCTTGTGCTATATTGTGATTAAAAAAAACATTTATTCTAGGGACAGAAAACTCTAGGTAGGGACAGTGTCAGTTTCTTTCACTCTGCAAGTCCTTGTTTCCAGGGACCTGTAAGGACAGTGAGTTAATTGTCCTTGTGCTATATTGTGCTTAAAAAAAACATTTATTCTAGGGACAGAAAACTCTAGGTAGGGACAGTGTCAGTTTCTTTCACTCTGCAAGTCCTTGTTTCCAGGGACCTGTAAGGACAGTGAGTTAATTGTCCTTGTGCTATATTGTGATTAAAAAAAACATTTATTCTAGGGACAGAAAACTCTAGGTAGGGACAGTGTCAGTTTCTTTCACTCTGCAAGTCCTTGTTTCCAGGGACCTGTAAGGACAGTGAGTTAATTTTCCTTGTGCTATATTGTGATTAAAAAAAACATTTTTTCTAGGGACAGAAAACTGTAGGTAGGGAGAGTGTTTTTTTTCTTTCACTCTGCAAGTCCTTGTTTCCAGGGACCTGTAAGGACAGTGAGTTAATTGTCCTTGTGCTATATTGTGCTTAAAAAAAACATTTATTCTAGGGACAGAAAACTCTAGGTAGGGACAGTGTCAGTTTCTTTCACTCTGCAAGTCCTTGTTTCCAGGGACCTGTAAGGACAGTGAGTTAATTGTCCTTGTGCTATATTGTGATTAAAAAAAACATTTATTCTAGGGACAGAAAACTCTAGGTAGGGACAGTGTCAGTTTCTTTCACTCTGCAAGTCCTTGTTTCCAGGGACCTGTAAGGACAGTGAGTTAATTTTCCTTGTGCTATATTGTGATTAAAAAAAACATTTTTTCTAGGGACAGAAAACTGTAGGTAGGGAGAGTGTTTTTTTTCTTTCACTCTGCAAGTCCTTGTTTCCAGGGACCTGTAAGGACAGTGAGTTAATTGTCCTTGTGCTATATTGTGCTTAAAAAAAACATTTATTCTAGGGACAGAAAACTCTAGGTAGGGACAGTGTCAGTTTCTTTCACTCTGCAAGTCCTTGTTTCCAGGGACCTGTAAGGACAGTGAGTTAATTGTCCTTGTGCTATATTGTGATTAAAAAAAACATTTATTCTAGGGACAGAAAACTCTAGGTAGGGACAGTGTCAGTTTCTTTCACTCTGCAAGTCCTTGTTTCCAGGGACCTGTAAGGACAGTGAGTTAATTTTCCTTGTGCTATATTGTGATTAAAAAAAACATTTTTTCTAGGGACAGAAAACTGTAGGTAGGGAGAGTGTTTTTTTTCTTTCACTCTGCAAGTCCTTGTTTCCAGGGACCTGTAAGGACAGTGAGTTAATTGTCCTTGTGCTATATTGTGCTTAAAAAAAACATTTATTCTAGGGACAGAAAACTCTAGGTAGGGACAGTGTCAGTTTCTTTCACTCTGCAAGTCCTTGTTTCCAGGGACCTGTAAGGACAGTGAGTTAATTGTCCTTGTGCTATATTGTGATTAAAAAAAACATTTATTCTAGGGACAGAAAACTCTAGGTAGGGACAGTGTCAGTTTCTTTCACTCTGCAAGTCCTTGTTTCCAGGGACCTGTAAGGACAGTGAGTTAATTTTCCTTGTGCTATATTGTGATTAAAAAAAACATTTTTTCTAGGGACAGAAAACTGTAGGTAGGGAGAGTGTTTTTTTTCTTTCACTCTGCAAGTCCTTGTTTCCAGGGACCTGTAAGGACAGTGAGTTAATTGTCCTTGTGCTATATTGTGCTTAAAAAAAACATTTATTCTAGGGACAGAAAACTCTAGGTAGGGACAGTGTCAGTTTCTTTCACTCTGCAAGTCCTTGTTTCCAGGGACCTGTAAGGACAGTGAGTTAATTTTCCTTGTGCTATATTGTGATTAAAAAAAACATTTATTCTAGGGACAGAAAACTCTAGGTAGGGACAGTGTCAGTTTCTTTCACTCTGCAAGTCCTTGTTTCCAGGGACCTGTAAGGACAGTGAGTTAATTTTCCTTGTGCTATATTGTGATTAAAAAAAACATTTATTCTAGGGACAGAAAACTCTAGGTAGGGACAGTGTCAGTTTCTTTCACTCTGCAAGTCCTTGTTTCCAGGGACCTGTAAGGACAGTGAGTTAATTGTCCTTGTGCTATATTGTGCTTAAAAAAAACATTTATTCTAGGGACAGAAAACTCTAGGTAGGGACAGTGTCAGTTTCTTTCACTCTGCAAGTCCTTGTTTCCAGGGACCTGTAAGGACAGTGAGTTAATTGTCCTTGTGCTATATTGTGATTAAAAAAAACATTTATTCTAGGGACAGAAAACTCTAGGTAGGGACAGTGTCAGTTTCTTTCACTCTGCAAGTCCTTGTTTCCAGGGACCTGTAAGGACAGTGAGTTAATTTTCCTTGTGCTATATTGTGATTAAAAAAAACATTTTTTCTAGGGACAGAAAACTGTAGGTAGGGAGAGTGTTTTTTTTCTTTCACTCTGCAAGTCCTTGTTTCCAGGGACCTGTAAGGACAGTGAGTTAATTGTCCTTGTGCTATATTGTGCTTAAAAAAAACATTTATTCTAGGGACAGAAAACTCTAGGTAGGGACAGTGTCAGTTTCTTTCACTCTGCAAGTCCTTGTTTCCAGGGACCTGTAAGGACAGTGAGTTAATTGTCCTTGTGCTATATTGTGATTAAAAAAAACATTTATTCTAGGGACAGAAAACTCTAGGTAGGGACAGTGTCAGTTTCTTTCACTCTGCAAGTCCTTGTTTCCAGGGACCTGTAAGGACAGTGAGTTAATTTTCCTTGTGCTATATTGTGATTAAAAAAAACATTTTTTCTAGGGACAGAAAACTGTAGGTAGGGAGAGTGTTTTTTTTCTTTCACTCTGCAAGTCCTTGTTTCCAGGGACCTGTAAGGACAGTGAGTTAATTGTCCTTGTGCTATATTGTGCTTAAAAAAAACATTTATTCTAGGGACAGAAAACTCTAGGTAGGGACAGTGTCAGTTTCTTTCACTCTGCAAGTCCTTGTTTCCAGGGACCTGTAAGGACAGTGAGTTAATTGTCCTTGTGCTATATTGTGATTAAAAAAAACATTTATTCTAGGGACAGAAAACTCTAGGTAGGGACAGTGTCAGTTTCTTTCACTCTGCAAGTCCTTGTTTCCAGGGACCTGTAAGGACAGTGAGTTAATTTTCCTTGTGCTATATTGTGATTAAAAAAAACATTTTTTCTAGGGACAGAAAACTGTAGGTAGGGAGAGTGTTTTTTTTCTTTCACTCTGCAAGTCCTTGTTTCCAGGGACCTGTAAGGACAGTGAGTTAATTGTCCTTGTGCTATATTGTGCTTAAAAAAAACATTTATTCTAGGGACAGAAAACTCTAGGTAGGGACAGTGTCAGTTTCTTTCACTCTGCAAGTCCTTGTTTCCAGGGACCTGTAAGGACAGTGAGTTAATTTTCCTTGTGCTATATTGTGATTAAAAAAAACATTTTTTCTAGGGACAGAAAACTGTAGGTAGGGAGAGTGTTTTTTTTCTTTCACTCTGCAAGTCCTTGTTTCCAGGGACCTGTAAGGACAGTGAGTTAATTTTCCTTGTGCTATATTGTGATTAAAAAAAACATTTTTTCTAGGGACAGAAAACTGTAGGTAGGGAGAGTGTTTTTTTTCTTTCACTCTGCAAGTCCTTGTTTCCAGGGACCTGTAAGGACAGTGAGTTAATTGTCCTTGTGCTATATTGTGCTTAAAAAAAACATTTTTTCTAGGGACAGAAAACTGTAGGTAGGGAGAGTGTTTTTTTTTTTTCACTCTGCAAGTCCTTGTTTCCAGGGACCTGTAAGGACAGTGAGTTAATTGTCCTTGTGCTATATTGTGCTTAAAAAAAACATTTATTCTAGGGACAGAAAACTCTAGGTAGGGACAGTGTCAGTTTCTTTCACTCTGCAAGTCCTTGTTTCCAGGGACCTGGAGAGACATTGAGTGAATTGTCCTTGTGCTATATTGTGATTAAAAAAAACATTTATTCTAGGGACAGAAAACTCTAGGTAGGGACAGTGTCAGTTTCTTTCACTGTGAAAGTCCTTGTTTCAAGGGACAGAGAAGGACACCTGAAGGTAGCCCTTATTGCTTTTTTCCCATCTCCCTGCAGGCCATCTATTAGAATGTCTGGAAGGCAAACAAGGAGAGGCAGACAGTCAGGAGGCAATAAAAGAGGGCAAGCAGGCTCTGTGTCTGGGGGCAACAGTGCTGGTCGTGGACGCGGTGCATTGTCATCAGCACATGGCCATGGGACACGCTTGTCCTTCTTTTCGGCAGCTGGACATGTTGAGCCACATCATGCCGAAGACTTGGTAGAGTGGATGACCAAGCCCTCCTCCTCCTCCTCATCCTCTCTCACCCAGGCTCAGGGTACTGGAAAAGCAGCTGCCAAAGCGTCGTCTTCCCTGGTATCAATGTCAGACAAATCATCAGTCACTCCTTCCCTAGACCCACCATGTCCTCCTCCTGAGGAGTCCCCCGAACTGTTTCAGCACAGTGTTGGGTACATGCTCCAGGAGGATGCCCAGCGTTTCGAAGGGTCTGATGATGAAACCCAGCTAGAGGAAGGCAGTAGCGTGAGAGCAGACAGAGGGGATGCTCAAGAAGGACACCAATCTGGCAGTCATGTTCCAGCAGCTGCAGCATACTGCCAGATTGGCTCCAGTGATGAGGAGGGAGGGGATGATGAGGTCAATGACTCCACGTGGGTGCCTAATAGGAGAGAGGAGGAGGAGGAGGATGAGGAGGAGGCACATCTCCAACGAGGCAGGATGCCCTTTGGTGGCCAGCGTAAGGGCAGTACACCGACGGAATCACACCGCAGAGCTCCGCCTGTGCAGGGCGCTGCCTCTGCCCGTCATTCAAAAAGTTCTTTGGTGTGGGCCTTTTTTGAGGCTAGTGCATCAGATCGCACAGCTGCTGTTTGCAACATATGTCTCAAGCGTATATCGCGTGGCCAAAACATCAGCCGCTTGGGTACCACATGCCTGACCAGACATATGTTGACCTGCCATGCAGCTCGTTGGCAAGCCTACCTCAAAGACCCACACCAAAGAACCAAGCGGACCTCTCCTTGCACCGCATCAGCTGGGATCTCCAACCCCACTATAACTTCAGTCCTCTCTGAAACATGCACTGAGAGGAATGAAGGTGTAGAATTAGGTGTGTCACAGCCAAGTACTTGCGCCCACTCTGCTAGCAGTACACCGACGTCCGATTCTAGCAGGCAAATTTCCCTGCCCCAGCTGCTGGACCGTCGAAAGAAGTTCACTCCCAGCCATCCACATGCCCAGCGGTTGAATGCTAGCTTGGCTAAATTGCTAGCGCTTCAACTGCTGCCTTTTCAGTTGGTAGACTCGGCCCCCTTCCGTGAGTTTGTGCAATGTGCGGTTCCTCAGTGGCAGGTTCCCAAACGCCACTTTTTCTCACGGAAGGCTATTCCGGCTCTCTACCGGCATGTGGAAGGCAATGTCTTGGCCTCGCTGGACAGGGCGGTCAGCGGTAAGGTGCATATTACCGCTGACTCATGGTCCAGCAGGCATGGACAGGGACGTTACCTTTCTTTCACGGCCCATTGGGTCACTCTTTTGGCAGCTGGGAAGGATTCAGGACAAGGTGCAGTAGTGTTGGAGGTTGTCCCACCGCCACGCCTCCAAAATGCTACTACTGGTTGTGACACACCTCTCTCCTCCACCCCCTCCTCTTCTTCTTCCTCCATGGCCTCTTCCTGTGGTTTGTCCTATGAACCAGCGGTGCTCCGTAGCCGTTCACGGGGCTACGCAAGTACGCAGGCAAAAAGATGCCATGCCGTGCTTGCGCTGGTGTGTTTGGGGGACAGAAGCCACACTGGGGCAGAGGTCCTGTCTGCTCTGCAGGGCCAGGCCGAGAGGTGGTTGACGCCACGCCAGCTTAAGCCAGGAATGGTGGTTTGCGACAATGGCACCAACCTCCTCTCCGCCCTCCGACAGGGACAACTGACCCATGTGCCCTGTGTGGCTCACGTCCTTAACCTGGTGGTGCAGCGCTTCTTGGGCAGGTACCCGGGCTTACAGGATGTCCTGAGGCAGGCCAGGAAAGTCTGTGTGCATTTCCGCAGATCTTATAATGCCAGTGCTCGCCTGGCTGAGCTGCAAAAGGAGTTGAACCTGCCCAAGAACCGCCTTATATGTGACATGCCCACCAGGTGGAACTCAACGTTGGCCATGCTGCAGCGGCTGCACACGCAGCAGAGGGCCATCAATGAGTACCTGTGCGACTACGGCACCAGGACAGGGTCAGGGGAGCTTGGTTTTTTTTCTCCACGCCAGTGGGGCATGATCAGGGATGCATGCACTGTCCTGGCACCATTTGAGGAGGCCACGAGGATGGTGAGCAGTGACAGTGCATGCATCAGTGACACTGTACCTCTTGTCCACCTGTTGGAGCACACGCTGCGTGGAATAATGGACAGGGCACTTGAGGCAGAACAGAGGCAGGAAGAGGAGGACTTCCTTGCCTCTCAAGGCCCCCTTTACCCAGACAGTGTTCCTTCTGTCCCACCCATCGCACAGGAAGAGGAGGAGGAGGAGGAGGAGGAGGAGGATTGTGTCAGCATGGAGGTGGAGGCTGGCACTCAGCATCATCAGCAGCAGTCTTTTAGGGATGATTTACAGTCCCAAGAAACCAGTGGACTTGTACGTGGCTGGGAGGAGGTGGCTGCGGATCATGTCGTCCTTAGTGACCCAGAGGACTCCGGAGCGAATGCCTCAGCAAACCTACGCTGCATGGCCTCCCTGATCCTGCAAAGTCTGCGGAAGGATCCTCGTATTCTTCGGATCAAGGAGAGGGACCATTACTGGCTGGCCACTCTCCTTGATCCACGGTACAAGGGTAAGGTTGCGGACCTTATGTTACCGTCGCAGAGGGAGCAGAGGATGAGACAACTCCGGGAGGCCTTGCAGAAAGGTCTGTGCAACGCGTTCCCAGAGACTGGGAGGTTGCAAACTCCTGGTCCTGGACAACGAGTTGCTGAGGCTTCGGCCAGTCAAAGAAGGAGCGGTGGGGAAGGTGGCCGTCTGACCGATGCGTTCAGACAATTCTTTAGTCCGCAGCCCCAAAGTATGATCGGTTCCAGCAACCATCGCCAGCGTCTGATAAACATGGTGCAGGAATATCTAGGGGCAAGGTCAGACTTGGACACCTTCCCCACCGAAAATCCTCTGGCTTACTGGGTCTTGAGGATGGATCACTGGCCAGAGCTTGCACAGTATGCAATTGAGCTACTGGCCTGTCCTGCATCCAGCGTTCTTTCGGAACGCACATTCAGTGCTGCTGGAGGATTTGTCACGGATCACAGGGTGCGCCTGTCCACCGACTCGGTTGATCGACTGACTTTCATCAAGATGAACCAGTCTTGGATCACCACCAGCTACCACACACCTGATGCTGATATAACAGACTAATTGATTTTAAAATGTCACATCCCTTCAAGACTGATGCTGATGCTGAGTGCCTGTGCTGTTATGTTGACTGGCTATCCTCCTCCTCCGAGTCCTCAATGATACGATTGATGATGATAGCTTGGAAGATCATTTTTGTTTATGGGTGCCGCCACCAGTGCCTAACGCCCAATTTTTCAGCCCCTGTTTAACAGGGGCGTGTAATTACAATTTTTGAAGCAATACTTTGCAACAGGGCTCATTGCTGTGCTCCAAGTACAGTATCTGTGAGGAGTTGCAGTGTTGTGCCACCAGTGCCTAAGGCCCAATTTTTCAGCCCCTGTTTAACAGGGGCGTGTCATTACAATTTTTGAAGCAATACTTTGCAACAGGGCTCATTGCTGTGCTCCAAGTACAGTATCTGTGAAGGGTTGCAGTGTTGTGCCACCAGTGCCTAAGGCCCAATTTTTCAGCCCCTGTTCAACAGGGGCATGTAATTACAATTCTTGATCTAATAATTCACAGCAGGGCCCATTGCTGCACCCACCAAGAGTAACTGTCAGGGCTTACAGTGTTGTGGCACCAGCACCACCATCAAAGGCCCAATTTTTACTACCACTGTTCAACAATTATATGTAATTAAAATTCCTGATATAATAGTTGACAGCAGGGCGTTCCAGCACCAACCAAGAGTAACTGTGAGTGCTTACAGTGTTGTGCCAACACCAACAACTAAGGGGCCTATTTCTGCAGAGTATATACGGCAGGTCCCTACTTTCAAACATCCAACTTACAAACGACTCCTACTTGCAAACGCAAGAAGACAACAGGAAGTGAGAGGAAATCTACCACTAGGAAGGAAAATTCTCTCCTGTAAGAATAAATATGGGAGAAAGGTGTCTCCTCTGTACTGATGCTTTATCAGCAATCCTTGTTTCAAGAAAAACACCACATTTCAAAAACAGTTGTCATTAGGACGGAAAGTGAGGTGAAATGTTCTGAACAGGGGCACAGACAGCAAAACAAATGTTACAGGGGTGATAACCCTTACCTATGTTTTCCAAAAAGTTTAAAAATAGATTTTTGGTCTGGAGCTACACTTCAACAATGTACCTGTTCAAAATTACAAACAGATTCTACATAAGAACAAACCTACAGTCCCTGTCTTGTATGCACCGCCTGTATACGGCTGTTCTGAGTATATAGGGCCTTTTTTATTTTATGTGCGGGGTTCCCCTTAATATCCATACAAGACCCAAAGGGGCTGGTAATGGGCTGGGGTAGGGGGGGGGGTCATGGGGTAGCTATGCCATTTTTCTTAAAGATTTTCATCCATATTACCGGGACCAGACATTACATTAAAGCCGCAAGCAGTTTTAAATGGCTTTTTTTTCCTTTAGAAGTGTCATTTTGTGCAGGGACAGTTCTAAACACGGGAAACACGTGGCACTTCACAGGCATACTTTAGACACCCCCCAGGTACGATATTTAAAGGAATATTTGACTTTTTTTTTTTCACTTTATGCATCATTAAAATGACTGCTCCCGGAAAACGACCGTTTTTAAAACTTATTTTTGCATTGATACATGTCCCCTGGTGCAGAACCCGGGTTCCCAAACCCTTTTTAGGACAATAACATGCATAATAGTTTTTATAATTAGCACTTTAGAATTCGAACGTTCGCATCCATTGTATTTAATAGGGTTCTAATGTTCGTTCGAACTTTCGGTCCGTTCGCGGGTTCTGGTGCGAACCGAACCCGGGGGTGTTCGGCTCATCACTACTCTGCTGAAATTTGCCCCTTACATGTTGGTGTTGCCACAACACTGTGAGCCCTCACAGTTACTCTTGGTGGGCGCTGGAACGCCCTGTTGTGAACTATTATATCAGGAATTATATTTACATGCCATTGTTGAACAGTGGTAGGAAAAATTGGGCCTTTGGTGGTGGTGCTGGTGCCACAACACTGTAAGCCCTCACAGTTACTCTTGGTGGGCGCATGAATGGGCCCTGCTGTGAATTATTAGATCAAGAATTGTAATTGCATGCCCCTGTTGAACAGGGGCTAAAAAATTGGGCCTTTGGTGGTGGTGGTGGTGGTTGTGGTGTTGCCATAACACTGTAAGCCCTCACAGTTACTCTTGGTGAGCGCAGGAATGGGCCCTGTTGCAAAGTATTGCATCAAAAATTATAATTACACGCCCCTGTTAAACAGGGGCTGAAAAATCGGGCCTTAGCCACTGGTGCCACAACACTGCAACCCCTCACAGATACTGTACTTGGAGCACAGCAATGAGCCCTGTTGCAAAGTATTGCATCAAAAATTTTAATTACACGCCCCTGATAAACAGGGGCTGAAAAATTGGGCCTTAGCCACTGGTGCCACAACACTGCAACCCCTCACAGATACTGTACTTGGAGCACAGCAATGAGCCCTGTTGCAAAGTATTGCATCAAAAATTGTAATTACACGCCCCTGTTAAACAGGGGCTGAAAAATTGGGCCTTAGCCACTGGTGCCACAACACTGCAACCCCTCACAGATACTGTACTTGGAGCACAGCAATGAGCCCTTTTGCAAAGTATTGCATCAAAAATTGTAATTACACGCCCCTGTTAAACAGGGGCTGAAAAATTGGGCCTTAGCCACTGGTGCCACAACACTGCAACCCCTCACAGATACTGTACTTGGAGCACAGCAATGAGCCCTGTTGCAAAGTATTGCATCAAAAAATGTAATTACACGCCCCTGTTAAACAGGGGCTGAAAAATTGGGCCTTAGCCACTGGTGCCACAACACTGCAACCCCTCACAGATACTGTACTTGGAGCACAGCAATGAGCCCTGTTGCAAAGTATTGCATCAAAAATTGTAATAACATGCCCCTGTTAAACAGGGGCTGAAAAATTGGGCCTTAGCCACTGGTGGCGGCACCCAGAAACAAAAATGTTTTTCCAAGATATCATCATGAATCGCATCATTGAGGAGGAGGAGGATAGTCAGTCAACATAACAGGACAATCACTCAGTCAGCATCAGCATCAGTCTTGAAGGGATGTGACATTTGAAAATAAATTATTCTGTTATATCAGCTTCAGGTGCTTGGTAGCTGGTGGTGATCCAAGACTGGTTCATCTTTATGAAGGTCAGTCGATCAACCGAATCGGTGGACAGGCACACCCTGTGATCTGTGACAAATCCTCCAGCAGCACTGAATGTGCGTTCCGAAAGAACGCTGGATGCAGGACAGGCCAGTAGCTCAATTGCATACTGTGCAAGCTCTGGCCAGTGATCCATCCTTAAGACCCAGTAAGCCAGAGGATTTTCGGTGGGAAAGGTGTCCAAATCTGACCTTGCCCCTAGGTATTCCTGCACCATGTATATCAGACGCTGGAGATGGTTGCTGGAACCGATCATACCTTGGGGCTGCGGACTAAAGAATTGTCTGAACGCATCGGTCAGACGGCCACCTTCCCCACCGCTCCTTCTTTGACTGACCGAAGTCTCAGCAACTCATTGTCCCAGACCAGGAGTTTGTAACCTCCCAGTCTCTGGGAACGCGTTGCACAGACCTTTCTGCAAGGCCTCCTGGAGTTGTCTCATCCTCTGCTCCCTCTGCGACGGTAAGATAAGGTCCGCAACCTTAGCCTTGTACCGTGGCTCAAGGAGACTGGCCAGCCAGTAATGGTCCCTCTCCTTGATCCGAAGAATACGAGGATCCTTCTGCAGACTTTGCAGGATCAGGGAGGCCATGCAGCGTAGGTTAGCTGAGGCATTAGGTCCGGAGTCCTCTGGGTCACTAAGGACGACATGATCTGCAGCCACCTCCTCCCAGCCACGTACAAGTCCACGGGTTTCTTGGGACTGTAAATCATCCCTAAAAGACTGCTGCTGTTGATGCTGCTGAGTGCCAGGCTCCACCTCCATGCTGACACAATCCTCCTCCTCCTCCTCCTCCTCGTCCTCTTCCTGTGCGATGGGTGGGACAGAAGGAACACTGTCTGGGTAAAGGGGGCCTTGAGAGGCAAGGAAGTCCTCCTCTTCCTGCCTCTGTTCTGCCTCAAGTGCCCTGTCCATTATTCCACGCAGCGTGTGCTCCAACAGGTGGACCAGAGGTACAGTGTCACTGATGCATGCACTGTCACTGCTCACCATCCTTGTGGCCTCCTCAAATGGTGCCAGGACAGTGCATGCATCCCTGATCATGCCCCACTGGCGTGGTGAAAAAAACCCGAGCTCCCCTGACCCTGTCCTGGTGCCGTAGTCGCACAGGTACTCATTGATGGCCCTCTGCTGCGTGTGCAGCCGCTGCAGCATAGCCAACGTTGAGTTCCACCTGGTGGGCATGTCACATATAAGGCGGTTCTTGGGCAGGTTCAACTCCTTTTGCAGCTCAGCCAGGCGAGCACTGGCATTATAAGATCTGCGGAAATACACATAGACTTTCCTGGCCTGCCTCAGGACCTCCTGTAAGCCCGGGTACCTGCCCAAGAACCGCTGCACCACCAGGTTAAGGACGTAAGCCACACAGGGCACATGGGTCAGTTGTCCCTGTCGGAGGGCGGAGAGGAGGTTGGTGCCATTGTCGCAAACCACCATTCCTGGCTTAAGCTGGCGTGGCGTCAACCACCTCTCGGCCTGCCCCTGCAGAGCAGACAGAACCTCTGCCCCAGTGTGGCTCCTGTCCCCCAAACACACCAGCGCAAGCACGGCATGGCATCTTTTTGCCTGCGTACATGCGTAGCCCCTTGAACGCATACGGAGCACCGCTGGTTCCAAGGACAAAGCACAGGAAGAGGCCATGGAGGAAGAAGAAGAGGAGGGGGTGGAGGAGAGAGGTGTGTCACAACCAGTAGTAGCATTTTGGAGGCGTGGCGGCGGAACAACCTCCAACACTACTGCACCTTGTCCTGCATCCTTCCCAGCTGCCAAAAGTGTGACCCAATGGGCCGTGAAAGAAAGGTAACGTCCCTGTCCATGCCTGCTGGACCATGAGTCAGCGGTAATATGCACCTTACCGCTGACCGCCCTGTCCAGCGAGGCCAAGACATTGCCTTCCACATGCCGGTAGAGAGCCGGAATCGCCTTCCGTGAGAAAAAGTGGCGTTTGGGAACCTGCCACTGAGGAATCGCACATTTCACAAACTCACGAAAGGGGGCCGAGTCTACCAACTGAATAGGCAGCAGTTGAAGCGCTAGCAATTTAGCCAAGCTGGGCATGTGGATGGCTGGGAGTGAACTTCTTTCGACAGTCCAGCAGCTGGGGCAGGGAAATTTGCCTGCTAGAATCGGACGTCGGTGTACTGCTAGCAGAGTGGCCGCAAGTACTTGGCTGTGACACACCTAATTCTACACCTTCATTCCTTTCAGTGCAGGTTTCAGAAAGGACTGAAGGTATAGTGGGGTTGGAGATCCCAGCTGATGCGGTGCAAGGAGAGGTCCGCTTTGTTCTTTGGTGTGGGTCTTTAAGGTAGGCTTGCCAACGAGCTGCATGGCAGGTCAACATATGTCTGGTCAAGCATGTGGTGCCCAAGCGGCTGATGTTTTGGCCACGCGATATACGCTTGAGACATATGTTGCAAACAGCAGCTGTGCGATCTGATGCACTTGACTCAAAAAAGGCTCACACCAAATAACTTTTTGAATGACGGGCAGAGGCAGCGCCCTGCACAGGCGGAGCTCTGCGGTGTGATTCAGTCGGTGTGCTGCCCTTACGCTGGCCACCCGAGGGCATCCTGCCTCATTGGAGATGTGCCTCCTCCTCCTCCTCCTCCTCTCTCCTATTAGGCACCCACGTGGAGTCAGTGACCTCATCATCCCCTCCCTCCTCATCACTGGAGCCAATCTGGCAGTATGCTGCAGCTGCTGGAACATGACTGCCAGATTGGTGTCCTTCTTGAGCATCCCCTCTCTCTGCTCTCACGCTACTGCCTTCCTCTAGCTGCGTATCATCATCAGACCCTTCGAAAAGCTGGGCATCCTCCTGGAGCATGTACCCAACACTGTGCTCAAACAGTTCGGGGGACTCCTCAGGAGGACACGGTGGGTCTAGGGAAGGAGTGACTGATGATGACATAGATACGAGGGAAGAGGACGCTTTGGCAGCTGCTTTGCCAGTACCCTGAGCCTGGGTGAGAGAGGATGAGGAGGATGAGGAGGGCTTGGTCATCCACTCTACCAAGTCTTCGGCATGATGCGGCTCAACACGTCCAGCTGCCGAAAAGAAGGACAAGCGTGTCCCATGGCCACGTGCTTATGACGATGCACCGCGTCCACGACCAGCACTGTTGTCTCTAGACACAGAGCCTGCTTGCCCTCTTTTATTGGCTCCTGACTATCTGCCTCTCCTTGTTTGCCTTCCAGACATTCTAATGGCCTGCAGGGAGATGGGAAAACACAGCAATAAGGCCTAGCTTCAGGAGTATATTTAGCAGGAAGCACAATACGCCCGCTGTAAGTGCTGCAAATGCCTGTTAGTGTAAAACACTAGGAAAACACAGCAATAAGGCCTTGCTTCAGGAGTATATTTAGCAGGAAGCACACTACGCCCGCTGTAAGTGCTGCAAATGCCTGTTAGTGTAACACACTAGGAAAACACAGCAATACGGGCTAGCTTCAGGAGTATATTTAGCAGGAAGCACACTACGCCCGCTGTAAGTGCTGCAAATGCCTGTTAGTGTAACACACTAGGAAAACACAGCAATAAGGCCTAGCTTCAGGAGTATATTTAGCAGGAAGCACACTACGCCCGCTGTAAGTGCTGCAAATGCCTGTTAATGTAACACACCAGGAAAACACAGCAATACGGGCTAGCTTCAGGAGTATATTTAGCAAGAAGCACACTACGCCCGCTGTAAGTGCTGCAAATGCCTGTTAGTGTAACACACCAGGAAAACACAGCAATACGGGCTAGCTTCAGGAGTATATTTAGCAGGAAGCACACTACGCCCGCTGTAAGTGCTGCAAATGCCTGTTAGTGTAACACACTAGGAAAACACAGCAATAAGGCCTAGCTTCAGGAGTATATTTAGCAGAAAGCACACTACGCCCGCTGTAAGTGCTGCAAATGCCTGTTAGTGTAACACACTAGGAAAACACAGCAATACGGGCTATGTTAAGGAGTATATTTATCAGGAAGCACACTACACCCGCTGTAAGTGCTGCAAATGCCTGTTAGTGTAACACACTAGGAAAACACAGCAATACGGGCTAGCTTCAGGAGTATATTTAGCAGGAAGCACACTACACCCGCTGTAAGTGCTGCAAATGCCTGTTAGTGTAACACACTAGGAAAACACAGCAATAGGGCCTAGCTTCAGGAGTATATTTAGCAGGAAGCACACTACGCCCGCTGTAAGTGCTGCAAATGCCTGTTAGTGTAACACACTAGGAAAACACAGCAATACGGGCTAGCTTCAGGAGTATATTTAGCAGGAAGCACGCTACGCCCGCTGTAAGTGCTGCAAATGCCTGTTAGTGTAACACACCAGGAAAACACAGCAATAAGGCCTAGCTTCAGGAGTATATTTAGCAGGAAGCACACTACGCCCGATGTAAGTACTGCAAATGCCTGTTAGTGTAACACACCAGGAAAACACAGCAATACGGGCTAGCTTCAGGAGTATATTTAGCAGGAAGCACACTACGCCCACTGTAAGTGCTGCAAATGCCTGTTAGTGTAACACACCAGGAAAACACAGCAATACGGGCTAGCTTCAGGAGTATATTTAGCAGGAAGCACACTACGCCCGCTGTAAGTGCTGCAAATGCCTGTTAGTGTAACACACTAGGAAAACACAGCAATAAGGCCTAGCTTCAGGAGTATATTTAGCAGGAAGCACACTACGCCCGCTGTAAGTGCTGCAAATGCCTGTTAGTGTAACACACTAGGAAAACACAGCAATATGGGCTAGCTTCAGGAGTATATTTAGCAGGAAGCACACTACGCCCGCTGTAAGTGCTGCAAATGCCTGTTAGTGTAACACACTAGGAAAACACAGCAATAAGGCCTAGCTTCAGGAGCATATTTAGCAGGAAGCACACTACGCCCGCTGTAAGTGCTGCAAATGCCTGTTAATGTAACACACCAGGAAAACACAGCAATACGGGCTAGCTTCAGGAGTATATTTAGCAAGAAGCACACTACGCCCGCTGTAAGTGCTGCAAATGCCTGTTAGTGTAACACACCAGGAAAACACAGCAATACGGGCTAGCTTCAGGTGTATATTTTGCAGGAATCACACTATGCCTGCTTTAAGTGCTGCAGATGCCTGCCTGTGTTACGCAACAGGAAAACACAGCAATAAGGGCTAGCTTCGGTTGTATACTGTGCAGGAGGCTTAGCAAAAATATCACTGACACTGTCCCTACCTATCCTTCTCTCTCCCTGCACACAAGGTTTAGCAGAATATCACTGACACTGTCCCTACCTATCCTTCTCTTTCCCTACACACAATATCACTGACACTGTCCCTACCTATCCTTCTCTCTCCCTACACACAATATCACTGACACTGTCCCTACCCTTCTCTCTCCCTACACACAATTTCTTTAACACTGTCCCTGCCTATGTACGACTTTCCCTGCGCCGGAACACACTACACAAGGCCGCCGCGCTGGCGGCCTTTTATAGTGTGGGGCGTGTACTAAACCCCCCTAAGCTATAGTTGGCCACAGGCATCCTGCCTGTGGCCAATTATGGCTCTTCTCACTGCTGGCGCTGTGATTGGCCAAGCATGCGGGGTCACAGTGCATGCTTAGCCAATCACAGCGCCGGGATTTTGGGCCATTCGCGTCACTCGAATTTGGCGCGAACGACCTAAAACATTCGGTCTTCGTCGAACGATCGAACACACGATGTTCGAGCCGAACGTATGTTCGACTCGAACGCGGAGCTCATCCCTACTACCCAAATGATCCGGATCAAACGTTAACATACCCCAGTTCTTAATACTGTGTATTGCCCCCTTTAACATCAATGACAGCTTGAAGTTTTTTGTGGTATTTGTGGATGGGACTTCTTATCTTCTCAGATGGTAAAGCTGCCCACTCCTCTTGGAAAAAAGCCTCCAGTTGCTGTCTTGCAGGAACTGCACATTTGAGATCTCCCCAGAGTGGCTCAATGATATCAAGGTCAGGAGACTGAGATGACCACTCCAGAACCTTCACTTTATTCTGCTGTAGCCAATGACAGGTCGACTTGGCCTTGTGTTTTGGATCATTGTCAGGTTGTAATGTCCAAGTACGTCTCATGCGCAGCTTCCTGGATGATGAATGCAAATGTTCCTCCAGTATTTTTTGATAACATACTGCATTCATCTTGCCAACAATTTTGACCAAATTTCCTGTGCCTTTGTAGCTCACACATCCCCAAGACACCAGCGATCCACCTCTGTACCTTTCATCATAGGCCTTGTTGACTCCTCTCCAAATGTAACATTCACGGTTGTGGCAAAAAAGCAAAATTTTGGTCTCATCACTCCAAATGACTTTGTGCCAGAAGGTTTGAGGCTTGTCTCATAAATTCTGCCAGGGTATGTAAACTTATGAGCACAACTGTACAGTACATGCAGACTGTATACTGGTGGCCAGTGAGCCCAGGATACCAGTGCTTTCATGCTTATGGAAGGATCTCAAGAGCCATTTGGTGTGAAATATTAATCTTATGAAGGTAAATATAAATCTACATCCAAGAAATATATCAAGAAACAATAACTATCCACACAACATATTTATTATTGCATTTTGTGTGTTTTTACTGAGTTATTATTTACAGATTTAGACATAAAAATGGAACAGTGTGTCACTGTAATCTAGAACTATGGGTGGATACATAGCTATAAACTGTAGGCTTCGGTGCCTCAGTGAATGGTTTTGCACTCTTGAACTACAGAGAAATGTGCAGAGATAACAAAATCTGTGATACAGGAGCATGAGACATAAAGTTATTATACAGAAGCATGTATCCTGCTGAGAGACAGTATTACTGCCCCTGCAATATAAAAGTTTTCCTGTCCAATATGAAGGGTTTGTTTAAAGCACCACTACACAGTCATGTTACCTCTGACTGTTTTCAAGCTGTAATCATCAGCAAAATAATAGTACCTATGTATCACCTTTCAGCTAGTAATTAAATTTGATGTTCATGTCCATAATCTTTTTTTTGCTGGCCAAGTGTATGGCTAAATTCATATTCCACCATTCTTCAGCACTGACTGTAAAGTTTTTTTACCTACTTAGGCACAGCAAAAATGTTAGTGGTACTAAACCCAAAAGCAAATATTTATTATTTTACAACTTTCCAGTCCTTAGATGTGGCGTTTGCATTAGTTTTCTTTTTAGGCTTTCTTTCTTTTATCTGGCTAGCAAGTCTGTTGTTTTTCAACAGAGCAAGCTGAAACGTGTCATTTAGACAGGTGGATAAATCAACAAGGTTCCAAAAGAATGCAAACAATTAATGCTGACTCTCAGATAAACACTTTCTCAAAGAAACATCAAAGGACTCCTTTCAGAAAAATAAAATAAAAGGAGGGTGTAAGAAAGGGAGGTAGGGAGGGGGCATAGAAGAGTTAGGGGAAGGTGTGTAAAAAAGGAGGGGTGGGGAAAAGGGGAAAGGCTACAACTGGAACAACC
This sequence comes from Rana muscosa, assembly GCA_029206835.1. Classification (NCBI taxonomy): domain Eukaryota; kingdom Metazoa; phylum Chordata; class Amphibia; order Anura; family Ranidae; genus Rana; species Rana muscosa. The sequence continues at coordinate 523,025,425 of CM055116.1, read as the reverse complement.
TTTAGCATCACACCTATACATACCTGTAGTGATCAACCATGTAGTGTTATATTTGTTTGACTGAAAGCTTGGGGATAGAATGTTGCCTAATGTTGTTTCTCTCTTTTTTATGAACTTGACCCCTCTAGACAGAATTTTGCACTTATCTGAATCCCCTTGTTAAATAATTAGATATCTAAGGTAAGGTAGATATCTAACTTGAACTGCCAACTTGGGAATGAGGCATTGTTATCAGTTTACCCAACCGGCTTCATGTGTGTCATGGTCTGGAGTCAAACTTGGAGTCCAGTAGCTACCCTGGCAGATAACACAGGCTCACCCAAGGTGCGGGATCTAAGTACTAAGTACACCTCAGGACAACCCCACCAGGGGGTAAGCAAGCCAGGGTTCAGTAGCAGATATAGTAGGTTGGGATCAAGCCGAAGTGTAGTTAAGGAACAAGCCAAAGGCTGGTAATGAATGGTAGCAAAGATAAGGATGGCAGCAAGAGTGAAGAGAGCAAGATATTGGTTGGACAGAGCACAAAAATCTGGCATATAGGAAGTGCAGAGACATGGCTTAAATCAGGAAGGTCATGGGAGGAGCAAAGAGTTCAAGGTTTGTGAAAAACAAGGCTCAGCAAGAAGAGTTACTGCCAGACACAGCAGAGGTCCCAGGTTCAGATCCCGGTCCTGACAACGTGGCAACAAAGCAAGGTGAGAATATCTAACAGCCCAAGATCTGCAAAAGAGTATGACAATTGTTGCTTAGCTCACCCCTTATACTTACCTGAGCCCGACCTCAATCCTGTGATGTGCATGAGAGCAGCAGAACTCTCAGCTCTCTCCCTTCTCATTGGCCATTGGCTCCCGCTGCTGCCAATCATGTCACAGAAGGCTGCAGGCAAAGAGAGGGGGATGAACGTCCAATCAGATTGTCAAGGCGATTTGAGCGGAAGTGGGAGTGGGTAACTGTCAAAGCCAGGTACCCATTTCCTCCCCAAAAATATAATGTGTCAATTGTGGTAGAGGAGGGGGGGGGGACATAAAGCAGGTTGGCTGACTGACTTTAAATGACAGCAGTGGGAGCGAATGGCACCGCTGCTGTGTCTCAGCCAATCAGGAGGGAGAGTCTTGGATGGCCGAGGCACTCATGGACATCGCTGGAGAAGGATGGGGCTCAAGTAAGTATTAGAGGGTGCTAGGGTAGCTGCTGCACAATGAAGGCTTTTTAGAATGCATTAAGATAAAAAAAAAACATTCTGACTTTACAACTCCTTTAACCACTTAAGCCCCGGACCAATACGCAGCATAAAGACCAGGCCCCTTTTTGCGATTCGGCACTGCGTCGATTTAACTGACAATTGCGCGGTCGTGCGACGTGGCTCCCAAACAAAATTGACGTCTTTTTTTTCCCACAAATAGAGCTTTCTTTTGGTGGTATTTGATCACCTCTGCGGTTTTAATTTTTTGCGCTATAAACAAAAAATAGAGCGACAATTTGGAAAAAAATGCAATATTTTTTACTTTTTGCTATAATAAATATCCCCCAAAAATATATATAAAACATTTTTTTTCCTCAGTTTAGGCCGATACGTATTCTTCTACATATTTTTGGTAAAAAAAATCGCAACCGGCGTTTATTGATTGGTTTGCGCAAAAGTTATAGCATTTACAAAATAGGGGATAGTTTTATGGCATTTTTATTAATATTTTTTTTTTATTAGTAATGGCGGTGATCAGCGATTTTTATCATGACTGCGACATTATGGCGGACACATCGGACACTTTTGACACATTTTTGGGACCATTGTCATTTTCACAGCGATCAGTGCTATAAAAATGCACTGTTTACTGTGAAAATGACACTGGCAGTGAAGGGGTTAACCACTAGGTGGCGCTGTAAGGGTTAAGTGTTCCCTGCTTGTGTTTTCTTACTGAGGGGGGTCGGGCTATGTGTCACATGACACCGATCTCGGCACCGTGTACACGGAGCCAAGATCGGTGTCATTGTTACTAGGCAGAGCAGGGAAATGCTTGTTTACATAAGCATCTCCCTGCTCCATACCTCCGCGGTCCGACTCATGGGGAAGGCAGGGGGGTCGCGAGCGCGCCGCCCGTGGCGGCGCGCACGCGAACCCCACATCGGGCAGTTAAAGGGGACATACAGGTATGTGATTGTGCCTGTACGAGCCATTCTGCCGACGTATATATACAGTGAATGGTCGTTAAGTGGTTAATGCTCTGTAGGGTTGCCACCTCATCCCTTTAAACCGGAGCCAAGATCGGAGCCGAGATTGGTGTCATTGTTACTAGGCAGAGCAGGGAAATGCTTGTTTACATAAGCATCTCCCTGCTCCATACCTCTGTGAGATGATCGCGGGGATCCCCGCGGCGATCGAGTCCGCGGGACCCGCGGTCCGACTCATGGGGAAGGTAGGGGGGGTCGCGAGCGCGCCGCCCCCCGCGGCGCGCACGCGACCCCCACGTCGGGCAGTTAAAGGGGACATACAGGTATGTGATTGTGCCTGTACGAGCCATTCTGCCGACGTATATATACAGTGCATGGTCGGTAAGTGGTTAATGCTCTGTAGGGTTGCCACCTCATCCCTTTAAACCCGAACACATATTACTTACACAGGTTCTGTGGCTGATTAAGGTGGTAATTAAACTCACTTGGTGCCTTATCTGCATTAAATTAGATTCAGAACCTGTGTAATTCATATGTGTTCGGATTTAAAGGGATGAGGTGGCAACCCTATCTGTAGGCTATGAACTCGGTAAAGGACAAACATCTTGTTACTGTACAAGACCAATTCTCCTGCTATGGATGATTTGATTGAGAAAATCCGGTTTAAACTGCAGTTAAAGTAAGTGAGACACATAGCCACGTTATTTTTAACACAACAAACTGCTCTTTGGAGAACATAGCCACATAGGATTCCCTGGAGACCGGAGCTATCTTGTAGAACAGATGATGATGAGCTAGTTTGTGGATGGAGAAGCCAAGTCTGTGACTGAATGTAGATCAGAGGAACATAGGAAAATTATTGAGCACAGATGTTTTCATTAGCAATTTCTTCCTTTAAGAGATAAGTAAGAAGCTGGTGAATGTCGGAAAGACATTTTAACTTCCTTCTGCACTTTGCTTATAGACAGCACAACAGGAGACTAAGATAAAAGTATTTTGCTATTGGTCATGATCAGTCTGCTTTTTCTTTCATTTATCCATATACAACAGATTCAAATTACATGTTAGAACCCTCTGTAATACCTTTTTTTTTCTTCAAATGTGGTTCAAAATTAAAATGTCTTTAACCACTTCAATACCATGCACTTATGCACCTTCCCGCCCAGACCAATTTTCAGCTTTCAGTACTCTCACACTTTGAATGACAATTACTTAGTCATGCTACACTGTATCCAAACAAAATTTTTATCATTTTCTTCTCACAAATAGAGCTTTCTTTTGGTGGTATTTAATCGCCACTGGGTTTTTTATTTTTTGCGATATAAGCAAAAAAACAGCAATTTTTTAAAAAAAAAAACACTTTTTTTTAGTTTCTATTGTAAAATTTTGCAAATAAGTAATTTTTCTTCATAAATTTGTGCCAAAATGTATACTGCTACATATCTTTGGTAAAATGAACCCAAATTAGTGTATATTATTTGGTCTTTGTGAAAGTTATAGAGTTTACAAACTATGGTGGCAATCACTGAAAATTTATCACATCTGATCACGCCTGATGTACTGAAGGGATATCTCATTTCTTGAGACACTAACAAGCGAGGAAAGTACAAATACCCCAAAATTACCCCTTTTTGGAAAGTAGACAGTCCAAGGTATTTACTAAGAGGTGTGGTGAGTTTTTTGAAGTTGTATTTTTTTCCCACAATTCTTGGGAAAATGTTTTTTTTTTTTTTTTTTACACAAACTGGTCATATTAACAGTTTTTTTCTCTCACACAGCATATGCATAATTGCAACTACACCCCAAAATACATTCTGCTACTCCTCCTGAGTGTAGCGATACCACATGTGTGAGACTTTTACACAGCCTGGCCACATACAGAGGCCCAACATTGAAGTAGCACTTTCAGGCGTTCTACAAGCATAAATCGCACATATCCTTTCTCAACCACCTATTACACTTTTGAAGGCCCTGGAGCACCAGGACAATGGAATTTTCCACAAAATGACCCCATTTTGGAAAGCACACACCCCAACGTATAATCTATGAAGCATTATGAGTCTTTTGAACGATTAATTTTTTTCCAGAAGTTTTTGGAAAATGTGGAGAAAAAATGAAAATGCATTTTTTTTACACAAAGTTGTCCATTTATAAGATATTTCTAACGCATAGCATATACATAGCAAAAATGACACCCCAAAATGCATTCTGCTACTCCTCCTGAGTATAGCGATACCACATGTGTGAGACTTTTACACAGCCTGGCCATATACAGAGGCCCAACATTGAAGTAGCACTTTCAGGCGTTCTACAAGCATAAATCGCACATATCCTTTCTCAACCACCTATTACAATTTTGAAGGCCCTGGAGCACCAGGACAATAGAATTTTCCACAAAATGACCCCATTTTGGAAAGCACACACCCCAACGTATAATCTATGAAGCATTATGAGTCTTTTGAACGGTTCATTTTTTTCCAGAAGGTTTTGGAAAATGTGGAGAAAAAATGAAAATGCATTTTTTTTACACAAAGTTGTCCATTTATAAGATATTTCTAACGCATAGCATATACATAGCAAAAATAACACCCCAAAATGCATTCTGCTACTCCTCCTGAGTATAGCGATACCACATGTGTGAGACTTTTACACAGCCTGGCCATATACAGAGGCCCAACATTGAAGTAGCACTTTCAGGCGTTCTACAAGCATAAATCACACATATCCTTTCTCAACCACCTATTACAATTTTGAAGGCCCTGGAGCACCAGGACAATAGAATTTTCCACAAAATGACCCCATTTTTGAAAGCACACACCCCAACATATAATCTATGAGGCATTATGAGTCTTTTGAACGGTTCATTTTTTTCCAGAAGGTTTTGGAAAATGTGGAGAAAAAATTAAAATGCATTTTTTTTACACAAAGTTGTCAATTTATAAGATATTTCTAACACATAATATGTACATAGCAAAAATTACACCCCAAAATGCATTCTGCTACTCCTCCTGAGTATGGTGATACCACATGTTTGAGACTTTTACACAGCCTGGCCACATACAGAGGCCCAACATCCAAGTAGCACCTCCAGGCATTCTAGCAGCATTAATTGCACATATCATTTTCTGACTACCGATCACATTTTTGAAGGCCCTTCATATATCTAACACATAGCAGGTACATACCAAATAACAAAAGATTACCTGTGGTTTTAGAAGTGCAGTGGTCCACAGAGGAGAGCATCGGTCCAGGCAGCAGGCAGGGATGAGGTCAGCGACAACAAAAGCAATCATCCAGGCAGCAGGCAGGAATACTGTCCATAGTTCGCACAGGCAGAGATACTGTCAGCACAGCCAGAGCACAGCCAAAGCACAGGTCCAGGTAGCAGGCAGAGGTGTCCCGGCAGAAATGCTGTCCAAAGTCAGTAGAGGCAGCAGGCAGATATATGGTCAACACAGCCAAAGTATTGGTCCAAGCAGCAGGAAGAAACATGGTCCATAATGTCATGGGTCATTACAGGCAGTAATATGGTCAGCACAGCCAAATTATTGGTCCAGGCAGCAGGAAGGACCATCAAGCTTAGGGCCAGGGGGACAGGGGTAGAGGCTTCTTCCACCCAAATCGCTTTGAAGCCTCCGGGCAACCAGACCCTGTTCTTGGAGCACAGAAAACAAAAAAATGGTTTTCTCTACTCAGAACGCTATTCTGAAGCCCCTCACATATGTGAGACCCCTGTGTACTAAAAGTAGATGGCCAAAAGATCAGTCCAAGTGGCAGGCAAAAACATGGTCGATTAACAGGCCAAGGTCGGTACACGTGGAAGTCAGAAACGTGGTTTAAATCGGCAGGCAGAGGCATCGTCGGTAAACAGGCCAGGGTCAGTTAATTAACATGGAAGGTAGTTAGTAACATGGTAGCAGGCAAATAGGGAAGTGGCAGTCTGTTAATAATAAGGGGAACTAATGGATGTATGATAATTTTTGAAGCAATTTCCGATGCACAGGCCAGGTTGGGAGGGACAATCGGGACAATAATAGCTGGTGTCTCTTCTTACTCCTCCTCTGCTGCATACACGACATTTCTTTTGGCGTCTTCTTCCAGATTCTGTGGGGGGGATGCTAAAGGGATAGTGTCGCTCGTGAAGCCGACTCACACTATCAGAGCGAATGCTTCCTGGGGCGGGATCTTGTTGGTAAATGAGGGCATCGATGATATCTTCGATATATTGGAGGTAGTGGAGTCGGTGATTTTCAGTTGCTTTTTGGTAGCAGACAAACGAATTAAAAAGGGCCATGTGAAACGCAACTTTTTTGTGCCAATAATGGGACTTTCTGGTTGATAAGTAGGGCTGTAGCATCTGGTCGTTTAAATCCACCCCCCCCCATGTACAAATTGTAGTCGTGGACACATTCAGGCTTTACAATGGAGCCGCGTCTTCTTGGGATCTCCACCATGGTGTCATTGTGGATCGTAGAGAGGATGTGGACATCTTTCTTGTCCCTCCACTTCATGGCCAACACCTCCTCGTTCCTCATGGATGCCGATTCTCCAGGTCGCTATTTTTTTGTCAATAAATTTTGTGGGAATCCCTTCCTTTTTTTTTTTGAAGGTACCGCAGGCCGGGGTTTGTTTACTGTAAAGGTGGCGAAAAAGGGGCAGGCTGGTATAATAATTATCAACATATAAATGGTAACCTTTTCCGAACAGGGGGTATGCCAACTCCCAGACAATTTTCCCACTGGTTCCAATATATGTGGGGCAATCACGGGGCTGGAGCTGGGAGTCTTTGCCTTCGTAGATCCTGAATTTGCAGACGTATCCAGTGGCTCGATCACATAATTTATTTAATTTTAACCCATACCTGGCTCTCTTGCTTGGTATGTACTGCTTGAACTGCAGTCGGCCGGTGAAATGTACGAGGGACTCGTCCACACAAATTTTTTGGTCTGGGATGAAAACTTCTTCAAATCGCTGGGAAAAGGCATTGATTAGGGGGCGTATCTTGTACAATTTGTCGTAGTTGGGATGATCTCGGGGAGGGCACTGTGAATTGTCATTGAAGTGGAGAAAGCGCATAATCATGTCGTATCTTTTCCTGGACATGACAGCGGAATATATGGGCATGTGTTGGATGGGGCGTTTGGACCAATATGAATGGACTTCGTTCTTTTTTGTAAGCCCCATATTGAACATAAGGCCCAAAAATAATTTAAATTCCTCCAATGTTAGACGCCGCCACTGGAACATGCGGGCGTAGGAAGAATCGGGGTTGGCAGCAATAAATTGGGATGCATACAGATTCGTTTGATCCACTATATTCTGCAGCAAATCTTGTGGGAAAAATAAACAAAAATAATCAAATTTAGAAAAATTTGTAGTGTCGGGCTGCACACCTGGCTGTGCGGTGAAAGGGGGGATGATAGCGGATCCTGAGTTGGCAGGCAACCATAAGGGGTTTGCCAGGGCATCGGGAAGGTAGGATTGGGGCTGGATTCTTCGGGTTGGGCGTGCATTTCCATTGCTTGTACTGGGCTCCTCTTCCTGGGGTATGGCGCTGCTGGTGGTGGGCAGTTCTCCTGATCTTGGTGCTGATCTTGGTGCTGATCTTGGTGCCGATCGCATTCTTTTGGGAGGGACGGTTTCCTCCGGGGACTCGGACTCTGAGCCACTATCCTCCACTGGCTCGTATTCCGAACCAGAATCGGATAATGGGAGCTCCCCGCTGCTCTCATCATCCGACATGGCAAGAATGGCATATGCCTCCTCAGGTGTGTAAACCCTTTGGGACATTATGGCAGTGCTTATTGGTGGGCCTGTGTAATGGTACTGCTGGTGGTAGTGGTGGCGGTCTGTGTGGTAGTACCGATGGAGGTATTAGTGGTGGGCCTGTGTGGTGGTACCGATGGCGGTATGGGTGGTGGTGGTACCAATGGTGGTACAGGTGGTGGTGGTACCGATGGCGGTATGGGTGGTGGTGGTGGCGGCGGTACCGATGGCGGTACAGGTGGCGGTACGGGTGGTGGTGGTAGCGATGGCGGTATGGGTGGTGGTGGTACCGATGGCGGTACAGGTGGTGGTGGTACCGATGGCGGTACAGGTGGTGGTGGTACCGATGGCGGTACCGATGGCGGTGGTACGGGTGGTGATGGTACCGATGGCGGCACAGATGGTGGTACAGGTGGTGGTGGCACTACCGACGGTGGTACGGGTGGTGGTACTGGTGGTGGTACCGATGGCGGCACTAGTGGTGATACTGGTAGCGGGCCTGTGTGGCAGTATAGATGCTGGGCCTGGTGGCGGTACTGGTGGTGGTACTGGTACCGATGGCGGTACTTGTAGCCTGTGTGGCGGTGCCAATGGCGGTACCGATGGAGGTGGGCCTGTGACAGATGATTGACAGATGGGCTGATTGATTGACAGATGGGCTGATTGATTGATTGACAGATGGGTTGATTGATTGACAGATGGGGTGATTGATTGACAGGTGGGGTGATTGATTGACAGGTGGGCTGATTGATTGACAGATGGGCTGATTGATTGACAGATGGGCTGATTGACAGATGGGCTGATTGACAGATGGGCTGATTGATGTGCTGGGCTGTGTGACAGGTCCTCTTTATGGGGGGGGGGGGCGTGTTGTGCACTGTAAACTTATGTAGACAAACTACACTGAGCTAACTTACTGATCTCTTCTCTCTCCTCACAGATCGGTGTGTGAGGAGAGAGCAGGGATCAGGTAGTAACTCCTGTGGAGTTTGTTTACATTTGTGACCGGCTGTGATTGGACACAGCCGGTCACGTGGTAAACAGCCAATTCATTGGCTGTTTACTCTGATCGGGGACGCGCTGTGTCCAAGGGACACTCGCCTTCCCCGATCCCCGCTCTGCAAGCCTGTGGCGGCGCGCACGGAGCGCGCCGCCGAGTTTGTTTTCACAGGTGATCGGCTGTGACTTTGACACAGCCGATCACATGGTAAACAGCCAATGAAATTGGCTGTTTACCGTGATCGGGGAAGCGCTGTGTCCGAGGGACACATGCCGTCCCCGATCACCGCGCTGCGCGCCCCCGCGGGCGCGCGCAAGGCAATATCCTGCAGGACGTCATATGACGTCCAGTATCGATATTGCAACCACTTCCCGGACGTCAATTCGCTATTGACTGGGCAGGAAGTGGTTAAAGAAACATGTGCAATGTTTATATTAAAATTAATTATGGTGGGTTACATTTATTTGTTACATACTGGGGTTGATTTACTAAAACTGGAGAATGCTAAATCTGGTGCAGCTGTGCAAAGAAACCAATCAGCTTCCAGGTTTTTTTTTTTTTTTTGTCAAAGTCTAATTGAGCAAGCTGAGGTTAGAAGCTGATTGGCTACCATGCACAGCTGCACCAGATTTTACACTCTCCAGTTTTAATAAATCAATTGCACTTAATGGAAACCATAAAGTTATTCATTTATTTTTGTCATTAACTACTTGCTGACCGCTAATCGAGAAGGAAATTGGGACTTTGAGTGAGGCAATCGACAGACAACTAGTAATTATAAAATTAATTATAAAATACAAGATATTTATTGTCTTGAAAAATTCTACGGGTCTATGTCAAACTTAAAAATAAATTACGGTAAATCGGAGGCGATGGGGGTGGCACTTCCGGAATACATCAAAAATGGGTTACAAGATAGCTTTAAGTTCAGATGGACAAGTAGGGCCTTGAACTATTTAGGAACACGAATACCACCAAATTTACTAAACATTTTTGAGTTAAACTTTGTACCATTACTTAGTACAGTTAAAACTTTATTGGAAGGCTGGAGTAAAGGAATACACTCATTGTTCGGGAGATGTAATATTCTAAAAATGAGTGTGGTGCCAAAATTCCTCTACCTCTTCCAAGCACTGCCGGTTAGAATTCCCATGTCCTACTTCAATCAAGTCCGTGAAGTGTTTATTAAATTCATATGGGCCAGTAAACAGCCAAGAATATGTAGAACATTGCTTACCTCACCTAAATGGGCTGGAGGCATATCAGCACCAGATATTTATAAATACTACCAGGCGGTTCAACTTGGCAGGATAGTAGACTGGAGTAGACATGGGGACTATAAATTGTGGGTAACCATAGAGCAGCAAATGTGCTTTGTTCTCCTAAAAAGAGCTCTATGGTGCTATACAACCTTGCCACCACAAGTAAAAAATCACCCTACAATAGGAGAAACCTTACGAATAGGAAATAAAGTAAATCAGAATCCTAAATTTTCCACCAAAAACTCCCCTCTGTTTCTGATTTTAGGAAACCCAGAGTTTCCACCAGGCATGAACTCACAAATATTTAGGAAACTGAGAGAAAAGGGAAGATTGCAAGCCTCTCATTTTCTGGGAGACAGAGGATGGGTATCAATTGGTGCATTAACACAACAAGGAGGGCAATATGAAATACCCATATGGCAAGCGAGACAGGTCAGACATTATTTGGAGACATTGGGACCCGCAGAAAGATATAGGCGAACACGAACTAAATTTGAAGAGTACTGTGAAGGAGAGGAACCCCTATACCACCTAATCTCTAGAATATACATAATCTTGACCACACCTTCAGATGATTTTAAAATGGACTGTCTTACCAAATGGGAAAGAGACTTAGGCCAAATTTTCTCTCCAGCACAATGCCAGAAAATTATAGATTTGTCTTTAAAATCTTCAAGGTGTACGAAAACACAGAAATCAAACTATAAAATATTAATACGCTGGTATTATACGCCATCGGCCTTAAACAAATTTTTTCCTTAAATATCTGACAGATGCTGGAGAGGATGTGATGAAAAAGGGACTATGATACATATATTTTGGGCATGCCCAGTAATTAGACAATTTTGGCAAACTGTACAGAGAATTACTCAAATATTTACTGAACATCAGATTGCAGAAGAACCAGCTTTCTTCCTGCTACATCATACACAAATCCCACCGAAAAAATATATAAATTCAGTCTTGTGTCATTTGGTAAACGTGGCAAAAAGTTGTATTGCGATGAAATGGAAAGATCCTGCAGCCCCTACGATTTCAAAGTGGTTAAATAAAGTTAGAAGGGTAGGAATAATGGAGAAATACTTACCGACAACGTTGGAGGGAAAAAACAAGTACAAGATATATGGGCACCATGGGAGCAATTTGTAAAAACAGAGGAAGGGAAGAAACTATTAGGAGAGTAAAAATAAAAACTAGGTTGACGTGAAATAAGAGTAAGGGACTTCAGAGAAGTTTCATATCCAGCTAAAGAATACGTGGTTTCCATTTTATTTTTTATTTTTATGTTTGTCTGTTTGATATTTTCCTGCGTAAAGCAGGGGTAAAGAAGGGAGGAGGGGGAGGTCGAGAGAAGGGGAGGGGGGGAGAATAGGGGAAATAGGAAAGGAAAGCAGGGTCAAAAGAAGTAGGAGATGCAGCGGGAAAGGAATGTAGAGGGACAATAGGAAGAATAGATCATACGACTATAGTAAAATAAGGAATTTGACAGATTGATTATTGATATTGCTTTATATGGTTTGTTTAAAAGGGAACGCTGTATCTGTATACCCTGCTTTAAGAAAATAAAAATTGAGAATTAAGAAAAAAAAAAAAAGATTCATATAGCGTTTCACAAACATTGCAAATGTAAAGCAATTTCATATATACATACATAGATAAACAAAAACCAATTAATATTTTTTGCATAAAATTGTCATAGCAACGCATTTCAGTTACAAAATGTAAGATAAACAAAACTCCATATGAAAATGTAATTTGGCCAGAAGGTTGGAAAAACTCCATTTGAAAAAATATATTTTCCTTGTTAGGGTGCATGCAATAATTGGATATAATAAGAGAGTGGGTGCATTCTACAGTGCTCTCCAGTTTTAGTAAATCAATTGCACTGAATGGGAACCATAAAGTTATTCATTTATTTTTGTTATTAACCAGTTCCCTACCACCGTATTGTAGAATGACAGCGGCAGGAACCCTCCCTCCCTTCGGGCGGACGTCATATGACGTCTTTTCTTCCAGGCATTGTGGCGAGCGATGGCCGCCGGGCACCCGTGATTGCTCTTTACAGAGCAGGGACGTGGATCTGTGTGTGTAAACACACAGATCCACGTCCTGTCAGGGGAGAGGAGAACTGATCGTATGTTCCTTGTATATAGGAACAACGATCGGTCACCTCCTCTCATCAGTCCCCTCCCCCTACAGTTAGAATCACTCCCTGGGACACACAATTAACCCCTTGATCGCCCCCTAGTGTTAACCCCTTCCCTGCCAGTCACATTTATACAGTAATTTGTGCATTTTTATAGCACTGATCGCTTTATAAATGTGTACAGCATTACACAACCGCTCAATTGTCAGTTAACCACTTCAGCCCGGAAGATTTGGCTTTTTAATGACCAGGCCATTTTTTGCGATACGGCACTGTGTCGCTTTAACTGACAATTGCGCGGTCGTGCGACGTTGTACCCAAACAAAATTGACGTCCTTTTTTATGACAAATAGAGCTTTCTTTTGGTGGTATTTGATTACCTCTGCAGTTTTTATTTTTTGCGCTATGAACAAAAAAAACGACTACTTTGAAAAAAACACAATATTTTGTACATTTTGCTATAATAAATGTCCCCAATTTTTTTTTTTTTAAAAAGCAAATCTTTTCCTCAGTTTAGGCCGATATGTATTCTTATACATATTTTTGGTAAAAAAAAATCGCAATTAACGTATATTGATTGGTTTGCGCAAAAGTTATAGCATCTACAAAATAGGGGATAGATTTATGGCATTTTTATTATTAATATTTTTTTTACTTGTAATGGCAGCAATCTGCAATTTTTATCGGTACTGCGACATTATGGCGGACACATCGGACACTTTCGACAGTTTTTTGGGACCATTTATACAGCGATTAGTGCTTTAAAAATGCACTGATTACTGTGTAAATGTCACTGGCAGGAAAGGGGTTAACACTAGGGGGCGATCAAGGGGTTAACTGTGTTCCCTAGTGTGTGTTCTAACTGTGGGGGGAGGGGACTCACTATAGGAGATGACAGATCGTGGTTCCCAGCTTGTAGGAACTCACAATCTCTCTCTCCTCTCCTCACAGAACTGGGATGTGTGTGTTTACACACATACGTCCCTGTTCTGCCTCTCGTGCCCGCGATCGCTCGTGGCCGGCGGTCATCGTGACGGTCGGTCACGAGCATCGGCACCCCTGCCTAAAGAGACCGACGTACAGCTACGACGGTTCGCGGGACGGTTCACGGGATCGCGCCAACCTGCCGCAGTATAATGACGGTGGCAGGACGGCAAGTGGTTAAAGTAATGCAATGCTGTATCGCAAAAAGTGGCCTGGAGGGGGGGAAATCTTCTGGAAGTCAAGTAGTTAAAATAAACCAATCTTGAAATGTATTCTGACTCCGATTGTTGTGAAGAGATTATCTCTTGTGAGACCTCTATGCCTGGCCTGTATAAGATATAATCACTGAGGTCAATCCTCATCAGCTTGAACTCACCAATACCATTTCCATCCAGAGAGGTGTTTTATTCCGAAACATCAGGTTACAGCAGATGACAGGATACAACAGATGAATAGATTGTGGTATTATGCGGTCAAAAGATGATATTGTCTGTAGCTTACTATGCAGAATACATGTGCCCTGCTACACGTGGCCTGTAGCTGCCTCCATTACACAGGAAGTACAATCACAGGAAGAAAGGGTGGAGCATTACATACAAAGGAAGTGTGTCATACATCAGGGAAAAGACATGTAAAACAAGTGCATTACCGTAAAAGGTCACTAGATGGCAGCATGTGAACTAAATATAAACGTCCATAGAAAATGGTTCAGGGAAACAAAATATATATAAATTCTATGCCCCATTGGAGCGGCACACTCCCCGTCTGGCATGGTAAATGTCACTATATGCATCAGAACGGTAAATGCAACTGCAAATAACAACCGTGCAATTTGCTTTGATGTCTTGAAGACCTGAAAGACATAAAATGAACATGCATATAATGCAATAACAATAACTCTCAATTTAAGGCTTCAAGTTATGTCACCTAAAGTTCAAGACACTTTCTTCTTGAAGTCACAGGTAGAATCCAGCAGCGGACGCAAACAAGTTTATTCTCCAAAGGGCAAGAGCATAATAAGTTCTGTGATAGGTCTGATGAAAGTCTTTACAGTCCCTTGTCTTGAAACTTTCACCTCCACCTTACGTACCTTGCCGTCATCACTAGGAACGCTCTTTACAATAAGTCCCATGGGCCATTCGATTCTTTCAGCTTGCTGGTCTTTAAGCAGAATGAGATCTCCAACTTGTATGTTAGGGTTCAGGCGTTGCCATTTCCTGCGTCCTTTCAGAGTAGAAAGATACTCCATCTTCCAACGATTCCAGAAGCAGTTGGCGAGGTGTTGTACTCGCTTCCACTGGTCATAGCACAGATTTCCTGCCTTAAAGTTTCCAGGTGGAACAGGAATGAACTCAAGCTTCTGGGTAAGAAGAGTAGCTGTGGTAAGGATAGTTGGGTTCTCTGGATCTTTGTCAGGTTCTAGAAGACTGAAGACATCAGCTGTGGTTTCTTCTGAATGATCCAGCAGGAATTCAGGACCTGTTAACCAAGAAGAATTTGCAAAGACACTTGCAGACACTGGCCTGGTGGCATGATCTGCAGGGTAATTTCCGATGGAACATAATGCCATTGTTCAGGTTTAGATGTTTTCCTGATTCTCTCTACACGGTTGCTGACAGACATATAAACATTTAGTCTGGTTGTATATGTAGCCCAGAACAACTTTGCTGTCTGTGTAGAATTTGATGTCATCTATCTGAATGTCTAGCTCATGCAGTATGAAATCTGCTATTTCTACAGCAAGCACCATCCCACAAAGTTCAAGCCTGGGAATCGTGTGTTCAGGCTTAGGTGCTAACTTAGCCTTCCCAAACAGAAACCCTATGTGGGCTTGATTAGAAGAGTCTCTTACTTTGAGGTAGGCGACAGCTTCTATGGCCTCAGTAGATGCATCCGAGAAGATGTGAAGCTCTTTCCTCTGACTTGTAGCAAGGGAGGCAGAAGTGTAGCAGTGTGGTATACGGATTCCATCTAAGGCATGTAGAGATTGTTTCCAGGACTCCCACTTTGAAAGCTGGTCTATTGGTAGTGGAGCATCCCAATCTTTAATAGTCTGAGAACTAGACTTGTGCACAACGGAAAAATTTGTTCCGTTTCGGTTCGTTTCTTTCCGGTCCTGTTGATTCGTAATCATTCGTAATTTTGCTAGACGGGATTTTTCGTGTTCGGACTCATTCGTATTTTTGCAAGCGACATTTTTCGTTGAATTTTTTGTTGCTTTATAATTCGTACTTTCGGTAGAGTACGTTGTTTTTCGTTGATTCTGGACACAACTCCTACTTTCGTAACTTTTTTTGGGTTCGTTGATTCGTAATTTTCCGTGTCTCTCTCACAACGACGCTGCCTATTATGCCTAATGTGCTTCGAATGGATTTGTACTTTTCTAAATACATTGCGGTTATTTGTAACGATTCGAAATCTCGTATTTTACTTTCGTTTTTAACATGCGGCTATAGGCTCCGCCCCTGTACACCATTTTCAGAGGGTTCAGCACGGTGAGGGAGAAGCAGAGAGCAGAGCAGAGTGAGTGTTATTGTGCTTCGAATGGATTTGAAATCTCGTATTTTACTTTCGTTTTTTACATGCGGCTATAACCTCCGCCCCTGTACACCATTTTGAGAGGGAGTTCAGCACGGTGTGGGAGAAGCAGAGAGCAGAGCAGAGTGAGTGTTATTGTGCTTCGTATGGATTCGTACATTCGTAACTTTTTCATAACGAATTATGCCGAAGACATTCGGGCATTCGCTATTTGCGGTATAATTTATTTCGGATTCGGTCTTATTCGTAATTGCTTTGTTCGGAAATTCGAATGCTTCCGAATGTCCGAAAGTTGCTAAATTCGGACGAATTTCAATTCGTTACGAAACGAATTGCACAAGCCTACTGAGAACTGTCTAAGTAAGGATTTACCTTGTATGGTGATGGGAGCTACGAATCCCACTGGATCGTCTAGGCTGTTCACCACTGACAGCACACCACGTTTGGTAAATGGCTTGTCTGCAGAGCTGACTTGAAAGCCAAAGGTATCTTTTAATACGTCCCACGTAGGCCCAGACTTCTCTGTACAGGTGGTATGTCCATTCCCAGATTTAAGTCTTTAAACCCTGTGGCATGATCGCCAGGTTGAAAGGGTTTCATAACAGCAACACTATTTGAGGCAATCTTGTGTAGTCTGAGGTTAGCCTCAGAAAGCATACCTTGTGTCCTTTGAAGCAGGTCTATGGCTTTTTCATCTCTTGGCAAAGATTTAAGTCCATCGTCCACATAGAAGTCTCTCTCAACGAAGTGTCGAGCATCCACGCCATACTCCTTTTCTCCATCAAGGGCAGTCCTTCGTAAATCGTATGTTGCAACAGCGGGTGAGGGACTATTTCCGAAAACATGTACCTTCATGCGGTATTCAATCATCTCATTGTCCATGTTGTTGTCACGGTGCCACAGAAACCTTAGAAAGTTCCTATGGTCTACAATGAAGCAATGAAACATTTGTTCAATGTCAGCAGTTATGGCATCTGGCTCTCTTCTAAACCTCATAAGTACACCTACAAGGTTTTTGGTTAGGTTCGGACCAGTGAGAAGAACGTCGTTCAGGGATATGCCTTGATGCATGGCACTGGTGTCAAATACTACCCTCATTTGCTTTGGCTTACGTGGATGATACACTCTGAAGAAAGGCAGGTACCAGCACTCATCGTGTCTTTGAAGTGGTGGAGCTGGTTCGGCGTGATCATTGTCAAAGATCCTTTTCATAAAGGCGATGAAATGGTCCTTAATTTCAGGCCTGTTATTTAGAGTTCGCTAAAGTGAGTTGAATCTGGATAGAGCCTGTTCACGATTGGTTGGGAGTTCAACCCTTGTAGCACGAAGAGGTAATGGTGCAATCCAGCTGTTAGACTCATCCTGGAAAAATTCTTTGTCCATTATTTTGATGAACTCTCTGTCTTCAACTGACAAGGCTATTTTGTTGTCATCGCTTGTAGTACAAAACACTGTGGTACCTAGGTTGTCATCACAAAGAATAGGAGTGACATCAAGTACTTGGATGATGCCAAGAGGCTTCTGTTTTACTTCATAATGGCGAGGGCACTGTTTGAAGTGGGATGCACGTCCATTTCCTAACATGTAAGTTTTGAAGGAATGGATCTCGGATGACGTACGCATTCTATCCAAGCACACGTCGCCCACGATTACCCAGCCTAGGTCAAGTTTTTGTGCGTAAGGGGCATCATCAGGTCCATTGCACTGCTTGCGTACTTTATGTACTCTGAGAATGTCTCTTCCTAGCAAGACCAAGATTTCAGCATTCATGTCCATTGCAGGAATCTCAATAAATAGTTGCCTTAAGTGAGGATGGTGATATGCAGCCTCTGGAGTAGGAATTTCTTCCCTTTCGTCTGGTATCTGGTCACACTCAACTAATGTTGGTAAGGGTATGCCCTCTCCCTTATTGATATAAGAGACCATGAACCCATCGGCCCTTCTGCCGAAGGTCTCTTCACGACCAGAACAGGTTCTGGGAGTATACGGTGATGCATGTCCATCTATACCAAAGACCTCAAAGAATGTAGGCTTAACCAGGGATCTGATCCTCTGATTATCTATTATGGCATACATCCTAATAGCTTCCTCAGGCTGGCCCTTTGGGTATATCTTGAATAGGCATATCTTAGCACATTTGTGATCTAAGCCTTCTCCACAGACTTCTGTGCATGAAGAGGAAACATTAGCTGTGGCTGGAGCATTACCTTGTTGCTCCCCGCCATGATTTGAGACAGGGCTGGAGGTAGGAGGCTGCTGTGAATTGTCTGAGGGTGGGCCCGGATGCATGGCTGTAACATGTCCGTCGCTACTGCATTATGTGCACTTGATGACAACTTTACAGTTTTTAGCAAAATGTCCATAACAAGCACAGCACCTGTAGCATATTCCAAGTTTCTAAAGTTTCCCCCTCGCTCTTGTAACGTCTTTGCCCTAAGCCCACGACATTTCTTTAGGGGGTGAGGCTTCTTGTGAATAGGGAACTGATGATTAGGGTCTTTATCTCTGTCACCCGAATCGCTCTCGTGAGCAGGAGAGGATACGGGTGGTGTGATGTCTGTTCTTTTAACAGATATTGCTCTATTAAAGTCTTTACGTTTAGCTGCTGTGTTATCATACCTTGATGAAAATGATGATGAAGCAGGCAAGTTGGGTTCACTGAAGCTGAAGGTGGGATCGTTCCTCGTCCAGGCTTGATTACTGATGAACCTGAAAAAATATGCAAGTGGAGGAAAAGATACGTTATAGTCTCGTTTGTACCTTGAGCCCTGTTGTGCCCATTTCTCTTGCAGGCTGTATGGCAGTTTAGACACCACTGGATTGACACCATGAGCAGTGTCCAGGAAGCTTAGTCCAGGTAGACGTGGGTCTGTCTTTGCCATCCCCAGCTCCATGAGAAGGTCACTCAGATCTTGAAGCTTGCAGTCTCTTGAATAGAGCGTTCTCTATGGCTTCAGAGCTACCATAGGCTTTCTCACATCTTGCCCATACAGCAACAAGACCTGCATCTGGGTGGTCAACATGCACTGTTCTCAGTCTTTTAATACGATCTGCAGATTCTGGCCCCAGCCGCTTTATGAGCAAATCAAGTTCCTCCTTGGTAGTAAGGTTGAGATCAGCAATAGCAACTTTGAAGGTTGATCTCCAGGCCCTGTCTAGAAACTAGTCTGCTGCTGACTGTACTCACAGTGAAGGCTTCACAATAAATATGCTTGATGTTATGGAGTTGACAGCTGCTTCTTTTACTCGATGACCATTTGTCTATTGGTGTGTGGGAGGACACCTCAAATTGGACACCCTGACTGCAAACTTCCAAAGTAAGACTTTGTTTCCCACAGTTCTGAGCCATACAATCTTTGATCAACTCCAGGCCCTGTAGCTCTCTGGACAGTCGTCAAACCTAGAGAGGGTAGTGTTAATGAGCTCACGGCGTACCATATATCTGGCGAAGTTATTCAAGTCTGATCTCTCACTCTTTGGTGCCAAAGTAACTTGTGCAACCCCTCTGGTGTGAAAGTTCTCTGGTGAAGTAGGGTGAGGTTTTCCAGGATAAAACGATGTTGCAAGAGCGTTCAACTGTGGTGTAGTCCCTAAGGCTTGTGCTGGCTGTGGCTTGAGCTGCGGCTTGTCACTGGAAGTTACCTTATTGTCAGCAAGGGGTGATGTGGTTTACTGCATAGATGCACTTGTGTTGTAGACTTAAAGAGGCTCAGGCATTTGGAGCTGAGAGGTCTCTGTGTTGAGAGTCAGAACAGTATTGTTAGTAGGATGTACAGGAGATGACTCTGTATCATTGCAAACATTATGCTTTAGTACATATTCACAGGTGCGTTCAACTGGGTCTTGCAGTCTCGCTAGGATGGAACAGTCTGAGTTAGCACTTTCTCCCATCGCTTGTTCGAGGACTCTCAGCCTTGCCAGGGCAGCTGCTTCCTCCCTTTCCATTTGCAGAATCTTTATTTGGGAATCTGCCTCTGCTTGGCGGGCTGCCATCTCTGCTTCAAGAGTTTTGCTTTGAGCAGCCAGCTCTGCTTGGCGAGCTGTCATCTCTGCTTGAAAGGTTTTGATTGAGCTTCCATCTCTGCTTGGCGAGTTACCATCTTTGCATGGCAAGCTGCCTTTTGTGTTTCTACTTCTGCTTCCTTTTTGGTAAAGAAGCTTTGCACCTTTTTTGATTCCTCATCAGCGCAGGCCTCTATTACCTTGTGGCTTAATGTTGAACTTTTGGAGTGAGAGGATCTAGAAGAACGTGCAGTGTGCTTGGTTGATGTGGATCTGTGAGATCTGGTCTTCTGCAGTTGAGCAATGCGGAGTTCTGCCTTTTACTGAGCATTTTGCACTAAGAGATCCCTTTGTTGGTTTAGTGCATAAGCCCTGGTCAGTTCTGCTGAAGAGTCCTCTATATTACAGTCCTGCAAGAAAGCTGTGTATTTTGCAAACAGCCGCTAGTAGCGTTTATACGCGACAGATAAACGATCTATAGAGTCTCTTAGTTCAGCCGGTTGATCAGTGAAGAGTGACAAAACTGACATGCAGTGTGAAGTTCTGTCCCACAAGTCTGACAGATTGCTGGAGAATAGGGATGAGCTTCGAGTTCGAGTCAAACTCATGTTCGACTCGAACATTGCCTGTTCGCCCGTTCGCCGAACAGCGAACAAATTGGGGTGTTCGCGGCAAATTCGAAAAATCTATGGGAGAAATCTAAAGTGCTAATTATAAAGGCTGATATGCAAGTTATTGTCCTAAAAAGTGTTTGGGGACCCGGGTCCTGCCCCAGGGGACATGTATCAATGCAAAAAGAAGTTTTAAAAACGGCCGTTTTTTCGGGAGCAGTGATTTTAATAATGCTTAAAATGAAAAAATAAAAGTGAAATATTCCTTTAAATTTCGTACCTGGGGGGTGTGTATGATATGCATGTAAAGTGGCGCATGTTTCCCGTGCTTAGAACTGTCCCTGCAAAAAGTGTCATTTTTGAAAGAAAAAAATGCATTTAAAACTGACTCGCGGCTATTAATGAATTGTCGGCTCCCGGCAATACATACAAAAGTCATTGATAAAAAAAAAAAAAAAAGCGTGGGGGTTCCCCAGAATTCAATTACCAGGCCCTTCAGGTCTGGAATGGATATTAAGGGGAACCCCGTCGCAAATAAAAAAAAAATTGACGTGGGGTTCCCCCAAATATCCATTCCAGGCCCTTCAGATCTGGCATGGATTTTAAGGGGAACTCCACCCCAAATTAAAAAAAAAATGGCGTGGAGTCCCCCTAAAAATCCATACCAGACCCCTTATCCGAGCATGCAACCTGGCCGGCCGCAGGGGAAAAGGGGGGGACGAGAGAGCGGCCCCCCCTCCCTCCTGAACCGTACCAAGCCACATGCCCTCAACATGGGGAGGATGTCCCCATGTTGATGGGGACAAGGGCCTCATCCCCACAACCCTTGCCCGGTGGTTGTGGGGGTCTGCGGGCGGGGGGCTTATCGGAATCTGGAAGACCCCTTTAACAAAGAGGACCCCCAGATCCCGCCCCCCCCCTATGTGAATTGGTAAGGGGTACATTGTACCCCTACCATTTCACGAAGAAAGCGTAAAAAAATGTTTAAAAAAACACACAAACACGTTGAAAAAGTCCTTTATTAAAAAATAAAAAAAAAACCATTCCAGCGGTGAAATCCAGTGTCCCGCGGCGATCCCGATGTCCAGCGCTGTCCGTCATTGGTTGTGCCTGAGCGGACCTGATGGGGAACTCCCTCTCAGTATTTTAAATGTATAGACCCGCCCCTTCTAAAGTTCCCCATCAGGTCCGCTCAGCGGACCAGATGCGGAACATGAGAAGGGGCGGGTCTATACATGTATTACCAAAGTGAGAGCAGTTCCCCATCAGGTCCGCCTCCTCGGTATGTCGGACCCGCCTACGTCATTGGCTTGAGCGGGGAACTTCCTTCACTATGTAAATTTAAATTACACAGTGAAGGAAGTTCCCCGCTCAAGCCAATGACGTAGGCGGGTCTGACATACCGAGGGGGCGGACCTGATGGGGAACTGCTCTCACTTTGGTAATACATGTATAGACCCGCCCCTTCTCATGTTCTGCATCTCGTCCGCTGAGCGGACCTGATGGGGAACATTAGAAGGGGCGGGTCTATACATTTAAAATACTGAGAGGGAGTTCCCCATCAGGTCCGCTCAGGCACAACCAATGAAGGACAGCGCTGGACATCGGGATCGCCGCGGGACACTGGATTTCACCGCTGGAATGTTTATTTATTTATTTTTTTAAATAAAGGACTTTTTCAAGGTGTTTGTGTGTTTTTTTTAAACATTTTTTTTACGCTTTCTTCGTGAAATGGTAGGGGTACAATGTACCCGTTACCAATTCACATAGGGGGGGGCGGGATCTGGGGGTCCTCTTTGTTAAAGGGGTCTTCCAGATTCCGATAAGCCCCCCGCGCGCAGACCCCCACAACCACCGGGCAAGGGTTGTGGGGATGAGGCCCTTGTCCCCATCAACATGGGGACATCCTCCCCATGTTGAGGGCATGTGGCTTGGTACGGTTCAGGAGGGAGGGGGGCCGCTCTCTCGTCCCCCCCTTTTCCCCTGCGGCCGGCCAGGTTGCATGCTCGGATAAGGGGTCTGGTATGGATTTTTAGGGGGACTCCACGCCATTTTTTTTTTAAACTTGGGGTGGAGTTCCCCTTAAAATCCATGCCAGATCTGAAGGGCCTGGTAATTGAATTCTGGGGAACCCCCACGCTTTTTTTTTTTTTTTTTTCTCAATGACTTTTGTATGTATTGCCGGGAGCCGACAATTCATTAATAGCCGCGAGTCAGTTTTAAATGCATTTTTTTCTTTCAAAAATGACATTTTTTGCAGGGACAGTTCTAAGCACGGGAAACATGCGCCACTTTACATGCATATCATACACACCCCCCAGGTACGAAATTTAAAGGAATATTTCACTTTTATTTTTTCATTTTAAGCATTATTAAAATCACTGCTCCCGAAAAAACGGCCGTTTTTAAAACTTCTTTTTGCATTGATACATGTCCCCTGGGGCAGGACCCAGGTCCCCAAACACTTTTTAGGACAATAACTTGCATATTAGCCTTTATAATTAACACTTTAGATTTCGAACGTTCGAGTCCATTGTATTTAATAGGGTTCTAAAGTTTACACGAACATTTTGTCTGTTCGCAGGTTCTGGTGCGAACCGAACAGGGGGGTGTTCGGCTCATCCCTGCTGGAGAACTCATTTCTAGTGGTTTCATAGTTTTCTCTGAGTTTCTGTGTCGGTTTTATTGTACGTTTGGGTCTTACACTCTGTTCGTCAATATCTGCAGAATCTGCTCCCTGTACATCTGCAGATTCAGAGGCATGATAAATCTGCGTTGGTTCAGCCACAAAAGTGTGCTCAGAGTCCTGTCTAGACATTCTCCACGTTTTTGCAAAAAATGGTACTGTCTCTTTAACCACTTCCCGCCCCGTCAATAGCAGATTGACGTCCGGGAAGTGGTTGTGTTATCCACACTGGACGTCATATGACGTCCTGCGGGATAACAGCCGCCGCGCGCCCAGGGGGGCGCGCATCGCGGCGATCGGTGGAGCGGTGGGTCAGTCTGACCCACCGCTACACTGATCTCAGTAAATAGCCTCCGGCGGAGGCTTTTTACCACGTGATCAGCCGTGTCCAATCACGGCTGATCACAATGTAAACAGGAAGAGCCGTTGATCGGCTCTTCCTCACTCGCGTCTGACAGACGCGAGTAGAGGAGAGCCGATCGGCGGCTCTCCTGACAGGGGGGGATTGTTTATCAGCGCAGCCCCCCCTTGGATACCCACACTGGACCACCAGGGAAGCCCCCCAGGACCACCAGGGAACCCCAAGCATGTGGATGGCCAGGTAAGTCCCCCATGGCCATCCACATGCACAAAGAGATAAAAAATATATGCCAATCAGTGCCCACAAATGTGTACTGATTGGCACCATCATGGCACAAAAATAATGCATGATGCCCAGCAATGCCAGCCACCAGTCATCAGTGGCACCTACCAGTGTCCATTAGTGCCACCTATCAGTGCCCATCCGTGCCCATCTGTGCCTGTCCGTGCCACCTATCAGTGCCACCCATAAGTATCCATCAGTGCTGCCTATAAGTGCCCATCAGTGCCGCCTATGAGTGTCCATCAGTGCCGCCTATGAGTGCCCATCAGTGCCACCTATGAGTGCCCATCAGTGCCGCATACCAGTGCCACATATCAGCGCCCATCAGTGCCGCCTATCAGTGCCCATCAGTGCCGCCTATCAGTGCCCATCAGTGCCCATCATCAGTGCCACCTCATCAGTGCCACCTCATTGGTGCCACCTCATTGGTGTCCATCAGTGTCGCCTTATCAGTGCCCGTTAGTGCCGCCTTATCAGTGCCTGTCATTGAAGTAGAAAAGGTACTTATTTACAAAAAAAAATAAACAGAAACAAAGAAAAACTTAGGCGATCAAATACCACCGAAAGAAAGCTCTATTTGTGGGAACAAAATTATAAAAAAATTGTTTGGGTACAATGTTGCATGACCGCGCAATTGTCATTCAAATTGCGACAGCGCTGAAAGTTCAAAATTGGCTTGGGCAGGAAGCTGTATAAGTGCATGGTATTGAAGTGGTTAAGAAGATGAACAGCAGCTTAGACAGTTGGGGTAACACAGTTCAATGTAGAGAAACAGTTTTTAACATTCACATGAGGTACAGTAAGCTTGTGCGACCATGTGCTTTCACAAGATGGCGGATGGCACTGACCTTGATTGTAGATCAGGCACACACATATACACAGCAGGCTGTAGGAATTCTATACATCTTTTGACTATTCTGACTCAGATTGTTGTAAAGCGATTATACCTTGTGAGACCTCTATGTCTGGCCTGTATAAGATATAATCACTGAGGACAATCCTCATCAGATAGCTTGAACTCACCAATACCATTTCCATCCACAGAGGTGTTTTATTCCAAAACATCAGGTTACAGCAGATGACAGGTTACAACAGATGAATAGATTGTGGTATTATGCGGTCAAAAGATGATATTGTCTGTAGCTTACTATGCAGAAAAATGGCCCTGCTACATGTGGCCTGTAGCTGCCTCCATTACACAGGAAGTACAATCACAGGAAGAAAGGGTGGAGCATTATATACAAAGGAAGTGTGTCATACATCAGGGAAAAGATATGTAAAACAAGTGCATTACCATAAAGGGTAACTAGATGGCAGCATGTGAACTAAACATAAACGTCCATAGAAAATGGTTCAGGGAAACAATAAATATAAATTCTATGCCCCATTGGGGCGACACAAAATGCAAAGGCTGAAATTGTCAAACTTACCTACTCGCCTGGCAGTCAAGCTTCTTGATACAATATTTAGAGGTACTGCTCCAGAACAAGAATGTTGAGAAAACCTATGCTTTTTAACCACTTAAGCCCCGGACCATTTGGTAGCTAAAGGACCAGAGGTGAATTCAGAATTTTGCACTGCGCTGCTTTAACTGTAAATTGTGCGGACATGCAATGTTGTACCCAAACGAAATTTGCGTCCTTTTCTTCCCACAAATAGAGCTTTCTTTTAATGGTATTTGATTGCCTCTGCGATTTTTATTTTTTGCGATATAAACGGAAAAAGACCGAAAATTTTGAAAAAAAATGATATTTTCTACTTTTTGTTATAAGAAAAATCGAATAAACTCAATTTTAGTCATACATTTAGGCCAAAATGTATTCAGCCACATGTCTTTAGTAAAAAAAATGTCAATAAGCGTATATTTATCGGTTTGCGCAAAAGTTATAGCGTTTACAAACTAGGGTACATTTTCTGGAATTTACACAGCTTTTAATTTATGACTGCCTATCTCATTTCTTGAGGTGCTAAAATGACAGGGCAGTACAAAACCCCCCCAAATTACCCCATTTTAGAAAGTAGACACCCCAAGGAAATTGCTGAGAGGCATGTTGAGCCCATTGAATATTTTTTTTTTTGTCCCAAGTGATTGAATAATGACAAAAAAAAAAAAAATACAAAAAGTTGTCACTAAATGATATATTGCTCACACATGCCATGGTTATATGTGGAATTGCACCCCAAAATACATTATGCTGCTTCTCCTGAGTACGGGGATACCACATGTGTGGGACTTTTTAGGAGCCTAGCCACGTACGGGACCCCGGAAACCAAGCACCGCCTTCAGGATTTCTAAGGGCGCAAATTTTTGATTTCACTCCTCACTACCTATCACAGTTTTGAAGGCCATAAAATGCCAAAATAGCACAAAACCCCCCCAAATGACCCCATTTTAGAAAGTAGACACCCCAAGGAAATTGCTGAGAGGCCTGTTGAGTCCATTGAATATTTTTTTTTTTGTCCCAAGTGATT
The DNA here is from genome assembly GCA_029206835.1 of Rana muscosa. Lineage (NCBI taxonomy): Eukaryota > Metazoa > Chordata > Amphibia > Anura > Ranidae > Rana > Rana muscosa. The sequence goes on along the minus strand of CM055116.1, from coordinate 522,999,146 downwards.
GAATAATGACAAAAAAAAAAAAAAACTTACAAAAAGTTGTCACTAAATGATATATTGCTCACACATGCCATGGTTATATGTGGAATTGCACCCCAAAATACATTCTGCTGCTTCTCCTGAGTACGGGGATACCACATGTGTGGGACTTTTTAGGAGCCTAGCCACGTACGGGACCCCGGAAACCAAGCACCGCCTCCAGGATTTCTAAGGGCGCAAATTTTTGATTTCACTCCTCACTACCTATCACAGTTTTGAAGGCCATAAAATGCCAAAATAGCACAAAACCCCCCCAAATGACCCCATTATGGAAAGTAGACACCCCAAGCTGTTTGCTGAGAGGCATGGTGAGTATTTTACAGCTCTCATTTGTTTTTGAAAATGAAGAAAGAACATTTTTTTTTTTTTTTTTTTTTTTTTTTTCAATTTTCAAAACTTTGTGACAAAAAGCGAGATCTGCAAAATACTCACAATACCTCTCAGCAAATAGCTTGGGGTGTCTACTTTCCAAAATGGGGTCATTTGGGGGGTTTTGTGCCATCTGGGCATTCCATGGCCTCCGAAACTGTGATAGGCAGTGAGAAGTGAAATCAAAAATTGACACCCTTAGAAAGCCTGAAGGCGGTGATTGGTTTTTGGGGTCCCGTACACGGCTAGGCTCCCAAAAAGTCTCACACATGTGGTATCCCCGTACTCAGGAGAAGCAACAGAATGTATTTTGGGGTGTAATTCCACATATGCCCATGGCATGTTTGAGCAATATATCATTTAGTGACAACTTTGTGCAAAAAAAAAAAAATAAAATTATTTTTTCCGCAACTTGTGTCAACATATAAAATATTCCATGGACTCGACATGCCTCTCAGTATATAGCTTGGGGTGTCTACTAGGGATGGGCCCGGTGCTCGATTCGAACCCATGTTCGAATCGAGCATCGGGCGTTCGCTCGCTCGTCGAGCCCAGAACTATTTGGGCCGTTCGCATCACATTCGTGTGATGCGAGCGGCCCCGCAATGCATTGCGGCCGGCGCGGCCGGCGCAGTGCATTGCTGGCTGATGATTGGCCAAGCATGCACTGTGACCCCGCATGCTTGGCCAATCACAGCGCCCGAAACTCGGAGAGCAATAATTGGCTACAGGCAGGACGGCTGTAGCCAATTACAGCTCAGGGGCTTTAGTACACGCCCCACCATTTAAAAGGCCGCCACGCCATCGGCCCCAGTCACATGAGTTCCGGCTTTAGGAGAGATTAGTCTGCTGATTCTGTCTTTGCTTGATACTGAAAGATTTGCTCTTCTTTGCTAAACCATTGGCTATTTCTTTGCTAAACCATTGCTACCTAAGTCATTGATCGTTCATTGCTGCTGATTGCACAGTTAGTGTGTTATTAGCTGCTGCTGGGGATTAGTCTGGTGCGTGCTTACTGTTAGTACAGTATTGCAGTAGTACCAACCGCAGTGCTGTTAGCACAGCATTGCACCCCAACAGCACCCATAGGACTTCTAGTGTGTTAGTGGCAGCAAACAGAGCTCCTATATTTTCTTCTCAGCAGCACCCATAGGACTTCTAGTGTGTTAGTGGCAGCAAACAGAGCTCTTATATTTTCTTCTCAGCAGCACCCATAGGACTTCTAGTGTGTTAGTGGCATCACACAGAGCTCCTATATTTTCTTCTCAGCAGCACCCATAGGACTTCTAGTGTGTTAGTGGCAGCAAACAGAGCTCCTATATTTTCTTCTCAGCAGCACCCATAGGACTTCTAGTGTGTTAGTGGCATCACACAGAGCTCCTATATTTTCTTCTCAGCAGCACCCATAGGACTTCTAGTGTGTTAGTGGCAGCAAACAGAGCTCCTATATTTTCTTCTCAGCAGCACCCATAGGACTTCTAGTGTGTTAGTGGCAGCAAACAGAGCTCCTATATTTTCTTCTCAGCAGCACCCATAGGACTTCTAGTGTGTTAGTGGCAGCAAACAGAGCTCCTATATTTTCTTCTCAGCAGCACCCATAGGACTTCTAGTGTGTTAGTGGCAGCAAACAGAGCTCCTATATTTTCTTCTCAGCAGCACCCATAGGACTTCTAGTGTGTTAGTGGCAGCAAACAGAGCTCCTATATTTTCTTCTCAGCAGCACCCATAGGACTTCTAGTGTGTTAGTGGCAGCAAACAGAGCTCCTATATTTTCTTCTCAGCAGCACCCATAGGACTTCTAGTGTGTTAGTGGCATCACACAGAGCTCCTATATTTTCTTCTCAGCAGCACCCATAGGACTTCTAGTGTGTTAGTGGCATCACACAGAGCTCCTATATTTTCTTCTCAGCAGCACCCATAGGACTTCTAGTGTGTTAGTGGCAGCAAACAGAGCTCCTATATTTTCTTCTCAGCAGCACCCATAGGACTTCTAGTGTGTTAGTGGCATCACACAGAGCTCCTATATTTTCTTCTCAGCAGCACCCATAGGACTTCTAGTGTGTTAGTGGCAGCAAACAGAGCTCCTATATTTTCTTCTCAGCAGCACCCATAGGACTTCTAGTGTGTTAGTGGCAGCAAACAGAGCTCCTATATTTTCTTCTCAGCAGCACCCATAGGACTTCTAGTGTGTTAGTGGCAGCAAACAGAGCTCCTATATTTTCTTCTCAGCAGCACCCATAGGACTTCTAATGTGTTAGTGGCATCACACAGAGTTCCTATATTTTCATCTCAGCAGCACCCATAGGACTTCTAGTGTGTTAGTGGCATCACACAGAGCTCCTATATTTTCTTCTCAGCAGCACCCATAGGACTTCTAGTGTGTTAGTGACAGCAAACAGAGCTCCTATATTTTCTTCTCAGCAGCACCCATAGGACTTCTAGTGTGTTAGTGGCAGCAAACAGAGCTCCTATATTTTCTTCTCAGCAGCACCCATAGGACTTCTAGTGTGTTAGTGGCATCACACAGAGCTCCTATATTTTCTTCTCAGCAGCACCCATAGGACTTCTAGTGTGTTAGTGGCAGCAAACAGAGCTCCTATATTTTCTTCTCAGCAGCACCCATAGGACTTCTAGTGTGTTAGTGGCAGCAAACAGAGCTCCTATATTTTCTTCTCAGCAGCACCCATAGGACTTCTAGTGTGTTAGTGGCAGCAAACAGAGCTCCTATATTTTCTTGTCAGCAGCACACATAGTACCTATAGTGTGTTAGTGTCAGCACCCATAGGACCTACAGTGTGTTGTGAGCACACATAGGAGTTCTATTTTTTATACTATATACACTACCGACTACAATGGCTGGAAGACCGCCAAGGAGAGGCAGAGCGTGCCGAGGCAAGAACACAGGGCAGGCAGGCTCTGTTTCTAGAGACAACAGTGCTGGCCGTGGACGTGGTCGTGCATCGTCATCAGCACGTGGCCATGGGACACGCTTGTCTTTGTTTTCGGCAGCTGGACATGTGGAGCCGCATCATGCCGAAGGCTTGGTAGAATGGATGACCAAGCCCTCCTCATCCTCCTCATCCTCTCTCACCCAGGCTCAGGGTACTGGCAGAGCAGCTGCCAACGCGTACTCAATGGCATCATCAGCCACCCCTTCCCTAGACCCACCATGTCCTCCTGAGGATTCCCCCGAACTGTTTGAGCACAGTGTTGGGTACATGCTCCAGGAGGATGCCCAACGATTCGAAGGCTCGGATGATGATACCCAGCTTGAGGAAGTCAGTAGTGTGCGCGCAGAGAGAGGGGATGCTGAAGGACAGCAATCTGGCAGTAGTGTTCCACCAGCTGCAGCTTACTGCCAGGTTTGCTCTAGTGGTGAAGAGGGAGGGGATGATGAGGTCACTGACTCCACGTGGGTGCCTGAAGGGAGAGAGGAGGAGGAGGAGGAGGATGCAGCGTCACATGTCCAACGAGGCAGGATGCCCCCTGGAGGCCAGCTAGAGGCCAGCACAGCAACTGTACCACACCGCAGAGCTCCGCCTGTGCAGGGCGCTGCCTCTGCACGTTATCACAAAAGTTCTTTGGTGTGGGCCTTTTTTGAGACGAGTGCATCAGATCGCACCACTGCTATTTGCAATATTTGTCTCAAGCGTATCTCGCGTGGCCAAAACATCAGCCGCTTGGGCACCACAAGCATGAGCAGACATATGTCGACCTGCCATGCAGCTCGTTGGCAAGCACACATAAAAGACCCACACCAAAGAACAAAGCGGACCTCTCCTTGCTCCTCATCAGCTGGGATCTCCATCCCCACTATATCTTCAGTCCTCTCTGAAAGCTGCTCTGAGAGGACTGAAGGTGTAGAATTAGGTGTGTCACAACCAAGTACTTGCAGTACACCGACGTCCGATTGTAGCAGGCAAATTTCCCTGCCCCAGCTGCTGGACCGTCGAAAGAAGTATACTCCCAGCCATCCACATGCCCAGCGGTTGAATGCTAGCTTGGCTAAATTGCTAGCACTTCAACTGCTGCCTTTTCAGTTGATAGACTCGGCCCCCTTCCGTGAGTTTGTTCAATGTGCGGTTCCTCAGTGGCAGGTTCCCAAACGCCACTTTTTCTCACGGAAGGCGATTCCGTCTCTCTACTGGCATGTGGAAGGCAATGTCCATGCCTCGCTGGACAGGGCGGTCAGCGGTAAGGTGCATATTACCGCTGACTCATGGTCCAGCAGGCATGGACAGGGACGTTATCTTTCTTTCACGGCCCATTGGGTCACTCTATTGGTAGCTGGGAGGGATGCAGGACAAGGTGCAGTAGTGTTGGAGGTTGTTCCGCCCCCACGCCTCCAAAATGCTACTACTGGTTGTGACACACCTCTCTCCTCCACCCCCTCCTCTTCTTCTTCCTCCATGTCCTCTTCGAGTGCTCTGTCCTCGGAACCAGCGGTGCTCCGTAGGCGTACAAGGGGCTACGCGAGTACGCAGGCAAAAAGATGCCATGCCGTGCTTGCGCTGGTGTGTTTGGGGGACAGGAGCCACACTGGGCCAGAGGTTCTGGCAGCTCTGCAGGGGCAGGCCGAGAGGTGGTTGACGCCACGCCAGCTTAAGCCAGGAATGGTCGTTTCTGATAATGGCACCAACCTCCTCTCCGCCCTGCGACAGGGGCAGCTCACCCATGTGCCCTGTATGGCTCACGTCCTCAACCTGGTGGTGCAGCGGTTCTTGGGCAGGTTCCCAGGCTTACAGGATGTCCTGAGGCAGGCCAGGAAAGTCTGTGTGCATTTCCGCCGATCTTATAATGCCAGTGCTCGGCTGACTGAGCTGCAAAAGGAGCTGAACCTGCCCAAGAACCGCCTAATATGTGACATGCCCACCAGGTGGAACTCAACGTTGGCCATGCTGCAGCGACTGCACACGCAGCAGAGGGCCATCAATGAGTACCTTTGCGACTACGGCACCAGGACAGGGTCAGGGGAGCTTGGCTTTTTTTCCCCACGCCAGTGGAGCATGATCAGGGATGCATGCACTGTCCTCTCACCATTTGAGGAGGCCACGAGGATGGTGAGCAGTGACAGTGCATGCATCAGTGACACTGTACCTCTTGTCCACCTGTTGGAGCATACGCTGCGTGGGATAATGGACAGGGCACTTGAGGCAGAACAGAGGCAGGAAGAGGAGGACTTCCTTGTCTCTCAAGGCCCCCTTTATCCAGACAATGTTCCTTCTGTCCCACCCATCACACAGGAAGAGGAGGAGGAGGAGGAGGAGGAGGAGGAGGATTGTGTGAGCATGGAGGTGGAGCCTGGCACTCAGCATCAGCAGCAGCAGTCTTTTAGGGATGATGTACAGTCCCAACAAACCAGTGGACTTGTACGTGGCTGGGAGGAGGTGGCTGGCGATCATGTCATCCTCAGTGACCCAGAAGACTCCGGACCGAATGCCTCAGCTAACCTACGCTGCATGGCCTCCCTGATCCTGCAAAGCCTGCGGAAGGATCCTCGTGTTCTTCGGATCAAGGAGAGTGACCATTACTGGCTGGCCACTCTCCTTGATCCACGGTACAAGGGTAAGGTTGCGGACCTTATCTTGCCGTCGCAGAGGGAGCAGAGGATGAGACATCTCAGGGAGGCCTTGCAGAAAGGTCTGTGCAACGCGTTCCCAGAAACTGGGAGGTTACAAACTCCTGGTCCTGGACGACAAGTTGCTGAGGCTTCGGTCAGTAGCAGAAGGAGCGGTGGGGAAGGTGGACGTCTGACCGATGCGTTCAGACAATTTTTTAGTCCGCAGCCCCAAGGTATGATCGGTTCCAGCAACCATCGCCAGCGTCTGATATACATGGTGCAGGAATACCTAGGGGCAAGGTCAGACTTGGACACCTTTCCCACCGAAAATCCTCTGGCTTACTGGGTCCTGAGGATGGATCACTGGCCAGAGCTTGCACAGTATGCAATTGAGCTACTGGCCTGTCCTGCATCCAGCGTTCTTTCCGAACGCACATTCAGTGCTGCTGGAGGATTTGTCACCGATCATAGGGTGCGCCTGTCCACCGACTCGGTTGATCGACTGACCTTCATAAAAATGAATCAGTCTTGGATCACCACCAGCTACCAGACACCTGAAGCGGATATAACGGAATAATTTATAATGTCACATCCCTTCAAGACTGCCTATGCTGATGCTGAGTGACTGTCCTGTTATGTTCACTGACTATCCTCTTCCTCCTCCTCAATGATCCATGCCACCACACCAGTGCCTAAGGCACAATTTTTCAGCCCCTGTATAACAGGGGCGTGTAATTAAATTTTTTTAAAAAGATGCTTCGCAACAGGTGTGACTGCTGTGCTCAGAGTACAGTATCTGTGAGGGGTTGCAGTGTTGTGGCACCAGCACCAGTGCCTAAGGCACAATTTTTCAGCCCCTGTTGGGGCGTGTAATTACAATTTTTAGGCAATGCTTTGCAACAGGTCTCATTGCTGTGCTCAGAGTACAGTATCTGTGAGGGGTTGCAGTGTTGTGGCACCAGCACCAGTGCCTAAGGCACAATTTTTCAGCCCCTGTATAACAGGGGCGTGTAATTAATTTTTTTTAAAAAGATGCTTCGCAACAGGTGTGACTGCTGTGCTCAGAGTACAGTATCTGTGAGGGGTTGCAGTGTTGTGGCACCAGCACCAATGCCTAAGGCACAATTTTTCAGCCCCTGTTTAACAGGGGCGTGTAATTACAAATCTTGATCTAATAGTTCACAGCAGGGCCCATTCCTGCGCCCACCAAGAGTAACTATGAGGGCCTACAGTCTTGTGGCAACACCGTCCACCACCACCACCACCACCAAAGGCCCAATTTTTCTGCCCTGTTCAACAGGTGCATGCAATTACAAATCTTGATCTAATAACTCACAGCAGGGCCCATTCCTGCACCCACCAAGAGTAACTGTGAGGGCTTACAGTCTTGTGGCAACACCGTCCACCACCACCACCACCACCACCAAAGGCCCAATTTTTCTGCCCGGTTCAACAGGTGCATGCAAGTACAAATCTTGATCTATTAACTCACAGCAGGGCCCATTCCTGTGCCCACCAGTCTTGTGGCTACACCAACATCTAATAGGGCAAATTTCTGCAGAGTATATACGGCAGGCCCCTACTTTCAAACATCCAACTTACAAACGACTCCTACTTGCAAACGGCAAGAGAAAACAGGAAGTGAGAGGAAATCTACCCCTAGGAAGGAAAATTCTATCCTGTTAGATTTAATTTGGGAAAAAGGTATCTCCTCTCTACTGATGCTTTATCACCAATCCTTGTTTCAATTAAAACCCCACTTTTCCAAAAACATTTGTCATTGGGACGGAAAGTGAGGTGACATGTTCTGAACAGATGTGCAAAGACAGCAAATGTTACAGGGGTGATAACCCCTCCCTATGTTCTCCAAAAAGCTTAAAAATTGTTTTTTTTGGGATGTAGCTACACTTCATAATGTACCTGTTCAGATTCTACTTAAGAACAAACCTACAGTCCATGTCTTGTTTGCACCACCTATATACTGCTGTTCAGAGTATATAGGGTTGTAGGTATAGGGTTTTATTTTGGGTGCGGGGTCCCCCTTAGTATCCATACAAGACCCAAAGGGGCTGGGGTGGGGGGGGGGTGATGGGGTAGCCATGCCATTTTTCTCAAGGATTTTCAGCCATATGGCGGCCAGGACAAGACATGACATTAAAGCCGCAAGTGGTTTTAAATGGCTTCTTTTTTTCCTTTACAAATGTCATTTTGTGCAAGGACAGTTCTAAACACGGGAAACACATGCCACTTCACAGGCATACTTTAGACACCCCCCAGGTACCATATTTAAAGGAAAATTTCACTTTTTTTTTTTCACTTTATGCATCATTAAAATGACTGCTCCCGAAAAAACTTTAGTTTTTAAAATTTCTTTTTGCATTGATATATGTCCCCTGGGGCAGGACCCGGGTCCCCAAACCTGTTTTATAACATTAACATGCATATTGGCCGTTGTAATTAGCAATTTTGATTTCGAACGTTCGCGTCCATTATAACGAATAGGGTTCGAAAATTCGCGCGAACTTTCGGTCCGTTCGAAGGTTCTGGTGCGAACCGAACCCGGGGTGTTCGGCTCATCCCTAGTGTCTACTTTCCAAAATGGGGTCATTTGTGGGGGTTTTGAACTGTTCTGGCATTTTATACACAACATTAGGAAGCTTACATCCACTCTTCTAACCACTTGAAGACAAAGCCCTTTTTGACACTTTTTGTTTACATGAAAACATTTTTTTTTTGCAAGAAAATTATGTTGAACCCCCAAACATTATATATATTTTTAAAGCAAAGGCCCTACAGAATAAAATGGTGGGTGTTGCATTTTTTTTTCTACACAGTATTTGCGCAGCGATTTTTCAAACGCATTTTTTTGGGAAAAAATACACTTTTTTAATTTTAATGCACTAAAACACACTATATTGCCCAAATGTTTGATGAAATAAAAAAGATGATCTTAGACCGAGTACATAGATACCAAACACGACATGCTTTAAAATTTCGCACAAACGCGCATTGGCGACAAACTACATACATTTTTAAAAGCCTTTAAAAGCATTTACAGGTTACCCCGTTAGATTTACAGAGGAGGTCTACTGCTAAAATTACTGCCCGCGATCTGACCTTCGCGGTGATACCTCACATGCATGGTGCAATTGCTGTTTACATATGACGCCAGACCGACGCTTGCGTTCGCCATTGGGCAAGAGCAGGGCAGGACAGGGGTGCTTTTTTTTTTTTTTTTTTTATTATTAATTTTGCTTTTTTATTTTATTTTTAAACTGTTGCTTCCATATTTATTTATTTTTATCACTTTTATTGTTATCTCAGGGAATGTAAATATTCCCTATGATAGCAATAGGTAATGACAGGTACTCTTTTTTGAAAAAACTGGGGTCTATTGGACCCTAGATCTTTCCTCTGCCTTCAAAGCATCTGACCACACCAAGATCGGTGTGATAAAATGCTTTCCCAATTTCCCAATGGCGCTTTTTATATCCGGGGGGGGACATTCCCTCCCACTGCTTGTAAAAACAGTCCAGAGGCTAATTAGCCACTAGGATTGCTTTTACATGAAAGCCGGCCGCCGGCTGAAAAGAATGATACCAAGATGATACCTAAACCCGCAGGCATCATTCTGGTATAAACATTCAAAGTCCAGCAACATACCAGTACGTTGCTGGTCCTTGTTGGACATGTATTGTAATCTTTTTTTTCATGCAGCCTGTTGGCTGAACGAAAAAAAAAGATTGATCGGTGGGTATGCCCACCATTAGAATACCACCCTTCATCCACCCACTTCTAATGATGGGCATACATGCACCATTTATATATGCCGAAGCATGGGGGCATCTTCTCGTAAAAGTTATGCCGCGTACACATGGTCAGACTTTTCCACGGGCAAGCCTCCGTCGGAATTTCGACCGTATATACGCGGCATTAGGAGCAAAATCGCTCCTCCGCTCCTGCTGCCCCAATGCTTCGGCATATATGCTTTTTTTTTTTAACTGTGGTGGTGAAATTACCTCCTACAGCACTGGAGTCGCAGGGATCAGGCCTGTCTCTGCGAACGCTGCAGTTATGTGTGTTGTGTTTTGCAAGTGACAGTGATCGATCGATACTGCACTTCGGTGGCCTGGGCTGGACGGAGGGGCAAAACGCAGGTGCTAGCAGGTATCTGGGCTGATCCCGCTAACACTGCGTTTTTGGGAACCCTAAACTGCTGGGGACGCTAGTATAGATCTGATCAGATATTGAGCTGATCAGATACTATACCACTAAGGGGGGTGTATGCTTCACGTGTGGGTGTTAGCGCTACTGGCACTAACCTGACGCTGCCTGGGGTGTGACGCAGACCCTCTCTGACGCTAAAACCTAACTGATATCACCCGCCGGGCGATCAGGGGGTTAAACCTTTATTGGGTTATATACGGCGGGTGCCCTGACACTATAAAAAGCAAACTAACTAACCAGCGTCACCCGTAACACTTATATGATGATCACTGGTGAAAGGGTTAACTAGGGGCAATTAGGGGGTTAAAACCTTTATTAGGTAATATATGGGGGTACCTGACGCTATATAAAAACCTGACGGCGAACCTAAAAAAAAATTACTGGCTACCTATCGGCATCACCGACACTAAGACAACGATCATAAAAACGATTGCTTAGCGACAGTGGTGATAGGGGGTGAAAGGGTTACCTGGGGGGCGATCAGGGGGTTAAACCTTTATTAGATAATATATGGGGGTACCTGACGCTATAAAAACCTGCGGCGAACCTAAAAAAAATTACTGGCTACCGATCAGCATCACCGACGCTAAGACATCGATCAGAAAAATGATCGCATAGTGACGGCGGTGCTAGGGGGTGAAAGGGTTACCTGGGGGGTGATCAAGGGGGTTACACATTTATTAGGTAATATATGGGGGTACCCGACGCTATAAAAACCTGCGGCGAACCTAAAAAAAATTACTGGCTACCGATCAGCATCGCCGACGCTAAGACATCGATCAGAAAAATTATCGCTTAGTGACAGTGGTGATAGGGGGTGAAAGGGTTACCTGGGGGGGGCGATCAAGGGGGTTAAACCTTTATTAGGTAATATATGGGGGTACCCGACGCTATAAAAACCTGCGGCGAACCTAAAAAAAATTACTGGCTACCGATCAGCATCACCGACGCTAAGACATCGATCAGAAAAATGATCGCATAGCCACGGCGGTGCTAGGGGGTGAAAGGGTTACCTGGGGGGTGATCAAGGGGGGTTAAACCTTTATTAGGTAATATATGGGGGTACCCGACGCTATAAAAACCTGCGGCGAACCTAAAAAAAATTACTGGCTACCGATCAGCATCGCCGACGCTAAGACATCGATCAGAAAAATTATAACTTAGTGACAGTGGTGATAGGGGGTGAAATGGTTACCTGGGGGGCGATCAAGGGGGTTAAACCTTCATTAGGTAATATATGGGGGTACCCGACGCTATAAAAACCTGCGGCGAACCTAAAAAAAATTACTGGCTACCGATCAGCATCACCGACGCTAAGACATCGATCAGAAAAATGATTGCTTAGTGACAGTGGTGATAGGGGGTGAAAGGGTTATCTGGGGGGTGATCAGGGGGTTAAACCTTTATTAGGGGGGGGGGGGGGTTAGGGGGCTACACTGGACCTAAAACTAAATGTAGTGACACTTTTACAGTCACAAATGTCACTGATTGCAGTGATCACTAAATAAATGGTCACTGCAATCAGTGACACTGTGACTGGGGTCTGGGGGGGGGGCTGGGGGGTGATCTGGGGGTGTCTGGGGGGGCCTGGGGGGCGATTTATGTGCCTATGTGTCCTGGTGTCAGTGTGCTATTTTGTGTACTAACCTGGCATCTTCTCCTGTACGGCGCTCGGTATATGTGAGCGCCCCAGGAGAGATGACATCACTTCCTCCTTCCTGGCAGGCAGGGGAAGCTCTCTCATTCGCCGGGAGCGATCGAGAGGGGGTGGCCGGAATCGAACGGCCGTCCCCTCATGCCGGATCGCTCCCGAAGGTAAAACGACCGCTCACTGTAAAGAAGGGGGGTCCGATCGGACCCCCCAACTATACAAAGGCAATCACGTACATATACGTGATTCTGCCTGTCGGTGCCATTCTGCTGACGTATATTTACAGTGGGCGGTCGTTAAGTGGTTAATGACTTTAATAAATTGTATTCTTGTTCCAGGTAAGTGACCAGTGAGAGCCAGCATAACAGCCGGGCAGCCAGCATTTTCAGAAGTAGGTCAGTGATGAGAGCCTACTTATTTCTCTCATAAAAGGTTAGTGCTATTCCCTTTTGAAAATGCTTGTCGCTTGTCTGTGTCTGGCTTTATTTAATTTTTAACCTTAGACCCGGAGCAATCATGCTATAAATGAGTGTCAGAAAAGTGTCAGACTTCCTTATCGCTATACTTTTCTGGGTCAGAGACACAGATAGCATAAAAATCAAGGCATCAGTAGGAGAGCTAGGAAACTAACCTTTTCCAAAGAAAAGCAGCAATATCAGTGTCTATAGTTTTTCCATGGTAGTCACGAGCAGTAAAATATGGCAATATTTCACATAGATGCATTAAGCTAATACGATAGAACAAGGACCAGGAATAAAAACCTGCAAAGGCTGAAAGATAAGTCCAGTGTACTGAGTCATTAGGTCTTGCATTAGTGCACAACATGCAACATAAAAATTCTTATGTCTAGCTATAATAATCTATCTATCTGCTTGTAGTTCCTAAAATATGGAAGGTGATGAGATAGAGAGCAGAACATTGTAAGGCTCGGTTCATACTACTATGATGATATTTTGACTCAATTTGCAGTGTGATTATGTAGTGTGACTTTGATGCAACATTGGTTGCATTTTGGATGTGGTTTGCATATTTTGCACTGTAGATTGCACCAGGAGCAGTACATGAACCTCTTCCAAAACTGCACCAGATGGAGTCCCATTGATGTGAATGGGTGCCCTTGAAAATAATATGATTTTTTTGTCATGCGATTCTGTGCAAATTCAGTCACCTCTAACTTTGTCCTAGTGTAAACTAGGCCCAAAGCCTCATTAGAGGCATTATTCAGTATGTTTGCTGTTGCAAAAAAAACTGTTACAATGCTGTGGCTTAGGAGTGATCTCAAGCAACTCATATTAAAGTACATGTAAACAGCCCATTCAAACCATTGCTCTGCAGTGATGCACCATGAAATGCATGGTTTAACGTGTTAACGTAATGCACAGTAAAGCATGTGTTTCTTGCTGTGGTATAGTGTTGGGCAAACCGTTCGAACCAAGCAAAAGTTCGGCCTGAACATCGCCTGTTCACCCGTTCTGCGAACACCCATATTTGCGGGCAGCTCTGCGGCATGTTCGCCTGTCGAGTACCCCACAATGCACTGCACACTTCACAGTGCATTCTAGGGCCCTAATTGGATGAAGTCTCTGCACCTGGCCACTGGCCAAGTGCAAGGTTTCTCCAATTAGCACTGTCAGAGCTCTGGTTGGACAAAGTGATGATGACTTTCGCCAATCACGGCTCAGTGCGAAGTAACCCCACCCCACACTCTAAAAGGTAACTTCCCATAGAAATATTTTGCAGTGTGTTGGAGTGGAGATAGATAGAGCAGTGCTCAGTTTGCTACTAGCGAGTTAGTGTGTTCACTTATTGTGACTCTGAGCATAGAGTGTTAGTGTAGTGTTAGTATAGTATGTGAGCAAGGCTTTTTTTCTCCGAAAATAGGTGCTGGAATTCACCCTTCAGGGCCAATGCCCCGCCCGACCACGCCCACAACCCTGCCCCAGCCACGCCTTGCTTTATAGGTGAAAATTACATGGTTGCTAAATAGTGGGCTCGAGGCTCAGAACTGGGTATCGCAGAAGGCACAAGGTTCAGAAAAGTGAAACACACAGAGTACAGGACTCAGGAGTATGTATTGTGCAGTACTGAGGAGTGCATATCATACAGGGTGCAGTAAAGTTCCCTTGTCCTCTCCAAGCAAAAATCCCCCACCCCTAAAAGTAACCATCAATTACTCGCCTCTGCACACCTCTTTGCTTTCCTCTGTGCCCCATCCCCAGCTCAACTCTGCGCCCGACATTACCAGGTCACCTACACACCTCCCCATCCACAACCCACATCTTCTGCCCCCATCCACAGTTCAACTCTGCACTTTTTTCACAGTTCACCTTAGCACCCCCGTCCACAACTCACCGTTTTACCCCATTAACATCTCACCTCTGCACCTCTCCATCCACAGATTACACCCCCAGTCCATAACTCACCTCAGCACCCCCATCTACAGCTTATCCTCACAGCTTTCACCTCTGCACAATCCGCACACCCCCTTCTTTGCTATCACTCCTGCACAAATCCCCCCTTTCGCATTTGCACAAATCCTGCCCCCCCTCCCAAAGCTCTTTCACCTTTTCACAGATCCCCCCTCCACCAGCTCTTTCACCTTTTCCCAGATCCCCCCTCCCCCCAGCTCTTTCACCTTTTCACAGATCCCCCCTCCACCAGCTCTTTCACCTTTTCACAAATCCCCCCTCCCCCAGCTCTTTCGCATTTTCACAGATCCCCCCTCCCCCAGCTCTTTCACCTTTTCACAGATCCCCCCTCCCCCCAGCTCTTTCACCTTTTCACAGATCCCCCTCCCCCAGCTCTTTCACCTTTTCACAGATCCCCCCTCCCCCAGCGCTTTCACCTTTTCACAGACCCCCCCTCCCCCCAGCTCTTTCACCTTTTCACAGATCCCCCCTCCCCCCAGCTCTTTCACAGATCCCCCTTCCCCTCAGCTCTCTCACAAATCCTCCCACCCCCACACAAAAAGCTCTCTCACCTCTTCGCAGATTGTCCTCCTCCCCCACAGCTCTCTGTGACCTCTTGCAGAATGCAGCCGTCACAGATCTGTTAGCTGTGCCCGGGTTTTTTTTCTTATTACAGTGAAGTTTCCTGCAGCTCTGCCTATTAGCAATGTAGCACGGAGAAGAGGAGGAGTTTCACAGCACTTCACTCCGCTCCGTGCTACACACAGTTGTAACAGGCGGCAGGTGGAGAAGGAAGTCGCCTCCCCAAGCCCCACATTTACAAAAAATGTGGGCGATTGCAGCGTCGGGACCCGGGACATCCACCAGGCTGTAAACATCTATCATCATGTGCCTGCCAACACAAGCACACAGAATCTGGTGGAGGGAGAGAGTCCTCTACAGCTTCTGTGTTATTTGACAAGCGGGAGTGGACAGGGCTGCCAAAGGTGGCGGAACTCTGTTCCGGCAAGTCCCGGCAGAAAATAAGCCCTGTATGTGAGTATAGTGTGCCAGTTAGTGTAGTGCAGTGTTTAACACAGCATTACATAACATTTGTTTCTGAGTGTAGAGTGTTAGTGTAGAATTTGTATAGTGTGTGAGTTATAGTGTGTCAGTATAGTGTTATGTGTTAGTGTAGTGCAGTGTTTAATGCAGCATTACATAACATGTAAGTGCTGTGTACAGTGCTGTGAACCCTTTTTTTTCTTAGTTGCTGCATGTTTTTTTTTCCTGTCCCCTATCTGACCCCTTTTTTTGAGTTTTTACATTTCTGTCAGTGTCAGTCCTCAATTTAACCACTTCCATACTGTTCACTTATACACCTTCCTGCCCAGACCAATTTTCAGCTTTCTGCGCTGTTGCACTTTGAATGACAATTGCACGGTCATGCTACACTGTACCCAAACTACATTTTTATCATTTTGTTCCCACAAACAGAGCTTTCTTTTGGTGGTATTTGATCACCTCTGCGATTTTTATTTTCTGCTAAAAAAAATTAAAAAAGACCCAAATTTTTGAAAAAAAAACCTTTTTTTTTGTTTCAGTTACAAAACTTTGTAAATAAGTAAGTTTTCTGATAAGGCGGCACTGATGGGCACCGATGAGGTGGCACTGATGGGCACCGATAGGCGGCACGGATGGGCACTGATAGGCGGCACGGATGGGCACTGATAGGCGGCACGGATGGGCACTGGTAGGTGGCATGGATGGGCACAGATAGGCGGCATGGATGGGCACAGATAGGCGGCATTGATGGGCACAGATAGGCGGCACGGATGGGCACAGATAGGCGGCACGGATAGGCGACATGGATGGGCACGGATAGGCGGCATGGATGGGCACTGATAGGTGGCATGGATGGGCATGGATGGGCACTGATAGGTGGCATGGATGGGCACTGATAGGTGGCACTGTACTGTAATGTTTTGTACTAATGGATGCCAATCAGTGCCAAACAATAATGCCTGCCAATCAGTGGTGCCCATTGTGGGCACTGATTGGCATCCATTGTGGTCACTGATTGGCATCCATTAGGCATATCTAATTGGCATCCCTGGTGGTCTAGGGTGGCATACCTTAAGGTGGGCATCCCTGGCATCCCTGGTGGTCTGGTGGCATCCCTGGTGGTCCAGTGTGGGCATCCCCGGGGGGGCTGTCCTGATAATGGATCAGCACAAACCCCCCCTCTCAGAGGAGCAGACGATCTCCTCTACTCGCGTCTGACAGACGCGAGTGAGGAAAAGCCGATGACCGGCTTTTCCTGTTTACATCGTGATCAGCCGTGATTGGACACGGCTGATCACATGGTAAAGAGTCTCCGTCGGAGACTCTTTACCTAGATCAGTGTTGCGGGGTGTCAGACTGACATCCCGCAACAACGATTGCCTCGATGCGCGCCCCCGGGGGCGCGCAGCGGCTCAATATCCTGAAGACGTCATATGACATCCAGTCAGGATATTGAAACCACCACTGTTTCTTTTAAATGTAAGTAATAAGCGCCCCCCCATCATTTCTGGGAGGCCAACAAGGAGGGCAGATGTTCCAATGGCACTATGAGGGGGCTAGCAGCGTCTGTGTGCACAAGCAAAGGTGGGCATGGTCCATCCTTAGGTAGGGCACATTTGTCTCTATTTAGTGATGTTGCCCGTGCTATCCAGCCACAGCATGCAGAGGAGGTGGTGGACTGGCTTACTAAACTATCCTCATTCTCCTCATCCTCTAAGACCCAAGCTGACACTAGTGGGCAGTACACTAGCAATCTCTGCCGGAAGCAGATCAAGCGTGGCAAAAACACCAGCCATTTGGGTACCACAGGCTTGACAAGGAATTTAACCTCCCACCACTGAACCTGAAAGCTTAATGCAAGGGGCACAATTCTTCTCCTCCTCACCTTTCATGTCTACCCCCACTATATCTCATGATGACCTCTCAGCAGCCTCCACTGACAGGGTATGAGGGTATAGTAAAGGGTGCCACAGGTCCTTGCAACACGTTTGCCAGAAGCACACCACCAGCTGTAAAGAATAGCATGAAAAATTCTCTGCCCCAGCAGCTGCAGCGAAAAAAAATACACTCCCTGTCACCCACATGCCCAGCATCCATATTTATGGCTTTACAACTCCTGCCTTTCTGTCTGGTGGATTCTGCCCACTTCCATGAATTTGCAGAATGTGCTGTACCACAATGGCAGGTTCCCAGTTGCTATGTCTTTGCACATAGGGCCATTCTAGCTCTGTAACATCACGTGGAAGGTAATGTTTTGGCATTGGTGGGCAAGGCAGTCAGCCGCAAAGTTCACCTTAATGCTGACACGTGATCCAGCAAGCATGGTCAGGGACAATATATTTAGTTCACAGCACACTGGGTAACTATGCTTGCAACTAGGAAGGATGCAGGACAGGGCTTAGTGCTGGTGCTTGTTTTGCCGCCACATCTCCATACAGCTGGTGGTGATAATGTGCAATCTGTCAGCTCCATCCTCTCCTCCTCCTCCTCCTCCACTGTGCTCTCCTCTGCTGGATTGTTCTATGAACCATCAGTACCCCTAAGTGTTCAAGGGGCCATTCAATGAGTCAGGCTAAAATATGCCATGCAGTGCTTCAAATGGTCTGTCTAGGGGACAAGATCCACACCGGAGAAGAGATTCTTTCAGCTCTGCAGGGGCAGGCCTAGAGGTGGTTCACGCTATGGAAGCTTGAGCCAAGAATGGTGGTGTGCGATAATGGCACTAACCTTCTGTCCACCCTTCGATAGGGAAAGATGACACATTTGCCATGCCTGGCACATGTCCTCAATTTGGTGGTGCAGCGTTTCTTAAACAGATACCCAGGTTTGCAAGATCTTATAAAGCAGGCCAGAAGAGTCTGCAGCCATTTCAGGCAGTCATACACAGCCAGTGTTCGGCTGGCTGAAACTAAATGGGAATCCCACCTGCCCATAAACCGCCTGATTTGGGACATGCCCGCTAGGTGCCAACTTTGGCAAGGCTGCAGCAGCTGCACATGCAACAGAGGGCCGTCAATGAGTACCTGTGTGTGTTTGGCACAAGAACAGGCTCAGGGCAGCTCGGCTTTTTTCCCCACTTCCATACTTCTCACCCCCTTTCTGCCCAGGCCATTTTCAGTTATCAGCGTTATCACACTTTGAATGAGAATTGTGCGGTCATGTGACGTTGTACCCAAATTTATTAATTTATATTTTCTATAAATATGCACTGATTACTGTATAACTGTGACTGGCAGGGAAGGGGTTAACACTAGGGGGCGATAAAGGGGTTAAATGTGTTCCCTAGGGAGTGATTCTAACTGTGGGGGGAGGAGACTGACTGGGGTAGGTGACCGATCAGTGTTCCTATGTACAAGGGACATACCATCGGTCTCCTCTCCCTGACAGGACGTGGATCTCTGTGTTTACACACAGAGATCCACGTTCCTGCTCTCTGACGAGCAATCGCGGGTGCCCGGTGGACATAGAGGCCGCCAGGCACGCGCATCGGTCCCCAGTGATGCAGTGAGTGCGCGCGCTGCCGGCGTCGTGCGCACTCTCTCCACACTGCAGGGAATCCCATGACATCATATGACGGCCGCCCGGAGGGACGAAGGGTTCCTGCGGACATCATTTGACTATACGCCGGTGGGGAAGCGGTTAAGGATGCATGCACTGTACTGTCACCATTTGAGGAGGCGACAAGTATGGTGAGCCGTGACAATGCATGTATCAGTGACACAATCCCTCTTGTGTTTCTGCTGGAGCAAGGTAAACTTTTGCTTTTATTAAGAGTACCTCTAAAAGGGTACGGGGTGTAGGCACCACTAACACCCGAAGACCAATGTTTCCACAACTGTGTGACAGGGGCATCAAATTAACATTTTTCACAGCAAGCCCAATTTTTGCTTTCATCAAGAGTACCTCTAGAGACGTACCAACAACACCCAAAGCCCAATTTTTCCACACCTGTTACTTAAGCCTGCGAAAGAGACACCAGACTTTATCTAAAAAAATAATAATCTTGGCCTGAGTGTACTATAATTTGGTTTCTTTACATAAGTCTTGCTCACTGGGGTGCAAAAGTGTGTTATTTCCATCCAAAGTCTGCCAAAGAGACACCAGAATTTATCCAAAAAATATCTAATCTTGTTCCGAGTGCACTAAATTGTGACCTCATCATACTGGCTCCCCAAGCCATTTTTTACAAAAAAACACAGTGTCACTTCGTGATGGAGCTTTTGGACTTCGCAATGGGGCACAACCATTTTTGCCATGGTGGTAGTCATTACCTTCAGACAAGAGGTGTGGCCTTGGGGGCTAAATTTGCCCCCAGTATGGCCAACCTCTTTATATCTAAATGGGAAGAAGATGTTGTCCTTCATGAGAAGTCACCTAAACTCGTCCTATTGAAAAGATTCATCGACAATGTCTTATGTATTTGGGATGGTGACACTGAATCAGCTGGTACATTTCTGTCCTTTTTAAATAATAGAGGGATTATTTTTGAGCCATGAGGTGAGTCCCACTCATATCCATTTCCTGGATCTTGACATCTCTATAAAGGAGGGTATGATTGTCACATATACCTTCTTTAAGCCGACAGACAGGAACGGATATATACCAGTTGACTCTTGTCATCACTGTTCCTGGCTGTTGGCTGTTCCTAAGGGGCAGTTTCTGCGCCTTAGGCGAAATTGCTCAGATCTTGGAGAGTTTCATAGAGAGGCCCAGTTTCTTAGATCCAGATTTGTAGCAAAGGGCTATGACAGTGTGAGTCTGGACTCTACGATTACAGAAGTGGGCATTAGAGATCGTCAGACTCTCCTCTGTGACAGACCACCTGCCATTGAAAACAGAGAAGACTTTGGTCTAGCTTTTTTAACCACCTACTCTAGTCAACATTGGGCCATTAAACGGATCATCAAGAAACACTGGCCATTATTAAAAAATGATAGAGTATTGGGTCCACTTTTATCTGCCAAACCTAGGGTACTCTTTAGGGGTACATCTAATTTGAGACATACAATAGCACCCAATGTTCCTGACCCACCTACTCGTCCAAATTTTTTTGGTGACTTTAAAGGTTTTTACCCATGCAGGAAGTGCAAAGTTTGCAAGATAAATGCACTTTGGGATAGGAGATACACTGAGTTCACCTCCACTGGAACAGGTGTCACTTACCCTATCAAGTCCTTTATAACGTGCACCACCAAGTGTGTGGTGTACATTTTGAGGTGCCCATGTGGGTTGGAGTATGTTGGGCGAACTATTCAAAAGCTCCAAGTAAGATTAGGAGAACATATAACCAACATTAAGGCCAGCTTTGATAAGCATAATGTGTCAAAGCACTACGACCTTAAGCACAATAGGGACCCTAAGGGAACTGTATTTTTAGCTTTGGAAAAATACATGCCCCATTGGCGTGGTGGAAATGGCAGGAGGACCATATCTAGGTCAGAAACTAGTTGGATACATAGGCTTGGCTCCATGTCCCAGGTGGTTTGAATGTGGAGTGGGGCATCAACTGTTTTATCAATAATGGTTGATGTCCCACTCTTCCATTTTTGAGATGTCCTCCTTATCTTCTGTTTTTATTGTTTTTGTTGTATTTTGTTTATTTTTTGTTGACTCGTTGCTTTGGTTTTAGCATTGTGGCTCCATATTGCCATAATCCTTAAGCCCCTTTTTTTTGTATTCTTATTTTCATCCACATGATGGCAGCATCTCTATGGTATTGACTGGGTTGATAGCTTAGCTAATGTATGAGTATTCACCTGATGGTGCGAGCGGTTTCATTCCGTTCCTGAATCAGAAGTCCTGGGTTTGCTGATTAACACACCCAGGTCTCATCCTACCAGCTCCCTGTGTCAGTGGTGCAAAAGAACCAATGAGGATGCTGCATTGGCTTCTCGGGCTCTCAAAAAGTGTGTGCGTGGTAGCGTGGGCGTGCTCCTGATGACGTCAGTTGTGATGAAACAGCTGTCGGGCGTCACGCAACACGTACTGGGCACGCGCACATGAACTGACACTACACGGAGCTCTTTACCCTTGCAAGGACTTTAAACCTCTATGCTTAGAAGACTTGTTTTTTTACCTTTGTACTTTTTAATAAATACCGGAAAGAACGCCTGCACTATTGGATGTTTTTTTTCCCATTTTTACCTGGGTATTACTTATCCTATTATTACCGGATGTTTACAACTGCCCTCTTTGCAACCTGGCTGCGGACCACATGCTGCATATCTAATCGGGAGGTGGGACAGTGGAGTCTGAGAACGTCTGGAAGGACCACGCACTTCTCCTGGGAGGATTGTTGTTCTACTGAGCTTGTTTTGACCCCCCTGAGAAGGGCGGTCACAGGCTAGTCGGTAAGCCTTCATTCCTTCTCTTGGTGGTGGGTCCCTTCACGGATTGGATTTACATATTCACCTTTGATCACTAGAGGCTCACCTTGAACGGATTGAACCTTCATTTCATTTCATTTTTTGCTGAAGTCATTCATTCATGAACTTTGCACAGAATATTTAGTAGTTTTTACATACACTTTAGATTCACACTGTAACTCATGGTTATATGTTATTATCCAGCGCTACACTTTTATTTATATGTATTGTTGTACCTTGTATCCAGGTTGTGGTGTTAGCAGCAGGATATCTATCAAAGACACTTATCAATATTTTATATCAATACCTTTTTGCACCTAGCGCAGATTTTTCTTCTTAATCACTACAAAATAAAGAAAGCTTGCAGGGAAAATCTATTTAAATGTAATTTCTTTATAAATGTCAGTTTTGCTGCAGCAGGTTCTATAAACGGTACAGATGCGCCAATTTACAGGCACACTTAGGAGACCCCCCAGGCACTATATTTAACCACTTCCCGACCGCGCCATGTACAAAAGACGTCCACAGCGCGGTCGAGTTATCCTGAGTGGACGTCCCAGGGACGTCCTCACAGAATCTTGCTCCTGCGCGCCCCCAGGGGCGCGCTCCAGGATATGTCCGTGACCGCCGGGTCCGGAAGACCCGGCGCATCACGGATCACGGTAGATGGCCGCTAATCGCGGCCGTTTACCACGTGATCGCTCCGTCAAATGACGGAGCGATCACTTGTAAACAGACCGGCGTCATTTGATGACGCCGGTTCCTCCCTCCCCTCTCTGTACCGATCGGTACAGTGTGAGAGGAGAGGGGAGGGAGCGGATCATGTCCGCTCCCTCCCCCATGTCAGCTGTGGGCTGGATCTGTGACAATTGCAGTCACAGATCCAGCAATCCATCCATCCCTGCTCAGCCATCCCTGTGCAATACTCTGCCAATACTCTGCAATACACCCTGTGCAATACTCTGCAATACACCCTGTGCAATACTCTGCAATACACCCTGTGCAATACTCTGCAATACACCCTGTGCAATACTCTGCAATACACCCTGTGCAATACTCTGCAATACCCTGTGCAATACTCTGCAATACACCCTGCCAATACTCTGCAATACCCTGTGCAATACTCTGCAATACACCCTGCCAATACTCTGCAATACCCTGTGCAATACTCTGCAATACACCCTGCCAATACTCTGCAATACCCTGTGCAATACTCTGCAATACACCCTGCCAATACTCTGCAATACACCCTGTGCAATACTCTGCAATACACCCTGTGCAATACTCTGCAATACACCCTGTGCAATACCCTGCCCATACTCTGCAATACCCTGTGCAATACCCTGCCCATACTGTGCAATACCCTGCCCATACCCTGCCATACTCCGCAATACTCCACAATACCCAGCAATACTCCACAATACCCGGCAATACTCCACAATACCCAGCAATACTCCACAATACCCGGCAATACTCCACAATACCCAGCAATACTCCACAATACCCGGCAATACTCCACAATACCCGGCAATACCCGGCAATACTCCACAATACCCGGCAATACTCCACAATACCCGGCAATACTCCACAATACCTGGCAATACTCCACAATACCCAGCAATACTCCACAATACCCTGCAATACTCCACAATACCCTGCAATACTCCACAATACCCTGCAATACTCCACAATACCCCGCAATACTCCACAATACCCCGCAATACTCGTCAATACCCGGCAATACTCGTCAATACTCCTCAATACCCGGCAATACTCCTCAATACCCGGCAATACTCTGCAATAACCACTTCCCGCCCGCCCGCCGGCCGTCATATGACGTCCTTGACTTTGTGCGGAGATATCTGAATGATGGGAGCAGCTACAGGCATCATTCAGATATTCGCTTTTTCAGCTGGCGATTCCCTACACCATAAGAACAATCATAGCGGCTGTTCCACCGCTTGATCGCTCTTACGGAAGGTGAGAGGGGATGCCCCCCCTCCCGCTGCCCTCCGGTGCTTCTACCGACTCACCGCTACGATCAAAGCCAAGATTGTTTTTTTTTTGTTTTTTTTTTAGGCTTCCCAGCCTAGAGGTGAGATGTGGGGTCTTATTGACACCCCCCCCCCCATATCTCACTGTAAAGAGGACCTGTCATGCCATATTCCTATTACAAGGGATGTTTACATTCCTTGTAATAGGAATAAAAGTGCTAAAAAAAAAAATTTGGGGCGGAAAAACATGTCAAACTAAAATAAATAAAGTAAAATGAACAATAAAATATATATATTTTTTTTAAAGCGCCCCTGCCCCCGCGAGCTCGCATGCAGAAGTGAACGCATACGTAAGCCCCGCCCACATATGAAAACGGTGTTCAAGCCACACATGTGAGGTATCGTTGCGAACGTTAGAGCGAGAGCAATAATTTTGGCCCTAGACCTCCTCTGTAACTCAAAACATATAACCAGTAAAAATATTTAAAGCATTGCCTATGGGGATTTTTAAGTAGCGAAGTTTGGCGCCATTCCACGAGCGTGTGCAATTTTGAAGGGTGACATGTTAGGTATCTATTTACTCGGCGTAACTTCATCTTTCACATTATGCAAAAACACTGGGCTAACTTTACTGTTTTTTTTTTCTTTTAGGCACAAAACAGTTTTTTTCCGTAAAAAACGCGTTAGAAAAATTTCTGCGCAAATACCGTGCAAGATAAAAAGTTGCAATGACCACCATTATATTCTCTAAGGTCTTTGCTAAAAAAACATATATAATGTTTTGGGGTTCTATGTAATTTTATAGCAAATAAATGATGATTTTTACATGTAGGAGAGAAATGTCAGAATTGGCCTGGGTGCTCCAGAACGCCTGAAGGTGCTCCCTGCATGTTGGGCCTCTGTATGTGGCCACGCTGTGTAAAAGTCTCACACATGTGGTATCGCCATACTCGGGAGGAATAGCAGAATGTGTTTTGGGGTGTAATTTGTGGTATGCATATGCTGTGTGTGAGAAATAACCTGCTAATATGACAATTTTGTGGAAAAAAAAAAAAGAAAAAAAAATCTTGATTTTTGCAAAGAATTGTGGGAAAAAATGACAACTTCAAAAAACTCACAATGACTCTTTCTAAATACCTTGGAATGTCTTCTTTCCAAAAAGGGGTCATTTGGGGGGTATTTGTACTTTTCTGGCATGTTAGGGTCTCAAGAATTGAGATAGGCCGTCAGTACTTCAGGTGTGATCAATTTTCAGATATTGGCACCATAGCTTGTGGACTCTATAACTTTCACAAAGACCAAAAAATATCCACCAATTTGTACTTATTTTTACCAAAGATATGTAGCAGTATAAATTTTGGCCAAAATGTATGAAGAAAAAATACTAATTTGCAAAATTTTATAACGGAAACAAAGAAAAATTCATTTTTTTACTAAATTTTCAGTCTTTTTTCTCTTATAGCGCAAAAAATAAAAAACCCAACAGTGATTAAATACCACCAAAAGAAAGCTCTATTTGTGTGAAAAAAAGGACAAAAATTTCATATGGGTACAGTGTTGTATGACTGAGTAATTGTCATTCAAAATGTGAGAGCACCGAAAGCTGAAAATTCGCCTGGTTAGGAAGGGGGTTTAAGTGCCCAGTTGTCAAGTGGTTAAAATAATTTTTCATTTTTATTGTTTCATTTTAAGCATACCGTATTTATCGGCGTATAACACGCACAGGCATATAGCACGCACCCTAACTTTAAGAGGGATGTTTCAGGAAAAAAACTTTCCACAGCCCCCTGCGTATAACACGCAGGCACAGTTTACCCTCTATTTTCAGGGTAAAAAAGTGAGTGTTATACGCCAATAAATACAGTAATTAAAATCACTGCTTTTTTAAAAACAACGGTTTTTTAAAGTTTTTTTGTATTGGTACATTCCCCCCAGGGCAGTAGCCAGGCCCCATACCCTTTTTATGACCAATAACCTGCATATAAGCCTTCAAAATGGGGACTTTTGATTTCTCAAGTTCGGGTCCCATATACTTTAATGGGGTTCATTGTTCGTGTCCTGATGTGAACCGAGCCGGGTGGTGTTCGGCTCATCTCATTCTCTACTGTGGTACATTGCAGTGCCATTAATTGTGAGGGTCATGTCTGGGTTTTGGTTTATGGTGGTGTGTTGGCAGCCTATTTATACAGAATAAGTTGCCTTAACACATGCATGTTAATGCACATTTATGAACACACTGCAACAGGCGACCAATAGTTTTAATGCGCTCTTACTAAATGCCATTTAGATGGCTAAAGCACTGTATATCAGAAACTAATGCCATGCGTTTAATTATTAGTTTTGTATCCTTTGTTTTGTATCATCGCTGTTGATCGTCTACAGATTCTCTTGACCTAAATTCTATGTGTACACCACACGTGTAAGGAATGATTAGTACAAATGAGTTTGCTATTGTATTGCAATATTGTATTTTTTTTTTATTTTTCTTTGTATATTACTATGCCATAGCAATACAGCTGCAGTATACACATGGTCACATTTAAGACTATTGTCTGGTTAATCACACACTATAATTAAAAAAAAAAAAAAAAAACATAATAAATGTCTTTTTCCTAAGGCTGTCATCATTGCAGTGAAGTAATTTGGTACTACTTTAGAAGAGCTGTAGAAGGGACCCTAGACACAATAAATGTAAAAAAAAAAAGAGATGTCAGCAGTAGGACACTTAAAAGATACTAAACATGAATACAAGTATTTCTCTTAACACACAATTGCAAACTTAATGAAGGAAATTCAACAGCTTTATTACTCTTTATTCTAGTCATGACCCCCTCCCCCTCCTAGTAAATACTCTGAACTATCATACAGTATTTCAACCTGGTAAAGAGGGATTTTTTATAATATCTTCTCTTTTTAGGAAATTAATAATATCAATATAAAGAACACATTAATTACTAACTTCTAATTACATACTTAGGCAAGTAAATCCCTATTTAGGTTTAGAGATATCTATGGGAAATAAATATATACAAGATTCTTTATATCATATACATTTTACAATCATTTTATTGTTTACTAAATGTTTACTGGTATTTTCTTTTTTGTTCATTTATTTTCCTTTTAATTTTTTGTATGTATTGTTTATTTCCTTTTGAAATAAATAAAAACTTTTCTGTCAAAAGAAAAAAAAAACATATACAATTTAAAAACCCATTAAACCCATTCTGAACTGGTGACATGAATGGAAACAACCACAATCAGGACTTTGTATTATCACAGGAAAATAAACAATGTTATGGCCAACAATTCCAATTGATGTTATATATATTTTTATAGATACATCCCAAGTCCATACTATATAAGAGGCAGTTTATTGCTGATTAGAGTTGAGCGGACACCTGGATGTTCGGGTTCGACGGGTTCGGCCGAACTTCGGAAAAAAGTTCGGGTTCGGGACCGAACTTTAACCCGAACCCGGACCCGAACCCGAACCCCATTGAAGTCAATGGGGACCCGGACTTCTAAGGACTAAAAAGGCTCTAAAAAAGTAATGGAAAGGGCTAGAGGGCTGCAAATGGCAGCAAAATGTTGCTAAGAGCATGGCAAGTGCTCTGCAAACAAATGTGGATAGGGAAATAACTTAAAATAACATAAAAAAAAAAATATGCTGGAAGCCCCCTTTTCAGCGGGAGAGGTACGGGACGTCATTAAGAACCTCAGAAACTCAACGGCACGATGCCACACATATGGTGGGAATGCCCCAGAATACGCCCTTTCTGGAATAAATTATTCAATTTAATGGATAAGCTAGTGGGAAAATAAAATACTTTGAAATAAAAATGTAGCGGGGTGCTAAATTTAAGGGAAGTGTTTGAGTGGTAAATAGGCTCAAACACCCTAATTCTGTAGGATTCATGGACCATTTTGTCCTCGGGGGACAGTATTGGTGTGCAGTTCCCTGTGGCCTACAGGTGGCGCTGCCATGGTAGGCTAGGGTTGAGCCGCCGATACAGTGCTGTGCCTTTTGTGTCCCCTCTTGGCAGTAGTACAGCGGGGCAGGGAACCTGCTGTGCATGCCGGGAGAGCATATAAAAGGGGCAGACCTTTGGCCTGGGGGCTGATGTCCAGTGGGGTCCACGCCCAGGTGCCTTCGGCCTGGGTGCATGTGTTCCTGTTCCATCTTGGGTACCTTTAGCCCGGGGTGAGGTACTATCCTGGAGTTCCTGCTGCCCTGGGTATGGAGGCCTAGGTGCGGGAGTAAAGCCTGGAGTCCAGAGCCTTCGTCTGGAGTCCGCTAAGGGTCGAGGAGTCTTAGGGTGCCGCCTCGTGTAGGGGACCATGTTCCTGGGAAGGGAGGATCATTCTGATGGACCGATGCGGGAGTCACGGTGAAGGAAGGGTCTGTTGACTCCCTGGAGAGATGTCTTCCCCTTGATATGGGCTAGGTTCGTAGAAGGAGAAGCTCAAGGTCATCTTGACTGTATCAGAGGCCTTATTCACCCGGCCCGTGGCAGGGGCCTTATACACCCTGGTCTGTGGCAGAGACCAAAGTTCTCTAGGTTCGTGGCAGGGGCCTTGTACACCCGGTCTGTGGCAGAGACCAACCTCAAGGTCTGTGGCAGAGACCGTGCACCTAAAACTGTTTGAGAAACCTAAGCAGTGAAGTGAATGTGCTACGTTTGTGCCTGGACCTCCTCCACACCTTAAGCTGTCCTGTTTCTTTGCTCTAACCTTTTCTATCCGAGTAGAGTTTATTTTGCCATGAGAGAATAAGAGTTGTAATTTCAGCTGGTGTGGACATTGACTTTACTGGGAATTAAAGGACTTGCCTCTATGTACAGTAGAGGTGAGAATCATCCTCTGGAGGAGTTTTGACTCCGGCTGTGGACACGGCCCGTCAAGTACACCGCTCAACCTCTTTATATAGGAGGGTACGGGCTGGTAGTGTGGTGTGCCTTTCTCCCTCCTGCGAGGAGCCAACAACATAAAGGCAGGTAAGGGGGAAAGGATCTGTGCGCTACAAAAAAATAAAATAAAAATTATAATCTTGACCTAAGAGGACGAGGTCCATATGGAGTAGGAGGTTGAGGTGGCGGTGGATGTGGCTGTGTAGGTGGAAGCGGCGGTGGAGGAGGACGAGGTAGCCAACACTGGTTCAAAAATACAACAATGGCTGGGTAAGGCCGGTGATGTGTCGAATTCTGTCCCCCGTCAAATAGTGTCCACCCTGTACTGCGCTTGCTCAGTATGTAGGACAAGGGGATTTTGAAAATCTCCCAAGACGAACGGCGCCTGCGTGGTGAGTTCAGGTGAAGGCCACACCATCCGTGGTTCAAGCCGAGCCAAGTGAGGCCGTGCCCGAAGCGTGGCGATCGAACCGAGCCCGTGAGGGGCCCTGTTACTATGTGCTACCGTATGTCCACTTGGATGGTGGGGCTTGAACCTGCACTCACAGCGCAGGCGCCGTTCATCTTCGGAGATTTTGTGAATCTCCTTGTCCTCTGTACTGCGCAAGCGCTGCGCCTTCGCAGTATGGGCCGGACACAATCCGATGGCCGGACAGTTTTTGTCACAACACCGGTATACATGTCTATTCTGCACAAGGTACGGACAAGTCCTGTGGGATCCATGCCTGGTTCATTTTAATGAACGTGAGCTTGTCCACATTGGCTCTGGACAGACGGCTGCGCTTGTCTGTGATAACGCCCCCTGCCGTGCTAAATACACGTTCAGATAATACACTGGCTGCAGGGCAGGCCAGCACCTCCAAGGCATAAAGGGCAAGCTCAGGCCATGTGCCCAATTTGGAGACCCAGAAGTTAAAGGGGGCAGACCCGTCATCCAGTACGTGTAGGCCTGTGGACACATAATGCTCAACCATGTTGGTGAAATGCTGCCTCCTGCTAAGACGTTCCATCTCAGCTGGTGGTGCTGGTTGTTGTGGCGTGCTGACAAAGCTTTTCCACATTTCAGCCATGCTAACCCTGCCTTCTGAGGTGCTGCCGG
The DNA here is from genome assembly GCA_029206835.1 of Rana muscosa. Taxonomy (NCBI): domain Eukaryota; kingdom Metazoa; phylum Chordata; class Amphibia; order Anura; family Ranidae; genus Rana; species Rana muscosa. The sequence goes on along the minus strand of CM055116.1, from coordinate 522,969,486 downwards.
TGCCCCGGCTGCGTTGGCGACCTCTTCCTTCTCCTCTGCCTTCACCTTGTGCTTCCACCGTACGCCCGCTGTCAGGTGGGAATGCCACCAGCAGCGCGTCTACCAGCGTGCGCTTGTACTCGCGCATCTTACGATCCCGCTCCAGTGAGGGAATTAAGGACGATACGTTGTCCTTGTAACGGGGATCCAGCAGGGTGGCCACCCAGTAATCAGCACCAGTTAAAATGTGGGCAACTCTGCGGTCATTGCGGAAACACTGCAGCATGTAATCGCTCATGTGTGCCAGGCTGCCCAGAGGCAAAGAAAAGCTGTCCTCTGTGGGAGGTGTATCGTCTGTGTCCTCTGTATCCCCCCAGCCACGCACCAGTGATGGCAACGAGCTGGTCTGGGTGCCACCCTGCTGTGAAAATGGCTCCTCCTCCTCCTCCTCCTCCTCCATCTCCACCTCCACCTCGTCATCCTCCAGAACTGTGCCCTTTCTGCCGGACAATTGTGTACCTGGCGTTTGTTGGTGCAGGAACCCACCCTCGTAGCCACTTGTGAAAGACTGCCCTGAAAGCCTTTGAAATGATCCCGCTTCCTCCTCCTCCTCCTCATCCTCCTGTGCCACATCCTCTTCCATCATCGCCCGAAGCGTTTTTTCAAGGAGGCATAGAACTGGGATAGTAACGCTAAGAACGGCGTCATTGGCACTGGACATGTTGGTGGAGTACTCGAAACAGCGCAACAAGGCACACAGGTCTCGCATGGAGGCCCAGTTATTGGTGGTGAAGTGGTGCTGTTCCGCAGAGCGACTCACGCGTGATTGCTGCGGCTGAAACTCCACTATCGCCTGCTGCTGCTCGCACAGTCTGGCCAGCATGTGCAAGGTGGAGTTCCACCTTGTGGGCACGTCACATATGAGGCGGTGAGCGGGAAGGCCGAAGTTACGCTGCAGCGCTGACAGGCGAGCAGCAGCAGGGTGAGAACGCTGAAAGTGCGCACACACAGCCCGCACTTTCTGCAGCAGCTCTGGCATATTGGGGTAATTTTTAAGGAACCTCTGGACCACCAAGTTCAGCACATGCGCCAGGCAAGGGATGTGCGTCAAACCGGCTAGGCCCAGAGCTGCTACGAGATTTCGCCCATTATCGCACACCACCAGGCCGGGCTTGAGGCTCACTGACAGCAACCACTCATTGGTCTGTTGTTCCATGTCCCTCCACAACTCCTGCGCGGTGTGGGGTTTTTCCCCCAAACAGGAAAGTTTTAAAACTGCCTGCTGTCGTTTACCCCTGGCTGTGCTGAAGTTGGTGGTGAAGGTGTTACGCTGACCGGATGAGGAGGCGGTAGAGGATGAGGAAGCGGAGTAGGAGGAGTTAGAAACAGGAGGCAAACTGAAGCGCCCTGCAATCCTTGGTGGTGGAAGGACATGCGCCAAACTGCTATCTGCCTCAGGCCCAGCCGCCACTGCATTTACCCAGTGTGCTGTTAGGGAGATATAACGTCCCTGACCGTGCGTACTGGTCCACGCATCCATAGTTAGGTGGACCTTGCCACAGATGGCGTTGCGCAGTGCACACCTGATTTTGTCCCCCACTTGGTTGTGCAGGGAAGGGATGGCTCGTCTGGAAAAATAGTGGCGGCTGGGCACGACGTACTGTGGGACAGCCAATGCCATCAGGCTTTTAAAACTCTGTGTCTCCACCATACGGAATGACAGCATTTTAAAGGCCAGGAGTTTTGAAATGCTGGCATTCAAGGCCAGGGATCGCGGTTGGCTAGGGGGGTACTTCCTCTTCTGCTCCAATGTTTGGGAGATAGAGAGCTGAACGCTTCCATGGGACATTGTGGAGATGGTTGGTGACCCAGGTGGTAGTGTTGCTGGCAGATCCTCTGTTTGCGGGGTGGCAGGTGCCACTGTCACTACAGAGGTGGATGAAGAGGCCGAGACTGCAGCAGAAGAGGAAGCAGGAGGAGCCAGAGACCTTTCTTGGTTTTTGAGGTGTCTACTCCACTGCAGCTCGTGCTTTGCACTTAGATGCCTGGTCATGCAGGTTGTGCTCAGGTTGAGAACGTTTATGCCTCGCTTCAGCCTCTGATTGCACAGCCTGCAAACCACTCGTGTCTTGTCATCAGCACATTGTGTGAAGAACTGCCACGCTAGGGAACTCCTTGGACCTGGCTTTGGTGTGCTCGGTCCCTTGCTGCGTTGGGCAGTAGCAGACATACTGTCTAGGGGACGGACGCTCCACTTTTGCACCCTGCTCCCTCTTCTGCTGTGCTGGTGGCTCTGTGCGACCACCGCCTCTTCCTCCAAACTACACTGGTCACCTGCATAACGTTGATTCCATGTGGGGTCGAGGACCTCATCGTCCTCCACATCATCTTCCACCCAGTATTCACCCCTGCCCTCCTTGTCTGTCTGCACAATTGCGAAAGCAGCAGCAGTTGGCACCTGTGTTTCGTCATCATCCGAGACGTACTGCGATGGTCCTCCCATGTACTCATCATGAAACATAAGTGGTTGGGCATCGGTGCACTCAATCTCTTCCACTTCTGGGGCAGGGCTAGGTGGATGGCCCTGGGAAACCCTGCTAACAGAGTCATCGAAAAGCAGAAGAGACTGCTGCATGATTTGGGGCTCAGACTGCTTGGCTGATTTGCAAGGGGGTGAGGTGAAAGACTGATGGACATGGGTTTCAGGTGCCAACTCTGATCTTTCATCAGAAGAGTGGGTGTGAGACAATGTGAAGGAACCCGAGGCACTGTCAGCAACCCAATCTACTATCGCCTGTACTTGTCCTGGCCTAAACATTCGTACAGCCTCATTAGGCGCGACAAAATACCGCCGCAGGCTCGGTCGCCTACTCGCACCTGAGGAAGGTGTTTCACTTGTGCGTGTATCTGGCACAGATCCATCACGTCCTCTCCCTGCAACAGGAGCTCCACCAGCAGCACCACGACCGGGGCCACCACGTCCCTTTGACCTTCTCCTCATATTTTCCAAATTTAGGATGTTGCCCTAAATGGGTGTTTTTGGAAGAGCAGAACAGTACGTAGCCGCTGAATCGCACAGCTACAGAACTGCAGAAAATGCTATTCAAAAAAATGTTGTTTTTTTAGTATAGCACAGTAGAAGAAAACTATTTAGAAATTGTTTATTTCACACACCTCCAAATATGTATAACACACTGCAAACTATTTTTTGTGCCCCTAAACGGCGTTTTTTGGAAGAGCAGAACACACCCACAGTACGTAACCGCTGAATCGCACAGCTACAGAACTGCAGAAAATGCTATTCAAAAAAAAATTTGTTTTTTTAGTATAGCACAGTAGGAGAAAACTATATAGAAATTGTTTATTTCACACACCTCCAAATATGTATAACACACTGCAAACTATTTTTTGTGCCCCTAAACGGCGTTTTTTGGAAGAGCAGAACACACCCACAGTACGTAACCGCTGAATCGCACAGCTACAGAACTGCAGAAAATGCTATTCAAAAAAAATGTTTTTTTTTTAGTATAGCACAGTAGGAGAAAACTATATAGAAATTGTTTATTTCACACACCTCCAAATATGTATAACACACTGCAAACAATTTTTTGTGCCCCTAAACGGCGTTTTTTTGAAGAGCAGAACACACCCACAGTACGTATCCGCTGAATCGCACAGCTACAGAACTGCAGAAAATGCTATTCAAAAAAAATGTTGTTTTTTTAGTATAGCACAGTAGGAGAAAACTATATAGAAATTGTTTATTTCACACACCTCCACATATGTATAACACACTGCAAACTATTTTTTGTGGCCCTGAATGGCTCTTTTTGCAAGCGTACATTAAAGTGCAAATTTTTTTTTTTTTTGCCCTAAACGGGTCTTTTTTTGCACAAGCAAAATAAAATGCAAATTTTTAATTTTTTTTGCCCTATGGGTCTTTTGGAAAAGAGCACAATAAAGTGCCTTTTTTTTCCCCCCTAAAAGTTAGATTTTCTCTGACACTGAGCTCATGACAGTGTAAAAAGACTGTGCACTGCAACACAAACAGGTAAACCTATGCAGATCGCTGATTTTAATCTCTGAATCTGGACTCCTATATAATATTCTCTCTCCCTGAAAGCACCAACAGGAACCTGGCCCTACACTACACTATCTCTCTATCTTTTCCCTCAGATTGCAGAATCAGGACTACCTCATGTATTTTACAATCTCTCCCTATTAGCAACAGCAGCAGCCAAGATCCTCTCCCTATCTATTCTGAAGCAGAGTGACGTGTGTGCTGTGTGCCTCTAGCTTATATAGAAGCTGGGTCACATGTTGCACTGACCAATCACAGCCATGCCATTAGTAGGCATGGCTATGATGGCCTCTAAGGGCACACCAGCTAATCAAAAGGTGATTGGCTGGCCCCTGAAGCATTTCTAAATGCGTAATTAGATTGCCGAACCCGAACCCGGACTTTTGCGCAAAGTCCGGGTTCGGGTTGGGGTTCGGGAAAAAGCTAAAGTTCGGTACGGACCCGAACTTTACAGTTCGGGTTCGCTCAACACTATTGTTGATCCAAGCATAAATCCATGAATAAAATGTTGTTTAGTGCAAATTGCTTAACATTGCAAGTGTCTGGTTTCACCACTGTGAGGCTGTCACTACAAATGCAAGAAAACATGGTTTCAAACAAGATTCCTCTCCTTGTTAACAAACAAATCATTTCAAATTAATAACTCTGATCTGAGGTATACAAAAAACATGCATATTAGGAGAACTATGATGATCACTAATATTTGCTTTGCATATAGTATTCTCTCCTGGTTACTTTTATTTTAGAACATATAAATCCTTTTAATGAAAATCCCAAAGATGCATGACAAGTAAAAATATGGGCTTGGCTAAATTCTTATATAAACATGGGTCCGAAGGCAGCCAAATCATGGCATAGTTATTTTCATATATATGTCCATATGATAACACCTTGACATTATCAGATAAAGCACCTTTCCAGTTCACTTCAAAATTTGCTTTATAGTAGATATCCCTCAGTTTTAGCTACACCAGACCTAAAAATCTGCACAGAACGCATTCCAGACATTTCCATTTTTAAAGGGCCTGTAATATGTATTGTATATTCTTGATGAATAAAAGCAATTGTCTTACCAGTTTTATAAGTATTTTATATCTCAGGTCAGTCAATGCATTTGATATTGACTTAAGTCACTGGGATTGAATATAGTTACAACTACAAAGTAATGTTTATCCAAGGCTCACACCTGTTCAGCTATTTAATCCATCAAATTCACATTGTCTAGATTAAAGCTTCAATTGGAATGCAGTTTTGGCAGTTTATAAAGAATCTCCCACATATATGACACACTGTCATGATGCCTTGGCTTCTCTTATGTATTCCCATCTGTTTTCATTAGTGTTATGATTGCTAGAAAGTTGGTTGGAATCCCTTTGGGCACCAAGCCAGCTTCAATAAAAATGAACAACCTTTTTAAGAAATACAAGTCATGTTTTAGCTGCTGATTTTTTAAACATTTAGCTGCAACGTATATCTCAATTAGCAGTTGCAGTGTTTGCATCTATCTATCTATCTATCTATCTATCTATCTATCTATCTATCTATCTTGCACACGTTAAATGCCAAAGTTGTACAGATACCTGCATTTTGTCAAATAAATGCAATCTGCACGCTGTAATGCATCAATGTGTGTGTTCAACAGACCTTCTCACATAAAGATAAAGTTGTCTTAAATAAAGAAACCATCAAGTATATAACTACATCAATAGCAACCCATGTGGAGCCCTGGGGGTAGAGGGATAGTGTGGCGAGAGGAACCCCAAACTGTTTGGAGAGAATATGGGGGTGGTACTGAACATCATGCCACCTTAATTTTCAAAAAATTGACAAATCGGTAACAAAGATGGTCAGATGTAAATTTCATGTTTGTGCTAGGCAGCGACTCATTTAACATTACACAGGCCAGCTAAAAAAGAACGCAGTAATGGCTTAAACTTCCACTAGGATGTATTTAAAATACTTTTTACATATTCCCTGTCTTAAATGGCTGTTTAAAATATGGGAGCAGTACAGGAATAGATTTTTTTTTTTTTTACAAACGATTTTTATTGCGTTAAAGAAGTAAAATAAAAATAAAAAATAAACATAAAGAAATCATACAGTCATGTAACAATATACAATATACATTATAAAATTGACATCCAAAGCGCAACAGGAAAAAATTGATATAAGGAATAATTCCAAAGCATACAGAAAAAGATATGAAAAAGGAAGACATAAAGGACTTATTTTCATTATGGCATAACATCCTCATGCAGCCTTTAGCTTTATGCCAACAAAATGTGCATATGGGTTTTCCAAGGTTCCCTTCTACGATCAAATAGGAGCATCCTATCTTGTAGAGTATACAATATCCTCTCCATAATCATCACCATATCAATTCTGTCATGTATGGAGGTTAGGGGTACAACGGGGGACTTCCAGTGAAGAGCAATGACCCAGAGAGTAGATTTATAGATAGTATGTATGAGACATTCTTCCCTGCGAAGGATCCCTGGGATCGTTGCTCCAAGTAAACACATTGGGATCGTGAGCTCCAAAGAAGTTCCAGATATTGCAGAGACAACAGCAGTCACCTTTTCCCATACTGGGGCAAGGAGCTCACAATCCCAAAATATGTGTTTGAATGTGCCCAGCAGCTGGCAGCCCCTAAAGCACAATCCGGATGTTCCCAGGAGTCTGGAAGGAGTGTAGTACCATCTGGTCATTACCTTGTAGGCTGTCTCCCTAACAGCCAGTGACTTAGTGGCTTTCCAAAGGTTTGCCAGCATAGCATCCCAATACCCCGGAGCGAATTGTTCATTACAGTCAGTTTCCAATTTTAGACTATAAGGAGGTTCACCTGAAAAACCTGAAGCCAATGCAGTTTTATAGAGAGTCGAGATGAGGCCTTTACCTCTAGGGGTTTCTCGGCAGATCCAGGAATAGATTTTCTGTAACTCCATTATCTTTCCAAAAAGCATTTACATTAATTTATAAGAAGAATTATACACTAAGCACATCTAATTTAAATGTTTCAGAAGGTTAAAGCCCTGTACACATGATCAGATTTCCTATGTTTTTTTAACCGATGGATTTTTCCATCGGAAAACCGATGAAGCTGACTTTCATCAGTCTTGCCTACACACCATCAGTCAAAAAAACCGACCGTTCCAAACGCGGTGACGTAAAACACTCCGATGAGCCGAGAAAAATGAAATTCAATGCTTCTGAGCATGCGTCAACTTGATTCTGAGCATGCATGGGTTTTTTATCCGATGGAGTTCCCCACAGACGATAGTAATTTGCTATTGTTTTTTTAACCATCGGATAAATTTAAAACATGTTCTATTTTTAAACACCGATGGAAAAAAGACTGATGGGGCCAAACACAATCGGTTTGTCCGATGAAAAAAGTCCATCGGACTGTTTTCGTCTGTAAAACCTATCGTGTGTACACGACTTAAGACACATAAGACCTCTTAGGAGAAAGATGCATACAATTTATATTATGTTTGATATCTAACAAATCATATTTTCATTATTTTAAATAGAATGTCAGTTGTGATTGTGAAACCATGTTAGACAGAAACATGGCTATACCCAGGCTAGTTGACATCTGTCAGGTGTGCACAAAAAAGTGCTCTCCAGCAAACCAAACCTCCAACCCTTTGAGCAGAATTGGATCTGGACACAACCCCTCCAGGAGCAAAAAAAGCAGCTGCAATTGGACTTGATTCAACCACACCAATGGACTATACTCTTTCTTCTATGCATTATGTTTTTTACCACTATTATATTACCTTGGCATTTTTTCATTATATTATAGATACCCCTGTACTGTGTATCTGCTCCTGACGAGTGGTTATGTATACCACAAAATGCGTAGAGCTTCTTCACTATGATATGTCACAGTATATTTTCAATATCCGCATTTTAATATTTTAATGAACCAATTATCATTGTTACCCTATGTATGTGTTACTGTTGCAAACTTGGCTCTCGTACCCAAGGCCTACTACCATGTATGTTATCTTGGAACCTACATGACCTACATAACCTACATAACCATGTATTGTCTAGATTTTATTTAGTGAGACCTATGATTACTATACATTACCATGTATGTTACGTTGAGACAATTAGGTATTATCTTGCATTGTCTAGACTTTACTTTATGTGACCTATGATTACTATAATTCATCCTTGTTTACTATGTGTATGCCATGCCTTCTTTGCAATCAATAAACAATATTTACCATAGTTGGTTCATACAAGTCAGCAGTGTGCTTCATTTTAAAGTCCCACAACCTAGTTTCTTTTCTCAATTTATTGGGGATGGAGGTATATACTAGATATTGCCTCATATAAAGTCCCAACCCTCGCTGTAGTTTTAGTAATTCGTCCTAGGGAAAGTAGCTAGTTTAAAATAAACATTACAACACATATAACATCAAACAGAATATCTTAGCCCTAGGTAGATAGGGGGTGTTTCCCCCACCCTAAATTGTAATATGGAGGCCAATGGGTATAGTTTATATTGCTATGGCGCAAAGTGAAGGAAAAAATTATACTGCATGTCACATTGGGAAGGCAGCACAGCTGTCAAACACAACCCATTCAAGTGAATGGGGCCATGCCACATTTGCTGCAGTTGCAACATGGTATTGCAATAGAAAATTCCTGGTATGCTGAAAATGAAATGTGCATTCAGGAGACATGGTATAACTTTAAAAATTGACATTTATTGATTCTGTTAGATATGTTCAACCCGGTGTGGTTTGGGCCCCTGTTATCCCCGCAATCTCTTTTAGGAGGTTTGCCTTTAGTTCATAGTTTACGCTATGTAAAGTATCTTTTTCTATTTGTTTTTACATTATCAATAAATTGTTGAATGTTACTAATATTTATCTCATATGGATATTGTAGATATACCTCCTTTACTGTATCCCCTGATGAAACAGATCTTTTAAATTTGGGAAACTTGTTAGTTATCCTCACACCACTGCAAGGATCAGCATTTTTAATAAGGGAATAAATCCTGCCATTATGTAATGCTCTATGCGATAAACAGAACTCTCTGTTAATACATAAACAAGCTGGACAGTGGGTTGTTTGATATATATAAGGAGACATAATATGGTTATTCTGATATAACTACTATACTCATGACAAGATATTTAAGTTATACTGTATGTTTCTTCTGTGATTTAAGGATTTTGTGGCAATAAAAAAAAAATGTTGCGCTATACTTACTTGTAGACATGTGCATTCGTTTTCGTCCGAATGCATTTTCGTCCGAATTTCAGGTATTTTCGTTATCGTTTTAACAAACGAAAACGAAAATGCAGAATCCGAAATCCGAAAGATCCGACATAAACAAATGCTTAATTTTCGTTTTCGTTGCAACAACAGTTCGATATAGATAGGAGATTCGACATGAGGCTGACAATAACAATCTGTGTCTATCGAACCTGTGGTTATTCTACATAGAGAGAAAAGATTCGACATTATAGAGAGAAAAGATTCGACATAGAGAGAAAAGATTCGACATTATAGAGAGAAAAGTTTCAACATTATAGAGAGAAAAGATTCGACATAGAGAGAAAAGATTCAACATTATAGAGAGAAAAGATTCAACATAGAGAGAATAGATCGCTGCTGGAATTGGGTGGGGGAAATAAAATAAAAAAATGATGATGATGAATGTTATTGGCTGATTGTAACCAAAAAGGAGGAGCAGTAAAATAGCTAGAACTAACTTGACAATTTAACGTGAACGACGAAGATTCGACAAAGCATCGAAAAACATACAAACGTTGAATCTGTCAATGAAGGCTTATGGTGTCTGTTGAAAGTTCTAAGAAGATTCAACGGAGCAGATAAACTGTACGACGCTGCAATCGTACATTTCCGGTCAAATGCTCGGCCCATAGGCTATAGAAGAATTCTAATGTTGGTTGAATAGTAATAATAATTAATAAATATAATTATTACTAGTCATACAACATTATAATTCTACTATAGCTAGCTTGTAGGCGGAACATTCGACCGGAAATGTATGATTGCAGCGTCATACAGTTTCGCTGCTCCGTCGAATCTTCTTTGAACATTCGACAGACACCATAAGCCTTCAATGACAGATTCGACCTTAATTAATTCAGATTTTCGGACGAATGCAATTTCTAACGAAAAACAAAATAAATAAAAACGAATTTCGGGAGTAACTAAATAAATTAATTTTTCTAACAAAAACGAAATTCCGAAACGAAATATTTCAGTGTGCACACGTCTACTTACTTGTATGTTTAGTACCTAAAAATCATTTCATCTAAATATCTCTGGGGATCTGGTATCTGGTTAAATTATCATACTGGATTTATTGAATAGTATATTATATTTACAGATATATAACTTACTCATTAAAATTATTTATAATTGTAACTACATATTCAATACATAAATGAAAGAATATATTCACATATTCAGAATACCAGATATGTCTTAATGCTGTCCTCGATCCCTCTTCATTTCAATGAACGAGCAACATGATTAAGACCTTATCTAGAGCAACTCTGAGTGCCTAGATAAATAACTTTTGTATATACAAGGACATCCATATCGGGTCATAACACATTTACATTTTTTCTTCATTTCTAGGTAAAGTCATTAACTACATGAATTAGAGATCTAATTTATATTGATGTAATTTCCATGATTTACGCTGCTCTTCCTTCTTTATGCTCAGTGTTCCAGTTTTCAATAATGTTTGGATGTCATGTAACTGGCATTTAATTAACTTTTACATAAAGAAACATTAACAAATGTGAAAATAAGTTATCAGTTGTGCTAACAATGGACAAGTACATACCAATTCACTTAATACAATAAATAAAGCAGCATACATAAATATCCTACTGAAGCTGCCCTTGGCTAAATTAAAGCCATTTATTAGTAGTTGTATTGCACTAAGCAAGAGCAGACTGATATTTTATGTACAGTGTGTTTAGATAAACCGAGACAACCACTCCTGTATATTGTAATGACAAAGTATCCATAAAAGAGCATATTTGGGTTTTTAAAGATAAGTCCACAAAAAGTAAGTATTAGTTCAGTAGCTTGCTGCAAACTCGACTTTGGTTGAGAAAAAAAACATACCCCACTGGGTGATCAATGTACATTGCATGGATTTTAGAAAACGTTGCACATTACTGCCTGTTTATGCTCTGAAGAAATCACGGTTTGTTGTGTGAAGAGTGAATCCTAGTTAATAAGCTGATTCATTTTCAGTATTCTAATGAGGAAAATTGCAGGGTCTACATTCTCTAAAATTAACTCTTTGGGAAAATCTAACCTAATTTTGTGCTGTAAACGATGCCTAAAACCTGACTAACTTAGTGTATATTTCTGGGAAAATCTGTGAGCCAATCACACAAGCAAGAAATTACAGTGCCTTTCAAAAGTATTTACCCCCCCCCTTGGCTTTTTACGTATTTTGTTACATTACAGCCTTTAGTTCAATGTTTTTTTAATCTGAATTATATGTGATGGATCAGAACGCAATAGTCTAAGTTGGTGAAGTAAAATTAGATAAATATATACATAAAACAATTTTTCAGAAATAAAAAACTGATAATTGGCATGTGTGTATGTATTCACCCCCTTTGTTATGAAGCCCATAAAAATCTCTGGTGCAACCAATTACCTTCAGAAGTCACATAATTAGTGAAATGATGTCCACCTGTGTGCAATCTAAGTGTCACATGATCTGTCATTACATATACACACCTTTTTGAAAGGCCCTAGAGGCTGCTACACCTAAGCAAGAGGCACCACTAACCAAACACTGCAATGAAGACCGAGGAACCCTCCAAACAAGTAAGGGACAATGTTGTTGAGAAGTACAAGTCAGGGTTTGGTTATAAAAAAATATCCAAATCTTTGATGATCCCTAGGAGCACCATCAAATCTATCATAACCAAATGGAAAGAACATGGCACAACAGCAAACCTGCCAAGAGCCAGCTGCACACCAAAACTCACGGACCGGGCAAGGAGGGCATTAATCAGAGAGGCAGCACAGAGACCTAAGGTAACCCTGGAGGAGCTGCAGAGTTCCACAGCAGAGACTGGAGTATCTGTACATAGGACGGCAATAAGCCATACGCTCCGTAGATTTGGGCTTTATGGCAGAGTGGCCAGAAGAAAGCCATTACTTTCAGCAAAAAACAAAATGGCACGTTTTGAGTTTGCGGAAAGGCATGTGGGAGACTCGCAAAATGTATGGAGGAAGGTGCTCTGGTCTGTTGAGACAAAAATGTTACTTTTTGGCCATCAAAGAAAACGCTATGTCTGGCGCAAACCCAACACATCACATCACCCAAAGAACACCATCCCCACAGTGAAACATGGTGGTGGCAGCAGTTGGGACTGGGAAACTGGTCAGAGTTGAGGGAAAGATGGATGGTGCTAAATACAGGGATATTCTTGAGCAAAACCTGTACCACTCTGTGTGTGATTTGAGGCTAGGACGCAGGTTCACCTTCCAGCAGGACAATGACCCCAAACACACTGCTAAAGCAACGCTTGAGTGGTTTAAGGGGAAACATGTAAATGTGTTGGAATGGCCTAGTCAAAACCCAGACCTCAATCCAATAGAAAATCTGTGGACAGACTTAAAGATTGCTGTTCACAAGCGCAAATCATCCAACTGGAAGGAGCTGAAGCAGTTTTGCAAGGAGGAATGGGCAAAAATCCCAGTGGTAAGATGTGGCAAGCTCATAGAGACTTATCCAAAGCGATTTGGAGCTGTGATAGCCGCAAAAGGTGGCTCTACAAAGTATTGACTTTAGGGGGGTGAATAGTTATGCACATTGAATTTTTCTGTTATTTTGTCCTATTTGTTGTTTGCTTCACAATAAAAAAAAAACATCTTCAAATTTGTGGGCATGTTCTGTAAATTAAATGATGCAAATCCTCAAACAATCCATGTTAATTCCAGGTTGTGAGGCAACAAAACACAAAAAATGCCAAGGGGGGTGAATACTTTTGCAAGGCACTGTAAATTCCTGGGGAAGTTCTGTCCACCAATTTTTATACAGAAGGCCTCCCGGTTGCCATATTGCATTGAATTTTACAGAAAATTACAAAGCTACAGATTAAAAAGGAAAGGTATTTTTTAATAACAGTAAGGTGATAGCAAACTCAAAAATAAAACAAGTTTATACTTACCTCCATTGCACAAAATGGCCCCTATCCTCCTCTTCTTGGATCCCACGCCAGCACTCCTGGCTTCTCATATTCTTTATGTGCCACCATAGGAAGCTGCTTCCTATCCTGGCACACCTGTGAGCTCAATTATGAGTCACACCAACTGTATCTATAGTCACAGCAGCATGGTTCTGCCAAGGCATCCTGGTGCCTCAACAATGCCCACGAGACCAGGAAATAAAAGGGGAGAGCCACTGCAGACAGGCACAGCACTGGAGTGAGGATACACGTAAGTATTGGGGGGTGTGGGGGCGATAGATACTTTTACTAAATTTTAGGCTTTAGAAAAACTTTAAATTACAACATGGCTTGTGTAGCAATTGTTTATGATATATATATTTTTTATTTTATTTGCTATAATGTTTCCCAGAAAAGCGGATATACCTTATAACAGGGATATGCAATTAGCGGACCTCCAGCTGTTGCCAAACTACAAGTCCCATGAGGCCTAGCGAGACTCCTGACAGCCACAAGCATGACACCCAGAGGCAGAGGCATGATGGGACTTGTAGTTTTGCAACAGCTGGAGGTCCGCTAATTGCGTATCCCTGCCTTATAAGAAGCACCTCAGTCCAAAAAATAAATATCTTATAAATGATAAAAAGAAATAAGTCACTTGTGCTAAAATTCTAGCACTAGCTGTCTTAGGCTTCTGGGTTGATTGATGACCAGTAGGGATGAGCTTCGAGTTCGAGTTGAACTCATGTTCGACTCGAACATTGCCTGTTCGCCCGTTCGCCGAACAACGAACAATTTGGGGTGTTCGTGGCAAATTTGAAAAGTCTATGGGAGAAATCTAAAGTGCTAATTATAAAGGCTTATATGAAAGTTATTGTCCTAAAAAGTGTTTGGGGACCTGGGTCCTGCCCCAGGGGACATGTATCAATGCAAAAAAATGTTTTAAAAACTGACGTTTTTTTAGGAGCAGTGATTTTAATAATGCTTAAAATGAAACAATAAAAGTGAAATATTCCTTTAAATTTCGTACCTGGGGGGTGTGTATGATATGCATGTAAAGTGGCGCATGTTTCCCGTGCTTAGAACTGTCCCTGCACAAAGTGTCATTTTTGAAGGAAAAAAAGTCATTTAAAACTCACTTGCGGCTATAATGAATTGTCGGCTTTTATCAATACATAGAAAAGTCATTGTCATTGATAAAAAAAAAAAAAAAGCGTGGGGGTTCCCCCAAATTCAATTACCAGGCCCTTTAGGTCTGGAATGGATATTAAGGGGAACCCCGCCCCAAAAATCCATACCAGACCCTTATCCGAGCACGCAACCTGGCCGGCCGCAGGGGAAGAGGGGGGGACGAGAGAGCGGCCCCCCTCCCTCCTGAACCGTACCAGGCCACATGCCCTCAACATGGGGAGAATGTCCCCATGTTGATGGGGACAAGGGCCTCATCCCCACAACCCTTGCCCGGTGGTTGTGGGGGTCTGCGGGCAGGGGGCTTATCGGAATCTGGAAGACCCCTTTAACAAAGGGGACCCCCAGATCCCGGCCCCCTCCCTATGTGAATTGGTAAGGGGTACATTGCACCCCTACCATTTCACGAAGAAAGTGTCAAAAAATGTAAATAAAAACACACACACCTTGGAAAAGTCCTTTATTAAAAAAAAAAAAAATAATAAAAAAAAAAAACATTCCAGCGATGAAATCCAGTGTCCCACGGCGATCCCGATGTCCAGCGCTGTCCGTCATTGGTTGTGACTGTGCGGACCTGATGGGGAACTTCCTCCGCTGTGTTTTAAATGTATAGACTCGCCCCTTCTAAAGTTCCCCATCAGGTCCGCTCAGCGGACCAGATGCGGAACGAGAGAAGGGGCGGGTCTATTCATGTATTACACAGCGAACGAAGTTCCCCATCAGGTCCGCCCCCTCGGTATGTCGGACCCCGTCTACGTCATTGGCCTGAGCGGGAAACTTCCTTCACTGTGTAAATTTAAATTACACAGTGAAGGAAGTTCCCCGCTCAGGCCAATGACGTAGGCGGGGTCGGACATACCGAGGGGGCGGACCTGATGGGGAACTTCGTTCGCTGTGTAATACATGTATAGACCCGCCCCTTCTCATGTTCCGCATCTGGTCCGCTGAGCGGACCTGATGGGGAACTTTAGAAGGGGCGGGTCTATACATTTAAAACACAGCGGAGGAAGTTCCCCATCAGGTCCGCACAGGCACAACCAATGACGGACAGCGCTGGACATCGGGATCGCCGCGGGACACTGGATTTCATCGCTGGAATGGTTTTTTTTATTATTATTTTTTAATTTTTTAATAAAGGACTTTTTCAAGGTGTTTGTGTGTTTTTATTTACATTTTTTGACACTTTCTTCGTGAAATGGTAGGGGTACAATGTACCCCTTACCAATTCACACAGGGGGGGCCGGGATCTGGGGGTCCCCTTTGTTAAAGGGGTCTTCCAGATTCCGATAAGACCCCCACAACCACCGGGCAAGGGTTGTGGGGATGAGGCCCTTGTCCCCATCAACATGGGGACATCCTCCCCATGTTGAGGGCATGTGGCCTGGTACGGTTCAGGAGGGAGGGGGGCCGCTCTCTCGTCCCCCCCTCTTCCCCTGCGGCCGGCCAGGTTGCGTGCTCGGATAAGGGTCTGGTATGGATTTTTGGGGGGACTCCACGCCATTTTTTTAAAAATTTGGGGTGGAGTTCCCCTTAAAATCCATGCCAGATCTCAAGGGCCTGGTATGGATATTTAGGGGGAACCCCACGCCATTTTTTTTTCATTTGCGGCGGGGTTCCCCTTAATATCCATTCCAGACCTAAAGGGCCTGGTAATTGAATTTGGGGGAACCCCCACGCTTTTTTTTTATTTTTATCAATGACTTTTCTATGTATTGATAAAAGCCGACAATTCATTAATAGTGAGCGAGTGAGTTTTAAATGACTTTTTTTCCTTCAAAAATGACACTTTGAGCAGGGACAGTTCTAAGCATGGGAAACATGCGCAACTTTACATGCATATCATACACACCCCCCAGGTACAAAATTTAAAGGAAAATTTCACTTTTATTTTTTCATTTTAAGCATTATTAAAATCACCGCTCCCGTAAAAACGTCTATTTTTTAAACCTTTTTTTGCATTGACACATGTCCCCTGGGGCAGGGGACGGGTCCCCAAACACTTTTTAGGACAATAACTTGCATATTAGCCTTTATAATTAGCACTTTAGATTTCGAACGTTCGAGTCCATTGTATTTAATAGGGTTCTAAAGTTCACACGAACATTCTGTCTGTTCGCAGGTTCTGGTGCGAACCGAACAGGGGGTGGTTCGGCTCATCCCTGATGACCAGCATCATTCAACCCCATTTCCTTTAAAGCTAGGCTATTATGGACATACCGGTACCCCCAGAGCAGAGTCATCACACAGCCTAGGTTTTGAGTACTACTGCACTAAACAATCATTCAGTGCAGTAGTAAGCACCATCCTCTACTGCTATTGGAAAAGAGGAAGGACATCCAACCTATTAGACAACTTATTAGATAAATGTTAGACCCCCTACACACAATCATGTTCCATTTTGGTGCAGTAATGCTGCAGATATGTTAATATGTAGAATTTCACACATTCCTTGAATGTAGAATGGACTTCCAATGTATGCCAATGGAAGAAAGACTGGACCTCCAACTTTTGTTTGTAACAGTGTGCACCACAATACATTGCATATTTGTGGTGGTGCATTGCAGCATGGGCTAATCAACATCTACTGTACTTGTGCATTGGGGTGCAAATGTAAAGAAATTCTACAAATACGACTAGGGTGCCATTTTTAACTCATAGGTCTAAAAATAGCCACAAGATAAATGTTAGCTATGCACTTGGGGGGGGGGGGCTCCAGTGTGTCTATATTTTTTATTTTCTGCACCACTCAAGAGTCTCCAGCTTAACAAATATGCATCTCCTTATTTCCTGTTTCTTGGGAGCTTCCAGCAAAATGCTGCTATATGAGACAATCAGCTTCTTTCCTCCAATAAGGCTTTCTAAGAAGGTGGATGTCTAGTTTAACCACTTCAATACAGGGCATTATCACCCCCTTCCTGCGCAGGTCATGAAAAACTGTACCCAAATGAATTTTTATGTTTTTTTTCCCCACAAATAAAGCTTTCTTTTGGTGCTATTTGATCACCTCTGCGGCTTTTATTTTTTGCGCTATAAGCAAAAGAAGAGCGACAATTTTGAAAAAAGCACAATATTTAAAAAAAAAAATCTATAATAAATATCACAATTTAAAAAAAAAAAATAATTTCCTCAGTTTAGGGCAATATATATTCTACATATTTTTGGTAAAAAAAAAATCGCAATAAGCGTATATTAATTGGTTTGCGCAAAAGTTATGATGTCTACAAAATAGGGGATAGATTTATGGCATTTATTTTTTATTTTTTTTACTAGTAATGGCGGCAATCTGCAATTTTTATTGTGACTGCAACATTGGAACGGACATATCGGACACTTTTCACACATTTTTGGGACCATTCACATTTATACAGCGATCAGTGCTATAAAAATGCATTGATTACTGTGTAAATGTGACTGGCAGGGAAGGGGTTAACACTAGGGGGCGATCAAGGGGTTAAGCGTGTATCCTAGGGAGTGATTCTAACTGTGGGGGGAGGGGACTGACTGGGGGGAGGTGACTGATCGGTGTCCCTATGTACAAGGAAGACACCATCGGTCTCCTCTCCCTGACAGGACGTGGACCTGTGTGTTTACACACACAGATCCACGTCCCTGGCTCTGTAACTGGTGATCGCGGGTGCCTGATGGACATCGCAGCTGCCAGGCACGTGCATCGGCATGCCTAGCGGCTGGGAGGCCCAAGGACATCATATGACGGCTGCCCAGGATGGCAGAGCCACCTTGCGGCCGTCATTTTAATATGCCCGGGATGGGACGTGGTTAAGCAAGCATACCTACCAAAGAACTAAAAACTCAACTCAACTCAAGTTCAACTGAACTCATAATATTAAGCCACATGTCAGGTACCATAACTGCCTGAAAACTGAATTTCATTTAGACCCCCTTCACATGGGCACCTTACGCTTTGCTCAGTAGGGGATCTTTCCTCTGATCTCCTGCTGAGCAGAGCAGAGTGGGCGGGTGACAGATTCGTATATATGTTCAATTTATGCAGAGTGGGCACAGAAAGAGCACGTTCTGTCCATGTACACCTGGCTACCCTTCGATCTGATCTGCCTACATGGAGGAGAATGGATCCCCTGCCGTTTTTTCTTAGCAGAACCATAAGGGAGGTAGGCGGGTGTAAACGGACACAAATCCGTTTACACCCACCGGTCCATAGGGGTAGATGGACTGTCAGATCATGTCCGCCTTAAAAACTGAACGTATGGAAGGTGCCTTATATCTTATACATCCTGTCCAGATCTATGTACAGGCTGTGTAATGTGCTGCTAGGCAAATACAAGGCATGCCAAACAGGACAGAAAAGTTTTGGAAAAACAAAACCTTTGTTTCATATAACCAACCAATGCACATGCCATGGGTCTTATGAAGAAACTATCTGTAGCATAGTCACCAGAATTTATATAACTATAAATATATTCTGTTTACACATGAAAATCCCTTGAGATAGATGACTAATAACAGAAGATGTGCATTTGTTTTACATCAGTGAAGCAATATTTGTTGTATTTATATTGGTAATAAGGGCTTCCTTTTAGCACCTGTTTATATGCATACAGGATAACATGAAGCAGAAAATATTTGCTAATGTGCTTAACTGAAGTAAAATCAACAGGAGTACTTTCTGTTGATTTAAAAGCAGTTTCTTAAGGTGCTTCAATAAATAATTAATTGTTAATTATATTATCATAATGAAGCAAAAATTATTACGATTATTTAAAAAGCAGAACTGCAAGTTACTGATGCTCAGCAATGAAAGGGTTAAAGTGAAAGATAGAAGGAGGTTACTGATCGGCAGAAGTCAAAAGATAGACCAGGTAGCATAAATAGCTGAATGAATCGCTTAGGGTCCTTTCAAAAGGGGTGGACTCCGTCAAGCGGATCCACCTGCTGGGAGGGGGGTCTCTCCACTGTACGGCAGTCGGATGGAAATGGACCACCTGTCTGTTTTCATCCGGCTGTCATCCTATCCAATCCGGTCTGCTAAAAACAAACAGATGGGAATCGATTCCCCATCTGTCTGTTTTTAGCGGACTGGATCGGATCGGATGCTGGTGGGTGTCATCCGTCGCTCCATAGAGAGCAAAAACCAACAGGCGGACCCAATCGGTCTGTCAGTGTGAAAGGGGCAGTGAGCAATAGTCTAGGAATCAAATTATTGTGATCCAAATGCAAAAAGCCCGCTCGCTGTAGCAGGGAGCAAAGCCAGATATGTTAGCATGGACAGCTGTCAGATGGCTGGCAAGGAAAGGTAGAAGCGCTGGAGAACAGTAGCATGGAGAGGTCATCTTCAGTGTGCATTCTGTGATGGAAACATAAAGGTTCTTCCGCATAACAAGGTGGCCTCAAGAGTTGCTAGGCAACACATTTTGAACAATTAGATCCTTTTTCTACTGCTCTCCGGGACTTCTGTCTTTCTTATGACAGCTACCACATCTGGCTTAGCTCCCTGCTATGGTGAGTGGTCTTTTTGTATATGGTTCACAATAATTTAAAGTGGTTGTAAACCCTTACATATACCCAGTAAAGTGACTGGCCTCGGGTGATACAGAGATGAAAAGGTGAAAAAAATTAGCACAGTTTCAGCAAGTTGTATAACCATGCTGTATATAAAGTAGGTTATACATAGAACTTCAAAGGAGTGCCATGTAGATAGACACTGCATAGTGACAATACACCGTTCCAAAAAGAGCCTTCTTTCGAGCAACCTGCCAGGGAAGATTTTTGCCAACCTCACAGGGTCCTATACCAGCATGAAAAAAAACATATAACACGTCTCTTGAGTCCTAGAGCTGATTGAGGAGACTTAAAAAAGCATGATGATTTATTTGTAGCTGGGCGAAGGTGAATTCTAGGCTTAGGTCTACATCCCATTCTCTCACAAAGTAGGGTGTTGGCTTTGAGCATTGAGGCAAAGGTTTTTTTTTTACATATGGAATGAGAGATGTTGAGATTGGGGGATAGCAAGCACCACCCCTCTTGCCTATAATACAGCATTTTGGCCTAAGAACCTTTTGTTAAATACTGAATGTGGTAAATTTGGAGTAGATGTCACCAGAAAGTGGATCTCCGAAAGCAACTTCATGTGTGGATTCAAATTACAAAACTCATGCCACACCTGGCCTTGTTTATGTGGCAAACAGAGGCCATGGATATTACAGGAAATTATTTTTAGAGTAGATGCCCTAATCAAAACTATAAAATGTCAAAAAGGTGGCAAAGCTTCACGAAACCATCCCAGGTGAAACCAGCATGACACTTTATAAAATATCTGGCGTGTGAAACTGGTAGGTCTGTCCACCGTGACAAACATATACAAAGAAACTAACCACATAACTAAACACATATTATCTGTAAAACAGTGCAGAAGGTATTCTAAAGAACAGGAGAGGACGAATAAGTGATGCAAGGGGCATGTACCAAGGCTCTCCTTCAGACCTTGAACTACAGTTAAGGCTCCATCCTGCGGCGTCATACCTATTTGGGGGGAAGAGACTGGATAATACCAGAGTGACAGCCATTCTCAGGTCAACATAATCAACCAATTAAATGTGTAAAAGAGATACATAATTTGGCTGCCTCAGACAGCAAGGGTACAGTGAAGTCAGCAAATTAATAAACAGTTTGGGGAAAAGTCCCCTCCCTGAGCCATCAACAAAAGAGAATAGTCCAGAAGGGGAGGGCTGTTATAGAAAGTTAAACAGTGCAAAACATAAATAGATAAATGCCTAATAAGTAAGCCAATACAACAAAACAGCATACCTTCCACTCTTTCTAGTCTCTTGGGTGCAGTCATGTTTCTTGTTGAAATGCTTTTTAAAAGTGTCCCGTCTTGAACATTGACATTTACAGACTTGTTGAGGAACCGGGTGCCATCTCTCCTGGTGTCTAGGCATGGGAATTTCCTCTGTGATACACCAGCCTGGGGAGTCTGTGACTTCCAGGTGTTCCAAGAACTTAGGGAGGTCACCTATGGTGGCTGTTTTAGCATTCTCTTGAGCAATAAGTCAGAAAATAAAACCCCCAGTTATATTCCACTCCCTCCTAGGGGAAGAGCTCTAGTACTGGGCAAAGAGATATATGCATCATCAGAGTCTGCTTAGCTAGGCCCTGGAAAAGGGTCAGTTGAGCTCCATCAAAATCAATAGCTGTTTTCCACACATAGCTTGCATAAAATCCCCTTTGACTGCATTTGTATGTGTAGCGGGGTGTTCCCCTTTAATGCAGAGAGACTACATTACCCAGAACCCCATTCGGCAATGTTCCGCCGCAGAGACTCATGGGAGGGGTTTATAAAAGGAGGAGGCGAGGCTGGGCTCGGCCTCTTTGGGACACGAGACTTCAGAGACTGATCCTCCTGTGCGGATGTGTCGGAGTGCAAGGCCTGAAGCCTGAGACCTTGCGCAGCACCAAAGAGCCTTCCACCCCTCTGCGAGCCTGGGTG
Source organism: Rana muscosa (assembly GCA_029206835.1). Taxonomy (NCBI): domain Eukaryota; kingdom Metazoa; phylum Chordata; class Amphibia; order Anura; family Ranidae; genus Rana; species Rana muscosa. The sequence continues at coordinate 522,947,567 of CM055116.1, read as the reverse complement.
GTATCTGACTTTGCTCGACTACAGCCTTGTTGGATCGGGGACCCGATCGCTGAAGAGACGGAGTGTGTGTGTGTAAGGACACAACAGGTGGAAGTTCCCGGACTGGGACCGTAGTCCGGGCGGGTGAGAGGGCATATGCCCAACCGATATACTGTTACTGCATATAGGCCTATAGACTGCCGTGGCCTATGAGTTGTTCTTAGTGCTCTTATTGAAGACCCTTGTTAGAATTGAACCTACCGTTCGCATAGTCAAGTTTCTACTCCATCTTTACCTACCCCATTGGATTACAAAGTTTGTACTCTGTTAATGTGCACCACCGTTAAAGATCTGCAGGTGAAGAAAAAGGACTAAGTTGTAGATATCAGAACCAGGCCTGGTGGGGTTTCTAAGGTGGTTTGGTTACTGCGCCACAGGGCACTTAGCTAACGGTTGCCCGCGTGGCGCACTTGTTATGTGTTAACCCTATAGTGTGTTAGTGTGGCTGGGCTCTACATTACAAATGATTATTTTGTAAACTGTTATTGATGTTACCCTTTTTCTTTACCAAGAGCTTAAGTAAAATCATACATTTATTTCAATTTAGTATTGTCTCAATGCTCAGTTATTCATACAGTATAAGATATACAATTTACTGTCAGTACTACCTGTGCCAGTAGGGGGTAGAGCATATTGCCGGGGGTTGGCGGAGCTGTCTTCAGGGCCCAAACTAAATCAGCGGCCTTCTTAGTTGGAGGTATCGCTACACGTGGGGGTTCTCGTCCGGGATCCTGATGCAGCAAGTGAACGCCAGAGGTGCCGGCATGGACCCCATGGATCCACGAGCGGTAGAAGAGTGGTGCAAAGCCTCTAACGCAGAGCCAAACCAGTCGATAGTCATCAGCCTCCCTGGGGAGGAATGGTCGACTGAAACGGTAGAGGAGTTGATGAAGTCAGTGTCCCCAAATCACACACCGTGGGTGACGGAGATAAAGTCAGACCCAGACATCTCATATCAGTATGCATTAGTGGAGTACTGGAACGGGATGCCAGAGGCCTGTAAGCACAAGTGTGTGCGGACGCCAGACAACAGAACCTATAGGTTGGCGCACGCAGTAACTGAAAGAAAGGAACCATCACCAACGGGATCACCGCAGGCTGCGGCCCTTACCCCACCGGAAAAAGGGGACAGGACGACGCCCCCGGTGGCGCCTGCACCTGCCACTGTTATATCACCAGAACTGATAGGTGCGATAGGGGATCTGCTAACCAAGTGTCAGAAGGCAAACACGGTGCATGTAGAGACTAGCTACCGGAGACTAAAGACATTCTCAGGGAAGCTCCCTGTCCCCGCAGGGGAAGAAGACTTTGACACCTGGGTGGAGCAGGCATTGCAGGCAGTAGAGGCATGGGAGGTGCCTGAAGCGCAGAAGAGGCAACGAGTGATGGAAAGCCTTAAAGGCGCAGCAGCAGAAGCAGTGAAAAGTTTTCGGTTTGGGAACGCAGATTGCACGGCTCAAGACTGTCTAGCCATGCTGCAAGAAGAGTTTGGTCAATTGGAAAAGGTGACTGAGATGGTCTACCAGTTTGAACATACTTTCCAACAACCGGAGGAGAAACTTTCCGAGTATGTCAGAAGACTTAACAGGTTGTTGTGCAAGATTGTGTTGAAGAAGGGGATGAGGCCCCAAGACACAGATGCGGCAAGAATGAAGCAAGTCTTAAAGGGAGCGCTGCGCTCGGATCCAGTCTGGTTGCACCTGAAAACCTCAGGAGGAGGAACGTTGCTGACTTATGCTGACTTGATAAAAATCATCAGAGATGAGGAGGCACTGCAACAGGACCAGCAGATGATTAGGACAAATGTTGTACCCGCACAGGTGCTAGTCAATCCAGTAATGACCCCTGAAAGAGATTCGGAGATAGACACCCTGAAAACTCAAATGTCCAAGGTGTTAGAGATGTTGACCTCTCTGATGGAAAAAGACACAGAGGGTCCCAAGAGAGAAGTACCAAGGAAGGAATTATTCCCAGTTGCCTCAGCATCCGCATCTTTACAAGAATGGGGAGATATCGTCTGCTTTAACTGTGGAGGAATTGGACATATTGCGGCTACATGCTCCAGTCCCAAAAAGAAGAAAATAGACAACCGCAAGCCGGCGGGAAACTTCAGAGGGCCCCGGTGAAGGAGTCAACCGGGTGCCCATCACCTTCAGTGAGCTCCAAGCTGAAAGCAAAGCAGAAAACAACAGGAGATAAAATGCCTCGGGGGAAACACAACATTCCTCAACAGAGATACACCCAAGAGAAAGGGGGTAAGACCCCTCAGAAGAGGCACAGCACTCCCCAGAGGGGGTGCACACCTAGGAAAAACAATAGTGTCCCTCAGCGGGTCCCTACACCCAGTAAAGGGGGGGGGTCAATGCATACCAGACTCAAGAAAGACTGAAGTCCAAAGGGGATTGGACGAGAGGAGGTTCAAAGAAAAAAAGTCTGAAGAAAGCGACCCCTGCCGGGCCTTACCCGGAGAAGCTGGTAGGCCCATCTCCTATAGTGTCCATTCAAGTGGAGGGAGTCTACACCAGAGCAATCTTGGATACTGGGGCGCAAGTAACCCTGCTTTACAGAGACTTTTACGATAAGTACTTGAGTCACCTACCCATCCGGAAAATAGAGGGACTAGAGATATGTGGGATTGGAACCCAGAACTTCCCCTATGATGGCTATCTGCCTGTCAGGATGACCTTTGACCCATCTGTGGCTGGAAAAACCGAAGTGTTTGACACCCTGGCAGTTGTGTGCCCTCGGCCACCAGGAGCCAACAAGAGTTCCCTGATAATAGGGACAAACACGGACCTGGTCCGAAGACTTCTGACCCCTCTAGTGAAAGAGAAAGGGGCAGCGGTCACCAAGATCCACCCCATGCTGAAGACAGCTTACCAAAGGCTGGTCTTAGAGCAGAAGACCCCAGGAGAGGGGATAGGGAAGGTGTGGAGACTTGGAAGAGGAGGGATAGTGCTGCAGCCCGGCGAAGTAACCTGTCTCAGAGGCACTGTGAAGCTTACTTGGGAGCAGCCTGGACCCTTTGTCATGCTGGAATCTGATCCAAGGAAAGGGTCCCACGGTCTGGAAGTGATACCAGAAGTGATTCCGCTGAAGGCCCTAAAGAAGGCCCATTGTAGAGTCCCAGTGAGTGTTAGGAACAATACAGATGGCCCCATGGAAATCCCAGCCAGGATGCTGCTGGGCCAGGTGAGCCCTGCTGCCCCTGTCAACCTGTCAGAGATGGGCGAAGGAGGAGATGCTTGGGAGAAGATATCCATGGAAAACCCGAATCTGCCCAGGGCTTGGAAAGAGAGAGCCAAGGCCCAGTTGAACAGATGGGAGAAGATCTTCTCTAAAGATGAGTTCGATGTGGGGTGTGCAAGGAGTGCCACCCATCGGATCCGCCTCCAGGAAGATAAGCCCTTTAGAGAGAGGGTCAGGCGGGTCCCACTAGCAGATCTGGAGGATCTAAGGGAACAACTTGCAGAACTCAAGAGGACTGGTGTGATACGGGAGTCTAGAAGCCCCTATGCCTCTCCGATAGTGGTGGTCAGGAAGAAGAATGGGTCATTGAGGCTCTGTATCGACTACAGGACTCTCAACAGGAAAAACCATACCCGACCAGTATACTACTCCAAGGATAGAGGATGCCCTACAGAGTTTGTCTGGAGCCAAGTGGTTCAGCGTTATGGATCTCAAGATCGGGTACTATCAGATCCCCATGCACCCAGAAGACAAGGAGAAGACAGCTTTCATAACCCCAGTAGGGTTCTTTGAATTCGACCGGATGCCCCAAGGTCTGTCTGGAGCCCCAGCTACTTTCCAGCGTCTTATGTAGAAGACTGTAGGAGACATGAACCTTATTGAAGTCCTTGTGTACCTGGACGATGTCATAGTCTTTGGAAGAACCCTGGAGGAACATGAGGAGAGGCTGGAAAAAGTCTTGAGGAGACTCAGTGAGGAGGGACTCAAACTTTCGCCTGAAAAGTGTCGGTTCTACCAGTCTTCTGTGAACTATCTGGGGCACATAGTGTCCGAAGAAGGGGTGGCCACAGACCCCGAGAAATTGGAGGCAGTTACCTCCTGGCCATGACCCACCACAGTAACAGAACTCAGATCCTTCTTGGGTTTCTGCTCCTACTATAGGAGGTTTGTGGAGGGATTCGCCCGAATTGCTAGACCATTGAATGAACTGCTCAAGACTGAGGGGGAAGAGGACGACTCAGGGCCCAGGAAGCCGGGAGAGTCAGTCAGAAATCAGTGGAACCAGAAGTGTGAAGAGGCCTTCCAGGCATTAAAGGAGAGCCTAACCACTGCCCCAGTCTTGGCCTACGCAGACCCAACCAAGCCCTATGAACTACACGTAGATGCTAGTCATGACGGTCTGGGAGGAGTACTTTATCAAGAACATGAAGGGCAACAACGGCCTGTTGCCTATGTGAGCAGGAGCCTGACCCCCTCTGAGAAGAACTACCCCACTCACAAGCTGGAGTTCCTGGCCCTTAAGTGGGCGGTAGTAGACAAGCTCAAAGACTACCTGTATGGGGCGGAGTTCACTGTGAAGACCGACAACAACCCCCTTACCTACCTTTTCACCACGGCCAAGCTGGACGCCACTGGACACAGGTGGCTGGCCGCACTGTCTGGATTCAACTTCAGCCTAAAGTATAGGCCAGGGGCTGGGAATAGAGACGCAGACGCTCTGTCCAGGAGATCTCATGCCCCCACCAGTGATGTAGAAGATTGGACCCAAGTGGCACCGGACGGGGTGCGGGCCCTTTGTCAAGGAGCTGAATTCCAGGCCAGAGGAGGCTCCAGAGCAGAAGAAATAGGAGTTACCATGGTGGAAGTCCCAAAACACTACTGTGGGGTGACTCAATTGGACGAAGACAACCTGCCGAGATTGTCCAAGAAGGAGTTGAGGAGTGACCAATTGGAAGACCCCATGGGGAGATTGGTCCTGGAGGCCCTGGAGAATCAGGATCCAAACAAACTCCTGCGTCATCCCTCAAAGGAAGCTCGCCTGTTGAGGAAAGAATGGGACAGGTTGCAGGTACATCAGGGAGTGGTCTACCAAAGGGGCCCCTCTGATGACTCAGAAGATAAGTGGCAACTGTTCCTCCCAGAGAAACATAGAGAGACTGTTCTGATTGCCCTGCATGACAATCATGGCCATCTAGGGGCTGAAAGGACCTTTCAACTTGTCAGAAGTCGGTTCTATTGGCCCTGCATGAGGGCAGAGGTAGAAGAGTACTGCCACTCATGTGCACGATGCATCCAGAGGAAGACTTTACCCCATCAAGCTGCCCCAATGGGCCATCTACAAAGTCAAGGCCCAATGGATCTGGTATGCATTGACTTTCTCTGCCTTGAACCCGACCTGTGTGGACTAGGAAATGTTCTGGTGATAACCGACCATTTCACCCGGTATGCCCAAGCTTTCCCAACCAAAGATCAGAAGGCCTCCACCGTAGCCAAGGTACTTATGGAGAAGTACTTTGTCCATTATGGGCTGCCACAGGGACTTCATTCAGATCAAGGAAGGGACTTTGAGAGTAAACTGATCCGGAAACTCCTGGATTCGTTGGGAATCAAGAAGACTCGAACTACACCTTACCACCCACAAGGAGATGCTCAGCCGGAAAGGTTTAACCGAACCTTGCTCAACATGTTGGGGACTCTGGAAAGTGAGAAAAAGCAACATTGGAGCAAACATATAGCAGCCCTAGTACATGCTTACAACTGCAACATCAGTGATGCTACAGGCTACTCCCCATATCGACTCATGTTTGGGAGAGAAGCGAGACTACCTGTGGACTTGGCCTTTGGCACCTCTCTGGACCATTCCTCAGCCACATCCCACAAAGGATATGTGGACAGGCTCAGACACAGCCTGAAAGTAGCCTATGAACAAGCTCAAGCGGCCTCAGATTAAAGGGGAGCTCGAAACAAAAGAAACTTCGACTTGAAGGTCCGGGTACAAGACCTACAGCCCGGGGATCGAGTACTGTTACGCAATCTTGGGGTCCCTGGGAAGCACAAACTTGCAGATAGATGGAGATCTGAACCTTATGTCATCTGTAGGAAGTTGCCGGGCCTGCCTGTCTACAAGTTGAAGCTGGAAGGAAAGGTGGGCCCTCTGAAGACGTGGCATCGAAACCACCTGCTCCCTCTTGCTGAGGCAGTTAGAATACCTCCCGTGGGAGACTCCCCTGAACCGGCCTCTATCCTGGATACTCCTAGGCCGAACACTCGGTCGCAGGCCTCCCGAGCTGAAGATGGAGAGGCCTCTCAACTTAGTGGAAATGAGAATGGAGAACTTAATTGGCTGTGGCCTTCCCCAACTCCAGGAACTTCTACCATAGACCTTCCAACCACTGAAGACACCACAGATGAAACACTGAACCCAGAAGCCACAGAGTTCATCCCCTCTAGTCCTTCAGCAGATTACTGGGAAGATGCCCATGATGGTTGCTCAGAGGAAGAGGAGCCTGTGGCACCAGAGCCAGAAATCCCAAGAGAGCAAAGGGCTTGAAGAGTCATCCGGCCTCCTAAGAAGCTGACCTACACACAAATGGGGAATAGCTCAGAGGATTCTGTAGTTACCGCTAGGAGGAATGCTGAAAATCCGGATCCCTCCACTGTCCATTTAGTGGAGGGCAACCCCAGCTCACTCTCTGGCACAGCTAGGCAGGCCACCCATGATAATGTGACCTGTGGGCAAGGGAATTCTACTCCTCAGTTTTGGTGGGAATTCCCTATGCCAACATCGTTTGTAGAATTGTCTAGAGTTGTACATAGTCTTTGTTAAGGTTTATCTTTGGGGACCAAAGAGTTCAAGTGGGGGGAGTGTGTAGCGGGGTGTTCCCCTTTAATGCAGAGAGACTACATTACCCAGAACCCCATTCGGCAATGTTCCGCCGCAGAGACTCATGGGAGGGGTTATAAAAGGAGGAGGCGAGGCTGGGCTCAGCCTCTTTGGGACACGAGACTTCAGAGACTGATCCTCCTGTGCGGATGTGTCGGAGTGCAAGGCCTGAAGCCTGAGACCTTGCGCAGCACCAAAGAGCCTTCCACCCCTCTGCGAGCCTGGGTGGCATCTGACTTCGCTCGACTACAGCCTTGTTGGATCGGGGACCCGATCGCTGAAGAGACGGAGTGTGTGTGTGTGAGGACACAACAGGTGGAAGTTCCCGGACTGGGACTGTAGTCCGGGCGGGTGAGAGGGCATATGCCCAACCGATATACTGTTACTGCATATAGGCCTATAGACTGCCGTGGCCTATGAGCTGTTCTTAGTGCTCTTATTGAAGACCCTTGTTAGAACTGAACCTACCGTTCGCATAGTCAAGTTTCTACTCCATCTTTACCTACCCCATTGGATTACAAAGTTTGTACTCTGTTAATGTGCACCACCGTTAAAGATCTGCCGGTGAAGAAAAAGGACTAAGTTGTAGATATCAGAACCAGGCCTGGTGGGGTTTCTAAGGTGGTTTGGTTACTGCGCCACAGGGCACTTAGCTAACGGTCGCCCGCGTGGCGCACTTGTTATGTGTTAACCCTATAGTGTGTTAGTGTGGCTGGGCTCTACATTACAAATCATTATTTTGTAAACTGTTATTGATGTTACCCTTTTTCTTTACCAAGAGCTTAAGTAAAATCATACATTTATTTCAATTTAGTATTGTCTCAATGCTCAGTTATTCATACAGTATAAGATATACAATTTACTGTCAGTACTAGCTGTGCCAGTAGGGGGTAGAGCATATTGCCGGGGGTTGGCGGAGCTGTCTTCAGGGCCCAAACTAAATCAGCGGCCTTCTTAGTTGGAGGTATCGCTACATATGTTTCTTGGAGATAACCTCTTTGGACCTATTGACATCCTGTAGTGGGGGAATAAGGACTCTATGTGCCCTGTCAATTTTCACTTGGTCTGGTGCACTCCCAGGATTTGCCAAAAAATCCCTGGAGCATTGGTAATAAATCAGGACAGTACGTGGTTTCAGGCAGGCTAGATTTTCATAATAATGCGGTCGTAATAAAAGTGACTCGATCATGGTGTAATGACTGCAGGATTTGTCTCTGAGCAATTTGACTGTTTGTACTAAATCTTCCTGCCCTGACTCCAGCGTGTCCACTTGCCTGCCCAATTGAGTTGTTTCCTCTTTTAGATTATCTAGAACTTCCTTGAAAGTGTTCTTAACAGAGGTGATTAACTCTACTGTATCAGCTTTAGCAGGGAGAGTTTTTATATGTGACTAGTGTCCAAATCATTGTCCAAGTCACTCTGTTCAGAGTCAGCGGTAGAGTTATGTGCAGAAGTCCATGAGAGTGCAGGGCTGCAGCTCCGTACCTGGGTAGTGTGGTCTGGTGCCTTTGTGTCCCCTTCAGCATTAGGGAGTTCGGCTTGTGCAGCTGAACATGCCCCTGCCATCTTGGCTGCAGTGGGATGTCTTCCAACACAACCAAAGAAAAAAAGAGGACAGTGCATTGGAGTGGGTGTGAGCTCCGGGAGGTTGGAAGGTAGCTCTCTTTCTCCCCGCCTTGCCAGTGCATAAGGCTGGTGACCTGTCTCTCAGTCACCTCTTCAGTAGACCTGGGGAGAGCGGAAGTTCACCGATTTCACGTGCTCACTCTTGGCACGCTCAAGCCACACCCCCCACAATGCTTATTTATAAAATTATATAGACAATCATTTAAACTAAATAGTAGTTAATTTGTTTATGATGCTTATTGGTATAGGGTACAAAACACAGATGAAATTCACATTTTTTTACTATTTTGTACCCTCAAATATAATTCTCGTTTTTATGTGTGAGTGTGAACATCAAACAACACCTCATCAACATCAAGACACTCAAGACCACAATGGCTTACTTTTGCCATGAAAACAATGGCTCATGTAAAGATCAAATTAAGCTCACAGTGAAATACTATCTGATTATTAAATTATCTAAACCAGATTTTTTTTCTGTCATTAGGTCTGCAAGGGCATGCCTACAACATTGCACTTTGTCCTGGTGAAGTAGGGGTGTACAAGTGCAAGATATTATTCTACTTAACTGTTCTACACCCTAACAAATTTTCTCCATTATTCGCTATTGAGAGAGCGAACCTTGTATATATGCCTCCATTGGCCCCAGGGGTGCCTCCACACCCACTGCTAGTGCAGCTGTTGCACTTCAAGGATTTTATGTCTGCATTAATATTCACCTGTAATGTTCTGTATATTATCCCATTGTTTTGTGGTTACAGTGATGTACCTTCTCTAACCTACATGGCCATCCTTCCAGTCCATTACGTGTATATTCATTATTCTTAGTATTTTATGTTTGAATGTCAGGGGCCTAAACCAGTGTTTCTCAACCTTTTTATCAGTCAAGGCACCCTTTAAAATCCTGCAAAATTACAAGGCAATGTAAAAAACTACACTAATAGTATTACAGAATGCAGCAACATCCACACATGTAGGACACCCAACCTTAGAGGTGATTTATTCTTCCAAAGCAAATGCACCTTTGCACACTGGTACTGACTAGTATTCCAATGTTTCTCCTTTCCCTCAGTTTACTTCCTCACTCAGCTAATGTAACCCCAGTGCTGACGGAGAGGGGCAGGGGAGAAGTAAACAAAGATCCTGTGCAGGTGCTTGACATCCTCCTTACCAACGATAACATCATTGATTGTTAGGATGTGGCTAGATAGTTGTCATGGTACATAATGAAAACATGTAGCTTTGTGTAACTAAAAGGCAGGCTTGATCCACCGCTGGCTTGTATACAATTTTTGTGCAATTTTTAGGCATTTTGTTAAGGCACCCCTGAAGGAATCTGAAGGCTGGCCTAAACTCTAAAATTAAAAGAGACTCCATGTTTTTTACCAACTCAGACTGGCTGGATCCCAAATAATATTCCTCCAGGAGATGCATTTAACTGGTTCCAGGTTGATGATGTTAAAGCACCCAGATATTTCACATGCCTTTCATGCTACTTTTTCTTCTTTCTCTAAAGAGATATCTATAATGATTACAAAGTCTCTTAACGTTCAAATAAAGGAGGTCTTTACAGATTCACAAGGATACTACAGTATATTCTACTACTATTACATCATTGAGACGTGTTATACTTTGGTGAACATTTATTTACCTCCACCATTTGACCTACGTAGATTAATCAGTGTACGATAAAACTCCTTGTGGTTGCTAGGTTTACCTTCCTTTTAGCTGATAACTGTTGAATTTAGCTGTGACAGTGTTGAATTCCTTGATTGACAGACTTGGCAGTGCCTGATCTACTGTTGTGTAACGGTTTCAGCCAAATGATCAGACCAGTGGTGATGTGCAATTTCTACTTTACTTAACAATGAACTTTAACATAAATTGTACCGGAGATCATGTGAACACGGGTATACAGTACAGAACATTAATATAAGCTGTAAAGAAAGAGGATATAACAATTATACTGCGGTTCAACTAATGTCCACTAGGTGGCAGCAGCGTGTTCTGAGTTCAATCTACAGATAGAATAGACAGCTAAGGAATCTCACGTGTCAAAGATAGTAATCGTTCCTTCAACAGACTGTGAGCTGAGTGGACCTCCTGCTTGCACACACTTCACGCTGGCACTGCTTTCTACTTGCTTCGGTCAGGAGGTTCTGGTGGCAGCAGATAGGGCCAACCCATTTCATGGACAGCTTCTGCAAATGGACTGTAACAGAGTCCTCTCCAGTGACTGGGGCTTGGAAAGATGCTGCATGCTCTTGTGCTCACTGCTGGTGGCCCGCACACCAGACTTAACAGGGGAGGACCCAGCACCTGGGAACAGCTCACTTGCCCAGTCACTGCTGTCCCTTCAGACAGGATCTCTCTGAGCACAGGAAGCTGAGTGGAGCTGACATTTATATCCCCTGGGCGTGTCCAGGAGCTCAGAGGATTGAGGGGAGTTGAGTTAAAGGGACCTGCACCGGAATCTGGACAAAGGGGCATCCCACTACACTACTACCTCAGCATTCAGGGACTGGGCGGAGAGTTATAGCTTTGTGGACGTTTGGCGCTGGAGACACCCTGTTCATGGAGAATATTCTTGCCAATCAGAATTGCACAAAACTTTGTCTAGATTGGACATATTATTCACCACAAGTTATCGGTATACAAAACTTGCCTAAAGCGGTTTCTGACTATTCTCCTTTAAAACTTCTTTGGGTCACCTGGCGAATGAGTTCATTCTGACTCAATGATATTATGGTATTGTACAAACGATGAGATAATATGAAACCGTATTGGCAAGAAAATGATCAGGAGGTCCCAGAAAGCCTTAAGTGGGATTTCTTCAAGGCCACTATGAGATGCTCCTACATGGGTAGGGTTACTGAACTCAAAAAAAGCTAATAATGAAAAGATATTTTCTTTGGATCAAAAGGTATCTGCCAGTGAAAACCAATATATTTCTACTACAACCTCACAAACCTATCAAATTTCGAAGGATGCCCAAAGATCATATGGATTGGCTCTTACTGATAAAACACAAAATAAATTACTCTATCAGGCGCAACATGTTTTTTAATCAGGAAAAAGAATAGCCACCTACTTGCCTTCTTGGACAAATCGATGCATGTTTCTTGAATCACACATGACCTACCTTACTTAAAGACTGGGGTAGCTTTTTAAAGATACAAACAATTCAAACATATATCAGTTCTTATATTTGTTGACTGCACAGGAGAAATAAGGTTGAACCGAATATATATATATTTTTTTTTTATGTCACTCACAGCTTTAATGACAAATTTAAACACACTTGAATAATAACACTCATTTCAAGTGAAAGCTAAAGTGAAATACCAACAGATATACCATTATACCCATTCATGTAGTGCAATGCTGGCCTAATGTTTCTTTCAATAATATAATGACAAATGTAAATAATCAATACTTTTTTTGCCCTCCTCTCTTTTCCAGCTTCTAAGCCTGAACTGATGTATAGTTAGTTGCAAATCCATCTCAAAGGAGATTTATGTTAAATGTAAAATAGCAGACACCTTTTTTTTTTCAAGGCAGACAAAGGTAAATGAAATACTAAATCACTGACACCTCTTGCCACTAGCAGTGAGTGTTATATATATGTATGTACAACATTTTTATGGCTTTATATTCACATATATAAAAATGAATTACTTAAAATAAAATATGAGACTCCGCATCTGACTTTAAGCAATGCAATATACGCAGTACAAATCTGTCATTTTCGTTTTTTTTTACTTTGCAGCATGCATCCGTTTTTCAGATATGGAGAATGTTTTAATACTTACGTCTTTTTTAATGTGACCAGGTAAACTGTAATTTCATAAATCAAACCTATGTTAAATAATTTATTTTTAAATAAAAACATTAAATATGATTTACAATATTTGATTTAGGTAGCAACATTCTAAACTTCTATCTACTACACATTTATAACGTAATAATTTGCTAATGCAAATGTTTATTCTCTTGAGATGGACACTTTTGGAGGTTATTTTTTTTGGATCACCAAAGAGCTAGAACTCAACAAAATGTCTCTAATGAATTTCATAATTAACACCTACAGGTAAAAACACACATCTGCCTTATGCAGTACATTCTGAAATGTAAGTTCTGTTTTAAATAGAGATTCATGGGTTGGTTTGTCAGTGCAGTTAACTTATTTCATTTGGAATATACTGTATTACTGTGAATATTTCAAGTGCATCTAAACCCAGAAAAAAAAATGAGATGAGATGCCCACATTTGTTTATTTTCACCTGGTGATTCTATCAGTTATGCCGCGTACACACGACCGTTTTTCATGGCTTGAAAAATGCCATTTTTTAAATTGGTCATTAAAAACCATTGTGTGTAGGCTCCAGAGCATTTTTAACAACGTGAAAAATGGGCTAAAAAAATTAGAAAAACGCATTACCACCTACGAACTAGATTACAACCCTGCACAATACCTCTTACATCACACAACCCTCCCTAAATGCACCTATCACAAATCATTAGCCATGCATATGGTCAATGCGGCAAGACTCTGTATACCTGTGCACTGGCAATCACCAAATGCACCTACCATTAGAGAATGGTTGATTAGGACAGCCAAGACGGAAGAAATAGAGGAACTGATCTACACTGCTCAGGAATGATTACAGAAATTCTCGCAAACATGGGCGTGCTGGTCCCACTTCAAAACATCAGACTGTTACAAATCCTATTTCCCCCCTTAAGCGTTTGAACTCTTGATACCTCAGAATCCCTAAACGCAAGCTATACCTCTCCCGTAGCATGAGATGCTTCAGGAGATCGGAATTGAGGGGGGGCCCCCGTGACCCACCTCTTTTCTTTTCTTCACTCTCCTCTTACTTTCCTTTCCCTTTCTTCTTTTCTTCCCCTCTCACTGATACATCCCTCCTTTCCCCCCAAACTCTCAGTCTCTCACAAATCAAATATCCTTTTCATTCCCCTCCCCACCCATCCCAGTAAATGCACACACCGACAGGACGCCTTTCTGTGATAGTTCACCCCAACATCAACACCCAATTACTCTCATGTTTTTGAGATTGCAAGTGTATCTCGTATGCCTCTAATGCCACATTACGGCCTGTTGAGAGTGGCCCATGTGGCCTTGCCTTCACATTGCGGGTGACTAGAAACTTATGGGATGTTTTTTCCCCCATGAGATTACTAGGTTGGTTGTTCTTTTACAGTATATATGCTGAAAAGTTTTCTATAACTGTATAAGTCCCCAAATGTTTTCCTACTACTATCTTTTGATGTAAAACCCTGTTTGACTTTATTATTGTTTATACTTGTCTCGATACCCCTGACAAACGTATTTCTTTGTACACTTGAATTTTCTTTAATAAAATTATTTTTTGTGGAAAAAAATAAATAAAAAATTAGAACCTGCTCTATTTTTTCACGTCGTTTTTCACGTCGCTCTTTTTAACGTCGGCAAAAATGGTAGTGTGTATGCTTTTACAAGGGGAAAAAAAATGTGCATGCTCAGAATCAAGTATGAGACGGGAGCGCTCCTTCTGGTAAAACTAACGTTCGTAATGGAGATAGCACATTTGTCACGCTGTAACGGACTGAAGAGCATGAGGCTGAAAAGCGCAAATCGTCTCTCAACAAACTTTACTAATACGAGGATCAGCAAAAGCAGCTGTGAGGGGGTTAGCTCGGCAGCGGGTGTGTGTGACCCCCGGGATGGGCTCCCCACACAAAAACAGGCCCAGCAAACAGAGGTTGTGGTTTTCAAAATCAAAAAAAGGTGCGGTTTATTTTCTATTTACAGTGACAAAACACAGCAAAGCCAAAAGAAACATAAACAAAATAAATCCTGGTCAACTTGACCTCTGACTAAACATACAGGTTTCCTAACTAACAACTGGGATCAGCCTAGTGCTGTCCTAGTCCCTAAGTCCCTGGTTTTAAATGTCCAAGCAAATAGCCACACAGGCTTTGTCTCACCGCACAGGGGTTCACTCTCCCTAGACAGTCCACACAGGTCTGGGTCCAGGCATGAGCTAACATCTAATGAAGCTGGGAGTTCTTATAGAGGCCTAAATGAGCTGACAAGCTTCAGCTGGTCTCATCAACTCCCTGTCTGCACGACGCCCCACACTCTCCCTAGAGGTATGAGTCATCCATGAGCCCACTAGCCTTAGCTGGGCTTATACAACTCTCCACCTAGTTGTATAAGTCGGCGTAAAGCCTGAATCTGGGCGAAATATATCTACCCCCCTGGATGCAACCAGGTGACTTTACCTTCCTGCTGTCACATACCCCCCCCCTCTTGTTTTAACCTCGGGGTTGGAACACCAGCAATCAGGCATTCATGTACTCGAGACAAAGCATCCACATTCCCCATTTGAACGCCAGGGCGATGCTTTACTGTGAAGTTGAATTCCTGGAGGGCCAGGAACCACCTATTCACTCTTCTATTTGTTTCCTTGTTTTGAGCCATCCACTTTAACGGAGCGTGATCCGTAACCATGTCAAAGTGCCTACCTAGCAGGTAGTACCGAAGGGAATCTAGAGCCCACTTCACCGCTAAACACTCCTTTTCAACGGTGGCGTAATTTACCTCATGGGACTTCAACTTCCTGCTGAGGTAAATGACTGGGTGCTCTTCCCCGTTCCAGACCTGGGACAATACTGCTCCTAACCCCACATCTGACGCATCACTTTGTACGACAAAGTCTTTAGAGAAGTCGGGTGAGTACAACACTGGCTGGCTACATAAGGCTTGTTTCAAGAATTGGAATGCTGCCTCAGCCTCGGGGGTCCATTTAATCATGACCGACCCTTTCCCCTTCGTTAGGTTGGTTAGGGGCACAGCCTTAGAAGCAAAGTGGGGAATGAATCGCCGATAATACCCAGCGATTCCCAGAAAGGCTCGTACCTGCTTCTTGCTGTTGGGACGTGGCCAACTCTGGATGGCCTCGACTTTGTTGAGTTGGGGTTTTATTACTCCCCTCCCAATGGTGTACCCAAGATATTTGGCCTCCTCCTGCCCAATGGTACACTTCTTAGGGTTAGCCGTAAACCCCGCTTCCCGAACAGAGTCCAGGACTGCTTGCACTTTTGGCAGATGTGTGGCCCAATCTGTGCTATGGATAATTACGTCATCCAGGTAAGCCGCAGCATACTTCCAATGGGGCCTCAGCATCTGGTCCATTTTCCGCTGGAATGTGGCCGGCGCATTCTGTAACCCGAACGGCATTCTCTTATATTGGAACGCCCCGTCTGGGGTTACAAATGCGGTTTTCTCTTTGGCCGACTTGGCCAGGGGAATTTGCCAATACCCTTTTGTGAGGTCAAGAGTCGTCATGTATCGGGCTGTTCCCAGCCGGTCGATCAACTCATCTATACGTGGCATGGGGTAGGTGTCAAATTTTGTAACTTTGTTCAACTGACGAAAATCGTTACAAAATCGCCAGCTCCCATCCGGTTTAGGCACCAACACAATGGGACTAGACCAATCACTTTGGGACTCCTCTATCACCCCTAAGTTCAGCATTTTCTGTACTTCCTCCCGTATTGCCTCCCGTCGGGCCTCTGGGATCCGATAGGGTTTTAACTTCACCCTTTCACCGGGCGGGGTAATGATGTCATGCTCTACCCCAGATGTTTGTCCCGGCAGCTCAGAGAATACCTCCTTGTTGCGAAGCACAAACTCCTTAACCTCCTGTTGTTGGGGTTGTGACAAGGTGGCTGCTATTCCAACCTCAGGAATCACGCAACCAGTTTGAGCTGGTGACCAAGTGTCTGCGACTAGGGACTCTCTATCCCTCCAGGCTTTCAACAGATTAACGTGATAGATCTGTTCGGGCTTTCGCCTTCCTGGTTGTCTGACCTTGTAATTCACTTCGCTCACTTTTTCCATTATCTCGTAGGGGCCTTGCCATTTGGCAAGGAATTTACTTTCAACCGTAGGGACAAGTACCAGTATCCTATCCCCCGGGGAAAAGGTACGGGTCTTGGCTCCACGGTTGTACACTCTCTGCTGTGCTAACTGCGCTTGGGCCAAATGTTCCTTCACGATGGGCATTACCTGTGCAATTCGGTCTTGCATCAGGGCAACATGCTCAATCACTCTCCTGTGGGGAGAACTCTCACTTTCCCAAGTTTCCTTGGCAATATCCAACAGCCCTCTTGGGTGTCTCCCATACAGTAACTCAAAGGGGGAGAATCCCGTAGAGGATTGGGGCACCTCCCTAATAGCAAACATCAGATAAGGAAGTAGACAGTCCCAATCCTTTCCATCTCTATCCACCACTTTCTTCAACATTTGTTTTAGGGTTTTGTTGAATCTTTCAACCAGCCCATCGGTTTGGGGGTGATACACAGATGTACGTAATTGCGTCACTTTGAACAATTTACACAGCTCCTTCATAACCCGGGACATAAAGGGTGTACCTTGGTCCGTAAGCAGTTCTTTACAAATACCCACCCGGCTAAACACAAGAGATAGCTCTTTGGCTATGGTTTTGGCCGAGGTATTTCGGAGAGGGATCGCTTCTGGATAACGGGTGGCATAGTCCATTATAACTAATATGTACTGGTGCCCCCTAGCGGACTTGATTATAGGACCTACCAAATCCATGGCGATCCTCTCAAACGGGACCTCAATGATGGGTAGAGGGACCAGCGGGCTACGGAAATGTGGCATCGGGGCCGACCTCTGACACACAGGGCAGGAGGAACAATAATTTTCTATGTCCTTCATCACCCCCGGCCAATAGAATCTCTGTAATACCCTCTCTCGGGTTTTCTCTGTCCCCAGATGACCTCCAAGAATGTGCCCATGGGCCAACTCCAACACCAACTTCCTGTAAGGTTTGGGCACCACAAGCTGCTCAACGGTTTCTTCTGCCCTTTTTGCCACCCGATACAGTAGGTCCTTCTCTACGCTGAAGTATGGGTAAGTGCAGGTATTATCTGGGTTCACTAACTCGCCATCTATTTTCACTACGTTTTCCCGTGCCTTTATTAGGGCGGGGTCTTTCAACTGTTCTGTGGCAAAGTTTTCCCTGTGAACCTCAAGATCAGAAAACTCCACAGACGGTAGGTTTTCGTCTGAGGAGGTGGGCTCTTCTCCAGTTTCTTGAGTCTCCCCTGCCAATACTGATAAGGGAAATTCCGGAGAGTCCTCACCACTCTCAGGGGAGTTCTGGCTATCACATTCCTGGTACATAGGGGCACCAGTGGGGGGCTCAGGATCATCCCACAGTTCCCAGAACTTCGGAAAATCCCTTCCCACAATGGCGTCATACGGTAACTGAGATACTAAGCCCACTGGATGAGAGAGGGTACCTTTGGGGGTCTCGAAACACACTGTAGTCACTGGATACTCTCGGGTGTCCCCATGCACACAAATAACAGCTACCTTGCTATTCCCAGAGACCTCTGTTTTAACTAACTCAGCCTTTATCAGGGTCACAAGGCTACCCGAATCCAGCAATACCACAACATTTCTACCATTAACACACATTTTGCATAAATGTTTCTCAGTTCCTCGAATGGCAGTGCATGCGACTGTCGCACACAGCGATTGACGTCTGCCCGTCAGAAAGTCACACTGCATGGGTTCCTCCACAACCGGGCAATTGGCTGCAATATGTCCCGCTTGCCGGCAGCGGTAGCAAACGATCCTTCTTGCCGCCTCTTGAGCCGCTGATTTCCCAGGCTGTTCTCGCCAAACTTGGGGTAGAGCTCCCACCCTCTCACTCTCTCCACCCTTACCCCTTGGAATCCTCTTATCCGCCCCTGGGGATGGTCTGGTCTTAGGGTGGAAAGTCCGAGTGTCTCTGGAAGAGGCCGTCAGGTTCTCTGTAGCCAAGTATTTCTCCACACGATCCACAAGACCATCGGCCGTCTCTGGGTCTCCATGGCTTACCCACTTTTGGATGGCAGTAGGAAGAGCTCTCAAAAACCGATCCATTACAACACGTTCCACAATCTTTGGTGCGGACAAAGTCTCTGGCTGTAGCCACTTTCTGCTCAGGTGAATGAGATCATACATTTGAGACCTGGGGGGTTTTCCAAGCTGGAAAGTCCAGTTATGCACACGCTGAGCCCGGACAGCCTGGGTGACACCCAGCCTTGCCAATATTTCAGCTTTTAGCATCACATAGTCTTTTGCTTGGTCAGGCTCTAGGTCATAGTAAGCCTTCTGCGATTCACCAGTTAACAGAGGAGCCACCAGTCCAGCCCACTGCTCCTCAGGCCACTTTTCTCTTTCAGCAGTCCTTTCAAATGTGGTCAAAAATACCTCTGGATCATCCTCTCCAGTCATTTTTGTCAATAAACGACTCACCCCAAAGGACGCGGTATTAGTGGGACGGCTTTCCTCACTGGTCTGCGGACGTTGCTGCATTACTGCTTCCATTTGTTGTAGTCTCTGCTCTTGCTTCTGTAACAGGTCTATGAAACGGGCCTCAGATTGCTTCTGGGCTTGTTGCTGAGCTTCCAGACTCTGTTGGTGAGCTTGCTGCTGGGCTGCAAGGCTCTGTTGATGAGCTTGCTGCTGGGCTGCGAAGTTCTGTTGTTGAGCTGCAAGGCTCTGTTGATGAGCTGCAAGGCTCTTTTGCAAACCTGCATTTGTCTGCTGTTGATTGGCATTTGCTAGAGCCAGCTGCTTCAGTATCTCCTCCATGCTGGCTTAAAAAAAAACTGCCACTGGTTCTCCACCAACTGTGAGGGGGTTAGCTCGGCAGCGGGTGTGTGTGACCCCCGGGATGGGCTCCCCACACAAAAACAGGCCCAGCAAACGGAGGTTGTGGTTTTCAAAATCAAAAAAAGGTGCGGTTTATTTTCTATTTACAGTGACAAAACACAGCAAAGCCAAAAGAAACATAAACAAAATAAATCCTGGTCAACTTGACCTCTGACTAAACATACAGGTTTCCTAACTAACAACTGGGATCAGCCTAGTGCTGTCCTAGTCCCTAAGTCCCTGGTTTTAAATGTCCAAGCAAATAGCCACACAGGCTTTGTCTCACCGCACAGGGGTTCACTCTCCCTAGACAGTCCACACAGGTCTGGGTCCAGGCATGAGCTAACATCTAATGAAGCTGGGAGTTCTTATAGAGGCCTAAATGAGCTGGCAAGCTTCAGCTGGTCTCATCAACTCCCTGTCTGCACGACGCCCCACACTCTCCCTAGAGGTATGAGTCATCCATGAGCCCACTAGCCTTAGCTGGGCTTATACAACTCTCCACCTAGTTGTATAAGTCGGCGTAAAGCCTGAATCTGGGCGAAATATATCTACCCCCCTGGATGCAACCAGGTGACTTTACCTTCCTGCTGTCACACAGCCCAAAGGGTGGCACCATCCGAATAGAACTTCCCCTTTATAGTGCCGTTGTATGTGTTGTACGTCACCGCGCTTTGCTTGAGCATTTTTTTTTCACGATAGTGTGTAGGCAAGGCAGGCTTGAGAGGAAACACGAAAAATCACATCGAGAAAAACTTTGTTTTTTTCAATGACATTAAAAACGGTTGTGTGTACGCGGCATAAGACTTTTCTTGTCTGAGGGTGATGACACTCATTCTCCTAACTATATCAGGACAACAGAAACAGGATAAAATTAAAGAAACTTTCTCCTCTCCTCTTCCCCATAGCATAGACAGAATGCTGTTTATAGTCTTCAGGGGTAACTGAGAACAATGTAACTGATAAGTTAATACAGACAGAGAGCCAGTGGAGTATCATCCATGTTTGTTGGGTGTTCACTGCACACGGGCCCCTGAGGGGGGGGGGGCCCATGTGCCGTGACCCACCCTGCACACATGAATGATATGTCCGGGATGATCGTTGCAGCGGTGGGGACCATCTGTTCATCCAGAGGGCCCCGGGTGCCGTACTGAAGGAAAGGGGGGGGGGGGGGGGCACTGCCATTAAGAGCAGAACTGACAGCTGTTTGACTGCTCCTGTGGCTGGACCGGCACTACTGGAGGGACGCTGGGGATGCCCGTGCAGTGACAGCTCAGAAAAGTAAAGAAAAAGCGGCAGCAAAGGAAGACTTCCACCACTGAGGCTCTTCTGTAGATAATCATCAGTCAGAACCTGGCAGAGAAGTGAGCAGAGGAAGTTTTCTTTTGCTTTGGTGAGATCGTCTGAGCTATCACATCAGTGGCATCCCCGGCGTCCCTTGATGAGAGAAATCAGCCCAGAAGAAAAGTGAGAGAGGGGAGGATTCTTCTACACAGGATTCCAGATGGATCAAGCAGCCAGGTAAAGAGCACCAGTGCCCCCTCCCCCACTTACTGGCAGTGTCAGCCAATGTGCCCCCACTAAGCATTAAGACCCTTATCTCTGTCTACTGAGCACCAAGACCCCCATATCCCCCCACTAAGCACCAAGAGCCTCCATCACTCCCCACTAAGCACCAGGACCCCCTATCTCCCCCTACTAAGCACCAAGACTCCCCCTCTCTTCCCACTAAGCACTAGGACCCCCCACCTTTCCCCAGAAAGCACCAGGACCCACTATCTCCCCCCCCACTAAGCACCAGGACCCCCTATCTCCCCCTACTAAGCACCAAGACCCCCATCTCTCCCCACTAAGCACCAGGACCCCCCATCTCTCACCAGTGCTCCCTTTTGTCCCCCTTGAAGACAAACCTGCATTCTTGTAGGCAGGTATGCAGGGTCAGGGGCAGGGCTGGGGGCCCCAACAGGTAGGGAGTAGGGGGCCCCATGACTGCACCCCACCCACTGCAATGATCATCTTAGACTGTCTCCATGTGTCCTCCTCCGGCCCCTCTGTGTCCTCCTCCAACCCCTGTGTCCTCATTTGGCCCCCTGTGTCCTTCTTTTATGACAATGTGCCTTGCTCTACTGACACCATTCACTGGCCCACAAAAAGCATTTTTAAATTATGAAAAAATAAAATAATGAAATTGTTAAAAATAAAAAAAATTAAGAACTACTGACACTATCCACTGCCCTACTGACACCATCCTGCATATACTACCCACCGCCATACACTCCACACCCCTCTCCCTGCACATACTACCCACTTCTATACACTTCGCACTCCTCTCCCTGCACATACTACCCACCGCCATGCACTCCACACTCCTCTCACTGCACATACTACCCATGCCATACCCCTCTCCCTGCACATACTACCAACCACTATACATTTCACACCCCTCTTCCTGCACATACTACCCACCACCATACACTCCACACCCCTCTCCTTGCACATACTACCCACCGCCATACACTTCACACTCCTCTCCTTGCACATCCCACCCACCGCTGTACAGTGCACACTTCTCTCCCTGCACATACTACCCACAACTATACACTCCTCACTTCTTTTCCTGCACATACTACCCACCACCATACACTCCACACCGCTCTCCCTGCACATACTACTCACCGCTATACACTTTGCACTTCTCTCCCTGCACATACTACCCACCGTTGCACACTCCGCACTCCTCTCCTGCACATACTACCGACTGCCGTACACCCCATACTCCTCTCCTGCACATACTACCCGCCATCGTACACTCCGCACTGTACATTCCCTATTTAACCACTTAAGCCCCGGACCATTTGGTAGCTAAAGGACCAGAGGTGAATTCAGAATTTTGTACTGCGCTGCTTTAACTGTAAATTGTGCGGACATGCAATGTTGTACCCAAACAAAATTTGCGTCCTTTTCTTCCCACAAATAGAGCTTTCTTTTAATGGTATTTGATTGCCTCTGCGATTATTTTTTTTTGCGATATAAACGGAAAAAGACCGAAAATTTTGAAAAAAAATGATATTTTCTACTTTTTGTTATAAGAAAAATCGAATAAACTCAATTTTAGTCATACATTTAGGCCAAAATGTATTCAGCCACATGTCTTTAGTAAAAAAAATGTCAATAAGCGTATATTTATTGGTTTGCGCAAAAGTTATAGCGTTTACAAACTAGGGTACATTTTCTGGAATTTACACAGCTTTAAATTTATGACTGCCTATCTCATTTCTTGAGGTGCTAAAATGGCAGGGCAGTACAAAACCCCCCCAAATTACCCCATTTTAGAAAGTAGACACCCCAAGGAAATTGCTGAGAGGCATGTTGAGCCCATTGAATATTTTTTTTTTGTCCCAAGTGATTGAATAATGACAAAAAAAAAAAATTACAAAAAGTTGTCACTAAATGATATATTGCTCACACATGTAGAGGTCGACCGATATATCGGCTGGCCGATATATCGGCCGATATTTGGCCATTTTTGATAAATCGGCATCGGGCCGATTATTAACAAATTAGGCCGATATTTTACACTGGCAGTCCCTCCTTCTCCACACTCAGCAGCTCTGGCAGCATCAAGTGCCGCGATGAGTGTGTGAACAGAGAGGAGGGAGAGAGAGGGAGAGAGAAGCTGTCAGCTTGATGTCGGGAGTAGGGGGGAGGGGGAGGGGCGGTGTAGCAGAGCACTTCACTTCCTTGTTACTTTTACTATGGTCAGTAGTCCAGGCAGCTCCTCCCGTCTGCCCTTATCTCTCTGCATGATCACACAGTATGTCAGCACCATTCTCCTTGCTCCCTGCCTAGTTAATTTTTCCCTATCTTATCTGCTGTCATCTCCATAAATCTTCACTGCACATATCATGCTGCCTCCTGTCCTGTCTCAGCTCAGCATTCCACACACAGATCTTACACCCTTTCCATCCCAGTTTGCTTTTAGCTCTCATAGTTGTCCTGTCCCCACCATGCAGCCTAGCACATTCCCTGCATTCTGTCACTAATAAAGACATTAGCACTTACATTTACCACCCCAACCTCCTCACCATTCAATGTTTTATAATATCTTAACCTCCCCCCCTCCCCCTTCACATTGTAGCAATTTGACAAGTCCCATCCTATTGCCGGCAAGGCACTGTTCAAATCAATGCGACACTGACTTTGAGTTGCCGCATAAATTTGAAAAAGTAGTACATGCACTACTTTTGCGATTTAGGGTGTGACTTCAATAACCACACAGATGTCTTCAAAGTCACAACCCAAAGTCGCACTGAGATGCAGCTCTGAAATTGTGCGATTTCAGGTTAAGTCGCACAATTTCAAAGCCACAGTCAATGTGAACGGGGGCTAATAGTAGGTTCACACTGGTGTGCTGTGGTCTGGCCACAGTGCGATTTGTATATTCAGTTTACCCAGAGTTTTAGGTGCGCTCCCATTCAATTCTATTAGACTGTCTGTTTTCACGAAAGCAAATTACAGTCTTGTGTGCTGCATCTTTGATGCGCAATCAGAAAACACACAGTCCACTAGAATTCATCAGGAGCACACCTACAACTGCAAGTAAATCACACATACAATCGCACTGTGGTCAAACCAAAGCGCACCAGTGTGAAACCGCTATACAGCTAGGTTCACGCGCAGTCAGGATCATGCACAAAAGTGTGGTTTTCTTGACAAACACAGAAGCGCACTGTCCTTTAGTAGATACACAGTAGTGCCATTGATTGTTAAAAGGCACCCCCACTCATCACACATGTGGTTTGGTACAGGACATTTTTAGAAAAGGGTCTTGGACTTCCTTTCCACATTTCCAAATTGGCACCACTGACCACTACCCCATATGTGTGCACCCATTACTCTCAGGTTGCTGCAGCGCAACACTTTAAGTACTATTATAGTGCATGTCACAAACATTACTCAGTGGGGGATCGTTCCTCTGATCCCCGCTGAGCAGGCGAATGACAGGTCCGTCTCCGCTCACTGTGCTGAGATGGACCTGTCAGAGACCTGCTCTCCTCTATGGGGAGATCGGATGAAAACGGATCGATAGGCTTTCCATCTGTCTGGATTTCACTGACAGGATCGGGTGTCAGCGGACATGTCACAGCTGACATCCGCCGCTCCATAGGAGTGAATAGAGGTTCCGATCAGGTCCGCCAGAAAAACTGACAGACAGACCTGATCGGAAAGCCTGTGTGAAAGGGGCCCAAGTCCGAACCCGAGGGGGCGCACTTTGCCCTGGGCGCTGGATGACCTTGTCCCAGCACTGGTTACAGTTACACTCGGCTTAGTGTGAAACCTGCCAGTGTCACCGCCAATCAGTGCCATCTCTCAGTGCCATTTGTCAGTGCCACCGCAAATCAGTGCCACCCGCCACTGCCACTTAGTTCCACCAGCCAGTGCCACCCGCCCCTGCCAGCCAGTGCCACCCGCCCCTGCCAGCCAGTGCCACCCGCCCCTGCCAGCCAGTTCCAATTGCCAGTGCCACTGCCAATCAGTGCCATCTGTCCCAAACTAGTGCCATCTGTCAGTTCCAAACCAGTGCCACCTGCTAGTGCCAATGCCATCTGACAGTTCGAAACCAGTGCCACCTGCCAGTGCCAATAGTGCCATCTGTCAGTTCCAAACCAGTGCCACCTGCCAATGCCAACCAGTGGCAGCCAGTGCCATCTGTCAGTTCCAAACCAGTGCCACCTGCCAGGTCCAACTAGTGCCATCTGTACTGAGGACATCAAGTGTGTGCTAGAGTGACAGGAGTAAGCAAGGAGTGGAGTGGGCGAGTTTTTTTTTTTTTTTAAATCGGCCTAAAATATCGGCCACAAAAATCGGCCATCGGCCGCCCCAATTCCTAAATATCGGCATCGGCCAGAGAAAAACCCATATCGGTCGACCTCTACACACATGCCATGGTTATATGTGGAATTGCACCCCAAAATACATTCTGCTGCTTCTCCTGAGTACGGGGATACCACATGTGTGGGACTTTTTAGGAGCCTAGCCACGTACGGGACCCCGGAAACCAAGCACCGCCTTCAGGATTTCTAAGGGCGCAAATTTTTGATTTCACTCCTCACTACCTATTACAGTTTTGAAGGCCATAAAATGCCGAAATAGCACAAAACCCCCCAAATGACCCCATTTTAGAAAGTAGACACCCCAAGGAAATTTCTGAGAGGCCTGTTGAGCCCATTGAATATTTTTTTTTTGTCCCAAGTGATTGAATAATGACAAAAAAAATAAAAAAATTACAAAAAGTTGTCACTAAATGATATATTGCTCACACATGCCATGGTTATATGTGGAATTGCACCCCAAAATAAATTTTGCTGCTTCTCCTGAGTACGGGGATTCCACATGTGTGGGACTTTTTAGGAGCCTAGCCGCGTACGGGACCCCGAAAACCAATCACCGCCTTCAGGATTTCTAGGCACAAATTTTTGATTTGACTCCTCACTACCTATCACAGGTCAAATGCCAAAATAGCACAAAACCCCCCCAAATGACCCCATTTTGGAAAGTAGACACCCCAAGCTGTTTGCTGAGAGGCATGGTGAGTATTTTACAGCTCTCATTTGTTTTTGAAAATGAAGAAAGAACTTTTTTTTTTTTTTTCAAATTTTTTTTTCAATTTTCAAAACTTTGTGACAAAAAGTGAGATCTGCAAAATACTCACAATACCTCTCAGCAAATAGCTTGGGGTGTCTACTTTCCAAAATGGGGTCATTTGGGGGGGTTTGTGCCATCTGGTCATTCCATGGCCTCCGAAACTGTGATAGGCAGTGAGAAGTGAAATCAAAAATTTACACCCTTAGAAAGCCTGAAGGCGGTGATTGGTTTTTGGGGTCCCGTACGCGGCTAGGCTCCCAAAACGTCTCACACATGTGGTATCCCCGTACTCAGGAGAAGCAACAGAATGTATTTTGGGGTGTAATTCCACATATGCCCATGGCATGTTTGAGCAATATATCATTTAGTGACAACTTTGTGCAAAAAAAAATTAAAAATTGTCTTTTTTCCGCAACTTGTGTCAACATATAAAATATTCCATGGACTCGACATGCCTCTCAGTATATAGCTTGGGGTGTCTACTTTCCAAAATGGGGTCATTTGGGGGGGGTTTTGAACTGTTCTGGCATTTTATACACAACATTAGGAAGCTTACATCCACTCTTCTAACCACTTGAAGACAAAGCCCTTTTTGACACTTTTTGTTTACATGAAAACATATTTTTTTTGCAAGAAAATTATGTTGAACCCCCAAACATTATATATATTTTTAAAGCAAAGGCCCTACAGAATAAAATGGTGGGTGTTGCATTTTTTTTTTCTACACAGTATATGCGCAGCGATTTTTCAAACTCATTTTTTGGGGAAAAAATACACTTTTTTAATTTTAATGCACTAAAACACACTATATTGCCCAAATGTTTGATGAAATAAAAAAGATGATCTTAGGCCGAGTACATAGATACCAAACACGACATGCTTTAAAATTTCGCACAAACGCGCATTGGCGACAAACTACATACATTTTTAAAAGCCTTTAAAAGCCTTTACAGGTTACCCCGTTAGATTTACAGAGGAGGTCTACTGCTAAAATTACTGCCCTCGATCTGACCTTCGCGGTGATACCTCACATGCATGGTGCAATTGCAGGGCAGGACAGGGGTGCTTTTTTTTTTTTATTATTAATTTTGCTTTTTTATTTTATTTTTAAATTGTTCCTTCCATATGTTTTATTTTTTATCTATTTTATTGTTATCTCAGGGAATGTAAATATCCCCTATGATAGCAATAAGTAGTGACAGGTACTCTTTTTTTGAAAAAACTGGGGTCTAGACCCTAGATCTTTCCTCTGCCCTCAAAGCATCTGACCACACCAAGATCGGTGTGATAAAATGCTTTCCCAATTTCCCAATGGCGCTTTTTATATCCGGGGGGGGGGACATTCCCTCCCACTGCTTGTAAAAGCAGTCCAGAGGTTAATTAGCCACTAGGATTGCTTTTACATGAAAGCCGGCCGCTGGCTGAAAAGAATGATACCAAGATGATACCTAAACCCGCAGGCATCAATCTGGTATAACCAATCAAAGTCCAGCAACATACCAGTACGTTGCTGGTCCTTGTTGGACATGTATTGTAATCTTTTTTTTTCATGCAGCCAGGTGGCTGAACGAAAAAAAAGATTGATCGGTGGGTATGCCCACCATTAGAATACCGCCCTTCATCCACCCACTTCTAATGATGGGCATACATGCACCATTTATATATGCCGAAGCATGGGGGCATCCTCCCGCAAAAAAGTTATGCCGCACACACATGGTCGGACTTTTCCACGGGCAAGCCTCCGTCGGAATTTCGATCGTATGTACGCGGCATTAGGAGCAAAATCACTCCTCCGCCCCTGCTGCCCCAATGCTTCGGCATATTTGCTTTTTTTTTTAACTGTGGTGGTGAAATCACCTCCTACAGCACTGGAGTCGCAGGGATCAGGCCTGTCTCTGCGAACGCTGCAGTTATGTTTGTTGTGTTTTGTAAGTGACAGTGATCGATCGATACTGCACTTGGGTGGCCTGGGCTGGACGGAGGGGCAAAACGCAGGTGCTAGCAGGTATCTGGGCTGATCCCGCTAACACTGCGTTTTTGGGAACCCTAAACTGCTGGGGACGCTAGTATAGATCTGATCAGATCAGATATTGATCTGTTCAGATACTATACCACTAAGGGAGGTGTATGCTTCACGCGTGGGTGTTAGCGTTACTGGCACTAACCTGACGCTGCATAGGGTGTGACGCAGACCCTCTCTGACGCTAAAACCTAATTGATATCACCCGCCGGGCGATCAGGGGGTTAAACCTTTATTGGGTTATATACGGCGGGTGCCTTGACACTATAAAAAGCAAACTAACTAACCAGCGTCACCCGTAACACTTATATGATGATCACTGGTGAAAGGGTTAACTAGGGCAATTAGGGGGTTAAAACCTTTATTAGATAATATATGGGGGTACCTGACGCTATAAAAACCTGCGGCGAACCTAAAAAAAATTACTGGCTACCGATCTGCATCACCGAAGCTAAGACAGCGATCAGAAAAATGATCGCTTAGCGACAGTGGTGATAGGGGGTAAAAGGGTTACCTGGCGGGCGATCAAGGGGGTTAAACCTTTATTAGATAATTTATGGGGGTACCTGACGCTATAAAAACCTGCGGCGAACCTAAAAAAAATTACTGGCTACCGATCTGCATCACCGACGCTAAAACAGCGATCAGAAAAATGATCGCTTAGTGACAGTGGTGATAGGGGGTGAAAGGGTTACCTGGGGGGCGATCAAGGGGGTTAAACCTTTATTAGATAATTTATGGGGGTACCTGACGCTATAAAAACCTGCGGCGAACCTAAAAAAAAATACTGGCTACTGATCTGCATCACCGACGCTAAGACAGCGATCAGAAAAATTATCGCTTAGCGACAGTGGTGATAGGGGGTGAAAGGGTTACCTGGGGGGCGATCAAGGGGGTTAAACCTTTATTAGATAATTTATGGGGGTACCTGATGCTATAAAAACCTGCGGCAAACCTAAAAAAAATTACTGGCTACCGATCTGCATCACCGACGCTAAGACATTGATCAGAAAAATTATCGCTTAGCGACAGTGGTGATAGGGGGTGAAAGGGTTACCTGGGGGGCGATCAAGGGGGTTAAACCTTTATTAGATAATTTATGGGGGTACCTGACGCTATAAAAACCTGCGGCGAACCTAAAAAAAAAATACTGGCTACCGATCTGCATCACCGACGCTAAGACATCGATCAGAAAAATGATCGCTTAGCGACGGCTGTGCTAGGGGGTGAAAGGGTTATCTGGGGGGTGATCAAGGGGTTAAACCTTTATTAGGGGGGGTTAGGGGGCTACACTGGACCTAAAACTAAATGTAGTGACACTTTTACAGTCACAAATGTCACTGATTGCAGTGATCAGTAAATAAATGGTCACTGCAATCAGTGACACTGTGACTGGGGGCTGGGGGGTGATCTGGGGGGGCGATTTATGTGCCTATGTGTGCTGGTGTTAGTGTAGTGTTTGTGCACTAACCTGTGTGTCTTCTCTTGTACGGCGCTCGGTATATGTGAGCGCCGCACAGGAGATGACATCACTTCCTCCTGCTTTCTCTTCCTGTGTGTACATTCGACAGACAGAGGGGGCATTTCTATTCGCCGGGAGTGATCGTGGGGGGGTGGCCGGAATCGAACGGCCGTCCCCTCATGTCGGATCGCTCCCCAACGAATTCCGACCGCTCACTGTACAGAAGGGGGGTCCGATCGGACCCCCCAACTGTACAAAGGCAATCACGTATGCTCTACGTGATTGTGCCTGTCGGTGCCATTGTGTCAACGTATATATACAGTGAGCGGTCGTTAAGTGGTTAACATTACCAGATTCTGCACTTCATTTCAGACTCTATTTAACCACACCCCTTTTAAGCCACACCCAATATTTAGCGCAATTTAAACCACACCCACTTTTCGCCTAATTTCGCTACATGCCACATTTGTTTATTTATCAATGCCTGGGGCCAACTCTTGATCTTGCACACAGCCACACATATTTCATGATTCCTCCCTGCAGAGCAGAAATCAGCTGAAAAGGTTTTTGGCAGGAGAAACAAATACTTTTTAAACGTATGAAATCAATATAACAAGCACTCTCCGTTGTATAATTACCTGACCAAAAGACACCAAATATTAATTTAAAGTTAGGGTTTGTTAGCTTTATAGTCTTAAATCCTCAGATAAAATTTCAAATGAGCAATATAAAGTAGAGACAACTCAAACAACAAGTACATCACAGCTGAACATTTTCATACCGTTACGATCTCTTTCTGTTTAGAGTTCATGGAGATCTGATAAGAGGCTGTGAAACTTTTGGTGTTGGTCATCAAAGATTGCACATGGACTTTTTTACATGCACAGAGCACTATACATCCACTGAGTGGTTGAATTGCATATATTTAATTATTATACATGAATACTGTTGGTGATGTAAACCTATATTTTCTTTTTACAGTATTGTAATAAATTGATGCCTTTTAATTGTTTGTATTGTGTTTGGGCACCCTAAAAATCAAATTCTATCAAATTTACTTAGTTTTTATAAACACCAGGGATTTCACACAAAGGAAAGCAATACAAAGAGAAGAGAATACTTTCTCATACAAGTACAGGGTACAGCAGGCACATATCAGGAATATGAAATGTTGGGGTAACAAATGCTTCAATTACTGGTGCTGTCTGTTGAGATGTTAATTCAAAATCAGAAAAAAACAAAAAAATGATTGTCCTTAGACCCATTTACGTATAAATCAAAAATGTTTTGTGTTTCTATTTCTGAGGCATGGACTTTTTGTCTCCTTAAAGTGGTTGTAAACCCACTTTTCGTTTTTTTTTTTTTTTCCCCCACCTGCAAGACAAAGGCATAATCAGCTAGTATGACTAGCATATTAGCTAATTATGTACCACTTACCTTAGATCGGGGCCCCCGAAGCAGTCCGCGTCCCTCCATCTAGACGTATCCATCGCTGCGGCGATAGCCGGAATGTTAGTTCCGGGTATCGCCGCACCAGCCAATCACAGCGCCGCTCCGGCGCTGTGATTGGCCGGAGCGGCGAAGACGTGACTCTGCGCATGCGCGCATGACCCGTCGAATTCGGCTACGTCGTCGAATACTGCGACCTAGCCGAATTTGTGAATGGGATTAACCCCATGCGCGTGATGTCACAGTCGCCACATTTAAATGCAAATATCTCCTTAACCGTGTAGGTTAAGGAGATATTTCATGCACCTACAGGTAAGCCTTAATCTAGGCTTACCTGTAGGTGTTTGTTTAGAAAGTGGGTTTACAACCACTTTAACCACTTAACGACCGCCCACTGTAAATATACGTCGGCAGAATGGCACCGACAGGCAGAATCACGTACATATACGTGATTGCCTTTGTATAGTTGGGGGGTCCGATCGGACCCCCCTTCTTTACAGTGGGTGGTCGTTTTACCTTCGGGAGCGATCCGGCATGAGGGGACGGCCGTTCGATTCCGGCCCCCCCTCTCGATCGCTCCCGGCGAATGAGAGCTTCCCCTGCCTGTGTACTGTTTACACAGGCAGGAGGAAGTGATGTCATCTCTCCTGCGGCGCTCACATATACCGAGCGCCGCACAGGAGAAGATGCAGGTCAGTGCACACAACACTACACTGACACCAGGACACATAGGCACATAAATCGCCCCCCAGACACCCCCAGATCACCCCCCAGATCACCCCCCAGCCCCCAGTCACAGTGTCACTGATTGCAGTGACCATTTATTTAGTGATCACTGCAATCAGTGACATTTGTGACTGTAAAAGTGTCACTACATTTAGTTTTAGGTCCAGTGTAGCCCCCTAACCCTCCCCTAATAAAGGTTTAACCCCCTGATCACCCCCCAGATAACCCTTTCACCCCCTAGCACCGCCGTCGCTAAGCGATCATTTTTCTGATCGATGTCTTAGCGTCGGTGATGCTGATCGGTAGCCAGTAATTTTTTTTAGGTTTGCCGCAGGTTTTTATAGCGTCGGGTACCCCCATATATTACCTAATAAAGGTTTAACCCCCTTGATCACCCCCCAGGTAACCCTTTCACCCCCTAGCACCGCCGTCGCTAAGCGATCATTTTTCTGATCGATGTCTTAGCGTCGGTGATGCTGATCGGTAGCCAGTAATTTTTTTTAGGTTCGCCGCAGGTTTTTATAGCGTCGGGTACCCCCATATATTACCTAATAAAGGTTTAACCCCCTTGATCGCCCCCCAGGTAACCCTTTCACCCCCTATCACCACTGTCACTAAGCGATAATTTTTCTGATCGCTGTCTTAGCGTCGGTGATGCAGATCGGTAGCCAGTAATTTTTTTTAGGTTCGCCGCAGGTTTTTATAGCGTCAGGTACCCCCATATATTATCTAATAAAGGTATAACCCCCTGATCGCCCCCCAGGTAACCCTTTCACCCCCTATCACCACTGTCGCTAAGCGATCGTTTTTATGATCGTTGTCTTAGTGTTGGTGATGCCGATAGGTAGCCAGTAATTTTTTTTTAGGTTCGCCGTCAGGTTTTTATATAGCGTCAGGTACCCCCATATATTACCTAATAAAGGTTTTAACCCCCTAATTGCCCCTAGTTAACCCTTTCACCAGTGATCATCATATAAGTGTCACGGGTGACGCTGGTTAGTTAGTTTGCTTTTTATAGTGTCAGGGCACCCGCCGTATATATAACCCAATAAAGGTTTAACCCCCTGATTGCCCGGCGGGTGATATCAATTAGGTTTTAGCGTCAGAGAGGGTCTGCGTCACACCCCAGGCAGCGTCAGGTTAGTGCCAGTAGCGCTAACACCCACGCGTTAAGCATACACCCCCCTTAGTGGTATAGTATCTGAATAGATCAATATCTGATCTGATCAGATCTATACTAGCGTCCCCAGCAGTTTAGGGTTCCCAAAAACGCAGTGTTAGCGGGATCAGCCCAGATACCTGCTAGCACCTGCGTTTTGCCCCTCCGTCCAGCCCAGGCCACCCAAGTGCAGTATCGATCGATCACTGTCACTTACCAAACACAACACACATAACTGCAGCGTTCGCAGAGACAGGCCTTATCCCTGCGACTCCAGTGCTGTAGGAGGTGATTTCACCACCACAGTTAAAAAAAAAAAAAGCATATATGCCGAAGCATTGGGGCAGCAGGGGCGGAGGAGCGATTTTGCTCCTAATGCCGCGTACATACGGTCGAATATCTGACGGAGGCTTGCCCGTGGAAAAGTCTGACCATGTGTACGCGGCATAACTTTTGCGGGAATATGCCCCCATGCTTCGGCATATATAAATGGTGCATGTATGCCCATCATTAGAAGTGGGTGGATGAAGGGCGGTATTCTAATGGTGGGCATACCCACCGATCAATCTTTTTTTTTTGTTCAGCCAACAGGCTGCATGAAAAAAAAGATTACAATACATGTCCAACAAGGACCAGCAACGTACTGGTATGTTGCTGGAATTTGAATGTTTATACCAGAATGATGCCTGTGGGTTTAGGTATCATCTTGGTATCATTCTTTTCAGCCAGCGGCCGGCTTTCATGTAAAAGCAATCCTAGTGGCTAATTAGCCTCTGGACTGTTTTTACAAGCAGTGGGAGGGAATGTCCCCCCCCGGATATAAAAAGCGCCATTGGGAAATTGGGAAAGCATTTTATCACACCGATCTTGGTGTGGTCAGATGCTTTGAGGGCAGAGGAAAGATCTAGGGTCCAATAGACCCCAGTTTTTTCAAAAAAGAGTACCTGTCATTACCTATTGCTATCATAGGGGATATTTACATTCCCTGAGATAACAATAAAAATGATAAAAAAAAAAAAAATATGGAAGCAACAGTTTAAAAAAAAAAAAAAAAAAGCAAAATTAATAATAATAAAAAAAAAAAAAAGCACCCCTGTCCTGCCCTGCTCTTGCCCAATGGCGAACGCAAGCGTCGGTCTGGCGTCATATGTAAACAGCAATTGCACCATGCATGTGAGGTATCACCGCGAAGGTCAGATCGAGGGCAGTAATTTTAGCAGTAGACCTCCTCTGTAAATCTAACGGGGTAATCTGTAAAGGCTTTTAAAGGCTTTTAAAAATGTATGTAGTTTGTCGCCAATGCGCGTTTGTGCGAAATTTTAAAGCATGTCGTGTTTGGTATCTATGTACTCGGCCTAAGATCATCTTTTTTATTTCATCAAACATTTGGGCAATATAGTGTGTTTTAGTGCATTAAAAATTAAAAAAGTGTATTTTTTCCCCAAAAAATGTGTTTGAAAAATCGCTGCGCAAATACTGTGTAGAAAAAAAAAATGCAACACCCACCATTTTATTCTGTAGGGCCTTTGCTTTAAAAATATATATAATGTTTGGGGGTTCAACATAATTTTCTTGCAAAAAAAATATGTTTTCATGTAAACAAAAAGTGTCAAAAAGGGCTTTGTCTTCAAGTGGTTAGAAGAGTGGATGTAAGCTTCCTAATGTTGTGTATAAAATGCCAGAACAGTTCAAACCCCCCCCCCAAATGACCCCATTTTGGAAAGTAGACACCCCAAGCTATATACTGAGAGGCATGTCGAGTCCATGGAATATTTTATATGTTGACACAAGTTGCGGAAAAAATATATTTTTTTCTTTTTTGCACAAAGTTGTCACTAAATGATATATTGCTCAAACATGCCATGGGCATATGTGGAATTACACCCCAAAATACATTCTGTTGCTTCTCCTGAGTACGGGGATACCACATGTGTGAGACTTTTTGGGAGCCTAGCCGCGTACGGGACCCCAAAAACCAATCACCGCCTTCAGGCTTTCTAAGGGTGTAAATTTTTGATTTCACTTCTCACTGCCTATCACAGTTTCGGAGGCCATGGAATGCCCAGATGGCACAAAACCCCCCCAAATGACCCCATTTTGGAAAGTAGACACCCCAAGCTATTTGCTGAGAGGTATTGTGAGTATTTTGCAGATCTCGCTTTTTGTCACAAAGTTTTGAAAATTGAAAAAAAAAAGAAAAAAAAAAATGTTCTTTCTTCATTTTCAAAAACAAATGAGAGCTGTAAAATACTCACCATGCCTCTCAGCAAACAGCTTGGGGTGTCTACTTTTCAAAATGGGGTCATTTGGGGGGGTTTTGTGCTATTTTGGCATTTTATGGCCTTCGAAACTGTGATAGGTAGTGAGGAGTCAAATCAAAAATTTGTGCCTAGAAATCCTGAAGGCGGTGATTGGTTTTTGGGGTCCTGTACGCGGCTAGGCTCCTAAAAAGTCCCACACATGTGGTATCCCCGTACTCAGGAGAAGCAGCAAAATTTATTTTGGGGTGCAATTCCACATATAACCATGGCATGTGTGAGCAATATATCATTTAGTGACAACTTTTTGTAATTTTTTATTTTTTTTGTCATTATTCAATCACTTGGGACAAAAAAATAAAATATTCAATGGACTCAACAGGCCTCTCAGCAATTTCCTTGGGGTGTCTACTTTCCAAAATGGGGTCATTTGGGGGGGTTTTGTGCTATTTTGGCATTTTATGGCCTTCAAAACTGTGATAGGTAGTGAGGAGTGAAATCAAAAATTTGCGCCCTTATGCCGCGTACACACGATCATTTTTCCCGTCGGGAAAAATTACATTTTTTTTTTCGCCGAGAAAAACGATCGTCTGTGGGCTTTATGCCGTTTTTCTCGTTGAGAAAAACGGCAGGAAAAACGACGAGAAAAATTAGAACATGTTCTAAATTTTCTCATCGTTTTTTCCATCATTTTTTTCCGCGACAGTTTTCCCATAGGGAGACACTGCCGCGGAGCCCACAGACGGTCGTTTTTCTCGTCAAAGAAAAAAATGACGGGAAAAACGGTCGTGTGTGGGGGAACATGCCGTTCCCTCGTTTTTCATTTTTTTTCATGCCGTGATTCACGGCGGTGTTTTCACCGCCGTGAATCACGATCGTGTGTACGCGGCACTAGAAATCCTGAAGGCGGTGCTTGGTTTCCGGGGTCCCGTACGTGGCTAGGCTCCTAAAAAGTCCCACACATGTGGTATCCCCGTACTCAGGAGAAGCAGCAGAATGTATTTTGGGGTGCAATTCCACATATAACCATGGCATGTGTGAGCAATATATCATTTAGTGACAACTTTTTGTAATTTTTTTTTTTTTGTCATTATTCAATCACTTGGGACAAAAAAAAAAAAATATTCAATGGGCTCAACATGCCTCTCAGCAATTTCCTTGGGGTGTCTACTTTCTAAAATGGGGTCATTTTGGGGGGTTTTGTACTGCCCTGCCATTTTAGCACCTCAAGAAATGAGATAGGCAGTCATAAATTTAAAGCTGTGCAAATTCCAGAAAATGTACCCTAGTTTGTAAACGCTATAACTTTTGCGCAAACCAATAAATATACGCTTATTGACATTTTTTTTACTAAAGACATGTGGCTGAATACATTTTGGCCTAAATGTATGACTAAAATTGAGTTTATTCGATTTTTCTTATAACAAAAATTAGAAAATATAATTTTTTTTCAAAATTTTCGGTCTTTTTCCGTTTATATCGCAAAAAATAAAAATCGCAGAGGCAATCAAATACCATTAAAAGAAAGCTCTATTTGTGGGAAGAAAAGGACGCAAATTTCGTTTGGGTACAACATTGTATGTCCGCACAATTTACAGTTAAAGCAGCGCAGTGCAAAATTCTGAATTCACCTCTGGTCCTTTAGCTACCAAATGGCCCGGGGCTTAAGTGGTTAAGCTTGCCATCATCCAAAATTATATTAGTTGAAGTTTCAGTTCAATACACAGGACATTGCAAGGACCCTAGATTTCTGGAAGGATTAATAGGTATTTTTTAGGGCTATGGAAATTAACTATTAATTCCTCGATTAATCGATTCATTCTTTTGATCGGTACTCACCTCTCCGCCGGCTTCTGGGTCTTCGGGGAGTTCCGTCGGAGATCCGGTGAAGTCACGAACACCGGCGGGGCTTGCCGTGTCCATCTGAAGGGCTCCTTTGCTGTGCCTTCATATCTGCATGCCGGCGGGACCTTACTATCTGCCACACGCAAGGGCTGTTACACTTCCCTCTATCATTTCTCTCTATCAACCTGGGATTCTACAGCCATCCACTGGGAGTTGTGATAGTTCCCTTCACAGGACATCTACATGCTGACAGACTGATGTTAACCC
Source organism: Rana muscosa (assembly GCA_029206835.1). Taxonomy (NCBI): domain Eukaryota; kingdom Metazoa; phylum Chordata; class Amphibia; order Anura; family Ranidae; genus Rana; species Rana muscosa. Next base: position 522,910,477 of record CM055116.1, on the reverse strand, counting down.
CTCCTCATCTGGATTCAGCAGTGGTATCGTTGTACACATTTTTATACCAGTATCATACTTGGCTACATGTTTTTATGACTGCTTTTGCTACCGTTTGGTATTACTCGCACCATTTTTACAGTTTATGTAGCTACATCGATTTTATCTCCAGTGCAATATTTATTTTGTTACCTACTTGAAGACTATAAAAGTTTTAATGCTATTCCCATCGAGCGCTGCCTTTGTGTGTTTTTTGTATCCTGTTATCCATTTTTCCAGTGGTAGGTAGCTGCACTGGGAATCAGCCTGCAAGGAGATCAGCTAAAAGTAGTTTATGTATGTGCGTTATAATCAAAATTAGTCGATTAATCGATAAAAAAAAAACGATTAATTGAACACGAAAATTTTAATCAGTAACAGCCCTAGTATTTTTTGTACTTGCAGAAGACGTACTTAGCTTGAAGAGAAAAGGAAACAGATGTTTGGTATGCTGCAATATATTACATTTTTCGTTCTTGGGTTTGGATATACTTAAGAAAAAATGCTACAAGCAATACATAACAATAGTTAGAAAGACCCCCACATATATATTTGTAACCAACAATTGGATTATGATCTAGTTTGACCTGAGAAAACGTTACAAATATGCAGTGATACATACTGTAAAGGCACTGTTGGACATGTGTGTATGCAGTTTTGTAGCATGCTCAAAGTTTGGATTGTAAGATTTTTAGGATATTGTGTAATGCTCCGTACACACAAGCAGAATTTCCATCGGAAAAAAGTTGGATTGTTTTTCCAACGGAATTCCGCTCAAGCTTGGCTTGCATACAAACGGTCACACAAAAGTTTGCTGAACTTTCGAGAGTTAAGAACGCGGTGACGTACAACACTACGACGAGGCGAGAAAAAGAAGTTCAATGCTTCCGAGCATGCGTCGAATTGTTTCCGAACATGCATGTTTTTTTCCTGTCGGAATTGCATACAGACAAACAGATTTTCCGATATAAATTTTTTCCGTCGGAAAAATAGAGAACCTGCTCTCTATCTAAGTCCATCGGAAATTCCGACAGAAAAAGTCAGATGGGGCATACACACGGAATATCCGACGAAAAGCTCACATCAGACTTTTTCTGTCGGAAATTCCGACCGTGTGTACGCGGCATTAGTTTTTATTCATGTTAGTTTACTTAATTAGAGTCTGACAGAGCCGTTGGTGGGTTTTGTGTTAAGCAAGTGGAATATATTTCTGTTTGTTGGCTGGTCCCATGTTATAAATTTACTGTACATTTTTTCCCAAAAACATACTGTTACTACAGAATATCTGATGTGTGATGTATATTCCTCTTTATTTCTCTCTTATATTTACTATTAGAAGGATAGCACTCACTCTATAGTTTTGGAGTGAGTACCAGTGCCTGACATACCAAACAAATTATACCTAGGCTTTCCTTTATTTTTATTTTATTTCAACCTTAAAACAGAATTATTGGCTTCCTTTTAGAAAATAGGAAAATCTGGAACTTTGAACCATCTTTCTTGTTTCCCATCAACACCTTTGTTATCAGTTACAGGCTTGCGTGAGCAGCAGAAAATAGAGTTATGCCCTGTACACACGATCGGATTTCCAATGGAATAAAATCCGATGGAATTTTCCGTCGGAATTCCGATGAAGCTGACTTTTATCAGTCTTGCCTACACACCATCAGACAAAATTCCGACCGTCCAAAGCGCTGTGACGTAAAATACTCAGACGAGCCGAGAAAAATTAAGTTCAATGCTTCTGAGCATGTGTCGACTTGATTCTGAGCATGCGTGGCTTTTTCTCCGTTGGAGTTCCACACAGACGATCAGAATTTTTTTTTTTTTTTCCATCGGAAAAATTTAAAACATGTTCTATTTTTTAACACCGATGGAAAAAAGTCTGATGGGGTCCACACACGATCGTTTTTTTCCGATGAAAAAAGTCAGACTTTTTTCATCTGAAAAACCGACCGTGTGTACAGGGCATTAGTGTCGATATGCTACCTTCTAAGATGACACAACAGTGGTTAAGAAGCTCCTTTTATAGTTAATTTGTTCATAGTAAAAAGGAAAAGATACAAAGTAGCATTTTAGAGCTGCGCATATCTAAAGCCATTTTCTTTTAAGATAGAGAAAAGAAGAAATGTCTCCAAAGTCCCCTCTGGGACAGATGTTCTCAGAACATGTATCCCCAACTGGAAGGTTTCCTATCTATCTCTGTTCTAGTGACAACTTAATTTTTTTTATCTTTCCACACTATCTGTCTTAGTGAGAATGGTCAACAACAGTGGTGTATCTCTAGATGAGGAAATCAAGTGCAGGGTAGTCCATCAGCGAGAAGATGCGGGGTGTGCTCTAGGACCACATCAGATGCCCATTGCTATGCGGGGTTCCTGCAAAGTCACCATACACATTGTCCATGACTCTGCAGAACCACTTGCATAGCAGAAATGTGCCAGGCAGCCCTGTCAGACCTCAGATACAGCCACACAGACATGAAAGAGGCTGTTTATTATCGCAATTGTCCATTTGTTGTTCACGTATTGTCACATTTGCCCCTTTGTTGATCGTGTGATGTTTGTGCTAGAACACTGTGATCCTTCACCCTTTTTCCTTATGCATGCTGGGGGAGGGGCTGTACCAGGAAGTAGAGAGGGTGTGTGTGTGAGACTGGAAGCAGCAGCAGCAGCATGGATGCATAGATCTGGTAATGACAGAAGCCTGTTGTATTAAGACTCCTCCATGTAACAAGTCATCATGTTTCTGAGTGAGTAATAAACCCTCTCCATGGTTAAGAAGTTCATCCGGCCTGTGTGTGTAACTTGCTGAGCAGATACTGGCAGCATTGCTAGCACCCCGTGTCTAAGGGACATAACAGTGGCGATGAGGATTGTGGATTTTAGCACACATGGCCTTCATAGGGTTTATTCAACCATTTGATCCTGCTGCTGAATCATGGAGCTCCTGGGTGGAGAGGCTGGAGCAGTATATGGAAGCAAATAGTGTGGCTGCAGAAAAGAAAGTTGCAGTTTTCCTCACAACATTGGGTCAAGCTGCATATGGCACTCTCAGGGACCTAATTTCTCCAGACAAGCCGGCCTCTAAGCCCCTGCCTGAGTTAATTCAGAAGCTACATGAGCACTACAACCTAAAGACATTAGAGATTGCAGAGTGGTTTAAATTCTACAGTAGAAGGCAGCATGCTGGGGAGGACGTAAAGACTTATATCATTGCTTCACGTAAACTAGCTGCCACTTGTCAGTTTGGAGACTACCTGCAGACGGCTCTCTGTGACATGTTTGTCATGTGACTCTGCAACCCAGCCATACAGAAACGTTTACTCACAGAACCCGACTTGACTCTGACGAAAGCCACTGACCTTGCTACGGTCATGGAGTTGGCTACACGGGACACCACCCTACTGAAGGCACCACCTGAAACTCCTGCAAGCCAGGGAGAGGAAATATTCCACTCTGCTATCACCCGACACCCAAGATGGCTGTCTCCAAATCTGCCTAAACCTCGCCACCCTAATTCTTCTGTCTCTAGGACACCAACTTGCTACCGTTGTGGTAACACTACTCACAGTGCACCTGCTTGCAAGTTCAAGGATGTCATTTGTTTTCTTTGTGGAAAGACTGGCCATATTGGGTGTGTTTGCCGCAGCTCACGCTCCCCGAACACTACCACAAAAGTTAAACGTAAACAGACATTTCATATGGATACTGACAATAACGGCTCCAGCTCTGATGAGGAAATCTGTGTCCAGCACAGTGTTTCTCAACTCCAGTCCTCAAGGCGCCCCAACAGGTCATGTTTTTAGGATTTCCCTCAGATCAAATGGCTATGGTAACTATTAAGGCAGCAAAACTGATCAAATCACCTGCGCAAAATAATGGAAAACCTGAAAACCTGACCTGTTGGGGCGCCTTGAGGACTGGAGTTGAGAAACACTGGTCCAGCATGTTGGACTGTTTCGGGTAGCTGGGAGTACTCCTGCGATAAAAGTGGATGTCACACTCAATGGCTGTCCTGTCTCCATGGATGTTGATACAGGGGCGGCTGTGTCTGTCATTTCATGGACTGATTTAAAGGCATCGGGTCTGTCCCTACCACTCCAACCTACAAATCTTACACTACAAACCTACAGCAAGGAACTACTACAGCCCTTGGGTTATGTGAAACCCCTTGTTACATTAGGCAATCGCAGTCAGACTCTACGCCTTTATGTTGTCAATAAAGGAGGTCCTCCGCTGTACGGTAGGGACTGGATCAAAGCCCTGGGCATGCCTCCTCTTGCCATTGCCCAATGTACATTGCTTTCTGAGGTAGACCATTGGGTGGAATCCCTGAAGTCATGCTTTAAGGGGTTTTTGAGGACTCTTTGGGCACAGTAAAAGGAAAAATGGCCCACCTCCTCTTGAAGCCTGGTGCTACACCTCATTTTTGTAAGGCAAGATCAGTACCTTTTGCCTTGAGAAAGAAAGTGGAAGCAGAGCTGGACCACCTATTGGCTGAAAAGATCATAACTAAAGTTGATAGAAGTGAATGGGCATCGCCAATTGTGTCTGTTAAGAAAAAGAATGGAGACATTAGAATTTGTGGAGATTTCAGGGTTGCCCTGAACAACCAACTTCTTGTGGATCAATACCCATTGCCTCAACTTGAAGATCTATTTAGCTCATTGGCTGGGGGGCAAAAGTTTACAAAAATAGACTTAAAGCAAGCTTACCTGCAACTGCAAGTACACCCAGATTCATGCCATCTGTTGACCATTAACACCATAAAGGATTATTCCAATATAACCGCATGGTTTTTGGCATAGCCCCAGCTCCAGCCATCTGGCAGCGAATCATGGATGAGGTCCTGGCAGGCATACTTTTCACTCAATGTCTACTAGATGACATGCTCATCACTGGTCCCACTGATGAAGAACACAGAAAGAATGTTGAAACTGTGCTAGAGAGACTCCAAAGGTATGGTTTACGTGTCAATCTTTCAAAATGCGAATTTCTAAAGTCTTGACTGGAATTTTGTGCCCACACTGTGGACCGACATGGGTTACACACTACTGAAGAAAAGGTTAAAGCCCTTACCTATGCCCCTACTCCCCAGAATGTCACACAGCTCAGGTCCTACCTTGGCCTCCTAAATTACTACCACCGTTTCTTGCCGAACCTAGCACACCATCTTTACGTTTGGTGGCATCAAATGGACACAGCAATTGAAGATTATGTGGCTCAATGTCCTGGGTGCTGTCAAGCTCAGCGACGCCAAAAGAAAGGAACCCTGCTACTGCTACCTTGGCCATGGCCGACAGAACCGTGGTCAAGACTCCTTCTTGATTTTGCTGGCCCAATCCAGGGTTAAATGTATTTGATCGTTGTAGATGCACATTCAAAAATGGCCGGAGGTTTTTCAAATGCCTTCTGTTACCTCAGCTGCTACCATTCTAGTCTTAAGGAAACTCTTTGCTCAATATGGCTTGCCAACAGCCATAGTCTCGGACAATGGGACTCAATTTACATTGCATGAGTTTCAATTCTTCCTCAGTGGCTTGGGCATCCAACACTACAAAACAGCTCCTTATCATCCAGCCTCAAATGGGCTGGCAGAACGGTTTGTGCAGACGTTTAAGAAGCACTTACTGTCCACTGTGGACCAGGTCGGACTGTCAGAGGAGAAGCTGCTGGAGTTCTTGACCATGTACCGAAACACAAAACACGCTACTACTGGGCTGTCCCCAGCTTTTCTTATGTTTGGCAGGCATCTCCGCACCAAACTGGATTTAGTTCGTCCACAGGAACAGTCACCAACACCTCATCCGCCAGGCTGTCCTGGATTCCGTGCCGGTGATCTTGTATGGTTTCGGAATTACAGAGTTTTGCCTCATTGGCTTCCTGGCATTATTGATGGACCTTTTGGACAACGAATGTACTTTGTTCGCCTGGAGAATGGCGTTTGTGTTCGAAGACACCTTTCGCAATTGAGAAAGCGCATTTGCCTGCCAGTAGAAACAAACCTGACCTCTCTTTCTACCCAACCACCAGAGTCTACTCAGGGCTCTACTGGTGACATATGGCATGGTGTCTGGCATGATCCCACAAGTTTACAACCAACCCCTGAAGCGGTTGGTCACCATATTCCTGAGGAGCCCGGACATGTGCCTGGAGTTGCAGAGACTGATTTGTCTGTTGGACACCCACTGTCATCTCCAGAACCTTTGACAGCCTCCACCCATCCTGGTGCTGTGCCACTTCGTAAGTCTGCCCGCCAAAGACATAAAACTCCTCGTTGGCAAAGCACTGAAATCTTACGGGACACTTTGGAGGTCAGGAAACAGAGACAAAGGGCTCATAACGTGATGCGGGAGCCACAGAACTAAGTTGGAGATACTACTTGCTGAACTGATCCTGCTTGCCTTGTTATTTGATGTGTTGAGTATTTTGTTCTCTTGTTATGTTTATTTTTTTTGTTTTTTGTTTTTTTTTATGGGAAAAAGAAGAGATGTGATGTTTGTGCTGGAACACTGTGACCCTTCACCCTTTTCCTTATGCATGCTGGGGGAGGGTGTCAAGGTCACCTGTGGCCAGGTGACAGATGCACACCGTAGGGGGACAGGAGTGCACCGCGAGGTAGTGAACCCTATGGCTGGCTTCTGCGGATAGGAAACTGGGTGGTTGTGGAAAGCGGGACCAGAGGAGCACAACCGGGATCCTAACGGAAGCTAGAGCCAAGATTCCCCAGGGCGCGGAGTCTAAGACCCAGCAAGTCTTCTCCAGGGCCTCTAGTGGTGAGGATGTATGCTGCAGGCTGGGACCAGGTCGCGGCCCCTGGAGTTTCCTAGCTCACGCCCCGTAGGATAAGGGGAAAAGAGGGGAAGCATCAGCACAAGATATGAGAGAACCGAATAACAAGCTGAAGGTCAGGGGCCACAAGCAGACAAGGATAACGAAAGAACGAGCCGAAGGTCAAGGGTCACGAGCAGACAGGGATAGTCGGGGACAAGCCAATAACGTAACAGAGAGACAGACGTAGCACACGGCAGGCAGGAACCCAAACACACACTGCCTAACAAACACGTTGATCAGCAAAGCAGGCTTGCAGTGCACAGGTTAATATAGTGTTCTGTGATAGGGCCTGGGGTGGAGTCAGGCTGGGAGGAGATTATAAAGGAAGCCAGGTGAAGGAGGTCTGGTCTCTAAGATGAACACATGAGGAGGAAAGGTAAGATGGCAGACAGACATTAATGCATATCCATGACAGTACCCTCCCTCTTACGAGGCCTCCCCCTTCCCCGCCTGGGCCCAGGTTTAGAGGGAAACTTCAGATGAAACTCCTTTAACAGACGAGGTGCAAAGACCTCAGATGCAGTGATCCAAGACCTCTCCTCAGGACCAAACCCTTTCCAATGAACGAGGTACTGAAGAACGCCTTTACAGAGTCGGGAGTCCAGAATTTGACTGATCTCGTACTCCTGATTATCCTCAGAGACAGGCGCCACGGTAGGGAGAGGACGAGAGAATTTATTGAGGACTAAAGGCTTTAGAAGAGCAACATGAAAGGAGTTAGTGATTTTAAGGCTCTTAGGAATCTGGAGTTTGAAACAAACCGGATTCAGTTTAGCAGTTACCGTGTATGGACCGATGAATCGTGGAGCAAACTTCAGAGAAGGAACTCGGAGCTTGATGTTCCTGGTAGAGAGCCAGACTTTGTCCCCTGGCTGAAGAGAAGGCGGTTTATGCCTGCGGCGGTCGGCAAAGCCTTTGAATTTTTCAGCAGCTGCCCAGAGGGAATCATGAACGTGACCCCAAATGGAATTGAGAGACTCCTGAACCGAAGCCAAAGCTGGAATGTCTGGAGAACAGATCATGGGAAGAGGAAGTTGAGGGTGTTTTCCATAAACTGTGAAAAAGGGTGTCTTCTGCGAACTGGTATTCACATGATTGTTATGGGAGAATTCTGCCCACGGGAGTAGAGAGGACCAATCGTCATGGTGAGAAGACACAAAGGTGCGAAGAAAGACCTCTAACTCCTGATTAACCCTCTCAGTCTGTCCATTGGATTGGGGATGGTAAGAAGAAGAAAAATCCAAGACAATATTGAGGGATTTGCAAAAGGCTCTCCAAAATTGAGACGTGAATTAGACTCCCCTGTCGGAAACAATATGAGAAGGGACCCCATGTAGGCGGAGAATTTCTCGAATGAAAATGGGAACCAAGGCAGGGGCAGAAGGAAGACCAGGAAGAGGAACAATTGAGCCATCTTGGAGAATCGATCGATTACCACCCAAATGACTGTATTATTCTCAGACAGTGGGAGATCGGTGATAAAATCCATGGCAATATGGGCCCAGGGTTCCTTAGGAATGGGCAAGGGCATGAGGAGACCAGCAGGAGCTTGTGTGGAGGATTTGGACTGAGCACAGACATGACAAGCTTTAACGTAGTCTTTGACGTCTGAGCGGAGATTAGGCCACCAGTAGTGACGACTGATGAGTAGGAAGGATCGGAGGAATCCAGAATGACCTGCCACCTTAGAATCATGTCCCCAACGAAGGATCTTAGCTCTTAGCTCAGTGGGGACAAAGGTCTTACCAGGCGGAATTTTTGACTTCAGGGTGGTAGAGTGGGCAACAATGCATGAGGTTGGAATGATCGGCTCAGGTTCAGGGGCGGACTCCTCGTCCAAAGTGTCAAATGACCTAGAGAGCGCATCAGCCCGACCGTTGCAGGAACCAGGTTTGTAGGTAATCGTGAAATTAAAACGGGCAAAAAAGAGACTCCACCTGGCCTGTCTAGGATTCAGACGTTTAGCATTCTGTAGATACTGTAAATTCTTGTGATCGGTAAAGATCGTTATGGAGTGAGGGGAACCCTCCAAGAGATGACGCCACTCCTCTAACGCCAATTTAATTGCGAGAAGTTCCCGATCACCGATGGCATAATTCCTCTCTGCCTGAGAATTTTTTTTGGAGAATAACGCACATGGTTGGCGTCTCTTCTCAAAGATTTGAAGAAGCACAGCTCCCACCCCCATTGAGGAAGCGTCCACTTCAATAAAAAATGCATTCCCAGGATTTGGTCTCCTCAAGAGGGGGCCAGAAACAAAGGCCTGTTTCAGGTTGTGAAATGCAGAGACAGCTTCGGGAGGCCAGTCTCTGGCATTCACACCCTTCTTGGTCAAAGCGATAATAGGCGCGGCAATGGAAGAGTAATTCCTTATGCACTGCCTATAATAATTAGTGAAGCCAAGAAAGCGCTGTGTGGCCTTGAGGCTAGCAGGAAGAGGCCAGTTGGTGATAGCCAAGACCTTCCCGGGGTCCATACGAAGACCCGAACATGAGACGAAGCACCCCAAAAACAGGACCTCAGAACATTCAAAGGAACATTTCTCCAGCTTGGCATAGAGATTGTTCTCTCTAAGACGTTGAAGTACAGTGCGGACATGGTTTCTGTGGACGAGCAGATTTTCAGAAAAGATCAGAATGTCATCCAGATAGATGACAACAAACTGGTACAGCAGATCTCTGAAGATTTCATTGACAAAGTTTTGAAACACGGCTGGAGCATTACACAGACCAAAAGGCATCACCAGATATTCGTAATGCCCGTCTCTAGTGTTGAATGCAGTCTTCCATTCGTCACCCTCCCGTATTCGAATGAGATTGTACGCGCCTCTGAGATCCAACTTGGTGAAAATGGAGGCACCCTTCAACCTATCGAATAGCTCAGATATTAAGGGTAAGGGGTATCGATTTTTAATCGTAACCGCATTTAAACCCCGATAATCGATGCAGGGTCTTAAGGTACCATCCTTTTTGGCAACAAAAAAGAACCCTGCCCCTGCAGGCGATGAGGATTTCCGGATGAAACCTCTCTCCAGATTCTCTGCGACATACTCCGACATGGCCTGGGTCTCTGGGATGGACAGAGGGTAGGTATGACCCCTGGGTAGAGTTGCTCCGGGGACAAGATCAATAGCACAGTCAAAAGACCTGTGGGGAGGAAGCACCTCAGCTGATTTCTTACAGAACACATCCCGGTAATCGCTGTATGCAGCAGGAAGATCAGAAGAAACAGAAGTGGCAGCAACCGGAAGACTCTCCTTGGGGGTCACCTTGAGAAGACACGAGGAGAAACATGAGGAACCCCAGGCCAGGATCTGCCCAGAGACCCAGTCCACATGTGGAGAGTGGAGCTGTAGCCAAGGGAGGCCCAATACAACTGGGGTAGAGGCCTTGGGTAGAATAAGAAAGGATATCCACTCCTGGTGGAGAATCCCTACCGACATCCTAATGGGTAGCGTCTGGAAGCGAATAGGGCCCCCTGGGAGAAGAGTGCCATCAATTGCCGAGACTACCAATGGGGTAGTGAGAGGTGAAAGGGTAAGCTTCATAGAAGAAGCAGTTCTCCAATCCATAAAATTGCCAGCAGCCCCGGAATCCAGGTATGCAAGGGTTGACTGAGGAGAAGTGCCTACATGAAGGAACACCGGCAAGAGCAGGCGAGAAGGTGATGTTTCTGGGTCCAATACTCCACCTTCCAAATGTATTAGACCCGAGCGTTTCCCGGACGAAGCGAGCAGGAGTCACGAAAATGACCCTTGCCCCCACAATAGAGGCACAAGCCCAGAGTTCTGCGCCTAGCACGTTCTTCGGGGGTTAGTCTGGTCCGGCCCAGCTGCATAGGTTCTTCAGCAGGTAGAGGATGCTCCACGGAATGAAGGGAGGGGAGCTCAGACTGGCTAGGACCCAGAGAGTGCTGGCGTCTTTTTTCTAAGGACCTCTCTTGAAAACGAATGTCGATCTGGTTGCATAAAGAAATTACATCGTCCAGACCGACGGGAATGGCTCTTCCCGCTAATTCGTCTTTCACTCGGTCAGAGAGGCCATGTAAAAAGGTAGCGACCAGGGCCTCATTATTCCAGCTCAATTCAGCTGTGTGGATACGGAACTGAAGAGCATATTGCCCCACTGAACTAGATTCTTGGCGAAGACGTAAGACAGCACTAGCCGCTGAAGAAGCCCGAGCCGGCTCTTCGAAGATATTACGAAAGAGCTTCAAGAAATCGGACAGGCTGGAAACCACCGGATCGTTCCTCTCCCACAGGGGGGCAGCCCAGGCCAAAGCTTCACCGGAGAGGAGGGAAATGATATAGGCTACCTTAGCCCGGTCAGACAGGAAGCTTTGAGGCTGAAGCTCAAAATGAATTGTGCATTGGCTGAGAAACCCCCTGCAGGCCTTGGAGTCCCCAGAGAAACGGAACGGAGCTGGCAATCTTAGTGAGTGTGAGGCTGCGACTGGTGCGATAGGTACAGCCGCTGGTTGTACTTGGGGTTGCGGATTCGGGGTTCCCAAGGAGGCCTGAAGCTGCTCGAATCGAGAAGCCAGATCCTGGAGGAATCGCATCACCTGAGTCTGATTTGATTCCTGGGTTTCAAGTCTGCGAACTATGCCCTGCAATGGATCGTCCGCGGGGAGCGGGATGTCAGCCGGGTTCATGGCTGATCAAACTGTCAAGGTCACCTGTGGCCAGGTGACAGATGCACACCGTAGGGGGACAGGAGTGCACCGCGAGGTAGTGAACCCTATGGCTGGCTTCTGCGGATAGGAAACTGGGTGGTTGTGGAAAGCGGGACCAGAGGAGCACAACCGGGATCCTAACGGAAGCTAGAGCCAAGATTCCCCAGGGCACGGAGTCTAAGACCCAGCAGGTCTTCTCCAGGGCCTCTAGTGGTGAGGGTGTATGCTGCAGGCTGGGACCAGGTCGCGGCCCCTGGAGTTTCCTAGCTCACGCCCCGTAGGATAAGGGGAAAAGAGGGGAAGCAGCAGCACAAGATATGAGAGAACCGAATAACAAGCTGAAGGTCAGGGGCCACAAGCAGACAAGGATAACGAAAGAACGAGCCGAAGGTCAAGGGTCACGAGCAGACAGGGATAGTCGGGGACAAGCCAATAACGTAACAGAGAGACAGACGTAGCACACGGCAGGCAGGAACCCAAACACACAATGCCTAACAAACACGTTGATCAGCAAAGCAGGCTTGCAGTGCACAGGTTAATATAGTGTTCTGTGATAGGGCCTGGGGTGGAGTCAGGCTGGGAGGAGATTATAAAGGAAGCCAGGTGAAGGAGGTCTGGTCTCTAAGATGAACACATGAGGAGGAAAGGTAAGATGGCAGACAGACATTAATGCATATCCATGACAGAGGGGCTGTACCAGGAAGTAGAGAGGGTGTGTGTGTGAGACTGGAAGCAGCAGCAGCATGGATGCATAGATCTGGTAATGACAGAAGCCTGTTGTATTAAGACTCCTCCATGTAACAAGTCATCATGTTTCTGAGTGAGTAATAAACCCTCTCCATGGTTAAGAAGTTCATCCGGCCTGTGTGTGTAACTTGCTGAGCAGATACTGGCAGCATTGCTAGCACCCCGTGTCTAAGGGACATAACAGATCGTATATTGTCAAGTTGCCAGTTTGTTGTCTATATAATTTGATTAACAATATTTTTGCCTACATATGGTAACAACAGGTAATTTTATGCTCCCCCTGATAAATATTGACCATTTGTTGCCTGCATATTGTAACATTGACTGTTTGTTGCTTGTATTTTGCATAAAATCTCCCATTTGAGACCCATGTGTTCACAGAATTGCCAATTTTTGCCTACATATTGTCAAATCATCACAGTTTAGAGGACTATTAGGCTCTGTTCACACCTGAGCATACTGGAATCGCGGGCGGAATCGTGCATTATTTCTTAGGTCCCGTTCACACCTGAATGACTTTCTGCTTGTAGCTTTAAAACACTCAACAAGCCAAATCTGGCCCCTGTTCACATATGAGCATTCTTTCGCCTTTAGCAAATGCCTGTTGCTCAAAAAAGTACATGAGCTTCTTTTTGGCAGATTAAAAATTTTATTGGCCACATAGACTTTAACAAAAAACTCCTGATTTGAGCGTTTTACAAGCACTTTTCCCAATGTTTTCTGCTCAAACAGCAGCTCTCCACTCTTAATTTCCTCTCCCTCTCCTCCCCCTTGTGCTTTCTATTGGCTAAACACAAACGCTTGAAGCTGTAAAACACTTGTAATACGATTCTAAAATGCTTGTAATGCACTTCTAAAAATGCTCAAAAATCCTAAAAATAAAAACACGAGTAAATTGCTACTCTCAGGTATGAATGCAGCTTAAATGGCACCCCAAATGCTGTGCGACTTTGCCGCGATTGTCGAGCAACAAAATGCGCTATAATTGCTGCAAAAATCACACCAAACACTTCTGGCTCTGTGCCAGGATTTGGTACTTGAGCTTCTTTGGAGCAGAGGGAGGCCCATTCAAATGAATGGTGTTGTTCCAAAAATGCGCCACTAAAAAACACACAAAAAAGCTAAAAAAAAACATGGTGCAGTAGCTGTCGCTGCACTATGCTCAGGTGTGAACGGAGCCTTATGCCGTGTACACACGATCGGTTTTACCGATGAAAACAGTCTGATGGACTTTTCTCATCGGACAAACCGATCGTGTATGGGCCCCATCTGTCTTTTTTCCATTGGTGAGAAAAAATAGAACATGTTTAAAATTTATCCGAAGGGAAAAAAAACGATAGCAAATTCCGATCGTCTGTGTGGAACTCCATCGGACAAAAAACCCACACATGCTCAGAATCAAGTCGACGCATGCTCAGGAGCATTGAACTTAATTTTCTTGGCTTGTCGGAGTGTTTTACGTCACGGCGTTTGGGACGGTCGGATTTTTAACTAATGGTGTGTAGGCAAGACTGATGGAACTCAGCTTCATCGGATTTCCGATGGGTAAATCCGTCGGATAAGAATCCATAGGAAATCCGATTGTGTGTACAGGGCTTTACTGTAATTCAGTTCCTGTAGGCCTGTCACTATTATATAACACTATTATTTTTACGTTTTGCCACTACTTGTGCCACTATTGAACCAATGAATTTTAATTAAGATTTCATAATTATTGCTGAAAATAATTCTGATGGATAGAGGAGTGTGGCCACCAGTCATCAGGACAAATAAAGTGATTGAATAAATGAGGTTTTAACTGCCGAACACAAGCAAAAAAAAAAAAGTTTTGGCTTTAGATACACAAAATGATGCACAACAGAAATTGTTGTTGCTAAAAAAAAAAAAAAATTAACTTTTGCTGATTTTTTCCTGCTGTTTTTTTAGAACTGAAGAGGAAACAGGCCTGCCTATATAGTCTGTGAAGTATATTGCCTCTCTTTACACATTATATAACCATAATTGTAAATCAACCTACAATCTGGAATAATGGGAAATAAAGTGATACATATATAACGTAAAAGAAATGCTATTATAATAGCATATTATTGTAATAAAATAATAAGCAACAGGAGCATAGTCCTGGAAAGATGTTTTAAATATATGTAAAATTATGAAGTTGGATGTTCTTTCTGTTTTCAAATTGGGCTGCATTGGTATAAACATTGCAAATGGCAACACAGCAAGGTTTAGGTTCCAGCAGAAAGTGTGAGGTCTATTATTTTCCACTTTACAGCAATGGGTGAGCTCAGCATTTACTTTGAAATTTACATGTGACAATATAAAATGTTTTCTATCACTCGGCGTTCATGGAAAACAGATGGTCTGCGGTGAAGAGCCAAATTTAAGCTCACATAACACCCAGATCTTTTGACTGTTACATTACAAAAGAGAGAAATATGCAGCCAACTGCTCACTTTAGAAGACAAACATCTGAAAGTTTTGTTTTGTATATACCGTATATACTCGAGTATAAGCCGACCCGAGGCACCTAATTTTACCACAAAAAAATGGGAAAACTTATTGACTCGAGTATAAGCCTAGGGTGTCCATCTGCATGCCTCACTGTGTCCATGTGCATGCCCCACTGTGTCCATGCCTTACTGTGCCCATGCCTCACTGTGCCCATGGCGTTTAACATGGGAGTCTATAGAAGGGGTGCCCAGCTTTGAAAAATCGGTGCTCCCCGGCCGTAGATCCCCCCAGACAAAAAACTTTGTACACTTATAGAGGAGGAGTGGGGCTACATGTGTGCCAAGTTTGGGGTCCAGGGGACATACGGCTGTCCGGTACTGGGTCCCCAAAGTCCGGGAGATCAGGCGCAAAAAGGTGACTTGAGTATAAGCCGAGGGGGGGCATGGGGCTACATGTGTACCAAGTTTCGGGTCCAGGGGACCTACGATCGGTCTTTACCGAGTCCCCAAATTCACAGGAGAAATTACCGTTTAACATGGGAGTCTATGGAAAGGGTGCCCGGCTTTGAAAAATCAATGCTCCCCGGCCGTAGGTTCTCCAGACAACAAACTTTGCGTACTTGTAGAGGAGGAGAGGGCTACATGTGTGCCAAGTTAGGGGTCCAGGGGACCTACGGCTGGCCGGTACTGGGTCCCCAAAGTCTGGGAGATCAGGCGCAAAAAGGTGACTTGAGTATAAGCCGAGGGGGGCATTTTCAGCACAAAAAAATGTGCTGAAAAACTCGGCTTATACTCGAGTATATACGGTATACTAATAGTCAACCCTTATGCTCATTGTCCACAAGCACTCTACGAAATATACATGCATTGGACACATATTTCACAGCTGAATATTGTACCCTATACTATTGAAGCACAATATAGTCAGTTATTTTTTACAATGCTTGTTTTTGCTTGTTTGTAATGTTATAGCCAAATCGGATTGGTTCATATGCCCTGCTCCATAGAAGCCAGTGTTTCCATGCACTGATGATGGTCAACAAGTCTGAAATATCTGCACGTAGGCTGTATTTGTGTTATACCAAAGTGGCTCTGGATGTGGACCAGGGGTATTAACCACTTCAGCCCGGAAGGTTTACCCCCTTCGTGACCAGACCATTTTCTGAGATATATTTTAACTGACAATTGCGTGGTCGCGCGACACTGTACACAAATAGAGCTTTCTTTTGGTGGTATTTGATCACCTCTGCGGTTTTTATTTTTTTGCGCTATAAACAAAAAAAAAAACAATTTTGAAAAAATATATATATTTTTCACTTTCTGCTATTAAACATATCCAATAAAAAAATGTAAAAAAATCGAATTTCTTCTTAAGTTTAGGCCAATATGTATTCTGCTACAGATTTTTGGTAAAGGAAAATACCAATAAGCGTATATTGATTGGTTTGCGCAAAAGTTATAGCGTCTACAAACTATGGTATATTTTTATGGAGTATTTATTTATTTATTGTTTACTAGTAAAGGAGGCGATCAGTGACTTATAGCGGGACTGTGACATTTTGGCGCACAAATCAGACACTAAGTGACACTTTTGACACTTTTTTGGGGACCAGTGACACCAATACAGTGATCAGTGCCAAATAATATGCACTGTAACTGTACTAATGACAATGGCAGGGGAGGGGTTAACATCAGGGGCAATCAAAGGGTTAAATGTGTCCCTAGGGGGTGCTTCCTAACTGTAGGGGGGTGCTTGCACTGTTATGCCGCATACACACGACCGCTTATACTTTGATAAACCTTGTGTGCAGGGAGAGAGAAGGATAGGCAGGGGACAGTGTCAGTGTCATTGTTGCTAAGCCTCCTGCACATTATACACCTGAAGTTAGCCCGTATTGCTGCTTTTTCCTGGTGTGTTACACCAACAGGATTTTGCGGCACTTACAGCGGGCGGAGTGTGCCTCCTGACCATATTACACCTTAACTTAGCCTGTATTGCTGCTTTTTCCTGGTGTGTTACACCAACAGGATTTTGCGGCACTTACAGCGGGCGGAGTGTGCCTCCTGACCATATTACACCTTAACTTAGCCTGTATTGCTGCTTTTTCCTGGTGTGTTACACCAACAGGATTTTGCGGCACTTACAGCGGGCGGAGTGTGCCTCCTGACCATATTACAGCTTAACTTAGCCTGTATTGCTGCTTTTTCCTGGTGTGTTACACCAACAGGATTTTGCGGCACTTACAGCGGGCGGAGTGTACCTCCTGACCATATTACACCTTAACTTAGCCTGTATTGCTGCTTTTTCCTGGTGTGTTACACCAACAGGATTTTGCGGCACTTACAGCGGGCGGAGTGTACCTCCTGACCATATTACACCTTAACTTAGCCTGTATTGCTGCTTTCTCCTGGTGTGTTACACCAACAGGATTTTGCGGCACTTACAGCGGGCGGAGTGTGCCTCCTAACCATATTACACCTGAACTTAGCCTGTATTGCTGCTTTTTCCTGGTGTGTTACACCAACAGGATTTTGCGGCACTTACAGCGGGCGGAGTGTGCCTCCTGACCATATTACACCTTAACTTAGCCTGTATTGCTGCTTTTCCCATTTCCCTGTAGGCCATTAGAATGTCTGGAAGGCAAACAAGGAGAGGCAGACAGTCAGGAGCCAATAAAAGAGGGCAAGCAGGCTCTGTGTCTAGAGACAACAGTGCTGGTCGTGGACGCGGTGCATCGCCATCAGCACGTGGCCATGGGACACGCTTGTCCTTCTTTTCGGCAGCTGGACGTGTTGAGCCGCATCATGCCGAAGACTTGGTAGAGTGGATGACCAAGCCCTCCTCATCCTCCTCATCCTCTCTCACCCAGGCTCAGGGTACTGGCAAAGCAGCTGCCAAAGCGTCCTCTTCCCTGGTATCAATGTCATCATCAGTCACTCCTTCCCTAGACCAACCATGTCCTCCTGAGGAGTCCCCCGAACTGTTTGAGCACAGTGTTGGGTACATGCTCCAGGAGGATGCCCAGCGTTTCGAAGGGTCTGATGATGATACCCAGCTAGAGGAAGGCAGTAGCGTGAGAGCAGAGAGAGGGGATGCTCAAGAAGGACACCAATCTGGCAGTCATGTTCCAGCAGCTGCAGCATACTGCCAGATTGGCTCCAGTGATGAGGAGGGAGGGGATGATGAGGTCACTGACTCCACGTGGGTGCCTAATAGGAGAGAGGAGGAGGAGGAGGAGGATGAGGAGGAGGCACATCTCCAACGAGTTGTCAGCGAGCTGGTCGGTAAGTAGGCTTGGTTTTTCCCTGGGCATTCCCCAGGCCATGTTGTTATCTGCTTTAGCCTTCCAATGCTACTTATCGTGATAGCCAGCTATAGATGGGGGCGGTGGACATGTTTTTGTTTTCACCTATGGTGCTTGTATTGGTCCAGCAGTGCACCAACACCTTTGCTGCCATTGTGCTACGCTGGGTGTTTGGTGTGCTCCTGTACCTTTAAGGAGGGGTGGCTCCCCTTCAGTCCACCTGCCCTCATCTAACCATCAGAATGCATGTGCCTCCATTGTGGGGACACTCAGTGTTAGTGTAGGACCACAGACTCCAGGGGGCCTTGGCGTGGCTCTGTGGCTCACGCATGCGTTTGCAAATGCGTGCGGACAAACCCCTGTTTTTAACGCATACTGTTAGACAGGTTAATTGGTTGTCAGCGAGCTGGTCGGTAAGTAGGCTTGGTTTTTCCCTGGGCATTCCCCAGGCCATGTTGTTATCTGCTTTAGCCTTCCAATGCTACTTACCGTGATAGCCAGCTATAGATGGGGGCGGTGGACATGTTTTTGTTTTCACCTATGGTGCTTGTATTGGTCCAGCAGTGCACCAACACCTTTGCTGCCATTGTGCTACGCTGGGTGTTTGGTGTGCTCCTGTACCTTTAAGGAGGGGTGGCTCCCCTTCAGTCCACCTGCCCTCATCTAACCATCAGAATGCATGTGCCTCCATTGTGGGGACACTCAATGTTAGTGTAGGACCACAGACTCCAGGGGGCCTTGGCGTGGCTCTGTGGCTCACGCATGCGTTTGCAAATGCGTGCGGACAAACCCCTGTTTTTAACGCATACTGTTAGACAGGTTAATTGGTTGTCAGCGAGCTGGTCGGTAAGTAGGCTTGGTTTTTCCCTGGGCATTCCCCAGGCCATGTTGTTATCTGCTTTAGCCTTCCAATGCTACTTATCGTGATAGCCAGCTATAGATGGGGGCGGTGGACATGTTTTTGTTTTCACCTATGGTGCTTGTATTGGTCCAGCAGTGCACCAACACCTTTGCTGCCATTGTGCTACGCTGGGTGTTTGGTGTGCTCCTGTACCTTTAAGGAGGGGTGGCTCCCCTTCAGTCCACCTGCCCTCATCTAACCATCAGAATGCATGTGCCTCCATTGTGGGGACACTCAGTGTTAGTGTAGGACCACAGACTCCAGGGGGCCTTGGCGTGGCTCTGTGGCTCACGCATGCGTTTGCAAATGCGTGCGGACAAACCCCTGTTTTTAACGCATACTGTTAGACAGGTTAATTGGTTGTCAGCGAGCTGGTCGGTAAGTAGGCTTGGTTTTTCCCTGGGCATTCCCCAGGCCATGTTGTTATCTGCTTTAGCCTTCCAATGCTACTTACCGTGATAGCCAGCTATAGATGGGGGCGGTGGACATGTTTTTGTTTTCACCTATGGTGCTTGTATTGGTCCAGCAGTGCACCAACACCTTTGCTGCCATTGTGCTACGCTGGGTGTTTGGTGTGCTCCTGTACCTTTAAGGAGGGGTGGCTCCCCTTCAGTCCACCTGCCCTCATCTAACCATCAGAATGCATGTGCCTCCATTGTGGGGACACTCAATGTTAGTGTAGGACCACAGACTCCAGGGGGCCTTGGCGTGGCTCTGTGGCTCACGCATGCGTTTGCAAATGCGTGCGGACAAACCCCTGTTTTTAATGCATACTGTTAGACAGGTTAATTGATTGTCAGCGAGCTGGTCGGTAAGTAGGCTTGGTTTTTCCCTGGGCATTCCCCAGGCCATGTTGTTGACATCTCCAACGAGGCAGGATGCCCTCGGGGGGCCAGCGTAAGGGCAGCACACCGACGGAATCACACCGCAGAGCTCCGCCTGTGCAGGGCGCTGCCTCTGCCCGTTATTCAAAAAGTTCTTTGGTGTGGGCCTTTTTTGAGTCGAGTGCATCAGATCGCACAGCTGCTGTTTGCAACATATGTCTCAAGCGTATATCGCGTGGCCAAAACATCAGCCGCTTGGGCACCACATGCTTGACCAGACATATGTTGACCTGCCATGCAGCTCGTTGGCAAGCCTACCTTAAAGACCCACACCAAAGAACAAAGCTGACCTCTTCTTGCACCGCATCAGCTGGGATCTCCAACCCCACTATACCTTCAGTCCTCTCTGAAACCTGCTCTGAGAGGAATGAAGGTGTAGAATTAGGTGTGTCACAGCCAAGTACTTGCGGGCACTCTGCTAGCAGTACACTGACGTCCGATTCTAGCAGGCAAATTTCCCTGCCCCAGCTGCTGGACCGTCGAAAGAAGTTCACTCCCAGCCATCCACATGCCCAGCGGTTGAATGCTAGCTTGGCTAAATTGCTAGCGCTTCAACTTCCCAAACGCCACTTTTTCTCACGGAAGGCGATTCCGGCTCTCTACCGGCATGTGGAAGAGGCAATGTCTTGGCCTCGCTGGACAGGGCGGTCAGCGGTAAGGTGCATATTACCGCTGACCCATGGTCCAGCAGGCATGGACAGGGACGTTACCTTTCTTTCACAGCCCACTGGGTCACTCTTTTGGCAGCTGGGAAGGATGCAGGATAAGGTGCAGTAGTGTTGGAGGTTGTTCCACCGCCACGCCTCCAAAATGCTACTACTGGTTGTGACACACCTCTGTCCTCCACCCCCTCCTCTTCTTCTTCCTCCGTGGCCTCTTCCTGTGCTTTGTCCTCGGAACCAGCGGTGCTCCGTAGGCGTTCAAGGGACTACGCAAGTACGCAGGCAAAAAGATGCCATGCCGTGCTGTCGCTGGTGTGTTTGGGGGACAGGAGCCACACTGGGGCAGAGGTTCTGTCTGCTCTGCAGGGGCAGGCCGAGAGGTGGTTGACGCCACGCCAGCTTAAGCCAGGAATGGTAGTTTGCGACAATGGCACCAACCTCCTCTCCGCTCTCCGACAGGGACAACTGACCCATGTGCCCTGTGTGGCTCACGTCCTTAACCTGGTGGTGCAGCGGTTCTTGGGCAGGTACCCGGGCTTACAGGATGTCCTGAGGCAGGCCAGGAAAGTCTGTGTGCATTTCCGCAGATCTTATAATGCCAGTGCTCGCCTGGCTGAGCTGCAAAAGGAGTTGAACCTGCCCAAGAACCGCCTTATATGTGACATGCCCACCAGGTGGAACTCAACGTTGGCCATGCTGCAGCGGCTGCACACGCAGCAGAGGGCCATCAATGAGTACCTGTGCGACTACGGCACCAGGACAGGGTCAGGGAAGCTCGGGTTTTTTTCACCACGCCAGTGGGGCATGATCAGGGATGCATGCACTGTCCTGGCACCATTTGAGGAGGCCACGAGGATGGTGAGCAGTGACAGTGCATGTATCAGTGACACTGTACCTCTTGTCCACCTGTTTGAACATACGCTGCATGGAATAATGGACAGGGCACTTGAGGCAGAACAGAGGCAGGAAGAGGAGGACTTCCTTGCCTCTCAAGGCCCCCTTTACCCAGACAGTGTTCCTTCTGTCCCACCCATCGCACAGGAAGAAGAGGAGGAGGAGGAGGAGGATTGTGTCAGCATGGAGGTGGAGCCTGGCACTCAGCATCATCAGCAGCAGTCTTTTAGGGATGATTTACAGTCCCAAGAAACCAGTGGACTTGTACGTGGCTGGGAGGAGGTGGCTGCGGATCATGTCGTCCTTAGTGACCCAGAGGACTCCGGGCCGAATGCCTCAGCTAACCTACGCTGCATGGCCTCCCTGATCCTGCAAAGTCTGCGGAAGGATCCTCGTATTCTTCGGATCAAGGAGAGGGGCCATTACTGGCTGGCCACTCTCCTTGATCCACGGTACAAGGGTAAGGTTGCAGACCTTATCTTACCGTCGCATAGGGAGCAGAGGATGAGACAACTCCGGGAGGCCTTGCAGAAAGGTCTGTGCAACGCGTTCCCAGAGACTGGGAGGTTACAAACTCCTGGACCTGGACAACGAGTTGCTGAGGCTTCGGTCAGTCAAAGAAGGAGCGGTGGGGAAGGTGGCCGTCTGACCGATGCGTTCAGACAATTCTTTAGTCCGCAGCCCCAAGGTATGATCGGTTCCAGCAACCATCACCAGCGTCTGATATACATGGTGCAGGAATACCTAGGGGCAAGGTCAGACTTGGACACCTTCCCCACCGAAAATCCTCTGGCTTACTGGGTCTTGAGGATGGATCACTGGCCAGAGCTTGCACAGTATGCAATTGAGCTACTGGCCTGTCCTGCATCTAGCGTTCTTTCAGAACGCACATTCAGTGCTGCTGGAGGATTTGTCACGGATCACAGGGTGCGCCTGTCCACCGACTCTGTTGATCGACTGACCTCCATAAAGATGAACCAGTCTTGGATCACCACCAGCTACCAAACACCTGAAGCTGATATAACAGACTAATTTATTTTCAAATGTCACATCCCTTCAAGACTGATGCTGATGCTGAGAGACTGTCCTGTTATGTTGACTGACTATCCTCCTACTCCTCAATGATCCGATTAATGATGATAGCTTGGAAGAACATTTTTGTTTCTGGGTGCCGCCACCAGTGGCTAAGGCCCAATTTGTCAGCCCCTGTTTAACAGGGGTGTGTTATTACAATTTTTTATGCAATGCTTTGCAGCAGGGCTCATTCCTGCACTCCAACTAGAGTATCTGGGAGTGGTTGCAGTGTCGTGGCACCAGCACCAGTGGCTAAGGCCCAATTTTTCAGCCCCTGTTTAACAGGGGCGTGTAATTACAATTTTTGATGCAATACTTTGCAACAGGGCTCATTGCTGTGCTCCAAGTACAGTATCTGTGAGGGGTTGCAGTTGTGGCACCAGTGCCTAAGGCCCAATTTTTATGCCCCTGTTTAACAGGGGCATGTAATTACAATTCTTTATGCAATGCTTTGCAGCAGGGCCCATTCCTGCGCCCACCAAGACTAACTGTGAGGCCTTACAGTGTTGTGTCAACACCACCACCACCACCAAAGGCCCAATTTTTCAGCCCCTGTTCAACAGGGGCATGCAATTACAATTCTTGATCTAATAATTCACAGCAGGGCCCATTCATGCGCCCACCAAGAGTAACTGTGAGGGCTCACAGTGTTGTGGCAACACCAACATGTAAGGGGCAAATTTCAGCTGAGTATATACGGCAGGCCCCTACTTTCAAACATCCAACTTACAAACGACTCCTCCTTGCAAACGGAAGGATACAACAGGAAGTGAGAGGAAATCTACCCCTAGGAAGGCAAATTCTCTCCTGTAAGAGTTAATATGGGAAAAAAGTGTCTCCTCTCCACTGATGCTTTATCACCAATCCTTGTTTCAATAAAAAACCCACTTTTCAAAAACAGTTGTCATTGGGACGGAAAGTGAGCTGAAATGTTCTGAACAGGGGCACAGACAGCAAAACAAATGTTACAGGGGTGATAACCCTTCCCTATGTTTTCCAAAAAGCTTAAAAATATATTTTTTGGCTGGAGCTACACTTAAACAATGTACCTGTTCAAAATTACAAACAGATTCTACATAAGAACAAACCTACAGTCCCTGTCTTGTATGCACCGCCTGTATACGGCTGTTCAGAGTATATAGGGCCTTTTTTATTTTGTGTGTGGGGTTCCCCTTAATATCCATACAAGACCCAAAGGGGCTGGTAATGGGCTGGGGTAGGGGGGGGGGTGTGTGATGGGGTAGCTATGCCATTTTTCATAAAGATTTTCATCCATATTACCGGGACCAGACATTACATTAAAGCTGCAAGCAGTTTTAAATGGCTTGTTTTCCTTTAGAAATGTAATTTTGTGCAGGGACAGTTCTAAACACGGGAAACACGTGGCACTTCACAGGCATGCTTTAGACACCCCCCATGTACAATATTTAAAGGAATATTTGACTTTTTTTTTTCACTTTATGCATCATTAAAATGACTGCTCCAGAAAAACGGCCGTTTTTAAAACTTCTTTTTGCATTGATACATGTCCCCTGGTGCAGAACCCGGGTTCCCAAACCCTTTTTAGGACAATAACATGCATAATAGTCATTATACTTAGCACTTTAGATTTCGAACGTTCACATCCATTGTATTTAATAGGGTTCTAAAGTTCGTGTGAACTTTCGGTTCGTTCGCGGGTTCTGGTGCGAACCGAACCCGGGGGTGCTTGGCTCATCACTAGCTTCAAGCTGCTCTGCCAGAAGATGCAGTTTGTTGGAGTACCACAGCTTGGGAACATGTATGTCTTTGGCTGCTGCTCCTGATTTCCTCATGTTGTTAATTTTATTTTACATCCAATTCAGGTCTGCCTTTGGGGTCCAAAGTCTGCATAAATGCAAAAAAAAATTAAATTGATGCCCTTCCTGTTTATTTTGTTTACCCAGAATAAATGGATCTTTGATTTAAGTTAAATACTTGCCTATGTGTTTTTATTGTGAGTAGCCATAACATTTCATAAATACAATGTGTAATTAACAAGGGACACCAACCTCCTTGAGGGTTAAAAATAAAAAAAAAAGTGTTGTTGTGATAACTTGACCCAAAAAAAAATGTAGGTCACAAGAATAAAAAAATTCTAAATAAAAAATTAGGTAGATCTTGATTTAAAAAAATGTAAAAAAAGATGGAGATCTGGTTTTAAAAAAATATATATATATTCATGAGATCACAAGAAACAATAAACAAATAAGTTTGTCAGAACTCTGTATAAATATCAGCAGCAAAAAAAAAAAAAATTCTAGCATTAGAAAGAAGAAAACAATGCATTAAATGAGGCAATAATTTGCAGAATGACGAATGTGCTCTCTCCATTACGAATGCTAGTTTTACCAGAACGAGCGCTCCCGTCTCCTAATTCAGTCTGAGCATGCGTTGGTTTTTTCTCCGATGGAGTTCAACACAGACGATCGGAATTTGCTATCGTTTTTTTTCCCATTGGATAAATTTAAAACATGTTCTATTTTTTCTCACCGATGGAAAAAAGACCGATGGGGCCCATACACGATCGGTTTGTCCGATGAAAAAAGTCCATCGGACTGTTTTCATCGGTAAAACCGATCGCGTGTACACGGCATAAGACATATGATGCTTTGATGGCCCCTAAGCCTTCAGTCAATTAGGACATGTTACAAAAGGGTCCGGTAGATTCCCACAATAAATAGCCAACTAGACAAAATTATGATACTGTAGCAGGCTCTTATGTGCAAACATTTCTTTATGAGAATTATTTTTCCCATACCTTTTTCTTTCTAGTTTTCGTTCTCTTATTTCTTTTTTATTATAACTAAGAAAATATGCTAAATGGAAAAAATTTACATAAAATTGGTTACAGAGCGACAGGGTAAATTTAGTTGACCCACAGTATTAGTTAGATGAGACATGAATAACCTGTAGAATAATTTGGGTATAAGGAAATTTCACTAAGAATTTTATTATGATACTTTCTGCTAGATGGATAAGATGACATTGTGAGAAAACTGATCTCCAGGGCAATAAGGAAGTAATTATTAAAGGAACAAAGTTGATTATAAATGTGGAAAACTATATATACCTTGATTGTATCTTATGTTACCTATCTATGAAATTGTTGTACACTCTAACCGTGTTTTCAAGTAAAATTTTCTTGATGTAAAAAAAAATAAAAATCCTTGCAATGTACAAATGTACATTGATTACCCAGAGGGGATTGTTTTTTTCCTAACAAAAGTGGAGTTATTCTTTAAGGTTGGGTAAATGTATTTTTTAAAGGCTAAGTTCACCTTTCTGAGCATGTTACATGTTACTAGAGATAGGCCAAACACCCACACTTCAATGGGTTTCGCCATTCGGGTCAGAACTTTTCCCCCATTCAGGAGTTCTGTTGCGAACGGAACAGGGGAACCCCATTGAAGTCTATGGGAGCCGTTTTGAAGGCTTATATGCAAGTTATTGACCATAAAAGGGGTATGGGGGTCTGGTTACTGCCCTGGGGGACATGTATCAATGCAAATTTTTTTTTTTTTAAACAATCGTTTTTTTTTCAGAAGCAGTGATTTTAATGATGCTTAAAGTGCAACAATAAAAATTAAATGAAAAATTCCTTTAAATATAGTGCCTGGGAGTCCCCTTAGTCTGCCTGCAAAGTGGCACATCTGTAGCATGCATATAACATGCTGCAGCAAAAATGAAATTTCTAACGCAAATATTTTTTTGTCAAATCCCATTTAAATTGACTTGTGCTTGCAATTGCCGGCTAGTTTAAAAAAAAAGAAGAAGAAAATCCGGTGTGGGGTCCCCCCAGTCCATACCAGACCCGATTTTAAGGTGAATCCCCATGGCAAATTTCTTTAAAAAAAAAACGGTGTGGGGTCTCCCCAAAATCCATACGAGACCCTTATCTGAGCATGTTAATGGGGATAAGGGTCTCTTCCCCAAAACCTTGGGCTGTGGTTGGGGGGGTCTGCAGGCAGGGGGCTTATTGGAATCTGGAAGCCCCCTTTAAGAATATATGCGTTAAACGTGCAGTAATGCAATGAATAATATGGCGTTAAACTTGCAGTAACGCAATTAAATATACAGCGTTAAACTTGCAGTAATGCACAGAACTATATGGCGTTAAACGTGCAGTAACGCAATGAAATATATAGCGTTAAACTTGCAGTAATGCAATGAAAAATATGGCGTTAAACTTGCAGTAATGCACAGAACTATATGGTGTTAAATTTGCAGTAACGCACAGAACTATATGGCGTTAAACTTGCAGTAACGCAATGAAATATATAACGTTAAACGTGCAGTAACGCAATGAAATTAATGGCGTTAAACTTGCAGTAACGCACAGAACTATATGCCGTTAAACTTGCAGTAACGAAATTAAATATATGGTGTTAAATTTGCAGTAACGCACAGAAAAAAAATGTATAAACGGTCACTACACTCACACTGACTGAGCTATCCCTACATTCACACTAATGTAAAGATGAATGGTGGTCACACTACACTCACAATGACTGAACTATCCCTACATTGACACTAATTTAAAGATGAATGGTCGCACTACACTCACTGAACTGGCTGTAAACAAGGCCTGCGTGCCAAAACGTGTCTGCGTGTTCTTTTTATCATGGTCATCTGACAACAATAAAATTGAAGACTGCATTTCCAGTGGTGCTGGCTCTTCAATGTACATTTGTGGTTCACTTCTGGATGTGGAAGAGACATCCTGAGCCAGAGCACCTGGACTTAGGGTTCCACCGTCCATCTCATCATTTGGCTTTTCTGTTCAGAGAGGTGTGATTTTGTGTTACACTCACTTAACTATCCCTACATTAACACTAATGTAAAGATGAATGTTGGCACTACACTCACACTGAACTATCCCTAGATTCACACTAAACTGATATTCTACACTTAACTATCTCTACATTAACACCAATGTAAAGATGAATGGTGGCACTACACTCACACTGAACTATCCCTAGATTCACACTAAACTGATATTCTACACTAGGGATGAGCTTTATGTTCAAGTCGAACATGAGTTCGACTCGAACATTGGCTGTTTGCCCGTTCGGTGAACAGTGAACAATTTGCGTTGTTCGCGGCAAGTTCGAAAAGCCGCGGAAAACCCTTTAAAAGTCTATGGGAGAAATCTAAAGTGCTAATTTTAAAGGTTAATAGGCAAGTTATTGTCATAAAAAAGTTTTTGGGGACCTGGGTCCTGCCCCAGGGGACATGTATCAATGCAAGAAAAGTTTTAAAAACTGCAGTTTTTACAGGAGCAGTTGATTTTAATAATGCTTAAAGTGAAACAAAAAAACTGAAATATTCCTTTAAATTTCGTACCTGGGGGGTGTGTATAGTATGCCTGTAAAGTAGCGCATGTTTCCTGTGATTGGAACTGTCCCTGCACAAAATGTAATTTCTGAAGGAAAAAAAGTCATTTAAAACTACTCGCGGCTATTAATGAATTGTCGGGTCTCGGTAATACAGATCAAAGTCATTGAAAAAAAACGGCAGGGGTCCCCCCCACAGTCCATTACCAGACCCTTTGGGTCTGGTATGAATATTAAGGGGAACCCCGAACCAAAAAAAAAGCGTGGGGGTCCCCCACAAATGCCATATCAGGATCTTCAGGTCTGGTATGGATATTAACCACTTAACGACCGCCCCATGTACATATACGTCGGCAGAATGGCACGGACAGGCACAATCACGTACCTGTACGTGCCTGCCTTCATGCAGGTAGGGGGTCCGATCGGTCCCCCTCCCGGTACATGGGGCGGCCGGTATCACTTCAGGAGCGATCCATGATGAGGGGGTGGCCATTGGTTTCTGGCCACCCCCTCGCGATCGCTCCCGACGAATGAGATGCTTCCCCTGCCTGTGTAATGTAAACACAGGCAGGGGAAGTGATGTCATCTCTCCATGCGGCGCTCTATTCGTCCAGAGTGCCGAGGAGAGAAGACATCAGATTAGTGCACCGACAGCCCACTGACACCAGGACACATAGGCACACAATCCACCCCCCAGTCACCCCCCAGCCCCCATTCACAGTGTCACTGATTGCAGTGATCATTTATTTACTGATCACTGCAATCAGTGACATTTGTAATAGTAAAAGTGTCAGGGCAGTTAGTGTTAGGTCCCTTTAGGTCCAGGGTAGCCCCCTAACCCCCCTAATAAAGGTTTAACCCCTTTTTCGCCCCCCAGGTAACCCTTTCACCCCCTATCACCAGTGTCACTAAGCAATCGTTTTTCTGATCGCTGTATTAGTGTCGCTGGTGCCGCTAGGTAGCCAGTTATTTTTTTAGGTTCGCCGCCAGGTTTTTATAGCATCAGGTACCCCCATATATTATCTAATAAAGGTTTAACCCCTTAATCGCCCCCCCAGGTAACCCTTTCACCCCCTATCGCCAGTGTCACTAAACAATCATTTTTCTGATCGCTGTATTAGTGTCGCTGGTGCCGCTAAGTAGGCAGTTATTTTTTTTAGGTTCGCCGCCAGGTTTTTATAGCATCAGGTACCCCCATATATTATCTAATAAAGGTTTAACCCCTTGACCGCCCCCCCAGGTAACCCTTTCACCCCCTATCGCCAGTGTCACTAAGCAATTGTTTTTCTGATCGCTGTATTAGTGTCGCTGGTGCCGCTAGGTAGCCAGTTATTTTTTTAGGTTCATCGCCAGGTTTTTATAGCATCAGGTACCCCCATATACAACCTAATGAAGGTTTTAACCCCCTGATTGCCCCTAGAGTTAACCCTTTCACCAGGGATCACCGTATAAGTGTCACTGGTGACACTGGTTAGCCAGTTAGTTATTTAGGTTCCCCGTCAGGTTTTTATATAGCGTCAAGTACCCCCATATATTACCTAATAAAGGTTTTAACCCCCTGATTGCCCCTAGTTAACCCTTTCACCAGTGATCACCGTATAAGTGTTACGGGTGACGCTGGTTAGTTAGTTTGCTTTTTATAGCATCAGGGCACCCGATCTATATAACCCAATAAAGGTTTAACCCCCTGATCGCCTGGCGGTGATATAAATTAGGTTTTAGGGTTAGATAGGGTCTGCGTCACCCCAGGCAGCGTCAGGTTAGTGCCAGTAGCACTAACACCCACGTGCGAAGCATACACCTCCCTTAGTGGTATAGTATCTAAACAGATCAATATCTGATCTGATCAGATCTATACTAGCGTCCCCAGCAGTTTAGGGTTCCCAAAAACGCAGTATTAGCGGGATCAGCCCAGATACCTGCTAGGAAAAGCAAGGGAGAGGCGCCTCTGAGTGCAGATGTTTTAAAACAATTTAATAAAAGATAGTGCTACAAGCAACTCACATTTGTATGGTTAAAAACGTGCATTGTACGAAATCCAGTTAGAAGAGGAAGATGTCATCAGGTCTGTCATGGAGTATCTCCTCCTGCTGGGGCGCTGTGCTGCTGATAGTCAGTTCACTGCTGTAGATGGTATGGATACGGCCGTCAGCGGTGAAGAAAAGCAGTGCAGGGCCTTGGAGATGTTGATTGAATAGCAGGCGAGGGCCGATACCTGCTAGCACCTGCGTTTTGCCCCTCCATCCAACCCAGCCCACCCAAGTGCAGTATCGATCGATCACTGTCACTTACAAAACACAACACACATAACTGCAGCGTTCGCAGAGACAGGCCTGATCCCTGCGACTCCAGTGCTGTAGGAGGTGATTTCACCACCACAGTTAAAAAAAAGAGCATATATGCCAAAGCATGGGGGCAGCAGGGGCGGAGGAGCGATTTTGCTTCTAATGCCGCGTACATACGGACGAAATTCTGATGGAGGCTTGCCCGTGGAAAAGTCTGACCGTGTGTACGCGGCATAACTTTTGCGGGAGGATGCCCCCATGCTTCGGCATATATAAATGGTGCATGTATGCCCATCATTAGAAGTGGGTGGATGAAGGGAGGTATTCTAATGGTGGGCATACCCACCGATCAATCTCTTTTTTTGTTCAGCCAACAGGCTGCATGAAAAAAAAAGATTACAATACATGTCCAACAAGGACCAGCAACGTACTGGTATGTTGCTGGACTTTGAATGGTTATACCAGAATGATGCCTGCAGGTTTAGGTATCATCTTGGTATCATTCTTTTCAGCCAGTGGCCGGCTTTCATGTAAAAGCAATTCTCGTGGCTAATTAGCCTCTGGACTGCTTTTACAAGCAGTGGGAGGGAATGTCCCCCCCCCCCCGGATATAAAAAGCGCCATTGGGAAATTGGGAAAGCATTTTATCACACCGATCTTGGTGTGGTCAGATGCTTTGAGGGCAGAGGAAAGATCTAGGGTCTAATACAGTGTTTCTCAACTCCAGTCATCAAGGCGCCCTGTAATGGTCGTTTAACCAGAAAGGGGTTAATATGGATTCTACTACTGTTCCGAATTGTAAAGTTTAGATAACATTGCATGCAAGTTTTGAAAGCAAAGACTGACACATCCGTTCAGGTCTGTTACTTCTGTATCTAATAATTTATTCCAGGCAGTGCTAAGCTTTTTACACACAGCATGATACGTCAATATTATGTTAATGTAAGACTGCAAACCACATCTTATTGGCTGCAATACAAAAAGAGTACAGAAACGTGATGATTAAGCTGGGCTGTCCTCTGGTCCTATCTTCATATCCGCATTCCAAAGATGTGTGGGAGAAGAGGGTATCCGCCATTTCTGTCTTCTCCAGTCTTCTCGTGGGAGGGGGTGTTATTGGTGTTGTTAGAAATTGATTTGAGTAAGGAAAAATTACAGCAGTGGTGTACATGAAAAAGCAATATAGACTTTATAGTATAGTGAAGATATATAGAGAATAGACATTTTCTAGTTTAACATTATGCTCATCACATTCCTTCACAGCCCCAACAGGTCATGTTTTAAGGATTTCCCTCAGATGAAACGGCTGTGGTAATTACTAAGGCAGTGAAACTGATCGAATCACCTGTGCAAAAAAAAGGAAAGCCTGAAAACATGACCTGTTGGGGCGCCTTGAGGACTGGAGTTGAGAAACACTGGTCTAATAGACCACAATTTTTTCAAAAAAAGAGTACCTATTGCTATCATAGGGGATATTTTCTCGTGGGAGGGGGTGTTATTGGTGTTGTTAGAAATTGATTTGAGTAAGGAAAAATTACAGCAGTGGTGTACATGAAAAAGCAATATAGACTTTATAGTATAGTGAAGATGCATAGAGAATAGACATTTTCTAGTTTAACATTATGCTCATCACATTCCTTCACAGACCCCCCTAAAATGGCTATTTTCTATCTCTCGCTCAAACTAAAGGACCTGACCACCACCTGGACCATTCCCCAGGACCTTTTTTCAGGCTAAGTATAGAGAAGGGCAGTAACTAGTTCACTACCCCCCTCGACAAAGCCGGGAAGGACAGTCAGGTGGTTCCCTATTCTATCCCTATATCCCTATAGGACTGTGAAATTATGGACGGGGAGTGACTGTAAAGGAGTGAAAGGTTTATCCTCTTCCTTCATAAGGGGATCCTCTTCTTCTTGGTGAAGAAATGTAGGTGCAACAGGTTTCCGTTTTCTTTATCATTTTACAGACACCTCCTTTCTCAGCTAACACCATGTCTAAGGCCATCCGGTTCTCAAATGTCATATAGGAAGTGGGGCCTAACTGGTCAGCAATTCCCTGGAGGGCATCTCTAGTGTAATTTACAAATCTCTGTTGGTTGTAGCATATGTAATTAATCCAATCTACATTCTTGTTGACAGTTATTATGGGGATCAAAGACTCAAAACCAGCTTTTACCTGGTCCCTGGTCTTGAATTGATCAGGGACCCCCCTTGGGACCCCTATGGCATCTATGTACACATGAGGGTCAAAGCTTCCAGAGGGAGCTTCTCGCCTCCTCCTTTGACTGGGTGTGTCACGGTATAAGTTACATTGCCAGGGAACTGGAGGACAGGAAACTATGTTACAGTAATCAAAGATAAAGGTGGCCACATGTATGTTTGAAGAGTTATACTAGAATGTGGTGAATAACTTGTCATTTTGTGTAATGGCTACCTGCTGAGCCCCCACTAACCCAAACAGGAAAAGGATATACAACACCATCATTGTGGTGTTGTCAGGATCTTGTCTTCAGGAGATGGAGCTTTCTTGCAGTGGGAGGCGTGTATCCAGGTGCTTTTCCCTTCTAGCTTTACTGATGTAGCTGTGGTCAGCAAAACTTGAAATGGACCATCATATCTTGGCTCAAGGGAGTGCTTCCTCACAAACTTCTTTACTAGCACCCAATCTCCTGGCAGTAGTTGGTGTGTTCCTGTATCTACTTTAGGATCTGGAATGGAAGAAAACACTTGAGAATGCATATTAGTTAATGCTCTAGACAAACGTGTGACATAGCTAGTTAACACATCAGATTGTAACTGCAACTGCTGTGGGAACTAACAGCCAGGTCTGGGGGCTGAACCATACAAAATTTCATAAGGGGACAGGGCATGTTTTCCTAGAGTCCCATTCATCCTTTCTACCTTCCCGCTGCTTTGAGGGTGGTATGGGGTGTGTAGAGCTAACTGAACTCCCAGTGCTGCCCACATCTCTTTTGTAAGGGTTGCTGTGAAGGCTGGGCCCTGATCGCTCTCTATCACCTCTAGAACCCCAAATCTACATACTAGCTCACTCAGTAGTTTCTTAGCTGTGGTCTTGGCTGTCATGTTTGCAACAGCGTAGGCTTCTGGCCAGCCGGAGAACATGTCCACCATCACTAGGGCATATTCATATCGGCCACTTTTTGGCATCTGTATATGATCAATCTGTATCCTCTGGAATGGATAGAGAGGTTTCGCCAAATGTTTCTGTGGTGTCTTCTCTGTTCTCCCCTGGTTGCATTTTGCACATACTGCACATGAGGTGCAGTCATTTATGGTTAGGGTGGTTATCCCTGGGGCCCAGTAATACATGCTGATCAGTGAATTCATTAAGTTCTTAGAGAGATGTGCAGGTCCATGTGCCCATTGGACGACTGCTGGATACATATATTTTGGGAAAGAGGTTTTCCCTCTCTTCAGATATAGATCTCCATCGTATTCTGCTCCTTTAACGATCCATTCTGAATGTTCTTCTGAGTGAGCTGCATTTTCCATAGAGGCTAGGTATTTCCTGTCAGATGGCACATGGACCGCCACAGGCATCTGCGCTAAAGATTCACTCTCCTCTTCGGCCACTTCAGCCATTTTCCGTTGGTCTTTCGCTGCTTGTTTGGTAGCTATATCCGCCAGGGGGTTCCCTCTGGCTTCTTGAGAATTCAGTTTGCCATGTGCTTTAACCTTCAAGACAGCCACTTTGTCAGGCAGGAGTAGTGCATCCATTAACTCCTTGATGGCTGGGCCGTGTTTCACCGGCGTTCCGGCCGCTGTCAGAAATCCTCTAGCCCTCCAGATGACACCAAGGTCATGAGCCACTCCCAGGGCATACCTTGAGTCTGTGTAAATGTTGTCTCTTTTACCTTCTGCTATCTTACACGATGTAGTGAGGGCCTGGAGCTCCGCTTCCTGAGCAGATACAGTTGGTGGTAATGCTCCTGCTTGAAGAAGTTCAAATTCAGAGGTCTCAGCATAACCTGTGTGGTACTTGCCTCCTCCTTCATCTGCATATCTGGAGCCATCCACAAAAAGTGTGTATGTGGATCAGTACAGGGGTCTTTTTCTTCACCATCTCCTTCTTCTTCTTGCCCCCCCCCGAAAAACTGCAGAAGTGTGGCCGGGTTGAGAGTGTGACACCTTTGGAGGGTCACATTGTCTGGAAGGAGGAGGGAGATATGTAACCGAAGATGTCTGGCGGTGGACAGGTGGCGGGGTTGCACCTGATTCAGGATGGCAGCAATGTCATGTGGTGCCAAAAGAAGCAGGGGGTGTGCTAGAACGAGGTCAGAAGTTTTGTCCAGCAGTGCTTGGGCAGCAAAGACAGCTCTTAAACAGGAAGGGCCACCCCTAGCCACGGGGTCTAAACGGCATGAATAGTACCCAATGGGTCTAGTTCGGCCTCCATATGATTAAGCTAGGACCCCTGTGGCGTGGCCATTTCTTTCCGACACAAACAGTTTAAAGGGTATTCCATAATCTGGGAGGCCCAAAGCAGGAGCTGTGGATATTGCTTGCTTCAGCAGAAAGAAATTGTCCATGGCCTCGCTTGACAGGGTAAATGGCACAGACTTGAGAGCATCATAGAGTGGTTGCATGAGGATCGATGCATCAGGGATCCACGCGTGCAGTAAGCCAGGTCCACTACAGTGAAGTAATCAGCCGTTGGAGGTATACCTGATAATAAGGTATGTGGATTTGGCACAATTGGGGTGTCCAACACTGTGGCTTTGTTAACTGCTCAGAGGTCTTCGGATTGAGCAGGCTTCAAGGGGTATTGTGGTTTCCGGGGCAATGATGCTCCCTCTTTGAGCTTGACTAAAACTGGTGGCACTTTCAGGTGACCGATGTCTTCCGGTCCCGTGGACCATAGGCATGCAGGAATTCTGTCAAGTACTTCCTGTGGAATGTAACTTGGAGTTATCGCTTCATGAAGTATCATCATGAGAGGCAGAGAACACAAAGCAGATGAGTCTTCCAAGGATAGGGGAGTATGTAGCTTCACTCCTCCTTCAGGCGTGAAAATGATTGAGGCCTGTAGTCTGGACCGCACATCAGCTCCAAGCAAATTCATGGGACATGTAGGACACTGCCATAAGGAGTGACAGGGGGTTGCCCATTGCCCAGCGAGAGTTGGGGTGTGGTGGTGGTTGATATCCGCGTTGCCCTTCCACGGGGGTCCCTGTCTTGTCTGGGATGTCTTGGGGCTTTACATTCTCTTTTGTAGTGACCCCCTGTCCCACAGTTGTAGCAGGTGATCCTTTCCCTGATATTGGGCAGTGGAGGTGGACGAGTGTAGGTGGGATCGTCATCATGAGCTACCATGAGAGGCGTTGGTTTTTTCACTTTTTGGTTTTCTATACCCCTGGCCACCAGCAGTAGATCGGACATTTTCATAGAGCGGTATTAGGGGCGAGCCACCATCAGGCCTTTTCTGATATCTTCTCTGAGCCCTGAGACAAAAGCAGTTGATAACATATGTGTGTGTGCCTTTTCATAGTGAGAGAAGCCCAGATTCTCAAAGGCCTGGGTGAGTCTGGCATGATACTTCTCCACAGACTCCCCTTTATCTTGGATTGTGGTAGTCTGATCCGCCAATTTCTCCTTTGCCTATTCGTGGAGTTGGGCACAGAACTCCACACTCGAGGAATAGGAAGTGCCACTTGTCAAGCAGGCATCATTGAAGGCCGCCTGCATGACCGGCCAAAAGACATGTCCTGCTTTAATTTGGCATAAGCTGATAAAATCTCTCCAAGCAGCTGAATAAGTTTCTTGTATCTGCACCATCCTGCGGTAGAAGGGCATTGGTTTTTTCTCTTAGTCAGGCAGACTTGTCACTAAAGCCGCTGCTTGTGATGGGGTAAAAGCGACATACATAGATCTTCCCACTCAGACGCTTCTTCCTCATTAATATATGGCACTCCCGTATTGGGGAAGACAGGAGTGTGGTAGGAACCATCCTGGTTTAAAACAGGGAGAACTGGGTAGAGGCCTTGGTTGGGCCTTCCGGGTTTACCAAGATGGCCACTTGCAGGAAGTGTACTGGGCTGGGCAGGAAGTGAGGATGTGGGTGCACTAAGATGGCTGCCAGGAGGAAGTGCACTGGGCTGGGCAGGAAGTGAGGGCATGGGTGCACTAAGATGGCTGCCGGGAGGAAGTGCACTGGGCTGTACTTGAGGCTGGACAGGACAGGGATGACCCTCCCCTCCTTTGATCCAAATCCCGTAGAGGGGGGTTGGAAACATCAGGTTTGTGGTAAACATATGCAAAACAATCTCCATCTGTTTTCAACTCCTCCTCTATCCATCCTTCGGCATGTAAAGCTTTGGCAACTTTAAACCAAGATTCCGCTACATCCAGTAAGCTGTTATCAGACAGAACGCCTCTTTGTTCTCTTATCAGCAAACGCCAAGTCTCCGGCTGTAACCTAGCGACCTTATCTTTCAAGTCACATACCTTTGCTATTCTAGTGAACATTTTAACTGTTTGAGAACCTGCTCTCCTCTTCACAATATCACATGCTAGCATGCCCTTGTCTGGCTTAGTAACTTTGTGACACATCCTGCCCCCCTTCTTCTGGTGCACCTAGCTCGTATCCAAGCTGGCTCACTCTCAAGCCGGCTCCTCCACAGCCGTGTCAGCGGACGGTTTGAGGGGGAGTGCGGACAGCCTAGAGGTGTATATCCCTCCTCCACTGCTTTCTGTTCTATTTCTTCAAGGGACTGCCCAAACCCCCCTTTCACTGGGTAATGTACGTTTAATCTAAAAACCAACACATCAGGGGTGAAGGGGAACAGCGGCTTGTGACCCAATTGTTCCTTCAGGTAGCCGCCTTTTTTTTAACGTTCACTAGTCCCCAACCCCGTTGATTTATGCCAAACAGTAATCCACAAACACACTGAGAACAGGACATAACCACACCTGCAGCCCAAAACCTCAGTAGCTGAACCACGCCCTCAGGTTACCCATTTCTGCAGGTGCAGCTCACCTGTACCAGAACATGGTTCACAACCCCTGAGTGACTTTTGTTGCAAGCCTCACCGTCCTTTAGAGGGGTAGGCAGCTCACCTCTGGACACGACCCGTCTTCTCAGCGGCAAACAGCTCAGCTGAGTCAGAGTACTCTATTGCAACAACCTTTCAATCTACTAAGGAGCTGTCATGCCCAGGACAACAGACACTGAACAAATACAAACACCAAACAAATACAGTCAGTAGAGATCCAATAGCAGGTTCGTTAAAACAGCCCCAGGCGAGATATAAAAATTACCTGCCTCTTAGTTTGCCTCTAGAAGCCGACAAAGCCAGCTGCCAACCCAGACAGAACTAATTTGTACAGTGGTAAGTATATAAGTACTCACCGTACCTCAGGGGAGCGCAAGTCCCTGTATTCAGTCAGTCCCAATTGGCAACTCAGCCCTTAGGTTGCGGTCTTCCTTCGGTCAAAAACCTGGAGCCCCACGTTGGGCGCCATTTGTAATGGTCGTTTAACCACAAAGGGATATGGATTCTACTACTGTTCCGAACTCTAAAGTTTAGATAACATTGCATGCAAGTTTTGAAAGCAAAGACTGACACATCCGTTCAGGTCCGTTACTTCTGTATCTAATAATTTATTACAGGCAGTGCTAAGCTTTTTACACACAGCATGATACGTCACTATTATGTTAATGTAAGACTGCAAACCACATCTTATTGGCTGCAATACAAAAAGAGTACAGAAACGTGATGATTAAGCTGGGCTGTCCTCTGGTCCTATCTTCATATCCGCATTCCAAAGGTGTGTGGGAGAAGAGGGTATCCGCCATTTCTGTCTTCTCCAGTCTTCTCGTGGGAGGGGGTGTTATTGGTGTTGTTAGAAATTCATTTGAGTAAGGAAAAATTACAGCAGTGGTGTACATGAAAAAGCAATATAGACTTTATAGTATAGTGAAGATATATAGAGAATAGACATTTTCTAGTTTAACATTATGCTCATCACATTCCTTCACAGCCCCAACAGGTCATGTTTTAAGGATTTCCCTCAGATGAAACGGCTGTGGTAATTACTAAGGCAGTGAAACTGATCGAATCACCTGTGCAAAAAAAAGGAAAGCCTGAAAACATGACCTGTTGGGGCGCCTTGAGGACTGGAGTTGAGAAACACTGGTCTAATAGACCACAATTTTTTCAAAAAAAGAGTACCTATTGCTATCATAGGGGATATTTACATTCCCTGAGATAACAATAAAAATGATTAAAAAAAAAATGGAAGGAACAGTTTAAAAATAAAATAAAAAAGCAAAATAAATTATAAAAAAAAAAAAAAAAGCACCCCTGTCCCGCCCTGCTCTTGCGCAAAGGCGAACGCAAGCGTCGGTCTTGCGTCATATGTAAACAGCAATTGCACCATGCATGTGAGGTATCACCGCGAAGGTCAGATCGAGGGCAGTAATTTTAGCTGTAGACCTCCTCTGTAAATCTAATGTGTTAACCTGTAAAGGCTTTTAAAGGCTTTTAAAAATGTATGTAGTTTGTCGCCACTGCGTGTTTGTGCGAAATTATAAAGCATGTCGTGTTTGGTATGTACTCGGCCTAAGATCATATTTTTTATTTCATCAAACATTTGGGCAATATAGTGTGTTTTAGTGCATTAAAATTGCGTTTGAAAAATCGCTGCGCAAATACTGTGTGGAAAAAAAAATGCAACACCCACCATTTTAATCTGTAGGGCCTTTGCTTTAACAAAGTATATAATGTTTGGGGGTTCAACGTAATTTTCTTGCAAAAAAAATATGTTTTCATATAAAAACAAAAAGTGTCAGAAAGGGCTTTGTGGTTAGAAGAGTGGATGATGTGTGACATAAGCTTCCTAATGTTGTGCATAAAATGCCAGGACAGTTTAAAAACCCCCAAAATGTCCCCATTTTGGAAAGTAGACACCCCAAGCTATTTGCTGAGAGGCATGTCGAGTCCATGGAATATTTTATATTTTGACACAAGTTGCGGGAAAAAAAAAAAAATTGCACAAAGTTGTCACTAAATGATATATTGCTCAAACATGCCATGGGCATATGTGGAATTACACCCTAAAATACATTCTGTTGCTTCTCCTGAGTACGGGGATACCACATGTGTGAGACTTTTTGGGAGCCTAGCCGCGTACGGGGCCCCAAAAAACCAAGCACCGCCTTCAGGCTTTCTAAGGGTGTAAATTTTTGATTTCACTCCTAACTGCCTATCACAGTTTCGGAGGCCATGGAATGCCCAGATGGCACAAACACCCCCCCAAATGACCCCATTTAGGAAAGTAGACACCCCAAGCTATTTGCTGAGAGGTATGGTGAGTATTTTGCAGATCTCGCTTTTTGTCACAAAGTTTTGAAAATTAAAAAAAGAAAAATTTTTTTTTTTCTTTTCTTTCTTCATTTTCAAAAACAAATGAGAGCTGTAATATACTCACCATGCCTCTCAGCAAATAGCTTGGGGTGTCTACTTTCCAAAATGGGGTCACTTGGGGGGGTTGTGCTATTTTGGCATTTTATGGCCTTCGAAACTGTGATAGGTAGTAAGGAGTGAAATCAAAAATTTGCGCCCTTAGAAATCCTGAAGGTGGTGCTTGGTTTTCGGGGCCCCGTACGCGGCTAGGCTCCCAAAAAGTCCCACAAATGTGGTATCCCCATACTAAGGAGAAGCAGCCAAATGTATTTTGGGGTGTAATTCCACATATGCCCATGGCATGTGTGAGCAATATATCATTTAGTGACAACTTTTTGTTATTTAATTTTTTTGTCATTATTCAATCACTTGGGACAAAAACAAAATATTCAATGGGCTCAACATGCCTCTCAGCAATTTCCTTGGGGTGTCTACTTTCCAAAATTGGGTCATTTGGGGGTTTTTGCACTGCCCTGTCATTTTGGCACCTCAAGAAATGAGATAGGCAGTCATAAATTAAAAGCTGTGTAAATTCCAGAAAATTTACCCTAGTTTGTAGACGCTATAACTTTTGCGCAAACCAATAAATATACGCTTATTGACATTTTTTTTTACTAAAGACATGTGGCTGAATACATTTTGGCCTAAATGTATGACTAAAATTGAGTTTATTCGATTTTTCTTATAACAAAAAGTAGAAAATATCATTTTTTTTCCGTTTATATCGCAAAAAATAAAAATTGCAGAGGCAATCAAATACCATTAAAAGAAAGCTCTATTTGTGGGAAGAAAAGGACGCAAATTTCGTTTGGGTACAACATTGCATGACCGCGCAATTACCAGTTAAAGCAGCGCAGTGGCAAATTGTAAAAACACCTCTGGTCTTTATGCTGCGTATTGGTCCGGGGCTTAAATGGTTAAGGGGAACCCCGCACCAATTTTTTTTTTTAAATGGCGTGGTTTCCCCCAAAAATCCATACCAGACCCTTTAGGTCTGGTATGGATTTTAAGGGGAACCCCGCACCAAAATAAAAAAAAATGGCGTGGGGGTCCCCCCACAAATCCATACCAGACCCTTATCCGAGCACGCATCCTGGAAGGCCGAAGGAAAAGAGCGGGGACGAGAGAGCGCCCCCTCCTGAACCGTACCAGGCCACATGCCCTCAACATGGGGAGGATGTCCCCAAGTTGATGGGGACAACGGCCTCACCCCCACAACCCTTGCCCGGTGGTCGTGGGGGTCTGCGGGCGGGGGGGCTTATAGGAATCTGGAAGCCCCCTTTAACAAAGGGGACCCCCAGATTCCGCCCCCCCCTATGTGAATTGGTAACGGGTACATTGTACCCCTACCATTTCACAAAGAAAGTGTAAAAAATAAAAAAAAAACACACAGACACAGTTGGTATAAGTCCTTTATTAAAAATTAAAAAAAAATCAAAAATCAAAAAACCATTCCAGCGATGTAATCCAGTCTGTCCAGCGTTGCTCTCTATGTCCCGCGGTGATCCGATGTCCAGCGGTGATCTGATGTCCAGCGATGCTCCAGTCTCCACTCCACATGAAACCCCCATGACGTAAGAGGGGGCGGGGTCACCCGTCCACATCATAGGGTAAGCCCCGGCTTTCCCCGGCAAGCTGGAAATGCCCAATGATGCCGGCGGGTGACCCCGCCCTGTGATGTCACCGAGCGGGGTCACCCACCGACGTCATTGGGTATTCCCCAGCAAGCGGGGAAAGCCGGGGCTTACCCTATGATGTGGATGGGTGACCCCGCCCCCTCTTACTTAATTACATCGCTGGAATGGTTTTTTGTTTTTTTTTAATAAAGGACTTATCCCAACTGTGTCTGTGTTTTTTTTTATTTTTTACACTTTCTTTGTGAAATGGTAGGGGTACAATGTACCCCATTACCAATTCACATAGGGGGTGGAATCTGGGGGTCCCCTTTGTTAAAGGGGGCTTCCAGATTCCGATAAGCCCCCTGCCCACAGACCCCCACAACCACCGGGCAAGGGTTGTGGGGATGAGGCCCTTGTCCCCATCAACATGGGGACATCCTCCCCATGTTGAGGGCATGTGGCCTGGTACGGTTCCGGAGGGGGGGTGCTCTCTCGTCCCCCCTCTTTTCCTGCGGCCTGCCAGGTTGCGTGCTCGGATAAGGGTCTGGTATGGATTTTTAGGTGGGGCCCACACCATTTTTTTTTTTGGTGTGGAGTTCCCCTTAATATCCAGACCTGAAGGGCCTGATATGGAATTTGGGGGGACCCCCACACTTTTTTTTTTTGGTTCGGGGTTCCCCCTAATATTCATACCAGACCCAAAGGGCCTGGTAATGGACTGTAGGAGGGACCCCTGCCGTTTTTTTCAATGACTTTGATCTGTATTGCCGGGACCCGACAATTCATGAATAGCCGCGAGTAGTTTTAAATGACTTTTTTCCTTTAGAAATTACATTTTGTGCAGGGACAGTTCTAAACACGGGAAACATGCGCTACTTTATAGGCATACTATACACACCCCCCAGGTACGAAATTTAAAAGGAATATTTCACTTTTATTGTTTCACTTTAAGCATTATTAAAATCACTGCTCCCGAAAAAACAGCCGTTTAAAAAAAAAAAAATTTGCATTGATACATGTCCCCTGGGGAAGGACCCGGGTCCCCAAACACTTTTTATGACAATAACTTGCATATTAACCTTTAAAATTAGCACTTTTGATTTTTCATGTTCGTGTCCCATAGACTTTAACGGTGTTCGAACAAATTTTTTGCCTGTTCGCATGTTCTGGTGCGAACCGAACCGGGGGTGTTCGGCTCATCCCTATTCTACACTGACAAAAGAATCAGAATAGCACACTAACTGTCTAGTAGCACTGAATAGAGCCCTTTTCTATCTCTCCATGCCGCTATCACACTACAAACGTGTATGCTATATAAAGAATACTTTTATAGTGTGGGGCGAGATTAAGAGCAATGAGCCATGGTTGGATACAGTCACCATGACAGCGTCCAATCATGGTTCTGACAGGGCTCTGTGTCCTGATTGGGTGAAGCTTCAATTGCTTCAGCCAATCATGGTTTCAATGCTCTGTACAGCAGCGCAGTGCATTGTGGCCGTTCGACTGGATGAACAAACGATCAAACAACCTTTTAATTTGAACTTCCAGCCAATGTTCAGCACTAACTCATGCTTGGTCTGAACCGTTCACCCATCCTTACTCGTGAGCACAAAATGGTCAGAAGAGGGTCATCGCCTACGTCTGTCGAAGTCTACATGCCTATGCCTCTTTCAAGCTAGAGCTGTTTGTTGGCTTTGGTTCCCTTGAGGGATGTATACTGTACCAAAGAATAATGTTTCCCCATGACTGTTCAGAGACCTGGCAGATCATAATATCAAGAGCAGAAAGAATTCATGTAAAAGAACATTGGGGTATTCATAAAATGTTCACCTGGTTCAAGAGACAAGCTATATGTGTGGGTCTGTTTCAGCTAATTTAACAAATCTAACATCACTGTGTCAAAGGGGGATGAGGTCCGTATTTTTTTTCTGACTTGACATGCATCTGCCCCACTGGAAGTACTGACCTTAAATTCTCTTACACTCAACATGTCAGAAGACAGATATCATGTTCTAGTTATGGTGAACAACTTTCCCAAGGTTATGGTGATGGTTTACTGCCTAGATGGTGTGGAAGCACGTTTGCCTGCCTTGTGGCTAATCACGGGAGATACATCCAGACAGGGGAACCTTTTTCCCAAATCACCTCCATGATTGCCATAAGAGTATTCTAGTAAGGTGGCCTTGGATCTCCCCAGCTGTACAAATCTATAATCAGAGCTATCCTAGTCTTCACTGAGAGGGATGCGGTTTATAAGGACAATGGCAAGTAGCTGTGTTCTGAACTGTTTTACTTTAACTGTAATTATTAATTAGACTTTTTGTTCTTATAAAGTCTAGTTTGCTGAACGTTTGACAATATAAACAAATGGCCACTGCCACCACCTTTAACTGGCCTTTGCAGCCAGCAAGGAGCCCATGGAAGGGCAATGCATGCAAAATGCAAACAAGCAGAGAAATTCCTGGCTCAACTTACCGACCAGCCTGCTAACAAACCAAATTGTCCTGTCTAACAGCCCTTCAATGTGCTCCTTGCTGCAAAGACCAGTTATAGGTGAGGGCAGTGGCCATTTGTTTATACTTTTGAAATATTGATGAAGGGTTGTACTGGACACCTTTGCTGCCATAGTGCTATGTACTGTGTGTCCAGTGTGCCCCTGTGCCTTCCTGGCCAGGCGAAATTTCGGCACTGTCACGT
This sequence comes from Rana muscosa, assembly GCA_029206835.1. Taxonomy (NCBI): domain Eukaryota; kingdom Metazoa; phylum Chordata; class Amphibia; order Anura; family Ranidae; genus Rana; species Rana muscosa. The sequence continues at coordinate 522,866,650 of CM055116.1, read as the reverse complement.
TTTGAATGACAATTGCGTGGTCGTGCGACGTGGCTCCCAAACAAAATTGACTCCCTTTTTTTACCACAAATAGAGCTTTCTTTTGGTGGTATTTGATCACCTCTGCGGTTTTTATTTTTTGTGCTATAAACAAAAATAGAGCAACAATTTTGAAAAAAATTCAATATTTTTTACTTTTTGCTATAATAAATATCCCCCAAAAAATCTCTAAAAAAAACTAAATTTTTCCCCAGTTTAGGCCGATACGTATTCTTCTACATATTTTTGGTAAAAAAAAAAAAAATTGCAATAAGCGTATATTGATTGGTTTGCGCAAAAGTTATAGCGTCTACAAAATAGGGGATAGATTTATTGCATTTTTATTTATTTTTATTTTTTTACTAGTAATGGCGGCGATCTGCAATTTTTATTGTGACCGTGACATTGTGACGGACAGATCAGACACTTTTGACACCTTTTTGGGACAAATTCACATTTATACAGCGATTAGTGCTATAAAACTGCACTGATTACTGTGTAAATGTGACTGGAGGGAAGGGGTTAACACTAGGGGGCGCTGAAGGGGTTAAATGTGTTCCCTAGTGAGTGATTCTAACTGTAGGTGGAGGGGACTCACAAGGGGAGGAGACCGATGTGTGTTCCTCTGTACTGGGAACTAGGGATGAGCTCGATGTTGGAGTCGAACGCATGTTCGACTCGAACATCGCCTGTTCGTCTGTTCGCCGAATTGCGAACATTATGGGCCGTTCGCGCCAAATTCGTGTGACGCGAACAACCCACAATGCACTGCGCCATCACACTGCATTTCCGGCGCTGTGATTGGCCAAGCATGCACTGTGACCCCGCATGCTTGGCCAATCACAGCGCCGGCAGCGAGGAGAGCCATAATTGGCCACAGGCAGGATGCCTGTGGCCAATCATAGCTCAGGGGGGTTTAGTACACGCCCCACACTATAAAAGGCCGCCAGCGCGGCGGCCTCGTGAAGTGTGTTCCGGCGTGCAGAGAAAGAGATACATAGGCAGGGACAGTGTGTTCTATGTTCTATTCTTTTCTCAGGCATCTGCAGGAGTTAGTGGGTGTTGTGTGCCCCCAGCACAGTATACACCTGTATATATCCGTCATTGCTGTTCTCTAAGCTAGATAGGCAGGCAGGGAAAGAGATACATAGGCAGGGACAGTGTGTTCTATGTTCTATTCTTTTCTCAGGCATCAGCAGGAGTTAGTGGGTAGTGATGAGCCGAACATCCCCGGGTTCGGTTCGCACCAGAACCCGCGAACGGACCGAAAGTTTGCACGAACGTTAGAACCCTATTAAATACAATGGATGCGAACGTTCAAAATCTAAAGTGCTAATTATAACGACTATTATGCATGTTATTGTCCTAAAAAGGGTTTGGGAACCCGGGTTCTGCACCAGGGGACATGTATCAATGCAAAAATAAGTTTTAAAAACGTCCGTTTTTCGGGAGCAGTCATTTTAATGATGCATAAAGTGAAAAAAAAAGTCAAATATTCCTTTAAATATCGTACCTGGGGGGTGTCTAAAGTATGCCTGTGAAGTGGCACGTGTTTCCCGTGTTTAGAACTGTCCCTGCACAAAATTACATTTCTAAAGGAAAAAAAGCCATTTAAAACTGCTTGCGGCTTTAATGTAATGTCTGGTCCCGGTAATATGGATGAAAATCTTTAAGAAAAATGGCATAGCTACCCCATCACCCCCCCTACCCCAGCCCATTACCAGCCGCCCCTTTGGGTCTTGTATGGATATTAAGGGGAACCCCGCACACAAAATAAAAAAGGCCCTATATACTCTGAACAGCCGTATACAGGCGGTGCATACAAGACAGGGACTGTAGGTTTGTTCTTATGTAGAATCTGTTTGTAATTTTGAACAGGTACATTGTTTAAGTGTAGCTCCAGCCCAAAAATCTATTTTTAAGCTTTTTGGAAAACATAGGGAAGGGTTATCACCCCTGTAACATTTGTTTTGCTGTCTGTGCAGTGTGCACCTGTTCAGAACAGTTCACCTCACTTTCCGTCCTAATGACTAATGTTTTTTGAAAATTTGGGGTTTTTATTGAAACAAGAATTGGTGATAAAGCATCAGTGGAGAGGAGACACTTTTTTTCCCATATTAAATCTTACAGGAGAGAATTTGCCTTCCTAGGGGTAGATTTCCTCTCACTTCCTGTTGTATCCTTCCATTTGCAAGGAGGAGTCGTTTGTAAGTTGGATGTTTGAAAGTAGGGGCCTGCCTTATATACTCTGCTGAAATTTGCCCCTTACATGTTGGTGTTGCCACAACACTGTGAGCCCTCACAGTTACTCTTGGTGGGCATTAATGGGCCCTGCTGTGAATTATTAGATCAAGAATTGTAATTGCATGCCCCTGTTGAACAGGGGCTGAAAAATTGGGCCTTTGGTGGTGGTGTTGACACAACACTGTAAGGCCTCACAGTTACTGTACTCTTGGTGGGCGCAGGAATGAGCCCTGCTGTGAATTATTAGATCAAGAATTGTAATTACATGCCCCTGTTAAACAGGGGCAAAAAAATTGGGCCTTAGGCACTGGTGCCACAACACTGCAACCCCTCACAGATACTGTACTTGGAGCACAGCAATGAGCCCTGTTGCAAAGTATTGCATCAAAAATTGTAATTACACGCCCCTGTTAAACAGGGGCTGAAAAATTGGGCCTTAGGCATTGGTGCTGGTGCCACAACACTGCAACCCCTCACAGATACTGTACTTGGAGCACAGCAATGAGCCCTGTTGCAAAGTATTGCATCAAAAAAATTTATTACACGCCCCTGTTAAACAGGGGCTGAAAAATTGGGTCTTAGGCACTGGTGCTGGTGCCACGACACTGCAAAGTCTCCCAGATACTCTAGTTGGAGTGCAGGAATGAGCCCTGCTGCAAAGCATTGCATAAAAATTGTAATTACATGCCCCTGTTAAACAGGGGCTGAAAAATTGGGCCTTAGCCACTGGTGGTGGCACCCAGAAACAAAAATGTTCTTCCAAGCTATCATCATCAATCGGATCATTGAGGAGGAGGAGGATAGTCAGTCAACATAACAGGACAGTCACTCAGCATCAGCATCAGTCTTGAAGGGATGTGACATTTGAAAATAAATTAGTCTGTTATATCAGCTTCAGGTGTTTGGTAGCTGGTGGTGATCCAAGACTGGTTCATCTTTATGAAGGTCAGTCGATCAACCGAGTCGGTGGACAGGCGCACCCTCTGATCCATGACAAATCCTCCAGCAGCACTGAATGTGCGTTCTGAAAGAACGCTGGATGCAGGACAGGCCAGTAGCTCAATTGCATACTGTGCAAGCTCTGGCCAGTGATCCATCCTCAAGACCCAGTAAACCAGAGGATTTTCGGTGGGGAAGGTGTCCAAGTCTGACCTTGCCCCTAGGTATTCCTGCACCATGTATATCAGACGCTGGCGATGGTTGCTGGAACCGATCATACCTTGGGGCTGCGGACTAAAGAATTGTCTGAACGCATCGGTCAGACGGCCACCTTCCCCACCGCTCCTTCTTTGACTGACCGAAGCCTCAGCAACTCGTTGTCCAGGACCAGGAGTTTGTAACCTCCCAGTCTCTGGGAACACGTTGCACAGACCTTTCTGCAAGGCCTCCCAGAGTTGTCTCATCCTCTGCTCCCTCTGTGACGGAAAGATAAGGTCCGCAACCTTACCCTTGTACCGTGGATCAAGGAGAGTGGCCAGCCAGTAATGGTCCCTCTCCTTGATCCGAAGAACACGAGGATCCTTCCGCAGACTTTGCAGGATCAGGGAGGCCATGCAGCGTAGGTTAGCTGAGGCATTCGGTCCGGAGTCCTCTGGGTCACTAAGGACGACATGATCCGCAGCCACCTCCTCCCAGCCACGTACAAGTCCACAGGTTTCTTGGGACTGTAAATCATCCCTAAAAGACTGCTGCTGATGATGCTGAGTGCCAGGCTCCACCTCCATGCTGACACAATCCTCCTCCTCCTACTCCTCCTCCTCCTCTTCCTGTGCGATGGGTGGGACAGAAGGAACACTGTCTGCGTAAAGGGGGCCTTGAGAGGCAAGGAAGTCCTCCTCTTCCTGCCTCTGTTCTGCCTCAAGTGCCCTGTCCATTATTCCATGCAGCGTATGCTCCAACAGGTGGACAAGAGGTACAGTGTCACTGATGCATGCACTGTCACTGCTCACCATCCTCGTGGCCTCCTCAAATGGTGCCAGGACAGTGCATGCATCCCTGATCATGCCCCACTGGCGTGGTGAAAAAAACCCGAGCTTCCCTGACCCTGTCCTGGTGCCGTAGTCACACAGGTACTCATTGATGGCCCTCTGCTGCGTGTGCAGCCGCTGCAGCATGGCCAACGTTGAGTTCCACCTGGTGGGCATGTCACATATAAGGCGGTTCTTGGGCAGGTTCAACTCCTTTTGCAGCTCAGCCAGGCGAGCACTGGCATTATAAGATCTGCGGAAATGCACACAGACTTTCCTGGCCTGCCTCAGGACATCCTGTAAGCCCGGGTACCTGCCCAAGAACCGCTGCACCACTAGGTTAAGGACGTGAGCCACACAGGGCACATGGGTCAGTTGTCCCTGTCGGAGGGCAGAGAGGAGGTTGGTGCCATTGTCGCAAACCACCATTCCTGGCTTAAGCTGGCGTGGCGTCAACCACCTCTCGGCCTGCCCCTGCAGAGCAGACAAAACCTCTGCCCCAGTGTGGCTCCTGTCCCCAAACACACCAGCGCAAGCACGGCATGGCATCTTTTTGCCTGCGTACTTGCGTAGCCCCTTGAGCGCCTACGGAGCACCGCTGGTTCCGAGGACAAAGCACAGGAAGAGGCCATGGAGGAAGAAGAAGAGGAGGGGGTGGAGGAGAGAGGTGTGTCACAACCAGTAGTAGCATTTTGGAGGCGTGGCGGCGGAACAACCTCCAACACTACTGCACCTTGTCCTGCATCCTTGCCAGCTGCCAAAAGAGTGACCCAATGGGCCGTGAAAGAAAGGTAACGTCCCTGTCCATGCCTGCTGGACCATGAGTCAGCGGTAATATGCACCTTACCGCTGACCGCCCTGTCCAGCGAGGCATGGACATTGCCTTCCACATGCCGGTAGAGAGCCGGAATCGCCTTCCGTGAGAAAAAGTGGCGTTTGGAAACCTGCCACTGAGGAACCGCACATTGCACAAACTCACGGAAGGGGGCCGAGTCTACCAAGTGAAAAGGCAGCAGTTGAAGCGCTAGCAATTTAGCCAAGCTAGTATTCAACCGCTGGGCATGTGGATGGCTGGGAGTGAACTGCTTTTGACGGTCCAGCAGCTGGGGCAGGGAAATTTGCCTGATAGAATCGGACGTCGGTGTACTGCTAGCAGAGTGCCCGCAAGTACTTGGCTGTGACACACCTAATTCTACACCTTCATTCCTCTCAGTGCAGGTTTCAGAGAGGACTGAAGGTATAGTGGGGTTGGAGATCCCAGCTGATGCGGTGCAAGGAGAGGTCCGCTTTGTTCTTTGGTGTGGGTCTTTAAGGTAGGCTTGCCAATGAGCTGCATGGCAGGTCAACATATGTCTGGTCAAGCATGTGGTGCCCAAGCGGCTGATGTTTTGGCCACGCGATATACGCTTGAGACATATGTTGCAAACAGCAGCTGTGCGATCTGATGCACTCGACTCAAAAAAGGCCCACACCAAAGAACTTTTTGAATAACGGGCAGAGGCAGCGCCCTGCACAGGCAGAGCTCTGCGGTGTGATTTTGTCGGTGTGCTGCCCTTACGCTGGCCCCCCGAGGGCATCCTGCCTCGTTGGAGATGTGCCTCCTCCTCATCCTCCTCCTCCTCTCTCCTATTAGGCACCCACGTGGAGTCAGTGACCTCATCATCCCCTCCCTCCTCATCACTGGAGCCAATCTGGCAGTATGCTGCAGCTGCTGGAACATGACTGCCAGATTGGTGTCCTTCTTGAGCATCCCCTCTCTCTGCTCTCACGCTACTGCCTTCCTCTAGCTGGGTATCATCATCAGACCCTTCGAAACGCTGGGCATCCTCCTGGAGCATGTACCCAACACTGTGCTCAAACAGTTCGGGGAACTCCTCAGGAGGACATGGTGGGTCTAGGGAAGGAGTGATTGATGATGACATTGATACCAGGGAAGAGGACGCTTTGGCAGCTGCTTTGCCAGTACCCTGAGCCTGGGTGAGAGAGGATGAGGAGGGCTTGGTCATCCACTCTACCAAGTCTTCGGCATGATGCGACTCAACACGTCCAGCTGCCGAAAAGAAGGACAAGCGCGTCCCATGGCCACGTGCTGATGGCGATGCACCGCGTCCACAACCAGCACTGTTGTCTCTAGACACAGAGCCTGCTTGCCCTCTTTTATTGGCTCCTGACTGTCTGCCTCTCCTTGTTTGCCTTCCAGACATTCTAATGGCCTGCAGGGAGATGGGAAAACCAGCAATAAGGCCTAGCTTCAGGAGTATATTTTGCAGGAAGCACACTACGCCCGCTGTAAGTGCTGCAAATGCCTGTTGGTGTAACACACCAGGAAAACACAGCAATACGGGCTAGCTTCAGGTGTATAATGTGCAGGAGGCACACTCCGCCCGCTGTAAGTGCTGCAAATGCCTGTTGGTGTAACACACTAGGAAAACACAGCAATACGGGCTAGCTTCAGGAGTATATTTTGCAGGAGTCACACTACGCCTGCTGTAAGTGCTGCAAATGCCTGTTGGTGTAACACACTAGGAAAACACAGCAATACAGGCTAGCTTCAGGAGTATATTTTGCAGGAATCACACTACGCCTGCTGTAAGTGCTGCAAATGCCTGTTGGTGTAACACACCAGGAAAACACAGCAATACGGGCTAGCTTCAGAAGTATATTTTGCAGGAATCACACTACGCCTGCTGTAAGTGCTGCAAATGCCTGTTGGTGTAACACACTAGGAGAACACAACAATACAGGCTAGCTTCAGGAGTATATTTTGCAGGAATCACACTACGCCTGCTGTAAGTGCTGCAAATGCCTGTTGGTGTAACACACCAGGAAAACACAGCAATAAGGCCTAGCTTCAAGAGTATATTTTGCAGGAATCACACTACGCCTGCTGTAAGTGCTGCAAATGCCTGTTGGTGTAACACACCAGAAAAACAGCAATACGGGCTAGCTTCAGAAGTATATTTTGCAGGAATCACACTACGCCTGCTGTAAGTGCTGCAAATGCCTGTTGGTGTAACACACCAGGAAAACACAGCAATACGGGCTAGCTTCAGAAGTATATTTTGCAGGAATCACACTACGCCTGCTGTAAGTGGTGCAAATGCCTGTTGGTGTAACACACTAGGAAAACACAGCAATACGGGGTAGCTTCAGGAGTATATTTTGCAGGAATCACACTACGCCTGCTGTAAGTGCTGCAAATGCCTGTTGGTGTAACACACCAGGAAAACACAGCAATACCGGCTAGCTTCAGAAGTATATTTTGCAGGAATCACACTACGCCTGCTGTAAGTGCTGCAAATGCCTTTTGGTGTAACACACTAGGAAAACACAGCAATAAGGCCTAGCTTCAGGAGAATATTTTGCAGGAATCACACTATGCCTGCTGTAAGTGCTGCAAATGCCTGTTGGTGTAACACACCAGGAAAACACAGCAATAAGGCCTAGCTTCAGGAGTATATTTTGCAGGAATCACACTACGCCTGCTGTAAGTGCTGCAAATGCCTGTTGGTGTAACACACCAGGAAAACACAGCAATAAGGCCTAGCTTCAAGAGTATATTTTGCAGGAATCACACTACGCCTGCTGTAAGTGCTGCAAATGCCTGTTGGTGTAACACACCAGAAAAACAGCAATACGGGCTAGCTTCAGAAGTATATTTTGCAGGAATCACACTACGCCTGCTGTAAGTGCTGCAAATGTCTGTTAGTGTAACACACCAGGAAAACACAGCAATACGGGCTAGCTTCAGAAGTATATTTTGCAGGAATCACACTACGCCTGCTGTAAGTGCTGCAAATGCCTGTTGGTGTAACACACCAGGAAAACACAGCAATACGGGCTAGCTTCAGGAGTATATTTTGCAGGAATCACACTACGCCTGCTGTAAGTGCTGCAAATGCCTGTTGGTGTAACACACCAGGAAAACACAGCAATACGGGCTAGCTTCAGGTGTATAATGTGCAGGAGGCACACTCCGCCCGCTGTAAGTGCTGCAAATGCCTGTTAGTGTAACACACCAGGAAAACACAGCAATAAGGGCTAGCTTCAGGTGTATACTGTGCAGGAGGCTTAGCAACAATGACACTGACATTGTCTCCTGCCTATCCTTCTCTCTCCCTGCACACAAGGTTTATCAGAGAATATGACACTGACACTCTCTCTGCCTATCCTTCTCTCTCCCTGCACACAAGGTTTAGTAAAGAATATGACACTGACACTGTCCCCTGCCTATCCTTCTCTCTCCCTGCACCCAAGGTTTAGCAAAGAATATGACACTGACACTCTCCCTGCCTATCCTTCTCTCTCCCTGCACACAAGAATAGCACAAAGAATATCAACACTGTCCCTGCCTATCCTTCTCTTTCCCTGCGCCAGAACACACTACACAAGGCCACCGCGCTGGTGGCCTTTTATAGTGTGGGGCGTGTGCTAAACCCCCTGAGCTATAATTGGCCACAGGCAACCTGCCTGTGGCCAATTATGGCTCTCCTAGCTGCCGGCGCTGTGATTGGCCAAGCATGCGGGGTCACAGTGCATGCTTGGCCAATCACAGCGCCGGGATTGAACTGCGATGGCGCAGTGTATTGTGGGCCGTTCGCGTCACTCGAATTTGGCGCGAACGGCCCAAATCGTTAGATGTTCGCCGAACGATCGAACAGCCGATGTTCGAGTCGAACGTATGTTCGACTCAAACACCGAGCTCATCCCTATTAGTGGGTGTTGTGTGCCCCCAGCACAGTATACACCTGTATATAGCCGTCATTGCTGTTCTCTAATACAGGCATCTGCAGGAGTTAGTGGCACAGTATACACCTGTATATAGCCGTCATTGCTGTTCTCTAATACAGGCATCTGCAGGAGTTGGTGGCACAGTATACACCTGTATATACCCGTCATTGCTGTTCTCTAATATAGGCATCTGCAGGAGTTAGTGGCACAGTATACACCTGTATATAGCCGTCATTGCTGTTCTCTAATAGAGGCATCTGCAGGAGTTAGTGGCACAGTATACACCTGTATATAGCCGTCATTGCTGTTCTCTAATACAGGCATCTGCAGGAGTTAGTGGCACAGTATACACCTGTATATACCCGTCATTGCTGTTCTCTAATACAGGCATCTGCAGGAGTTAGTGGCACAGTGTACACCTGTATATACCCGTCATTGCTGTTCTCTAATACAGGCATCTGCAGGAGTTAGTGGCACAGTATACACCTGTATATACCCGTCATTGCTGTTCTCTAATAAAGGCATCTGCTGGAGTTAGTGGGTGTTGTGTGCCTCCAGCACAATATACACTACCCAATTGCTGGTTTTCCCATCTCCCTGCAGGCCATTACTATGTCTGGAAGGCCAACAAAGAGAGGCAGACAGTTACGAGCCAATAAAAGAGGGCAAGCAGGCTCTGTGTCTGGGGGCAACAGTGCTGGTCGTGGACGCGGTGCATTATCATCAGCACGTGGCCATGGGACACGCTTGTCCTTATTTTCAGCAGCTGGACGTGTTGAGCCGCATCATGCCGAAGACTTGGTAGAGTGGATGACCAAGCCCTCCTCATCCTCCTCATCCTCTCTCACCCAGGCTCAGGGTACTGGCAAAGCAGCTGCCAAAGCGTCCTCTTCCCTCGTATCAATGTCATCATCAGTCACTCCTTCCCTAGGCCCACAATGTCCTCCTGAGGAGTCCCCCAAACTGTTTGAGCACAGTGTTGGGTACATGCTCCAGGAGGATGCCCAGCGTTTCGAAGGGTCTGATGATGATACCCAGCTAGGGGAAGGCAGTAGCGTGCGCGCAGAGAGAGGGGATGCTCAAGAAGGACAGCAATCTGGCAGTCATGTTCCAGCAGCTGCAGCATACTGACAGATTGGCTCCAGTGATGAGGAGGGAGCGGATGATGAGGTCACTGACTCCACATGGGTGCCTGATAGGAGAGAGGAGGAGGAGGATGAGGAGTAGGCACATCTCCAACGAGGCAGGATTCACTCTGGGGGCCAGCGTAAGGGCAGCACACCGACTGAATCACACCGCAGAGCTACGCCTGTGCAGGGCGCTGCCTCTGCCCGTTATTCCAAAAGTTCTTTGGTGTGGGCCTTTTTTGAGTCGAGTGCATCAGATCGCACCGCTGCTATTTGCAACATATGTCTCAAGCGTATCTCGCGTGGCCAAAACATCAGCCGCTTGGGCACCACTTGCTTGACCAGACATATGTTTACCTGCCATGCAGCTCGTTGGCAAGCGTACCTTAAAGACCCACACCAAAGAACAAAGCGGACCTCTCCTTGCTCCTCATCAGCTGGGATCTCCAACCCCACTATACCTTCAGTCCTCTCTGAAAGCTGCACTGAGAGGAATGAAGGTGTAGAATTAGGTGTGTCACAGCCAAGTACTTGCGGGCACTCTGCTAGCAGTACACCAACGTCTGATTGTAGCAGGCAAATTTCCCTGCCCCAGCTGCTGGACCGTCAAAAGAAGTTCACTCCCAGCCATCCACATGCCCAGCGGTTGAATGCTAGCTTGGCTAAATTGCTAGCAATTCAACTGCTGCCTTTTCAGTTGGTAGACTCGGCCCCCTTTCCGTGAGTTTATGCAATGTGCGGTTCCTCAGGGGCAGGTTCCCAAACGCCACTTTTTCTCACGGAAGGCGATTCCGGCTCTCTACCGGCATGTGGAAGGCAATGTCCATGCCTCGCTGGACAGGGCGATCAGTGGTAAGGTGCATATTACTGCTGACTCATGGTCCAGCAGGCATGGACAGGGACGTTACCTTTCTTTCACGGCCCATTGGGTCACTCTTTTGGCAGCTGGCAAGGATGCAGGACAAGGTGCAGTAGTGTTGGAGGTTGTTCCGCCGTCACGCCTCCAAAATGCTACTACTGGTTGTGACACACCTCTCTCCTCCACCCCCTCCTCTTCTTCTTCCTCCATGGCCTCTTCCTGTGCTTTGTCTCCGGAACCAGCGGTGCTCTGTAGGCTTTCAAGGGGCTACGCAAGTACGCGGGCAAAAAGATGCCATGCCGTGCTTGCGCTGGTGTGTTTGGGGGACAGGAGCCACACTGGGGCAGAGGTTCTGTCTGCTCTGTAGGGGCAGGCCGAGAGGTGGTTGACGCTACGCCAGCTTAAGCCAGGAATGGTGGTTTGCGACAATGGCACCAACCTCCTCTCCGCCCTCCGACAGGGACAACTGACCCATGTGCCCTGTGTGGCTCACATCCTTAACCTGGTGGTGCAGCGGTTCTTGGGCAGGTACCTGGGCTTACAGGATGTCCTGAGGCAGGCCAGGAAAGTCTGTGTGCATTTCCGCAGATCATATAATGCCAGTGCTCGGCTGACTGAGCTGCAAAAGGAGTTAAACTTGCCCAAGAACTGCCCTATATGTGACATGCCCACCAGGTGGAACTCAACGTTGGCCATGCTGCAGCGGCTGCACATGCAGCAGAGGGCCATCAATGAGTACCTGTGCGACTACGGCACCAGAACAGGGTCAGGGGAGCTCAGTTTTTTTCACCACGCCAGTGGGGCATGATCAGGCATGCATGCACTGTCCTGGCACCATTTGAGGAGGCCACGAGGATAGTGAGCAGTGACAGTGCATGCATCAGTGACACTGTACCTCTTGTCCACCTGTTGGAGCATACGCTGCATGGAATAATGGACCGGGCACTTGAGGCAGAACAGAGGCAGGAAGAGGAGGACTTCCTTGCCTCTCAAGGCCCCCTTTACCCAGACAGTGTTCCTTGTGTCCCACCCATCACACAGGAAGAGGACGAGGAGGAGGAGGAGGAGGATTGTGTCAGCATGGAGGTGGAGCATGGCACTCAGCATCAACAGCAGCAGTCTTTTAGGGATGATTTACAGTCCCAACAAACCCATGAACTTGTAAGTGGCTGGGAGGAGGTGGCTGCGGACATGACGTCCTTAGTGACCCAGAGGACTCCGGACCGAATGCCTCAGCTAACCTACGCTGCATGGCCTCCCTGATCCTGCAAAGTCTGCGGAAGGATCCTCGTATTCTTCGGATCAAGGAGAGGGACCATTACTGGCTGGCCACTCTCCTTGATCCACGGTACAAGGGTAAGGTTGCGGACTTTATCTTGCCGTCGCAGAGGGAGCAGAGGATGAGACAACTCCGGGAGGCCTTGCAGAAAGGTCTGTGCAACGCGTTCCCAGAGACTGGAAGGTTACAAACTCCTGGTCCTGGACAACGAGTTGCTGAGGCTTCGGTCAGTAGCAGAAGGAGTGGTGGAGAAGGTGGCCGTCTGACCGATGCGTTCAGACAATTTTTTAGTCTGAAGCCCCAAGGTATGATCGGTTCCAGCAACCATCGCCAGCGTCTGATATACATGGTGCAGGAATACCTAGGGGCAAGGTCAGACTTGGACACCTTTCCCACCGAAAATCTTCTGGCTTACTGGGTCTTGAGGATGGATCACTGACCAGAGCTTGCACAGTATGCAATTGAGCTACTGGCCTGTCCTGCATCCAGCGTTCTTTCGGAACGCACATTCAGTGCTGCTGGAGGCTTTGTCACGGATCACAGGGTGCGCCTATCCACCGACTCGGTTGATCGACTGACCTTCATAAAGATGAACCAGTCTTGGATCACCACCAGCTACCAAGCACCTGAAGCTGATATAACAGAATAATTTATTTTCAAATGTCACATCCCTTCAAGACTGATGCTGATGCTGAGTGACTGTCCTGTTATGTTGACTGACTATCCTCCTCCTCCTCAATGATCCGATTCTTGATGATAGCTTGGAAGAACTTTTTTGTTTCTGGGTGCCGCCACCAGTGGCTAAGGCCCAATTTTTCAGCCCCTAACAGGGGCATGTAATTACAATTTTTGATGCAATGCTTTGCAGCAGGGCTCATTCCTGCACTCCAACTAGAGTATCTGGGAGAGGTTGCAGTGTCGTGGCACCAGCACCAGTACCTAAGGCCCAATTTTTCAGCCCCTGTTTAACAGGGGCGTGTAATTACAATTTTTGATGCAATACTTTGCAACAGGGCTCATTGCTGTTCTCCAAGTACAGTATCTGTGAGGGGTTGCAGTGTTGTGGCACCAGTGCCTAAGGCCCAATTTTTCTGCCCCTGTTCAACAGGGGCATGTAATTACAATTCTTGATCTAATAATTCACAATAGGGCCCATTCCTGCGCCCACCAAGAGTAACTGTGAGGGCTTACAGTGTTGTGGCAACACCACCACCACCACCAAAGGCCCAATTTTTCTGCCCCTCTTCAACAGGGGCATGTAATTACAATTCTTGATCTAATAATTCACAGTAGGGCCCATTCCTGCACCCACCAAGAGTAACTGTGAGGGCTTACAGTGTTGTGGCAACACCACCACCACCACCAAAGGCCCAATTTTTCTGCCCCTCTTCAACAGGGGCATGCAATTACAATTCTTGATCTAATAATTTACAGTAGGGCCCATTCATGCGCCCACCAAGAGTAACTGTGAGGGCTGACAGTGTTGTAGCACCAGCACCACCACCAAAGGCCCAATTTTTCCTACCACTGTTCAAAAATGGCATGTAATTACAATTCCTGATATAATAGTTCACAGCAGGGCGTTCCAGTGCCCACCAAGAGTAACTGTGAGGGCTTACAGTGTTGTGGCAACACCGACACCTAAGGGGCAAATTTCTGCAGAGTATATACGGCAGGCCCCTACTTTCAAACATCCAACTTACAAACGACTCCTACTTGCAAACGGAAGGAGACAACAGGAAGTGAGAGGAAATCTACCCCTAGGAAGGGAAATTCTCTCCTGTAAGAGTTAATATGGGAAAAAGGTGTCTCCTCTCTACTGATGCTTTATCACCAATCCTTGTTTCAATAAAAACACCACTTTTCCAAAAACATTTGACATTGGGACGGAAAGTGAGGTGAAATCTTCTGAACAGGTGCACAGACAGCAAAACAAATGTTACAGGGGTGATAACCCTTCCCTATGTTTTCCAAAAAGCTTAAAAATATATTTTTTGGCTGGAGCTACACTTAAACAGTGTACCTGTTCAAAATTACAAACAGATTCTACTTAAGAACAAACCTACAGTCCCTGTCTTGTTTGCACCGCCTGTATACTGCTGTTCAGAGTATATAGGGCCTTTTTTTATTTTGGGTGCGGGGTTCCCCTTAATATCCATACAAGACCCAAAGGGGCTGGTAATGGGCTGGGGTGGGGGGGGGTTGGGGTAGCCATGACATTTTTCTCAAAGATTTTCATCCATATTGCCAGGACAAGACATGACATTAAAGCCGCAAGCAGTTTTAAATGGCTTTTTTTCCTTTGGAAATGTCATTTTGTGCAGGGACAGTTCTAAACACGGGAAACACGTGGCATTTCACAGGCATACTTTAGACACCCCCCAGGTACGATATTTAAAGGAATATTTGACTTTTTTTTTCACTTTATGCATCATTAACCACTTGCCGCCCGCCCTATAGCGGATTGACTGCGGCAAAGTGGTTGCAGAATCCTGACAGGACGTCATATGACGTCCTCAGGATTTTGAGCCGCTGCGCGCCCCCGGGGGCACGCATCAGGGCGATCGTTGCTGCGGGGTGTCAGTCTGACACCCCGCAACACCGATCTAGGTAAAGAGTCTCCGACGGAGACTCTTTACCACGTGATCAGCCGTGTCCAATCACGGCTGATCACAGTGTAAACAGGAAAAGCCGGTCATCGGCTTTTCCTCACTCACGTCTGTCAGACGCGAGTAGAGGAGAGCCAATCAGCTGCTCCTCTGACAGGGGGGGGGGTTTGTGCTGATCGATTATCAGCACAGCCCCCCCGAGGATGCCCACTGGACCACCAGGGATGCCACTAGACCACCAGGGATGCCACTGGACTACCAGGGAAGCCCACAATAAGGTATGCCACCCTAGACCACCAGGGATAATGGATGCCAATCAGTGCCACAATAGATGCCATTCAGTGCCCACAATGGGCACCACTGATTGGCAGGCATTATTGTTTGGCACTGATTGGCATCCATTAGTTCAGTACAGTGCCACCTATCAGTGCCCACCCATGCCACCTATCATTGCCCACCCATGCCCACCCGTGCCACCTATCAGTGCCCATCCATGCTGCCTATCCGTGCCTATCTGTGCCCACCCGTGCCACCTATCTGTGCCCACCCGTGCCGCCGATCTGTGCCCACCCGTGCCGCCGATCTGTGCCCACCCAAGGTGCTGATCGTTGCCCATCCGTGCCGCCGATCGTTGCCCATCCGTGCCGCCGATCGTTGCCCATCCGTGCCACCTCATCGGTGCCCATCCGTGCCGCCTTATCCGTGCCCGTCAGTGCAGCCCCATCAGTGCCCATCAGTGAAGGAGAAAACTAACTTATTTACAAAGTTTTGTAACTGAAACCCAAAAAAAACTTTTTTTTTTCAAAATTTTCTGTCTTTTTTTTATGTTTTAGCAGAAAATAAAAATTCGCAGAGGTGATCAAATACCACCAAAAGAAAGCTCTATTTGTGGGAACAAAATGATAAAAATGTAGTTTGGGTACAGTGTACCATGACCGCGCAATTGTCATTCAAAGTGCAACAGCGCAGAAAGCTGAAAATTGGTCTGGGCTGGAAGGTGTATAAGTGCCCAGTATGGAAGTGGTTAAAATGACTGCTCCCAAAAAAACGGCTGTTTTTAAAACTTTTTTTTGCATTGATATGTGTCCCCTGGGGCAGAACCCGGGTCCCCAAACCCTTTTTAGGACAATGACTTGCATATTAGCAGTTATAATTAGCACTTTTGATTTCGAACGTTTGCATCCATTGTATTTAATAGGGTTCTAAAGTTCGCGCGAACTTTGGATCCGTTCGCAAGTTCTGGTGCAAACCGAACCGGGGGTGTTCGGCTCATCCCTACTGGGAACACACATCGGTCTCCTCACCGCTGACAGGACATGGATCTGTGTGTTTACACACACAGATCCACGGTCCTGCCGTGATTGCGGGCAATCGCGGGTGCCCGGTGGACATCGCGGCCGCCGGGCACGCACACCGGGTCCCGAGAAAATCCGCCGAAAAGACGGCCGGGAAGCCCATAGAGGGACATTTTTATTTTGTTATTTTATAAAAAAGACTTTTTCACACAGTATAGGTGTTTTTAACTACTTTCACATTTCCTTTGTGAATGAGTAACTAAGGGTACTCATTCACCTGGGGGGTGGGGTGTATATCTGAGTGGCCATTATTCAAAAAGGGCATTTAGAATTCCAATATGCCCCCCCCCCCCCCGCCATAAACCACTATATCTCTTTTGGAAGAGAAAATTTGGAAATGAGGCCCTTACCCCCTCAACATTGGTACTTTGCTTCCCTCTCTTGCAAGGTACCCTCTGAATATTGAAGATATGTGGTGCAGTGCAATATGGTTCAGGGACACCCCCCCCCCCCATTTTCTGGTCACCCAGGCCGCATACCTCGATAGGGGTCTTTAATGAATTTTTAGGGGGACATCACCCTTTTTTCCCCTAAAAGAACAGTACATATTTTTGTGTAAAATTTGTTTACTGTTCCCTTAGGGGAAAAAAGGTCCTCACTTCTATATTCTGTACCCCAAAAAGGATATGGGATATATATCCCCTGATTTAAATCCAACATCAAATCATGTCCAGCAATGTAGATGTAGATCCTCCTCAATCACAATGACCTGCCACCCAACAATGTTAACCAACCAACACAATGACCCCTGTCACCCAACCCATTGCACTACCACTGCAAAATGACAAAGCTGCTTTATGTACACAAACTGGCTACAGATGCTGGGTGATGTCAGGGTGACCCTATTTGGTCAATGGCCTCATGAAGGATCCCTGGCTGGTCCGTTTACAAACACCAGCTGGCTGGGGATCTGACATTTTGTGGTGGTAGTGCTATTGTCACAAAACAACAAACTTCCAGCTGATGTTTGTTTTAAAATACCAGCTAGGGGTCTGGGTGGGTAAACTGGTCAATATGGCTAGTTTGTTCTGTACACTAGACTGCTAGAAGGCTGGGTTTAGGTCAAAATTAAAATGGAACTAAAGGGGTTTAAAATCACCTTTCCAATGCTTTCTTGCTGTTGCTGGTATCTTTTCTTGTGTGCTGGTCCTCGGCCATCTTCTTTGGGTGGTGCAGCATCCTACTACATGTTACTCCTGCGCATGCTCAGGCGGCCATCATTCCATCCCACAGATACTGGCCTGGCACTGTAAGCTGAGCTGTGCATGCACAGCTCAGTTTACAGCACCTGATAAGACAGAAAGCAGGCAGGTAGGAGCAGTGCCGGCCCAAGCTGCCCCCCCCCCCCCAAAAAAAAATCACGCCCACCAAAATGCCCCCACATTCATTATTTTATATCGTGATAACTAAAGTGGACCTGTCATGGCTCTATTCATGTATAAGAGTATAAAGAGGACCTGTCATGGCTCTATATACATGTATGTAGGAGTATAAAAAGGACCTGTCATGGTTGTTTACATGCAGGGCCGCCATCAGGGGGGTACAGGCAGTACACCTGTAAGGGGCCCGGATGGCAACCCCCCTTTTTTTTTGTATTTATTATTTTTTTATGTAAGGGGCCCAGAGGTCCCCAGGGGCCCGGAGGTTCCCAGGGCCCCGGATGGCAACCCCCCTTGTTTATGTATTTTTTATAACAAAAAAAACAAACAATTATTTATTTATTTTTATTTATTTTTTGTAAGGGGCCCAGAGGCCTGGAGGTCCCCAGGGCCCCGGATTGCAACCCCCCCACACTTTTTTTTCTCTAAAAAAAAAAAAAAAAATATATATATATATATATATATATATATATATTTTTTTTTTTTATTAAATTTTTTTTTGTAAGGGGCCCGGAGGTCCCCGGGGCCCCGGATGGTAACCCCCATTTTTTATGTATTTTTTATAAAAAAAATAATATTTTTTATTTTTAAATTTCTTATTTATTTTTATTTATTTTTTGTAAGGCGCCCAGAGGTCCCCAGAGGACCGGAGGTCCCCAGGGCCCCGGATGGCAACCCCCCCTTTTTTTTAAATAAAAATAATTAATTTTTTATTAATTTTTTTATAAATTATTATTATTATTTTTATTTTTTTTGTAAGGGGCCCAGAGTTTCCCAGAGGCCCGGTGGTCCCCAGGGCCCCGGATGGCAACTCCCCTTCTTTCTTTGTTCTTTTTTTGGTCGTCAGCACCCAAAGCCCCCCTGACCTCAACAATTTGCGGTGGCAGCACCCCCCCCCCTGCTTCCCAATTCGTGGCACCCCCCCGCTTCTCAATTCGCCGCTCCCCCCACACTCCTCAATTTGCGGCGGCAGGACCCCCCCCGGTTCTCCTCTGCTCCAGGGGGCCCATGCCTGAAGCTGTGTAAGGGGCCCCAAAATTCCTGATGGCGGCCCTGTGAAGGAGTATAAAGAGGACCTGTCATCGCTCTATACATGTATGTAGCAGTATAAATTGGACCTGTCATCGCTCTATACATGTATATAGGAGTATAAAGAGGACTCTTCATGGCTCTATACATGTTTATAGGAGTGTAAAAGGACGTGTCATGGCTCTATACATGTATATAGGAGTATAAAGAGGACCTGTCATGGTTGTTTACATGTATGTAGGAGTATAAAAAGGACCTGTCATGGTTGTTTACATGTATGAAGGAGCAGGGCCGCCATCAGGGGGGTACAGGCAGTACACCTGTAAGGGGCCTGGAGGTCCCCAGGGGCCCGGATGGCAACCCCCCTTTTTTTTGTATTTATTATTTTTTTATGTAAGGGGCCCAGAGGTCCCCAGGGGCCCGGAGGTCCCCAGGGCCCCGGATGGTAACCCCCCTTGTTTATGTATTTTTTATAACAAAAAAAACAAACAATTATTTATTTATTTATTTTTATTTATTTTTTTGTAAGGGGCCCAGAGGTCCCCAGGGCCCCAGATGGCAACCCCCCCCCCCACACTTTTTTTTCCCAAAATATATATTTTTTGTAAGGGGCCCAGAGGCCCGGAGGTCCCCGGGGCCCCGGATGGTAACCCCCACCTTTTTTTTAATAAAAATAATTTATTTTTTATTAATTTTTTTATTTTTTTTTTATTTTTTTTGTAAGGGGCCCAGAGGTCCCCAGAGGCCCGGAGGTCCCCAGGGCCCCGGATGGCAACCCCCCTTCTTTATTTGTTCTTTTTTTGTTCATCAGCACCCAAAGCCCCCCCGACCTCGCTTCTCAATTCGCCACTCCCCCCCTTAATTTGCGGCGGCAGCACCCCCCCGGTTCTCCTCTGCTCCAGGGGGGCCCATGCCGGAAGCTGTGTAAGGGGCCCCAAAATTCCTGATGGCTGCCCTGTGAAGGAGTATAAAGAGGACCTGTTATCGCTCTATACATGTATGTAGCAGTATAAATTGGACCTGTCATCGCTCTATACATGTATATAGGAGTATAAAGAGGACTCTTCATGGCTCTATACATGTGTATAGGAGTGTAAAAGGACGTGTCATGGCTCAATACATGCATGTAGGAATATAAAGAGGACCTGTCATGGCTCTATAAAAGGACTGGTTATATCTCTATTCATGTATAGGAGTATAAAGAGGACCGGTCATGGCTCTATACATGTATATAGAAGTATAAAGAGGACCTGTCATGGCTCTGTACATGTATGTAGGAGTATAAAAAGACCTGTCATGGCTCTATACATGTATATAGGAGTATAAAGAGGACCTGTCATGGCTCTATACATGTATATAGGAGTATAAAGAGGACATGTCATGGCTCTATACATGTATGCAGGAGTATAAAAAGACCTGTCATGGCTCTACACATGTATGTAGGAGTATATAGAGGACATGTCATGGCTCTATACATGTATATAGAAGTATAAAGAGGACCTGTCATGGCTCTGTACATGTATGTAGGAGTATAAAAAGACCTGTCATGGCTCTATACATGTATATAGGAGTATAAAGAGGACCTGTCATGGCTCTATACATGTATATAGGAGTATAAAGAGGACATGTCATGGCTCTATACATGTATGTAGGAGTATAAAAAGACCTGTCATGGCTCTATACATGTATGTAGGAGTATATAGAGGACATGTCATGGCTCTATACATGTATATAGAAGTATAAAGAGGAACTGTCATGGCTCTGTACATGTATGTAGGAGTATAAAAAGACCTGTCATGGCTCTATACATGTATATAGGAGTATAAAGAGGACCTGTCATGGCTCTATACATGTATATAGGAGTATATAGAGGACATGTCATGGCTCTATACATACATAGGAGTTTAAAGAGGACCTGTCATAGCACTATACATGTATATAGGAGTATAAAGAGGACCTGTCATGGCTCTATACATGTATATAGGAGTATAAAGAGGACATGTCATGGCTCTATACATGTATGTAGGAGTATAAAAAGACCTGTCATGGCTCTATACATGTATGTAGGAGTATATAGAGGACATGTCATGGCTCTATACATGTATATAGAAGTATAAAGAGGAACTGTCATGGCTCTGTACATGTATGTAGGAGTATAAAAAGACCTGTCATGGCTCTATACATGTATGTAGGAGTATATAGAGGACATGTCATGGCTCTATACATGTATATAGAAGTATAAAGAGGACCTGTCATGGCTCTGTACATGTATGTAGGAGTATAAAAAGACCTGTCATGGCTCTATACATGTATATAGGAGTATAAAGAGGACATGTCATGGCTCTATACATGTATATAGGAGTATAAAGAGGACATGTCATGGCTCTATACATGTATGTAGGAGTATAAAAAGACCTGTCATGGCTCTATACATGTATGTAGGAGTATATAGAGGACATGTCATGGCTCTATACATGTATATAGAAGTATAAAGAGGAACTGTCATGGCTCTGTACATGTATGTAGGAGTATAAAAAGACCTGTCATGGCTCTATACATGTATATAGGAGTATAAAGAGGACATGTCATGGCTCTATACATGTATATAGAAGTATAAAGAGGACCTGTCATGGCTCTGTACATGTATGTAGGAGTATAAAAAGACCTGTCATGGCTCTATACATGTATATAGGAGTATAAAGAGGACCTGTCATGGCTCTATACATGTATATAGGAGTATATAGAGGACATGTCATGGCTCTATACATACATAGGAGTTTAAAGAGGACCTGTCATAGCACTATACATGTATATAGGAGTATATAGAGGACCTGTCATGGCTCTATACATACATAGGAGTTTAAAGAGGACCTGTCATGGCACTATACATGTATGTAGGAGTATAAAGAGGACCTGTCATGCATCTATACATGTATGTAGGAGTATATAGAGGACATGTCATGGCTCTATACATGTATATAGAAGTATAAAGAGGAACTGTCATGGCTCTGTACATGTATGTAGGAGTATAAAAAGACCTGTCATGGCTCTATACATTGTATATAGAAGTATAAAGAGGACCTGTCATGGCTCTGTACATGTATTAAGGAGTATAAAAAGACCTGTCATGGCTCTATACATGTATATAGGAGTATAAAGAGGACCTGTCATGGCTCTATACATGTATATAGGAGTATATAGAGGACATGTCATGGCTCTATACATACATAGGAGTTTAAAGAGGACCTGTCATAGCACTATACATGTATATAGGAGTATATAGAGGACCTGTCATGGCTCTATACATACATAGGAGTTTAAGGAGGACCTGTCATGGCACTATACATGTATGTAGGAGTATAAAGAGGACCTGTCATGGATCTATACATGTATGTAGGAGTATAAAGAGGACCTGTCATGGCTCTATACATAGGAGTATATAGAGGACCTGTCATTGTTCTATACATGCATAGGAGTATAAAGAGGACCTGTCATGGCACTATACATGTATGTAGGCATATAAAGAGGACCTGTCATGGCTCTATACATGTATATAGGAGTATAAAAGGACCTGTGCGTGGCCGGGGGCCGCAATGTCAGCTGGCCACCCGCGATCGCTCCAGAGAGCCAGAACGGGGATCTGTCAATGTAAACAGACAGATCCCCATTCTGACAGGGGAGGAGAGATAGATCTGCTGTTCCTAGTGATTAGGAACAGAGATCTCTCTCCTCCTCCAGTCAGTCCCATCCCCCCAGTTAGAAACACCTCCCAGGGAACACATTTAACCCCTTTTCTTGCCAGTGACATTTACACAGTAATCAGTGCATTTTTATAGCACAGATCACTGTATAAATGTCACTGGTCCCAAAAAAGTGTCAAAAGTGTCCGATCTGTCCACCGCAATGTCACAGTCTTGCTAAAAATCGCAGATCACCGCCATCACTAGTAAAAAAAAAAATAATAATAATAAAAATGCCATAAATCTATCCTCTATTTTGTAGACGCTATAACTTTTGCGCAAACTAATCAATATACACTTATTGCGGTTTTTTTTACCAAACATATGTAGAAGAATACATATCGACCTAAACTGATGAAGAAATGTTTATTTAAATTTTTGGGGATATATAGCAAAAAGAAAAAAAAAAGAAAAAAAATTCAAAATTGTCGATATTTTTGTTTATAGCACAAAAAATAAAAACCGCAGAAGTGATCAAATACCACCAAACGAAAGCTCCATTTGTGGGGAAAAAAGGACGTCAATTTTGTTTAGGTACAACGTCACACGACCGCACAATTGTCAGTTAAATCGATGCAGTGCCGAATCACAAAAAAAATGATTGAAGCACATTATTTCTATTATTACATTGTTATATAAAATAAAATAGTTCAACTCACCAAAATGCAGAATCAGTGGGAGCCCCGAGTGTGTCACTTGCCGCATCACCTGCCACATGTTGCGGCTTGTCACTTGCCACATGTTGCGAATTGTCACCTGCTACGACGCCACCTGCCACACATTGCGGATTGTCACTTGCCACGATGTCACACATTGCGGATTGTCACTTGCCACAACGTCACCTGCCGCACATTGCAGATTATCACTTGCCACACATTGTGGATTGTCACTTGCCACGACGCCACCTGCCACACATAGCGGATTGTTGCTTGCCACAATGTCACACATTGTGGATTGTCACTTGCCACAACATTACCTGCCACACATTGCGGATTGTCACTTGCCACGACATCACCTGCCACGCGTTGCGGATTGTCACTTGCCACAATGTCACACATTGCGGATTATCACTTGCCATGACGTCACCTGCCACACATTGCGGATTGTCACTTGCCACGACATCACCTGCCCCACATTGCGGATTGTCACTTGCCACGATGTCACACATTGCGGATTATCACTTGCCATGACGCCACCTGCCACACATTGCGGATTGTCACTTGCCACGACATCACCTGCCACACATTGCAGATTGTCACTTGCCACGACGTCACCTGCCACACATTGCGGATTGTCACTTGCCACGATGCCACACATTGTGGATTATCACTTGCCATGACGTCACCTGCCACACATTGCGGATTGTCACTTGCCACGACATCACCTGCCACACATTGCGGATTGTCACTTGCCACAACGTCTTCTGCCACACATTGCGGATTGTCACTTGTCACGGCATCACCTGCCACAGATTGCGGATTGTCACTTGCCACGACGTCACCTGCCACACATTGTGGATTGTCACTTGCCACAACGTCACCTGCCCCACATTGCAGATTGTCACTTGCCACGATGTCACACATTGCGGATTATCACTTGCCATGACGTCACCTGCCACACATTGCGGATTGTCACTTGCCATGACGTCACCTGCCACACATTGCGGATTGTCACTTGCCACGACGTCACCTGCCACACATTGCGGATTGTCACTTGCCACGACATCACCTGCCACAGATTGCGGATTGTCACTTGCCACGACCTCACCTGCCACACATTGTGGATTGTCACTTGCCACGACGTCACCTGCCACACATTGCGGATTGTCACTTGCCACGACATCACCTGCCCCACATTGCGGATTGTCACTTGCCACGATGTCACACATTGCGGATTATCACTTGCCATGACGCCACCTGCCACACATTGCGGATTGTCACTTGCCACGACATCACCTGCCACACATTGCAGATTGTCACTTGCCACGACGTCACCTGCCACACATTGCGGATTGTCACTTGCCACGATGTCACACATTGTGGATTATCACTTGCCATGACGTCACCTGCCACACATTGCAGATTGTCACTTGCCACGACATCACCTGCCACACATTGCGGATTGTCACTTGCCACAACGTCTCCTGCCACACATTGCGGATTGTCACTTGCCACGACATCATCTGCCACAGATTGCGGATTGTCACTTGCCACGACGTCACCTGCCACACATTGTGGATTGTCACTTGCCACAACGTCACCTGCCCCACATTGCAGATTGTCACTTGCCACGATGTCACACATTGCGGATTATCACTTGCCATGACATCACCTGCCACACATTGCGGATTGTCACTTGCCATGACGTCACCTGCCACACATTGCGGATTGTCACTTGCCACGACGTCACCTGCCACACATTGCGGATTTGTCACTTGCCACGACATCACCTGCCACAGATTGCGGATTGTCACTTGCCACGACCTCACCTGCCACACATTGTGGATTGTCACTTGCCACGACGTCACCTGCCACAGATTGCGGATTGTCACTTGCAACGACGTCACCTGCCACACATTGCAGATTGTCACTTGCCACGACTTCACCTGCCACACATTGCGGATTGTCACTTGCCATGACGTCACCTGCCACACATTGCGGATTGTCACTTGCCACGACATCACCTGCCACACATTGTGGATTGTCACTTGCCACGACCTCACCTGCCACACATTGTGGATTGTCACTTGCCACGACGTCACCTGCCACAGATTGCGGATTGTCACTTGTCACGACGTCACCTGCCACACATTGCAGATTGTCACTTGCCACGACTTCACCTGCCACACATTGCGGATTGTCACTTGCCACGACGTCACCTGCCACACATTGCAGATTGTCACTTGCCATGACGTCACCTGCCACACATTGCGGATTGTCACTTGCCACGACATCACCTGCCACAGATTGCGGATTGTCACTTGCCACAACCTCACCTGCCACACATTGTGGATTGTCACTTGCCACGACGTCACCTGCCACAGATTGCGGATTGTCACTTGTCACTACGTCACCTGCCACACATTGTGGATTGTCACTTGCCACGACGTCACCTGCCACAGATTGCGGATTGTCACTTGTCACGACGTCACCTGCCACACATTGCAGATTGTCACTTGCCACGACTTCACCTGCCACACATTGCGGATTGTCACTTGCCACGACGTCACCTGCCACACATTGCAGATTGTCACTTGCCATGACGTCACCTGCCACACATTGCGGATTGTCACTTGCCATGTCACCTGTCAGCAGATGCGGATTGTCACTTGCCACATCACCTGCCACACATTGTGGATTGTCACTTGTAACAATGTCACCTGCCACACATTGCGGATTGTCACTTGCCACGACGTCACCTTGCAGAAGAGACATTGCATGTCTCTCCTGCAAACAAATCTTGCCTGCTCACTGCTTGTTAGAGCGGAACCTCAGTTTTGCTTTAAGTTCAACCCAAACCTGGAGCTCATCTTTAATCATCTTCAAGTGACTATGCTTTAAAGTCGCATGTTACCCTGATTGAGTCAGACATGACTGAAGTGTCATTGTTGGCCTTCAATTTGTTTTACATGAGTTTGCAGTGTATTCATGTTCTTTGTTATATTGATTCAGTTTTGCATTATTGCTTCTAACTTTGCACTTATTTAGTAAATTGCAAGTTTCAGTGACTCCCTGTCTGATCATACCATGTATTTTCTTTGGTTCCTGGTAATAAAAGAATAAGAAAAGTATAGGCTAGGGAAGGGAAATAAAAAAAGGTTTTAGGATTAAAACCTATGTCACGTTTTACTGCTATTTTGCTAGACGTAGATTGAGGGAAATTCTGCAACTGGGCAACAGGCAGCTATAAAAAAAATTGAGGCTCTAGCATTCCCTGGCTTAACCTAAAAAATAAATAAATAAATACGATTTATACTTTTGTCTGTGTTGATGTTGGAGATATTTCCCCTCACTTCCTGTCCTGGGGACAACTATTTTAGTAGACAGGATGTGAAAGAATCAATCTAATGAAATCTCAATCAAAAGAAATATATGTATATATATATTTATATATATATATATATATATAAGAAGGCCAGTATGGTGACTTGAATTTATGGGAGGAGCCCGGAGGGTATTTAAGCAGCCCACTCGCCCATGCCCTTTCGCAGGAGTCGTTACTTTGCATTCGTATCATGTCCTAAGCGTTGCCATTTCGTTGTATCCCCCATACTGTGTGTTTAGTTCCCACCGCAGAAACTTACGAATCGTCCATACACGGTTCTCCCCCCGTTACTTGCCAAATCAAGTCATTTTGTGTGCCTCATGCACGGCGGTACACTACACACTCTGGATACGTTGCATACCCACTACAGACCGATGCAGACCCAGTCGCACGGCCACTGTCGCAGGTAGGATTCGTTACCGTGTTTTGTCATGTCAATTCGTAGCCTCTCACAGTGTCACCCATACCATGTGTTTGGATCCCACAGTAGAACTTGCGAATCATTCGTACGCACTTCTCGCGTTCTATTTTACTACACCAAACTTTGTTGTTTTGCCTCCTGCACGGCATCATGCCACACCTTCCTGATACGTTGCACTCCCGCCACAGTCCGCCGCAAACTCATCTGCATGGCTTGACTGTCGCAGGTAAGATTCATTACCACATTCTTTATGTCATATCAATTCGCTACCATTCGCCGTCTTTCATTCGTTTGATTCCTAGGTTCCGTAGGGGGAACTAACGAACGTTGTTCTCATCCCTTATACTGCTCTCATAGGGGTACGGTAAGCTGCCAAACAAACCAGATGTTTCTATCCTTTTCTCAGTAACCCAACTTTCATTCGTTGAGACCCTTGCAGCCATGCAAAACCGTCTCAACAGCCTGACACTCTTGTTGAGACCCTTGCAAAACACAATATCATCTTAGCAACCTCTCACTAGTCAAGAAAAAAAAGAAAAAACCCTCTGCCACCATGCAATCTTGGCCCAGCAACCTGACACCTGTTGAGACCCTTGCAGCCATGCAAAATTGTCTAAGCAGCCTGACACTCATTTGAGACCCTTGCAAAATGCAATATCATCTCAGCAACCTCACACTCATTGAGTCCCTTGCAGCCACGCAATATCTCCTCTAGACAAACCTCATACTCATCGAGACTAACAATGCCTAGTGCCCAGTGACTATGCTCGACTGGCTACTGTCCCATCTACCCAGCCAATATGATGGTAGCCCGTTGCTACCCTTTCTGACCAGCCCCTTGAATGGTAGCCAGTTTATCAGGCATGTCAGGATCATCCTAAGCAACTTGGGCCTCAGCCCTAGACAATTCTCTGGACATTATTTCTGGATTGGAGCAGCTTCAGCTGCATCCCAGCATGGAGTACCAGACCACGTAATTAAGAAACTAGACCGATGGAAGTCTGCTTGCTTTGCCACATACATCCCAAATCCTCAGGCGGAAATGGCACAAGCCTTCACCAAGCTGGCTCAATAACCACAAGAATCAATAAAGAGTTATTCCCCTATCTGAGCCTTTTGCCCCCTTTTCCTGGCATACCGACCAGACCACCAAGGCACACTTCAGGTCTATTTATGTTGTAAGTCTTGTCGCATGTTTATGTGATCCATATCTGTCTCGGTCATAGGGCCACAACCATAAATAAGAAGGCCAGTATGGTGGCCTGAATTTATGGGAAGAGCCTGGAGGGTATTTAAGCAGCCCACTCACCCATGCTCTTTGTCAGTTCCAGTGCGCGATACCCTCCCGCCCTTCCCCTTTTCAGGGCACTTTTCAGCACTTCCTTCTCCATAAACTACCCATTATTTACCTTGGGTATGCCCCCTTTTCTTGGCATTTCTTGACCAGACCACCAAGGCACACTTCAGTTCTATTTATGTAAGTCTTGTCACATGTTTATGTGATCCATATCTGTCTCGGTCATAGAGCCACGACCATAAATATATACAGTATATATATATATATATATATATATGTATATATATATATATATACACACACACACAGTATATATATATATATACAGTCATGCTCGAAATTGTTGGCACCCCAGAAATTTTTCCAGAAAATCAAGTATTTCTCACAGAAAAGTATTGCAGTAACACATGTTTTGCTATACACATGTTTATTCCCTTTGTGTGTATTGGAACAAATCAAAAAAAGGGAGGAAAAAAGCAAATTGGACATAATGTCACACAAAACGTAAAAAATGGGCTGCTCAAAATTCTTGGCACCCTTTAAAAATTGTGGATAAATAAGATTGTTTCAAGCATGTGATGCTCCTTTAAACTCACCTGGGGCAAGTAACAGGTGTGGGCAATATAAAAAAAACACCTGAAAGCAGATAAAAAGGAGAGAAGTTCACTTAGTCTTTGCATTGTGTGTCTGTGTGTGCCACACTAAGCATGCACAACAGAAAGAGAAAAAGAGAACTGTCTGAGGACTTGAGAACCAAAATTGTGAAAAAATATCAACAATCTCAAGGTTACAAGTCCATCTCCAGAGATCTAGATTTGCCTTTGTCCACAGTGCGCAACATTATCAAGAAGTTTGCAACCCATGGCACTGTAGCTAATCTCTCGTGGACGGAAGAGAAAAATAGATGAAAGGTTGCAACGCAGGATAGTCCGGATGGTGGATAAGCAGCCCCAAACAAGTTCCAAAGAAGTTCAAGCTGTCCTGCAGGCTCAGGGAGCATCAGTGTCAGCGCGAACTATCCGTCGACATATAAATGAAATGAAAGGCTATGGCAGGATACCCAGGAGGACCCCACTACTGACACAGAGACATAAAAAAGCAAGACTACAGTTTGCCAAAATGTACTTGAGTAAGCCTAAATCCTTCTGGGAAAAACGTCTTGTGGACCGATGAGACCAAGATAGAGCTTTTTGGTAAAGCACATCATTCTACTGTTTACCAAAAACGGAATGAGGCCTACAAAGAAAAGAACACAGTACCTACTGAGAAATGTGGTGGAGGTTCATTTAAGTTTTGGGGTTGTTTTGCTGACTCTGGCACTGGGTGCCTTGAATGTGTGCAAGGCATCATGAAATCTGAGGATTAATAAAGGATTTTGGGTCGCACTGTAGAGCCCAGTGTCAGAAAGCTGGGTTTGCGTCCGAGATCTTGGGTCTTCCAGCAGGAAAATGACCCCAAACATATGTCAAAAAGCACCCAGAAATGGATGGCAACAAAGCGCTGGAGAGCTCTAAAGTGGCCAGCAATGAGTCCAGATCTAAATCCCATTGAACACCTGTGGAGAGATCTTAAAATTGCTGTTGGGAAAAGGCACCCTTCCAATAAGAGAGACCTGGAGAAGTTTGCAAAGGAAGAGTGGTCCAAAATTCCTGGTGAGAGGTGTAAGAAGCTTATTGATGGTTATAGGAAGCGACTGATTTCAGTTATTTTTTCCAAAGGGTGTGCAACCAAATATTAAGTTAAGGGTGCCAAGAATTTTGAGCAGCCCATTTTTGAAGTTTTGTGTGACATTATGTCCAATTTCCTTTTTTTCCTCCCTTTTTTTGATTTGTTCCAATACACACAAAGGGAATAAACATGTGTATAGCAAAACATGTGTTACTGCAATACTTTTCTGTGAGAAACACTTGATTTTCTGGAAAAAATTCTGGGGTGCCAACAATTTTGAGCATGACTATATATATATATATATATATATAAAAAAAATATATATATATATATATATATATATATATATATATATATAATGCATGCTGTGCTGTGCTGTAAACCTCCTGATGGAGCAAGAAAGCATGATATGGGGATAGGCAGCTCAAAGAAACCAGTCTGGTTCAAAATGTCCTAAACAACACATCACTTTTATCTCCAGCTATGCTTAGGTGGGTTTTTTTCCATCATTTTGCAGTATCTTCAGAGTAATATTTAGCGTTTTGTTTCTAAAAAGTATTTAAATGAATCAAACTGCAGAAAACTCAAAATCATTTTGCATAGAAAAAAAGCTTATTTACTCTGATCAGATAATAGATTGGTCCATTTCTGTTTCTGGGAAATTCCATCTAAACTTAAAAAAATGCTTCAAAACATTTCCTGTAATTCTTTTTAATTGATTATGTTTTGAAAAATATTATGGATTGGTTCATGTCATTATAATTGTGACATCTCTCTGTAGTTTGTACTAACAAACACTCCATTCAAATAATATACTATTACGAATAATAATAGAATAATAGCCTTTAAATGTTCCTTTGTACTTGTACTCTCTCCACCATAGGGGACGGTTCACATTGGTCCAACATGCGTGCAGACATTGAGAGTACAAGTCGCATGACATGTCAAAATCAATGGTTCCCTATGAGAGCGGTTTTAACTGGTCCAACTTTAAAATTGCTTCCTGCACTACTTTGGTCTGACTTGGGCGAGATTTAAGCCCATTGATTTGAACATCCGGGGACGTCATGCAGAGACCCCACCACTTGTGACGTCACCCGGAGACCCTGCCCTCTGTTACGAGGGGGCAAGGTATCCTCATGTCACGAGGGGTGGGGTCTCTGGGTGACGTCCCTGGATGGCCATGCTCCATGGCTATATAAGAAGGAGGACCAGCTCGGCGGAGGAAGAAGTCATCGGTGGAGGGAGAAGAGTCGGGAGAAGAAGCAGATGCAGAAGAACCAGGAGAAAAATGGAGGAAGAAGAACCAGAGGGAGAAGACCAGAGGAAGAAGACACAGAGCTACGACGGCAGACATTGTTAATTTTTAATTAAAGACTTTTCTAAATCCGTCTCTTGTTTTTTTGAAACACTACACTTCTTTTTTTTTGGGTGATTGAGTAGGGGTACAATATATATCACCTTGTTAAAGGGGATTTCCTCTTTCCGATAAGCCCCCTGCCCTCAGACCCCCATAACCACCACCCAGGGTTGTCGGGAAGAGGCCCTTGTCCCCATCAGCATGGAGACGCTGTTCTTTTTTGTAATTTTGGAGTGGGGATTACCCTCAAGATCCATACCAGACTCAAAGGGCCTGGTATGGTTCTGGGGGGGGGGGGACACAACACAGTTTTTTCTTAAAGGGCCTGGTACAGTCAGATCAAAGTTGGAGCATGTTCATTGAAGTCGCATTGAAGTCGGGCATGAAGTCGCAGGGCAAAGTCAGATCAGAAGTTGTATGACTTTTGATTCAGATCATTGTGAACCTAAATGTTAAAGAGAACCTGTCGCCTAGATAAAAAAAGACTTTGGTAGGTATAAAATGCAAGCACCTAAAGAAGTCTACGCAAACCTTTGCTGCCCCCTCCTATCTAATATATATTCTTATTGGCCCATCACTATGACAAGTGGAATCTCACTGGCCAATACCAATGTGCATTAGGCAGGAAGGAGTTGCCAAGATTTGAGATTCTCAGGGAATGCCAAAGATGCACCTGTCAAGCAGCCTAATTTAAAGCGGAGTTTCAGGCTTTTTTTTGTTTATTAAAAGTCAGCAGCTACAAAAAATTTAACTGCTGACTTTTAATAAACAGCCACTCACCTGTCCCACAATCCAGCTATGCGGCCGCATGGAGCCTCACTCCCCTCGCCCTCCTCTCTACTGCGCCTCCATTGAAACTGTGGGCACCCAGCCGTGACAGCTGGTGGCTTCACAGCCGGGCGTGCACTGTGCATGCGCGAGTCGCGCTGCCCTCTCCGAGTGGACAGGCAATCTTCTGGGACCTGTGACATGTCCTAGAAGATTTCAGAGAAGGAGGGGCCGCCTAGGGGGAGAGGACATGCCAAATGTGGCATGTAAGGGGGCAAGGAGTGCTTAAAGCGGAAGTTCCATTTTTGGGTGGAACTCTGCTTTAAGGTCAGGTCAGTAAGGTTTAGGAGGCAAATGCAGGTAGTACAAACATCTCTTAGTGTCTGCACTTAAAGTGGTTCTAAAGGCTAAAGATTTTTTTCACCTTCATGCAATCTAGCTCAATCTTGATCTGCGATTTGGTCGAGAGCAGCTGCTCTCCTGAAGTCTCTGCATCCTCATTGGCTGAATGAAAGCGGTGGGAGGTCCATTTCCAACTATGCCAAGTGTGTGAGCGGGGTTATGTGTGACCTGCATATGGGGGTACCTCTTCCTTGGGGTATGCTTGAGACTGCAGGCATGTGAAAAATCTAACATTAAGACAATTCCCTGACTTCAGTTTTGAGATGAGCCTTCACTGTGTGCAGTAATAAACATACAGAATTCCTCTAAAAAGTGACTTGTTCAATTTCAGTACATACTGTAACTTGTATGGTTGCATTAGGAGAAACCTGCTGAGCCTGCACCCACTCCAACAGTCCAGCATACCTCTGTTACCTCACTCTCAGTAACAGAATTGGGTCCCCTCGAGCACCAAGCACAGACCTATGCATGCTCTCACTTAACTCTTTCCTTTCTGTACCTCATGACCAGGCCATGGATCTCCATAACGCAGGTTCGGATCCTATTGCTACTGGATACCGACTGCTAGGAAGGGAGCCAGGACATCTACCCCCTTGCTGCCAGAGGACCTGTCACCTACCAGGTGCCATGCCTAATGACTGGTTGCTTGTAGCTTGTTCCTTCACTTGATTACCCATAGCAACTACTCTGTTTTCCTTGTCTTGCTAACCTTTTAACCTTTTGTAGCAGTGTTACTTCATACCCCACATGTGCTATACAGACCCAGGTTCTTTGGAATACGCTAGAACCAACATGCACCTCTTTAAATAACTTCAGACCTGGCTCAAAATGGTTAATATAACTTTAGTGTAAAGATGCAGCAGCAGCATAACAGTACAAAATGAACAACATCATGTCCCTGATCCTAACTAAAATAGAATTGTGGTGCAAGCATACCTCCATGAGGTGAGAGTCCATAATAGCATTGTCCATAGCTGGATTGCTGTCCGTGATCCTCAGTTTCTTCGGCACCACTCTTGCACTTGCAGGAGATCCTGCGATACACCTGTATCCAGGTTCCTGTTCTCCAGAGCCCACAGATCATGGCTGCCCCTGAGGGGGTAGGCCGGCCAGAACCAAAAGCCCTAGAACTAAGCTGAAAATGTTTAACCCTTTCCTCAGCCTGGGTTGGCTGCTAGATAACGACAGTGGAACCTTGGATTATGAGCATAATCCTTTCCAGGAGAATGCTTGAAATCCAAAGCACTCGCATATCAAAGCGAGTTTCCCCATAGATGTCAACGGAAATGAAGATAATTTGTTCCGTATTGATTTCTATTGCATGCAATACTGCATGTGGCCAGAGGTGGGGGGGCACCAGAGAGACCCGGTGAAACTTGGAAATACTCGGAGACCGTTTAGATGCAGTCGGAAACCCTTGGAAAGACTCAGAAACACTCAGGAGTATTTCCGAGTATTTCCAAACGGCTCCGAACAGCTCCGAGTCTCACCGGCGCCCCAGCACCTCGGGCCGAATGTGGTACTGCACACCGCAGAGTCTTAAATGCTACTAGTTTTGCAAGACAAAACTTGCAAACCAAGTCAGGATTTTGAAAAAAAAAAAGCTTGTATTGCGAAACGTTCGTTAACCACGTTACTCGCAATCCGAGGTTCCACTGTAACTGTATACCCATTTTGAATCTGCTTGCAAGCCTGTCAATCACAGCCAGTGAGGAGGGAGCATGGTTGGGGCCAAGCCTTATGTACACACAGAGCGGGGCTCGGGAGCAAGCATGGACGAGTGCCACCATAGCAAGTCATATTTCCTTCTGTGATTCTAATTTGATTAAAGGAGTAATTTTGTTGCTATGCATTACTGAACACTGCACAAAAATGTATATTTGCACATATTTGTTAAATAATCTTGATTGGGAATAAATCTATGCTGTATACATTTGCTTTCATTAAATAAAATGTGTTTAAATGTATGCATGTTCAGGTGTACCCCATTAAATATAAGACATTAGCTATAAACTGAAATCACTTGTTAGAAGTTTTCCCTTAATCCTGTGCGTTCTCAAACAAAACAAGCTTGCCTTGAATAAAAAAAGCTGCTGAACATATGTAACTTATATTAATGCTTTCCATTTGTTTACCTTTTGTCTAGATTACAATAATTCTGTTCTCACAGCGTAAATAAAAGAGACGTGTAGTGAAATGGTACAAATCATCACAATCATCAGGCCCTGAGAACACATCAACCCAGCACACGGAGAGGGCCTGTACAGTGCATGCACTTAGCTAGCTGTTAAGGTTAATTGTATGCCTGAAGCACATTACTATATCAGGCCATGGACACCTCCAGCTGCTATGAATGCTGTCAGTTATGTCACTTCATCAACTCTTTTGCCAGCACATATTTCACTCCTACTCCACAAAAAGAGGCCCTTCTTCACAGAACGATATTCTTCTAGCTGGAAATGTTTACCCAAGCTCACTGAAAGTGTTCCACTATCTAGCTGTGACCTGCCATTTTTTTTCTTTACTTTCTTTAATTAATAAAATCAATACTATAATAACTTTGATGATGATCACATGGCTAACACAGGCTCTTTGTGTTAGCCAAGTGACTAATTTATGTGTCAAAAAATGTAATTACTAAACAACAGTGTTACGTTTGTGACAGATAAATACTAGATACTTGTGACAGATAAATAATAGAAATGGTGTGGGGTTCCCCCCAAAAATCCATACCAGACCCTTATCTGAGCACGCAACCTGGCAGGCCGCAGGAAAAGAGGGGGGATGAGAGAACGTCCCCCCCTCCTGAAGCATACCAGACCACATGCACTTAACATGGGGAGGATGTCCCCATGTTGATGGGGACAAGGGCCTCATTCCCACAACCCTTGCCCGGTGGCTGTGTGGGTCTGGGGGCGGGGTATGAATTGATAACGGGGTATATTGTACCCTTACCATTTCACAAAAAAAGTGTCAAAAATGTTAAAAACCACACAGACACAGTTGGGACAAGTCCTTTATTAAAAAGAAAAAGGAAAAATTCCAACAATGTAATCCTCTCTCGAGCGCTACGAAAAAGAAAAAAAAAAGCCGACCCAATCCTCTCTCCATGGAATGACACTCTCCCTCCGTGACAGTTCTTTTATAGCTGAGGGCGGGGCCACCCCTCACTTGCGTGGATGACCCCGCCCCCTCTGACACAACGGGGAAATGCCGGGGTTACCCAATGACATGTACGGATGACCCCGCCCCCTCTGGTGCGTCATGTGATGCTTTACAGGAATATTATAGACAGTCCCCAGGTACAAAATTTAAAGGAATATTTCACTTTTATTGTTTCACTTTAAGCATTATTAAAATCACTGCTCCCAAAAAAAAGACAGTTTTTCAAACTTTTTTTGCATTGATACATGTCCCAGGTCCCCAAACATTTTTTATTATTTATTTATTTATTATAATAACTTGCATATTAACCTGTAAAATTAGCACTTTTGATTTTTCATGTTCGTGTCCCATAGACTTTAACAGTGTTCGCGTGTTTGAACAAATATTTTGCCTGTTCGCATGTTCTGGATGCGAACCGAACCGGGGGGGTGTTCGGCTCATCTCTACTGTTAAGCATGAAATGTGTGCTGTTCGGTTCGCACCAGAACCTGCGAACATACCTAAAGTTTGCGTGAACTTTCGAACCCTATTAAATACAATGGACTCGAACATTCGAAATCTAAAGTGCTAATTATAAAGGCTAATATGCAAGTTATTGTCCTAAAAATGGTTTGGGGACCCGGGTCCTGCCCCAGGGGACATTTATCAATGCAAAAAAAAATTAAAAAACTGCCTATTTTTCGGGAGCAGTGATTTTAATAATGCATAAAGTGAAACAATAAAAAGTGAAATATTCCTTTAAATTTTGTTCCTGTGGGGGTGAATAGTATGCCTGTAAAGCAGGGCTTGTTTCCCTTGCTTAGAACTGTCCTTGCACAAAATGTCATTTCTGAAGGAAAAAAAGCCATTTAAAACCACTTGCGGCTATAATGAATTGTCGGCTCCCGGCAATACAGAGAAAAGTCATTGATAAAAAAATAAAATAAATGCGTGGGGGGTCCCCCCAAATTCAATTACAAGGCCCTTCAGGTCCAGTATGGATATTAAGGTGGAACCCTGCATCAAATTTTAAAAAAAAATGACGTGGGGTTCCCCCTAAATATCCATACTAGACCCTTCAGGTCTGGTATGGATTTTAAGGGGAACTCCACCCCAAATTTATCCATGCCAGACCCTTTATCCGAGCACGCAACCAAGCAGGCTGCAGGAAAAGACGAGAGAGCGCCCCCCCCCTCCTGAACTGTACCAGGCCACATGCCCTCAACATGGGGAGGATGTCCCCATGTTGATGGGGACAAGGGCCTCATCCCCACATCCCTTGACCGGTTGTTGTTGGGGTCTGCGGGCAGGAGACTTATCAGAATCTGGAAAACAAATATATATAGCATATAGTGTGTGTGTGTATGTATGTATTGTGACAGCAGGAAGGTAAAGTCACCTGGTTGCATCCAGGGGGGTAGATATATTTCGCCCAGATTCAGGCTTTACGCCGACTTATACAACTAGGTGGAGAGTTGTATAAGGCTAGTGGGCTCATGGATGACTCATACCTCTAGGGAGAGGGCTGGGCGTCATGCAGACAGGGAGTTGATGAGACCAGCTGAAGCTTGTCAGCTCATTTAGGCCTCTATAAGAACTCCCAGCTTCATTAGATGTTAGCTCATGCCTGGAACCAGACCTGTGTGGACTGTCTAGGGAGAGTGAACCCCTGTGCGGTGAGAAAAAGCCTGTGTGGCTATTTGCTTGGACATTTAAAACCAGGGACTTAGGGACTAGGACAGCACTAGGCTGATCCCAGTTGTTAGTTAGGAAACCTGTATGTTTAGTCAGAGGTCAAGTTGACCAGGATTTATTTTATTTATGTTTCTTTTGCTTTGCTGTGTTTTGTCACTGTAAATAGAAAATAAACCGCACCTTTTTTGATTTTGAAAACCACAACCTCCGTTTGCTGGGCCTGTTTTGTGTGGGGAGCCCATCCCGGGGGTCACACACACCCGCTGCCGAGCTAACCCCCTCACAGTTGGTGGAGAACCAGTGGCAGTTTTTTTTAAGCCAGCATGGAGGAGATACTGAAACAGCTGGCTCTAGCAAATGCCAATCAACAGCAGACAAATGCAGGTTTGCAAAGGAGCCTTGCAGCCCAGCAGCAAGCTCATCAACAAGCCCAGCAGCAATCTGAGGCCCGCTTCATAGACCTGTTACAGAAGCAAGAGCAGAGACTACAACAAATGGAAGCAGTAATGCAGCAACGTCCGCAGACCAGTGAGGAAAGCCGTCCCACTAATACCGCGTCCTTTGGGGTGAGTCGTTTATTGACAAAAATGACTGGAGAGGATGATCCAGAGGTATTTTTGACCACATTTGAAAGGACTGCTGAAAGAGAAAAGTGGCCTGAGGAGCAGTGGGCTGGACTGGTGGCTCCTCTGTTAACTGGTGAATCGCAGAAGGCTTACTATGACCTAGAGCCTGACCAAGCAAAAGACTATGTGATGCTAAAAGCTGAAATATTGGCAAGGCTGGGTGTCACCCAGGCTGTCCGGGCTCAGCGTGTGCATAACTGGACTTTCCAGCTTGGAAAACCCCCCAGGTCTCAAATGTATGATCTCATTCACCTGAGCAGAAAGTGGCTACAGCCAGAGACTTTGTCCGCACCAAAGATTGTGGAACGTGTTGTAATGGATCGGTTTTTGAGAGCTCTTCCTACTGCCATCCAAAAGTGGGTAAGCCATGGAGACCCAGAGACGGCCGATGGTCTTGTGGATCGTGTGGAGAAATACTTGGCTACAGAGAACCTGACGGCCTCTTCCAGAGACACTCGGACTTTCCACCCTAAGACCAGACCATCCCCAGGGGCGGATAAGAGGATTCCAAGGGGTAAGGGTGGAGAGAGTGAGAGGGTGGGAGCTCTACCCCAAGTTTGGCGAGAACAGCCTGGGAAATCAGCGGCTCAAGAGGCGGCAAGAAGGATCGTTTGCTACCGCTGCCGGCAAGCGGGACATATTGCAGCCAATTGCCCGGTTGTGGAGGAACCCATGCAATGTGACTTTCTGACGGACAGACGTCAGTCGCTGTGTGCGACAGTCGCATGCACTGCCATTCGAGGAACTGAGAAACATTTATGCAAAATGTGTGTTAATGGTAGAAATGTTGTGGTATTGCTGGATTCAGGTAGCCTTGTGACCCTGATAAAGGCTGAGTTAGTTAAAACAGAGGTCTCTGGGAATAGCAAGGTAGCTGTTATTTGTGTGCATGGGGACACCCGAGAGTATCCAGTGACTACAGTGTGTTTCGAGACCCCCAAAGGTACCCTCTCTCATCCAGTGGGCTTAGTATCTCAGTTACCGTATGACGCCATTGTGGGAAGGGATTTTCCGAAGTTCTGGGAACTGTGGGATGATCCTGAGCCCCTCACTGGTGCCCCTATGTACCAGGAATGTGATAGCCAGAACTCCCCTGAGAGTGGTGAGGACTCTCCGGAATTTCCCTTATCAGTATTGGCAGGGGAGACTCAAGAAACTGGAGAGGAGCCCACCTCCTCAGACGAAAACCTACCGTCTGTGGAGTTTTCTGATCTTGAGGTTCACAGGGAAAACTTTGCCACAGAACAGTTGAAAGACCCCGCCCTAATAAAGGTACGGGAAAACGTAGTGAAAATAGATGGCGAGTTAGTGAACCCAGATAATACCTGCACTTACCCATACTTCAGCGTAGAGAAGGACCTACTGTATCGGGTGGCAAAAAGGGCAGAAGAAACCGTTGAGCAGCTTGTGGTGCCCAAACCTTACAGGAAGTTGGTGTTGGAGTTGGCCCATGGGCACATTCTTGGAGGTCATCTGGGGACAGAGAAAACCCGAGAGAGGGTATTACAGAGATTCTATTGGCCGGGGGTGATGAAGGACGTAGAAAATTATTGTTCCTCCTGCCCTGTGTGTCAGAGGTTGGCCCCGATGCCACATTTCCATAGCCCGCTGGTCCCTCTACCCATCATTGAGATCCCTCTCCGAAATACCCCGGCCAAAACCATAGCCAAAGAGCTATCTCTTGTTTTTAGCCGGGTGGGTATTTGTAAAGAACTGCTTACGGACCAAGGTACACCCTTTATGTCCCGGGTTATGAAAGAGCTGTGTAAATTGTTCAAAGTGACGCAATTGCGTACGTCTGTGTATCACCCCCAAACCGATGGGCTGGTTGAAAGATTCAACAAAACCCTAAAACAAATGTTGAAGAAAGTGGTGGATAGAGATGGAAAGGATTGGGACTGTTTACTTCCTTATTTGATGTTTGCTATTAGGGAGGTGCCCCAATCCTCTACGGGATTCTCCCCCTTTGAGTTACTGTATGGGAGACACCCAAGAGGGCTGTTGGATATTGCCAAGGAAACTTGGGAAAGTGAGAGTTCTCCCCACAGGAGTGTGATTGAGCATGTCGCCCTGATGCAAGATCGAATTGCACAGGTAATGCCCATCGTGAAGGAACATTTGGCCCAAGCGCAGTTGGCACAGCAGAGAGTGTACAACCGTGGAGCCAAGACCCGTACCTTTTCCCCGGGGGATAGGATATTGGTACTTGTCCCTACGGTTGAAAGTAAATTCCTTGCCAAATGGCAAGGCCCCTACGAGATAATGGAAAAAGTGAGCGAAGTGAATTACAAGGTCAGACAACCAGGAAGGCGAAAGCCCGAACAGATCTATCACGTTAATCTGTTGAAAGCCTGGAGGGATAGAGAGTCCCTAGTCGCAGACACTTGGTCACCAGCTCAAACTGGTTGCGTGATTCCTGAGGTTGGAATAGCAGCCACCTTGTCACAACCCCAACAACAGGAGGTTAAGGAGTTTGTGCTTCGCAACAAGGAGGTATTCTCTGAGCTGCCGGGACAAACATCTGGGGTAGAGCATGACATCATTACCCCGCCCGGTGAAAGGGTGAAGTTAAAACCCTATCGGATCCCAGAGGCTCGACGGGAGGCAATACGGGAGGAAGTACAGAAAATGCTGAACTTAGGGGTGATAGAGGAGTCCCAAAGTGATTGGTCTAGTCCCATCGTGTTGGTGCCTAAACCGGATGGGAGCTGGCGATTTTGTAACGATTTTCGTCAGTTGAACAAAGTTACAAAATTTTACACCTACCCCATGCCACGTATAGATGAGTTGATCGACCGGCTGGGAACAGCCCGATACATGACGACTCTTGACCTCACAAAAGGGTATTGGCAAATCCCCCTGGCCAAGTCGGCCAAAGAGAAAACCGCATTTGTAACCCCAGACGGGGCGTTCCAATATAAAAGAATGCCGTTCGGGTTACAGAATGCGCCGGCCACATTCCAGCGGAAAATGGACCAGATGCTGAGGCCCCATCGGAAG
The DNA here is from genome assembly GCA_029206835.1 of Rana muscosa. NCBI lineage: Eukaryota > Metazoa > Chordata > Amphibia > Anura > Ranidae > Rana > Rana muscosa. Next base: position 522,825,888 of record CM055116.1, on the reverse strand, counting down.
TATGCTGCGGCTTACCTGGATGACGTAATTGTCCATAGCACAGATTGGGCCTCACATCTGCCAAAAGTGCAAGCAGTCCTGGACTCTGTTCGGGAAGCGGGGTTTACGGCTAACCCCAAGAAGTGTACCATTGGGCAGGAGGAGGCCAAATATCTTGGGTACACCATTGGGAGGGGAGTAATAAAACCCCAACTCAACAAAGTCGAGGCCATCCAGAGTTGGCCACGTCCCAACAGCAAGAAGCAGGTACGAGCCTTTCTGGGAATCGCTGGGTATTATCGGCGATTCATTCCCCACTTTGCTTCTAAGGCTGTGCCCCTAACCAACCTGACGAAGGGGAAAGGGTCGGTCATGATTAAATGGACCCCCGAGGCTGAGGCAGCATTCCAATTCTTGAAACAAGCCTTATGTAGCCAGCCAGTGTTGTACTCACCCGACTTCTCTAAAGACTTTGTCGTACAAAGTGATGTGTCAGATGTGGGGTTAGGAGCAGTATTGTCCCAGGTCTGGAACGGGGAAGAGCACCCAGTCATTTACCTCAGCAGGAAGTTGAAGTCCCATGAGGTAAATTACGCCACCGTTGAAAAGGAGTGTTTAGCGGTGAAGTGGGCTCTAGATTCCCTTCGGTACTACCTGCTAGGTAGGCACTTTGACATGGTTACGGATCACGCTCCGTTAAAGTGGATGGCTCAAAACAAGGAAACAAATAGAAGAGTGAATAGGTGGTTCCTGGCCCTCCAGGAATTCAACTTCACAGTAAAGCATCGCCCTGGCGTTCAAATGGGGAATGTGGATGCTTTGTCTCGAGTACATGAATGCCTGATTGCTGGTGTTCCAACCCCGAGGTTAAAACAAGAGGGGGGGGTATGTGACAGCAGGAAGGTAAAGTCACCTGGTTGCATCCAGGGGGGTAGATATATTTCGCCCAGATTCAGGCTTTACGCCGACTTATACAACTAGGTGGAGAGTTGTATAAGGCTAGTGGGCTCATGGATGACTCATACCTCTAGGGAGAGGGCTGGGCGTCGTGCAGACAGGGAGTTGATGAGACCAGCTGAAGCTTGTCAGCTCATTTAGGCCTCTATAAGAACTCCCAGCTTCATTAGATGTTAGCTCATGCCTGGAACCAGACCTGTGTGGACTGTCTAGGGAGAGTGAACCCCTGTGCGGTGAGAAAAAGCCTGTGTGGCTATTTGCTTGGACATTTAAAACCAGGGACTTAGGGACTAGGACAGCACTAGGCTGATCCCAGTTGTTAGTTAGGAAACCTGTATGTTTAGTCAGAGGTCAAGTTGACCAGGATTTATTTTATTTATGTTTCTTTTGCTTTGCTGTGTTTTGTCACTGTAAATAGAAAATAAACCGCACCTTTTTTGATTTTGAAAACCACAACCTCCGTTTGCTGGGCCTGTTTTGTGTGGGGAGCCCATCCCGGGGGTCACACACACCCGCTGCCGAGCTAACCCCCTCACAGTATGTATGTATGTATGTATGTGTATATATATATATATATATATATATATATATATATATATATATATAGGAATATTTTTTATTTTTGTTTTAATTTACATGTTCATGTCTCTGGCTGGGTTCACATTTGTGCGATGCGGGATCCCTGGGCGGGTTTCCACATCGCACCTGCATTAACATCTGCGCACCGCGATGTGTGATCCCTGTGCGGGTTTCCACATCGCACCTGCATTAACATCTGCGCACCGCTGCGGCTGTCAATGTAAAGTTAATGACACCCACAGATCATTTCACAGATCGCAGTGTGAACATTGAAATGGTGCAGGAATCGGATCGCATGGGTGTGAACACCCATGCAATCCGTTTCCAGTGCGGACCACATAAAGGGTCCTGTACCATTTTGGTGAAAATGCAATATGATTTAAATTAATATCGCACAAACATTGCATGTGATGTGCACAGCAATGCGTCACATGCAATTTCTGTGTTTGCACAATTGTGATGCCAGCCTCTTTCTCTCTGTTTTATTTACAGTACCTCACAAAAGTGGGTACACCCTTCACATTTTTTGTAAATATATATATTTTCATGTGACAACACTGAAGAAATGACACTTTGCTACAATGTAAAGTAGTGAGTGTACAGCTTGTATAACAGTGTAAATTTGCTGTCCCCTCAAAATAACTCAACACAAAGCCTTAAAGCAGAGGTTGACCCGATTTTTTTTTTTAAAAGCCAGCAGCTACAAATACTGCAGCTGGTGACTTTTCAAAAATGGACACTTACCTGTCCAGCGCGCTCGCGATGTCAGCAGACGAGGCTGAGCAATCGCTCGGTCCTCGGATGCTTATGTCGCCATCTTCGGTGAGAGAATCATTTCAGCTTCACTGCCCGGTTCCCTACTGCGCATGCGCGAGTATCGCGGCGCGCCGTCACTGGTCCCTGCTTTCTCCAGGGAGTCAGGAGTCAGAACCCGGAAGTGGTGCAAATACCTGTATTAGACTGGTATCTGCTCCCCCCCCTCCCTGAAAGGTGCCAAATGTGACACCGGAGGGGGGGAAGGGTTCCAAAAAGAGGAGGTTCACTTTTTGTGTGAACCCCTGCTTTAATGTTAAAACCGCTGGCAACAAAAGTGAGTACACCCCTACGTGAAAATGTTCAACTTGGGCACAATTAGCCATTTTCCCTCACCGGTGTCATTTGACTTGTTAAGCCCCATACACACTATCAGATTATCTGCTGATTTTTGTCATCGAATTTACCAAAACTATCTAATATGAGGTCAAACCTTAAGAGTTTCAATTTGTATGCAATCAGGCAGGCCCTTGTACTACATGGTTTTGGTAAATCTGATGACAAAAATCAGCAGAAAATCTGATAGTGTGTATGGGGCTTTAGTGTTACAAGGTCTCAGGTGTGAATGGGGATCAGGTGTGTTAAATTTGGTGTTATCGCTCTCACTCTCTCATGCTTTTCACTGGCACCTCATGGCAACATGGCACCTCATGACAACAAACTCTCTGAGGATATGAGAAAAAGGAATTGTTGCTCTACATAAAGATGGCCCAGGCGATAAGAAGATTTCCAACACCCGTAAACTTAACTGCAGCACGGTGGCCAAGACCATACAGCAGTTTAACAGGACGGGATTCAATCAGAGCAGGCCTCGATATGGTTGACCAAAACCGTTGAGTGCACCTGCTCAGCGCCATATCCCGAGGTTGTCTTTGGAAAATAGACGTATGAGTGCTGCCAGCATTGCTGCAAATGTCGAAGGGGTGGGGGGGTCATCCTGTCAGTGCTCAGAACATACGCTGTACACTGCAACAAATGGTCTGCATGGCTGTCGTCCCAGAATGAAGCCTCTTTTAAAGATGATGCACAAGAAAGCCCCTAAACAGTTTGCTGAAGACAAGCAGACTAAGGACATGGATTACTGGAACCATGTCCTGTGGTCTGATGATACCAAGATAAACGTATTTGGTTCACATGGTGTCAAGCGTGTTTGGCGGCAACCAGATGAGGAGTACAAAGACAGGTGTGTCTTGCCTACACTCAATTATGGTGGTGGGAGTGTCATGGTCTGGGGCTTCGTGAGTGCTGCCGGCACTGGGGAGCTACAGTTCATTGAGGGCAAAAACTAGAGCGAAAAACTGCGCTGACTATGACAATAGAATAACAGCAGCACCTGTGATATGTGATAACATACAAAATCAAACAAAATAAAGAAACAAGTGCGCTACAATGTGAATAATTGATATTGAAACCAGTTAAAAATGTCCACAAACACACTAATGAAATAAAATCCAAATATGATGGCCAGTGAAAAAAGGTGAGTATAACATGTGTCAGTGGATAAACAAAAGTCCCATCAGAACCGAGGATGGAGGGAAACCATAGAGGGGTGAATCGATGTAAACTGAACGAATGGTGCATGCAACACCCATGACCACCACCAACGGTACAAACTGCTTACCAGAGGTAAGAAACATATGAGCCCATCCGTAATCCCAGGAAGTGGTCCAATGAGGTCCAAACGCCAATTCCAACCACAGTGGGTGCAGCAGAGGTTCCCAAAAAACAGAGGAGGCTCGATAGTGCATTACCCAAAATCACATTTATTTAAAAAAGGGTATTAAAAACACTTACAGAAAGTGAGGAATAAATGGACAAAACAACCGACCGGTCCGCCGTAACCTGTCCCGTAGTGATGACGTCAGCACGCACACCTCCCGATGTACGTTTCATGTTCCTACACGTCGTCATGGGGATCAGGTGACGTGCTGACGCATCACAAGATATAACAGAAAAAAGAAACCAAGCCTCACTATGAGCGGCCTATGGAGTCAAGGCAGATAACCAAGCCTCCACTCTGCTACATAGACCCGGCCCGGAACCATCATGCCAGCCAAGCCTCACTATAAATTGCAGGCAACAGCGTGCAGGATGGGCATAACATAATGGGACCTTAATTAAAATTGAATAAAAAGGCAACATTTGTAATACAAACAAACACTCTATTAAAATTGGTTAAGAGTGATCATGACATATAGATAGATAGGATCAATATTCACTATGAAAAACACTATCCGCATATCTACCACGACAAATCCAAGTATGTGATGATTGGTAAATAATTGGTAATTAAGTTAATAAAGGTCTAAAAAGACAAAAAAAACTTATTGAGTATAAAAATGAAGGGGAAGGGAATGTTTAAGAATAGGTCCAGATGACATAACTCATCAAAAGGCCCAACGGATGGTCTATAGTGGGACTAAAAACTAAAGTAACATGTGCATGTATATATAAAATAGTCTGGGCCAAGGGCCACCGACTACCCAAAAGTTGGAGGAACTAACAGAATACATATAGACATATAACCCACTCAAACCCACCAACCTAAGAATTATCGCTGAAAGCATTGAGATCTACCTCAACGTTCAACCCATACGATGCATAGGTCTTCAACCTGTGGATCCAGGCCATCTCCAATCTGGAAATACTCCGAATCATGGAGTCTCCTCTCCATCTAGCAGAATATTTATCTATCCCCAAAAATATCGTGTTGGTGGGATTTTTAACATGAATCTCTAAGTAGTGCCGAGATACCGGATGTTTAGGAAAACCTGTAAGTATGTTTGTGATGTGTTCATTCAGTCTCACACGGAGAGGCCGTTTAGTCCTGCCCACAAATGTCCACAAGGACATTGCAGAAGATAAACGACTCTCTCCGTGGAACAAGTGATGAAAGGGACCAACGTCCACCCCAACTTATGTTGTGGGCTAGGTACATTGACGACGTCCCCCTCCTATGGGATGGTAATCGTCATGATTTGGACGTTTATATGGAGGGCCTCAATAACAATACGAGGGGCATTGTTTTCAACTTTGAGGCCAGTCAGGAGGAGATTCATTTTTTGGATTTTAAAATATATATTAAGGATGGCTCTTTCAACACCTCCACTTATTTCAAAAATACGGACAGGAATTCATACATTCCCACTAATAGCTGCCACCATCCATCATGGCTCAATTCCGTACCCAAGAGCCAATTCATGAGACTTAAACGAAACTGCACAGATCATAATGAATTCCTAACTCAAGCAGAGATTCTGACTGGTCGATTTGTAGAAAAAGGTTATTCTCATGTTTCCCTCACTAACATCCTAAATGAAGTGGCATTATTGGACAGGAAGGATCTTCTTGTTGATAGACCCAGGTCGATTGGACCACTTCCTGGGATTACGGATGGGCTCATATGTTTCTTACCTCTGGTAAGCAGTTTGTACCGTTGGTGGTGGTCACGGGTGTTGCATGCACCATTTGTTCAGTTTACATCGATTCACCCATCCATGGTTTCCCTCCATCCTCGGTTCTGATGGGACTTTTGTTTATCCACTGACACATGTTATACTCACCTTTTTTCACTGGCCATCATATTTGGATTTTATTTCATTAGTGTGTTTGTGGACATTTTTAACTGGTTTCAATATCAATTATTCACATTGTAGCGCACTTGTTTCTTTATTTTGTTTGACATTGTATGTTATCACATATCACAGGTGCTGCTGTTATTCTATTGTCATTGTCAGCGCAGTTTTTCGCTCTAGTTTTTGCCCAATTGTATTTTTGATATTAGCACTGCAGCTTTCTTATACAGTTCACTTTGTATCATTATTTTTATTTTCACGTTTCTTCTAGACTCTCCAGCAACCTACTCCCCGCAAAGGGAGGATGAATATTTTTGAGTTTAGAGCCACTAGGGTGGTGAAGCCTTCACTAATGAGGGAGGTGACCTTGGGGGTCTTTTTATGCGCCTTAAGAATCTTTTGGTTTCAGAGACACATACTCAATGGGATATTTCCTACTTGGAAACATATGTTAAAAATAAGATGGTTCCACGCAGTCTCAGATGGGAAGTTAGCCCATAAAAAGGAGAGACCCAATTAGAGGAATGGTTTAAGTATTTCAACACTGCTGGGATCAATTTCCTTCAGTTTCTCATTGAGAGGAAAAATACTAAATTGGTCCGGTTGGATGGGGAAATCAAAGCCATAAAAGAAAAACTCATCCCATTTAATGAGAGTAATGAATATAAGGAGAGGTCATTACCACTCTTAAAAATCTTAGAAAAAGAAGAGAGGGGACAAAAGTTCAAGAAAAATAAAAAATACAATCGCGATCTGGTTGATTACCAGAACAGCATTGTATTTGACTGTCAAAATAAGCTTTTAGCTGAACAGTCTGCCCCCATCAGTGAGGAGATGGAGATCTCAACCTATAATAGTGGGAATAGTGGGCCATCTGTTCCCAGCTCTCAACCTGTCATTAAACATGTGACAGGGGGCCGCCTGCCACCTCCACCCAAGGGGAGGCGAGGCTCTTACCAGTCACCCTCCAGACAGGGAGGGGGAGGTAAGGGATTACCGATACAGACACCCAAACCACCACAACCCTTTCGGAGACCAGGGCCTGTGCCCTATGGTCACCGGGGGTGGGGTTATGGTCATGGTCCTGCAGGACTTAATCAGCCACGGCCACCCCATATACCCAATCAGGGTAATATGGGGAATGCATACAGGAATGCTCCACCACATCCACAGAGTTCTAATCAGGGATGGACTCAGGGGTATCATCAAGGTCCTCATTCAGGTTATGGACCCAGCCATATGGACAAAGGAGGTGCCACATCCTATCATTTCCAACCCCTAGGTCCATCTATCTACAGAGATGATTATGATTACAATGTAGATTTATCGAACAATTTTTTCCCTCTCAGTGATCGTTGCGGCCCTCTGACTGACCATGAGAATGGTTATTAGAGTCAAATACAGCACTCTAGCACTGCCCACCATGAGATTTGTGATAGCCCCGGTCCGTCTGGGCAGGACGGACAACATTGGGATTTTCACAAACTGGGCCAAGGTACCAAGAGGTCGTGCGACGCAAAAGAGGAACTAGAGGGGGTAATCGGGCTAGAAACAAAAAGACAAAAATCATGATGGGTACAGGAATTTTTAATTTGAGTTCTGCCATTTTAACCGATGCAGAAAAGATTGTATTAGATAAGGGTCTCAAGTATGCTCCTCCCCATAGGTTAAACAAGTTTCAGACCTACATGGATGTTCATCGATTCATTAGGAGAGTTAGCATAAAACGACATTTTTTGTGTAACCCTGTTGGGACAAATAATGATTTAGTGCCTGGGTTCACCCATTCAGGACTATCCAATGCTTCTCTGTTCAACCCGCCTGGAGCATTGGCCCCTCCTCTAAAAGTATTTAGAGATGTGGTCCTTAGGGATCTTGATTTGTTGCCAATCAAAAAGGTACATTCTGATAATACCCTTGTTGAAGGCCTTGATTCACTGTGTAAGAATAGGGATCTTGTCATTAGGCCTGCAGATAAAGGGGGAGGTATCATTATTTTGGATAAGGCTGATTACCTTTCCGAGATGTTCCGTATTGTAAACGATCAGGATACCTATACCCCCTTGCCCTCCGACCCAAAGGCTCTTTATACTAGAGAATTGTCAGTATTGGTTCAAAGAGGCCTTGATCTTGGAATACTTAATAGAAAGGAAAGTGAATTTTTGGTGCCTAGGGCACCACGCACACCTGTTATCTATTATCTTCCCAAGATACACAAAAATTCCACTCACCCCCCGGGACGCCCTATAATTAGTGGCATTGATTCCATCACGTCCCGGGTGGGACGTTACATTGATGGCTTTTTACAACCACTAGTCTCTATGATGCCCTCACATCTTAAAGATTCTCGTCAAGTTATTAATATTGTGACTGGACTCACCCCCAAAAATAATATGTGGTTAGTAACAGCTGATGTTACGTCCTTATATACAATTATTCCACACAGTTTGGGTTTGTTTGCAGTAGAATATTTTTTGAGGCGTGATTCTGGGCTGTTCGATGAACAAATCTCCTACATCCTTGAATTACTGTCTTTTGCAGCCTCCAGAAGTTATTTTTGGTTTAACGACCAATTCTACAGACAAGATATAGGTGTGGCCATGGGGGCCAAGTATGCCCCCAGTTTGGCCAACCTCTTCATGGCCCTATGGGAGGAGGACGTTGTTTATGCCCAAAGTCCACCCCAACTTATGTTGTGGGCTAGGTACATTGACGACGTCCTCCTCCTATGGGATGGTAATCGCCATGATTTTGACGTTTATATGGAGGGCCTCAATAACAATACGAGGGGCATTGTTTTTAATTTTGAGGCCAGTCAGGAGGAGATTCATTTTTTGGATTTAAAAATATATATTAAGGATGGCTCTTTCAACACCTCCACTTATTTCAAAAATACGGACAGGAATTCATACATTCCCACTAATAGCTGCCACCATCCATCATGGCTCAATTCCGTACCCAAGAGCCAATTCATCAGACTTAAATGAAACTGCACAGATCATAATGAATTCCTAACTCAAGCAGAGATTCTGACTGGTCGATTTGTAGAAAAAGGTTATTCTCATGTTTCCCTCACTAACATCCTAAATGAAGTGGCATTATTGGACAGGAAGGATCTTCTTGTTGATAGACCCAGGTCCCAATTTAGAATACCATCCATCCCATTTATTACTACTTATTCGTCTCAATATAGGGGTGTTAAACAGTTGATCAAAAAACACTGGCATATACTTACCAATGATCCAGTTCTGCAGGCAGTACTGCCAGTTCAACCTCAGGTTGTTTATAAAGGTGCACCTTCCTTACAAGGGAGAGTGGCACCCAATATTCTAGATCCCCCTTCTGTGAAAAAGACATTTCTTGATCAGTTGGTGGGTTTCTACCAGTGCAAGAGATGCAGAGTATGTTCATTGAGTGGTTGTACACATAGACGTACCAATACGTTTAGGTCTACCGTTACTGATGTTGAATTTAAAATAGTTCCTTTCATCACTTGTTCCATGGAGAGAGTCATTTATCTTCTGCAATGTCCTTGTGGACTTCAATATGTGGGCAGGACTAAACGGCCTCTCCGTGTGAGACTGAATGAACACATCACAAATAGGGATGAGCTTCGTGTTCGAGTCGAACATACGTTCGACTCGAACATCGGCTGTTCGATCGCTCGACGAAGATCGAACGATTTGGGCCGTTCACGCCAAATTCGAGTGACGCGAACGGCCCACAATGCACTACGCCATCGCAGTGTCAACCAGGCGCTGTGATTGGCCAAGCATGCACTGTGACCCCGCATGCTTGGCCAATCACAGCGCCGGCAGCGAGGAGAGCAATGATTGGCCACAGGCAGGATGCCTGTGGCCAATTATTGCTGAGGGTGTTTAGTACACGCCCCACACTATAAAAGGCCGCCAGCACGGCGGCCTAGTGTAGTGTGTTCCGGAGCAGGGAAAGACAAGCATAGGCAGGGACAGTGACATTTATTTCTTTCTTGCTTAACCTGGATTCCTTTAGTTTAGGGAAAGAGAAGGATAGGTAGGGAGAGTGTCAGTGTGTTTTACTGTGCGAGTCCTTGTTTCTAGGGACAAAGAAGGAAAGTGAGGGGATTTCTCCTTGTGCTATAGTGTGCTTTAAAAAAACATTTTTTCTAGGGACAGAAAACTGTAGGTAGGGAGAGTGTCAGTTTCTTTCACTGTGCCAGTCCTTGTTTCTAGGGACAAAGAAGGAAAGTGAGGGGAATTCTCCTTGTGCTATAGTGTGCTTTAAAAAAACATTTTTTATAGGGACAGAAAACTGTAGGTAGGGAGAGTGTCAGTTTCTTTCACTGTGCCAGTCCTTGTTTCTAGGGACAAAGAAGGAAAGTGAGGGGATTTCTCCTTGTGCTATAGTGTGCTTTTAAAAAACATTTTTTCTAGGGACAGAAAACTGTAGGTAGGGAGAGTGTCAGTTTCTTTCACTGTGCCAGTCCTTGTTTCTAGGGACAAAGAAGGAAAGTGAGGGGAATTCTCCTTGTGCTATAGTGTGCTTTAAAAAAACATTTTTTCTAGGGACAGAAAACTGTAGGTAGGGAGAGTGTCAGTTTCTTTCACTGTGCCAGTCCTTGTTTCTAGGGACAAAGAAGGAAAGTGAGGGGATTTCTCCTTGTGCTATAGTGTGCTTTAAAAAAACATTTTTTCTAGGGACAGAAAACTGTAGGTAGGGAGAGTGTCAGTTTCTTTCACTGTGCCAGTCCTTGTTTCTAGGGACAAAGAAGGAAAGTGAGGGGAATTCTCCTTGTGCTATAGTGTGCTTTAAAAAAACATTTTTTCTAGGGACAGAAAACTGTAGGTAGGGAGAGTGTCAGTTTCTTTCACTGTGCCAGTCCTTGCTTCTAGGGACAAAGAAGGAAAGTGAGGGGAATTCTCCTTGTGCTATAGTGTGCTTTAAAAAAACATTTTTTCTAGGGACAGAAAACTGTAGGTAGGGAGAGTGTCAGTTTCTTTCACTGTGCCAGTCCTTGTTTCTAGGGACAAAGAAGGAAAGTGAGGGGATTTCTCCTTGTGCTATAGTGTGCTTTAAAAAAACATTTTTTCTAGGGACAGAAAACTGTAGGTAGGGAGAGTGTCAGTTTCTTTCACTGTGCCAGTCCTTGTTTCTAGGGACAAAGAAGGAAAGTGAGGGGAATTCTCCTTGTGCTATAGTGTGCTTTAAAAAAACATTTTTTCTAGGGACAGAAAACTGTAGGTAGGGAGAGTGTCAGTTTCTTTCACTGTGCCAGTCCTTGTTTCTAGGGACAAAGAAGGAAAGTGAGGGGAATTCTCCTTGTGCTATAGTGCGCTTTAAAAAAACATTTTTTCTAGGGACAGAAAACTGTAGGTAGGGAGAGTGTCAGTTTCTTTCACTGTGCCAGTCCTTGTTTCTAGGGACAAAGAAGGAAAGTGAGGGGATTTCTCCTTGTGCTATAGTGTGCTTTAAACAAACATTTTTTCTAGGGACAGAAAACTGTAGGTAGGGAGAGTGTCAGTTTCTTTCACTGTGCCAGTCCTTGTTTCTAGGGACAAAGAAGGAAAGTGAGGGGAATTCTCCTTGTGCTATAGTGTGCTTTAAAAAAACATTTTTTCTAGGGACAGAAAACTGTAGGTAGGGAGAGTGTCAGTTTCTTTCACTGTGCCAGTCCTTGTTTCTAGGGACAAAGAAGGAAAGTGAGGGGATTTCTCCTTGTGCTATAGTGTGCTTTAAAAAAACATTTTTTCTAGGGACAGAAAACTGTAGGTAGGGAGAGTGTCAGTTTCTTTCACTGTGCCAGTCCTTGTTTCTAGGGACAAAGAAGGAAAGTGAGGGGAATTCTCCTTGTGCTATAGTGTGCTTTAAAAAAACATTTTTTCTAGGGACAGAAAACTGTAGGTAGGGAGAGTGTCAGTTTCTTTCACTGTGCCAGTCCTTGTTTCTAGGGACAAAGAAGGAAAGTGAGGGGAATTCTCCTTGTGCTATAGTGTGCTTTAAAAAAACATTTTTTCTAGGGACAGAAAACTGTAGGTAGGGAGAGTGTCAGTTTCTTTCACTGTGCCAGTCCTTGTTTCTAGGGACAAAGAAGGAAAGTGAGGGGATTTCTCCTTGTGCTATAGTGTGCTTTAAAAAAACATTTTTTCTAGGGACAGAAAACTGTAGGTAGGGAGAGTGTCAGTTTCTTTCACTGTGCCAGTCCTTGTTTCTAGGGACAAAGAAGGAAAGTGAGGGGATTTCTCCTTGTGCTATAGTGTGCTTTAAAAAAACATTTTTTCTAGGGACAGAAAACTGTAGGTAGGGAGAGTGTCAGTTTCTTTCACTGTGCCAGTCCTTGTTTCTAGGGACAAAGAAGGAAAGTGAGGGGAATTCTCCTTGTGCTATAGTGTGCTTTAAAAAAACATTTTTTCTAGGGACAGAAAACTGTAGGTAGGGAGAGTGTCAGTTTCTTTCACTGTGCCAGTCCTTGTTTCTAGGGACAAAGAAGGAAAGTGAGGGGAATTCTCCTTGTGCTATAGTGCGCTTTAAAAAAACATTTTTTCTAGGGACAGAAAACTGTAGGTAGGGAGAGTGTCAGTTTCTTTCACTGTGCCAGTCCTTGTTTCTAGGGACAAAGAAGGAAAGTGAGGGGATTTCTCCTTGTGCTATAGTGTGCTTTAAACAAACATTTTTTCTAGGGACAGAAAACTGTAGGTAGGGAGAGTGTCAGTTTCTTTCACTGTGCCAGTCCTTGTTTCTAGGGACAAAGAAGGAAAGTGAGGGGAATTCTCCTTGTGCTATAGTGTGCTTTAAAAAAACATTTTTTCTAGGGACAGAAAACTGTAGGTAGGGAGAGTGTCAGTTTCTTTCACTGTGCCAGTCCTTGTTTCTAGGGACAAAGAAGGAAAGTGAGGGGATTTCTCCTTGTGCTATAGTGTGCTTTAAAAAAACATTTTTTCTAGGGACAGAAAACTGTAGGTAGGGAGAGTGTCAGTTTCTTTCACTGTGCCAGTCCTTGTTTCTAGGGACAAAGAAGGAAAGTGAGGGGAATTCTCCTTGTGCTATAGTGTGCTTTAAAAAAACATTTTTTCTAGGGACAGAAAACTGTAGGTAGGGAGAGTGTCAGTTTCTTTCACTGTGCCAGTCCTTGTTTCTAGGGACAAAGAAGGAAAGTGAGGGGAATTCTCCTTGTGCTATAGTGTGCTTTAAAAAAACATTTTTTCTAGGGACAGAAAACTGTAGGTAGGGAGAGTGTCAGTTTCTTTCACTGTGCCAGTCCTTGTTTCTAGGGACAAAGAAGGAAAGTGAGGGGATTTCTCCTTGTGCTATAGTGTGCTTTAAAAAAACATTTTTTCTAGGGACAGAAAACTGTAGGTAGGGAGAGTGTCAGTTTCTTTCACTGTGCCAGTCCTTGTTTCTAGGGACAAAGAAGGAAAGTGAGGGGAATTCTCCTTGTGCTATAGTGTGCTTTAAAAAAACATTTTTTCTAGGGACAGAAAACTGTAGGTAGGGAGAGTGTCAGTTTCTTTCACTGTGCCAGTCCTTGTTTCTAGGGACAAAGAAGGAAAGTGAGGGGAATTCTCCTTGTGCTATAGTGTGCTTTAAAAAAACATTTTTTCTAGGGACAGAAAACTGTAGGTAGGGAGAGTGTCAGTTTCTTTCACTGTGCCAGTCCTTGTTTCTAGGGACAAAGAAGGAAAGTGAGGGGATTTCTCCTTGTGCTATAGTGTGCTTTAAAAAAACATTTTTTCTAGGGACAGAAAACTGTAGGTAGGGAGAGTGTCAGTTTCTTTCACTGTGCCAGTCCTTGTTTCTAGGGACAAAGAAGGAAAGTGAGGGGAATTCTCCTTGTGCTATAGTGTGCTTTAAAAAAACATTTTTTCTAGGGACAGAAAACTGTAGGTAGGGAGAGTGTCAGTTTCTTTCACTGTGCCAGTCCTTGTTTCTAGGGACAAAGAAGGAAAGTGAGGGGAATTCTCCTTGTGCTATAGTGTGCTTTAAAAAAAACATTTTTTCTAGGGACAGAAAACTGTAGGTAGGGAGAGTGTCAGTTTCTTTCACTGTGCCAGTCCTTGTTTCTAGGGACAAAGAAGGAAAGTGAGGGGATTTCTCCTTGTGCTATAGTGTGCTTTAAAAAAACATTTCTTCTAGGGACAGAAAACTGTAGGTAGGGAGAGTGTCAGTTTCTTTCACTGTGCCAGTCCTTGTTTCTAGGGACAAAGAAGGAAAGTGAGGGGAATTCTCCTTGTGCTATAGTGTGCTTTAAAAAAACATTTTTTCTAGGGACAGAAAACTGTAGGTAGGGAGAGTGTCAGTTTCTTTCACTGTGCCAGTCCTTGTTTCTAGGGACAAAGAAGGAAAGTGAGGGGAATTCTCCTTGTGCTATAGTGTGCTTTAAAAAAACATTTTTTTCTAGGGACAGAAAACTGTAGGTAGGGAGAGTGTCAGTTTCTTTCACTGTGCCAGTCCTTGTTTCTAGGGACAAAGAAGGAAAGTGAGGGGATTTCTCCTTGTGCTATAGTGTGCTTTAAAAAAACATTTTTTCTAGGGACAGAAAACTGTAGGTAGGGAGAGTGTCAGTTTCTTTCACTGTGCCAGTCCTTGTTTCTAGGGACAAAGAAGGAAAGTGAGGGGAATTCTCCTTGTGCTATAGTGTGCTTTAAAAAAACATTTTTTCTAGGGACAGAAAACTGTAGGTAGGGAGAGTGTCAGTTTCTTTCACTGTGCCAGTCCTTGTTTCTAGGGACAAAGAAGGAAAGTGAGGGGAATTCTCCTTGTGCTATAGCGTGCTTTAAAAAAAACATTTTTTCTACGGACAGAAAACTGTAGGTAGGGAGAGTGTCAGTTTCTTTCACTGTGCCAGTCCTTGTTTCTAGGGACAAAGAAGGAAAGTGAGGGGATTTCTCCTTGTGCTATAGTGTGCTTTAAAAAAACATTTTTTCTAGGGACAGAAAACTGTAGGTAGGGAGAGTGCCAGTTTCTTTCACTGTGCCAGTCCTTGTTTCTAGGGACAAAGAAGGAAAGTGAGGGGAATTCTCCTTGTGCTATAGTGTGCTTTAAAAAAACATTTTTTCTAGGGACAGAAAACTGTAGGTAGGGAGAGTGTCAGTTTCTTTCACTGTGCCAGTCCTTGTTTCTAGGGACAAAGAAGGAAAGTGAGGGGAATTCTCCTTGTGCTATAGTGTGCTTTAAAAAAACATTTTTTCTAGGGACAGAAAACTGTAGGTAGGGAGAGTGTCAGTTTCTTTCACTGTGCCAGTCCTTGTTTCTAGGGACAAAGAAGGAAAGTGAGGGGATTTCTCCTTGTGCTATAGTGTGCTTTAAAAAAACATTTTTTCTAGGGACAGAAAACTGTAGGTAGGGAGAGTGTCAGTTTCTTTCACTGTGCCAGTCCTTGTTTCTAGGGACAAAGAAGGAAAGTGAGGGGAATTCTCCTTGTGCTATAGTGTGCTTTAAAAAAACATTTTTTCTAGGGACAGAAAACTGTAGGTAGGGAGAGTGTCAGTTTCTTTCACTGTGCCAGTCCTTGTTTCTAGGGACAAAGAAGGAAAGTGAGGGGAATTCTCCTTGTGCTATAGTGTGCTTTAAAAAAAACATTTTTTCTAGGGACAGAAAACTGTAGGTAGGGAGAGTGTCAGTTTCTTTCACTGTGCCAGTCCTTGTTTCTAGGGACAAAGAAGGAAAGTGAGGGGATTTCTCCTTGTGATATAGTGTGCTTTAAAAAAACATTTTTTCTAGGGACAGAAAACTGTAGGTAGGGAGAGTGTCAGTTTCTTTCACTGTGCCAGTCCTTGTTTCTAGGGACAAAGAAGGAAAGTGAGGGGAATTCTCCTTGTGCTATAGTGTGCTTTAAAAAAACATTTTTTCTAGGGACAGAAAACTGTAGGTAGGGAGAGTGTCAGTTTCTTTCACTGTGCCAGTCCTTGTTTCTAGGGACAAAGAAGGAAAGTGAGGGGAATTCTCCTTGTGCTATAGTGTGCTTTAAAAAAACATTTTTTCTAGGGACAGAAAACTGTAGGTAGGGAGAGTGTCAGTTTCTTTCACTGTGCCAGTCCTTGTTTCTAGGGACAAAGAAGGAAAGTGAGGGGAATTCTCCTTGTGCTATAGTGTGCTTTAAAAAAACATTTTTTCTAGGGACAGAAAACTGTAGGTAGGGAGAGTGTCAGTTTCTTTCACTGTGCCAGTCCTTGTTTCTAGGGACAAAGAAGGAAAGTGAGGGGAATTCTCCTTGTGCTATAGTGTGCTTTAAAAAAACATTTTTTCTAGGGACAGAAAACTGTAGGTAGGGAGAGTGTCAGTTTCTTTCACTGTGCCAGTCCTTGTTTCTAGGGACAAAGAAGGAAAGTGAGGGGAATTCTCCTTGTGCTATAGTGTGCTTTAAAAAAACATTTTTTCTAGGGACAGAAAACTGTAGGTAGGGAGAGTGTCAGTTTCTTTCACTGTGCCAGTCCTTGTTTCTAGGGACAAAGAAGGAAAGTGAGGGGAATTCTCCTTGTGCTATAGTGTGCCAAAGCATTCCTCATCAACCATCTTTGAAATCCTTGTTTTTTGGACAGTCAGGGAAATTGTCGTTGTGCTATTCTGTGCAAAAGCAATAATCCTCAATAGGGATGAGCTTCGTGTTCGAGTCGAACATACGTTCGACTCGAACATCGGCTGTTCGATCGTTCGACGAAGATCGAACGATTTGGGCCGTTCGCGCCAAATTGGAGTGACGCGAACGGCCCACAATGCACTACGCCATCGCAGTGTCATCCAGGCGCTGTGATTGGCCAAGCATGCACTGTGACCCCGCATGCTTGGCCAATCACAGCGCCGGCAGCGAGGAGAGCAATGATTGGCCACAGGCAGGATGCCTGTGGCCAATTATTGCTGAGGGTGTTTAGTACACGCCCCACACTATAAAAGGCCGCCAGCACGGCGGCCTAGTGTAGTGTGTTCCGGAGCAGGGATAGAGCAGCATAGGCAGGGACAGTGACTTTTATTTCTTTCTTGCTTAACCTGGATTCCTTTAGTTTAGGGAAAGAGAAGGATAGGTAGGGAGAGTGTCAGTGTGTTTTGTGCTTGTGCTATATTGTGCTTAAAAAAAAACATTTTTTCTAGGGACAGAAAACTGTAGGTAGGGAGAGTGTGTCAGTTTCTTTCACTGTCAAAGTCCTTGTTTCCAGGGACCTGGAAGGACAGTGAGTGAATTCTCCTTGTGCTAAATTGTGCTTAAAAAAAACATTTTTTCTAGGGACAGAAAACTGTAGGTAGGGAGAGTGTGTCAGTTTCTTTCACTGTCAAAGTCCTTGTTTCCAGGGACCTGGAAGGACAGTGAGTGAATTCTCCTTGTGCTAAATTGTGCTTAAAAAAAACATTTTTTCTAGGGACAGAAAACTGTAGGTAGGGAGAGTGTGTCAGTTTCTTTCACTGTCAAAGTCCTTGTTTCCAGGGACCTGGAAGGACAGTGAGTGAATTCTCCTTGTGCTAAATTGTGCTTAAAAAAAACATTTTTTCTAGGGACAGAAAACTGTAGGTAGGGAGAGTGTGTCAGTTTCTTTCACTGTCAAAGTCCTTGTTTCCAGGGACCTGGAAGGACAGTGAGTGAATTCTCCTTGTGCTAAATTGTGCTTAAAAAAAACATTTTTTCTAGGGACAGAAAACTGTAGGTAGGGAGAGTGTGTCAGTTTCTTTCACTGTCAAAGTCCTTGTTTCCAGGGACCTGGAAGGACAGTGAGTGAATTCTCCTTGTGCTAAATTGTGCTTAAAAAAAACATTTTTTCTAGGGACAGAAAACTGTAGGTAGGGAGAGTGTGTCAGTTTCTTTCACTGTCAAAGTCCTTGTTTCCAGGGACCTGGAAGGACAGTGAGTGAATTCTCCTTGTGCTAAATTGTGCTTAAAAAAAACATTTTTTCTAGGGACAGAAAACTGTAGGTAGGGAGAGTGTGTCAGTTTCTTTCACTGTCAAAGTCCTTGTTTCCAGGGACCTGGAAGGACAGTGAGTGAATTCTCCTTGTGCTAAATTGTGCTTAAAAAAAACATTTTTTCTAGGGACAGAAAACTGTAGGTAGGGAGAGTGTGTCAGTTTCTTTCACTGTCAAAGTCCTTGTTTCCAGGGACCTGGAAGGACAGTGAGTGAATTCTCCTTGTGCTAAATTGTGCTTAAAAAAACATTTTTTCTAGGGACAGAAAACTGTAGGTAGGGAGAGTGTGTCAGTTTCTTTCACTGTCAAAGTCCTTGTTTCCAGGGACCTGGAAGGACAGTGAGTGAATTCTCCTTGTGCTAAATTGTGCTTAAAAAAAACATTTTTTCTAGGGACAGAAAACTGTAGGTAGGGAGAGTGTGTCAGTTTCTTTCACTGTCAAAGTCCTTGTTTCCAGGGACCTGGAAGGACAGTGAGTGAATTCTCCTTGTGCTAAATTGTGCTTAAAAAAAACATTTTTTCTAGGGACAGAAAACTGTAGGTAGGGAGAGTGTGTCAGTTTCTTTCACTGTCAAAGTCCTTGTTTCCAGGGACCTGGAAGGACAGTGAGTGAATTCTCCTTGTGCTAAATTGTGCTTAAAAAAAACATTTTTTCTAGGGACAGAAAACTGTAGGTAGGGAGAGTGTGTCAGTTTCTTTCACTGTCAAAGTCCTTGTTTCCAGGGACCTGGAAGGACAGTGAGTGAATTCTCCTTGTGCTAAATTGTGCTTAAAAAAAACATTTTTTCTAGGGACAGAAAACTGTAGGTAGGGAGAGTGTGTCAGTTTCTTTCACTGTCAAAGTCCTTGTTTCCAGGGACCTGGAAGGACAGTGAGTGAATTCTCCTTGTGCTAAATTGTGCTTAAAAAAAACATTTTTTCTAGGGACAGAAAACTGTAGGTAGGGAGAGTGTGTCAGTTTCTTTCACTGTCAAAGTCCTTGTTTCCAGGGACCTGGAAGGACAGTGAGTGAATTCTCCTTGTGCTAAATTGTGCTTAAAAAAAACATTTTTTCTAGGGACAGAAAACTGTAGGTAGGGAGAGTGTGTCAGTTTCTTTCACTGTCAAAGTCCTTGTTTCCAGGGACCTGGAAGGACAGTGAGTGAATTCTCCTTGTGCTAAATTGTGCTTAAAAAAAACATTTTTTCTAGGGACAGAAAACTGTAGGTAGGGAGAGTGTGTCAGTTTCTTTCACTGTCAAAGTCCTTGTTTCCAGGGACCTGGAAGGACAGTGAGTGAATTCTCCTTGTGCTAAATTGTGCTTAAAAAAAACATTTTTTCTAGGGACAGAAAACTGTAGGTAGGGAGAGTGTGTCAGTTTCTTTCACTGTCAAAGTCCTTGTTTCAAGGGACAGAGAAGGACACCTGAAGGTAGCCCTTATTGCTTTTTTCCCATCTCCCTGCAGGCCATCTATTAGAATGTCTGGAAGGCAAACAAGGAGAGGCAGACAGTCAGGAGGCAATAAAAGAGGGCAAGCAGGCTCTGTGTCTGGGGGCAACAGTGCTGGTCGTGGACGCGGTGCATTGTCATCAGCACATGGCCATGGGACACGCTTGTCCTTCTTTTCCGCAGCTGGACATGTTGAGCCACATCATGCCGAAGACTTGGTAGAGTGGATGACCAAGCCCTCCTCCTCCTCCTCATCCTCTCTCACCCAGGCTCAGGGTACTGGAAAAGCAGCTGCCAAAGCGTCCTCTTCCCTGGTATCAATGTCAGACTCATCATCAGTCACTCCTTCCCTAGACCCACCATGTCCTCCTCCTGAGGAGTCCCCCGAACTGTTTCAGCACAGTGTTGGGTACATGCTCCAGGAGGATGCCCAGCGTTTCGAAGGGTCTGATGATGAAACCCAGCTAGAGGAAGGCAGTAGCGTGAGAGCAGACAGAGGGGATGCTCAAGAAGGACACCAATCTGGCAGTCATGTTCCAGCAGCTGCAGCATACTGCCAGATTGGCTCCAGTGATGAGGAGGGACGTGATGATGAGGTCACTGACTCCACGTGGGTGCCTAATAGGAGAGAGGAGGAGGAGGAGGATGAGGAGGAGGCACATCTCCAACGAGGCAGGATGCCCTTTGGTGGCCAGCGTAAGGGCAGTACACCGACGGAATCACACCGCAGAGCTCCGCCTGTGCAGGGCGCTGCCTCTGCCCGTCATTCAAAAAGTTCTTTGGTGTGGGCCTTTTTTGAGGCTAGTGCATCAGATCGCACAGCTGCTGTTTGCAACATATGTCTCAAGCGTATATCGCGTGGCCAAAACATCAGCCGCTTGGGTACCACATGCCTGACCAGACATATGTTGACCTGCCATGCAGCTCGTTGGCAAGCCTACCTCAAAGACCCACACCAAAGAACAAAGCGGACCTCTCCTTGCACCGCATCAGCTGGGATCTCCAACCCCACTATAACTTCAGTCCTCTCTGAAACATGCACTGAGAGGAATGAAGGTGTAGAATTAGGTGTGTCACAGCCAAGTACTTGCGGCCACTCTGCTAGCAGTACACCGACGTCCGATTCTAGCAGGCAAATTTCCCTGCCCCAGCTGCTGGACCGTCGAAAGAAGTTCACTCCCAGCCATCCACATGCCCAGCGGTTGAATGCTAGCTTGGCTAAATTGCTAGCGCTTCAACTGCTGCCTTTTCAGTTGGTAGACTCGGCCCCCTTCCGTGAGTTTGTGCAATGTGCGGTTCCTCAGTGGCAGGTTCCCAAACGCCACTTTTTCTCACGGAAGGCTATTCCGGCTCTCTACCGGCATGTGGAAGGCAATGTCTTGGCCTCGCTGGACAGGGCGGTCAGCGGTAAGGTGCATATTACCGCTGACTCATGGTCCAGCAGGCATGGACAGGGACGTTACCTTTCTTTCACGGCCCATTGGGTCACTCTTTTGGCAGCTGGGAAGGATGCAGGACAAGGTGCAGTAGTGTTGGAGGTTGTCCCACCGCCACGCCTCCAAAATGCTACTACTGGTTGTGACACACCTCTCTCCTCCACCCCCTCCTCTTCTTCTTCCTCCATGGCCTCTTCCTGTGGTTTGTCCTATGAACCAGCGGTGCTCCGTAGCCGTTCACGGGGCTACGCAAGTACGCAGGCAAAAAGATGCCATGCCGTGCTTGCGCTGGTGTGTTTGGGGGACAGAAGCCACACTGGGGCAGAGGTCCTGTCTGCTCTGCAGGGCCAGGCCGAGAGGTGGTTGACGCCACGCCAGCTTAAGCCAGGAATGGTGGTTTGCGACAATGGCACCAACCTCCTCTCTGCCCTCCGACAGGGACAACTGACCCATGTGCCCTGTGTGGCTCACGTCCTTAACCTGGTGGTGCAGCGGTTCTTGGGCAGGTACCCGGGCTTACAGGATGTCCTGGGGCAGGCCAGGAAAGTCTGTGTGCATTTCCGCAGATCTTATAATGCCAGTACTCGCCTGGCTGAGCTGCAAAAGGAGTTGAACCTGCCCAAGAACCGCCTTATATGTGACATGCCCACCAGGTGGAACTCAACATTGGCCATGCTGCAGCGGCTGCACACGCAGCAGAGGGCCATCAATGAGTACCTGTGCGACTACGGCACCAGGACAGGGTCAGGGGAGCTTGGTTTTTTTTCTCCACGCCAGTGGGGCATGATCAGGGATGCATGCACTGTCCTGGCACCATTTGAGGAGGCCACGAGGATGGTGAGCAGTGACAGTGCATGCATCAGTGACACTGTACCTCTTGTCCACCTGTTGGAGCACACGCTGCGTGGAATAATGGACAGGGCACTTGAGGCAGAACAGAGGCAGGAAGAGGAGGACTTCCTTGCCTCTCAAGGCCCCCTTTACCCAGACAGTGTTCCTTCTGTCCCACCCATCGCACAGGAAGAGGAGGAGGAGGAGGAGGAGGAGGAGGATTGTGTCAGCATGGAGGTGGAGGCTGGCACTCAGCATCATCAGCAGCAGTCTTTTAGGGATGATTTACAGTCCCAAGAAACCAGTGGACTTGTACGTGGCTGGGAGGAGGTGGCTGCGGATCATGTCGTCCTTAGTGACCCAGAGGACTCCGGAGCGAATGCCTCAGCAAACCTACGCTGCATGGCCTCCCTGATCCTGCAAAGTCTGCGGAAGGATCCTCGTATTCTTCGGATTAAGGAGAGGGACCATTACTGGCTGGCCACTCTCCTTGATCCACGGTACAAGGGTAAGGTTGCGGACCTTATGTTACCGTCGCAGAGGGAGCAGAGGATGAGACAACTCCGGGAGGCCTTGCAGAAAGGTCTGTGCAACGCGTTCCCAGAGACTGGGAGGTTACAAACTCCTGGTCCTGGACAACGAGTTGCTGAGGCTTCGGCCAGTCAAAGAAGGAGCGGTGGGGAAGGTGGCCGTCTGACCGATGCGTTCAGACAATTCTTTAGTCCGCAGCCCCAAAGTATGATCGGTTCCAGCAACCATCGCCAGCGTCTGATAAACATGGTGCAGGAATATCTAGGGGCAAGGTCAGACTTGGACACCTTCCCCACCGAAAATCCTCTGGCTTACTGGGTCTTGAGGATGGATCACTGGCCAGAGCTTGCACAGTATGCAATTGAGCTACTGGCCTGTCCTGCATCCAGCGTTCTTTCGGAACGCACATTCAGTGCTGCTGGAGGATTTGTCACGGATCACAGGGTGCGCCTGTCCACCGACTCGGTTGATCGACTGACTTTCATCAAGATGAACCAGTCTTGGATCACCACCAGCTACCACACACCTGATGCTGATATAACAGACTAATTGATTTTAACATGTCACATCCCTTCAAGACTGATGCTGATGCTGAGTGCCTGTGCTGTTATGTTGACTGGCTATCCTCCTCCTCCGAGTCCTCAATGATACGATTGATGATGATAGCTTGGAAGATCATTTTTGTTTATGGGTGCCGCCACCAGTGGCTAAGGCCCAATTTTTCAGCCCCTGTTTTACAGGGGCGTGTAATTACAATTTTTTTAGCAATAATTTGCCATAGGGCTCATTGCTGTGCTCCAAGTACAGTATCTGTGAGGGGTTGGAGTGTTGTGGCACCAGTGCCTAAGGCCCAATTTTTCAGCCCCTGTTTAACAGGGGCGTGTCATTACAATTTTTGAAGCAATACTTTGCAACAGGGCTCATTGCTGTGCTCCAAGTACAGTATCTGTGAGGGGTTGTAGTGTTGTGCCACCAGTGCCTAAGGCCCAATTTTTCAGCCCCTGTTCAACAGGGGCATGCAATTACAATTCTTGATCTAATAATTCACAGCAGGGTCCATTGCTGCACCCACCAAGAGTAACTCTGAGGGCTTACAGTCTTGTGGCAACGCCACCACCACCACCACCACGAAAGGCCCAATTTTTCAGCCCCTGTTCAAAAGGGGCATGTAATTACAATTCTTGATCTAATAATTCACAGCAGGGCCCATTGCTGCACCCACCAAGAGTAACTGTCAGGGCTTACAGTGTTGTGGCACCAGCACCACCATCAAAGCCCCAATTTTTACTACCACTGTTCAACAATTATATGTAATTAAAATTCCTGATATAATAGTTGACAGCAGGGCGTTCCAGCACCAACCAAGAGTAACTGAGTGCTTACAGTGTTGTGCCAACACCAACAACTAAGGGGCCTATTTCTGCAGAGTATATACGGCAGGTCCCTACTTTCAAACATCCAACTTACAAACGACTCCTACTTGCAAACGAAAGAAGACAACAGGAAGTGAGAGGAAATCTACCCCTAGAAAGGAAAATTCTCTCCTGTAAGAATAAATATGGGAGAAAGGGGTCTCATCTGTACTGATGCTTTATCAGCAATCCTTGTTTCAAGAATAAACACCACATTTCAAAAACAGTTGTCATTGGGACGGAAAGTGAGGTGAAATGTTCTGAACAGGGGCACAGACAGCAAAACAAATGTTACAGGGGTGATAACCCTTACCTATGTTTCCCAAAAAGTTTAAAAATAGATTTTTGGGCTGGAGCTACACTTCAACAATGTACCTGTTCAAAATTACAAACAGATTCTACATAAGAACAAACCTACAGTCCCTGTCTTGTATGCACCGCCTGTATACGGCTGTTCAGAGTATATAGGGCCTTTTTTATTTTATGTGCGGGGTTCCCCTTAATATCCATACAAGACCCAAAGGGGCTGGTAATGGGCTGGAGTAGGGGGGGGGGTCATGGGGTAGCTATGCCATTTTTCTTAAAGAATTTCATCCATATTACCGGGACCAGACATTACATTAAAGCCGCAAGCAGTTTTAAATGGCTTTTTTTTCCTTTAGAAGTGTCATTTTGTGCAGGGACAGTTCTAAACACGGGAAACACGTGGCACTTCACAGGCATACTTTAGACACCCCCCAGGTACGATATTTAAAGGAATATTTGACTTTTTTTTTTTCACTTTATGCATCATTAAAATGACTGCTCCCGAAAAACGACCGTTTTTAAAACTTCTTTTTGCATTGATACATGTCCCCTGGTGCAGAACCCGGGTTCCCAAACCCTATTTATGACAATAACATGCATAATAGTTGTTATAATTAGCACTTTAGAATTCGAACGTTCGCATCCATTGTATTTAATAGGGTTCTAATGTTCGTTCGAACTTTCGGTCCGTTCGCGGGTTCTGGTGCGAACCGAACCCGGGGGTGTTCGGCTCATCACTAATCCTCAACCATATTTAGAAATCCTTAAGTAAAGGGACAGAGAAGGACACCTGAAGGTAGCCCTTATTGCTTTTTTCCCATCTCCCTGCAGGCCATCTATTAGAATGTCTGGAAGGCAAACAAGGAGAGGCAGACAGTCAGGAGGCAATAAAAGAGGGCAAGCAGGCTCTGTGTCTGGGGGCAACAGTGCTGGTCGTGGACGTGGTGCATTGTCATCAGCACATGGCCATGGGACACGCTTGTCCTTCTTTTCGGCAGCTGGACATGTTGAGCCACATCATGCCGAAGACTTGGTAGAGTGGATGACCAAGCCCTCCTCCTCCTCCTCATCCTCTCTCACCCAGGCTCAGGGTACTGGCAAAGCAGCTGCCAAAGCGTCCTCTTCCCTGGTATCAATGTCAGACTCATCATCAGTCACTCCTTCCCTAGACCCACCATGTCCTCCTCCTGAGGAGTCCCCCGAACTGTTTGAGCACAGTGTTGGGTACATGCTCCAGGAGGATGCCCAGCGTTTCGAAGGGTCTGATGATGAAACCCAGCTTCAGGAAGGCAGTAGCATGAGAGCAGACAGAGGGGATGCTCAAGAAGGACACCAATCTGGCAGTCATGTTCCAGCAGCTGCAGCATACTGCCAGATTGGCTCCAGTGATGAGGAGGGAGGGGATGATGAGGTCACTGACTCCACGTGGGTGCCTAATAGGAGAGAGGAGGATGAGGAGGAGGCACATCTCCAACGAGGCAGGATGCCCTTTGGTGGCCAGCGTAAGGGCAGTACACCGACGGAATCACACCGCAGAGCTCCGCCTGTGCAGGGCGCTGCCTCTGCCCGTCATTCAAAAAGTTCCTTGGTGTGGGCCTTTTTTGAGGCTAGTGCATCAGATCGCACAGCTGCTGTTTGCAACATATGTCTCAAGCGTATATCGCGTGGCCAAAACATCAGCCGCTTGGGTACCACATGCCTGACCAGACATATGTTGACCTGCCATGCAGCTCGTTGGCAAGCCTACCTCAAAGACCCACACCAAAGAACAAAGCGGACCTCTCCTTGCACCGCATCAGCTGGGATCTCCAACCCCACTATAACTTCAGTCCTCTCTGAAACATGCACTGAGAGGAATGAAGGTGTAGAATTAGGTGTGTCACAGCCAAGTACTTGCGGCCACTCTGCTAGCAGTACACCGACGTCCGATTCTAGCAGGCAAATTTCCCTGCCCCAGCTGCTGGACCGTCGAAAGAAGTTCACTCCCAGCCATCCACATGCCCAGCGGTTGAATGCTAGCTTGGCTAAATTGCTAGCGCTTCAACTGCTGCCTTTTCAGTTGGTAGACTCGGCCCCCTTCCGTGAGTTTGTGCAATGTGCGGTTCCTCAGTGGCAGGTTCCCAAACGCCACTTTTTCTCACGGAAGGCTATTCCGGCTCTCTACCGGCATGTGGAAGGCAATGTCTTGGCCTCGCTGGACAGGGCGGTCAGCGGTAAGGTGCATATTACCGCTGACTCATGGTCCAGCAGGCATGGACAGGGACGTTACCTTTCTTTCACGGCCCATTGGGTCACTCTTTTGGCAGCTGGGAAGGATGCAGGACAAGGTGCAGTAGTGTTGGAGGTTGTTCCACCGCCACGCCTCCAAAATGCTACTACTGGTTGTGACACACCTCTCTCCTCCACCCTCTCCTCTTCTTCTTCCTCCATGGCCTCTTCCTGTGGTTTGTCCTATGAACCAGCGGTGCTCCGTAGCCGTTCACGGGGCTACGCAAGTACGCAGGCAAAAAGATGCCATGCCGTGCTTGCGCTGGTGTGAGCAGAGGGAGCAGAGGATGAGACAACTCCGGGAGGCCTTGCAGAAAGGTCTGTGCAACGCGTTCCCAGAGACTGGGAGGTTACAAACTCCTGGTCCTGGACAACGAGTTGCTGAGGCTTCGGCCAGTCAAAGAAGGAGCGGTGGGGAAGGTGGCCGTCTGACCGATGCGTTCAGACAATTCTTTAGTCCGCAGCCCCAAAGTATGATCGGTTCCAGCAACCATCGCCAGCGTCTGATAAACATGGTGCAGGAATATCTAGGGGCAAGGTCAGACTTGGACACCTTCCCCACCGAAAATCCTCTGGCTTACTGGGTCTTGAGGATGGATCACTGGCCAGAGCTTGCACAGTATGCAATTGAGCTACTGGCCTGTCCTGCATCCAGCGTTCTTTCGGAACGCACATTCAGTGCTGCTGGAGGATTTGTCACGGATCACAGGGTGCGCCTGTCCACCGACTCGGTTGATCGACTGACTTTCATCAAGATGAACCAGTCTTGGATCACCACCAGCTACCACACACCTGATGCTGATATAACAGACTAATTGATTTTAACATGTCACATCCCTTCAAGACTGATGCTGATGCTGAGTGCCTGTGCTGTTATGTTGACTGGCTATCCTCCTCCTCCGAGTCCTCAATGATACGATTGATGATGATAGCTTGGAAGATCATTTTTGTTTATGGGTGCCGCCACCAGTGGCTAAGGCCCAATTTTTCAGCCCCTGTTTTACAGGGGCGTGTAATTACAATTTTTTTAGCAATAATTTGCCATAGGGCTCATTGCTGTGCTCCAAGTACAGTATCTGTGAGGGGTTGGAGTGTTGTGGCACCAGTGCCTAAGGCCCAATTTTTCAGCCCCTGTTTAACAGGGGCGTGTCATTACAATTTTTGAAGCAATACTTTGCAACAGGGCTCATTGCTGTGCTCCAAGTAACGTATCTGTGAGGGGTTGTAGTGTTGTGCCACCAGTTCCTAAGGCCCAATTTTTCAGCCCCTGTTCAACAGGGGCATGCAATTACAATTCTTGATCTAATAATTCACAGCAGGGCCCATTGCTGCACCCACCAAGAGTAACTCTGAGGGCTTACAGTGTTGTGGCAACACCACCACCACCACCACGAAAGGCCCAATTTTTCAGCCCCTGTTCAACAGGGGCATGCAATTACAATTCTTGATCTAATAATTCACAGCAGGGCCCATTGCTGCACCCACCAAGAGTAACTGTCAGGGCTTACAGTGTTGTGGCACCAGCACCACCATCAAAGGCCCAATTTTTACTACCACTGTTCAACAATTATATGTAATTAAAATTCCTGATATAATAGTTGACAGCAGGGCGTTCCAGCACCAACCAAGAGTAACTGTGAGTGCTTACAGTGTTGTGCCAACACCAACAACTAAGGGGCCTATTTCTGCAGAGTATATACGGCAGGTCCCTACTTTCAAACATCCAACTTACAAACGACTCCTACTTGCAAACGCAAGAAGACAACAGGAAGTGAGAGGAAATCTACCACTAGGAAGGAAAATTCTCTCCTGTAAGAATAAATATGGGAGAAAGGTGTCTCCTCTGTACTGATGCTTTATCAGCAATCCTTGTTTCAAGAAAAACACCACATTTCAAAAACAGTTGTCATTGGGACGGAAAGTGAGGTGAAATGTTCTGAACAGGGGCACAGACAGCAAAACAAATGTTACAGGGGTGATAACCCTTACCTATGTTTTCCAAAAAGTTTAAAAATAGATTTTTGGGCTGGAGCTACACTTCAACAATGTACCTGTTCAAAATTACAAACAGATTCTACATAAGAACAAACCTACAGTCCCTGTCTTGTATGCACCGCCTGTATACGGCTGTTCAGAGTATATAGGGCCTTTTTTATTTTATGTGCGGGGTTCCCCTTAATATCCATGCAAGACCCAAAGGGGCTGGTAATGGGCTGGGGTAGGGGGGGGGGTCATGGGGTAGCTATGCCATTTTTCTTAAAGATTTTCATCCATATTACCGGGACCAGACATTACATTAAAGCCGCAAGCAGTTTTAAATGGCTTTTTTTTCCTTTAGAAGTGTCATTTTGTGCAGGGACAGTTCTAAACACGGGAAACACGTGGCACTTCACAGGCATACTTTAGACACCCCCCAGGTACGATATTTAAAGGAATATTTGACTTTTTTTTTTCACTTTATGCATCATTAAAATGACTGCTCCCGAAAAACGACCGTTATTAAAACTTCTTTTTGCATTGATACATGTGCCCTGGTGCAGAACCCGGGTTCCCAAACCCTTTTTAGGACAATAACATGCATAATAGTTGTTATAATTACCACTTTAGAATTCGAACGTTCGCATCCATTGTATTTAATAGGGTTCTAATGTTCGTACGAACTTTCGGTCCGTTCGCGGGTTCTGGTGCGAACCGAACCCGGGGGTGTTCGGCTCATCACTAATCACAAACATACTTACAGGTTTTCCTAAACATCCGGTATCTCGGCACTACTTAGAGATTCATGGTAATAATCCCACCAACACAATATTTTTGGGGATAGATAAATATTCTCCTAGACAGAGGCGGCTGGTGCTCAATTTTTTTGGGGGGGCGCAAACAAACTGAAAAAAAAAACCCATCAATTGCCGCCACTGTGCCCATTAAACGCAGCCACTGTGCCCAAACGCCACTAGTTTGTCCCCAAATGCAGCCAGTTTCCCCCCCATATACAGCCAGTTTTCCCCCAAAATACAGCCAGTTTCTCCCCCATATGCAGCCAGTTTGTCCCCCAATATACAGCCAGTTTGTCCCCAATATACAGCCAGTTTGTCCCCCAATAATACAGCCAGTTTGTCCCCCAATATACAGCCAGTTTGTCCCCAATATACAGCCAGTTTGTCCCCCAATATACAGCCAGTTTGTCCCCCATAATACAGCCAGTTTGTCCCCATATACAGCCAGTTTGTCCCCCAAATGCAGCCAGTTTGTCCCTCAATATACAGCCAATTTGTCCCCCAAATGCAGCCAGTTTGTTCCCCCAATATACAGCCAGTTTGTCCCCCAATATACAGCCAGTTTGTCCTCCAATATACAGCCAGTTTGTCCTCAATATACAGCCAGTTTGTCCCCCATAATATAGCCAGTTTGTCCCCATATACAGCCAGTTTGTCCCCAATATACAGCCAGTTTGTCCCCAATATACAGCCAGTTTGTCCCCCAAATGCAGCCAGTTTGTCCCCCAATATACAGCCAGTTTGTCCCCCAAATGCAGCCAGTTTGTCCCCCAATATACAACCAGTTTGTCCCGAATATACAGCCAGTTTGTCCCCAATATACAGCCAGTTTGTCCCCCAAATGCAGCCAGTTTGTCCCCAATATACAGCCAGTTTGTCCCCCAAATGCAGCCAGTTTGTCCCCCAATATACAGCCAGTTTGTCCCCCAAATGCAGCCAGTTTGTCCCCCAAATGCAGCCAGTTTGTCCCCAATATACAACCAGTTTGTCCCCCATAATACAGCCAGTTTGTCCCCAATATACAGCCAGTTTGTCCCCCAATATACAGCCAGTTTGTCCCCCAATATACAGCCAGTTTGTCCCCCAAATGCAGCCAGTTTGTCCCCCAATATACAACCAGTTTGTCCCGAATATACAGCCAGTTTGTCCCCAATATACAGCCAGTTTGTCCCCCAAATGCAGCCAGTTTGTCCCCAATATACAGCCAGTTTGTCCCCCAAATGCAGCCAGTTTGTCCCCCAATATACAGCCAGTTTGTCCCCCAAATGCAGCCAGTTTGTCCCCCAAATGCAGCCAGTTTGTCCCCAATATACAACCAGTTTTTCCCCCATAATACAGCCAGTTTGTCCCCAATATACAGCCAGTTTGTCCCCCAATATACAGCCAGTTTGTCCCCCAATATACAGCCAGTTTGTCCCCCAAATGCAGCCAGTTTGTCCCCCAATATACAGCCAGTTTGTCCCCCAAATGCAGCCAGTTTGTCCCCCAATATACAGCCAGTTTGTCCCCAATATACAGCCAGTTTGTCCCCCATAATACAGCCAGTTTGTCCCCATATACAGCCAGTTTGTCCCCAATATACAGACAGTTTGTCCCCCAAATGCAGTCAGTTTGTCCCCCAACATACAGCCAGTTTGTCCCCCAAATGCAGCCAGTTTGTCCCCCAATATACAGCCAGTTTGTCCCCAATATACAGCCAGTTTGTCCCCCAATATACAGCCAGTTTGTCCCCAATATACAGCCAGTTTGTCCCCCATAATACAGCCAGTTTGTCCCCCAAATGCAGCCAGTTTGTCCCCCCAGCCCTGCACTTACCTTCCTCGAGTCAGCGCCGTCCTTCTTCTGTCCTCGATGTCTTCTCCTGCCCTCGATGTCGCTTCAGCCAATCAGGTTACCGGTAACCAGACCCGGTGAACCTGATTGGTCAGGGAACGCACCCCCGTGCGTCCTCTCATTAGGTATTTAGAAGCCGATTACAGCCCTCAGGCTGTAGTCGGGAAGCCTATCAGAGCCTGCTGGCTCTGATAGGCACTTCTAAAGACCAACCAGACGCTGTGATTCAGATGGCCGGCGCTCAAGGGGCCGGCCATCTGAATAGTGGGCGGCAGCAATACATAGGTTCATGCAATGCATGAACCTATGTATTGTTGTGGTGAGTGACGGCCGGGCACAGAAGCGAGCGGTAGCGACGCTTCTGCGCCCACTATGGTCGTGCCGCCATGTGTGAAAAAAATACATTTAAAAAAAAAAAAAAAAAATCTTAAAGGGCCCGTTTTTTTTTTTGGTGACCACAGGAGGGGGGGGGGGGGGCGGCGCCCGGGCGCCCCCTATGGACGGGCCGCCACTGCTCCTAGATGGAGAGGAGACTCCATGATTCGGAGTATTTCCAGATTGGAGATGGCCTGGATCCACAGGTTGAAGAGCTATGCACTGTTTGGGTTGAACGTTGAGGTAGATCTCAATGCTTTCAGCGATAATTCTTAGGTTGGTGGGTTTGAGTGGGTTATATGTCTATATGTATTCTGTTAGTTCCTCCAACTTTTGGGTAGTCGGTGGCCCTTGGCCCAGACTATTTTATATATACATGCACATGTTACTTTAGTTTTTAGTCCCACTATAGACATTCCCTTCCCCTTCATTTTTATACTTAATAAGTTTTTTTTGTCTTTTTGGACCTTTATTAACTTAATTACCAATTATTTACCAATCATCACATACTTGGATTTGTCTTTCTTATATTTGTAGTATTTTTATGCTTCATATTAGTCTTTGTTGTGGTAGATATGCAAATAGTGTTTTTCATAGTGAATATTGATCCTATCTATCTATATATTATGATCACTCTTAACCAATTTTAATAGAGTGTTTGTTTGTATTACAAATGTTGCCTTTTTATTCAATTTTAATCAAGGTCTCATTATGTTATGCCCATCCTGCACGCCTTTGCCTGCAATTCATAGTGAGGCTTGGCTCGCATGATGGTTCCGGGCCAGGTCTATGTAGCGGAGTGGAAGCTTGGTTATCTGCCTTGACTCCATAGGCCGCTCATAGTGAGGCTTGGTTTCTTTTTTCTGTTATATCTTGTGATGCGTCAGCACGTCACCTGATCCCCATGACGACGTGTAGGAACACGAAACGTACGTCGGGAGGTGTACGTGCTGACGTCATCACTACGGGACAGGTTACGGCGGACCGGTCGGTTATTTTGTCCATTTATTCCTCACTTTCTGTAAGTGTTTTTAATACCCTTTTTTAAATAAATGTGATTTTGGGTAATGCACTATCGAGCCTCCTCTGTTTTTTTGGGAACCTCTGCTGCATCCACTGCGGTTGGAATTGGCGTTTGGACCTCATTGGACCACTTCCTGGGATTACGGATGGGCTCATATGTTTCTTACCTCTGGTAAGCAGTTTGTACCGTTGGTGGTGGTCACGGGTTTTGCATGCACCATTCGTTCAGTTTACATCGATTCACCCCTCCATGGTTTCCCTCCATCCTCGGTTCTGATGGGACTTTTGTTTATCCACTGACACATGTTACAGTTCATTGAGACAACCATGAATGCCAACATGTACTGTGACATGATCCCCTCCTTTCAGAGACTGGGCCGCAGGTCAGTATTCCAACATGATAACGACCCCAAACACTCCTCCAACATGACCACTGTCTTGCTAAAGAAGCTGAGGGTAAAGGTCATTGACTGGCCAAGCAGGTCTCCAGACCTAAACCCTATTAAGCATCTGTGGGGCATCCTCAAACGGAAGGTGGAGGAGCGCAAGGTCTCTAACATCCACCAGCTCTGTGATGTAGTCGTGGAGGAGTGGAAGAGAACTCCAGTGGCAACCTGTGAAGCTCTGGGGAACTCCATGCCCAAGAGGGTTAAGGAAGTGCTGGAGAATAATGGTGGCCACACAAAATATTGACACTTTGGGCCCAATTTGGACATTTTCACTTAGGGGTGTACTCACTTTTGTTGCCAGCGGTTTAAACATTAATGGCTGTGTGTTGAGTTATTTTGAGGGGATAGCACATTTACACTGTTATACAAGCTGTACACTTACTACTTTACATTATAGCAAAGTGTCATTTCTCCAGTGTTGTCACATGAAAAGATATAATAAATAAAAAAATAAAAAAAATGTTAGAGGTGTACTCACTTTTGTGAGATACTGTATATCTATGTACATATATGCACATACACATCTAAATAATATATCCACTTGATGACCAGTGACATAGCAGTAAGGCCCCTTTCACACTGAGGCGTATTTCAGGCATTTTAGCGCTAAAAATAGCGCATAAATAACACCTGAAATACTGCTGCCCCAGTATTCTCAATGTGAAAGCCCGAGGGCTTTCACACTGAGGCGATGTGCTGGCAGGAGAAAAAAAAATCTCCTGCAAGCCGCATCTTTGGAGCGGTGAAGGAGAGGTGTGGATACCGCTCTTTTACCGCTCCTTCCCATTGAAATCAATGGGACACCGGGGTAATACTGTAGCGCGGCTGTAGCGCGGTTTGCGGGCGGTATTAACCCTTTTTCGGCCGCTAGCGGGGGTTAAAACCGAACCGCTAGCGGCCGAATGTCGCAGAAAATACGACGGTATAGCGGCGCTAAAAATCTTTGTATAGGTAGGAAACTATTCCCATCAGTCGGCTTGAAAAAGGCTTTAGTGTCTAATTTATCTCCATTCCTATAGATACTAACATCTAAAAAGTCAATTTGTTTACAGCTCCATGTACTCGTAAGTTTGATATTGTTAGGGTTACTGTTAAGATATGTTAAAAAGTTTTTTCAAGCCGACTGATCGGAATAGTTTCCTACCTATACAAAGTGGCCACCATCCGGTTTGGCTGAAGAACATACCAAAAGGACAATTGATGCGTGTGAAACTAAACTGCTCTACAGAGGAGAATTATGTATCCCAATCTGCAATATTGAAAGAACGATTCAGAGAGAAAGGCTATAACCCCCAACAGTTGGAGAGAATCTCGGAGGAGATCAGAGTAACACCACGGGAAGAAGTATTAAGTGATGTAGTAAGGACTAGAACCACTGGTAGTCATGAGTGGGGTTTTCTCTCATCATTTCATGTACAGTACAGAGAGGTAGAGGCTGTTTTGAAAAATCATTGGCATGTACTTTGTCTGGATAGAAGTTTGAAATCAGTATTACCAGATGTTCCTAAATTCATCTATAGGAAAGCAGCTAATGTAGGAGATAAGGTGGTAAAAAAGGTGCTGGATCAACCAACAAGGCCATTGTCCTTCTGGGATAAAAAAGGGTTCTTTGCTTGCCGTAAGTGTAAAGCCTGTAGAGAAATAGCTGAACCATTAAGGGGTATCGATTGCTTTACATCCACAGTAAACAAAAAGGAATTTGCCATTAAAGAGTTTATAACCTGTAACGTTACACATGTGGTATATGTGCTATTATGCCCATGTGATTAATGTATCTGGGACGCACAAAAAGATGTCTTTGGCCTCGTACACACGACCGATTTTCTCGTCCAAAACCGTCAAGAAAAGTGCCGCGAGAGCTTTTTTGTCGAGAAAAACGTTCGTGTGTATGGTTTTACGACGAGAAAATTGCAGAGAATCTCGACGAGAAAATAGAGAACCTGCTCTCTATTTTCTCGTCAGGATTCCAGTTTTCCTCGTCGTGTTTCTCGTCGGGCTGTTTTGTGACGAGAAAATGGTTCGTGTGTATGCTTTTACGACTCTTCCAAAAGCGCGCATGCTCACAAGCAACTATGAGACGGGAGCGCATCTTCTGGTAAAACAAGCCTTCGTAATGGAGAGAGCACATTCGTTAATGTTCTGCATTGAAATCTTCGTTAGAATGTTACATTAATCAAAACGAGTAGTGATGAGCCGAACACCCCCGGGTCAGTTCGCACCAGAACCCGCGAACGGACCGAAAGTTCTCACGAACATTAGAACCCTATTAAATACAATGGATGCGAACGTTCGGATTCTAAAGTGCTAATTATAACGACTATTATCCATGTTATTGTCCGAAACAGAGTTTGGGAACCCGGGTTCTGCACCAGGGGACATGTATCAATGCAAAAAGAAGTTTTAAAAACGGACGTTTTCCGGGAGCAGTCATTTTAATGATGCATAAAGTGAAATAAAAAAAAGTCAAATATTCCTTTAAATATTGTACCTGGGGGGTGTCTAAAGTATGCCTGTGAAGTGCCACGTGTTTCCCGTGTTTAGAACTGTCCCTGCACAAAATAACATTTCTAAAGGAAAAAAAGCCATTTAAAACTGCTTGCGGCTTTAATGCAATGTCTGGTCCCGGTAATATGGATGAAAATCTTTAGGAAAAATGGCATAGCTACCCCATCAACCCCCCCCCCCCCTACCCCAGCCCATTACCAGCCCCTTTGGGTCTTGTATGGATATTAAGGGGAACCCCGCACACAAAATAAAAAAGGACTTATATACTCTGAACAGCCGTATACAGGCGGTGCATACAAGACAGGGACTGTAGGTTTGTTCTTATGTAGAATCTGTTTGTAATTTTGAACAGCTGCATTGTTTAAGTGGAGCTCCATGCCAAATTCCTTTTTTTTAGCTTTTTGTAAAACATAGGGAACGGTTATCACCCCTGTCACATTTTTTTTGCTGTCTGTGCCCCTGTTCAGAACATTTCACCTCACTTTGCGTCCCAATGACAACTGTTTTTGAAATGTGGTGTTTTTATTGAAACAAGGATTGGTGATAAAGCATCAGTAGAGAGGAGACACCTTTCTCCCATATTAATTCTTACAGGAGAGAATTTTCCTTCCAAGGGGTAGATTTCCTCTCACTTCCTGTTGTCTTCTTCCGTTTGCAAGTAGTAATAGTTTGTAAGTTGGATGTTTGAAAGTAGGGACCTGCCGTATATACTCTGCAGAAATTGGCCCCTTAGGTGTTGGTGTTGGCACAACACTGAAAGCACTCACAGTTATTCTTGGTGGGTGCTGGAACGCCCTGCTGTCAACTATTATATCAGGAATTGTAATAACATATAATTGTTGATCAGTGGTAGTAAAAATTGGGCCTTTGATGGTGGTGCTGGTGCCACAACACTGTAAGGCCTGACAGTTACTCTTGGTGGGCGCAGCAATGGTCCCTGCTGTGAATTATTAGATCAATAATTATAATTGCATGCCCCTGTTGAACAGGGGCTGAAAAATTGGGCCTTTGGTGGTGGTGGTGGTGGTGGTGGTGATGGTGGTGCTGGTGCCACAACACTGTAAGGCCTGACAGTTACCCTTGGTGGGCGCAGCAATGGGCCCTGCTGTGAAATATTAAATCAATAATTATAATTGCATGCCCCTGTTGAACAGGGGCTGAAAAATTGGGCCTTTGGTGGTGGTGGTGGTGATGGTGGTGCTGGTGCCACAACACTGTAAGGCCTGACAGTTACTCTTGGTGGGCGCAGCAATGGGCCCTGCTGTGAATTATTAGATCAATAATTATAATTGCATGCCCCTGTTGAACAGGGGCTGAAAAATTGGGCCTTAGGCACTGGTGGCACAACACTGCAACCCCTCACAGATACTGTACTTGGAGCACAGCAATGAGGCCTGTTGCAAAGTATTGCATCAAAAATTTTAATTACACGCCCCTGTTAAACAGGGGCTGAAAAATTGGGCCTTAGCCACTGGTGGCATCACCCATAAACCAAAATGATCTTCCAAGCTATCATCGTTAATCGTATCATTGAGGAGGAGGAGGAGGATAGCCAGTCAACATAACAGCACAGGCACTCAGCATCAGCATCAGTCTTGAAGGGATGTGACATTTTAAAATCAATTAGTCTGTTATATCAGCATCTGGTGTGTGGTAGCTGGTGGTGATCCAAGACTGGTTCATCTTGATGAAAGTCAGTCGATCAACCGAGTCGGTGGACAGGCGCACCCTGTGATCCGTGACAAATCCTCCAGCAGCACTGAATGTGCGTTCTGAAAGAACGCTGGATGCAGGACAGGCCAGTAGCTCAATTGCATACTGTGCAAGCTCTGGCCAGTGATCCATCCTCAAGACCCAGTAAGCCAGAGGATTTTCGGTGGGGAAGGTGTCCAAGTCTGACCTTGCCCCTAGGTATTCCTGCACCATGTATATCAGACGCTGGCGATGGTTGCTGGAACCGATCATACTTTGGGGCTGCGGACTAAAGAATTGTCTGAACGCATCGGTCAGACGGCCACCTTCCCCACCTCTCCTTCTTTGACTGCCCGAAGCCTCAGCAACTCGTTGTCCAGGACCAGGAGTTTGTAACCTCCCAGTCTCTGGGAACACGTTGCACAGACCTTTCTGCAAGGCCTCCCGGAGTTGTCTCATCCTCTGCTCCCTCTGCGACGGTAAGATAAGGTCCGCAACCTTACCCTTGTACCGTGGATCAAGGAGAGTGGCCAGCCAGTAATGGTCCCTCTCCTTGATCCGAAGAATACGAGGATCCTTCCGCAGACTTTGCAGGATCAGGGAGGCCATGCAGCGTAGGTTAGCTGAGGCATTCAGTCCGGAGTCCTCTGGGTCACTAAGGACGACATGATCCGCAGCCACCTCCTCCCAGCCACGTACAAGTCCACTGGTTTCTTGGGACTGTAAATCATCCCTAAAAGACTGCTGCTGATGATGCTGAGTGCCAGCCTCCACCTCCATGCTGACACAATCCTCCTCCTCCTCCTCTTCCTGTGCGATGGGTGGGACAGAAGGAACACTGTCTGGGTAAAGGGGGCCTTGAGAGGCAAGGAAGTCCTCCTCTTCCTGCCTCTGTTCTGCCTCAAGTGCCCTGTCCATTATTCCACGCAGCGTGTGCTCCAACAGGTGGACAAGAGGTACAGTGTCACTGATGCATGCACTGTCACTGCTCACCATCCTCGTGGCCTCCTCAAATGGTGCCAGGACAGTGCATGCATCCCTGATCATGCCCCACTGGCGTGGTGAAAAAAACCCGAGCTCCCCTGACCCTGTCCTTGTGCCGTAGTCGCACAGGTACTCATTGATGGCCCTCTGCTGCGTGTGCAGCCGCTGCAGCATGGCCAACGTTGAGTTCCACCTGGTGGGCATGTCACATATAAGGCGGTTCTTGGGCAGGTTCAACTCCTTTTGCAGCTCAGCCAGGCGAGCACTGGCATTATAAGATCTGCGGAAATGCACACAGACTTTCCTGGCCTGCCTCAGGACATCCTGTAAGCCCGGGTACCTGCCCAAGAACCGCTGCACCACCAGGTTAAGGACGTGAGCCATACAGGGCACATGGGTCAGTTGTCCCTGTCGGAGGGCGGAGAGGAGGTAGGTGCCATTGTCGCAAACCACCATTCCTGGCTTAAGCTGGCGTGGCGTCAACCACCTCTCGGCCTGCCCCTGCAGAGCAGACAGGACCTCTGCCCCAGTGTGGCTCCTGTCCCCCAAACACACCAGCGCAAGCACGGCATGGCATCTTTTTGCCTGCGTACTTGCGTAGCCCCTTGAACGCCTACGGAGCACCGCTGGTTCCGAGGACAAACCACAGGAAGAGGCCATGGAGGAAGAAGAAGAGGAGGGGTGGAGGAGAGAGGTGTGTCACAACCAGTAGTAGCATTTTGGAGGCGTGGCGGTGGAACAACCTCCAACACTACTGCACCTTGTCCTGCATCCTTCCCAGCTGCCAAAAGAGTGACCCAATGGGCCATGAAAGAAAGGTAACGTCCCTGTCCATGCCTGCTGGACCATGAGTCAGCGGTAATATGCACCTTACCGCTGACCGCCCTGTCCAGCGAGGCCAAGACATTGCCTTCCACATGCCTGTAGAGAGCCGGAATCGCCTTCCGTGCGAAAAAGTGGCGTTTGGGAACCTGCCACTTAGGAACCGCACATTGCACAAACTCACGGAAGGGGGCCGAGTCTACCAACTGAAAAGGCAGCAGTTGAAGCGCTAGCAATTTAGCCAAGCTAGTATTCAACCGCTGGGCATGTGGATGGCTGGGAGTGAACTTCTTTCGACGGTCCAGCAGCTGGGGCAGGGAAATTTGCCTGCTAGAATCGGACGTTGGTGTACTGCTAGCAGAGTGCCCGCAAGTACTTGCCTGTGACACACCTAATTCTACACCTTCATTCCTCTCAGAGCAGGTTTCAGAGAGGAGTGAAGGTATAGTGGGGTTGGAGATCCCAGCTGATGCGGTGCAAGAAGAGGTCAGCTTTGTTCTTTGGTGTGGGTCTTTAAGGTAGGCTTGCCAACGAGCTGCATGGCAGGTCAACATATGTCTGATCAAGCATGTGGTGCCCAAGCGGCTGATGTTTTGGCCACGCGATATACGCTTGAGACATATGTTGCAAACAGCAGCTGTGCGATCTGATGCACTCGCCTCAAAAAAGGCCCACACCAAAGAACTTTTTGAATGACGGGCAGAGGCAGCGCCCTGCACAGGCGGAGCTCTGCGGTGTGATTCCGTCGGTGTGCTGCCCATACGCTGGCCACTCAAGGGCATCCTGCTTCGTTGGAGATGTGCCTCCTCCTCATCCTCCTCCTCCTCTCTCCTATTAGGCACCCACGTGGAGTCAGTGACCTCATCATCCCCTCCCTCCTCATCACTGGAGCCAATCTGGCAGTTTGCTGCAGCTGCTGGAGCATGACTGCCAGATTGGTGTCCTTCTTGAGCATCCCCTCTCTCTGCTCTCACGCTGCTGCCTTCCTCTAGCTGGGTATCATCATCAGATCCTTCCAAACGCTGGGCATCCTCCTGGAGCATGTACCCAACACTGTGCTCAAACAGTTCGGGGGACTCCTCAGGAGGAGGACATGGTGGGTCTAGGGAAGGATTGACTAATGAAGATAATGATACCAGAGAAGAGGACGCTTTGGCAGCTGCTTTGCCAGTACCCTGAGCCTGGGTGAGAGAGGATGAGGAGGATGAGGTGGGCTTGGTCATCCACTCTACGAAGTCTTCGGCATGATGTGGCTCAACATGTCCAGCTGCCGAAAAGAAGGACAAGCCTGTCCCATGGCCATGTGCTGATGACAATGCACCGCGTCCACGACCAGCACTGTTGCCCCCAGACACAGAGCCTGCTTGCCCTCTTTTTTTGCCTCCTGACTGTCTGCCTCTCCTTGTTTGCCTTCCAGACATTTTAATGGATGGCCTGCAGGGAGATGGGAAAAAGGGCTACCTTCAGGTGTATACTGTGCAGGAGGCTTAGCAACAATGACACTGAAACTGTCCCCTGCCTATCCTTCTCTGTCCCTAAACACAAGGATTGAAAATATGGAACAGCAAAATTGGTTTAGAACAGAATAGCACACTGACACTTTCCCTCACTGTCCTACTCTGTCCCTCCCTGCAAACAAGATTTAGCACAGAATAGCACACTGATAATTTCCACGAGTGTCCTTCTCTGTCCCTAAACTCAAGGATTGAAAATATGGAACAGCAAAATTGGTTTAGAACAGAATAGCACACTGACACTTTCCCTCACTGTCCTACTCTGTCCCTCCCTACAAACAAGATTTAGCACAGAATAGCACACTGATAATTTCTACGAGTGTCCTTCTCTGTCCCTAAACTCAAGGATTGAAAATATGGAACAGCAAAATTGGTTTAGAACAGAATAGCACACTGTCAGTTTCACTCACTGTACCTCTCTGTCCCTAAACTCAAGGATTGAAAATATGGTTCAGCAAAATAGGTTTAGAACACAATAGCACACTGACACTTTCCCTCACTGTCCTACTCTGTCCCTCCCTACAAACAAGATTTAGCACAGAATAGCACACTGATAATTTCCACGAGTGTCCTTCTCTGTCCCTAAACTCAAGGATTGAAAATATGGAACAGCAAAATTGGTTTAGAACAGAATAGCACACTGACACTTTCCCTCACTGTCCTACTCTGTCCCTCCCTACAAACAAGATTTAGCACAGAATAGCACACTGATAATTTCTACGAGTGTCCTTCTCTGTCCCTAAACTCAAGGATTGAAAATATGGAACAGCAAAATTGGTTTAGAACAGAATAGCACACTGTCAGTTTCACTCACTGTACCTGTCTGTCCCTAAACTCAAGGATTGAAAATATGGTTCAGCAAAATAGGTTTAGAACAGAATAGCACACTGACACTTTCCCTCACTGTCCTACTCTGTCCCTCCCT
This sequence comes from Rana muscosa, assembly GCA_029206835.1. Classification (NCBI taxonomy): domain Eukaryota; kingdom Metazoa; phylum Chordata; class Amphibia; order Anura; family Ranidae; genus Rana; species Rana muscosa. The sequence goes on along the minus strand of CM055116.1, from coordinate 522,785,011 downwards.
ACAAACAAGATTTAGCACAGAATAGCACACTGATAATTTCCACGAGTGTCCTTCTCTGTCCCTAAACTCAAGGATTGAAAATATGGAACAGCAAAATTGGTTTAGAACAGAATAGCACACTGACACTTTCCATTACTGTCCTACACTGTCCCTCCCTACAAACAAGATTTAGCACAGAATAGCACACTGATAATTTCTACGAGTGTCCTTCTCTGTCCCTAAACTCAAGGATTGAAAATATGGAACAGCAAAATTGGTTTAGAACAGAATAGCACACTGTCAGTTTCACTCACTGTACCTCTCTGTCCCTAAACTCAAGGATTGAAAATATGGTTCAGCAAAATAGGTTTAGAACACAATAGCACACTGACACTTTCCCTCACTGTCCTACTCTGTCCCTCCCTACAAACAAGATTTAGCACAGAATAGCACACTGATAATTTCCACGAGTGTCCTTCTCTGTCCCTAAACTCAAGGATTGAAAATATGGAACAGCAAAATTGGTTTAGAACAGAATAGCACACTGACACTTTCCCTCACTGTCCTACTCTGTCCCTCCCTACAAACAAGATTTAGCACAGAATAGCACACTGATAACTTCTACGAGTGTCCTTCTCTGTCCCTAAACTCAAGGATTGAAAATATGGAACAGCAAAATTGGTTTAGAACAGAATAGCACACTGTCAGTTTCACTCACTGTACCTCTCTGTCCCTAAACTCAAGGATTGAAAATATGGTTCAGCAAAATAGGTTTAGAACACAATAGCACACTGACACTTTCCCTCACTGTCCTACTCTGTCCCTCCCTACAAACAAGATTTAGCACAGAATAGCACACTGATAATTTCCACGAGTGTCCTTCTCTGTCCCTAAACTCAAGGATTGAAAATATGGAACAGCAAAATTGGTTTAGAACAGAATAGCACACTGACACTTTCCCTCACTGTCCTACTCTGTCCCTCCCTACAAACAAGATTTAGCACAGAATAGCACACTGATAATTTCTACGAGTGTCCTTCTCTGCCCCTAAACTCAAGGATTGAAAATATGGAACAGCAAAATTGGTTTAGAACAGAATAGCACACTGTCAGTTTCACTCACTGTACCTCTCTGTCCCTAAACTCAAGGATTGAAAATATGGTTCAGCAAAATAGGTTTAGAACAGAATAGCACACTGACACTTTCCCTCACTGTCCTACTCTGTCCCTCCCTACAAACAAGATTTAGCACAGAATAGCACACTGATAATTTCCACGAGTGTCCTTCTATGTCCCTAAACTCAAGGATTGAAAATATGGAACAGCAAAATTGGTTTAGAACAGAATAGCACACTGACACTTTCCATCACTGTCCTACACTGTCCCTCCCTACAAACAAGATTTAGCACAGAATAGCACACTGATAATTTCTACGAGTGTCCTTCTCTGTCCCTAAACTCAAGGATTGAAAATATGGAACAGCAAAATTGGTTTAGAACAGAATAGCACACTGTCAGTTTCACTCATTGTACCTCTCTGTCCCTAAACTCAAGGATTGAAAATATGGTTCAGCAAAATAGGTTTAGAACAGAATAGCACACTGACACTGTCCCTCACTGTCCTACTCTGTCCCTCCCTACAAACAAGATTTAGCACAGAATAGCACACTGATAATTTCCACGAGTGTCCTTCTCTGTCCCTAAACTCAAGGATTGAAAATATGGAACAGCAAAATTGGTTTAGAACAGAATAGCACACTGACAATTTCCCTCACTGTCCTACTCTGTCCCTCCCTACAAACAAGATTTAGCACAGAATAGCACACTGATAATTTCTACGAGTGTCCTTCTCTGTCCCTAAACTCAAGGATTGAAAATATGGAACAGCAAAATTGGTTTAGAACAGAATAGCACACTGTCAGTTTCACTCACTGTACCTCTCTGTCCCTAAACTCAAGGATTGAAAATATGGTTCAGCAAAATAGGTTTAGAACACAATAGCACACTGACACTTTCCCTCACTGTCCTACTCTGTCCCTCCCTACAAACAAGATTTAGCACAGAATAGCACACTGATAATTTCCACGAGTGTCCTTCTCTGTCCCTAAACTCAAGGATTGAAAATATGGAACAGCAAAATTGGTTTAGAACAGAATAGCACACTGACACTTTCCCTCACTGTCCTACTCTGTCCCTCCCTACAAACAAGATTTAGCACAGAATAGCACACTGATAACTTCTATGAGTGTCCTTCTCTGTCCCTAAACTCAAAGATTGAAAATATGGAACAGCAAAATTGGTTTAGAACAGAATAGCACACTGTCAGTTTCACTCACTGTACCTCTCTGTCCCTAAACTCAAGGATTGAAAATATGGTTCAGCAAAATAGGTTTAGAACAGAATAGCACACTGACACTTTCCCTCACTGTCCTACTCTGTCCCTCCCTACAAACAAGATTTAGCACAGAATAGCACACTGATAATTTCCACGAGTGTCCTTCTCTGTCCCTAAACTCAAGGATTGAAAATATGGAACAGCAAAATTGGTTTAGAACAGAATAGCACACTGACACTTTCCCTCACTGTCCTACTCTGTCCCTCCCTACAAACAAGATTTAGCACAGAATAGCACACTGATAATTTCTACGAGTGTCCTTCTCTGCCCCTAAACTCAAGGATTGAAAATATGGAACAGCAAAATTGGTTTAGAACAGAATAGCACACTGTCAGTTTCACTCACTGTACCTCTTTGTCCCTAAACTCAAGGATTGAAAATATGGTTCAGCAAAATAGGTTTAGAACAGAATAGCACACTGACACTTTCCCTCACTGTCCTACTCTGTCCCTCCCTACAAACAAGATTTAGCACAGAATAGCACACTGATAATTGCCACGAGTGTCCTTCTCTGTCCCTAAACTCAAGGATTGAAAATATGGAACAGCAAAATTGGTTTAGAACAGAATAGCACACTGACAATTTCCGTCACTGTCCTACTCTGTCCCTCCCTACAAACACGATTTAGCACAGAATAGCACACTGATAATTTCTACGAGTGTCCTTCTCTGTCCCTAAACTCAAGGATTGAAAATATGGAACAGCAAAATTGGTTTAGAACAGAATAGCACACTGTCAGTTTCACTCACTGTACCTCTCTGTCCCTAAACTCAAGGATTGAAAATATGGTTCAGCAAAATAGGTTTAGAACACAATAGCACACTGACACTTTCCCTCACTGTCCTACTCTGTCCCTCCCTACAAACAAGATTTAGCACAGAATAGCACACTGATAATTTCCCTCACTGTACCTCTCTGTCCCTACAAACAAGGATTAGCACAGAATAGCACACTGACACTTTCCCTCACTGTACCTCTCTGTCCCTACAAACAAGGATTAGCACAGAATAGCACACTGACACTTTCCCTCACTGTACCTCTCTGTCCCTACAAACAAGGATTAGCACATAATAGCACACTGACACTTTCCCTCACTGTACCTCTCTGTCCCTACAAACAAGGATTAGCACATAATAGCACACTGACACTTTCCCTCACTGTACCTCTCTGTCCCTACAAACAAGGATTAGCACAGAATAGCACACTGACACTTTCCCTCACTGTACCTCTCTGTCCCTACAAACAAGGATTAGCACAGAATAGCACACTGACACTTTCCCTCACTGTACCTCTCTGTCCCTAAACTCAAGGATTGAAAATATGGTTCAGCAAGATTGGTTTAGAACAGAATAGCACACTGACACTTTCCCTCACTGTACCTCTCTGTCCCTACAAACAAGGATTAGCACAGAATAGCACACTGTCACTGACACTCTCCCTACCTATCCTTATTTGTCCCTAAACACAAGGAATCCAGGATTAATAAAGGAAAAATAATGACACTGTCCCTGCCTATGCTTCTCTTTCCCTGCTCCGGAACACACTACACAAGGCCGTCGTGCTGGCGGCCTTTTATAGTGTGGGGCGTGTACTAAACCCCCTCAGCAATAATTGGCCACAGGCATCCTGCCTGTGGCCAATCATTGCTCTCCTCGCTGCCGGCGCTGTGATTGGCCAAGCATGCGGGGTCACAGTGCATGCTTGGCCAATCACAGCGCCTGGATGACACTGCGATGGCGTAGTGCATTGTGGGCCGTTCGCGTCACTCGAATTTGGCGCGAACGGCCCAAATCGTTCGATCTTCGTCGAACGATCGAACAGCCGATGTTCGAGTCGAACGTATGTTCGACTCGAACACGAAGCTCATCCCTAAAAACGAGTGACCTTCTTTTGCTGCTGATATTCACACAGAGTTATGACTTTTTTTTTAACCTTTTTCATGCTGCTCTTAAGAAGATTTATGTGTATTATATCGTGCAAGTTTTTAGGAATAATTTAAATGGTTATATTTTTAAAAATGATGTTAATTATAATTTCGCAATGTTTTGATAGTGATCTCCCATTTAATTTTGGAATCTATATTAGTTAAATTTCCCCCCATGTTTTTTTGCAAATCAAATTTAGTTATTCTTTTGGGGGGGTGATATCTGTCCCTTTTTTTGTCAGTCAAATGTATCTGCTTACTCCAAAGCTAGATTTTTAATTTTTACAAATACACATAGTCAAGTATGAACTTAAACAAAAATCACATTTATTCATGTTTCGAAATAAAATAAAGAGAAGGCAGCGCTGGAGAACCTGCTGCCATTTGTGCATCCCAGGGACCCCAGAGCACACAGCAACCCTGTGTGGACACTAAAATTGGGAGCTTGAGAAGGCCAACATTTCTGAACACAATCTGATGCTGGCCTCCCAGAGGTCAGGAACAGCAGCAGGTGATATATATGTCCCAAGTGTGTGGTACTACAACAGGCTGCCTTCTGTCCGACCACAATGAAGCAAGGCCATCACTTCCTCTTCTTCCTAGCAACCTTCCCTGCAACCTTTCCTGAAGCCTTCCCTGCAGCCTTCCTTCTTCGGTTGGCTGGAGGCTGGGCCACTGGAGGGGTACTCCTGTCAGAAGGAGGAGGAGGAGATGTAGCAGAAGGGGGTGGGGAAGAAGAAGAAGGTGGAGGTGTAGCAGAAGGGGGTGGGGCAGAAGAAGAAGGTGGAGGTGTAGCAGAAGGGGGTGGGGCAGAAGAAGAAGGGGAGGTGTAGCTGAAGGGGGTGGGGCAGAAGAAGAAGGTGGAGTTGTAGCAGAAGGGGGTGGGGCAGAAGAAGAAGGGGAGGTGTAGCAGAAGGGGGTGGGGCAGAAGAAGAAGGTGGAGGTGTAGCAGAAGGGGGTGGGGCAGAAGAAGAAGGTGGAGGTGTAGCAGAAGGGAGTGGGGCAGAAGAAGAAGGGGGAGGTGTAGCAGAAGGGGGTGGGGCAGAAGAAGAAGGGGGAGGTGGAGGTTGAGGTTGGGTCTGTTGTGCCACCTCACATATGGCGGGATTGGGGGTAATTTTCTCCATCACCCCCTTGTTGAGCAAGGTGATGTGCAGGGGCTCGCATAGGAGGCGTTGCTCCATGCTCATCACCTTGAACTTAGCCTCCACTAGGCCGGCAATGGCCTCTTCAGGGGATGTGGGCTCCTGGAGGGTGGCATGGGCCTCACGAATAAGGGCCATTGCTGCCTCACTCGTGCTCCTGTCCCTCCTGCCTCTTTTGGGAAGCCGGATGGGAGGCACCTGGGATCTAGTGCTTCTTCTTTGCCCTGCCACCTCCTGTCTGCCACTGGGCCCTGCCAACTCCTGTCTGCCACTGGGCCCTGCCACCTCCTGTCTGCCACTGGGCCCTGCCACCTCCTGTCTGCCACTGGGCCCTGCCACCTCCTGGCTGCCACTGGGTCCTTCCTCCTCCTGCCTGACAGTTTCCAGACCCTCCTCCTGGCTGATTTCATCCTGTGTATGAAAAAGGGACATAGTTTAATATGTTGGTTTAATCTTTGCATCAAACTTTGTAATCCTGATTGAAGCAATTAGAATGTAAATCCATAAATCCTTGCTTTAAATTTACCACTACATCAGATTGACTATTTAGCACCCAATTAAGTGCAGACTAATGTCTACAGATCTTGATTTCACTTGTGGAATCCAAAATATTTTATGTTTGTCATCTTGACATATTTGTCAAACATTAAGTTTATCCCAATACATTTTCATTTAATACTATACCTGGCTCCAGATGGCCAAATCAGGATCATCCAGGATGGCTGCCTCCTCTTGCTCCAGAGAAGGCTCAGGTTGGCTGCAGGGAAGTCTGGGGGGAAGAGTGGAGAGTGATGGCCTTGTCTCAATGTGGTCATCCAGGAAGGACATCCTGTTGTAGTACCACAAAATCGGGACATAAACATCACCTGCTGCTGCTCCTGACCTCTGAGAAGCCATCACCTTAGAGCGTTCAGTCCTGTAGGTACCTCTCAAGCTCCCAATTTTAGTGTCCACTTGTTTTGCTGTGGCTGTGGGCACCTTGGTATGCACAAATGGGAGCAGCTTCTCCAGCGCTGCTTTTCTCACCCCTCTTTTTTTGTGGATGGGGTTTTTCGTCTCCCACAGAGCCGGCAGCTCCCTTACCCGGTCAATAAATTCCGCCAGGAAATCCTTGTCGCTTATAAAGACATTCATATTGTATCTGCAAGTTAAATAAATAATATATAACTAATGTGAGGCAAACAGTCTAACCTCCTTAACATCCTAGTCACCATATATATCCTCCAACATTCTCAAGACAGTATAGGCCAACAATTTGTACAAGTCACAAAATCACATACCTTCGTTCGCACGTCCATCACTTGAACTCCTCTCTCCGCACACCGAACGTACTATAGTCACATGTGTGTTTGCTATATACACACCACGCATGCGTCAAATTTCGAACACGTCGCTCCGCACACGTCGCCCGCCCATGACGTTCTAACTAACATCTTTTCCCCGCCCCTTCTCTTTCGGCGCGCAGACAGATATGGCGGAGTTACAGCAGGTGTCTGATAATTCCGCAACTAACGAGGAGGAGACAAGCCCGGAGACCGAGGAAACGTCACGATCAAGGAGGAGATTCAAGGCATCGAATATGTCTTTTGTGGAGATGGCGGAGATGGTGGACATCTTGCTCAAGTCTGATTATGATGCAAAGCATGGGCCGTATAGCAAACCAAATAGAAGGAAGGCCAAAATCCTCACTAAAGTCGTGAAGAGTCTGAAGGCGAATTTCGGGGTGAAACGCTCAAATGAGCAGCTCAGAAAGAGGTGGTCAGACCTCAAACTGAGGGAGCCAGAGCAGTTGAGGAGCATAAAGAGAATGCTCGCTAAAAGTAAGTAAAATGTAGACTTTTCTGCTATTAATCTTTTTCTAAACTGACATGTTGCTCTTTATTTTGGTTTCTCATATTGGACTACCTTCCAAAATGTAATATTTTGAACTTGGTTGGGCACAGTAATCGTTCGTTACATTACCGACACTTCGTTCGGCCACTATCCGCGGTTTTGGCTTATTTTAGAGCCACAAAAGTAATTAGACATCTGCCATTTTTGCTCAAATATTGTGGCAAAATTTTTAGTCTAGATGATGTGTTTGTAAAGAGAATGAAATGCAAACTTTTATCAGTGTAAAGGAGAGGACACTCAGCAGCTGCTTCCACATCTGTACTTTGGAGCACTATAGTGTGGGCCACCAGACCCGCCTTTTTTGGGTGTCCCACACAGGTGCATCAGTGAATTTTTGTGGTGCCTCCATGTCAAATAAATTACATCCAAAGGTGAATACTAAACATATTCTTGGTCATAAATAATGCATTCTTCTTTAAATTCCACCCAAACACACACTTGTACCACACTTCCAAGCAATTTAGCCTGTTTTTATTTAAACATTGAGATTTACAGTGTGATAAATAGACCTTTTGTTTGATTCTCATAGGGGAGAGAAGACTGGGAGGAGGACACTCCAGGGAGCACATGCACCCCACAACTTCCAAGCAACCCCAAACTCCCAAAGACCCACAACCAAAAGATGTGCAGGAAGTTGAGGTGGAGGAAGGAGAAGTGCAGGAAGGAGAGGTGGATGACGTTGTGGATCTGGTCACCACAACAGGTCAGTATCTGTCACCACAGCTTCAGGTAAGAGATGTAGGCCTGCAGAGTTATAATACCTTTTGTTTTTTGTTTTTAGGGGATATAAATGTTGTGAAGGATAGTACACGGTTCTCTGCTGACAGTGCCCTCCGCCTCATCCAGCAAGTGATGGAATGTAGCACGGAACTGGACCTAATTAAACAAAGAATCCATGTGATGGAACAAACATTTAAAGACATTCTCGATGTTTTGGGGAGAATTCAATAAGCCATCCAAACACATTTGTTTTTACATGTTTGTTTTTGCACCTTTTCGAATATTTTTGACAATCAAACCAGCCAAAAATTGAATCTGCACACAGTGTGTCAACATGTGCTATCTGCCATCAGGAGATATCCATGTACGTCTTTTGGGGGTGCAACCCCTTCCTCGTATCTAAAGTCGGTGAACTGAGGAAGGGGTTGCACCCCCAAAACACGTCCATTGATCACCCCTGATGGCAGATAGCACATGTTGACAATAGGGATCAGGATTGTAAACTTCCTAGATGAAAAAAATCCCAAATGTGTGCATATTCAATTTTTGGCTGGGCAAGGGGTGGCAGGACCCCATATTAGGACGGGCACATAGAGACATAGTTTGTGTAAGTGAATGTCTCAGATTGCTCAGAGGTATCCAATGTTGTAATTTTTGGAATGCAACTGTTATTTTTGTATTTTCATAAGCAAAAAATTGCCGGGTTGGGGCCAGGCCAACCCAAAAAACAAGAAAAAACTAAAAATGGTGAGAATGTGCACAGAGTAAAATATTTGACCACAAACAACGTGTAGCTTCTTTTTATAATACCCTCTAAGCTTATTTGGTTATTTTGTTAGGTTACATAGTGAAATGGTTGTTAGTTACTAAAGTAAAATACACTTGGCACTACAAATGCACTAAGACAAACTAGGAGACAGGAAAGAACAAATAATTAAAGGTTTAAACAAGCTTTTTATTTGGATCCTTAGACATAGGCTGGCATAGGAATTGCCCCCCTACCCGTGAAATACTCCATGTATTTGTCCCGAACCTCACGGGCATTTTGGGAGGGCAAGCCAGGACGGGCAGATTCCAGGCCCGGCAGGGGATTTGCAGGGGAAAGTCCAGCCTCTGGCAAAACTGAGGCCATATAGGAATTAGATTTTTGTCTCAGAAAGTTGTGTAGCACACAGCAGCATAATACGACATAGTTTATTTTGTAGTCCGCCAAGTGTATTGAAGTCATAAAAAGGCGGAACCGGCTGGCCATTATGCCAAAGGCATTTTCGACAACTCTTCGGCCCCTGGCCAGCCGGTAATTGAACACCCTCTTGTCTGGGGTCAGGGTCCTCTGTGGAAATGGCCTCATAAGATGCCGTCCGAGTCCGAAGGCTTCATCAGCCAAAAAAAACAAAGGGGAGTCCTTCAATATTCCCTGCATCTGGTGGCAATGCAAGGTCGTCACTCTGGAGACGGAGGGCAAACTCCGTCTGGATGAAGGATCCCCCATCGGACATCCGGCCATTCTTCCCTACATCAACATAGAGGAATTCATACCGTGCTGACACCACCGCCATCAGCACAATGCTATGAAACCCCTTGTAATTGTAGTAGTAGGACCCAGAACGGGGTGGCGGCACGATGCGGACGTGCTTCCCGTCTATGGCACCACCGCAGTTGGGGAAGTCCCACTGCGTGGCAACCTCCGATGCCACAGTCTGCCATTCCTGTGGCGTGGAAGGAAGCTGTGGAGTGAAACAAGATGAAATAATATTAGAATACAAAAGTCATACATTACAAGGAAATTCTCTGAAAAAACATTAGAGGCCAACATCAATCAAATTCTAAGTTTATTAAGGTGTTTAAAATAAGTATAATGGAAGGCTCATTTATCATATTCATCACCCCCTCTGATGGGCCATTACTAAAAAAATTTTTGGGGGGGGGAGATGTGTTTGGCCACAGGATAGCATTGCAGTGGCGGTGCGTCCAGAGTGGGCGCTGGAGCACTGCCCCCTCTCTCCTGTGCCCATCACTCAGAACAATACATAGGTTCATGCGTTGCATTAACCTATGTATTGTCTATGCCGCCCACTATTCAGGTGGATGGCCTCTTGTAAAGTGACCGACATATGAATAATTGCGGCATTTAGGGGGTTCAAATTGCATAGCAGAAACAGGTAGTAAAATAGTCTTGCACATTACAACCTGAGGGATGTAATTGGCTTCCTAAAAGTAAAATAGGGGACGCAGGGGGGGGCATTCCTTGGGGAAACACTGGCAGGCTGCTCTGCCAATCATGTTCACCAAGTCTGTTTAATGGTAACATGATTGGCTGATGCAACATCAAGGGAAGTAGAACACATCAAGGACAGAAGAAGGATGGCGCTGACCACAAGAAGGTAAGTGCAGGGCTGGGGGGAAACTGGCTGCATTAGAGGGGACTAAATGGCTGCATTGGAGGGAACAAAATGGCTGCATTAGAAGGGACAACTGGGGGCGTTTAATAGGCACCAGAGCAAAAAAGGAGGACGTTTATTTCCTAAATTGGTGTTTGAACCCCCAAACATTTGGAGCAACAGGCTCCCCTGCTGGAAAAGTTAGTGAAGGGAAATATTGATGGAGGAGAAAAAAGGGGCAATCTAAAGCTTCCAGCATGCATGGGGACAAAGGGGACATTCTCAGCATATTACAATCATGGTAATTAGGGAAGGATGAAAGAAATACAATACATTAGCATACATGTAATACATAAAATGTGATGTTAATGGAGAAAACTTACCCTAATATAGTCCTCCTGCAGGGCTTGTATAATGGCAGAACAGGTGTCTGGGATTATGAGGCCCAGAGCCTGGGGGGAGATGCCTGTGGTGAACTTCAAGTCCTGAAGACTTCTCCCTGTCGCCAGATAACGTAACGTGGCGATGAGCCTCTGCTCAGCACTGATGGCTTCCCGCATAACGGTGTCCTTCCTGGTAATATAGGGGGACACCAAAGCCAACAGTTCCTGAAAAACGGGGTCAGACATCCGCAGAAAATTCCTGTAGTCCTCAGGATTATTCTCGACGATCTCCCGCAGCAGAGGCATATGGCAGAATTGGTCCCGCTGGAGCAACCAATTCTTGGTCCATGAACTCCTCCTCACACCATTCATGGACTGGTCTTGGTCCAAAACAAGCAGACCAACACCAAGCGCACGCACAGCACGAACTCGACGACGAGAACGTCCAGGCGACATGGCTAAGAAACGGTCGTCTTATCAGAACGTACAGAACAGAACGCACTTTAGAACAGCAAGGCCTATGAATAACAAAATGAAAATCAGAAACGAACAGGCAAGAACGCACTGTAAAACAGATACGACCTGCCTAGACGCCCTGAAAGTCAAGATACGAACCCACAAGCACAAACTGAACCGCAGAAAACGATCTGAAAAGTACGAAGACTGAAAAGCGCGAATCGTCTCTTCCCAAACTTTTACTTCACACGCGGTAACACGAGATCAGCAAAAGCAGCCCAAGGGGTGGCGCCAAGAAAAAAGATCTTCCCCTTTATAGTGCCATCGTACGTGCTGGACGTGAGCGCGGAGAACAATGAGGAAATTGGGAAATGTCAGTGTGTACGCATGGAAAGCTTGACGAGAAAATCGACAAGCTTAACAAGAATCTCGTCGAAAAAAACGACGTGTTTTTTACGACGAGAAAATCGGTCGTGTGTACGAGGCTTGAAAGTAAGAATTGGAGAACACATCAAGAATATCAGATTGGGGTTTAAAGACCACAATGGGGCTGATTTACTAATAACAGTGCGCTGCGCTGGTTCTAACCTTAATTGGTGCGCCAGATAACTCCTTCACTTGGCGCAGGAACCAGCGGCGCACTGTTATAGTAAATCCAAATGTCAGCGGCGCTCTATTGAAAATGAATGGTTCCCTATGGGAGCCCATTGATTTGAATAGAGGTCGCCCGGGAAGTCGGATGAAGCGTATCCGACTCGCGGGGCGACTCGTGTGCCGGCTGACACAGGGACAGCGCGACTTTGCCAGGCAACTTGGACACGACCTGAGCGCGTGAAGCAGCCGCTCAAGTCGTGTCCTAGAGGCGACTAGCTGGCCGAGAATGTCTCCAGCGCGATGGCATCACGCTGGTTCTCGGTGGCCTCGCTGTCCCATGTTTGGTATGAATCATGAAGGGGAACTCCACGCCGAATTTTAATGAAAAAAAACGGCGTGGGGGTTCCCCTCCAGGAGCATACCAGGCCCTTAGGTCTGGTATGGATTTTAAGGGGAACCCCCTAGGCCGAAAAGACGGCATGGGGGTCCCCCCGAAATCCATACCAGACCCTTAGGTCTGGTATGGATTTAAAGGGAAACCCCCTAAGCTGAAAAAACGACGTGGGGTCCCCCCAAAATCCATACCAGACCCTTATCCGAGCACGCAACCTGGCAGGGGAAGAGGGGGGACGAGAGCGGCCCCCTTCCCTCCTGAACCGTACCAGGCCGCATGCCCTCAACATGGGGGGGTGGGTGCTTTGGGGCAGGGGGGCTACCTGCGGCCCCCCACCCCAAAGCACCTTGCCCCCATGTTGATGGGGACAAGGGCCTCTTCCCGACAACCCTGGCCGTTGGTTGTCGGGGTCTGCGGGCGGCGGGCTTTTCGGAATCCGGGAGCCCCCTTTAATAAGGGGGCCCCCAGATCCCGGCCCCCCACCCTATGTGAATGAGTATGGGGTACATCGTACCCCTACCCATTCACCTGGTGGCAAAAAAAGGTAATAAAAAACACAACACATGTTTTTAAAGTAATTTATTAGGCAGCTCCGGGGGTCTTCCTGCCGGGCGCCCCGCTATCTTCTTCCAGCTCTTTTGCTAGCGGGATCCCGGGCTTCCTCGTCGTCTTCGGGGGTCTTCCTGCCGAGCGCCCCGCTATCTTCTTCCAGCTCTTTTGCTAGCGGGGCGCCCGGGCTTCGTCGTCGCCTTCTTCCGACTTCTCTTGTTCTGTTCTCCGGTTCTTCTCCCGCTCTCCGGTGCCTTCTCCCGCTCTCCGGTGTCTTCTCCACGATCTCCGGTTCTTTCTGCCTTCTGCCGGGCACCCCGCTATCTTCTGCCAGCTCTTTTGCTAGTGGGGGCCGGTCTTCTTCGTCGCCTTCTACCCTCTTCTCTTCGCCCGATGTTGCCTCGTCGCTGTCCACCGCCGCAATGATCTGTCCGAGCAGCGGTGCCACGTTTATTGGCATGGGGCGTGGTCACGCTGACCCCGCCCCCGTATGATGTCACAGTCCCGGGGAATGATGGGACTGTGACGTGAAACGGGGGCGGGGTCAGCGGTGGCATCAGCCGGTGACCACGCCCCATGCCAATATAAGTGGCACCGCTGCTCGGACAGATCATTGCGGCGGTGGACAGCGACGAGGCAACATCGGGCGAAGAGAAGAGGGAAGAAGGCGACGAAGAAGACCGGTCCCCGCTAGCAAAAGAGCTGCCAGAAGATAGCAGGGCGCCCGGCAGAAGGCAGAAAGAACCGGAGATCGTGGAGAAGACACCGGAGAGCGGGAGAAGAACCGGAGATCGTGGAGAAGGCACCGGAGAGCGGGAGAAGAACAGGAGATCGTGGAGAAGACAGCGAGGAAGCCCGGGACCCCGGCTAGCAAAAGAGCTGGCAGAAGATAGCGGGGCGCCCGGCAGAAAGACCCCCGAAGTCAGAAGAAGACAGCGAGGAAGCCCGGGACCCCCGCTAGCAAAAGAGCTGGCAGAAGATAGCGGGGCGCCCGGCAGAAAGACCCCCGAAGTCTGAAGAAGACCACCGGAGCTGCCCAATAAATTACTTTTCAAACCTGTGTTGTATTTTTTATTGACTTATTTTGCCACCAGGTGAATGGGTAGGGGTACGATGTACCCCATACTCATTCACATAGGGAGGGGGCAGGTATCTGGGGTCCCCCTTATTAAAGGGGGCTCCCGGATTCCGATAAGCCCCCCGCTCGCAGACCCCGACAACCAACGGCCAGGGTTGTCGGGAAGAGGCCCTTGTCCCCATCAACATGGGGGCAGGGTGCTTTGGGGTGGGGGGCCGCAGGTCGCCCCCCCTGCCCCGAAGCACCAAATCCCCCATGTTGAGGGCAAGCGGCCTGGTACGGTTCAGGAGGGAGGGGGGGCGCTCTCTCGTCCCCCCCCTCTTCCCCTGCAGCCTGCCAGGTTGAGTGCTCGGATAAAGGGTCTGGTGTGTATTTTTAGGGGACCCACGCAAATTTTTTTTTGTTTTTGGCGCGGGGTTCCCCTTAAAATACAAGCCAGACCTGAAGGGCCTGGTATGGATTCTGGGGGGACCCCCACGCCATATTTTTTTCATTTTGGGGGGGTCCCCTTTGAATCCATACTAGACCCAAGGGCCTGGTATGGACCTGGGGGGGACCCCACGCTGTGTTTTTTCTATTTTTTTTTTTTTTTTTAACCAGCATTTTTTTTTTTTACATTTCCTTTAACAACCAGCTATAAACAGGTAAAACAAAAACTTGCCGCAAAATTGCAGTACTTGCGTTTTGGATGCAGGTCCATTGAATTCTATTACATCCAAAGCACTGTTTTTGGCCTGGCAAAAAAAATCTGCAGTTGCGCTTAACCACTTAAGCCCCGGACCATTTGGTAGCTAAAGGACCAGAGGTGAATTCAGAATTTTGCACTGCGCTGCTTTAACTGTAAATTGTGCGGACATGCAATGTTGTACCCAAACGAAATTTGCGTCCTTTTCTTCCCACAAATAGAGCTTTCTTTTGATGGTATTTGATTGCCTCTGCGATTTTTATTTTTTGCGATATAAACGGAAAAAGACCGAAAATTTTGAAAAAAAATGATATTTTCTACTTTTTGTTATAAGAAAAATCGAATAAACTCAATTTTAGTCATACATTTAGGCCAAAATGTATTCAGCCACATGTTTTTAGTAAAAAAAATGTCAATAAGCGTATATTTATTGGTTTGCGCAAAAGTTATAGAGTTTACAAACTAGGGTACATTTTCTGAAATTTACACAGCTTTAAATTTATGACTGCCTATCTCATTTCTTGAGGTGCTAAAATGACAGGGCAGTACAAAACCCCCCCAAATGACCCCATTTTGGAAAGTAGACACCCCAAGGAAATTGCTAAGAGGCATGTTGAGCCCATTGAATTTTTTATTTTTTTGTCTTAAGTGATTGAATAATGACTAAAAAAATTACAAAAAGTTGTCACTAAATGATATATTGCTCACACATGCCATGGTTATATGTGGAATTGCACCCCAAAATACATTTTGCTGCTTCTCCTGAGTACGGGGATACCACATGTGTGGGACTTTTTGAGAGCCTAGCCGCGTACGGGACCCCGGAAACCAAGCACCGCCTTCAGGATTTCTAAGGGCGCAAATTTTTGATTTCACGCCTCACTACCTATCACAGTTTCGAAGGCCATAAAATGCCAAAATAGCACAAACCCCCCCCCAAATGACCCCATTTTAGAAAGTAGACACCCCAAGGAAATTGCTGAGAGGCCTGTTGAGCCCATTGAATATATTTTTTTTTGTCCCAAGTGATTGAATAATGACAAAAAAAAAAAAATTACAAAAAGTTGTCACTAAATGATATATTGCTCACACATGCCATGGTTATATGTGGAATTACACCCCAAAATAAATTTTTCTGCTTCTCCTGAGTACGGGGATACCACATGTGTGGGACTTTTTAGGAGCCTAGCCGCGTACGGGACCCCGAAAACCAAGCACCGCCTTCAGGATTTCTAGGCACAAATTTTTGATTTCACTCCTCACTGCCTATCACAGTTTCGAAGGCCATAAAATGCCAAAATAGCACAAAACCCCCCCAAATGACCCCATTTTGGAATATAGACACCCCAAGCTATTTGCTGAGAGGCATGGCGAGTATTTTACAGCTCTCATTTGTTTTTGAAAATGAAGAAAGAAAATATATATATATATATATATATATATATATATATATTTTTTTTTTTCAATTTTCAAAACTTTGAGATCTGCAAAATACTCACAATACCTCTCAGCAAATAGCTTGGGGTGTCTACTTTCCAAAATGGGGTCATTTGGGTGGGCTTTGTGCCATCTGGGCATTCCATGGCCTCCGAAACTGTGATAGGCAGTGAGAAGTGAAATCAAAAATTTACACCCTTAGAAAGCCTGAAGGCGGTGCTTGGTTTTTGGGGTCCCGTACGCGGCTAGGCTCCCAAAAAGTCTCACACATGTGGTATCCTCGTACTCAGGAGAAGCAACAGAATGTATTTTGGGGTGTAATTCCACATATGCCCATGGCATGTTTGAGCAATATATCATTTAGTGACAACTTTGTGCAAAAAAAATAAATAATAATTGTCGTTTTTCCGCAACTTGTGTCAACATATAAAATATTCCATGGACTCGACATGCCTCTCAGTATATAGCTTGGGGTGTCTACTTTCCAAAATGGGGTCATTTGGGGGGGTTTTGAACTGTTCTGGCATTTTATACACAACATTAGGAAGCTTACATCCACTCTTCTAACCACTTGAAGACAAAGCCCTTTTTGACACTTTTTGTTTACATGAAAAAAATTTTTTTTTTGCAAGAAAATTATGTTGAACCCCCAAACATTATATATATTTTTAAAGCAAAGGCCCTACAGATTAAAATGGTGGGTGTTGCATTTTTTTTTCTACACAGTATTTGCGCAGCGATTTTTCAAACGCATTTTTTGGGTTAAAAATACACTTTTTTAATTTTAATGCACTAAAACACACTATATTGCCCAAATGTTTGATGAAATAAAAAAGATGATCTTAGGCCTAGTACATAGATACCAAACACGACATGCTTTAAAATTTCGCACAAACGCGCATTGGCGACAAACTACATACATTTTCAAAAGCCTTTAAAAGCCTTTACAGGTTACCCCAGTAGATTTACAGAGGAGGTCTACTGCTAAAATGACTGCCCTCGATCTGACCTTCGCGGTGATACCTCACATGCATGGTGCAATTGCTGTTTACATATGACGCCAGACCGACGCTTGCGTTCGCCATTGGGCAAGAGCAGGGCAGGACAGGGGTGCTTTTTTTTTTTTTTTTTTTTTTTATTATTAATTTTGCTTTTTTATTTTATTTTTAAATTGTTCCTTCCAAGTATTTTTTTTTTTTTATCATTTTTATTGTTATCTCAGGGAATGTAAATATCCCCTATGATAGCAATAGGTAGTGACAGGTACCCTTTTTTTGAAAAAACTGGGGTCTGCTAGACCCTAGATTTTTCCTCTGCCCTCAAAGCATCTGACCACACCAAGATCGGTGTGATAAAATGCTTTCCCAATTTCCCAATGGCGCTTTTTATATCCGGGGTGGGGCATTCCCTCCCACTGCTTGTAAAAGCAGTCCAGAGGCTAATTAGCCGCTAGGATTGCTTTTACATGAAAGCCGGCCGCAGGCTGAAAAGAATGATACCAAGATGATACCTAAACCCACAGGCATCATTCTGGTATAAACATTCAAAGTCCAGCAACATACCAGTACGTTGCTGGTCCTTGTTGGACATGTATTGTAATCTTTTTTTTTCATGCAGCCAGTTGGCTGAACGAAAAAAGAAATTGATCGGTGGGTATGCCCACCATTAGAATACCGCCCTTCATCCACCCACTTCCAATGATGGGCATACACGCACCATTTATATATGCCGAAGCATGGGGGCATCCTCCCGCAAAAAAGTTATGCCGCACACACATGGTCAGACTTTTCCACGGGCAAGCCTCCGTCGGAATTTCGACCGTATGTACGTGGCATTAGGAGCAAAATCGCTCCTCCGCTCCTGCTGCCCCAATGCTTCGGCATATATGCTTTTTTTATTTAACTGTGGTGGTGAAATCACCTCCTACAGCACTGGAGTCGCAGGGATCAGGCCTGTCTCTGCGAACGCTGCAGTTATGTGTGTTTTTGTTTTGTAAGTGACAGTGATCGATCGATACTGCACTTGGGTGGCCTGGGCTGGACGGAGGGGCAAAACACAGGTGCTAGCAGGTATCTAGGCTGATCCCGCTAACACTGCGTTTTTGGGAACCCTAAACTGCTGGGGACGCTAGTATAGATCTGATCTGATCAGATATTGATCTGTTCAGATACTATACCACTAAGGGGGGTTTATGCTTCACGCGTGGGTGTTAGCGTTACTGGCACTAACCTGACGCTGCCTGGGGTGTGACGCAGACCCTCTCTGACGCTAAAACCTAATTGATATCACCCGCCGGGCGATCAGGGGGTTAAACCTTTATTGGGTTATATACGGCGGGTGCCCTGACACTATAAAAAGCAAACTAACTAACCAGCGTCACCCGTAACACTTATATGGTGATCACTGGTGAAAGGGTTAACTAGGGGCAATCAGGGGGTTAAAACCTTTATTAGATAATATATGGGGGTACCTGACGCTATAAAAACCTGCGGCGAACCTAAAAAAAATTACTGGCTACCGATCTGCATCACGGACACTAAGACAGCGTTTAGAAAAACGATCGCTTAGCGACAGTGGTGATAGGGGGTGAAAGGGTTACCTGGGGGGCGATCAAGGGGGTTAAACCTTTATTAGATAATATATTGGGGTACCTGACGCTATAAAAACCTGCAGCGAACCTAAAAAAAATTACCAGCTACCGATCTGCATCACCGACACTAAGACAGCGTTTAGAAAAACGATCGCTTAGCGACAGTGGTGATAGGGGGTGAAAGGGTTACCTGGGGGGCGATCAAGGGGGTTAAACCTTCATTAGATAATATATTGGTGTACCTGACGCTATAAAAACATGCGGCAAACCTAAAAAAATTACTGGCTACTAGTGATGAGCCGAACACCCCCGGGTTCGGTTCGCACCAGAACCCGCGAACGGACCGAACGTTCGTACGAACATTAGAACCCTATTAAATACAATGGATGCGAACGTTCGAATTCTAAAGTGCTAATTATAACGACTATTATGCATGTTATTGTCCTAAAAAGGGTTTGGGAACCCGGGTTCTTGACCAGGGGACATGTATCAATGCAAAAAGAAGTTTTAAAAACGGTCGTTTTTCGGGAGCAGTCATTTTAATGATGCATAAAGTGAAAAAAAAAAAGTCAAATATTCCTTTAAATATCGTACCTGGGGGGTGTCTAAAGTATGCCTGTGAAGTGCCACGTGTTTCCCGTGTTTAGAACTGTCCCTGCACAAAATGACACTTCTAAAGGAAAAAAAAGCCATTTAAAACTGCTTGCGGCTTTAATGTAATGTCTGGTCCCGGTAATATGGATGAAAATCTTTAAGAAAAATGGCATAGCTACCCCATGACCCCCCCCCCCCTACCCCAGCCCATTACCAGCCCCTTTGGGTCTTGTATGGATATTAAGGGGAACCCCGCACATAAAATAAAAAAGGCCCTATATACTCTGAACAGCCGTATACAGGCGGTGCATACAAGACAGGGACTGTAGGTTTGTTCTTATGTAGAATCTGTTTGTAATTTTGAACAGGTACATTGTTTAAGTGTAGCTCCAGCCCAAAAATCAATTTTTAAACTTTTTGGAAAACATAGGTAAGGGTTATCACCCCTGTAACATTTGTTTTGCTGTCTGTGCCCCTGTTCAGAACATTTCACCTCACTTTCCGTCCCAATGACAACTGTTTTTGAAATGTGGTGTTTTTCTTGAAACAAGGATTGGTGATAAAGCATCAGTACAGAGGAGACACCTTTCTGCCATATTAATTCTTACAGGAGAGAATTTTCCTTCCTAGGGGTAGATTTCCTCTCACTTCCTGTTGTCTTCTTCCGTTTGCAAGTAGTAGTAGTTTGTAAGTTGGATGTTTGAAAGTAGGGACCTGCCGTATATACTCTGCAGAAATTGGCCCCTTAGGTGTTGGTGTTGGCACAACACTGAAAACACTCACAGTTATTCTTGGTGGGTGCTGGAACGCCCTGCTGTCAACTATTATATCAGGAATTGTAATTACATATAATTGTTGAACAGTGGTAGTAAAAATTGGGCCTTTGATGGTGGTGCTGGTGCCACAACACTGTAAGCCCTGACAGTTACTCTTGGTGGGTGCAGCAATGGGCCCTGCTGTGAATTATTAGATCAAGAATTGTAATTGCATGGCCCTGTTGAACAGGGGCTGAAAAATTGGGCCTTTCGTGGTGGTGGTGGTGGTGGTGGTGTTGCCACAACACTGTAAGCCCTCAAAGTTACTCTTGGTGGGTGCAGGAATGGGCCCTGCTGTGAATTATTAGATCAAGAATTGTAATTACATGCCCCTTTTGAACAGGGGCTGAAAAATTGGGCCTTTCGTGGTGGTGGTGGTGGTGGCGTTGCCACAACACTGTAAGCCCTCAGAGTTACTCTTGGTGGGTGCAGCAATGGGCCCTGCTGTGAATTATTAGATCAAGAATTGTAATTACATGCCCCTGTTGAACAGGGGCTGAAAAATTGGGCCTTAGGCACTGGTGGCACAACACTGCAACCCCTCACAGATACTGTACTTGGAGCACAGCAATGAGCCCTGTTGCAAAGTATTGCTTCAAAAATTGTAATTACACGCCCCTGTTAAACAGGGGCTGAAAAATTGGGCCTTAGCCACTGGTGGCGGCACCCATAAACAAAAATGATCTTCCAAGCTATCATCATCAATCGTATCATTGAGGACTCGGAGGAGGAGGATAGCCAGTCAACATAACAGCACAGGCACTCAGCATCAGCATCAGTCTTGAAGGGATGTGACATGTTAAAATCAATTAGTCTGTTATATCAGCATCAGGTGTGTGGTAGCTGGTGGTGATCCAAGACTGGTTTATCTTGATGAAAGTCAGTCGATCAACCGAGTCGGTGGACAGGCGCACCCTGTGATCCGTGACAAATCCTCCAGCAGCACTGAATGTGCGTTCCGAAAGAACGCTGGATGCAGGACAGGCCAGTAGCTCAATTGCATACTGTGCAAGCTCTGGCCACTGATCGATCCTCAAGACCCAGTAAGCCAGAGGATTTTCGGTGGGGAAGGTGTCCAAGTCTGACCTTGCCCCTAGATATTCCTGCACCATGTTTATCAGACGCTGGCGATGGTTGCTGGAACCGATCATACTTTGGGGCTGCGGACTAAAGAATTGTCTGAACGCATCGGTCAGACGGCCACCTTCCCCACCGCTCCTTCTTTGACTGGCCGAAGCCTCAGCAACTCGTTGTCCAGGACCAGGAGTTTGTAACCTCCCAGTCTCTGGGAACGCGTTGCACAGACCTTTCTGCAAGGCCTCCCGGAGTTGTCTCATCCTCTGCTCCCTCTGCGACGGTAACATAAGGTCCGCAACCTTACCCTTGTACCGTGGATCAAGGAGAGTGGCCAGCCAGTAATGGTCCCTCTCCTTGATCCGAAGAATACAAGGATCCTTCCGCAGACTTTGCAGGATCAGGGAGGCCATGCAGCGTAGGTTAGCTGAGGCATTCGGTCCGGAGTCCTCTGGGTCACTAAGGACGACATGATCCGCAGCCACCTCCTCCCAGCCACGTACAAGTCCACTGGTTTCTTGGGACTGTAAATCATCCCTAAAAGACTGCTGCTGATGATGCTGAGTGCCAGCCTCCACCTCCATGCTGACACAATCCTCCTCCTCCTCCTCCTCCTCCTCCTCCTCTTCCTGTGCGATGGGTGGGACAGAAGGAACACTGTCTGGGTAAAGGGGGCCTTGAGAGGCAAGGAAGTCCTCCTCTTCCTGCCTCTGTTCTGCCTCAAGTGCCCTGTCCATTATTCCACGCAGCGTGTGCTCCAACAGGTGGACAAGAGGTACAGTGTCAATGATGCATGCACTGTCACAGCTCACCATCCTCGTGGCCTCCTCAAATGGTGCCAGGACAGTGCATGCATCCCTGATCATGCCCCACTGGCGTGGAGAAAAAAAACCAAGCTCCCCTGACCCTGTCCTGGTGCCGTAGTCGCACAGGTACTCATTGATGGCCCTCTGCTGCGTGTGCAGCCGCTGCAGCATGGCCAACATTGAGTTCCACCTGGTGGGCATGTCACATATAAGGCGGTTCTTGGGCAGGTTCAACTCCTTTTGCAGCTCAGCCAGGCGAGCACTGGCATTATAAGATCTGCGGAAATGCACACAGACTTTCCTGGCCTGCCTCAGGACATCCTGTAAGCCCGGGTACCTGCCCAAGAACCGCTGCACCACCAGGTTAAGGACGTGAGCCACACAGGGCACATGGGTCAGTTGTCCCTGTCGGAGGGCGGAGAGGAGGTTGGAGCCATTGTCGCAAACCACCATTCCTGGCTTAAGCTGGCGTGGCGTCAACCACCTCTCGGCCTGGCCCTGCAGAGCAGACAGGACCTCTGCCCCAGTGTGGCTTCTGTCCCCCAAACACACCAGCGCAAGCACGGCATGGCATCTTTTTGCCTGCGTACTTGCGTAGCCCCTTGAACGCCTACGGAGCACCGCTGGTTCAGAGGACAAAGCACAGGAAGAGGCCATGGAGGAAGAAGAAGAGGAGGGGGTGGAGGAGAGAGGTGTGTCACAACCACTAGTAGCATTTTGTAGGCGTGGCGGTGGAACAACCTCCAACACTACTGCACCTTGTCCTGCATCCTTCCCAGCTGCCAAAAGAGTGACCCAATGGGCCGTGAAAGAAAGGTAACGTCCCTGTCCATGCCTGCTGGACCATGAGTCAGCGGTAATATGCACCTTACCGCTGACCGCCCTGTCCAGCGAGGCCAAGACATTGCCTTCCACATGCCGGTAGAGAGCCGGAATAGCCTT
This sequence comes from Rana muscosa, assembly GCA_029206835.1. Lineage (NCBI taxonomy): Eukaryota > Metazoa > Chordata > Amphibia > Anura > Ranidae > Rana > Rana muscosa. Next base: position 522,762,179 of record CM055116.1, on the reverse strand, counting down.
CCGTGAGAAAAAGTGGCGTTTGGGAACCTGCCACTGAGGAACCGCACATTGCACAAACTCACGGAAGGGGGCAGAGTCTACCAACTGAAAAGGCAGCAGTTGAAGCGCTAGCAATTTAGCCAAGCTAGCATTCAACCGCTGGGCATGTGGATGGCTGGGAGTGAACTTCTTTCGACGGTCCAGCAGCTGGGGCAGGGAAATTTGCCTGCTAGAATCAGACGTCGGTGTACTGCTAGCAGAGTGGCCGCAAGTACTTGGCTGTGTCACACCTAATTCTACACCTTCATTCCTCTCAGTGCATGTTTCAGAGAGGACTGAAGTTATAGTGGGGTTGGAGATCCCAGCTGATGCGGTGCAAGGAGAGGTCCGCTTTGTTCTTTGGTGTGGGTCTTTGAGGTAGGCTTGCCAACGAGCTGCAAGGCAGGTCAACATATGTCTGGTCAGGCATGTGGTACCCAAGCGGCTGATGTTTTGGCCACGCGATATACGCTTGAGACATATGTTGCAAACAGCAGCTGTGCGATCTGATGCACTAGCCTCAAAAAAGGCCCACACCAAAGAACTTTTTGAATGACGGGCAGAGGCAGCGCCCTGCACAGGCGGAGCTCTGCGGTGTGATTCCGTCGGTGTACTGCCCTTACGCTGGCCACCAAAGGGCATCCTGCCTCGTTGGAGATGTGCCTCCTCCTCATCCTCCTCCTCCTCCTCTCTCCTATTAGGCACCCACGTGGAGTCAGTGACCTCATCATCCCCTCCCTCCTCATCACTGGAGCCAATCTGGCAGTATGCTGCAGCTGCTGGAACATGACTGCCAGATTGGTGTCCTTCTTGAGCATCCCCTCTGTCTGCTCTCACGCTACTGCCTTCCTGTAGCTGGGTTTCATCATCAGACCCTTCGAAACGCTGGGCATCCTCCTGGAGCATGTACCCAACACTGTGCTCAAACAGTTCGGGGGACTCCTCAGGAGGAGGACATGGTGGGTCTACGGAAGGAGTGACTGATGATGAGTCTGACATTGATACCAGGGAAGAGGACGCTTTGGCAGCTGCTTTGCCAGTACCCTGAGCCTGGGTGAGAGAGGATGAGGAGGAGGAGGAGGGCTTGGTCATCCACTCTACCAAGTCTTCGGCATGATGTGGCTCAACATGTCCAGCTGCCGAAAAGAAGGACAAGCGTGTCCCATGGCCATGTGCTGAAGACAATGCACCGCGTCCACGACCAGCACTGTTGCCCCCAGACACAGAGCCTGCTTGCCCTATTTTATTGCCTCCTGACTGTCTGCCTCTCCTTGTTTGCCTTCCAGACATTCTAATGGATGGCCTGCAGGGAGATGGGAAAAAGCAATAAGGGCTACCTTCAGGTGTCCTTCTCTGTCCCTTTACTTAAGGATTTCTAAATATGGTTGAGGATGATTGCTTTCGCACAGAATAGCACAATGACAATTTCCCTGACTGTCCAAAAAACAAGGATTTCAAAGATGGTTGATGAGGAATGTTTTAGCACAGTATAGCACAAGGAGAATTTCCCTCACTGTCCTTCCCTGTCCCTAGAAACAAGGATTAGCACAGTAAACCACAGTGACACTCTCTCTACCTATAGTTTTCTGTCCCTAGAAAAAATGTTTTTTTAAAGATGGTTGATGATCAATGTTTTAGCACAGTATAGCACAAGGAGAATTTCCCTCACTGTCCTTCCCTGTCCCTAGAAACAAGGATTAGCACAGTAAACCACAGTGACACTCTCGCTACCTATAGTTTTCTGTCCCTAGAAAAAATGTTTTTTTAAAGATGGTTGATGATCAATGTTTTAGCACAGTATAGCACAAGGAGAATTTCCCTCACTGTCCTTCCCTGTCCCTAGAAACAAGGATTAGCACAGTAAACCACAGTGACACTCTCGCTACCTATAGTTTACTGTCCCTAGAAAAAATGTTTTTTTAAAGATGGTTGATGATCAATGTTTTAGCACAGTATAGCACAAGGAGAATTTCCCTCACTGTCCTTCCCTGTCCCTAGAAACAAGGATTAGCACAGTAAAACACAGTGACACTCTCGCTACCTATAGTTTTCTGTCCCTAGAAAAAATGTTTTTTTAAAGATGGTTGATGATCAATGTTTTAGCACAGTATAGCACAAGGAGAATTTCCCTCACTGTCCTTCCCTGTCCCTAGAAATAAGGATTAGCACAGTAAAACACAGTGACACTCTCGCTACCTATAGTTTTCTGTCCCTAGAAAAAATGTTTTTTTAAAGATGGTTGATGATCAATGTTTTAGCACAGTATAGCACAAGGAGAATTTCCCTCACTGTCCTTCCCTGTCCCTAGAAACAAGGATTAGCACAGTAAACCACAGTGACACTCTCGCTACCTATAGTTTTCTGTCCCTAGAAAAAATGTTTTTTTAAAGATGGTTGATGATCAATGTTTTAGCACAGTATAGCACAAGGAGAATTTCCCTCACTGTCCTTCCCTGTCCCTAGAAACAAGGATTAGCACAGTAAAACACAGTGACACTCTCGCTACCTATAGTTTTCTGTCCCTAGAAAAAATGTTTTTTTAAAGATGGTTGATGATCAATGTTTTAGCACAGTATAGCACAAGGAGAATTTCCCTCACTGTCCTTCCCTGTCCCTAGAAACAAGGATTAGCACAGTAAACCACAGTGACACTCTCGCTACCTATAGTTTACTGTCCCTAGAAAAAATGTTTTTTTAAAGATGGTTGATGATCAATGTTTTAGCACAGTATAGCACAAGGAGAATTTCCCTCACTGTCCTTCCCTGTCCCTAGAAACAAGGATTAGCACAGTAAAACACAGTGACACTCTCGCTACCTATAGTTTTCTGTCCCTAGAAAAAATGTTTTTTTAAAGATGGTTGATGATCAATGTTTTAGCACAGTATAGCACAAGGAGAATTTCCCTCACTGTCCTTCCCTGTCCCTAGAAACAAGGATTAGCACAGTAAACCACAGTGACACTCTCGCTACCTATAGTTTTCTGTCCCTAGAAAAAATGTTTTTTTAAAGATGGTTGATGATCAATGTTTTAGCACAGTATAGCACAAGGAGAATTTCCCTCACTGTCCTTCCCTGTCCCTAGAAACAAGGATTAGCACAGTAAACCACAGTGACACTCTCGCTACCTATAGTTTACTGTCCCTAGAAAAAATGTTTTTTTAAAGATGGTTGATGATCAATGTTTTAGCACAGTATAGCACAAGGAGAATTTCCCTCACTGTCCTTCCCTGTCCCTAGAAACAAGGATTAGCACAGTAAACCACAGTGACACTCTTGCTACCTATAGTTTACTGTCCCTAGAAAAAATGTTTTTTTAAAGATGGTTGATGATCAATGTTTTAGCACAGTATAGCACAAGGAGAATTTCCCTCACTGTCCTTCCCTGTCCCTAGAAACAAGGATTAGCACAGTAAACCACAGTGACACTCTCGCTACCTATAGTTTTCTGTCCCTAGAAAAAATGTTTTTTTAAAGATGGTTGATGATCAATGTTTTAGCACAGTATAGCACAAGGAGAATTTCCCTCACTGTCCTTCCCTGTCCCTAGAAACAAGGATTAGCACAGTAAACCACAGTGACACTCTCGCTACCTATAGTTTTCTGTCCCTAGAAAAAATGTTTTTTTAAAGATGGTTGATGATCAATGCTTTAGCACAGTATAGCACAAGGAGAATTTCCCTCACTGTCCTTCCCTGTCCCTAGAAACAAGGATTAGCACAGTAAACCACAGTGACACTCTCGCTACCTATAGTTTTCTGTCCCTAGAAAAAATGTTTTTTTAAAGATGGTTGATGATCAATGCTTTAGCACAGTATAGCACAAGGAGAATTTCCCTCACTGTCCTTCCCTGTCCTTAGAAACAAGGATTAGCACAGTAAAACACACTGACACTCTCCCTACCTATCCTTCTCTTTCCCTAAACTAAAGGAATCCAGGTTAAGCAAGAAAAAAAAATGTCACTGTCCCTGCCTATGCTTCTCTTTCCCTGCTCCGGAACACACTACACTAGGCCGCCGTGCTGGCGGCCTTTTATAGTGTGGGGCGTGTACTAAACACCCTCAGCGATAATTGGCCACAGGTATCCTGCCTGTGGCCAATCATTGCTCTCCTCGCTGCCGACACTGTGATTGGCCAAGCATGCGGGGTCACAGTGCATGCTTGGCCAATCACAGCGCCTGGATGACACTGCAATGGCGTAGTGCATTGTGGGCCGTTCGCGTCACTCGAATTAGGCGCGAACGGCCCAAATCGTTCGATCTTCGTCGAACGATCGAACAGCCGATGTTCGAGTCGAACGTATGTTCGACTCGAACACCGAGCTCATCCCTACTGGCTACCGATCTGCATCACCGACACTAAGACAGCGTTTAGAAAAACGATCGCTTAGCGACAGTGGTGATAGGGGGTGAAAGGGTTACCTGGGGGGCGATCAAGGGGGTTAAACCTTTATTAGATAATATATTGGGGTACCTGACGCTATAAAAACCTGCGGCGAACCTAAAAAAAATTACCGGCTACCGATCTGCATCACCGACACTAAGACAGCGTTTAGAAAAACGATCGCTTAGCGACAGTGGTGATAGGGGGTGAAAGGGTTACCTGGGGGGCGATCAAGGGGGTTAAACCTTTATTAGATAATATATTGGGGTACCTGACGCTATAAAAACCTGCGGCGAACCTAAAAAAAAATTACTGGCTGCCGATCGGCATCACTGACGCTAAGACAGCGATCAGAAAAATGATCGCTTAGCGACAGTGGTGATAGGGGGTGAAAGGGTTATCTGGGGGGTGATCAGGGGGTTAAACCTTTATTAGGGGGGTTAGGGCGCTACACTGGACCTAAAACTGAATGTACTGACACTTTTACAGTCACAAATGTCACTGATTGCAGTGATCACTAAATAAATGGTCACTGCAATCAGTGACACTGTGACTGGGGGCTGGGGGGGGTGATCTGGGGGGTGATCTGGGGGTGTCTGGGGGGGCCTGGGGGGCGATTTATGTCCCTATGTGTCCTGGTGTCAGTGTAGTGTTGTGTGCACTGACCTGATGTCTTCTCTTGTACGGCGCTCGGTATATGTGAGCGCCGCACCAGAGATGACATCACTTCCTCCTGCTTCCTCTGCCTGACACAGACAGAGGGGTGGCATTTCCATTCGCCGGGAGCGATCGCGAGGGGATGGCCGGAAACGAATGGCTGCCCCCTCATCCCGGAACGCTCCCGGACACTTAGCCACCGCTCACTGTATAGGAGGGGGGTCCGATTGGACCCCCCAACTATACAAAGGCAATCACGTACACTCTACGTGATTGTGCCTGTCGGTGCCATTCTGCCGACGTATATATACAGTGAGCGGTCGTTAAGTGGTTAAAATCGTTTTTCACAAAGCCTAAAAATGCCTTCAGACGCCAAAGATTTCCACGTTTCAGACGCGGTACCAGCGTTTAGCCGCATTTTAGTTTAGAAGCGTTTTTAAAGGTGACCTATTTTTTTACATTGATAAACTCCAAATTTATGGCAAATGAGGAAAAACCATAATATATATATTGTGAGGGGGTTAGCTCGGCAGCGGGTGTGTGTGACCCCCGAGATGGGCTCCCCACACAAAAACAGGCCCAGCAAACGGTGGTTGTGGTTTTCAAAATCAAAAAGGTGCGGTTTATTTTCTATTTACAGTGACAAAACATACAGGTTTCCTAACTAACAACTGGGATCAGCCTAGTGCTGTCCTAGTCCCTAAGTCCCTGGTTTTAAATGTCCAAGCAAATAGCCACACAGGCTTTGTCTCACCGCACAGGGGTTCACTCTCCCTAGACAGTCCACACAGGTCTGGGTCCAGGCATGAGCTAACACCTAATGAATCTGGGAGTTTTTATAGAGGCCTTAAACGAACTGACAGGCTTCAGCTGGCCTCATCAACTCCCTGTCTGTACGACGCCCCACACTCTCCCTAGAGGTATGAGTCATCCATGAGCCCACTAGCCTTATACAACTCTCCACCTAGTTGTATAAGTCGGCGTAAAGCCTGAATCTGGGCGAAATATATCTACCCCCCTGGATGCAACCAGGTGACTTTACCTTCCTGCTGTCACATACCCCCCCCTCTTGTTTTAACCTCGGGGTTGGAACACCAGCAATCAGGCATTCATGTACTCGAGACAAAGCATCCACATTCCCCATTTGAACGCCAGGGCGATGCTTTACTGTGAAGTTGAATTCCTGGAGGGCCAGGAACCACCTATTCACTCTTCTATTTGTTTCTTTGTTTTGAGCCATCCACTTTAACGGAGCGTGATCCGTAACCATGTCAAAGTGCCTACCTAGCAGGTAGTACCGAAGGGAATCTAGAGCCCACTTCACCGCTAAACACTCCTTTTCAACGGTGGCGTAATTTACCTCATGGGACTTCAACTTCCTGCTGAGGTAAATGACTGGGTGCTCTTCCCCGTTCCAGACCTGGGACAATACTGCTCCTAACCCCACATCTGACGCATCACTTTGTACGACAAAGTCTTTAGAGAAGTCGGGTGAGTACAACACTGGCTGGCTACATAAGGCTTGTTTCAAGAATTGGAATGCTGCCTCAGCCTCGGGGGTCCATTTAATCATGACCGACCCTTTCCCCTTCGTCAGGTTGGTTAGGGGCACAGCCTTAGAAGCAAAGTGGGGAATGAATCGCCGATAATACCCAGCGATTCCCAGAAAGGCTCGTACCTGCTTCTTGCTGTTGGGACGTGGCCAACTCTGGATGGCCTCGACTTTGTTGAGTTGGGGTTTTATTACTCCCCTCCCAATGGTGTACCCAAGATATTTGGCCTCCTCCTGCCCAATGGTACACTTCTTGGGGTTAGCCGTAAACCCCGCTTCCCGAACAGAGTCCAGGACTGCTTGCACTTTTGGCAGATGTGAGGCCCAATCTGTGCTATGGACAATTATGTCATCCAGGTAAGCCGCAGCATACTTCCGATGGGGCCTCAGCATCTGGTCCATTTTCCGCTGGAATGTGGCCGGCGCATTCTGTAACCCGAACGGCATTCTTTTATATTGGAACGCCCCGTCTGGGGTTACAAATGCGGTTTTCTCTTTGGCCGACTTGGCCAGGGGGATTTGCCAATACCCTTTTGTGAGGTCAAGAGTCGTCATGTATCGGGCTGTTCCCAGCCGGTCGATCAACTCATCTATACGTGGCATGGGGTAGGTGTCAAATTTTGTAACTTTGTTCAACTGTCGAAAATCGTTACAAAATCGCCAGCTCCCATCCGGTTTAGGCACCAACACAATGGGACTAGACCAATCACTTTGGGACTCCTCTATCACCCCTAAGTTCAGCATTTTCTGTACTTCCTCCCGTATTGCCTCCCGTCGGGCCTCTGGGATCCGATAGGGTTTTAACTTCACCCTTTCACCGGGCGGGGTAATGATGTCATGCTCTACCCCAGATGTTTGTCCCGGCAGCTCAGAGAATACCTCCTTGTTGCGAAGCACAAACTCCTTAACCTCCTGTTGTTGGGGTTGTGACAAGGTGGCTGCTATTCCAACCTCCGGAATCACGCAACCAGTTTGAGCTGGTGACCAAGTGTCTGCGACTAGGGACTCTCTATCCCTCCAGGCTTTCAACAGATTAACGTGATAGATCTGTTCGGGCTTTCGCCTTCCTGGTTGTCTGACCTTGTAATTCACTTCGCTCACTTTTTCCATTATCTCGTAGGGGCCTTGCCATTTGGCAAGGAATTTACTTTCAACCGTAGGGACAAGTACCAGTATCCTATCCCCCGGGGAAAAGGTACGGGTCTTGGCTCCACAGTTGTACACTCTCTGCTGTGCTAACTGCGCTTGGGCCAAATGTTCCTTCACGATGGGCATTACCTGTGCAATTCGGTCTTGCATCAGGGCGACATGCTCAATCACACTCCTGTGGGGAGAACTCTCACTTTCCCAAGTTTCCTTGGCAATATCCAACAGCCCTCTTGGGTGTCTCCCATACAGTAACTCAAAGGGGGAGAATCCCGTAGAGGATTGGGGCACCTCCCTAATAGCAAACATCAGATAAGGAAGTAGACAGTCCCAATCCTTTCCATCTCTATCCACCACTTTCTTCAACATTTGTTTTAGGGTTTTGTTGAACCTTTCAACCAGCCCATCGGTTTGGGGGTGATACACAGATGTACGTAATTGCGTCACTTTGAACAATTTACACAGCTCCTTCATAACCCGGGACATAAAGGGTGTACCTTGGTCCGTAAGCAGTTCTTTACAAATACCCACCCGGCTAAACACAAGAGATAGCTCTTTGGCTATGGTTTTGGCCGAGGTATTTCGGAGAGGGATCGCTTCTGGATAACGGGTGGCATAGTCCATTATAACTAATATGTACTGGTGCCCCCTAGCGGACTTGATTATAGGACCTACCAAATCCATGGCGATCCTCTCAAACGGGACCTCAATGATGGGTAGAGGGACCAGTGGGCTACGGAAATGTGGCATCGGGGCCGACCTCTGACACACAGGGCAGGAGGAACAATAATTTTCTATGTCCTTCATCACCCCCGGCCAATAGAATCTCTGTAATACCCTCTCTCGGGTTTTCTCTGTCCCCAGATGACCTCCAAGAATGTGCCCATGGGCCAACTCCAACACCAACTTCCTGTAAGGTTTGGGCACCACAAGCTGCTCAACGGTTTCTTCTGCCCTTTTTGCCACCCGATACAGTAGGTCCTTCTCTACGCTGAAGTATGGGTAAGTGCAGGTATTATCTGGGTTCACTAACTCGCCATCTATTTTCACTACGTTTTCCCGTGCCTTTATTAGGGCGGGGTCTTTCAACTGTTCTGTGGCAAAGTTTTCCCTGTGAACCTCAAGATCAGAAAACTCCACAGACGGTAGGTTTTCGTCTGAGGAGGTGGGCTCCTCTCCAGTTTCTTGAGTCTCCCCTGCCAATACTGATAAGGGAAATTCTGGAGAGTCCTCACCACTCTCAGGGGAGTTCTGGCTATCACATTCCTGGTACATAGGGGCACCAGTGGGGGGCTCAGGATCATCCCACAGTTCCCAGAACTTCGGAAAATCCCTTCCCACAATGGCGTCATGTGGTAACTGAGATACTAAGCCCACTGGATGAGAGAGGGTACCTTTGGGGGTCTCGAAACACACTGTAGTCACTGGATACTCTCGGGTGTCCCCATGCACACAAATAACAGCTACCTTGCTATTCCCAGAGACCTCTGTTTTAACTAACTCAGCCTTTATCAGGGTCACAAGGCTACCTGAATCCAGCAATACCACAACATTTCTACCATTAACACACATTTTGCATAAATGTTTCTCAGTTCCTCGAATGGCAGTGCATGCGACTGTCGCACACAGCGACTGACGTCTGCCCGTCAGAAAGTCACACTGCATGGGTTCCTCCACAACCGGGCAATTGGCTGCAATATGTCCCGCTTGCCGGCAGCGGTAGCAAACGATCCTTCTTGCGGCCTCTTGAGCCGCTGATTTCCCAGGCTGTTCTCGCCAAACTTGGGGTAGAGCTCCCACCCTCTCACTCTCTCCACCCTCACCCCTTGGAATCCTCTTATCCGCCCCTGGGGATGGTCTGGTCTTAGGGTGGAAAGTCCGAGTGTCTCTGGAAGAGGCCGTCAGGTTCTCTGTAGCCAAGTATTTCTCCACACGATCCACAAGACCATCGGCCGTCTCTGGGTCTCCATGGCTTACCCACTTTTGGATGGCAGTAGGAAGAGCTCTCAAAAACCGATCCATTACAACACGTTCCACAATCTTTGGTGCGGACAAAGTCTCTGGCTGTAGCCACTTTCTGCTCAGGTGAATGAGATCATACATTTGAGACCTGGGGGGTTTTCCAAGCTGGAAAGTCCAGTTATGCACACGCTGAGCCCGGACAGCCTGGGTGACACCCAGCCTTGCCAATATTTCAGCTTTTAGCATCGCATAGTCTTTTGCTTGGTTAGGCTCTAGGTCATAGTAAGCTTTCTGCGATTCACCAGTTAACAGAGGAGCCACCAGTCCAGCCCACTGCTCCTCAGGCCACTTTTCTCTTTCAGCGGTCCTTTCAAATGTGGTCAAAAATACCTCTGGATCATCCTCTCCAGTCATTTTTGTCAATAAACGACTCACCCCAAAGGACGCGGTATTAGTGGGACGGCTTTCCTCACTGGTCTGCGGACGTTGCTGCATTGCTGCTTCCATCTGTTGTTGTAGTCTCTGCTCTTGCTTCTGTAACAGGTCTATGAAGCGGGCCTCAGATTGCTGCTGGGCTTGTTGCTGAGCCTCCAGACTCTGTTGCAAAGTTGCGTTTGTCTGCTGCTGGGCTGCAAGGCTCTGTTGATGAGCTTGCTGCTGGGCTGCAAGGCTCTGTTGATGAGCTTGCTGCTGGGCTGCGAAGTTCTGTTGTTGAGCTGCAAGGCTCTTTTGCAAACCTGCATTTGTCTGCTGTTGATTGGCATTTGCTAGAGCCAGCTGCTTCAGTATCTCCTCCATGCTGGCTTAAAAAAAAACTGCCACTGGTTCTCCACCAACTGTGAGGGGGTTAGCTCGGCAGCGGGTGTGTGTGACCCCCGAGATGGGCTCCCCACACAAAAACAGGCCCAGCAAACGGTGGTTGTGGTTTTCAAAATCAAAAAGGTGCGGTTTATTTTCTATTTACAGTGACAAAACATACAGGTTTCCTAACTAACAACTGGGATCAGCCTAGTGCTGTCCTAGTCCCTAAGTCCCTGGTTTTAAATGTCCAAGCAAATAGCCACACAGGCTTTGTCTCACCGCACAGGGGTTCACTCTCCCTAGACAGTCCACACAGGTCTGGGTCCAGGCATGAGCTAACACCTAATGAATCTGGGAGTTTTTATAGAGGCCTTAAACGAACTGACAGGCTTCAGCTGGCCTCATCAACTCCCTGTCTGTACGACGCCCCGCACTCTCCCTAGAGGTATGAGTCATCCATGAGCCCACTAGCCTTATACAACTCTCCACCTAGTTGTATAAGTCGGCGTAAAGCCTGAATCTGGGCGAAATATATCTACCCCCCTGGATGCAACCAGGTGACTTTACCTTCCTGCTGTCACAATATATATATATATTGTGAGGGGGTTAGCTCGGCAGCGGGTGTGTGTGACCCCCTGGATGGGCTCCCCACACAAAAACAGGCCCAGCAGACGGAGGTTGTGGTTTTCAAGATCAAAAAGGTGCGGTTTATTTCTCTATTTACAGTGACAAAAAACACAGCAAAGCAAAAAGAAACATAAACAAAATAAACCCTGGTCAGCTTGACCTCTGACTAAACATGCAGGTTTCCTAACTAACAACTGGGATCAGCTTGGTGCTGTCCTAGTCCCTAAGTCCCTGGTTTAGTAAATGTCCAAACAAATAGCCACACAGGCTTTGTCTCACCGCACAGGGGTTCACTCTCCCTAGACAGTCCACACAGGTCTGGTTCCAGGCATGAGCAAACACCTAATGAAGCTGGGAGTTTTTATAGAGGCCTTAAACGAGCTGACAAGCTTCAGCTGGTCTCCTCAACTCCCTGCCTGCACGACGCCCAGCACTCTCCCTAGAGGTATGAATCATCCATGAGCCCACTAGCCTCAGCTGGGCTTCATCAACTCTCTCCCTAGTTGTATAAGTCGGCATAAAGCCTGAATCTGGGAGAAATATACCTACCCCCCTGGATGCAACCAGGTGACTTTACCTTCCTGCTGTCACATACCCCCCCCTCTTGTTTTAACCTTGGGGTTGGAACACCAGCAATCAGGCATTCATGTACTCGAGACAAAGCATCCACATTCCCCATTTGAACGCCAGGGCGATGCTTTACTGTGAAGTTGAATTCCTGTAGGGCCAGGAACCACCTATTTACTCTTCTATTTGTCTCCTTGTTTTGAGCCATCCACTTTAACGGAGCGTGATCCGTAACCATGTCAAAGTGCCTACCTAGCAGATAGTACCGAAGGGAATCTAGAGCCCACTTCACCGCTAAACACTCCTTTTCAACCGTGGCGTAATTTACCTCATGGGACTTCAACTTCCTGCTGAGGTAAATGACTGGGTGCTCTTCCCCGTTCCAGACCTGGGACAATACTGCTCCTAACCCCACATCTGACGCATCACTTTGTACGACAAAGTCTTTAGAGAAGTCGGGTGAGTACAACACTGGCTGGCTACATAAGGCTTGTTTCAAGAATTGGAACGCTGCCTCAGCCTCAGGGGTCCATTTAATCATGACCGACCCTTTCCCTTTCGTCAGGTTGGTTAGGGGCACAGCCTTAGAAGCAAAGTGGGGAATGAAGCGCCGATAATAACCCGCGATTCCCAGAAAGGCTCGTACCTGCTTCTTGCTGTTGGGACGTGGCCAACTCTGGATGGCCTCGACTTTGTTGAGTTGGGGTTTTATTACTCCCCTGCCAATGGTGTACCCAAGATATTTGGCCTCCTCCTGCCCAATGGTACACTTCTTGGGGTTAGCCGTAAACCCCGCTTCCCGGATAGAGTCTAGGACTGCTTGCACTTTTGGCAGATGTGAGGCCCAATCTGTGCTATGGACAATTACGTCATCCAGGTAAGCCGCAGCATACTTCCGATGGGGCCTCAGTATCTGGTCCATTTTCCGCTGGAATGTGGCCGGCGCATTCTGTAACCCGAACGGCATTCTCTTATATTGGAACGCCCCGTCTGGGGTTACAAATGCAGTTTTCTCTTTGGCCGACTTGGCCAGGGGAATTTGCCAATACCCTTTTGTGAGGTCCAGAGTCGTCATGTATCGGGCTGTTCCCAGCCGGTCGATCAACTCATCTATACGTGGCATGGGGTAGGTGTCAAATTTTGTAACTTTGTTCAACTGACGAAAATCGTTACAAAATCGCCAGCTCCCATCCGGTTTAGGCACCAACACAATGGGACTAGACCAATCACTTTGGGACTCCTCTATCACCCCTAAGTTCAGCATTTTCTGTACTTCCTCCCGTATTGCCTCCCGTCGGGCCTCTGGGATCCGATAGGGTTTTAACTTCACCCTTTCACCGGGCGGGGTAATAATATCATGCTCTACCCCAGATGTTTGTCCCGGCAGCTCAGAGAACACCTCCTTGTTGCGAAGCACAAACTCCTTAACCTCCTGTTGTTGGGGTTGTGACAAGGTGGCTGCTATTCCAACCTCCGGAATCACGCAACCAGTTTGAGCTGGTGACCAAGTTTCTGCGACTAGGGACTCTCTATCCCTCCAGGCTTTCAACAGATTAACGTGATAGATCTGTTCGGGCTTTCGCCTTCCTGGTTGTCTGACCTTGTAATTCACTTCGCTCACTTTTTCCATTATCTCGTAGGGGCCTTGCCATTTGGCAAGGAATTTACTTTCAACCGTAGGGACAAGTACCAATATCCTATCCCCCGGGGAAAAGGTACGGGTCTTGGCTCCACGGTTGTACACTCTCTGCTGTGCCAACTGCGCTTGGGCCAAATGTTCCTTCACGATGGGCATTACCTGTGCAATTCGATCTTGCATCAGGGCGACATGCTCAATCACACTCCTGTGGGGAGAACTCTCACTTTCCCAAGTTTCCTTGGCAATATCCAACAGCCCTCTTGGGTGTCTCCCATACAGTAACTCAAAGGGGGAGAATCCCGTAGAGGATTGGGGCACCTCCCTAATAGCAAACATCAAATAAGGAAGTAGACAGTCCCAATCCTTTCCATCTCTATCCACCACTTTCTTCAACATTTGTTTTAGGGTTTTGTTGAATCTTTCAACCAGCCCATCGGTTTGGGGGTGATACACAGACGTACGCAATTGCGTCACTTTGAACAATTTACACAGCTCTTTCATAACCCGGGACATAAAGGGTGTACCTTGGTCCGTAAGCAGTTCTTTACAAATACCCACCCGGCTAAAAACAAGAGATAGCTCTTTGGCTATGGTTTTGGCCGAGGTATTTCGGAGAGGGATCGCTTCTGGATAACGGGTGGCATAGTCCATTATAACTAATATGTACTGGTGCCCCCTAGCGGACTTGATTATAGGACCTACCAAATCCATTGCGATCCTCTCAAACGGGACCTCAATGATGGGTAGAGGGACCAGCGGGCTACGGAAATGTGGCATCGGGGCCGACCTCTGACACACAGGGCAGGAGGAACAATAATTTTCTATGTCCTTCATCACCCCAGGCCAATAGAATCTCTGTAATACCCTCTCTCGGGTTTTCTCTGTCCCCAGATGACCTCCAAGAATGTGCCCATGGGCCAACTCCAACACCAACTTCCTGTAAGATTTGGGCACCACAAGCTGCTCAACGGTTTCTTCTGCCCTTTTTGCCACCCGATACAGTAGGTCCTTCTCTATGCTGAAGTATGGGTAAGTGCAGGTATTATCTGGGTTCACTAACTCGCCATCTATTTCCACTACGTTTTCCCGTGCCTTTATTAGGGCGGGGTCTTTTAACTGTTCTGTGGCAAAATTTTCCCTGTGAACCTCAAGATCAGAAAACTCCACAGACGGTAGGTTTTCGTCTGAGGAGGTGGGCTCCTCTCCAGTTTCTTGAGTCTCGCCTGCCAATACTGACAAGGGAAATTCTGGAGAGTCCTCACCACTCTCAGAGGAGTTCTGGCTATCACCTTCCTGGTACATAGGGGCACCAGTGGGGGGCTCAGGATCATCCCACAGTTCCCAGAACTTCGGAAAATCCCTTCCCACAATGGCATCATGCGGTAATTGAGATACTAACCCCACTGGATGAGAGAGGGTACCTTTGGGGGTCTTGAAACACACTGTAGTCACTGGATACTCTCGGGTGTCCCCATGCACACAAATAACAGCTACCTTGCTATTCCCAGAGACCTCTGTTTTAACTAATTCAGCCTTTATCAGGGTCACAAGGCTACCTGAATCCAGTAATACCACAACATTTCTACCATTAATACACATTTTGCATAAATGTTTCTCAGTTCCCCGAATGGCAGTGCATGCGACTGTCGCACACAGCGACTGACGTCTGTCCGTCAGAAAGTCACATTGCATGGGTTCCTCCACAACCGGGCAATTTGCTGCAATATGTCCCGCTTGCCGGCAGCGGTAGCAAACAATCCATTTGGCTGCCTCTTGAGCCCCTGACTTCCCAGGCTGTTCTCGCCAAACTTTGGGTAGAGCTCCCACCCTCTCACTCTCTCCACCCTCACCCCTTGGAATCCTCTTATCCGCCCCTGGGGATGGTCTGGTCTTAGGGTGGAAAGTCCGAGAGTCTCTGGAAGAGGCCGCCAGGTTCTCTGTAGCCAAGTATTTCTCTACATGATCCACAAGACCACCGGCCGTCTCTGGGTCTCCATGGCTTACCCACTTTTGGATGGCAGTAGGAAGAGCTCTCAAAAACCGATCCATTACAACACGTTCCACAATCTCTGGTGCGGACAAAGTCTCTGGCTGTAGCCACTTCCTGCTCAGGTGAATGAGATCATACATTTGAGACCTGGGGGGTTTTCCAAGCTGGAAAGTCCAGTTATGCACACGCTGAGCCCGGACAGCCAGGGTGACACCCAGCCTTGCCAATATTTCAGCTTTTAGCATCACATAGTCTTTTGCTTGGTCAGGCTCTAGGTCATAGTAAGCCTTCTGCGATTCACCAGTTAACAGAGGAGCCACCAGTCCAGCCCACTGCTCCTCAGGCCACTTTTCTCTTTCAGCAGTCCTTTCAAATGTGGTCAAAAATACCTCTGGATCATCCTCTCCAGTCATTTTTGTCAATAAACGACTCACCCCAAAGGACGCGGTATTAGTGGGATGGCTTTCCTCACTGGTCTGCGGACGTTGCTGCATTACTGCTTCCATTTGTTGTAGTCTCTGCTCTTGCTTCTGTAACAGGTCTATGAAGCGGGCCTCAGATTGCTGCTGGGCTGCAAGGCTCTGTTGATGAGCTTGCTGCTGGGCTGCGAAGCTCTGTTGTTGAGCTGCAAGGCTCTTTTGCAAACCTGCATTTGTCTGCTGTTGATTGGCATTTGCTAGAGCCAGCTGTTTCAGTATCTCCTCCATGCTGGCTTAAAAAAAAACTGCCACTGGTTCTCCACCAACTGTGAGGGGGTTAGCTCGGCAGCGGGTGTGTGTGACCCCCTGGATGGGCTCCCCACACAAAAACAGGCCCAGCAGACGGAGGTTGTGGTTTTCAAGATCAAAAAGGTGCGGTTTATTTCTCTATTTACAGTGACAAAAAACACAGCAAAGCAAAAAGAAACATAAACAAAATAAACCCTGGTCAGCTTGACCTCTGACTAAACATGCAGGTTTCCTAACTAACAACTGGGATCAGCTTGGTGCTGTCCTAGTCCCTAAGTCCCTGGTTTAGTAAATGTCCAAACAAATAGCCACACAGGCTTTGTCTCACCGCACAGGGGTTCACTCTCCCTAGACAGTCCACACAGGTCTGGTTCCAGGCATGAGCAAACACCTAATGAAGCTGGGAGTTTTTATAGAGGCCTTAAACGAGCTGACAAGCTTCAGCTGGTCTCCTCAACTCCCTGCCTGCACGACGCCCAGCACTCTCCCTAGAGGTATGAATCATCCATGAGCCCACTAGCCTCAGCTGGGCTTCATCAACTCTCTCCCTAGTTGTATAAGTCGGCATAAAGCCTGAATCTGGGAGAAATATACCTACCCCCCTGGATGCAACCAGGTGACTTTACCTTCCTGCTGTCACAATATATATATATATATATATATATATATATATATATATATATATACACCGTATATAATCGAGTATAAGCCGATTTTTTAAGCACAATTTTTTGTGCGGAAAATGCCCCCCTCGGCTTATACTCGAGTCACCTTTTTGCGCCTGATCTCCCGGAATTTGGGGAGCTGGTACCAGCCTGCCGTAGGTCCCCTGGACCCCAAACGTGGCACACATATATCCCCACTCATCCTCTACAAGTGTGCAAAGTTTCTTGTCCGGGGGACCTACGGCCGGGGAGCACCGATTTTTCAAAACTGGGCACCCCTTCTATAGACTCCCATGTTAAACGGTCATTTCTCTGGTGACTTTGGGGACCCGGTACCGGCCGGTCATAGGTCCTCTGGACCCCAAACTTGGCACACATGTAGCCCCACTCTTTGTCTACAAGTTTGCAAAGTGTCTTGTCTGGGGGACCTACGGCCGGGGAGCACCGATTTTTCAAAGAGACTCCCATGTTAAACGTCAGACTAGTCATGGACACAGTGAGGCATGGACA
The DNA here is from genome assembly GCA_029206835.1 of Rana muscosa. NCBI lineage: Eukaryota > Metazoa > Chordata > Amphibia > Anura > Ranidae > Rana > Rana muscosa. The sequence continues at coordinate 522,744,936 of CM055116.1, read as the reverse complement.
CAATGAGGCAAAGTGAGCCCTCGTACACACGGCCGAGATTTTCGTTGAAAAAAACATGTCGTTTTTTTCGACGAGATTCTTGGACAAGAAACTTGTCCCGGCCGAGTGTACACATGCTCGTTTCAAAGAACCCGCGGTTCTTTGAATGGAGCGTACGCGGTGACGTCATCGACTACGACGAGCATGCGCTCGTCACATTCGATGCCGTCGCCGCCATCTTGGTATACCCTACGTATGCCTATGAAGCTACCGCGTATGCGTCGAATTCATTTCGAACATGCGCGGGCTTCCGGGAGGACAGGTAAGTGTACACACACTCACTTTTCTCGTTGAGAAACATGCCGAGGAGAATCTCAACGAGAAAATAGAGAGCAGGTTCTCTATTTTCTCGTCGAGGTTTCTTGTCGGTTTTCTCGACGAGAAACCCGATAGCCGCGTACACACGACCAATTTACTCGGCAAGACCTCTCTGCCAGCAAGTTTCTTGCTGGTTCTTGCCGAGAAAATCGGCCGTGTGTACGAGGCCTCAGGCACACCCTAGGCTTATACTCGAGTCAATAAGTTTTCCCAGTTTTTGTGGTAAAATTAGGTGGGTCGGCTTATACTCCAGTATATACGGTATATATATATATATATATATATATATATATATATATATATAGATATATAAAAAAATGAAATTGCTTCCATTGCATTGTGGACAATCCACAACTTGGGGCAGCTGACGTGGCAAGTGGACAATCCACAACTTGTGGCAAGTGACACGCTAAATACAACTACACTGCTGCTCTCAGCTGCTGATATCACTCTGGTCTCACAAAATAGCTAAAATCGTAAATAATACTGTTTTTGGAGCTTAGGGCGGCTCCTTATCATATACACGCAAATGTGGTAAAACACAGCATGCAAACGCCACAAAGCGTGCCTTTCTAAACGCCACTTTCAACCTTAGTTCTGAACACTTTGCACCAGCGTCCCGTCTACATGGGGCCTAAAAACGCCTATGCCATTTACAGCTCAAAAACGCCATGGTGGCCATGAGGCCATAGGCTAACATGGAGAGATGTTTTTAAGCTGCAAAAAACGCTCAAACAAGCGGCTTGAAAAACGTCCGTGTGCATGTAGCCTTATATTAACCACTTGCGCACTGCCCAGACCAAGTTTCACATTTCAGCGCTGATGCACTTTCAATGACAATTGCGCACTCATACAACACTGTAACCCAATGAAAATGAATTATTTCTTGGCACACAAATAGAGCTTGCTTTTGGTGCTATTTGATCACCTTTGTGTTTTTTTTTTTCTATAAATACAAAAGACCGAGTTTAAAAAAAAAAAAATGATATTTTAACCACTTCAGCACTGGGCCTATTCTGGCACTTCTCTCCTTCATGTAAAAATCATAAATTTATGGCTATAAAATTACTTCAAAACACCAAACATTATATATGTTTTTAGATCAGACACCCTAGGGAATAAGATGGCGGTCATTGCAAATTTTTATCTCGCTCTGTATTTGCGCAATACATTTTCAAACGCCTTTTTTTTTGCTAAAAATATTACAAAACAGTAAAGTTAGGCCAATTTTTTGGTATAATGTGAAAGATGTTGTTATGCTGAATAAATAGATACCTAACACGTCACGCTTTAAAATTGCGCACACTCATGGAATGACACCAAACTTCAGTAATTAAAAATCTCCCTAGGCGATGCTTTAATTTTTTTTACACGTTACCATTTTGCCATTACAGAGGAGGTCTAGTGCTAGAATTGTTGCACTCGTTCTAATGCACGCAGCAATAACTCACATGTGTGGTTTGAACGGCGTTTACATATGTGGGCGGGACTTACGTGTGTGTTCGCTTCTGAGCGCAAGCTACCGGGGACATGGGCGTTTTTTCTTATTTTTGCTTATTTTTTTTATTTAGTTTTTTTTCTTTTTTGTATTTCTTACTCTTTTTTTAACTTTATTTTTTTTTGGATCACTTTTATTCCTATTACAAGGAATGTAAACATCCCTTGTAATAGGAATGTGTGTGACAGGTCCTCTTTATGGAGAGATGCAGGGTCAATAAGACCCCACATCTCTCCTCCAGGCTGGAAAGCATGATATTGGTCAAAAAAAATCACCAATCTCATGCTGACAGCCGAGATCACGGCTTGGTTAACATACAGGAACACGGCGTGATGTCATAACGTCGCGCCCTGGCCTCCGACGGTCATAGAGATGACTGATGACCATCTGGTCACCAGTCATCACCAAATCGTTCTCCGAGCCCAAGATGGCACGGGAGAGCCCAGAGAAGCACCGGATGGCGTTAAGAGGGGGGGGGAACGTCCCCTCCCGCCGCCTATAAGAACGATCAAGCGGCGGAACTGCCACTATGATCATTTTTATTGTGCACAGAATCGCCGGCTGAAAAGAATGATATCTGAATGATGCCTGCAACTGCAGGCATCATTCAGATGTCACCGCACAAAGCCAAGGATGTCATTTGACGGTGGGCGGTAGGAAACTGGGTAATATTTTTAAAAAAGGTAATTTTTCTTCTTCATTGATGAGACTGCACTGATGGGCACCGGTGGCAAGGGTGGGCACTGAGAGGTGGCATTGCTAGTTGGCACTGGTGGGCAGTGAGAAGTGGCACTGCTAGGTGGCAATGATAGTTGGCAGTGATGGGCACTGATAGGGAGCACTGCTAGGTGCCACTGATTGGCACCAGTGGTGGGCATTGATAGGTGGCACTGGCAGGGGCTACTAATTGTCACAGATGACGCAGAATTGCCTCTTCCTCTTCGGGCCCCATGTCCCTTGCACATAAGCCGGTGATTGCCTTTTTTTTATGCTCACGCTGTCAGCACAAGGAGAAAACAAAAACCATTACCCAGCTTTTGTTTACATCACGTGATCAGCTGTCATTTGCTGACAGCTGATCACATGGTAAAGGGCAGGGACCGGCCCCTTACTCGGATCTGTCATCACCCGAGTCTCAGTGACTCAGTGACCAAAGCGCGCGCACACAAAGGGGAGGACGTTTATTGACGGACTCCCGGCAATTGAGGACCATGCTGTGGCCGTCGATCAGTTATAGCGCTGATCTCAAGTGATTAAAGAGGGTCTAAATGGGCCATTGACATGCATCACAATTCAACTTAGGAATGTGTCTTTGAAAAGTTAAACTAAATAATTTGGCCACTTTATCCTTCCAAATAATTCACTTCCTGTCACATAGCCACACAGGAAGTGAGGGAAAATCCCTAATAATGTCTTTCCTTGGGGACACACAGGTCAGTCTAAATACTTCCCCCATTATGCACATTGCAGGGTACACCACAAATTATTAGGTAGTTTGTACTTTGGGGTTTGGGGTTTATTTACTAAAGGCAAATCTACTTTGCACTACAAGTGCACTTGCTGTATATCTGAGGGGGACATGCAAGCAAAAAAAAAAAACACCATCTTTGCTTTTACATGATTGTAACATCCAATCACCAGTACTTTCCCTTAGAATTTCAGCAGCTACACTTTTACTGCAGAGTGGATTTGTCTTTACTAAACCCCAAACTATACAATGATTTGGGGTGTACACAACAAAGTGCTAGAGTGCAATTTGCTTAATGGGGACACTAGTTAGATTGATCTGTGTGTCCCCAAGAAAAGACATTGGTAGGGTTTTACCTTAACTTCCTGTTTAGCTGTGTGACAGGAAGTGAAGCCAATTTTAAGAAAAGGAGACAAAGGCCAAACTACAAAAAAAATAAAAAAAACACACACGCAGGGGTTCCAACACTTACTTTTTTTCCCTCAAAATGCCCACAATTAGAATTGTATGGCCTTGAGCTATTTTTAAGTGCAGTGCTCTAAATCAGTGCTTCTCAAGTACCCCCAACAGGCCATGTTTGCAGGTTTTCCTTCATCTTGCACATGTGCTTTAAATCACAGTCAATGGTTTTGATTTTTGGACAGCAATTCTCGATAAGATAAATTCACAAAACATGTCCTGTTGGGGGTACTTGAGGACTGAGGCTGAGAACCACTGCAGTAAAAAAGGAAAATTGAATACTTACCGCTGTGTATTTTTCATTTCCTGGTGATGCTCCATGGCAGCACACAATACATGCATATGCTAGCATGAAGGCACCAGATTAGACAAATCACACCTGTTTTGTTTTGACATGCCAATCAGCTGTCACATTTGTTGCAAAGAAAACACAAAACAAAACATCAAAACTTTGCATCAAATTTTATTGGTCAACAAAACAAAAGGAAAGGCAAAATAAAAAACATGGTCAATTTGAAACAGTTACAGACTCAACATCTTAAGAAATGTTTGGCCAAAAAAAAATGCAGCACAGACAATTAAATCAAAGTGAACAAACAACACACATTAACAACATCAGAATTATTTCAGGGGAACATTTTCCCCACACAAAAAAATACAATCCACAAAAGTTAACCAATCACCTGTTTTGCAAAGACATAACAAATAAAATACATGTGTTACAAACTCGATAAGGACACCAACATGTACATTTTACCCCCCCCCCCCCCCACACACACACACACACACACTTGCCTCTTCTCAGGGCAAGCGAACGAATGTTCCCTCTGAGTTTTATATAACATATGTTTGTGTGCTAATGAGGCAATTGAAAACACATGCACAGTCCATGAAACACCCAAAATGCAAGTTCACTCAATGTAGAGACTGAAATTCAAAGTGGCTACACCTTTTAAGGATTAGTGATGAGCCGAACACCCCCGGGTTCGGTTCGCACCAGAACCCGCGAACGGACCGAAAGTTCGTACGAACATTAGAACCCTATTAAATACAATGGATGCGAACGTTCGAATTCTAAAGTGCTAATTATAACAACTATTATGCATGTTATTGTCCTAAAAAGGGTTTGGGAACCCGGGTTCTGCACCAGGGGACATGTATCAATGCAAAAAGAAGTTTTAAAAACGGTCGTTTTTCGGGAGCAGTCATTTTAATGATGCATAAAGTGAAAAAAAAAAGTCAAATATTCCTTTAAATATCGTACCTGGGGGGTGTCTAAAGTATGCCTGTGAAGTGCCACGTGTTTCCCGTGTTTAGAACTGTCCCTGCACAAAATGACACTTCTAAAGGAAAAAAAAGCCATTTAAAACTTCTTGCGGCTTTAATGTAATGTCTGGTCCCGGTAATATGGATGAAAATCTTTAAGAAAAATGGCATAGCTACCCCATGACCCCCCCCCCCCACCCCAGCCCATTACCAGCCCCTTTGGGTCTTGTATGGATATTAAGGGGAACCCCGCACATAAAATAAAAAAGGCCCTATATACTCTGAACAGCCGTATACAGGCGGTGCATACAAGACAGGGACTGTAGGTTTGTTCTTATGTAGAATGTGTTTGTAATTTTGAACAGGTACATTGTTGAACTGTAGCTCCAGCCCAAAAATCTATTTTTAAACTTTTTGGGAAACATAGGTAAGGGTTATCACCCCTGTAACATTTGTTTTGCTGTCTGTGCCCCTGTTCAGAACATTTCACCTCACTTTCCGTCCCAATGACAACTGTTTTTGAAATGTGGTGTTTTTCTTGAAACAAGGATTGCTGATAAAGCATCAGTACAGAGGAGACACCTTTCTCCCATATTTATTCTTACAGGAGAGAATTTTCCTTCCTAGGGGTAGATTTCCTCTCACTTCCTGTTGTCTTCTTTCGTTTGCAAGTAGGAGTCGTTTGTAAGTTGGATGTTTGAAAGTAGGGACCTGCCGTATATACTCTGCAGAAATAGGCCCCTTAGTTGTTGGTGTTGGCACAACACTGTAAGCACTCACAGTTACTCTTGGTTGGTGCTGGAACGCCCTGCTGTCAACTATTATATCAGGAATTTTAATTACATATAATTGTTGAACAGTGGTAGTAAAAATTGGGGCTTTGATGGTGGTGCTGGTGCCACAACACTGTAAGCCCTGACAGTTACTCTTGGTGGGTGCAGCAATGGGCCCTGCTGTGAATTATTAGATCAAGAATTGTAATTGCATGCCCCTGTTGAACAGGGGCTGAAAAATTGGGCTTTTGATGGTGGTGGTGGTGGTGGTGGTGTTGCCACAACACTGTAAGCCCTCAGAGTTACTCTTGGTGGGTGCAGGAATGGGCCCTGCTGTGAATTATTAGATCAAGAATTGTAATTACATGCCCCTTTTGAACAGTGGCTGAAAAATTGGGCCTTTCGTGGTGGTGGTGGTGGTGGCGTTGCCACAACACTGTAAGCCCTCAGACTTACTCTTGGTGGGTGCAGGAATGGGCCCTGCTGTGAATTATTACATCAAGAATTGTAATTGCATGCCCCTGTTGAACAGGGGCTGAAAAATTGGGCCTTAGGCACTGGTGGCACAACACTACAACCCCTCACAGATACTGTACTTGGAGCACAGCAATGAGCCCTGTTGCAAAGTATTGCTTCAAAAATTGTAATGACACGCCCCTGTTAAACAGGGGCTGAAAAATTGGGCCTTAGGCACTGGTGGCACAACACTACAACCCCTCACAGATACTGTACTTGGAGCACAGCAATGAGCCCTATGGCAAATTATTGCTAAAAAAATTGTAAGTACACGCCCCTGTAAAACAGGGGCTGAAAAATTGGGCCTTAGCCACTGGTGGCGGCACCCATAAACAAAAATGATCTTCCAAGCTATCATCATCAATCGTATCATTGAGGACTCGGAGGAGGAGGATAGCCAGTCAACATAACAGCACAGGCACTCAGCATCAGCATCAGTCTTGAAGGGACGTGACATGTTAAAATCAATTAGTCTGTTATATCAGCATCAGGTGTGTGGTAGCTGGTGGTGATCCAAGACTGGTTCATCTTGATGAAAGTCAGTCGATCAACCGAGTCGGTGGACAGGCGCACCCTGTGATCCGTGACAAATCCTCCAGCAGCACTGAATGTGCGTTCCGAAAGAACGCTGGATGCAGGACAGGCCAGTAGCTCAATTGCATACTGTGCAAGCTCTGGCCAGTGATCCATCCTCAAGACCCAGTAAGCCAGAGGATTTTCGGTGGGGAAGGTGTCCAAGTCTGACCTTGCCCCTAGATATTCCTGCACCATGTTTATCAGACGCTGGCGATGGTTGCTGGAACCAATCATACTTTGGGGCTGCGGACTAAAGAATTGTCTGAACGCATCGGTCAGACGGCCACCTTCCCCACCGCTCCTTCTTTGACTGGCCGAAGCCTCAGCAACTCGTTGTCCTGGACCAGGAGTTTGTAACCTCCCAGTCTCTGGGAACGCGTTGCACAGACCTTTCTGCAAGGCCTCCCGGAGTTGTCTCATCCTCTGCTCCCTCTGCGACGGTAACATAAGGTCCACAACCTTACCCTTGTACCGTGGATCAAGGAGAGTGGCCAGCCAGTAATGGTCCCTCTCCTTGATCCAAAGAATACGAGGATCCTTCCGCAGACTTTGCAGGATCAGGGAGGCCATGCAGCGTAGGTTTGCTGAGGCATTCGCTCCGGAGTCCTCTGGGTCACTAAGGACGACATGATCCGCAGTCACCTCCTCCCAGCCACGTACAAGTCCACTGGTTTCTTGGGACTGTAAATCATCCCTAAAAGACTGCTGCTGATGATGCTGAGTGCCAGCCTCCACCTCCATGCTGACACAATCCTCCTCCTCCTCCTCCTCTTCCTGTGCGATGGGTGGGACAGAAGGAACACTGTCTGGGTAAAGGGGGCCTTGAGAGGCAAGGAAGTCCTCCTCTTCCTGCCTCTGTTCTGCCTCAAGTGCCCTGTCCATTATTCCACGCAGCGTGTGCTCCAACAGGTGGACAAGAGGTACAGTGTCACTGATGCATGCACTGTCACTGCTCACCATCCTCGTGGCCTCCTCAAATGGTGCCAGGACAGTGCATGCATCCCTGATCATGCCCCACTGGCGTGGAGAAAAAAAACCAAGCTCCCCTGACCCTGTCCTGGTGCCGTAGTCGCACAGGTACTCATTGATGGCCCTCTGCTGCGTGTGCAGCCGCTGCAGCATGGCCAACGTTGAGTTCCACCTGGTGGGCATGTCACATATAAGGCGGTTCTTGGGCAGGTTCAACTCCTTTTGCAGCTCAGCCAGGCGAGCACTGGCATTATAAGATCTGCGGAAATGCACACAGACTTTCCTGGCCTGCCTCAGGACATCCTGTAAGCCCGGGTACCTGCCCAAGAACCGCTGCACCACCAGGTTAAGGACGTGAGCCACACAGGGCACATGGGTCAGTTGTCCCTGTCGGAGGGCGGAGAGGAGGTTGGTGCCATTGTCGCAAACCACCATTCCTGGCTTAAGCTGGCGTGGCGTCAACCACCTCTCGGCCTGGCCCTGCAGAGCAGACAGGACCTCTGCCCCAGTGTGGCTTCTGTCCCCCAAACACACCAGCGCAAGCACGGCATGGCATCTTTTTGCCTGCGTACTTGCGTAGCCCCGTGAACGGCTACGGAGCACCGCTGGTTCATAGGACAAACCACAGGAAGAGGCCATGGAGGAAGAAGAAGAGGAGGGGGTGGAGGAGAGAGGTGTGTCACAACCAGTAGTAGCATTTTGGAGGCGTGGCGGTGGGACAACCTCCAACACTACTGCACCTTGTCCTGCATCCTTCCCAGCTGCCAAAAGAGTGACCCAATGGGCCGTGAAAGAAAGGTAACGTCCCTGTCCATGCCTGCTGGACCATGAGTCAGCGGTAATATGCACCTTACCGCTGACCGCCCTGTCCAGCGAGGCCAAGACATTGCCTTCCACATGCCGGTAGAGAGCCGGAATAGCCTTCCGTGAGAAAAAGTGGCGTTTGGGAACCTGCCACTGAGGAACCGCACATTGCACAAACTCACGGAAGGGGGCCGAGTCTACCAACTGAAAAGGCAGCAGTTGAAGCGCTAGCAATTTAGCCAAGCTAGCATTCAACCGCTGGGCATGTGGATGGCTGGGAGTGAACTTCTTTTGACGGTCCAGCAGCTGGGGCAGGGAAATTTGCCTGCTAGAATCGGACGTCGGTGTACTGCTAGCAGAGTGGCCGCAAGTACTTGGCTGTGACACACCTAATTCTACACCTTCATTCCTCTCAGTGCATGTTTCAGAGAGGACTGAAGTTATAGTGGGGTTGGAGATCCCAGCTGATGCGGTGCAAGGAGAGGTCCGCTTTGTTCTTTGGTGTGGGTCTTTGAGGTAGGCTTGCCAACGAGCTGCATGGCAGGTCAACATATGTCTGGTCAGGCATGTGGTACCCAAGCGGCTGATGTTTTGGCCACGCGATATACGCTTGAGACATATGTTGCAAACAGCAGCTGTGCGATCTGATGCACTAGCCTCAAAAAAGGCCCACACCAAGGAACTTTTTGAATGACGGGCAGAGGCAGCGCCCTGCACAGGCGGAGCTCTGCGGTGTGATTCCGTCGGTGTACTGCCCTTACGCTGGCCACCAAAGGGCATCCTGTCTCGTTGGAGATGTGCCTCCTCCTCATCCTCCTCCTCCTCTCTCCTATTAGGCACCCACGTGGAGTCAGTGACCTCATCATCCCCTCCCTCCTCATCACTGGAGCCAATCTGGCAGTATGCTGCAGCTGCTGGAACATGACTGCCAGATTGGTGTCCTTCTTGAGCATCCCCTCTGTCTGCTCTCACCCTACTGCCTTCCTGTAGCTGGGTTTCATCATCAGACCCTTCGAAACGCTGGGCATCCTCCTGGAGCATGTACCCAACACTGTGCTCAAACAGTTCGGGGGACTCCTCAGGAGGAGGACATGGTGGGTCTAGGGAAGGAGTGACTGATGATGAGTCTGACATTGATACCAGGGAAGAGGACGCTTTGGCAGCTGCTTTGCCAGTACCCTGAGCCTGGGTGAGAGAGGATGAGGAGGAGGAGGAGGGCTTGGTCATCCACTCTACCAAGTCTTCGGCATGATGTGGCTCAACATGTCCAGCTGCGGAAAAGAAGGACAAGCGTGTCCCATGGCCATGTGCTGATGACAATGCACCGCGTCCACGACCAGCACTGTTGCCCCCAGACACAGAGCCTGCTTGCCCTCTTTTATTGCCTCCTGACTGTCTGCCTCTCCTTGTTTGCCTTCCAGACATTCTAATAGATGGCCTGCAGGGAGATGGGAAAAAAGCAATAAGGGCTACCTTCAGATGTCCTTCTCTGTCCCTTGAAACAAGGACTTGCACAGTGAAAGAAACTGACACTCTCCCTACTTACAGTTTTCTGTCCCTAGAAAAAATGATTTTTTTAAGCACAATATAGCACAAGGAGAATTCACTCACTGTCCTTCCAGGTCCCTAGAAACAAGGACTTGCACAGTGAAAGAAACTGACACTCTCCCTACCTAGAGTTTTCTGTCCCTAGAAAAAATGTTTTTTTTAAGCACACTATAGCACAAGGAGCATTCACTCACTGTCCTTCCAGGTCCCTGGAAACAAGGACTTGCACAGTGAAAGAAACTGACACTCTCCCTACCTACAGTTTTCTGTCCCTAGAAAAAATGTTTTTTTTAAGCACAATATAGCACAAGGAGAATTCACTCACTGTCCTTCCAGGTCCCTAGAAACAAGGACTTGCACAGTGAAAGAAACTGACACTCTCCCTACCTACAGTTTTCTGTCCCTAGAAAAAATGTTTTTTTTAAGCACACTATAGCACAAGGAGAATTCACTCACTGTCCTTCCCAGTCCCTAGAAACAAGGACTTGTACAGTGAAAGAAACTGACACTCTCCCTACCTACAGTTTTCTGTCCCTAGAAAAAATGTTTTTTTTAAGCACAATATAGCACAAGGAGAATTCACTCACTGTCCTTCCAGGTCCCTGGAAACAAGGACTTGCACAGTGAAAGAAACTGACACTCTCCCTACCTACAGTTTTCTGTCCCTAGAAAAAATGTTTTTTTTAAGCACACTATAGCACAAGGAGAATTCACTCACTGTCCTTCCAGGTCCCTGGAAACAAGGACTTGCACAGTGAAAGAAACTGACACTCTCCCTACCTACAGTTTTCTGTCCCTAGAAAAAATGTTTTTTTTAAGCACACTATAGCACAAGGAGCATTCACTCACTGTCCTTCCCAGTCCCTAGAAACAAGGACTTGCACAGTGAAAGAAACTGACACTCTCCCTACCTACAGTTTTCTGTCCCTAGAAAAAATGTTTTTTTTAAGCACACTATAGCACAAGGAGAATTCACTCACTGTCCTTCCCAGTCCCTAGAAACAAGGACTTGCACAGTGAAAGAAACTGACACTCTCCCTACCTACAGTTTTCTGTCCCTAGAAAAAATGTTTTTTTTAAGCACAATATAGCACAAGGAGAATTCACTCACTGTCCTTCCAGGTCCCTGGAAACAAGGACTTGCACAGTGAAAGAAACTGACACTCTCCCTACCTACAGTTTTCTGTCCCTAGAAAAAATGTTTTTTTTAAGCACAATATAGCACAAGGAGAATTCACTCACTGTCCTTCCAGGTCCCTGGAAACAAGGACTTGCACAGTGAAAGAAACTGACACTCTCCCTACCTAGAGTTTTCTGTCCCTAGAAAAATGTTTTTTTTAAGCACACTATAGCACAAGGAGCATTCACTCACTGTCCTTCCAGGTCCCTGGAAACAAGGACTTGCACAGTGAAAGAAACTGACACTCTCCCTACCTACAGTTTTCTGTCCCTAGAAAAAATGTTTTTTTTAAGCACAATATAGCACAAGGAGAATTCACTCACTGTCCTTCCAGGTCCCTGGAAACAAGGACTTGCACAGTGAAAGAAACTGACACTCTCCCTACCTACAGTTTTCTGTCCCTAGAAAAAATGTTTTTTTTAAGCACAATATAGCACAAGGAGAATTCACTCACTGTCCTTCCAGGTCCCTGGAAACAAGGACTTGCACAGTGAAAGAAACTGACACTCTCCCTACCTACAGTTTTCTGTCCCTAGAAAAAATGTTTTTTTTAAGCACAATATAGCACAAGGAGAATTCACTCACTGTCCTTCCAGGTCCCTAGAAACAAGGACTTGCACAGTGAAAGAAACTGACACTCTCCCTACCTACAGTTTTCTGTCCCTAGAAAAAATGTTTTTTTTAAGCACAATATAGCACAAGGAGAATTCACTCACTGTCCTTCCAGGTCCCTGGAAACAAGGACTTGCACAGTGAAAGAAACTGACACTCTCCCTACCTACAGTTTTCTGTCCCTAGAAAAAATGTTTTTTTTAAGCACAATATAGCACAAGGAGAATTCACTCACTGTCCTTCCAGGTCCCTAGAAACAAGGACTTGCACAGTGAAAGAAACTGACACTCTCCCTACCTACAGTTTTCTGTCCCTAGAAAAAATGTTTTTTTAAGCACACTATAGCACAAGCACAAAACACACTGACACTCTCCCTACCTATCCTTCTCTTTCCCTAAACTAAAGGAATCCAGGTTAAGCAAGAAAGAAATAAAAGTCACTGTCCCTGCCTATGCTGCTCTATCCCTGCTCCGGAACACATTACACTAGGCCGCCGTGCTGGCGGCCTTTTATAGTGTGGGGCGTGTACTAAACACCCTCAGCAATAATTGGCCACAGGCATCCTGCCTGTGGCCAATCATTGCTCTCCTCGCTGCCGGCGCTGTGATTGGCCAAGCATGCGGGGTCACAGTGCATGCTTGGCCAATCACAGCGCCTGGATGACACTGCGATGGCGTAGTGCATTGTGGGCCGTTCGCGTCACTCAAATTTGGCGCGAACGGCCCAAATCGTTCGATCTTCGTCGAACGATCGAACAGCCGATGTTCGAGTCGAACGTATGTTCGACTCGAACACGAAGCTCATCCCTATTAAGGATGTCCTTCAATTACTAACCCATAAAAACACTCTCTGAGTGAGCATGCCCAGAAATATCCAGGTGCTGTTCACACACAAAAAGCACCCAAAAAAAAAAATAACTGGCTGGGCATGTGCAGAACAACACCAATGCAGCTAGCAAAAAATAACCCCCCCCCCTCCCCCCGTCCAAAATTAAGCACATCATCCAGCATTCTACAGAATTAGAGATGGGACAATCACCCCACCCCCCCACCAACAAATACCATTGCAGTCTATGGGAACTGACTTGTTAATTTTGCTAGTCCCCACTTGGCTGGCTTATCTTCTAGTTATTGGCCTTAAAATGGGGGCCCAGGTCCCACCCTAAGGGACATATATCAATGTCAACAATTTGGAAAACACCAAAAATCAAACAAAGAGAAGTGCCTTTAAATATGCCAAATTTCTTAAGGGCCATTTCACACCACATGCAGTGCATTGCGTTTTTTATGCATCCAAAATGCATGGAAAGTTGGTTATATGGTTCTAAATGGCAGTATTTGTTCCAGTGTGTTCCAGTTCCCCCAAAAAAGTAGAACATGCTGCATTTTACCTGCACTGGACTGTACTGGAACGCAGCAAAACTCATCATAAACGCACTGGAACTCACCGGAACGCACCTAAACGCACTGGAACACACTTGTCCTTATCTATGGTTAATAAAAAAGAGGGGTGAAAAAAAAGCACTGGACTGCATCAAAAACGTACCAAAAATGCACTGGAATGCATGAAAAACGTGCATGCAGAAAAGCACCTGGAACGCATCCGGATTGCGTTTCTATGGTGTGAACTGGCCCTAGTTCACACTATAGAAACGCAGTCTGGGTGCGTTCCAGGTGCTTTTCTGCATGTGCGTTTTTGACACATTCCAGTGCATTTTTGATGCGTTTTTGATGCAGTCCAGTGTTTTTTTTCCCCCTCTTTTCACTTAGGACAAGTGTGTTGCAGTGCGTCTTTGGTGCATTTAGGTGCGTTCCGGTGCATTCCAGTGCATTTTTGGTACGTTCCGTTGCGTTTTTGATGTGTTTTACTGGGGTCCAGTACAGTTTTGTACCTAAAAAAATGCAGCATGTCCTTTTTTTTTTTTTTTTCGCTTTCTGAAACGCACTGGAACGGACTGCAGTGGTGTGAACTATGCCATTGGCATTAATGTGATCAACTTTCTTTGCGTTTTTCATGCATCAAAAAAACGCACTGCACTGCATCCAGTGTGAACTGGCCCTAAATATCATACCCGGGGGGTGTCTATAGTATGCCTGTAAAGTAGCACATGTTTTCCATGTTTATAACAGTTGGAGAGCAAAATGACATTTCTAAAGTAAAATAATAGTCATTTAAAAGTCCTTGCGGCTGTAATGAATTGCTGGTTCCCGTCAATACAGATAAAAGTCATTGAAAGTCTTTGATTACACACAAAACAAAAGCGTGGGGGTCCCCTAAATTCCATTACCAGGCCCTTCAGGTCTGGAATGGATATTAAGGGGAACCCCGCTACAATTTTTTTTTTTAAATGACGTGGGGTTCCCCCCAAATATCCATACCAGGCCCTTCAGATCTGGCATGGATTTTAAGGGGAACTCCACCCCAAATTTAAAAAAAAAATGGCGTGGAGTCCCCCCAAAAATCCACACCAGACCCTTATCCGAGCACGTAACCTGGCCGGCCGCAGGGGAAAAGGGGGGGACGAGAGCGGCCCCCCTCCCTCCTGAACCGTACCAGGCCACATGCCCTCAACATGGGGAGGATGTCCCCATGTTGATGGGGACAAGGGCCTCATCCCCAAAACCCTTGCCCGGTGGTTGTGGGGGTCTGCGGGCGGGGGGGCTTATCGGAATCTGGAAGACCCCTTTAAAAAAGGGGACCCCCAGATCCCGCCCCCCCTGTGTGAAATGGTAATGGGGTACAAATGTACCCCTACCATTTCACAAAGAAAGTGTAAAAAATGTAAAAAATTACAAGAGACGGTTTTTGACAATTCCTTTATTAATGTCTTTTCTTTTCTTCAATCTTCTTCCATCTTCTTCTTCCATCTTCTTCCATCTTCTTCTTTTCTCCATTCGGGTTTCTTCCTCCATCTTCATCTTCCTCTTTATCTTTATCTTCATCTTCATCTTCATCTTCCTTCTTCCTTCCGTGTTCTCGTCCGCATCTTGCTCCGGCGTCTTCCCTTCTTCTTTCTTCGGCCGCTCCATTTGAATTGGAGGTTCCCACTGTGCGACGCTTCAGTTCTTCAGTTCCCCTCTGGGTCCGCTTACACCCGGTGACCCCGCCCCCCTCTGACACACATGGATTTCACGGGGACTTTCCCTGTGGTGTCAGAGGGGGGCGGAGCCACCGGGTGGCAGCGGACCAAGTGGAGAACTGAAGCGTCGCACAGCGGGAACCTCCAATTCAAACGGAGCGGCCGGAGAAGAAAGAAGAAGGGAAGACGCCGGAGCAAGATGCGGACGAGAAGACCGAAGGAAGAAGGAAGATGAAGATAAAGATGAAGATGAGGATGAAGATAAAGATGAAGAGGAAGAAACCCGAATGGAGAAAAGAAGAAGAAGGAAGAAGAAGAAGGAAGAAGATGGAAGAAAGGAGAAGACATTAATAAAGGAATTTTCAAAAACCGGCTCTTGTAATTTTTAAAATTTTTGACACTTTCCTTGTGAAATGGTAGGGGTACATTTGTACCCCATTACCATTTCACATAGGGGGGGCCAGGATCTGGGGGTCCCCTTTGTTAAAGGGGTCTTCCAGATTCCGATAAGCCCCCTGCCCGCAGACCCCCACAACCACCGGGCAAGGGTTGTGGGGATGAGGCCCTTGTCCCCCTCAACATGGAGACATCCTCCCCATATTGAGGGCATGTGGCCTGGTACACTTCCCCTGCGGCCGGCCAGGTTATGTGCTCGGATAAGGGTCTGGTGTGGATTTTTGCGGGGACTCCACGCCATTTTTTTTTTCATTTGGGGTGGAGTTCCCCTTAAAATCCATGCCAGATCTGAAGGGCCTGGTATGGATATTTGGGGGGAACCCCACGTCATTTTTTTTTAATTTGCAGCGGGGTTCCCCTTAATATCCATTCCAGACCTCAAGGGCCTGGTTATGGAATTTGGGGGAACCCCCACGCTTTTTTTTTTTGTGGTTAGCAAAGACTTTCAATGACTTTTCTCTATATTGCCGGGAGCCGACAATTCATTACAGCCGCGGTGCTTTTAAATGCCTTTTTTTTTCCTTTAGAAATGTCATTTTGCAGGCGCAATGGAAAGTTCAGAGCTGCGCCTGTTCAACTTATGCAAATTAGTTTACGTGACTTGACATTTACTAAGATTTTGCCGGCGCAGTGTCTTGGCGCGTTTGAACCATTGAAATTCCTGCGCTGAGCTCAAAAAAACCTCCCGCAGCTCGAATCGTACTTGCCGGCGCAGCGGGCTGGTTTTGAAAAAGTTACTTTATCACTCAATTTTGGCCATGTTTGTTATTTGGGCAGGTGTCCCTACACTTCCTAACATTACCCCACATCACCCCCATTATATTCTCACTTCCAGCTTATTTATATTTAGTGTTTAACATGCCGTGCGCCAGGTCCATAGTGGCGCACTGAGCGCCTCCTCCTGTCCGCCGACAACACTATAGTAAATGGGAAATAGGGCTGCGCTACCGGCGCTAATGTTTTGTAAATACCAAAACAGCCATTGCGCACGCAGATGCGCC
Organism: Rana muscosa; assembly: GCA_029206835.1. NCBI lineage: Eukaryota > Metazoa > Chordata > Amphibia > Anura > Ranidae > Rana > Rana muscosa. The sequence goes on along the minus strand of CM055116.1, from coordinate 522,728,374 downwards.
AATACTCATGGCGCAAACGTTTCGTAAATCAGCCCCATTGTGTCTCTCCATTTTAAATTATATCATGATCAGGACCCTATAGGATTGAAGTTTTGGGGGGTTGACCATATCAAGCCTACATGGAGAGGAAGTAATATGGTGAGGGAGTTATCCAAACGTGAAACTTTTTGGATTTATTCCTTGGATACCCTCACCCCCAAAGGGTTAAACGTCGAGCTTGACATAAATTGCTTCATAAGTGATTTTTGAGTATATAAGTTTATCATTAAGGGGGAATGTAAGCCAAACATTTATGTATCTATAATATGATTATAGACCCTCTGGTAATACAAATATAATTATGGAGCAATAATGACGTTGATTGATTTTTGGAAGTTCGTTTTAAGATATTTTATGTATTTATTGTTTTAAATGTTATATCATAATGCTGAGCAAGTGTTTGATATTTTTTTAGTTGTTTTCTATTGTTAGAATGTCTAGTTCAGCTATTGATTAATCACACTCTAGATGGTGCTAGTGCTGAGCGTCTATCTGCTATAATGAGTTATGACAGTGATTGAGCCTATTTCCATTTTAAAGTTGAACTATTTTTTATGACTATAAAATCCTGATTATGATAGTTATTGAACATAATAGGGTTGATTTGATATGCCAGGTGGTTGATAATGTAGGATGGCGAGTCCCCTGTGATTATGATGCGGTCTGCCTATCGGATAAACTGGAGGCATTGAGACGCATGCAGGAGGGGTTAACTCGTGTCTCAATTACAGGGGTGTGTATATATTCCAGTGAGCCGTACCGCAGAGTCACGCCCTTAGAGGAAGTCAGAAAGACGAAACGTCAGGGCGTGACTCTGCGGCTGAAAGGAAATGACGCCTGTGCGTTCCAGCTGCGCTCCAGGTACAGGAAGCAACGGTGTGACTGGTGATTATTTTTGTTACCAGCTGACACGTTGCATTTACAGGGGATGGGAACAGCGCGGCTTTTTTGAACTGTAGTGCTGCTGTTTACTGCTGTAATCAAGTTTATGAAAGAAACGTTTGGAATGATTTTATCGTCTGCTGATTAAAGAAGTCTTTTTACGGGATTACACTATTGCCTGTCTCTCTCTTCACCTACAAAATATACTTGTGGATATCAGGGGATTTCCGGAGGGATTTGAGGGATCGAGCAGGATCAGGATCTGGATGATCGGATGATCGGTTGATGGGATCTATCAGGTGCCTGTGAAAGTCCACCTTGTGGTGAGTACCAACCCGAAAGGGGAATAGGATAAGGATCAGAAGTGGATTACATCTATGATTTTAGAAGACACCTGAGGATTTTTGGATTCCTATTTGTTCCTGTTATTTCACTTTATTTTCTCTTATGAACTTGAAATAAGAAAGAGTGGTCACTGGTGTGGGCTGACCATTTTAGCGCTGCTGTAGAAATCTGACAATCTGACTTGTCATAGTTTTTTTATCTATTATATTAATAAAGGAGTATATCCTGAATGTTCACAGCTGATGCTTGACTGTCCTGGATAATGGTATGACACCATAGAATGGGGTGCATAGCAATAAATGGATATAGATCAAATTAACAGTCCTTAAGTATATCCTGCACGTGAGAAGCTGAGAGAAGTCCATGCGTAATGCCCACACAATGCAAATAAAGAAAGAGGAAAGGGGCACACAGTTCAAAGCATTCCCAAACTTGGACAAAGTATCAGGCACCTAATGTTGAATATATAGATGCAGAGGTATTACACTGTTAAGGGCTGATCAATTTACAGTCAGCTATGCTGTTTTTGGTGCAGGTTCAGCGTTAAACCAGGCAGACAGACTCAGTATACAAGCAGACTCAAAGGGGACACAATCATGTATGAAGGTTCATGAGGGATTCTTACCCTCGCTAATGTCAGTGATTGTCCCCTGAGTCCAGCATCTGCAAGCCGTGTCGGCGGGACTGTGATGACCGGGGCGCACAGAAGTTCATGAGGGATTCTTACCCTTGCCTTTACCAGTGTCTATGATTGTCCCCTGAGTCCGGCGTCTGCAAGCCGTGTCGGCAGGACTATAGTTACTGGGACATTCGGAAGTCCAAGCAGGCGTGACCGGCAACTGCAAGCCTGTACTGAGACGTAAAGTGTCTGTCTTGGTTCAAAGTTCAAAGGATGTTCCGCCGGTGGCCTGTAGATGGTGCATGGAATAGGCTGGAATAGGCTGAACCGCAGAGTTTGCTGTTTAGACTCCGTGCTTTGCAGGATCACATTGCTGACACAGACGGGGTATCAGTCGGTAAAGCGGTGGTCTACTGCATCGTTACATATTAAGGCTTGCCTGTAGCTACCCAGGATATCTCCTAAACCTGCACGGTTTAGGAGATACGGTATACCCTGTCCCCTGCATGTGCCGATGTCATTGGCACATGCGCACTGGGGAAAACTGTATGTGCCGTTGCTTCAGTCCGTGTGGCGTTACCAGCGGCTCCCGCGCGAATGCCGGAGCTGCGATACCCGGAAGTAAGCCCCGGGAGAGATGCCGGCGGCCAGAGGGGGAGACGAGGACCGCTGTGGGGACTTCGATCTGAGGTAAGTAATACATAATGAGCTAGTATGCTATGGATACTAGCTCATTATGCCTTTGTCTCGCAGGTTTTTTTTTTTTTTTTTTAAGGGCTTACAACAACTTTAATGAGATAGTCATTGAGAGCATGTTTGATATCTAGACAATGGGACGGGTGAGTTAGAATGGAATCATTAATGCACCAAGAAGAATCCTGGGATCTCGGGATAGGGGAGGAGATGGTAGTACAAACTGCACTATGATCGGACCAAGTAAAGGACGTAATAACTGATGATAGGATCTCTGGGGCCATGCCAACAGATACGATCAATCCTAGAAAACTATTTGTGTGGATGGGAGTAATATGTAAAGCGTTTACAAGCTGGACTGAGCTCATGCCAAGAGTCTAACATGTTATGCTTAGAGATAAGTTGCTGAAATGAAAGCTTAGGGGAACAGGAGGTGGGAGAAGGGGGAGAGTTATCCAAGAAGGGAAAAAAAGGACTTGGTTCGAGTCTCCACATAATATCACTGTACTTAAGTTGTGTGAATCAAATACATGAAAAATATGGGAAATAAATGATAATGGATGTTTATTAGGAGGATAATATGATACAATATATAATAAATGTATTATTCCTGCGCTGTCAGATAAAGATTAAGGGTACACTGCAGCAAACACCTGGTAAGCTGATCCCTAACAGATAAAGTGGAAAAAATTGGTAAAATTGTGATGTTGCGCTGTGAACCTGATAGACTTACTATAATAAAGTGCTGGTGCAAGGTTAGAACACACAATACGTATCAGTGGAATCTTGCTAGGTGCTAAAGTGCAAAATTAAACAATATTCAACAATAACAGGTGATGGTAAATTAAAAATAATCACATATTGATAAACAGTGAAATAAACTGTCGTGCAATCTTAAAATGAGTAACTATAATAAGCGTAAGTAAAAAGTCCAAATGTAAGTAAAAAGTCCAAGTGTAAACTCTGTATAAGAGTATCTATAACATGTAATGTACAGGTAACATGTAACATGTAAGAGTATATATAACATGAACCCCTTGTTGTTTAGTAGCTGCCGAGGCTGTATATACCTGTGGATAAGAGGAGCTGAAAAACTTAGGTGTAGATTGTTTTGTAAAATGAGTCTCCTGTAGGTAAAGAATGTGGATTTTAGCTGTGGCAAATGAACGGAATGCCTTAGTGCATTTTTGTGGTATATTAAGAGCTTGGACATTTAGGGTCAAAATGTTTAAGGGGGTCATATTGGTAATATAAGGAGTTGCATAATAAAAATGTTAAGTTCTGACAGTAGGATTGCATACAATTCAGTATAGGTGGTAGGAAAAAGGAAAGAAATTGGCTCTCGTCAAGCAGATATTACTAAGATTTGTAAAATAATAAAGAGACCCTTTAGCTCAATAGAACGGCATACTGGGGGAGCGACAAGCAGTCCACCAGAGGTCAAAGAGCTACCGTCAGAAGCCCACAGAATAATGGGGATCCGAGGGTAGCAAACTGGAGGCGCAAAAACGCTACAAAAGAGAACACGGCCAACAATAAAAAGTAATACATAAATAGAAATGATACCATTGTCCCATTAAGTTCCATACCCATCAATGTGTCTTGAGAAAGCATGTGAAGAGGGATGGAGCGGATGGGGTAAGGTGTATTCACGCAACAAAAAACATCACAGAAAACATTAAAAAAATGAATAAATGTAAAGAAATATAGCGAACAACTCGCTGCTGTCAGTAAAAGAAAAATATATATATAATTATATATATACAGTATATATATATATATATATATATATATATATATATATATATATATATATATATATATACACACCAGCAGAGAAGTAAGGAGTTAAACAATAGAAAAAAAAAGGGGGCATTTTTTACCAAACATCTGGTTAAAGATATACGAATACCTGACATCAAGTCAAACAAAAAGAAAAAAGTTAGTCCATAGGGTCCCCAGGAGTTGGCGTAGTAGAAGAAAAGTTACCACGTTTTGATTGCCCCTGGTGACTTTTATTTCCTTCAGCACCAGCTGATTTTTGCAGGCAACGGGGAACCATTTGACTTTGTGCATTGCTTTCGTTGAGAGGGTATTCTAGATGCTGTATGTTTTGTAAAGAAGATTGGAGTTCTGCAGCAGAATGGCAGACATATTTAGATCCTTGGTAGGTGAATCGAATTCAAAATGGAAAGCCCCATTGATAGGTGATTTAATGTCGCTGTAAAACTTGAAGAAGTGGCTCCAAAGCCCGATGCTTAGAGATGGTAGCTGAGATAGATCAGTAAAAAGCTGATAGGTATGTCCCTGGAAAATCAGTGAATCTTTTGCTCAAGCTGCAACTAGAAGTTGTTCCTTGGTATGGAAATAGTGAAATTTGGCGATAATATCGCCTGTTGGTCCATCAGCTTTGCGAGGTGTGAGGGCTCTATGAACCCTGTCAATCTTCATTCGTTCGACTGGTATGGAAGGCTGTAGTTCTTGAAATAGGGATAGCATTGTGGTTGGCAAACCAGTGACAGATTCAGGTATTCCATGTATACGGATATTGGAATGCCGGGCCCTATTTTCCTTTTCTACTAAACAAGCTTGAAGCACTACGTTTTCCACTTTGAGGTTTTCAAATTCAACTGCATAAGTCTGGGTGTTATTTTCAAGTTCATCAACCCGCAGTTCCAGATTTGCAGTGTGTTAGCCCAGTTCTCAGATTTTCCTAGTCAGACTGTCTGTAATATGATCTGGTCTGTTTAAGAGCTTTGTGAAGCATTTTTTCGAATTGCCTCAGAACAGAAGAATTAGCAGGGTCTATAAAAAATTTCATTTGTGAAGTTTGTTTATCTGAATCTGAGTCATATTCCCCCTGTGTTGCCACAGACACCTTAGAGCGCTGAGAGGATTTCACTGAGTGTGAGGTAACAGGGGGAGGGGACGAAGCTAGTGCCATTCTGACTGAAGCCTGAGGCAGCGCTGCTTTGTTGTTGATTGGCTTCATTTTGAGGCGAGAACTCCCAAGAACCATTACATTAAGTGGCAGGGGTTGTTAGCAGACCGAGCAACAATATTTACCGGGTGAAGCTGAGCGGGGACGCAGTATAATACAGCAAAATTGTCCCTTCAGGAGCAGAGCTCTAAGCTGGCATGTCTGCTCAATCAGGCTCCACCCATGCGCCTCCATCAGGACTCCCAGTCTCATTAAGTTATATGGAAATAAGAAGTGTGGCCCTTTTATCTCCTAATCAATAAGACCTATAACACTACTAATCCCTAAATACTATCTTAATTTTTACAATAGCTGTTACTACTCATGCATGTCAAGAAAAAATTGTTGAATTTTATTAATGATTATATTTTATAGTTTTTCTTTGTAATCTTGCATATAATATGTTGGTTTTCCGAATTGTATTAAACTTGAGGCAGGGACATAAGGACGGTCCTAAAAATTGTAATCTTTAATAACTTAAGTTAGCAGATAAAGAGTATCATTTAAACTCCAAACTTGGTGCATTTATTGATGGTTAACATGGTACAAGACTCTACTACTGTAATTTTTTTGTAAATACAGATCCCTTTTTTGGTGTGTTAACCATTTGACCAATTTTCAAGGGCATAGGTGGTTCAATTCTTACATAAAACCATTAAGGTAAAGGTATTAAAACACACAATTCCTGAGATGGGAAGAAGGTACATGCTTGTCTGCTAGTAATATGATTTTTTACATTTATTTAGAAATAAAAACATTGAGCTGTGATGTCAAGCAAAGAAAACAAAATTCCAGTAAAGTTCACCCAATATTAGAATTTTATTTTTTTCTTAAAAAAAAGTCTCTTTTCAAAGTCATACCATTTTTTATTAAATAGACAGATAAAGAAGGCAAAAAGTACTGTTTTTAAACAGTGCATTTTTTTTTTTATAAATGTCACCATTTGATCTAGAAGGTGAAGGAAAATATAGGCACTTTTGGGTTTAATATGGGATTATTTGCTAAAGGCAAATAGAGTGCTTACGTTACCCGTGAAGTTGCACGGGAGTCATCCTCAAAGCTTAATGAACCTGGTGAAGCTCCACTGACTACCATCATTAAATCATGTCTGATCACACACAAACAAAAATGTCGTTTTTTTATTTTCCTTACACGTGATTGCCATTTTTGCGGAACAAAATTGCACCACATTTACTAAGCTCTGGGGAAAACTCCTTTGCACAGTTCAACTTCCCTTGCAAAGTGAAAATCCCATTTGCCTTTTAGTAAATCAACCCCTGTCCCTCCAGTGGAGTGCAGTAGCTTGCATGTACCTGAATGTAGTCAGCATCACAATTCCAGATATCCAATATAGGCTGGAAGTCCAAGACCAAGATGTAAAATGTTTAAAGGCTGACTACTATCCTCTGTTTCTTTGTTCTTAAAGCGGAGGTGCAGCCATTTAAAAGAAAAAAAAAGTCAGCAGCTACTAACAGTGTAGCTGCTGACTTTTAATAAGGACACTTACCTGTCCTACTCACCCGCGATGTCGGTCCCGCCACGGCGATTGATCGCTTCTGGCAGGTCCCGGGCTCCTCCCATCCTGACTAAGGGAAACAGGCAGTGAAGTCATAAGGCTTCACTACCCGTTTCCTTCTGCGCATGCGCCACTCGCACGGCGCTTTGTGAATGGGCGGCTTGCCTCCTGGGATACACACAGTTCCCAGAAGGCAGCGCACCCCATTCTCAAGAAGAGGAAATGGAAGTTCTCAATCCGAGGACAAGGAAGAGGCACAGTAGAGGCAGATTAGGGGACTTCCGCATAGCAACAGGCATTTAGGGTGAGTATAAAAAAAAAAAATTCTATACATTTTTTTTCTTTTTTTTTTGGGATTTTTAATGTAATTTTTTTTTCAGGGTGGACCTCCGCTTTAATATATATTTTTGTGAAAGGTCTCAGGAAAAATATTTTAGGGAATTGTTCACCACATGCAGAGCATCCATACTCAAGTGGAACCTCTGCCAAGACTTTATTTTAAGGAGAGAAACTATGTTTGAAATTGGGCTAACAAGAAGGTAGGATGATAACCATGGAGGCCAATCAACTTCCACCTAAAACAAGGGTTTTAAATGATTGCTATCACATGTGTTATCATGTCTAGAATCTACAGCCAAGATGATAGCTGTGTACCATACCATCTCAACATAATGAGATACCAGAGTAATACAAATTAAGATACAGACATATTCCAATCGTCTACTAATCTGAGACCTTTGTAATTTACACATGCTGTCAAAGGGTCAGCAGAAATTTTGAAATTCATTTGGATATTAACAGGTGCATAAAAGGTGAACATCCTTTTGTCAGCTTACTAAGGTTTCCAGAGGTAATTTGCTAATCACATTTATATGCAGATTATTCAATACCTTTTTCATACTTGACTGTATGCTAGGCAGATTCCTCAGTGCAGCTGTCTAGTGAGCCAGCAGTTTTGCATGATTAATGGTTTCTGACAATATGATTGCACTTCTTATTTAATTAGATTATACATCTGTTAGAAATGGTATGCATTTTGCATTTTTCTGTCAGATCTTACAATATGCAGTGTAATAGTTATTTCTGCTCAGGCATATATAATAATATGAATGTCATGCTTTTCATCAATTCCAATTACAACAGAATGAGAATAGTTCCTTTACATCATTTTGATCTATGTGCATTAACAATTTTGAATAGTTGGGATTGGAGCTATCTATAGCTTACCTTTCCAAGACTTACCTGGGAACTTTGATGTACATGCTCAGTGTCCTGATTAGTACCCCGGGCAACAAAGATTAGTGCTAATCAGCTTGATCTGGTAATTGCTCCCATATAGAAAACAGCAGTCAGGAGACAGGCGTCTTATGTGCAGCACATCTTCCTATAAGAGAACATTTACATGCTGTTTCTGATCAGTAATGGTAACTTCCTTAAAAGTACAATACTCAACATGCATTGCATGAAAAGGCTGTTGACCAACACTTGAGTTCACAAAATATATCAAATTTTATAACAGATGACAGCTCCATCTGCTGCTTTTTGCCTTGACCTAAACAAGATAGAAGGTATCCTATTTGCTTAAAGTGTAACTAAAGGCAAACATTTTTTTTACGTTTTGTATAAAGTGGAGAGGGAACACCTGTCGTATTTTTTTTTTTGCTGTTTGTGCCACCCCCCCCCCCGCCCATCTCTATTTATCCTGTTTTCCATTATCATTGAAGGTGAAAATAAAATAAAATGCCTTGACATCATAACAGGAATAAAAGGCAAATTTTCCAATGGGCACACGATTTCTGGTGACACCCCGGGATTCCCTCACTTTGGAGGAATTTTCCCTCACTTCCAGTTTTAGCGATGGGGCAGGAGGTGAATGGAAATCTACCCTATGGGACAGATGGCAAAAAACTCACATGGGTTATAATCTTCCCTTACCAAATCCATCCATAAAAATAAAAAATAAAGTTTTCCTTTAGTTACACTTTAGTGCTGGAAGTCCATTAAATACCTGGGAATATGTCTAACAGCTGATCTAACAAAGCTGAATGAAGAAATATATGCTCCTCTGCTTCTAGTGCTACAAAGAGATTTGGCAGTATAGGTAGAATTAACATTATAAAAATTTCAATTTTACCAAGAGTCTTGTTTTACATGCAGATGGTACCCATTGCACTTCTGATGATTTTCTTTTCTAGCACCAGGCACCTCTTCGCTAATATTGTGTGGAGCAGGGGTCTCAAACTGGCGGTCCTCCAG